>OU911042.1:2565714-3848571 GCA_918358695.1 Melinaea menophilus ssp. n. AW-2005
GAAGCGGTCGTGTATACAGATTCAAATTAGATCTACGTATTTAATGAAAATTACCATTTTAATTACGTAATTAAAGCTTAATTTAAGGATACGGTTTATCAGACAAGAAAGCTGTTATTACGGAACACAATGGTTAATAATTCCTGAATGCGGTCCGGCGCACTTACAGCGGCGATTCATTATTGTTACGGTCTCGACCGACGGAGATATACGATATAGCTCCCTGATTGACCCCACATTAAAAATTACATACAAATAGAAAGAGGGAAGGTGGATTTTCAACTGCCCGCTTTCTTTGTTCCGCTATATTTTCCAAGACGTATAAAACATTCATAGAATAATCAATCGGTGTTGCTTTACGGTGAAGTTCATAACGTAATTGCTATTTGTCCGTGGTTGGGATCATTTAATATTATCTTTGATTCGTGAGGTTAATTTTGTAGGGCCTGTAGCGAAATAGCGGTCGCCGGAGGGTCGAATAAATATGTCCCAAAGAGTTAAGTGGGAGAGAAGTGCGAAGCGGAGACCGCGTCCGACGTTTGCTCTTCTACTTGTGTTGTACTACTTATTACACAAAGTTCTGTTAAAGTTTTCTCTGACACTCGAGCGCGAGTTTAATTTACCCGATAGTGTAAATAAAGCAAGCTAGGCGAAGTTTCACGGTAGTAGTCCCCGGCGACGGCGACACTCGCTGCGGTCGAGTGATAATAACGTCCCAGCGCCGGGGACTTCCTTATTAATCGAGAACGACAAATTTTAACGACAAGAATTAATGAATCTCGTTACATGGGTTAATTCCCCGGTCGTAAAGCGTGCGCTTCGAGGTAGTTAAGGTGCTCAGGGCGGCCCCCGCGATCTACCTATTCGCATGCTTTGTCTTCACATTCTATCCATTACGGTCCGATACAGATTACCAAAGTAAACAATTTGAGGGCATTATACATACATTTCTATTAATCAATGCAAAAGTAAGATTGTTAATTATTGTTACAAATGAGGTAATTGCGAATAGTATATAGTCTGAAACCTGATATATTGTTTAGTTAACGATAATTTCTGAACAGATTTTATTGAAATAGCCTTTTGTAAGATTGGGATAAAGCAATTACGGAAAATATATTTTTTTTACTATTATTATTTTCTTTAACCGCTTTGAACGGAAAGACAATTAATTAAACTCCACAGTATCATACGTCACATATAATGTTATTGTGTATAAGTAAATTTAATGGTATTAATGTAATTGCAGAAAAGCAATCTTCCCTCTTAATGTGACGTAACGTTATCTTCTAAAAGTAAATGATTGCGTTTGTATCTACAAAATGTAAGATTTCAATTAGGGGCAAATGAAACGTTGATATTGAATTCTATCAGCGATGTGTATTTATCAGGTGAAGAGGCGGGTGCCACATTAGGGCGGCGTCGGCCTCAAAGCCAAAAGACTGATTATGTCTATTTGAAATTTCTCTCCGTCCCTATTCTCGCGAACTAAAACTAGAGAGTCTTCCACCGCACTATTAAGCGGTGGCTTTTACATTTGTCCTTATAATAGAAACGTGCAACTAATTAATTTGAAGCGAAACTCGTTTATATTAAAATGTGTGACTGTTAAGCGATGATGAGACTCTGATACGGTATTTTGTATAATTATTTTGATTAAATTCTTCTATTCCGGTTTATATTTAGAGAACGGGGAAAATTATACATGGTCCGGTTACAAGCCCTCACCCCATTAAGTGAAGGCGAGCTCATTCTCGGTAAGACTAATCAAATAACAGTCCCCCTTCCTCCCCCGGCCCTCTCCCTCGCGGCTAGTGGTCATCTCTCTTATCGATTGTGGTGGAATTCGTGCAGAGAATGCGATATTTCCCAGCATTCGCTACACGCGCCAAGAAACAAACGAAGGAAATGATATTAGACATCCTTTCAGGATTATGTTCCAACAGAGAGGGAACTTTTATAAGAAATAATACTTTGTGATGTCTGCTATATAAAGAAAATATTAAATTTATTTTATAATTTATAAATTATTATAACTCTATTTTTATAACTCAATTATAAATAATATTGTAAATTGTATGCATTTATATAATAAAAGTGGTATGTTTTGAAACGTTGAAAGATTAGAGCCATGTTAGCGCGCCTAGCGTAAACTCATCTACATCGCCTGTGACCGCAGCCATTGAGCTTCCATCAGGCGCTTTTGAAGCACCGTCCAATACAGAATACATGCACTTTGTACGTAGGAGTACACAGCGGAAGGTATTTTCATCAAATTCATACAGCGATCGGACGAAATACAAAGCGATGGTTTATTACATCTTAAGCTGTTTAAACTGTTTAAATCTATTATCATTTTTAACTATACTTGTTTGAGTATTTCGAGTAAGACAATTATGAAATCATTAATGAACGTATCAATATTTTGTAGACGATTAGTTTGATCTGTATTTTTAATTAAATAAATTGTTTTATATATTCCCAGAGGTTTAAGCTAAAATTAGAAAATAAGACAAATGTGTCATTTAGTAGTACGGATATGGGTAAATCCATAGACCGTAGCAGGACGTGCGGCGACGGTGGACGCTGCAACCGCTTCGTTCCGCCATGTAATTCTAATGAGTATTAGTGTCGTCTGTCTAGGTCCCTAGTTCTGTCGGATTCTGTTCATCTACTCGAAATTCCAATTTGGAATTTATTTCATACATACGATTATCCGACTCTCAGAGTTTAATATCTGAGTTAAATATACGATTTACGAACAGAACAGTCAAAAATAGCAATTTGTTTCTATATTTTAATTAAAAGTTGATGTACAGTTTTTATAGCATATTTTTCATATAATACCAACTGGAGTTAATGGGAAATTTGTCACCATAAGGAGCTGTATCCGTCTGTACAACACCGCTTCACTGGACTGTGAAAATGATTTTGATTTGACCCTTTGGAGGGTGTTTGTACCGCAAAATTACATTCCAGCTGTACCTACATATGTTTATGTTTTATCTCTTTTGAATACTAATTACTAATGAACATATACTTTCTGCTACATTAATATTGATGAGTTACATCTAACCATTAAAATAAACTTAATTTTTCATAAAAAAAATACTAATATATATTTTATAAAATCGAATTCATCGAGACCCTTCATCCGCAAATGTGTTTGAGGCGATAATTTTATTCTGAAATATATCTCCTTACTGCTGATATATTCAACAGAATATTCCCATATGTGAGTAATTCTGCGGAATGGCAAAAAAGGTCTGTTTGAGGGGTGAAATATGTAAATTTATTGTCTTGGGCGGCTCCCGGCGGTAGCGAGCGCCCCGTCATACGCCGACACGTAGGATAAAGGAAATGTTAATGCTTGCCAATTTATGTGCTTTTCTATGATTTCGCTGAATCGGGCTCGCTGTTTTTCCTTTTATGGCAAAACGGAGTGAGAGTTTTGTTTATAAATTGCAGTCTTTCAAAATACGCTTATGTTATTTGAATACGATACGCGTATTTCAAAACATTCCCGCGTTTAACTGTCATTAATTTTTGACAATTGATAGCAATAGATAAAAAATAATATTAAAGATAAACAATTATCATTAAGTAGTATGTGATAGAAAGGTAATAAATATGCATAGATACAAATATGATAGTTAATATAGTAATAATAAATCTAGTTCTCTTTACGGTCCGTTAACAGCACCAATACTCAACTCCCCTCGTGATATGCTTTGACAAATTCACAAAGGCCAAATGTGACATAATACCGGCATAATTCAATGTTTTGCTCACCATATTGTATTTTATTTATGAGTTATGCCCTGTTGAGTATCTCGCTACTCTTTCGCTCGTTCTGGTGGATGCCACCCTCCCTGTCTGGCGAGGGTTCATCGCGGCATGAACGAATGGTTAAATAGTACGAGTTAACTTACACCGCATCCGCTACCCGTCATTTTGGGGTTCGTGGATCACTTTATGCAAAAGTACAAAGCTTTAAAATTTAATAAATTGACGAGTCAGCGTTATTGGCCATTCTAATTTAAAATTTTTAAATATACATAATATATGTTTTGTATTTTTCAATTTGCATTATTATTGCTGATTCTTAATTACGATAAGATAAAAAATGTTGTACAAAAAAATATTTTGTAAAGAATTTACTCGAACATTTTTTTGATGCGCTTCTTTAATTTAGGAGGGGTTGGTTGACGATATTTAAATTTTTAACCGTCGCCCAGACAGGGACGTGAGAGGCGAGCCGCAACGAATTTGTTTTTACAAATTTGTCAGACAAAACTGAAAGTTTCAATTGATTGGGGTACCAAAATTTTCACCTTAGTTATATGTTTCGTTAATAAAATCAAACACAGTATTACAATTTCCTATTGGTATCATAATATATAATATAAATTATATGGATATATATTGAATTAATGATAGACATTATTTATTATTTTTTAATATATATTATAATATATTTGCATATAATAAAAAAAAATATGGCCTTGTTTAAAAAGTGATAAATATCAACCGCAGCAGATGATTAAAACAAGCTAGAAATCTGTTGACTATGTATCATATTATAAATATTATGATGAAGCTTAATAACCGGCGCGTGCGCACGACGGGGGTCCGAGGATTTGTCAGTACGTCATGGGGTCTACAATTACAAATAACTTTATACTTTAATATCACCGAGAATTAAAATATCGTTTGTCTTTATTTTATATATAAAGCTGCATCTGTTCGTGTTAGAAAAATAAAACAATATTTAACTTTACTAAATGAAGAAAAATTTAAAATTAGGTTATATTGGTGAAAATTAGTTGAAAGTAAAAAAAAACCATTACTCAATAATATTACCATTTATTTTAAGTACCACAGATACAAACTCAAATATAGATTTCTTTTATTTTAACTAAGCTTATATTTTGGAAAAAAATAATGTTACTAAATCTACAATAAGAAGCTATGGGTACGCGTTCCGTCTTCCAATCATACTCGTTCCATAGAAGACTAGGGGAAAAATATTAACTATGGTGTAAATTATGTACACAATAATTAAGAAAACTTTGTATATAAGCGTGCCGGCCTCATTTATTATTCTTTATAAGGAAACAAAGGCGAGGGTTAGCCGTAATAAGGCTCCGCCACCTCGCTGGCTTATCTTTATTGCCTCCAACCCACGTAGAATAATAAATCGTTTTCATCAAAAACAAATACTCGACAGTTTTTGCCGAGTCGAGCGAACGGGCGGAGGGGTGGCAATTTTCCACCCCCATAATACAATATTTTCCGACATTTTCCACGGGAATACAGTATCGAATCGCTCGCTCACAACCGGCAGGTTCCTTTAATGTGTATTTTTCGTCCAATCAGAGAGCGGAGAGAGTCTCGATATTACCTCAACTGTCACACATAAAGTGGAAAATATGGTCGGCCGTTGTGGGGGGATATCGGGAGAGGGGTGCGGGTTGCGGGGTGTCCTGCTTACCAGTCTACGCGCGTACGCGACGCTTCGGCGCGCCGGAAGAAACGCTTCGAACAGGTTTATAGCTTTTCTTTCAGCTCCACTCAGGTACGGGCCGTATCATAACAGGGAATAGCGGCGCGTGATGTGAACCCGTGATAAAATAAATGTCGAGATAGGCTTATGTATTGTACTGTTTATCTTAATAATGGCCGCCGGGAGAAAAGTTTCGATTAAACTTTATTTTTTTGTTATTCGCACGTTTTTCAACAAATAAAATATAACAAAGAAATTTTAATACGTAGGTGTAAAGATTATGTATGAAATGGGCAATATTATGAATACAGAAGATACATAAACATTGATACGTTTGTGTAATTTGTCTTTAAATGTAAGACGACATAGCAACTTAAAGTTTTCGATGCCGGCTCTAATATCGCGTAGGAATGGGAAAGTCAGCACTGCGAGTGCGGCTTGGCCGCGAATATAAATAGCGATTCATTTCTCATCGTAACTTTTTGTCGGTTCTTATCTGTTAGACTTCACTTTTCATCATCCAAGGGGATTTATGTAATGCCTAGTCATTTCTCGGCGTCGAGGCGAGGCTTATCGGCGAAGAGTGAGTTCGCTTGATTGATGAGCGCGCAAAAATAAATGTTCAGTTAAATTATTCGATAAGTTAGAAACGGAAGTTAAACGGGAGTTATCTTTGTTCCATGCCCCTGAAGATTTCGTGCTTGTAGCTGTTATGCCAAGGGTGATTGATCGGTCAGAGTGAGCGAGGACTTATGACTAGTTTGTTAAACTTTATTGGGCACGGACTACGACACTATACAAAATGTTAATTATGTCAGTAACATTCAGTAGAATATATATATGTTCCTAGTCTGTCATAATTGTTAACAAATTTCAGCTTTGAAGTTGTTTTAATCGAGTGTTGTCCAGGGGTTGTTAATACAAAATAACATATGATGTAATCAGCTAGTACATTTACCACGAACAATAGTCGGTTACATGTTTACTTGACCACATAATATTGCTCAAGGGAAGCCGAAGCACTATAAAATTAGTAATGAAAGCTAATGCCATAATTGTAGACAATCAGCGCCCCTCCTGATGATTTATGGGCGCTGAGCGTCGCTTGGACTGCTTACATTTACATCTTTTAAGCGTTCGCTGGTATCGCTATCTGTGAGATTTGAGGGGATTATTCATTTTATTTATTGACATTTATTTGGTTCCCTGCTGTTCGACGGAAACTTTGATCACATATTATTATGCTAATCTCATACTTAATATAAAGATCGTTTTGAGTTATAATAAAAAAGGTGAACTTAATCAATGACTACATTTTTATTGTTAAATTTATAGTACTCGAATTGCTAAAGAGCAAAGTTGCTTAATTTATAGCTTATAATTAAAACTGTTCTAGATTCTTAAATTGCATGTGGGACTGCTGTCGGTCCACTTAAAAAGAGCATTGTGGCTAATCTCAAGCGTCGCATGTACAAACAAAGTTTAATTGTGAGCGGTGTGGCCCCGACTGGCCCCGGGCAAAACCGATTAGAGTCTTAGCAGCGCGGCGTTCACCTTCGATTCCTGCACCCCTCCACCCTCACCCCCACATATTCAATTCCAATCAATCCCACTACACATATTTATATGTAGACGTTCATCGAATGTTTTTATTGGGGACTGCATTGAATGACGGCCGCAAACATTGCAACATCCCTCCCTCGCTCGCGTCGGAAAATTCCTTTTTTTAATTTCGATTTTGATTTTTTCCGAGCGCACGGTGTCGTCCTAGTTTTATTTCGTTTCATTTCATAGCGCAGGGTGGGTGCGCGACAGATCGGAATTTCAGATATGTACAATTTAAAATCGTGTAAGTACGGTCAGCGCCGCGAGGGCGGGCGGCGGGTAGCTCGCTCGGTAGACTGACGCCTGTCGGTTTGTTTTCTTTGCTTTTTTACGAATTCTATTTTCATTTGATTGCATTTGAATTTCCGCCGCCAATATCCGTTAACTAAACACGATTAATGCGGAGCGGAGATGGACAGGCGGGAGGAGCTGCTACCCGACTGTTTTGTCGTTTTGTATTAGATGCCAGCTAATTTATTGCCATTTGTAATTCAGGAATTCTACGTAGTAATCATATATATATATAATAATTGTATTCCTAATTCGGCTGTCTTAATATCACATTTATATTTTTGAAATTGACACTGCGCAGGCAACGTGGAATTAAATTTTCCAGGAATGGTAAGAAGCTCTTACTTCTTCTGTATAAGAAATATTTTAAATACATAATATGTAATAATAAAAAACCAAGCTAGGACCTGATCATTAACTATTCTTTGAAAAAGCTAATTGCTTCGTTTTCAGTACATGTGATAAAATTCAAAACTGCTGCTTTTTAAATTGTTAAAAAATGCTTTTTAAATTGTTTTTCTGTTTAACTGTTTGTTTGTGTACAATGGTAAAACTGTTGCACAGATTTTGATGAATTTTGTGATGTTGGTAAATTGTCAAATCAATATAATATAGAATTTTTGACGCTCAGAAATGTTCCAAAAATTTCACGAAAAAACACCAAATTCGGTTTGCAATACAATAAAAATAAAAATGTGTGATTTGTGGATCTTAAATATGGTTAAAGATTTAAGTCTGAAGGTCACTGCAAGCAAAGTCATACAAGCAAAGTCACCAGTAACAACTGGGTTTGATAAAATAAGTATTTACTAACTACCCTCAAAAATTTTAAATTTACTCTAATATTTATAATCTCGTATTTTTCTATTTAAACTTTGTATAATATATATAATCTATATAATCAATATAGTTTGTTGTTTATGATGAGACACGATCTCAATATCATCATTTGCACAACAAACAACACAGTAATACGGACACAGATCGATCACGGCGGTCCGTTATTGGGAAACTTCTCCGCGACAAGGCCCTTGATTAAAAGTATGCAAATTTTATTACATCGGGGTGTTGGGACCCCCCATTGGGGTCAATTGAACTCGTATTTGTAATGTAATTAGTATCAATCTTTACTTCAGATATGTAAACTAATGTTTTTTTTATAATATGAAAACGTTATATATTAAAAATTTTAGGTTTATAATTCAAAATAATTATTAATAACGTTCCAATTTTTTAATATTTTCATATATCTTTTATAATTTTGAAAAAAAAAGAACAGTTTTACCAAACACATTTCACATTTAAATTTAAGACTAAATTAAATATATACAAACCTTAATAGGAATTTTATTTGTATACAGCAATTTTAATAAGAAAAAGGTTATTATCTTAAAAGATACAAATCATTCTACTTTATTTACGAACAAAATTAGACAAGCTGTAATAAATTATTCGATACATACTGTAGTGGGGTATTGTTTATATCAAATTGTAATTTATTGGCCCGGCTCGACTTGGATATTACAGGGAGCTCCGCCCTCCGCCCTGCGTTGAAAATTTGATATTACCGGTATCCTGTGTGACGTCATCCGTTTTTTCTTGCCCATGACCAGCTAAAGCGTTCTTTTGATTAAATTAAAGGGATCAGGAGGGAATTTTTAAACTGATTGATAGGTTGACGCAGCGCAACACGAAACACTGCCGGAATTTTTATTAGCTACAAATGATCGAGCGTTAAATTCAACATAATTTATACAGTTCATAAACATCAATGTTGCTTACCCCACGAACTGATAGGATTTTATTAGTTTTAAGATCATCTATACAAGTTTAAAATAAATTAATATCTAAGTTAATACGATTAGCTGATATATTGTTATATAATGTCCATACATACATTAGTTAAAATAAAATTAATAATCAGAAGTTTTGTTTCAAAATCAAAGATTTGTTTCCCTTATCTTTGTAGTTTTTTTATTGTAACAATGTTTCTTTTTATTGTAAAATATAATTTAATAACGTGAAAAAGAATTTTTATGTTCTAAATATATTTATGATTTGTAATATTCTAGCATGCACATGTCCTATTTATCCTTAAAGACCTGTTACGCTATTAATGCTTGCTTATATTTATTGATTCCTAGTTCGATTCCCGGTCGGACAAAAATATGTTCTTGATGAATATTTATGTGTCTGGACCTGATCGGTTAAGGAAAACACGGTATAAACATCTTTAGAAAATGCTATGAAGGGAATAGTAGTAGGGTAAGTAAGTAAAAATAAAGTCCATGTAGGATTTAGATGATATTAAAATATAAATTCTGAAGCAAGGTCGTCAAAAAGGCTGTTGAGGTCCAAATAAGACAACTATCTCGATATAAATCAATAAATCTATATATATTTTTCACGAATATAATATCTTATATTAAGTTTTTATCTTCTTTATGTTTTAGGTTTAAAATTTCATTTGTTATTGATATATTGTCCAAATAATGAAGCAGTTTAAATTGTTCATCTTAAATGAAATATCCCAGACCTAGGTTTGATTCCTGTCCGTGTTTATAAATATATTATTCTATATTTATTTTAAAAAATCTTTAAAATGATAATATAAATGAATATTTCGTTACTTTAATTTGTTACTATAGATATTTTTAATTTAACATATAAAAATTAAAATATATATTAGGAAAAAAATATTAAAATCATATATATTTTCCAATCCTTCTCAATTTCCTTTATATTATTAATATACTATATTAACTTTTTCTTAATCAACTACTACACTTCATATTTATTAATTAAATAAATATCTCAAATAATTATAATAAAAAACATTAAACAAATGAACGATTTAATAACTTAGTTACGAAGTTCAACACCGTCAAAATGGGGTTTCATTCATACTGAGTCAATATCGGGGTTGACACCCAAATATTTGACCCCCGCGACCTCGACACCCCGGGATAGATGCACCCTCATTGTTGCAATTTTCCTACATCCATTCCAGCATTAAAATGCAAGTGGCATTACGTGTGACGATAATGTCCTCATATGTTCAGTTTAGCAATGATTAGTTAGACGATGCATTGCTTCGAAACAAAATATATCTATTATATATTTTAAGGAAACATTTAATTTATCAATTCTTACAAGTTGTCTATTTTAATATGAGAACATTTTTTGATAGTTAGTTATACTTTGCTCTTTTGTAAATCATAATTAATTGGTATTTGTAAGCAGAAAAAAATGTAAAGGCCTGGCTGGGCCTGGACATTTTTTAGTTTAAATATGTAAAACAGGCTTGTTTTACATATTTAAACTAAAAATTGTATTTTAAATATTATCAAAGTAGAGCAATGTACTTTATATAATAGAAAAGTTTCTTAGTATTAATTACATCAGTTTAACTACTTTTATATTATTAAAATATAAATTTAATTTTTCGAAGACGCTTTTTACCTAGATTTGTACATAAAAATATTATAAAATCAAAAATGTTTATAAAGATAAATATAAAATAATATTATAGTATTAATTTAAACGTTATTAGTGCAAGCAGCATACAAATATAAACCTAATGTATTATTTAAGAGCAGTCTCGTAGTTGTCATGGAAAACTGTCTTAGCAAAGTTAGCTGACGCTCGCGTTGTCGTCGAACTACGGACGGAATTTGTCGACTTAAACCAATTTCGCTTTAACTCGCCTAACAACTTATAATAGACTAACTTTTGCAGATTAATCTATTTTTGGTTGAACACCTCAAATAAGCAACATCCTTGCAGGTTTCAACTTACATTTTAAATTGAGGGACCATTTTGTGATTTAACTATCTTTAAGAATACAATTTGTCGTCCGAGTAATTTAACTTTTCTCAAGTGGCTATACCGCTCCAACTAGCGAGGTCTTTGTTTTGTATTGATATTTTAAATATAAATAAGCAAGATTCACTGTTGCCGAACGATAAATCAAGGTTTAATTAAAAATATAAAATGAACACTTGCACGGAGTTGTTTGAGTGGCTCGTTCGCTATTACTTTTTTACTCACAGTGACCCCGGCTGCCCCGGCTACCCCGGCCCACGGCTCGCTACTTTTCCTGATAAGCAGTAAATTGCTTTTCTTTCCATTTCTTAAATAACCGTCTCACACCCCAACTCCCCCGGAACCGGTCTTCGTATCCTGCAATATTGTTTTATTCTCTACGAAAAGTTTAATTACAACCGTCCTTAAAAAGGCGACGTACCGTTATGTTCTAATTATTGTACCGGCAATAAAAATACGTAAACGAGTATATTATAACAATTAGACAGACCTCCTTGATCGTTAAAAGGGAAATTTAAATGGAATTTTTATGTTCAGCAATTAAGGATAATGTCGGCGTACTAGACATTTTTGTAATTACAAAAATAAGATTCGTGAAATGTAGCGCGAAAAAGAATTAGGAGATGCTGGCGGAAAATACTTTGAATGCTTACCTGATAAATGGGATAAGAGATCTGTAGATATTTTCTAATATTTATAGCTGTAAGGCTACAGCTTAAAAGATTTGTAGGAAACGGACATATTTCATTCATTTAACATATAACATAACTCACATCGCAGTCGAGCAAGGAGGCGTATTCCATGAAGATGGAGAGAGGTGAAGAAGCCCGAGGGAGTCTCGGATTTATCGCGGGCTGACGAGCAGCGGCCGCGCCCGCGCCGCCCGGCTCCCCGCACTCCGCACCCCGCACCCAGCACTGATTTATACCGCGCAATCTCGCAAAACTTACTTCACATTTAAATTTCCAAACTGTCTAAGCTGTTCTTAACGTCGACCATATTATCTCATTCGATCGCCTATAAATTTTATGAGCTGACTCGCCTTTGTCGCTTCTGCCTTGACTTGGATTAATAGTCCAATGGGAGTATATGCGCATCTTATTTTTGTATAAATTTATTTTCCTATAACATTGAAATCGATCTTCTTTATTTGTTTTATATTCTCGTTACATAACACATTATAAATTCGTTTCCGCGACGCAGCGAGGCATGATTAAATTAAATCTCAATCTTTTAGTTTTATGAGATATTATCAAATATGCATAAAGCATGGGATGTGACCAAACATGTTCTTTAACTTTTGGGTTTAATGATGACGTTCTTATCGTAGATCAATAAAATTTTAATTTGTATATATTTTTTAAAAGTTTATCGCTCTGAATCATTGCTTGTGTGGATTATGTAATAAAATTTTGTAAACATGTATAAAAAAAATGCCATCAGTGTGATGAAGATTGGTTAGATTTATATAAAATTCCGCAAACAAATCTTTGAACCATGATAAAAATAGTTAATTCATTTTGCAAACGTGGTGTAGATGTAATAGTATCTCAACATCCTGGTAGTAACGGTCTCGGGATTCACGAAATGAAGAGATCCTCGCCGCCTGTTATGAATATGTAATCTAAATTTGGAATTCTCGTAGTGTGAGAGCAATGTTTGTCGCAACTCAAGCAAACATTTGCTCTGGTACCACGAAACTTTGTCACTTTACTTGTTCCCGCTTTGCTTAGCTTCACGGTGAAACATTCCTGCGGGTCGCGACGACACCCACTTTGATTAAATCTTAGCTACAATCTTGGTACGGAGTCTATCGAAGCCCCTCTCATAATTCAGTTTGAAACTTTTTAATTAGCTTTATATTTGTGTTTGCAGATTGAGACTTCGCCTCTCAGTTTATCATTAAGATGGTTGAGGTCGAGAAGTAATATATTAATAACGTTGGCGGTACCCTTTGGGGGGAATGTTTCCTAATTCGAAATTAACTTACTCGTACTATTAAATATTATATCATCAAATTGCACAAAAAAAGGCATCATATTTAAGAGACTGCTGAAATAATATTTTGTATGGAAGAAGACAATCTGGTTTTTGCTTTTAAGTTTATAGAATATTATTACAATAATAATGAAGGATGACATAGTATAACACATTATATATATTAAATATTAAATAAGTAGTTAAACTATATGAAGTTTTGAGAAGTATAACATCAACAAATAGTAGTAAAAGCCAAACTAAGAAGTTTGCTTACAAGAACAGGCTAATAACGGAAACGAAATTGTCATGAAATGATAGTAGTTGGCTGTTACTACAATAAAAACGTAAAATCGGAGCTACTTTAAATAATAAAAAACAGTTTTCAAGTCCAAAGACACTATCTCGGTAATCATTTAGGTGAATATGTACATGGTACACTACGTGGTTACCGTTTCCAAGGTCTACCTGACTGGAATTGATCAGACCAAACTAAATTTTATCAGTTCACAAACATACCTGCCCGTTTGTCGCTTGTTAGTACCAAATGTGATTTAAGACTTTCTAAACAAATATTGAATATTGGTCTGCTGTACTAATTAGATAGGCCGGTTGATGTTGATATTCTAACCGAATAACAATGTCTATTTAGATTTAGTTACACCTATGACTTATTCTATTTTAGTTTGAATTTATTCACACATTTGAAGCATATTTTATGACTAGGAGTTGTAATTTGACATAAAGATTATATATAAGATAATGCTGTAATAATGTTTATTTTAAAAATATATAAAAGGTCACTGGCACGTAAAAACCCGGTATATATTAAATCTAATAAGATGATATAGGGTGCTATCATTTGCAATGTTTGACACCCGTGTTTGTTCAGTGTCGCATCACTGACTGTGTCACTGGTAACATCAACTGTGGCATAGATTTGAATTTGACAGATGGGTCGCATTGTTAATTAATTCTATGTTTATTTAGCGGGGTAATAAAGATAGTTTTAGATATATTTGTGTATGTTATATAGTTATTTCAATGTTTATTTTTAGTTATAGCACTGGTTAGGAAATTTATTTCTTTTATACGTTAATTTTATTTAATAAATAATTAGCTTGGTTTTTAATAAAGCACTAACTAAGCCAAGTTAACTGTGCTTATATAATATTAAGCAAAGCAAGCAGCCCGTAAGTAAGTATTGGATGAAATAATCGAAGTTGGGATTACGGGGTCCAGATTAATCTGCCAGAGTATCAGCGAGTTGTTATCTGTTTAATGTCTGGTAAACAACGGGATCAAGGGATAAGGAGAGTCCTTCTACTGGCCCTCGGGCTTGGATTACAAGGAAGATTGCTCTAACATATTAACCAAGTTTGTATGCTTCATATAATTAATATGTGTACAGAGAACTCGCACACGGGTCGGAGGAGAGCTGATAATAACAATTAAATATAACAGTTTTTGAAAGTACATACGTTTAATTATATTTAAAGTGATAATATTCTAACAACATATTTTCATATATTATTAGAGTATTATATTTTTTATTTTCTAATATAAGAATATCAACTGTTTTGAGATATCATTCTGACGCTTAGGCAAAAACATAACATTTTAATTATATGAAACCACTTATAAATGTAATTCATATTAAATATAGTAAATAATCTTAAGATTAATAAAATTAGATAGCGGGCTTCGTTCGTGGTATAAGTGATGGTTGGATGGATCAACAGGCTCGCCGTAATCATCTAACTTGGAACTCGTAATTGTCCACGGACAGCTGAATGAGCAGTCTCAATTGCGTTCGACTTAAGACTTCATGCAAATTCAATTTGGTGCCCAAGCTCACGTAAGGCCCGACATATTATTGCTGGATTTATCTTTATTGCAGCTGTAGAACACTCCAACTAACTTCGTCTGTCGAACTTGAGCCATTAGTGAAGACACCGAAGCACTGAATTGTTTTGGTAGGGAGTTGTAACTCTTATTGCTTTAGTATCGGAATAATAATGCCGTTTAATCTAAGGTTTTGCTTTAAGGTAATGTTGTTGTATCATTTTTTATGTTACCTATTTGAGTTGAAAACTATTTTTATCTATATTGCATAACATTAATGCCAAAATTTCTATAATCAGTAATGCGTATAGATTTATTAATCTAAAATTAAACTATTAAACTATGTATGTCGCCTGACAGTACGCGTTATTTTTTATTAAATATTAATATTCATATCAGCTTTCACTCCGCCACTCCGCTAGTAATAAATAGTCGTAAACTAATTCTCATAACAGGCCTAGTGGACCGCATATTAAAGTATTTTCTTATCTTTTACGAGTATAGTTCTCTTATAACTACATACATAATTCAATGTAAATTTCTTTGAATACAGATTGGTAAAAGTATTAAATAAAAATTCCACATGTAACGGTCACATTTATGTATTATACCGTTCGTATATACATAAAAAATATTCGTTTATTTACATTTATATATTTTTATATTTTATTTTTTAATAATACTTCTCTATATATTAAATCAAATAAAAGAACAACAAAAGTCGATCACATCCCAAAGTTACCACTTGAAAATAAATTTGAAATGAACATAATATATAAAAAAAAATATTGTAAGGGTATATTCTGTAAATTGTATTCCATAATTAAATATTATATTCATCCTGCGGTTGTGCGTCTACCTGATCAATATGATCTTAAGAATAATTATCGGAGCGTTTTAAGGCCTACTTGTACAATTAAACAGGATGTTATCACGATTGTCAACACGGAATTCAATTCAGAATAATGCACTTTAACAAAAACGTGAACGACCGTCGAGTGCTCATCTGTTATGACATAATACTCGCAATACCGACCCGTAATATCCGATCACAAAAAGACGTCGCCATAGAAAAGATGTCATCCATTAATCCGACCGTAAAATGTCCCAAAATACAAAAAAAAGTAGCCGACAAAAGTGTTGTTGTATAAACGTAAAATGAAATTTAATAAACATCTAACAATAGATGTAGATAGTTTTGGGAAGACTGAGATAGTGAATGGGAGATAAGCGGAGATAATCTCGCAAAAGGTTCGGGAGCATCGCGTATGTTTGATGTCGCCTCTCCTCGGCGGAGCGTGAACGTTTTGAAGCGAAATTGCAAACGCTAGTGGCATCTGTTAAATGTACACTCCATACAAATAATAGTTTTAATTTTCTAGATGGGATGTCATAATGTACATCGATAAAAAGCTTTTCAATCCGAGATGTAAATACTTGATAAATATGTGTAATTAAAATACAAATTCATAAAATACTTTAAAAGAAATGTACATTGAATTATGTAAATATATAATAACGTAAAAGATAATAAAATACATTGAGGTGAAATTATTTAGATCTCACCCTCATTTTAAGGGTTCATTATCAAAATCTTTGATTAATTACAGCTTAATGAAGATTATTGCATTCAAAAATTTAATTTTCCAGAAATCGCGCAATCATCTGAAGTGTATTAGATAAGTATCAAACGATTCTATTTAACTTCCCAGCGCACAAATTCCGGGAGCGCCATATTGAAATGTTTATAATTAAATTACATAAAGACGAAGAAAATTAATTTCACAGTGCCTAGTGGCGAGAGCCGCGAGTTATAAAGTGTAAGCTCACTCAAAGATGGCGCCGCCGTCGCTACACCAATCTAATTTCTCAAATGTTTTTGAAAATTGCCGAGGAGTTGAATAATCACGTTATAACTTAACGGTATTAAATTTTATACGTTAAAATGTTAATATTTCATTTCCAAGTTTAATTTAATTAATTCCAAAGTTAGGAATCTTTAGAGCGCAAATGGTACAGTTCTCCGAGTTATATCTTACGTCTCTGTCTTGAATCATTATTCATTAGTGAAGTAATCTTAATTTATAATCGCTTTATAGGAATAAATGAAAGCATATTTATTATAAATATTTTATAAGTTAAATTTATTCCATCATTAATAATAATAATGAGATATATATCATATCACATTAAAATCTTAAGACACATCTCCGACCGAACGTCCCTGTATGTCAAATGCAAAGGCGGTAGCGATACAAATTGATGTACCCCGAACAATTATTAATGCCTCACGAAATTTAATTGGAAAAGTTGAATTTGTATCGCGCTCACGGCGTAGGTGAGCGATTTTCGCGGAGCAACTCCACTGCGACTGTTTACGAGATAATTAATCTCAAAGTATTTACGGCTTTAATCGAGGCACTCCGCCCGATGGGATGCGAATAACTCGTATATGTTGTAACTTCGTTCAATGATACATCTCCCCAATGCAATTATATATTGCCTGGCAAGAGTACGGTTTTAAATTAAAAATATATTTTTTTTCAATTTATTTCTGATATTTCAAATCCTGGATGATATTTCCTAATTAGTCAATCAGTCATTTAATCAGTAATAGTCAGTATTAATCAGTAAGTCAGTTACAATAAAAAAATATTTTCGGAATACGAAAACGTGTGGAATAAAATCAAATGTCTGATTTTAAGATTTTTTCTAGAATAACAAGCAAATTATCAATATTTTGATGTAGTTATAGAAATTAAGCTCATTCTCCAGAACCTTTTAACATTCAAGATTTTTTCAATCAAAAATTTATTCATTAAAACAATTTAAAATTAACTGTAAACTATTCAAAATATAAGAAATTGGTTATATAGTTTTTCTATCCGATAATAGATGTCGCTAGTTGTTACTGTTTGAAACACCACACATGCCTAGTTCCGGTGTATGCCGTGCGTATGCAGCGACATATCTTTTATTTATTTAACACAATCCTTATTGAATTTATAATAAAAGGCTTCATAATCATTTAAAAGTATTATTTATGAACAATGATTTATAATATTAATACTATTAATTAGTAGAATAGCTCATGTGCCGTTTAAGCTAATTAACAATAGATCGAATCGGACTGCAGCAACAATGAAACACGAAGAATAAATGTCAATATCACAAACGAAGGAGGAGGGTTCGGTTTAAATCGAATTCCATTTAATAATAGTACCGCGTTAGAGTTGAACGCACTCTTAATAGTACGATAGTTTATTGTATTCTAGACATTGCAATAGTGATTTATTAATATGTGAATAACAATGTTATATTGAAGTATCTTTCAAATTAAGTGATTCTAAATTACGCTTTGTTTAAATGCAACGGATTAAGTACATTTTTAAAAGGTTGTCACCACAAAATAAAGGCAGCTACTTAGCTTCAAAATAGAATCGGTTGGAATCCCTAACTGTGGTATCTGATTAGGATCACTGAATTCGTTCATTTAAAGCATAAAATGAGGTAAAAAATGGCGACTGAATGAGAAAAATCCGTTGCACTCCAAGCTTACGAGCACATCATTCCGTAAACAGAATTAAAAATACATGTGTTGTATTTAACTTATTTTTAATACATGATATTACTATTTAAATCGATTAATAACAGTCTATTTATATTATAAATATTAATATTAATTATGGATCAAAATAAGTATGTAAATATTCTAGAAATTTAGAAATAAAAGTACATGTAAATTTGATTTAGTGTAATTATAAAGATATATTGCCGGGAAAGTCGATTAGTAGACTGGCGTCTCGTTAAACTCAAGCAAATAGCTTAAAGTAAATGTCTTCTAGTATATTAAGATAAAGTTATATCAAAGTGAACGTACGAGAATAATTATCAGGGTCTAGGGAGGTATGAGTGACTGACCCCCTTGACCACTACCCCGTTGCTTAGCAACCATCCGTCTCATCATCATAAACAGAACCCTTTATATATTACATGTAATGTATGTAATATATTGTTTACGTTTGCTGTATCCTAAGATTTATGTAATCCCCACTAATATCCTAAATCCATTACGTAATAAAATGTCATAGTTTGACTCGTGCAATCTCGAGACGAAATATTTGTGAATACATTAAGCGACCTATAAATAACATGGATAAAGTCAGATATAACTGTAAGGTAATCCTTTCACTTGATCGTTTAACCCCCCATTTAAAGTGTAAGCTGAGTAAATTTTTAATAAATTTCAAAGAGATGTCAATCGGGTGTTTTATTTTGCATAGGGTTTATCGCAAGGGGTGCGCGAGTACTTTTCGCTGTAAGTTATTTGTTTGTCTCAAAACCCTCTGCATCACTGCACTTATTTTTCGACAGCATATCAAATGATATTTTGATTGTGTACACAACTCCTATAATTTTGATGGGGTTGATAAATGATAGTTACATTATTTATACAAGGTTGCGGCTTGCGGTATCAATTACGAGCAAAGAATTTTGACACTTCTACTTCACGATAAATTACTATCCACATTAAGTAATATATTTGATTAGAAACTTTCTTATATAATTATTCTTTAGGATTAATACTTTACATTCAGAAACTAATTTTAAACTTTATATACATTGGATAAAACGCTAAACAGATTTACGTAAACCGTTTAAATCAAAGAGAATTAATTGAAATTATAGGAAAGTATAGTACAGCATATCACTTAATGGTTCTAGTTAAAGGGCAAGTCAAGTCTCAACTTTAAAAAGGGTAATAGATGCATGCCTTTCGAGTTAAGCTATTGTCTTAGGGTAAACGCTTCCGTGAGACTTGGGCCTCGATCGAACGGTCTGACAATTTAAATTTGTATGGCCGCCACCAACCGACCACCTCGACTTTTCACACGCCTCTTTTACCTTTTGTATTTTGTATAATTATTATTATAGTTTTTAACTACACATGTCCCTTTATTATCGAATGTCGTGACTTGGTTGTAAATTTGATTTTAATTTTATTTAAGAAATAACATTTGCATAAATGTTTGTTAATTTAATCTTTAACTTGGTTGGTTTAACTATTTTTTGTATGTTATTAGAAGAATATTTTTTTAATATTTTTCTATTGGAATGGTATCAGTTGTTGAATGGGTTTTCGTTTTCTTGGATGAATGAAAGAAGTTCCCGTACCGCTGGAAGGAACCCGGAGCACGCTTCGCCACCTACCTATTCAGGATGTAACTATTATGGCATGGAGCTAATGATCGTTTCTCGCTTTGGTACTACTTTAGATGACGACTTTTTCTATCCTTTCTTATCCCCCTCAGTACGGGATGGTACATAACGGCGAGAACAGGAACTTATACTTCTTATGATTCATAGAAGCATACATTAAAATTATTTATCCCATATGATGGAGGAGAGAAATGAAATAAAGAGATTCAATCAGCATTATGATTTCCCATATTCCAAATGATGATATACTTTAATTAATTAAAAGTATTTCTTCTTTAATGTGTGCATTTAATGGAATGAAAATATAAAACGTTCGATATTTTATTGTTATCTCGTAATGAATTTTGTGTTTGTGTTATTTGTGAATTGTTATTTAATATTTGTTATTCATTCTTCACAAATAACATTAATGCAATGTTTGTTTGATATACAAATAGGTTTAATTTTTGATATGTTTTGCGTTTAATTAACATTGTATAAACAATATAATTTTGATATATTGTAAGTTCTTTCAAGTTACAATTAATTTAAATAAATGGACGATAATATTAAAATACCGTACATATGCAAAAAGATCGACATTAATGTATGTTTGCGAGAATCACATTAGAGACATTAAAATCGTCCCTGCATTCGTTAGCGGAGGCTGTGTATGGAGAAATATGTGAACGGACCTGATTTGCTATTCGCGCCGTATGATTTTCAGAAATGGCTGTATAGCTACTGGGGATACAATATTTTTATGCGGTACGTTTTTCTTTACATCGTGTTTTTACTGTCATTACCTTATCTAAAGTAGGAAAATCACTTCAGATGCTACATTCTAATGACGGCTCGCGATCCCGCGCGTGCGGCGCAGAGAGAGTCAGGGTTGTCTGCATACAATAATTATATTACATATAAAAATAAATAGAATTGTTATTTTGAATGAGTATATTGTTTTATTTTTAGTATATTAATGTTAAATTAGTTTTTATTTAATGTAACCATTTTATATGCTTACAAATGTTTTAGCTGTTTCAAGATATTTTATTTGGTAGCATATATTTGAATAGTCTAAATTATTATATAGGAATAAAATTTAAATGTTGGTTTGTAATTCCAAATTAACACATTTTCACTAAATTCTTAAGAAAATATACACGGTACTTTAAAAAAAAAGTCTTTCTGTCTGCCTGTTTGTGTCGGATAATTTCTGAAACGGCTGGACCGAATTTATAAAGCTTGACAGCACAGCTAATGTTATCAGGAGTAACTTAGGCTTATTTTATAAAAAAAAAACATTCAGCGCGAACGAAGTCAAAGGCACAGCTAGTATTATAATAAATGTGCTCACAGCCCTAGTTTTTGCCATCTCACAGATATGGCGCACCTACATATATATCGTGTGTGTAAGAACCTGCTTCGTATGATATATTATGGTTTTATTATTTCATTACTTTATATCAATAAGACTACATGCCTCTAATGGTTTACTATTTATTATACATAAATATAAATAATGATAAACAATTATATATTATGATACATTATTAAAATTCCTGCGTACAGATAAGTCAAACTTATAATTTTAAATCACATCTCCTGAAAATAGGACGTCGTAAAATGAGAACACATTATAGCGTTTAGTGAACTAATTTGAGACATAGACAGCGTTTAGTGAACTAATTTGAGACAAAGTCGTACGATCGGATCTTCACGGCTCAGAATAGTAAACAAATGTGTCGCACGTAATTACACTGGGCAGGTGTGCGCGGACGCAGGTCGTCACGCCAGACACAGGGCGCCTAGAATCTCGCCCATCACGCTCTACTACCTCCAGACTTATGCTAATGGCCCCTGAGTTCGCTGCAATACAAAATGCCTCCACCTTTATCTTATTACCTAGTATTGGTCGGGCTTAGTATAGTTCTTATGTTAAGGGTTTATAGTATGAATTCATTTGATTCAAAACCTAGTGTCCCGTGAACACAGATTGGTGGTAGAGGTACGAATACAAAAACTAACGCGGGAACGAACGTGAAACCGATTAAAGGGCTACATCACGATTTTGTATGCACTTTGCCTTGATCTCATGAAGGTATTGACTAGTCCTCGCTTTATTTTTGTTAAAATTACTCAAAGGTGCCTTATAATTAGGTTTTCGTCTTGCTTATCTTTGTTTATAAATGATTTATCTTCGATTCGTTAAAAAAACGTATTAATAAGCCTAGTTTGTCTATATCAGCTAACCAGTGGAACGAATGTATTTTTTATATAAATAAGGTATCCATGTCGAAGTGGGGAGGTGATTGAATATTCATCCGTGGATCAACAATAATAGATTCCATCAGTGACCGGTATGTGGCATCACATTTCATATAATAAGACTTCAATACATCGCACCGTGAAATGTTTCGATACAAAAACTTAACTAACTATAACGTGTGAATCGTATTAAAAAGGTGTTAAGTCATTCAACTTCATAAACTGATGGCGTTCTGATGTGATTAAATTTCAACCGTTATCGATATACACCGATGCGCCTTCAATAATCCAAATAGTATTCCGGTTGCGAAACAGTTATCTGATAATTCGATAATAGTAACAATTGTGATCTATAATGGGGTCGTTTAATCAAACAATATAATGGACGAATTTGCTTCAATTATTAAATCATATTTTTAAGTTTTATATATAACTTACATCTTAAATCTAATAGAGTACTGTCTTATAGAGTAAATATGTATATTATGTTTAATAATCAGGGATAATTTTAACATAACATTATCATTAGTTTATTCTTACTGAACCGATACGGAGTTCCGTTAAAGTAAGTAATTTTGTTCAATTGTCTCGCAGAGCGGAGTCAGCCAATAAACAATCGCTCATATTGAATGAAAGGAAATGTCTGTCTGGAAATTAGTCCGGTAACAAGAGAAAACCTTTAGAGGCCAGCTGTTTATTATATTTCAAACTGTTTAAGCGCGGCCCAGTGACCACCTAATGTGTTTAACGTGTACGTTATAAGTGACTTTTTAACGTTTATGATAATTTAAGCAATTTTAAACTAAAGATTATACGTGTTTATGTTTGTTTAATAAATTTCAATGAATTTTAAATTCGGGTTTTCCGTGACGCTCTTGCAGAAATAAAAGTCTATATATAATCCTATTTCAAAACGCATTTCACATACAAATACCTTATTTTAAGTAAAGTACGAACATTATACTGGCCGGTTCGCATTTAAATTATTCCAGCGGATCGTTTATAGGCCATAACCGAATTTGGGAATTAGCTATAAAACAACATTTGATAGGGGCAGGCGCGGGAGCTGCAATTTGAATGTTTCGACCGTTCCAGTCTCATTGGTGTGCGATACGCGTGCACCATCTATAGCCCCACCACCACCTCGTCACCACCTCGTCACCACACCACGATGCTTTATGAGCCATTCCTGTTTATCTTATACGTTTGAGGTTACGTTGCTACTAGATATTTCATTGTTTTTCCTTATGTCACGTTTCATCTTAGTATCATTGCGGTCACTGACCCTAAATTGCTTTACTGGAACTGATAGGGTTATAATTAATTATTAATAGACCAGTCATTTCCATACACAATCTGTGAGAACAAACAGCGTGATACGATGTTCCAATAATATCAACATTCTGAATACCATTTACAGTATCTTACTGAGTACTTTTATATGGTAAAGTTTTATAGTGAGTGAATATGGTAATGAATTAATATTTTTTTTATAAATTAACAAGTGAAATAACACATCCCATGAAACCTGGATTGTCAACATTTTTTCATTTAAACTTCAAGTGTAAATTAATATGTATATAATTGTGGTATAGAAAAAATGTTGATCATTATTTATTATTATAAAATAAATATTCTATGTACCTTGAGTTTCAAATAAGGTAATCGGGCTCAAACACTTGTTCTTAATGATTCCAGATAGACACGAATAGTGTATAAATATAATTAACCGTCGTGACTATAGAAAGAGTTCGCAGCAAACGAGTCGAGAATTGTTTTAAGGAAACTATCCTTTGCAGCGATTTAAATTCCATTACAGTGGAAATAAAAAGCCAATTTGAACTTTATATAACTTGCTTGTGGACGGTACTGATAATTTCTTAGAGGCTATTAAAGTAATCTAGATTATTTGCGAGTTAATTTTGTTTCGCCTTTATAAATATATTACGATTAAATTTACACCGAACTATCATATTGAAATTGACAATGTTTAATTAACTTTCTATTGGTGTCGTTGTAGTGATGAGTTATCTTTTAAATAAATCTCTAGTCAATTTAATTTGTGATGATTGAAAAACCTGTAATGTATAATTCAAATAAGATAAAGTTATTAGTGTGAATTGTTTTAGAAAAAAAAATAAGATAATAAATATTTTTTGAATATTTAAATTAAGATAAATCTTTCGAGGGCAGACAAGCTATTATATAAAAAAGGGAAAAACTGTAATCTCAATATTTTATTTTTCTCTTATTTATTACTGTATGTGTTTTATAAAATGACAATATTCTGAGAAAATTATAATATTAATTATAATAATAATTATTCTTCTGTATCCTTAATCCATTATGTCTGTGCATCACGTACGTCTCTGCCGCTCCATTTGAGACATTACTTATTTCACACTCACATATCCATCTATATACAAGATATAATCTATAATAAATATATAATAAAACGAATTGTTATGTAATCTGTATGTACAATGATCCCCGCCGGGCTGCGCTTGAGAGACAGCCGGCCGTCACACGTCCGTCAGTTCTGCTCATTGCATTCCTTGTGCAATTTGCACTCCTTCCTTCGATCTCAAGCCTAAGCAGCGAGAACAATTGCTGTTATTATACCCCCAGGTATAAATCCATTTACAAATGCTATATGTTTTGTATTATAGCTTTAAAATCTTTATCTAACTATAAACAATTGAAAAAATAATAAAAATAAAGAGTCTAAAAATGTATACTTAACTTAGGTACTTAATGTTAAATATGGTTAAAAAAGACTAATATGAAAGCTGAAGTAAAAATTACTGAAAGATTTCAGATGCGAAAAAAACTATTATATGTAAAAAAATACCTATTCCCTTACATTGAGTTAAAAGTACTTACAAAATAACGAAATTTAGTTCACATTACCTTAATATTGTATGTTATCGGAAGGTATAACATTGATAATTAACCTACAACGTTATCACGTAATAACTTTTAGTATCTTGATAATTGCAATTAATAGTAGATAATTAGGTACTTCGCAATAAATTATAAACTTATATTAGTTGGAACTTAATCTATTCACAATCATAACTTTATATACAGTTGTAATTAAATGATTGTAAATTTTTCGTTATTTCTTCTCTTAATATCTATTATAAGTACTGTTATAAGAATGTGTGGACAAGTTTGCCACAAATGACTTTATATTGGAACAAGTCGAATCTGGAAAGACCTCACCATGTAATGGACTTTGTAGACCTGATAGATGGAGAAACAGTGATACAATTTATTGATGATCCTGAAGTGATGAGTTCCGTTAGTTTCTTAATTAGTCCCAGATTTAAAGAAATTATTTGGGAAATTAATTTGGGAATATCTTGATTATGTTAAATATTTTTAATGTTATCCTTATCCTAACATTAAAAGTAGTATTTTTAGCAGTAAACCTGTTAAGTAATATTTTGTTTAACATTTAATAATAATTTAGAATATATTATTTTCACTGTTTGTTTTCTGCTGATTTAATTTACTTCTTTTAGACCTACACCTTAGTCACAGAAAGAGGTACAACATGGCGTCTGTCATAGATATTCTAAATTCACGATTTAATTGACCTCCCTTCAAACCACATTCAAGTATACGATGTGATAAAGGAGTATCAGGATCATTGCTGCAGTTATCGGGACACTTCCATTTGAAGATATAAGAGCACTATTTAAGAATAAAATCGAAAATAGTCCAGATTTTGCAGAGTTGTGCGCAGTCTTGAACTCAAAAGAATTTGTGGATATCATGAAGAGAATGTTAGACAACCCAAAATTTTCTGAATTCAAAACAATATTTGAAAATTATGGAGTTGATATTAAATTTATTTTTGAAATATTTTCAGACGTTTTTGAAATCAATTATAATAAAGTTTTCTGTACCAAAAACTATATTGCTAAAACAGTATCATTAATTTATAATTAAGTAAAAAACGTGTAAATACTTATTCTACTTACTTACCTAGTAGTAACTACCTTTATATTAGATGTATTATGGATAAATGAAATAAAACACGTGCAAGTAAGTCATTTAAAGTGCAAAGCCCCATTTCGACAATGTTATCGAAATTTAAGTATAGCAAGTTTGAAAATTGGTTGCCTATGTCGTTAGTAGTTAGCAGAACTCATTACAGAAGTCGTTTATACTACACCAGTCCGCACTCGAGCCACAAACCCGAAATAACCGATCATGTCAAACACTTGGTAACTTTTGGAGGTTCCGTATCGGATTTGGTATTTTTTTAGGCTTCAATTGTTTTATTACAATTGGAATATAGAAGTAACACGATAGATCATTGTAATATTTTATATTATTTTAGTCTGTTTTCTTATTGATTATAATGCAAAATTTTCACCTTCCTACTTCAACACTATTATACTATTATATATATATATACTTTTTGTGACAAATACGTTAACAAATTCTTTAATCACAATAATAAATTCCTAACTACAAATAAAAAAATATCTCACAGAACCCTAACAATAACCACTTCAAAAACAAATTAATTTTCAAAACACGCAACTCCACCTCTATTAACTTTCATAAATGAGTTGTGTTTCCTGATACTTACTTATTACCGACTTTGTGGTTAAACCCAGTTTTAACTGCATTTCTTGTTTGATACTTATCGATTTAGCCACTGTTTAAAGTTTGCGGTTGTTTGTTGTTATTATATTTTTCTCACAGATGTTAACTTCCTAAAATGTTCTCAATTGAGTGTGAAAAAATTTAATACATGGAATAATTTTCTGTTATGTAATTTGTTACTCTATTTGGGAAATATAGAATAAAATGTTGAGATAAGAATGTAACTGGAAATGAGGAATAGTCGAACCAATAACGTCTATAAACGGAAATATGAGGATAATTTCTGAGAACCCCGCTAGGATAAGTGAAGGCAGCATACCGGAAGTGGGCTCGTGTGTTGCTCTGCATCACTTCCTATCTGTCGCTACATCCGTTTCCGATCATCTCGTGACGTACAACCCGCCCCTACGTACAATGTTTTTCTAAGTATCATGCTTTGATCTGGCAATTTATTTGCTTGTCAATATCAGGAAGAGGCCACGCTTCTCGTATCGCATCAATAAATCTTGTCGATTAACAGTAAATATTATTAACATTATTTTGCGATAAAATGTTATATTATATGTATCTTATACATAATGTTATGAATGAGCTAAGTTTGTATGAAAAGGTTGATAAGGTTGTATGTATGTATGTATACAATTAAGGCGTGAAGTGTATTGACATATTAGATAATGTAGCAGAGAGGACAGTAGATTATTAATTTGATGCATCGAGATAGCGGCTAAGACGAGTGGGGTAACATGTGGACAATCTTTCACGCTCATCTGTACGCACCCTTTTATTGATCGACCCTAACTGTTATGGTTGTGTGGACCAGGACGTGAATAAATATTTAAAAACCATATACTTATCAATATTTCGTAAGAGAAAATAATATTTAATTTATTCAACATTTCGGGGACACACTATATAAATTTGAAACCATAAACTAAAACTAATTTTGTTGTTAATCTTTACTTTAAACTATTACTTTTAAAATACAATACAATATAAAATTAAAATATATAAGAAGCTATTATTTTAATAATATTGTAGTATATCCATACTAATATTTTATCCGTTGATTAGAGTCCGAACGTAGGGCGTGGAGAAGAGAGCGTGAAATTGTCTGCTCACTTTTGTAAATATAATTTCATCTACAAAAGGACTATAAATGATACACCCGGGGTCGGAGTGCAAGTGTGTCCTATTTCTTGTTATACATTTAAAAATTATCCCTCGCTTCTGGTTATACAATGCATTTTTAATTTAAGGTTACGAAAAGAAATAATTAATATAATTTGTTATCAACAATAAATAATTTTAATTAAAATAAAATTATATGAACGCTAAAATGTATCGAATAATATTGATATTCATTTTATATAATATAAAGTTATTAATTTGAACGTTTAATTCAGTTTCATCGAACAGATTGATTAATTATTCCAAGGTTAACTTTGTGTCAAAGTTCGTAGCTTTACGGCTTCATTGTATGAATGCAGCAGAATGTGACTAATGGAATCACAGAACAAATAAATTTGAAATGTAAATAGTGACACAGTGAAATGCTAATAATAAATTTCACCATTTTAATAACTGTAACGATGAGGGGAGCTTCTGGCCTGTTAAGTCAATATAACACTTCCATTACTCCAAATTAAATTCCTCGGGGAGAGCAATGAAGTTTTTGTTCCGCGCAGACAAAGGCCCGGAAGATCTGAGCGTGCAGGGCTCAATGCTGTTTTATATCTTAAATTATTTTTCATAAAATCTACTTTAAAAATAATGTTTTAATATTTTTAAATGCAACATAATAAACAATGACAAGGTTTATAATATCAATAATCCTAAAGAGCTAAAGAGCAAGTGTTCCAAACGGGTGTGGAAGATATTAATATTTAAGAGAATTAATCATTATAATCCTGGCGACAAACAAGTCGCCCTCGGGAGTGAGAAGATTATAATGAAGTTGTCATTTTTTAGGCTGCAAGGGAGGCTGGAGGAAATCCAAATTGAATCATGCGGCGAGGGAATTGTGCTATTATGTTATTAAACAGAGGAGGGCAGGACCCCGTTCAAGTTATTTTTTATCCGGAGGGCGTAGAGGAGACAGTTAACAGTTTTCACAATAGAATTATGATATAATTTGACACAACAAAGGCGCTCGCGAAGTCTATCGTGAAGTTGAATTTATTAAATGAGTGCAAGAAGAGAATGTTATAATTGAAAATGTTCAGTGAATTATACTGTTTGTTATACATATATAACGTAACATATATTATTATTGTTATACATATATACGTCATAACGGATATATGATATGTTTTATATACTTAAGGTAACAATGTTATATTACTTTAATCTGTTATATCTTTACGAAAAATTAGGACAATGCAATACTTGAAAACAGAGTGCTTTTTCTATAAAGTACTTTTAATACTTCACCTACTTATAGCCATTATCTAATTCTATATCACACTCAAAAGAGCTAAGAGTGAAATGAAAGCTTTTATCCATATGTCAGAGAGAGTACTTACAGCGGCTTATTGTCACCCCCGCTGGAGAATTTGATAAAGCGTGTGCGAATATTAACAAAAGGAATATCTTGTTAAATTGATATTGCTTCACCCTCCACGCGATAACCGACTGTAATTACACCTTTTTGTACTAATCTCAAGTTATAATTGATTGAATTAAACGCTGGAGTTACGTCCGTTCGATGAAACGGGCGTGAAATTGTCTCCGTTAGAAAATGTATAATTCAAAGGGGAAGATTAAAATATTATCCATGTTAAGTAAATATTCAAATGAATATTTTCCGTGTTAGACAACAATGAGCGCCGGGAGGGAGAGAGGGAGGGTGCGTAATTTGATAGATACCTATCTACAAAATGATCGTTCGTTAAGGGATTCTGTTATCATAAATTATAAAAGATTTAGGATTCAGATATAGTTCTGAGGATTCGTGTCCTTGTAACTACGCTATCCGTTTAAATATACTTTTTTATATATACATTATTACAATGTATATACATAAGTGCATTATTTTTATTACATAAAAATAATCATTTCAAATTACTTTTATATGTTATACAACTAAACAAATTAATTGAAATTTGTTATTAAATGAAGACTTAAATATCTGAAGTTATTAATCTGAAAAGTTATTAATTAAAGTGTCAAATAATGGATGTAGAGTGCATTGATGACAATGTGTCGTGTATACACTTGCGCCGCTCGCGCTGCTCCGCTGGGATTTACCTATTGTTATAATAAAACGCCATCTCGCGGCATTAGTGTACACCCGCAGGAGACTATCATTATATTACCATTTTTTATTAATTAATTTAATTCTATTTTTCTTTAACAAACGATTTTTTAAATATATATGAAATTATTATTTCAACACAACATGCAATACACATATTTTTATAAATTTAATTCTAAAAACCTTTGAATAATACGATAATGTTAGTAAAATTCTTGTATATAGTTATTTTATTATATTTGATAATGTCAGAGCACCTGCGTCTATACAGGGTGGGGGTGTAACATGTTTATATGTTTATTTTAATACGCGTGTCGCGCGTATAATACGGAATTTATTACGGCGCGACCCTCCATTGGATTAATGCGATACGGATTTGAATTCGGAGCATTAAATCTGATTGGTTCAGAGACTGAAGATGGATTCATATTCATATAACACCTAAATGATACAAGATTAATATCTTCTCTGTCTTATACCATTGGTAATTTATGCTTCTCGGCTTTAATTTTTTTAAGTCAATTATTGGACGTATTGATGATTTCAAAGCCTCACCCTCAGATCTTTGGTTATCGAAAGCCAGGATGTGGAATGATTTATAACCACTAATAACAAGAAAAACTGGCTGTAATCTATTTTCATACGTATACAAATCGGTTGAACAGAAAACCATAAAACACCGCACACAAAGAATCTTTATGTAAACATAACAATAAAATGCGTTATATCTGTTGTTTTAAGTCATTTCGAAAGTCATTAATCAGAAGCAGAAGAATAATGTTTGTATTGTATTGAGGCGGTGACTATGATTAGATTTTATTACAACTATGGACACCGCCTCTAAACGGACCTAAATTAAAAAAGACAATTAAATGTTTGAGAGAGAATTAAATTAACATGCCTTATTTTCCATCTTGATCCGAGAGACAAATAGTCTAAGTAAAATTTATGTATCGGAATCAAATTCAATTTCTTTCGTCTTTGCATTTTTTTTTACTTGATTTTTAGAGTCGTATAACTTTAGCGCAGGTTGACAAAATATGGATACGACTATGTTTAATTTAGTTTATATTTTAAGTTCATCACTAGATTTTTCTTTTGGAAGGAATGTCTAAATTCTCACGGTTGAAGAAAAAAAATATTATTATTAATATATTTATATTAATTAAAATCATTTATCTCATTTGTAATATAATTTTTGAGACGTTTTTATCAAATGGTTACTATTTTATCGGTTTATTTTGATATAACTTCTTTCACAGTGCTATAAAATTTGTTTTTGTAAAGGATTTTTCTAATCTTCTTTAGCATCGTTTATATTGATTATACCGTTCCTCCCTAATTTATATTCAGTAAGAGTTTTTTCATCACGCCCCGTGCTAAATATCGCAATTTGTGTCGCAGTAACGGTAGGGAACTGTCACCTTACTTTGCTATTCCTTCTGGAATCTCCTATTGCTACTAAATTTAAACAATCGATACGCTTTTTGTCAATCATGATTCATGATTCATGATGCGAATTTGTCAACCGATTCAATCATTTCACATGAATCATTGATTCAAATCTTCGAACCGCACATATTGTATAAATTTTGAGTATTCAGTCAAAGAAATGGCGGTCTGCTGATATTTTGTTTCCAAACATATAAAATATAACTTAGTTTAATTTTATAATTTTAAATTTTAATTAAAGTAAAATTTGTAGATAATAAAATTAAGTCAACTAATGTAGGATCTCTATTGACATCCCAAATATGATATCCTGCCTTCGCCAACGGGATGGTTCGGAGTCTAAAAACTATGGCGCCACGGATCAATTAGTTCCAAGTAATAAACAAAGAAAATATGTCCGTTATGAAAAGAATTCGGCTGCCAGAAAATTTCTTTTGATACATCAATCAAAATCATACACATAATGAAATCATCATTTGGGTGGCCATAGAGTGGATGCTTCCAGGAATTTAGACGGGACCCGATTTGCTCCTCCATTATCACATTCCTGTTTTAATAATTAGAATTTAGATAGCTTCAGATCTTAAGACGCATCTTTTTAGAAGTTTACTTTTAAGACCTGAATGAATTATATGAATAATTAATTATATATTTACATTATTATGTCCATCGAGAAACTTCGCGTTGCCTAAAATTAAATTATTTAATTACTGTTAGGGCTACATGGACTATTTTAATAAGAGTTTAAGCTATGAATACTGTTTTATTTTGGACTATATCATTATCATAAAACTAGTTATCCACTATTTATATAATTCTAATAAAACCATTACGTTTCTTTCGTTACTATAATATTTTACTAATTTTAATATTCATAGAACATACTAATGAAGTTTCAAAGTAATGGCGCTATAAAATATCTAATTAAGAGAGCACATACAACGTAATTGCATTTATATTTAACGAGTTACAATGAGTACGGCTGCAATGAATTATTATATGTTAGTTTTAATATGTGCTAACATAAATACACTAAATGGTTTGTAATAATTTAACTGTTCTCATGCAATATTTATTGTTTGATGTTATTTTATTTTGATTATTATGATGCAGATACAGATTACCGGAAACATTACGGTCTGAGCTTTTACAACCAATGCGGTAATTATATAATAACTTTCAAATGTATGACCGTGTGTAAGAGCATCGGTTATCAAATATTTCGATTGAATAGTGTCTGTAAATGTACCTGTCACGGGATGAAGACGAGCACTATTCTGCCATTCTTCAAGTGGAGAACAAATGGAACTACAAGAGTGTTACCTAAAACTGCTAGTCCAAGGCTCTATCACGTGGTTGGTACTTTATCACCTCCTCCTAAAGAAGTTGAAGAGACAGAAACTACCTATCGTGACACAGAAGCAGTGACGGACAAGCATACACACATCGTCACAACAACCGTATCTGGAGTTGAAAATGCAACTGTTGCAGGCAATTCTACCGTTGCGGGTAAAGAAAATGACTCAGCAAATAAGTCAGCTACTGCACCATAGATATAAAAAGAAAAGCTTTGTTAAGAATATATATTGAGGTATTAATAACGTAATGAATAAAAATAATAAGGAATAATGTGTAGTTTTATTTTATCTGGTAATTTTGGTAGAAATGTATATGAAATATGTGAAACTTAAATATACAATATTATTAAAAAACTGACAACCGCTCAACATTTTGAAACCAAGATATGATATTACAAAATATAGTCCTTAAATTTATCATCTAAGTTTACCAATTATAGATTAAAAATGAATGTAAAATACAAAAATTTATGTTTGTAATATTATATTAAATACAATTAACATTTCTATCTATATTTTATTAAATTCTAATCAAATAAAATATTTAAACTTATATAATAATCAGAAAGTAATCAAAATAAATTCATTTCCAACTTTTAATACATGTAATACATAATAATATGTAACAAATTGAAAACCTTAAAACGGAGTTCATTCAAAATATTATCATTTAATTAATTTTTACTGAATTAAATTTCACACTCATATATTCGTAATTATATAATTATTTTTAAACAGCATTAAAATTAATCACATTTAAAATGGCGGCGGTCGTTACAACAGCAGGAATTGTATTAACCCTGTTATATTTAATTAATGGTAAAAATTTCACATCAACAGTTGGTACGTTTATTTTTAATTAAATTATATTAAATTGGTACTAATTATTATATAAAGCTATATTTTATTCCAGTATTTTCGCCTGAAGAGCTAGTACAGGATAGTCATTTAGGAAATAGTGAGTATTTGAATATAATCTTATTTAAAATGATATTTATTAATAATGTATTTTATTTTTTTATGAGTTAATATAAATTGTCGAAAGATTCTTAATATTTCCAGATTCCTTCAAATTTGCTTTACGCTACGGTTTTCAGAGAACATCGGAATGTAAGGATTTCTCTAAAGCATTTATATGTGTCCAAAAGTGTCTAGATTTAGGATTCGATGTTGCACATTCGAACAAACATTGTTTTTGTACATGTTATCATAAGAGAGGAAAACCTAAAAGTACCATTAGTAAAACATTTACTAAAACAAAATGGAGGCTCGGAGCACCGACTACCAAATTACCTCCTTGGGCATCAACACCGAAAACAGATGGAAAGTTAAATCAAAATGACACAGCGGATGTACAATATGTTCTGCAAGAAGGGAATATGACGGATATAGTGTTTGATATACAGACTGAGAATACTACTCTTGGGAAAGATACACTTGCAACCGATGGCATTGCAAATAGTACAGGTACTCCCGGACAAGTTAATGGAACAGATACTAAGGATGATGGCAATGCAACAAGTGTAAAAAAAGATAACTCAACGCAGACTGGCGGAACTGGTGCTCCGAACGCTGCTGAAAACGTTACAGGTACAGGTGCTGAAAACGTTACAGGTGCAGGTGCTGAAAATGTTACAGATGCAGATGCTGTAAAGCTTACAGGTGCAGATGCTGGAAACGTTACAGGTACAGGTGCTGTAAAGGTTACAGGTGTCGATAAGGTTACAGGTACAGGCAAAGCCCCCGAGGGCACACAAAACCCGAGTGCATCCAATGGTACAAATATATCAGGCGTTGTCTCTAATAATACAGGGGGGACAGAAAACCCTCATCCTGCCTCTCAGCCTGTGACCCTGATGAGTAATCAAAGCAATACAGAAAAACCAAAAGGTACTGGGGTTACCACTTAGAAAATATTTTAAATGTTTATTTAAAATATATATTCATAAACTGCATGATATTTTCATTTCTTTTTATATACTTTTTCACTGAATTGTAAACCTTTCGGTTCGCAATTAAATTCGTTATTGGGTTAAATTAAAAATGTAAATTCTTCTTATTAGTATTACTTAAATTTAAGTGCATCTGTTATATGTTTATATTTAAAATAATAAAATGTTTATATCAAATTACATTTTTCGTTATACTTAACTATATAGTTACACAAATACGTTCTGAGCGTGCACGGAATATTTACTGCTATTTACTGTGATAATTATCAATATATCCTGGTTAACGACGGCATTAGGGAAATATCTTCTTTGCTTCTTACAAAATATGGGTAAGAGATAGCATTATATTATATTAAACTAAAATTAATTTTGTACAAATAAATAGTTAGAAATTTATAATATATGTATAAGCAAAATATTCTCGGGAGTGACGCAATACTCGTATGACGAAAAAATATTTTATTTATTTTGTAAATACATTACACATTCAAGCCTTTACCTATTACTTGATGTCTAAACTTATGTTACACAAACGAAGTTCCTAAGAAAATTTCTTAGAAAAGTTACTAAGAAATCTTCAAAACGAATATTTAATTTTCTCTGAGAAAAGTAAAGGACTCTTTTTCGATTAATTCTTAAATCTTTTTACTTTATATTTATTAACTTTTAATATTATATATTATTATTGATAATATAAAATGAATAACTATTTTTGATATTTCTATACTATTTATTTTCGGTCCCTTTGTCTGTAACATTTTTAGGCGTAAAACTTTTTATGCAATACCCAAGAGGCGATATGCGGGAGCGACAGCTATGACGTATCACTAAGATTTTTTTACAAATACACCGAGAACATAAATATGCTTTTATATCAATATATCAATTTCTTTTGTCAACTTCGACGTTTTATCCAAACACCATTTCATTACGTCCTGATGACGTGATAATGTGACGTGGACGAAAATAAATAGAGACATTTTTTTTGTCCAAAAAGTTATTATATATAATTGACATCAAAAATTTTATAACATGCAACTGTTGAATTTTATATTTATTCAATTTATAACCATAAACATAATTTACATTGCTACATACATAAGGACTTTTACATGTATAAATTATAAAAAGTGCTTAAAATTTAAAATAAAGAAACATCTGTAAGAACTATAACAAAGGTCGATTTAATAGAACAATAATTTGTTAATAGTACTAAATTTAGAAAACTATAAAAATTATAATCTATAGAATAAAAATTATCCAGAAAAGGTGTCAACATCTGTCTGTCAGTGGCAAATTATATTGAAAAGAAAAATGTTAACAATAAAAATTCAAAATAATGCAAAATCTTCGTACATAACACGTTTATAAATGTTATTAAATGCACTTTTTGTGGTGATGATGTATGTTATATTCAATAATTACACTTAATGCTATTGTTACACCTGGTAAGTGTACATGTTAAATGTCATCATTACACTCGTAGAGACATTTCTTTGTTATGACAGAAAATAAACATACGAATGGTATGTTATATATCTTCCTTTAAATTTACGATATCAATGGGAATATTTGGGATTGAGCCGAATGTCGCTTTTCATAGTTTGGTCTCTTTGTCACCAGCGGCCGGAGTTATAAATCTTCCGATGACCCTCCCTTATGGCAGTGATACAAAGATGGGTCAGTCGGGATGGGGATGGACGCAATAAAAATTCGATTCTCGATATTTATTTATGATTGACCCCTCGTTACTCTAAAATATTTATAGTTGTAAGCAAAACTTATCCCTTTGATCCTTTATGACCAGATTTTATTTATTTCTGTGATATTCGATATCTCTCTAGCTACTGATATGAATAAAATATTGATTGTGTGTTTGTTTATTGATATTAAAATAGTTGTAAAGTTTCATTTATGTTCTTTTTTAGTCGTTTATTTTTTAATGTAGGAGAATATCTAGATAATATTTTTTAATACATCTTGAATTATATTTACAGCTTATCTATAACACCATTTCTTTATAAATTATTGATTGCATTCTTTTAGAAAAATATTGAAAATGAAATTGCTATTTCTTTACGAAAATAAGATCATTATTGTTTAGCCTCTTAATCCATGGTGTATATTGTGATGGAAGATTTATTTATAATTAAATATTAGGCTCACTTTTATCTCTCGCTAACAATCGGGGGCAAAACAAGAGGAAGGCAAACAATAAATCCACCAACATAAAAATTGTAGCAACTTTGTTCATAATACCGATGGAAGCATCATCAAAAGTTGGTTTGTTCTCACCCCAGCGCTCATTCGTGCAGAGATTACCAATAAATCCAATACGGGATAATTGGGACGCTTAATTCTGTTCTATCTTTCTACTTAGTTCAGTCGTCAGAATGCCGGCTAAGGTCCCCGGGGAACGTCCACTTCGGCTACAACCAATTATTTGCCAAACAAAAATCATCTCTTGGTTGTTTTGATAGATATTAATTTTAAATGTCAATGAAAAATAAAGCAAAATGATCCGGTAATGAAGAAAGTAGTTGGAGTAAATGATATTATTTCTATGCACTTAACTATAATCTGTTTTAATATGATGTGTTATTTATGAAGCGTATATTATAGGTAATAGGTAGGCTTGAAAATATATACAAATATATATAAATAAGATTAAAGTGTCTTTTTTTAATTCTAAATTTTTTCACTAAATACATATAAAAGTAGGTATATACGGCACTTTCATTTTTTTTTACCTTTGTCTGTCTGATTGTCTTTTTGTTTGTTCTGGCTAATCTCAGAAACGTCTAGATCAATTTTAACAGAACTTTCACTAGCAGATAGCTGATTTTATAAAGAGTAACTTGGCTACTTTTATTTTTTAAAACACATTCCGCGGGAAATAAGTCGTGGGTACAGCTAGTAATTACATTACAGAATAACATATTATACATTAATGAAATATTATGTCCAATGTAAAGTTTAAGAACACTTCCCTAAAGGAAAACACGTACGTGTTTCCACAAAGCGGCAACTGCTTAAAGAAATGTATATCCTTTGTATAGTCAGTGGAAAACATGATGGACATTGGTGTCGCTTTTCCCTCTAATGGATGAGTATTATTCACTGCGAGGGTAGTTGCGATTTGATGCTCGCATCAACCGGCCCTCGGGACCCGTGTGACGTGCTTCTAAAGCAAAACTACTATTGACTTTTTGAATAGCAAGCCGATATGGGAAATGTGATTTTGTAAATCGATCATGACCAAAATATCCATAGTAGACTTGTGTTGTAAGGAAATTGGTATGTCTTCTTACAATTGTATATAGAACTTTGTTGTAGCTTCGTTTAATAAAAAAAAATACAAATAATCTATATCAATACGCTGTTTTACTATTAATTAATAAAACTTGATTTAAAATCCAATAAAAAAATAAACTTTTAGCTGGTTATGTCACTAAAGTTTAATTAAAAGTTTCTTATATTAGTGAAAGGTCGGTTAGCTAGAATAAGTTTTTACATTTATAGTTTTAAAAATGTATTTTAGTTGCAACACTTATTCAATCAAGGTATGTGATATTAAATCTTAACGTTTGCGCTGAGCTTAACCGCATTCTTACTTAACTTTTGCTATAAAACAAAGCTTGAATATAAGAATAGTTAATGCACCATCTCAGTATATACTTTTTTCTACCTATGTCTGTTCATAAAATACTAATTATGGACGATCGATTAGGGTTAAATAAAAGATATTTCAATCACCCCAGGACGAGTTGAAATTAAAACGTCACTCAAAGTGGAAAAATCTCGTTCCGAAAAATTGGCCAACGAAATTCCGACAAATAATTAATCTGGAATAATCATACAAAACGATGCGAGCGGGATTCTCGAGCATTATTACCATTCATTTCAAATCAGCCGTACGGAGGCCGGGAGGGTGAGGCCTCGTCGACCTGAATAAGCATACATTTTCCAATCAGGGCACGTATCATTTAACTTGCTATTAAATTCGACTTCTTCCCTCCGAATTATCATTATGTCAAATGTTAAGGCCCGTGTGTAAGCAGCCTATCGCATTCGATTCAATTTCGAAAATTAATTCCGTCTACCGAAAAAAATGTCTTTTAAATAAATGTGTTAAAAATTTAATTGTCGTAATTATTGAGTTTGTAATTACCATAACTGTAATTGCGATTAATTAATCTTAATTGTGTGTGAAAAACAGCATTAAGTTTTTTCAAAGGTGGCGGTACTTCTGAAAATATCATAAAAGATCTTTTCGGCCTAAAATTTATTGTGTGGTGAGCATTCAGATGCCGAAAAAGGAAGCGTGAATGGTTCGTTATATAGACTTTCGAATACTTTTCATAAACGCCGTCATAACATTCATGCTTAAGACCTTTTACTGTAATTACTCGCTCGCAAGCCGTAGGCATGAATTAGATAATTAATTTTTATAAAAGAAGTCTTGGTTGTTTCTTAAAATCTACATAAATTTTATAGAACCATCCCAGACATATAAAATGTGTAGATTCTTTGAGCTGGAAATGAATGGAATCTGTACGAGATTCGCAAGTTTTTCTTTGAGAGAAGTGCTATTAACGAGCGAGCAGTGAGGTAAGTGCATTCCCGGTGCGGAAATAGTGCATGTACAATTATTGAAGAATATGTTGCGAATATCCGATCGCGATAGAGTTGGATTAAAACAGGCACACGAGCGACGGAATGATAAGCGCGTCTGTCATCAGAGCGGCATCAGCGGCACGCGCCACCACCTGACGTAACCCGACCTCCCCGTTTATTAAATTAATAACTCCAACTGAACACCGTCATTATCCAACTAATTGGAAGGGCGATCAGCTCCTCTTTCAACGTTACCTAAACGATTAAATCGAGCTTTATGAAGTGTGTAATATACTTATTTACACGTAATTATAGAGAAATGAAAAAAATATATATATAATTTTGAATCTTCAAAGAATCTGCATAATTTTGACACTAATATAATAAAATTAACCGATCAGGCCTTTATCAGAATTCGCGCTGTTATCAGAAAGTATAATTAGCGTTAACTGTAAAATTTTGATGTTTACAAACATATTATTTCGCTGCCCTGGCGGCGCTTCGGGCCATATTTTACTTAGAAATTTAAGATATATAATTAAGAATTTTGTTGGGCGCAATAATTTAGGGATCTTTTAATGAATGATATCAGGTTCCGTGTAATTAGCGCCAGGGGCCAATTGTTATTTTTGTTATTAAATATATTTATAGTTTCAAAGATACATTTTGCATATTTTTATATATTAACAGTACGAGTGAATGCTACCATATATTTTGACATTAAATTACAGTAAGATGCAGTTCTGAAGTAGGTATTATAACGTACCGGGTATCAGACTATCAGTGAAGACCTTGACGGTCGGTGTTCGTTTCACCGTGTGTTGCTGTTGAGGCCCTACAATTGCTAGCGTGATACAAATATACACATAATTTTAATGCCGGGGGTGAAGCATTAAAAGTCAGGGATCAAATGCCTTTAATACCGTACAGATAAACCGTGGAGTCGCTCACCATTATTTATTTATTTTGCATATTAATAACAAACAAAATAAAAACAAATTATAAAAACAAATAAGTCATATTCTAGATTTTATTAGACAAACTTTCATAGAGTGGAATTTTTAAACTATTTTGGTTTATACGCTAATTAATTTCCAATTGTAATTTAATTAATATATTTGTTTATAATTTAAAAATGTTATATAGTGATGTTATTACGGTTGCTCCATTACATTTTAATAAAGTGTAAGTCATTTACACGGGCAGGGCGCACGCGACGCTCACGGCTTACCTGCCGTCCACACTCGACTTACTTTAATCTCCAATCATATTTGCTAATAACACTTGCTGCCAAGTGCTTTACAAGGTAGCAAATTATGTAACTAATAGCCTGTAATGTTAACTGCTACTGTCTTTATGCAGGTTATTTTGTGTTTTGAGTTCATACCTCTATTTGTGAGACTAAAATGATGTTAACCAATTCATAGTATTGTTCGGATTACGATAATTATTGTGTTATTGTGAATATTAATAGATAAATATGTTATATTTGCTTATCTACACATAGACATTTCTAATTAACAACTAATCACTAAATGCATATACGGTATTTACATAAAAATCTAACTTTTGTCTGTCTGCCTGTTTGTTCCGGCGAATCTCTGAAACGGCTGGACCGATTATAATAGGACTTTCTAGTGGATAGTTGATATTATAAGAAGTAACTTAGGCTACTTTTATTTAAAATATTCTGCACGAACAAAGTCATGGGGAAAGCTTAGTTATAAATATATTGTTCGAAAAATGTTTTTTAAACCATTAAAGGAGCAAACGAAAAGGGTTGATGTATTTATAGTGAAGTTGTCTGTTTTTTTATAATTCCTGTTCTGTGAGATGATTAAACATTATCAGGCATTAGTATGCCGTTACGTGATCTTATAATTATATTTGAAGGCTAGAAATCATGGTATTTTAATTATATATAAAGATAAAATATATTTCAATACTTTATTTGGTATATACCATATTTCCAATTTGAAACATTCCTTTGACATTCCAATGTTTATGGTTTTTTATCATTTTTCTGTGTCTAGAACATAATAGACATATACGTATCTAAATCCGTTCACATATTCGCATGTAGCGTCAATAGGGTGAATCCGTCACCCTTTTAATTTACGACGAGGGGTCATTAAACAATAAAGTGTTGATTAAAAGCCCGTATGCGCGGGAGCGGGAGTTGCGAATAACTGCTTCCTGAGGAGTCATTATTATATCATTGATTGATTGATGATTGACACCAATCGTCTTTAGTTAGCGACGTGTTACCCACATCCTGAATACCAAAATAATTATCGAATATATTTTTTATATAAAAACAATAATTACGCATACGATACGTGTTTCACATGAAAAAGATTATATTTATCGCATGGTGATTGAAACTATTAATATATAATTTTGTCATCATCAAATACAAATATTTTTATAAATCAAGTATCAAAACTATTCCGTGTTATTGAACGTAATTGACATCTTGATGAACCTTCCAACAATAGAGTGAGGGAGTAAGAGATAATTACTTGAGATAGGGAGCTTATTTTAGAAGGGATTTATTTAATTTTCATCACGTTTAATCATAACATTGTCTTCATATAAATTTTTATTTTATACACCAAGGTGACCGTGTTATTCCTTATTATGTGTAATGCATTCTGAATACCGAGATCATCTGGGAGTACCATTTATGGAAATTGTATACGAATCGTTAAAAAGAGAAGCGTCCTGTTAACAGATTTTAAATCATTGCCGTCACCGACCGCTATTGTAACGTCAGGTTAGTTCAAAAGCGGTCGTACCAACCGAACAAAATGATCCTCATCGCCATCCACACCTTTGGAATCAATAGATCTCATTCAAATAATAATAAGGTATAGATCAACGGGGCTGTCGGTGAGCTGGTCTGACTCTCTGTCTCTCTCTGTCTTACCTTGCTTTTGCTCACATTTGATTATGGAAATATTTCAGTCATCCCCCGCTCTGTCCTGTCCGATGATTGTTGAAATGATAACGATTCGATTTATATATTTCACTCGATGATCTGTTGACGTGCCCTTCAAAGAGAAAGGATGATCCCATACAGGATGTATACCATGAAGGTTCGATCAAAAAGTTTTTTTAATAAGTATGCATTCATAGACAAAATAATTATTGTCTGTTTAATGAATTTCACGCATTAATAGTTATTATAATAAAATAAAATTATTTAATCCAATCATCCTGTATATAAAAATATGATCGTTGTATGCAAAACTCGAACCTTCGCCATAAATCTGCTTTCTTTTCTGATTGAATACGATTGGTCCGTTGTTTTATGATTCAACCTTATTTAAAAAAAAAGGCAATTATTCATATTCATATCACATACTATATGTGTACACAAAGTCGAATAAATAACTTATAATAATTAAATTTAATTAAAAGCGATGCCGCTAATATATGCGACATTTATTTAGTAATGGACTATGTAAGTGTATTTCATTGCTCCGTATTACCTACTCCTCGTTTTAATTTCTTTATAAATTCAATACGAGAACAGATTAAAAATTTATAACGATGCTATGTCACGTCTTGGTTTAATTAGGCGAGGCGGCGCTTCGGTGGTATGCGCCCGCGCCACCTTTGTTACCGACTCGTTCCTTTATTTTCATTATTAATGCTCTTAAAATATGCTAATGAGCAATTATTGGCCGTTATATTAAAGTGTCGTCGCTTTATTGGGAGTAAATACCAATAATCGTTTTGAAATGTTTTGCTCAATAAAAATATATTATTGATTAAAGATATGGATATATTAATGTATAATATATATTGTATGGGTTGCACGTTTCATATTTTATAAACTTGCTACAACAACCTAACAACCTGCTTTGGGTTTTGGCTTGAATAACAATTATTGCGATCCAATTGACCTTTGAAGAGTTCAAACTGTATTGCCAAAGTTTATATATATATATATATATGTGTAGTAATGTGTTATTAAATGGAGTATTGTTAGGGTAATCAATATTATATTTTATATATTTATTAATGTGTTAACTTTTCCATTTGCTAAAGTAGAAATAAAACTTATTACAGATTAGTTTGGTCTTAATAATTTCAAATGTTGACTATATCTTTAAATATGGTTGTGTAATGCTTAAAACAAACATACATTTAGATTATGTTAATGTATATCTGATATAAAGCATTAAAATCATTAGTACATGTTGTTGCAAAAACTTTATAGTTTTTTTACACTAATGTTATTGTTATTATTGCAAAAAAAATACGCAAAAGAATATTTTTTATGTAAGAAGTTTTTTTCATTTTTTCGTGGAATACAAAATTTTACTTTTAGATACAATTGAAATAATGCACTTATTTACAAAGTAATTTAATAAAGCTCAGACACACTGTAGATATCACAATCAAGGAAAAGGTCACAAGTGTATTGAGGGTTTTATAAATAACTGGCTTTTGCCAGCTGTTTCGTTCTTAAAGAACTGGATATTAAAGTGATATAAAAAACGAACACCTAGAGTAAGAGACAGCGCATCCTTTACGAATACTGCCTTAGCTTTCTTCCCACGATACAAATTTATTTACAGCGATCTAAAGAAACCTATGTCTTGATCTGCCTGTCTGACCTGGTCATGCTCTATCTATATCTATCTATATATCTATATACTAAATACAGATCCATCTAATACTTCTTCTGTCAAATATAAATAAAAAAAAATCATATCTATGCTATTTTATACGTTATGAAGTTCTCTATAAAGCAACATACATACATACATCTATAAATATAAAATACAATGATTATATATCATCGGGTTATACCGCTAATTGATATGTTGACTTTTGTTTAGATTTATATTACTTGTTAATATCACTTTTGTGTGTGTAATTTTATACAAATAAGGGAAGATGGAGACGGAGGCAGTAAAATAAAGTTAATTTAATTACAATTACTGCGTTTAGATAATGTATAATGTAACTCTTTAAATATATAATGGAATATTCAGTCGTTTAACTTTATTTCATCATTATCGACTACAACAATAATATTTACAGTCAAAATAAGTATGATTGTTATAAGGTAATAAATATAATTTGAATTATATATGAATTAATCTAATTCCACAAGACGGTGGAACATTTTCACAAGGCGACCTCTGTCCTGCGCGGGCGCAATGTATTGTAGGGAAATGTTGCACGAAACAATTCTACCGTATACCGTAATATCTGCATACAAATGTAAAAGTTCCTCGCTTTGGTATTTCCTTGCATGTGTTTATGCTTTATTTGGTTAGCTTGTGTTTATTATTAACATTGTTACACTTCAGCAAGTGTTGATTCTACAAATATTTGATTATTATATATATTTAATATGGTGAGGAAACATTTGATTATTTTTTGTAAAAAATCATTATTATATATTAGTATCTGTGTCATCCATCTATCCTTATCATAATTATTTGGTAACAATATGACAAAGTCTTCCATCATCCATGATATCAGTAGATACTTAGTAATAAGTATCTAAGTAGATACTTAATTAATATACATATATTCATATAATATTTTCTATTGTATAAATTTTAATACATCCTAGTCGCCTAGGTCTTTACCAGCTCTGGTTATTAATTTTTCCTTTTCTGTTATTATGTTTATTATAATAAATGAATAAACAAGAAATAAGTGATTGTAATTATATTATTGATTTATTATAGCTCTTTGCATAAATTCTTCATGTATGATGTAACTGACTGTGACTGTGATTGCATTGAGACGGATCATTACTATGCTTAATCTGGTGAGTTATGACAACTAATATACCAATGACAATGAGACAATGTTTTAATTAGAAGACACTTTTAATTGTATAAGATTTTTTTTCATTATTAATCTTCCCGACATGAGGGAAATGTAAAACCTATTCAATTCCAACCTCCTGCCAAAAACAGAGACAGCAAAATTTGTCATTGAAAAGCATGTAATGTAAATTCTATTATTACGGTCTTTTATTTTTCAATTACGAGGCCCCATCCCGTCGGGCGCCTGGGGGTTAACTTTGCGAGACCCCACAATTTTCAATTTTTACCCATTATGCTTATTTAGTTAGGTATATACGAGAATAAGTCAACAAAGTAACAATATATTTGTATTATCTGGTGTTATGTTATAAATGTTATATCACCTTAGCGTGTCATCAAGTTGTTATGACTAAATGGTGTTATAAATCATAGCAACCCTCGAACTAATAACGAGGTATGTTTTAAATTAGTTCTCGGGCACTCCATAAAGTCAACACTAGCGTGTCACGCGACGCTGCATGACGAAGTCGTGTTGGTGTCTGTCATAGGTAAAGTATAACAGTAGTCTGGTTTACATAATTAACTATATTTAGTATAATTATTTTATTTTTTCATTACTAATTGATATTTCTAATTGATAGGCACCGGATACTTACAACTCACTTTCCCCTTAACATGATTGCTAGAGAAACCATGTCGCACATTTAAAATTTCATAGATATATAATAAATTAAACATAATTAAAGCTGTCTGTAGTTTAATTAAATTTAATATAAACAAGAGAAATGTACTACTGAATAATTTATTCTGTGTAAGTCGTCCCACGGAGGCACTCGCGGTCAAATTAAATCATTTCTATTTGATATGCGATTGTCTGTACACGCAAAGCACGCGTCATTACAAGGACGTGGTAGATAATACTAACAGTTATTTATTACTTTATTGTTGCTTCACTTATTTAGGTTAAACTATAATGTCGAGGACATACATTATGGATTCTGTAATTATACTATCATTGAATGATTGATTTTATTTGTTACGTAAACATAATTTCGTTATTTTCATCTATATTATTGTATTTTACTAATTAATACGATGGAGTATGGATTTGTAACATTATATGGAACCATTTCAATAAAATATGTCAAACCAGTACACCAAATAGAGAATTTAAGTCTATTACTTTAATTGGAATGGCAAAGCTTTGTATATAACGAAACAAATATAAAATATTACATAATTATTTAATATTTAATTGTTAAATATGTTAGAATTTATGTTATTTTAAAACAAACTGAATCATGTAAGTAATTAAATGATATAGTATATATTTTTTGTGTAATAATATGTTATATATTTCTGACGGTAATAAGAATTACCGTTAGCAAAACATACCGATGTATATCAATTGAAATGTATATGGAAAACTATTTGTTTGTAATTAAATGCCGACATTAATATAATTAATAATCACCTCACGACCGTGCAGATGAAGAATCCTCTTTTGCGGAATAAATACAAGGAATAATAATAATATACATCAAAAGAATACAAAAGAATGCGTTCGGTATTCTACGGCTTCTTATTACTTCTGACTAATAGATAGCTTGATTACTTTAATTTATTAAAATAATAATAATTTGGTGAATTTAAAATTAATAAGTTATTTTCATGAAAGCTATACAAAGTTGAATTTACCGGAATAACCGGAAAAATTAGGCTTTTAGGAATATCAGACCTAACTGGAGTAACACTACTTAATAGTAAATTTTATTATATTTTAACACTTAATTACGTATTTATATATATATATATATATATATATATATATATATATATATATATACTTATACATATATATATATGACATATATTATATGACATTTATATCTAAAACACCGGTGTAATGCATGAAGGAAAACGAAGGTTGATTTTTAGTTTTTCTTGATATTGGCGTCTTTTTATTACATTTAATTTTTGGTAAAGAAAACAGTGTGTAATTTTTTTTTTAATTAAATATAGTTTATGATTTTTTATTGTTGGAAGCGAGACGCCATCCGCCGCCATATAAGTACCAATAGAGAGTTTATAGATTGGAAAAGGAAGTATGTTTGTTTGTTTAGTCCCTACTACCTTCAAAAATTATTTTCCAAAAAATAATTAGAATTTATTTTTGGGATGTATAAAAGTTTTTGATACAGACTGGCTTTTGATACAGACTGGTTTTGTGAAAAGAAAAACGAAAGTGAAGCGAATGCGGTTCTTATGAACGTTGCCAGTCTCTAGTCCACGCGGACGGTGACGCCGGCAAGAGTTAGTTATAAATAACTTTGAACGAAGTCTAATATATGGATCAAGTGACGTGCGTAACCCGATATAAATCTAAGCACAGCTAGAACATAAAATTTTATTCGAATCGACCACTTGTTAACTTTTGTTATCTGCTAGTTGCTCCGCGCCGGATCACGTACTCTGAAATCAACGAGAACATAAACTATTTACCAACTATTCAATATTCAATACGCGATTGCAAAATACGCCAAATTATTGCATTAGTAGCGAACAGGGATTCCCGATATTGTGGTTCAGCGATCGGCACACCGCGATATGCGGCATAAATAATTTAATAATTCGCAATACGGAATTTAACATGCCGCCGTACCGTTCATCTGCTTCGTATTCAATAATAGTATTTGTTTCTCATACTGCTGTCGCATTGGGCAATGCTGGGACGTGAGCTCTCCTTCAAGTGAAATGATGGCTTGTGACGCGCGCGTAAGGTCGACATTGATAACATGTCAGAAACTTGGCTCTGATCTTTTCAAATTGCATATGTTGATATGTAGGTGAATAAAGTACGTCTGTACATTTCAATATCGGGAACATCCGTGTTATACGCGTGACCTTGCAAATCACAGCCTGCTTTCCAAACGACTTCAGAGAATCGGTAGCCGGCGTCTGTATTGCACGACCGTTACTGTGTATGAGGAATATTTTATTAGTTGTTACTTCTTGATTTATTTAGGCAATGACCCGTCGCCATGCCTATTGCCTTGTCACGTCGTTATTTTTATTCGACGACCACAATAACCATGGGAACTGAACCACGACGATAAAATATGTACCGGATTCTATTGTTCTAGCAACAGATATGAATTCCTGAATGTTGGATATAATAGAATTTATTACTGTTTTGCAATTCTTATATTGTAATTTACTTTGCAATTGAAAGCTGTTACGCGTTGCATGACTGATGATATGTTGATAGCATTAACTGCATTACCCACATTGTTCAAAACTGTGATGACAATGGCTGCATGTGTTGAAGTGAGCGGCTACCTAGTAGGAACATACCGACACTTTGTACCACGGTTCATGAATAACTTAATTGAGTTCGGTGCATTATGAGAATTAAAGTTAATCAATAAGTAGACATTAAGGTACAAAATAAATAAAGATAAATGAAAACCATTATCAGCATCGGTCCCAAACATTTGTTTTTGATGATAAATCCAAGAAAGCCTAATGGTTATTTTTTTTGTAATAAAAAATTATCTTGTCTATAATTTATAAAATTGACAAGTGTGAAGATACTGTATGTTATTTGTGTAACATCACCCCAACTTTAAAAGCATGACTTCATATCCATATCTTAATTACCACAATAAAACTATGGTCGCTCAAAACCTCATAACTTTACTTCAGTGGAAAATAGGGAGACCAAAAATGTTAATAAAGGATAGGTGGGACAGCGGTCGACAAATTGACCGAATAGTTATATGTTCGATAGCGTTGGCCTGCCGACAACCCATTCGCTCGATAGCGAGGCTCCAATAAATTGAACACTAATATCTTTTAATGTCATCCTCAGGTTACACACTGAAGATAAAGTTGCATAAAAATTTTAATTGCTACCATGTTCCATTATCGGCTTAGCAAATTTTAAATGATTTATTCCAAGTTCACCCTTTTAACCTGTGTATAAAATAATGGAGCGCCGGAGCCCTAAGCAATTATGTGGAAATTTCCTGACAAATACATATTATTGGTGGAGGAGACACCGTAGCGGCGAGAGCGGGAGCGGCGTGCTGGCAACGTGTCTCCTAATGAGGCTGGTCTTTTATTTATGTCACAAATGTAAATCGTTGGGACGATAGATACAACGAATCTTTCGCGAATATTTCGTTTGAGAACGCTACACGCCACATGAATTCAAAATACAATTACATACCCGATACAGTTACATGCAAATTTATTCATATAACCAAAGATAAAGATAAATATGTCATACTTGGTTAACGTAGGTGATATTCTATTCTATTTTATTACTATGTGATGGCATTTTTAATTCACGATATGAGTAACCAAAATTTTGAATTTATAATAATAATAGAATAGCGGAATATATCTATTGCTACACGGGTAATCGTGCATAGTTTACAACTTTAAAGCATGTACGTTAAAATTTATGCTTCAAAGATTTGTTCGCCACAAATAAGGTTGTCAGCGAGTCTTATCTACGGGATCGTTAATTAATTAGAGAAATTGAGCGTCCGCGGCGCAGGGGACCTATAACTCGCAACCCGCCTCGTATCATAGCATCGTTCTCTTTTATTTATTTTTACCATTCACATTCACAAAATTGAATTCGAATAGGCACGGTTAGCCACACGCTAATGGTTACATAATAATAAACCAGGGTGAACCATTCATATAAATTTTATATTATACCACACCAGCACCAGTTACTGTGCTTAGCCTTTAGAGGATAGCACGGAGCTTTGTTTTGTTTATATATAAATTAGATTTACTCCAAATAGATATATAAGAAAAGTAGTTATTATCAGACTTCTTATTAGTTTTATCATTACAGAAATACTACTACTACCATCATATACTGACTGTCTATCTACTAACAAAAACAAAAATAAATTCTTGGAGCTAAAGAAACTTATTTGCAATTTTAAGATACGGTATGTAAAATAATATATATTATATTCCTTTTTTTCATTCTTAGATAACTATTTATAGTAATAACTAATGCAGTTAACTGTAGAATAACTGCAGAATAACTGTGACATTCTGAGTGTTATTATAAAGAACATCAAATTTATTCCCTGATTAAATTATATCTAAGTATTGAAATGTCGATCCGAAGTCAACTTGTTAAAGTAACAGGTTAACTAAAGCAATCCATTCTAATAGATTGTAAGAGATTTGTTATATTCTTAAGAGTTGCGTTAGCTATCGTATTGAATAAATTTAAGGATAACAGGTATCGAGATTGAATATGAATGTTTTTATCAAATAGATAAGTGGAGATGTATATAAAGTTTTCGAGACAAACAGAATGGCTCAATAAAATAGTTGAGCATAGACAAAACGCTACAATAACATCAGAACAGGAACGAATTCCCAGTTTACGACGTGAGCACAACGAACGACTGCTCTACAAATGAATAAGCCATCTGTTCTAATAGCTACAATTAAACATGGTCGTCCGAGCGTCCCTGTAAACCCTTAGCTCAATACTGGCTAAGAATCGATACTTGAATTAAAATTACAGAATAATCGATTTTTTATTCTATGGCGTTGTTTGATAAGTATTATCATATAAATTATGTTTTTGAACCCATAAAATATATTAAAAAAAACTGTAATTATCCTTAAAAGAGTGTTTTTAAGTTACGCTGATTAAACGGCAATTATTTCTTAATTTATATATTAATTTTTTCCGTTTCGACAAATAACTAATAACTGTTTATTTTCTTGTAAAGAAATAATTAAAAAAAATAAACATTCGAAACAGTATTTCGAGAAAAATAATATATTATTTAATATCATACATCCGACATCACACAGCATCTAAGATAATTTAAGTTTTTATTATTAAATATCAAGTTGCTTTGTATAGGAGAGTCCGTGCAGAACTCGACTGCACTTTTTGTAGATGCGCAGGCGCATCGAGTGAAGCATTCATATATGGTAAACTGTTATAATTAAACCTTAATAATGAACCTCGTTCGATCCTTTTTACTAATACTAAGAATCGTCATAACTTTATGTCGATCTGAAATGATTGCTATTTTTGAAGTGTGTTTAAGGATGAATTCTACAAAATATAATGTTTCTTTGTTACAATAATATGAATACCATACATACATCTTTCTCTGTAATAATTTCCAATGTTTTTTAGCATTTTTAGTCAAAAGATAATATTTTTTTAATTGCTATTATTTTGATTATTTAGTTCAGTATTTAGTCCTTGTAAATGCGAAGATCATAGAAAGATTAGATTAGTTATGCTTCCTTTAGTACCATTATTCTTTATCAATAATAACTGTGAAGAAATATTATTTCTCCAATAAAAAATTCGTTATAACATTTCGTTCCATAAGTGCAGTGTATGACATTTAGTAAAATACTCTGACCCTGATTACGACATGCAATTATTCAATAATATGATAATAACACTACATAGTTATTTGTATAATTTTTTTTCAGTATAAAAAACACTCAGTACATTAACATCTGTTGAATAATTTTCATATAAAAATATGGAATATATATAGATTGATTAAATGTTATTTAAAATATCAAAGGAACTTGTTTGTTCAGAAGTCGTTAATTTCAAATAGAAGTACAGTTAATACAAGAAATTTGCCAAATATGCTTAATTTATTAATTTATTATTAATTTATTTATTTATTCTTATAAAAACAATTATTATTTGTTTGAATATTAAAATTTCATTCATTTAACAAAATTGTATGTGGTTGACGTCTGTACATAGAAGATATATTGGGGAACAATTAAAATGAGGAGTCGTTATAAAAAAAAATAGATTTTGTCAGTATGTTTCTGCGGATTCTGCAAAAACGACTGTACCATATTGGATGCGGTTTACAGTTATTTCTATCTTGATATTCCGAATCGAAGTGAACTTATAGGATTTCTTTTACGAAAATATTTTTTTGGAAAGGACAATAACATATTAAAATTATAAGCATTTAAAGTCGGGGACAAAAGCTAGTCTATACAATTTTGTATATTATTATAAATGCAGCATTCTTATTAATATAAAATAATCAGCTGTCACAATGCAATGTTAATAAACATAACTTTAATTAACTCACTCAGCTGTACAACACATAGATGTAAAAATAAATTAAAAGGTGGAAAATTATCAATAAACGTGTTAGCATTAAATATAACATGCCTTAACAACTTTAATAGATTACAGAGTTATTTCATTACACTTAAGTCCAAAAATACAAAATAATCACCATACAATATTCAATATTCTATTATCAATGTCAAAGCGAATCTTATTTTTTACCTTATTTCTCGTTATCATTGCAGGATAACACATTTCTATTGTATTTTACCTTAAATATCATTTCTAGTCTTACTCAAAAGAATTTCTCTCTATTTTAAATAGTTATCTTCAAAATCTATCTATCTAAGAACAACAGAAGATTGTTGTAATAAATTATAAGGATATAAACAAAAAAATGAGTAAAAAAAGCTGTAATGTGTAAAAACAATTATATTTAAATGTAATAATGTATTAAGAAAATAAATTGTATATCTACTAACCTATAGAGTATATAAAAATAAAAATCAAAAACAATATCATAACAAGTTATAGTTTAAGCTGTTACTTATTTTACGCATTTATTAAGAACCAATTAGCAGTTATATCTTCAATATATAATAAAAACTTGGTTTTTCTAAGGCATACTTTATAAAATTTTTATATTAAAACATAAAAAGTATTCATTGCTTTTTATGAAATCGGGTTTTAGGATAAAAGTTTAGATAAACTTTTCGACAACGATATATATTATCTTATAGCAGCTGGTTAGCAAATATTTTACATACCAAAATTAAATGCCTCGTTCTAGTAAATGTTTTTAGTTTTAGTATATGACGTGCCTGAGCGATGAGTTGGCTCCGTGACCCGTAATTGTGCTGGTTAATTTTACTACGCAATTTAATATAGATAAGTATAAGTGTGTCTGTATATCAAGAAATGAAACTAAAGTCTTTACAAAAGGGTTCATTTCGATAATGATACCAAAGTAGCGCCCCCCCCCTGACACTCCCATTTGACCTACACAAGTCATTATTAATTCAAAATGAAAGAGATATAAATAAATAAATGTAAAGTTATAAAAATCAATTAATATGTCTCAAAATGTATTTTATTTGGTGGATTAAAATAACTCCATACATATTATATTATCGATAAATATACTTATATAATATTTCAAGTTTAATATCCGACAGTGAAGTGTCAGATCACATCTGACACTTTGTAAGTTTCTTATTTATAAGTTCTAATAAGACCATAAATATTGGTTTTAATTACGCGATGTCGTCGTAATGACAGTCGCGTAAATGGAGTCCGATTGACGCACATCAACTGCTGGCCACTGACCTTAATCCACAATAAAAATAAATATGGCTAGGAATAAAATAATACGAATTCTTTACCTTTTATGATTCATTAATTTGATTATTAGTAATTTTAATGAAAGCAAGCAATTTTCTATTTTATATATTATAGTTATTCGAATCAAGTATAATTTATTGTTATATTTTCAACTTAAATTTAAGAGTAACATCCAACGATTTTACCAAATCATTTTCATTACTTTTACTGTTAGGAGGTCCTGTATCAATCATAGTATTTCCAACCAAATATCTATATATGAATGATGAATCGATAATAAAAAATATATAATTCTTTCAATCAATTAAGAGTGATGTGAGCAGATCATGTGACAACGATCCAAATGATATATAACTGACCTTATACTGCGACGAACGATCTTGATATTTTATTATTATTAACATATAAATACCAACATTGATTTATAGCAATATATTTCACGAAGGAAACGACCATTTATGCAATTATGAAAAGTATATAGCAAACTTGTTAACATATATATATAAATTAAGAACGAATAGGTATATCTTGAACGAATATATATAAACAAATTAAATTAACAAATTTTATTCTTGACAAAAAATTATAAAATGATATTTTTAATAACAATCAAATTATTGTGAAACTAAATCTTACTAGTCGCCCTATACCGACCTCGATACCAAAATTTAGAATGAAACAAGGGTATTGTTTTGCTAGTTTTATATCAAAATGAACTATCGTATTTTTATTATAATGAACATAAAAAGTTGCCTCTGTCCTAAAAACCCTGAATATTTGATGAGTCGTCCCATATTATAATATCATTTCTTGATTTGGAAGCAGACATATAAATCAAAGAATTTTTAAGAGGAAGGCGACCGCTCCGCACGTCCAATTAATTGCTGCAAAAACCGAAACACGAAGACGTTGGCAAATTTAAGAATAATTCCCGTGTATCGTACCATTGGTGCGATGCTACTCCGCACTGAATACGAATGGTGAAAAGATTAAAAATTAATTCGTTTATAATCTCTCAATACGTATAAATTACTTAAAACTTAAGAACTTATATTTAGATAGATAAAAAGGAATATTCAAAATGAATAAATAATGCAGACAGGATATGGTCTCTGGTCGGGAACTGATTAGCGAAGGCTTCGGATCTCTCAATGGCACGAAGCGAGCGCTCTCGGGTGCGTCATAAATTTCCATTGATTGGATTAATCTGATTTGGATGTCAATTTTGCAAGCAATGTGCAGTCTCTTTATAAAATACATCTCCCTTTGAGTTTTATGTATTCTGTGTTCGGAGCATAATAATGAATATATTATACTATCAAAATATATAACATTTGTTTAGTCCAGAGTGGGACGGCTATATATTGTCCCTTTCTTTACTGATACAATCGTTAGCGATACAATGAAGATTTATAGGTTCATTTTGTCTTATTAAAAATGATAGTTTTGTTTCTCGATTTCATTTCGAGCGGGATCTACATTTTGTGACTGACGAACGAGCCCACCTCAACAACTTGTTACTTGTGCATGACATGTTTCTCATTTAAAGTGATTATAAATAAAACACACATATATGTGTGCATGTATCTTGTCTACATACACACACATACACACACACGCACACACAAGCATACACACATGTTACATATTTTTGTTTTATGTTTATATACTAAGAAGAAGACTGAGCTCATATTATAAAAAATATACAAGAATGCATGCGACTCACACATTGGCAAAAAATAGAACTTAGTACAGGAAGTTCTGCCTGCGATACCACTTACGACCGTATTCATATGTGTCTTAGTCTAGTTTAAGTAACAGTATCATATGTATTCAAGTGAAGTTATATGAGAACGAAGCTTGGTCATTTTATTAGTGTAATGAGATCGACCTTAGAAGTAAGCTTGGAATCAAATTAATATTAATCGTCATGTCGATCGTTTCTTTGAATAAAATATTACAATATTAATTTATTAACCTAGAAAATTATTGACATTACCTTCTTAGTATACCTACTAGTTTCTGCAGACGTGTGTATATAGAGGTGGGCCAGCCTTCGTTCTTGGAACTAATACGTTGGAAATATATCAATTTGGTATAAAATTATTCTACATTTATTAATTCAATTACTACTATCTATTTATGGTAACATGATCATAAGTGCTTTGAATAAAATTATTTTTTTTACTTATCCTAAAAATACCTCGATATATTAAGATTAATTAAGATATGAAAAATCCTTACAATGCCAATGAATTCAATCGACATTCACAAATGATCTAAACGAGTACATTCTATATTGCAGCGCATATTCTGTTTAATATGATTGAATTATGCAATGTCTAAGACCAGTCGACGTGGTCTATAATTCATTGTAAAATTTATAGTCAGACCGTACTACAGTCACAAACGAGGATATTTCCCACGTCAGTTTTGATTGCGATATTAAATTGAACGATGACATTATAGTAGATACTAATTTTGTCTCCAAGAGCGAATGCGAGTCATTGCCTTATCTATGCGGAGATAGGATTCATATGTGTTACATGGAATTGAAATTCCTCTTATATATCTTGGAAGGAAAGTACATTTTTCAAGCGTTCCTCTAGGAAGTAATCACCCAATACCGGACTCATAGTGAGTAAACAAATCTTCGACATTGTATCTGTTCTTAACTCTCTATATTCAAAGGAGTATTGTCTAGAGAATATACGATTATTGTGTGGATTTCTTATGGATTGTGTTACTATAATATATACATTCGTCGAAACGCTAAGGAGGGCTTCACTATCTGCTATTTCATGTGGTTTATCAATTTGAACAGCTCCATAGACATATTTGTTTACTTGTTCACAGTGTTTGCCTTATTTTATGAGATAGATTACGATTTCTCGTGCTTTTAAATTACATGTGCAATGGAATTAATTGTATCATGATATCATTTATTCGGTATCAGAGTGATTTGGTTAAAATCAATGCATATATAAGTAAAAAAATCAACTCAGATTTGGAGGATCTGAAGTTACAGACAGACGGCTATAAATTTTTCCAATCATACAGTCGGTCATCTTTCTTTGTTATCATTTTGAACGACATTCCATCTGCGTAATTATGCAAAAAGCTGGACTCTGGACTCTGGCCGCGGCGGCCCTTCTTTGACAACCGCATCATTATAGTTGACATAAACTAAGATTTATACGATTGATTTATTAGAAACAAATATGAAATATCCCATTCACCTTGATATTAAAGCGGTCGTTGAAATAAACCTCTATTTAAACATTGATATTAATTTAATTTTATATATTTTCTTAGGTATGTTAATGCCAAGGGACATATTGGGCATATCGTGGTTATTGCTTCACAGATATAAAATATAATTTATAAAGTAATAAAACTAATTTTAATTTCTCAAAATGATTTTTTTTATTACATTTTTTAAGTTCTATCAAAAATATGTTACTTTGAAACGAAATTTTCACTTTCTTTGTATACCATAACTGCGCACTTGTCAAAAACTCTAAAAAAAGATCTAAGCCATAATAACTAGATGTTATTTGTAATATGAATTAGCTTAAATAAAATATTACATAAATGAACGCGAAAACGCTTGTAAAATGAATTTCCATCGTCCAGCAATAATATTTTAATTGAAAGATATTTTTGTCAAGAAAATATCAACTAAGTACTTATTCATAAGTATAAGTCATTAGGCTAACAAAGAGCATTAATAAAGGTAATATTTTTGCATAAAATAAATATACATATAAATGCTATGAGGTATGATTTTATACTTTAATTGTCTAGATAGACAATCTATAGATTATAGATTACGTAACCTATATGTAGATTTATATATATTTTTTGGGTAATACTGTTTTGTGTTTGTAATCGTTTTTAGTCTGTAATTTCAATAATATTATTATACTACTCATAACATAGATGATAACTTGGTCACCAAGCAAGTCATGGTTTGAGGTATATTATTACAAACAATAATTATAGATTAATCCCAGTCCTTTAATCATTTGGTGTTGATGTAATTATGACGATAATCGCACACTTGATATGTTATGAGCGTGATCGACAGTAAAATACATACCTACACATATTTAAATATTAATATAATCTATTTTAATTTTATTAATTTATATAAAATACGTACGTGCTTAATAGTAATGGAGTTTATAATATATTTGTATTACATATATCTAGCAAAATTTATTCGACCCGGCCTATGTTGTGTTTTAATTTTTGAATTCTGATCGTGTTGGAAGAGAAGAATTGTGTGAACTGAACTGGGTCGAATGAATGCGTAATTCGGCGAAGAGTGGTTAAATTAGCTCGCGATGCGGGCGTCTTTATAGTCCTTAAATTGGCAAAAAATCGCTACAAGCCACGACTGACACCGATCGCGGAGGCATCAACGAAACAGGTGTTATCATAAACATACATTTTGAGATAAAAACAAAATGATTTTCATGAGTGGCGGTAGGCGCGAACTGCCGTTCTTCGCCGACACAATGGCGATTTTGTTATTTTTTATCATTTTTTCTCGAAGTAAAGGCCGGGGATATTAAATTTAGTAAGCGGAGAGGTGTCCGAAATCTCACGCAGACGTGCGATCCGCCACACATATTTCCATCCTCACAAAAAGCGGAACTATAGCCATAAATATGTCCAAATAAACATTAGCCAACCGGCTGTGTAAGTTTTAGTAGGGTTCTGCTCAGCACTCTCAGAACTAGATGTAACAAAATAATATATTATAACGATTCTATTTTAACAAGGAATTAAACTGTTACAATCAGTTTATTCTGAAAAAGTTGAATGAATATCAATAATCGAAAAAAAATTAATACAACTCTAGTTGTAAATGTGAAGTAAAGATTTTGTGAAGGTATCAAAAGTGAGTAGAGTACTCGTAGTAGATATGGTCATCCGCTAACAAGAGCGGTGCGCGAGCGCAGCAGCGGCGTGCGCTAAGATGACAGTCGTACCGCGGGTGATAATATGTGTACATATGTAACATTAAACTGCAAAAATAAACAACACTTTCACACTACATGGGTTCAAGAACAAGTTTTTCCATAACACAAAAGACGACACTGAATAGTTATAGCTGCTTCGCGTCCTCGCCGCATAATCCAATAAAACTGTTCTCGGAATGTAGGTACGGTCAGGATGATATTACGAATCTATTACATGTTAGTATTATGTTGCCTAGAAATAGCGTGAGTTGCGTGATCAAATTTAACTAAATCTAATACACATATATATTATTATACTTTGTTGTCTGTTGTTACAATGTAAGGTTTAGAATCTATGTATTGAAGTAGCACTCTTTAATTTTGCGATTTCTTTAAATTAATAATTAAACTGTTACTTAATATATATCGTCTTAAAAACATCCCTTCACTGAAAAAATATATTACACAACATCTATTATATTACCACGAAATACAGAGAAACTAATATTTAAAAATATATATCACTTTTAGTAGAGTAAGCTATAACACCTCATAGATGAGGTTTATGTCAGATAATAAAATAATAAAAAATATTTTTGTGCAGACCCTCCAAATAAAATTGGAGACTGAATCTCAAAATATATGAATTTGATTCAATGGAAGGGCAAGCGGCTTCTCTTCGTGGTTGCAAAGGGCTGCCACCGGGGCATTCGCTCGCCAAATTTCTTTATTTTTAATATTATATATGCCCATATTATGCATGGGTCCCCAAATATTCACTTTATGATTATCAAACACCAATATGGGGTAAGGTGCATATTATTTTGTCGGACGCCATCTTTTCTTCCTTATTAAGTTTTCATGTTACTTAACTTTTAATTAATAAATAATTTCATAAAGTACATTAAAATTTAAGACCGTTATTTATTGTTAATGTCAAAATTAAATAATACTTATGAAATTTTGTACTTCTCTTTAATTTTAAATGGTTTAACAATAGTAAAAATAATTTAATTTAGAATAATATTTCATAACTGCATTACCTGCCCAAAACTAAACCTGCCATATTTGGTATTACAAAAAGTGGTACTTGCTATTAACGGTCGAGTGAAAATTTATCGGATCTTTGATAACGAGGTGCGGATAAAACTATTTTTATTGAGTTAAATATGTTGTTTTAATTATAACTGACAAATTCATATACAAAGATAAGTTTTGCTCCAGTTGCTTCTTTATACCGACTTGTCTCATGTTGCTAACATTGTTTTTATTTGGTGATACACGATTTCCTGGAGCATAGCCCTGGATGGCATTATGCAAGTGGTCAGTAACACGTGTAGTTGGCTCCCGCGCTACTCACGACACCTTCGCTTTTTCCATAATTGCCACAGTGTCGTACTCGCGCTTAACACGGACCATCCTTGTTTTGATTTAAAATTCGGTTTCGTCGTTCTAAATCAAGTGAAAAGATTTTAACTGTATCAGTTAGTTTTTGTGTTGTTATTTATTATATCTCGTAAACAAACACGTATATTTGATGACGCGTTAGTTAGAGGTCACATATGTAGAGACAGATAAGGTATATAGCATACTATAACAATAATTTTGTATTTATTAGTATATTAAGGTAAATAGAAAAATCAATTATTTACATATCTTGTTTAGTCTTTATGGCCCAAAGGAAAAGTACAATAGGCGGATTCCAAGCTGGAAAGGAAAGCATACTCGATTAATGAACCTGAGAAGATACAACATAAAACAAATTAATTGTACTGGTATTATGTTAATTATACTTTAATAAATCGTGTCCTACTTAGTGTATGATTCAGGATATGATAAGGATTACTAATTTTTCAAATATCATTTAGTTACTAGACAGTAGTTCTAATTGACAAAGCTTCGAAAATAATACTATTATAAGTGCATATCTCATTCTTAAATATAAATAAAACCAATTAAATAAACTTTCATAAAGTATAATATTCGTTAATTAAGTAAGATATGTAACAAGAAAAGGAAAATAATGATGATTCCGTATTTTTTAAGTTTATTAAAATACCTTAAATCGATCAACTCAATGAACAATTGAAATAACCGCGCGAAAGTATTTTACGGTTTTTCGACGAATAATCCCACAGCATCAGCGAATTAATTGTCACTTAGGGGATATTCCAGGCGGCTGGTGCTGGATGACTGGCTAATTACGGCGTACCCGACGCACGTACCGCTGACAAGTCACAAGACGTCTGCCACCGGCAGCGGTGATCTCTCAACGAATTCCGATCGAGAAGAGCGCAAAGGACACGAGCCGAGCATGCGTTGGTAAAAAGTAGCTGAGCCGGAGCTGCTCCGCGGGAGGCTCTGGACGTGCGCCCGCGCCGCCCGCTGGCCTCCGACCGTTCTTACCGCTTTTTATGCGCTCCGGATTTATTGAATCAAGCTAAGTATAAGTACTTGGCACATTACTTACATAAAATTCTAATGAAGACTAACCATGTTATACCGTATAAGTAATGAAGGATGTTTAATTTTTTATACAGATTTAAGTTATTGCTGTACTAAAATGGAAGTAAGGTTCAGATCAAGAATATTTATTTATTTATACCTTTTTAATTTTGAATCAATATTGGTGATCACTAATGTACGTCGAATGGGAGCGGCAGGAGGGTCTACTTTGATACCGTACTCATCATAATAAGCCCTTCTGTAAAGACACTCTCCACCTTAAAATAAGGCTTACAACTTAATACGAGTATTCCAAACGTGCCCTGGTCTGAGAAGAACCACGCAAGAAACTCAGCCGGTTTTTTTTATTGTGACCACTGTTACACAAACAAATTTATGAACATATTTGTAACAATATATTTAAATAAAATCATAGTTTTTATGGATTCAAAATATGATCAAATGAATGATTTTTTTAAAGCTAAATTATGGGTATCGTAAGCGGTAAAACTGAATTTAAACATTTTAGGCGAAGGGCACGTCGAGACTCACAAAAAATATTGTCTGGTGCTTGACGCATCGTACGGATGCCGCTAGCTGAGCTGTCTCGGTCTGTAAGAGTCCCACGCACGAGTCCCGCGGTAGTGCGGAGTTCTGCTCCATCACACGGCCTCGCTGCGCACGCGCATTACATACTAAACGAGCGTGCCAAATGCAAATAAACATCTATTAATTAAAATACCCACCTATTTTGCCAAATGTAATGAAGTAATGTTAAATGAATTAACTATTAAGTGAATAGTAAAGTAGGAAAATGCGAAAAGCAGACTAGCATGGCAATGGGCTTCGAATAGGACCTCGATGGACGCCAGCATCATACGAATGACGCATTGTAACGGATCGACCCGATTATTTCTGTCCATTTCACGACTGTTTCATAGCAATGTTAAACTTGGCGAAAGCAAACATATTCGCCCTGTTTATCTAATATTTTACGATCTTAACCGAATTAATTTTAAAATGCTAAGCGGTTGAAAGATTGTTTGATTCCAGAATGTTTTACTATTTCTGATATTTATATTACAGTTATTCATTTACCATTCTGATGTACCTGCCGATGTTTACCCTGAATCAGATGTTTATAATACACGATACTTTATTTCAAATAAGATTTACACTTGTAGAAATATTATTTCGTTAACATCTGGTAGAGATGTGCTAATTCACTACATACTAAAATTCATTGAGCGTGGATGCCTATTATTATTCTGTAGAGAAATGTGCAACAAAAACTACTATACATTTAATATTAAATATATTTTTTATATTAGTTAGTTATGTAAATTCACACAAAAGGACAGTTAGACAAAAAATATACCCGTATGTTAACTATAAAATAATACAAATTTCCAAAAACCCCTTAAAGTACGATTGTTATCTTTGGTTCTGTTGTTTACGTAATATTGGTATGATACGAAATAATTAAGTGAAGTCACTAATGCAGTTTTTGTGTCGACTCGTATAGCTTCGCTTCCGTTCAGGTGACGAGTTTTGATAATATCTCTTTGTTTGAATATAATTTGTCACTTGCCTAATTTTGTATGTTAACTAGTTGAGTTACGCACATGAACATTTTTTTAATAATTGTTTTTATTCATAGATAATAAGGTAAACAAAAAAAATACCATCCATACGTCGATCTACTTTGACTGAATCTATCTATCAATTTCTAGTGCCTGACCTATATTACATTACTACACTAAATAAAATTTAGTGTAACTATTTAGCTCGCTAAGTATAATAAACATTTGTGAATACTGAAAGATTCCTATTTTATACTGTTTATAATAAGATAACACAATATAAGACTCTTTTTAATTTAAGTTATAATAGAATTCATTTAAACAAGTAATTAAAAATTACATAGCATATATATATATATATATATATATATATATATATATATATATATATATATATATATATATATATATATATATATATATACTTTTTAAAAGGTTATAGGATATGACTTAGGAGTGATAGTGAGGATTTATTTCATACATTCACATTTCTCGGTACTTTTTAAACACATTATGCAACACATCATATCACAGTATCATTATAAATGTATAATTAGATGCGAATAGATTATTATTATACTCTGATTTAATTTTATGAATAATTAACAAAACGGAAACACAAACAATTGTATTCCGTTCATAATATAAATGGCATTGTTATTTAAAATGATATTTTATTAAAAATATGCAAATCGATCGAAATGAGGCAGGATGTTCATTTTAGTAATAATGTTGTATTTGCATGTAAATGAAGTCGGTACCCGCGGATGTAGCCGTCACTAATTGTGATGTCTACCGTCATTTATATTTTATACGGACGTTTGATTGTCAAATAATATACCAAACATATAAACAAGGTTAGGTTACCTTTACGGCTCCGATAAGGTTTTATTAATTAACTATATATTTTAATCAAGTTTAATACTTCAATTCGTCTTATCTTTTATGTTTGTGGTTAATGAGTATTTTATTGAAGACCGTGAATTTATTTTTATTCAATATTATACCTAAATTTCCATTTACAAAATATATTGTGTATTGGACCGAATCAGACGGAGCGTTGGAATAGTTTAGCTATCGATCAATAGATGGCGCGCTCAGTATCAAAACAAACTATGACTATAATATTTTTTTATCGATTACAAGAAAGTTATAACATTAGTATAAATTGTTATACTAATCTTCTTCTTTATTCGTAATGTTTGAATCTTAGTAAGAAGCTTAAAGATATATTACTTAGAAATGAATGTCTGAGATGGTATTTCAGATTTGTGAGTAGAGCGATCGCGCGAAGTGCATCGCGGAGTGCAGCGGGAGGTCGGTGCAGGCAAGCCCGCCCCCATCCGCCCCACGCCCCCCTCCCCCCCTGCCACCTCACCTCATCGCCACTACACCACTTGTTTTGATGTACTCTATGCAAAACTTGACTTGTTACCTCGATATTTCCCCAGTCGCAAGTTTATACGAAGTTTCAAATCTGCAGGTGTATGTGGGGTATTTGATTATTTTGAAACAATCTCTTGTACTGAACGTACGGCAGTGACTTCGTAAGTAATATTTGTATAAATAATTTAAATTAAATATTAATTTAATTTATATTTTCACCATTTTCTATGTCAAAGAGAAATCATTTATAACAAACAACGTAATTCGAGTTCTTTTTATCTTTAAATTAACTTCAACATATAAATTTAAAGTATAAAACAACAAATATTTAACAAATGACAATTAAGATAAGATCTGTTTTATCATGAAATCTTTTGTTTTGGAGTTCATTAAAGCTATTGTTATTCTGTTTACATGTCTGCGGTGACTTTCCCAACATAAAATTTGTTAATAATTGATCCAGTCAATGTTGAGCAAAAAATACCCACAGATATGTAAGTAAAACATTACTATGTTATGCACTTGGATTGTTCATCATCCATGTTACAAAATCCGGGAATGTCGTTATACGAAACCAGTTATCGGCAAAAAACGGAGATAATTGATTTCGTTAGTTTAGGCATACTAATTCACTGATAAATATTTAGAGGTCGCCATATACGTGCCAACGATGAGGATGGCACGTTGCTTTTGTTTTTAATATCAAAGCCTTAGAGCCCGAAGTCCGGCCGCCTACTTTATAATATATTTAATTACCATTATTAAGTTTCCATGATGAATGGAGATCGGTAGATCGTATCACTTGATCGGATCTGAACAGTTTATACGTCATATCTATTTAGAGATATTATTGACTTGGTCTCAACAAAAACTGTTTATGATTTCGCTTAGTACACTTGCTGGATGTGTTAAACAAAAAGTCTGTAAGTGAAGGTAGTTGGGAATTGTTTTAATGCGGTGTAAATCAGGACGGAGGATGCCTGCGGGCGGGCGGATGGCGCGGGCTAAGGCGACCGATGCTTCACAATTAGGCCTGTTATGAATTTTATAAATATTTCATGCGTCCTACACGAGTAGCCGACAATTAATTACCTCCTTGTTGCTTACATTAATTAGTAGAAATCATTTTCTTTTTTCACGTTTGAACATTGAAACGTACAGCCATAGAAATAAAATACCAATTATTTACCTTATACCGAGCGAACCTGATATCTTTATAAATAATAATGGACCACCCTGTTCGGTTGTTTTTGATTTCCTTTCAGTTTTAATTAGTAGGATTTATTATTACTTTATGGTATCAATATTATAGTAAAATTATACAGTCTCGGAATTTATTATTCTTAAGATTATGACTTTACAATCCATAATTTGAACCTAAGATAATATTCAGAGTAAATTGAAGGTCGGCCATAATTATTATATATAACATATGATATATTTTATTGGACCTATAATAAGATACACGTTAATGTCAATCGAATTGAAAAGATTTTACGATTAATAAAACTAATTCACTAATTACATAAAAAAATTATCTGTTTCATAAGAAAATATAATGATATTTAAAAACTGAAGTATACAGATATTTTATATTATTTCATCAATAATCGTGAGGATATTTCATAAAGACTGTACATCTCTAAATTTTATGACTTAATTGCATTTGCAATCTATAAGAGGCATTTTTTATGACACACCCAGACAAAGCGGACGAAGAATCCGAACGATCATCGTCTTTTTTTATTTACTTTTATGTCATAACCACTCAAGATAAATTCTCTTTTTAATATTTCTATACAATTTTATTTGAAATGCCTTTTAGTCACGACATGTATGGATAGTTTTGGTCAGCGGTATCCAGTGACCGTTCCAATCGTGGGTTCGATCTGCGAAGTACTTGTCGAATGGTATGGAAAATGTGGGGAATATTCGTGTATCGTGGATACAATGCGCTGTGATAAGGTGTGCCGGTGTCTCCTGATTGTCGGTGCATCATTTTCCCATGATTCAACCATGCATCCGATATGGTTCATTGTCTCTTGTACTAGCAATCGTTCGGCTCTATCGCTACTCAACCTCGCATATTATAGTAACAAATAGATTTAGATATTTATTTGTTTATACAATATAAAATTTACTAATGAAGTTTGGTTTTAGATATCATTAAACATATATATAATATCATTAAACATATATTATTTCTGTAAAATGTTTCAAGTATAAGACAATCTCTTGATAACAAAATTGGTAGTACTAATATTCTGCTGTTCTTATATATTGCTTAAATAAAGTATTTTTCTATGCTTATTAATAATAGTTCATTCCCTTTGTTCCCATAGAATAATTATTATTAATACTTCATTAATGTATGCTTAATCAGCGAATAAAATATTATATAAATAAGCTAATAAAAGTAGATTTTAAATAACTAAAATATACAATCCAATATAAAAGGAAATATAAATAAAAATCACCTGAAAGTTAGGACTCTACTAAGCAATTAAAAAGTTAAGAATAAATTAATTTGATTATAAAAAAATAGAGCTTGAAACGCCGTGATAGAGTCCAAAATACTACAAACAATTAACTGAATATATCCTTCTAACGAGATAATCGTTTTGAAGTTAAGGAAGCCTTTAAAATGTTCGCTGAAATAAAAAGCACAGAATGAATGTTTTTTAAGAAAATTAAAAACAAGGAAGTTTTCCGATCGCGTCCTGTAATCTGTTTTAAAAGAGAAATAAAGGTTCTTGTTTATTTATAATATTAGTTAAGTAGATTTTTTATATTAATATTATCGAAAATGCATAATATGTGGACTATTAATAATATTATGAGTCCAAAATCCGTAAAAGATAAAGATCAAAGGGTTTTTTAATAGGTTAGAATATATGTAATAAATATAAAAAAAAAAAAATTCTGGTAACCGTATTTCATGAGTATAATATTTATAAATATTCCCAAATACAATATAATTTTTTTTCAACACTAGCATTCTTAAATCCATTACGTAAAATAAAATTATTTGTATGTATTTTTTTCAATTTTTTCTAATATTTATTTCAATAGACGTTATTAAGTCTAAGGCTAATTTATACGTTAGAAAATTAAACTCAAACGAAATAGATCTTATAAAGAATAATAAGAAGCAAAAATCATTAACACAGACAGGGTTTGAACCTGCGACCCCCGAGAATGAACTAAATAACAAAAGTTTATTGCAAGGCTGTCTGTAGCTATTTTTCAACATAATAAAACATAATTATTCAATAGTATCCCAACTTAATTAATTATAATTACAACATCGATAAATTATGTAACAGTGGAATTGTTAATTAAAAGCGAACAATGCGTATAAAGAGACCGAAATATCAAGTAAGCAACATTTAACATTTTTATATATAAATAATCTTAACAAAAACTTCACTAATTTAAATAATTTATTTAATCATATTGTATTTTATTCAAAGCCACCTTTATTAAGTGATGCAAGGAATAAAAAATATTATATATATCTATAAAATAAGTGATTATAAATCAAACAAAGAATGTCAAAACTAAATTTATATATAACGTATTATTAGTTTTAGTTTCCTGTTTTTTTATTTATTGATTTTATTTACTTATATAAATTAAATGTAATAAATGTAATGTAATGTGATAGCAATGTTTTAAACACTTATACACACTTTATTATTTAGAGGTTTTTTTTTCGTATTATAATATTAAAAATATCTTTATTATATTTTTGATATAATAAAGTCATTTGCAATATTCCATTCAGTTAAATATAACAGTACTTTCTGTCCAAAAATGACTCTAACTTTATATCAAATCTTGTTTCATAGGACAGGTATTATAAAATAGGACAATTATAAAATTATTTGTCTATCTGTAAATTAGTTATAAATAAGGACACTTGTACATATTATTATAGTTAATTCAGATGTTTACTTTATTTGAACCTACGCTCAATTGAAAACAAGTTTTTGTTTAAAACGTATCACCCTGTATGATTTATCAAGAGCCGAGAGTCATAAACATCAAAATGTCTTTAATAATCATAAAACAAGTTTGTGTCCCTGTGTTAAAATCGAGATGAGTGTCCCTGAACCTATAATGACTATTGATTTAAATTGGTTAGATTAAAAATCTGGGAAAAATTATAACGACAGGATGCCGCCTCGAGAGTGGAAGTATTGTGTGGATATGAATTATATATTTTTATGTATATTATACGGTATATATAAATTCGATTACATTTCTAAGGTAAAACTACTACAAGATATGTCCTTTTAAATATATCCAGGTTATATTGCTTTTAACATTCAATAATGTTACTATTTACAATGGATATTTGTAACATTATCGAAACATAATTCTATGCTAATTAAATATGCTATGAGAGTCCCTGATAAGTCATATCCATATACATCTGTCTTTAATTTTTTAAGAATAATGAGGTAGAAATTTTTATAACAAAGGTCCTTGGCCGTGCATCTTGATCTTAATGTTATCTCTAATAGGTCAATAAATAAGAAGCAGCGCGCGAGCTTCGGCGACACGTACACGCCGAGGGGTTATTAAAACAAAATGAACACAATCCTCTTTATAATATTACCTCCGGTTCGTTTTATTCATATTTTTATTTATAATATCGTATAATTTTATGTATCTTTGTTATTCACGTTACATTGTATCTATGTTGTGACAAAAACCGAAGACAAAGGCCACCGGAAACTTAATTCTGGTATTTGTTTTTTATAATCTTAAGCGTGCAACTAAGAAACGACAATATATTCGAGATATTTCTTACGATTATGAAATATCGAATACTTTTATATGATATTAAAAAAAGTCGTAGTTTTATGAATGAAATGTAAAGAGCCGCAATGAAATGATATAAATGATAGCGGGTCCCGAGCGGCGCAATCTGACCGCGGCATCTAACGCTACGCGGACGCTCGGCCGCCTTATGATGTCTCCTACTTTTTTATTTAGTTATTTGTACGGATCCCCTCATTTTTATTCAACCAAAATCATTATTATGCATATATAAGTACACGTTTATTTCATTCTCGATGTTATTTTAATACTTTTATTTTTAGTTTTCATCGTCACCTATTTTATACCCGCCCGTTAACTCCGAGATGTGTTGACAATATTTCAGAGATAGTGAGATAAGGTCTCTTTAAAGCTGTTTGATGTAACTCGATGCTTTACGGAATCTGTTATATTTATGACATTGCCCGCACTAAAAGTGTATGTCCTTTCGGGATGCAATATATCTTCTTTTTTTAATGTCTGCGGGATATGAAAATATAATTTATTAACCAAATATCAATAAATTATATCTTAGAAATGATAACATTGTATTATTGCAAACGCGAACAACCATCTATGCAATACACTTAATATTAATAGAAATCTCATTAATTTATATTAGGTTACGATTTTGGAAAGATTTCCGATATTTTTGAAAGTAATCTAAACATATCAGGTATTCTATAATTAATAATACTAAATAATTAGTGTGAGATTGGATTGATGGCGCTGGTGCCGGTAGCGCCGCCCGCTGGGCTCCCCGCCGCGCCTGCGCCCGCGCCGCCCAGCGCACGCTCATATTTAATATCTTAATAACCGTTTAGGGTGTGTTTAAGTAACACTTTGAATAATTATCCAATTTATGCTTGACGCGACACTGATTATCTAATTTGTTTGTACAGTTATTAAGTTATTATATACTATTATCATCGTCATATTTTAGTCTGAATGTTACATAGTTATAATACAAATTGTACTTAAATAATTACTTTATTTGTTTAAGTTAATTATAAGAAAAACTTTAATGGTTATATCTCAAGATTTCAATAGTATGAAGGGTATTTGATAAATGTTGTAAGAGGGTCGTTAATGGGTGGAAAGTACGCAAGTCGATCGGCGCGGGCGTCGACGGACTGTTATTGAGAGAGATTTGGGCAAGTTCAATACGAGTACATACGACTGATTTACGAGATGAACGTGTGCCCTTTGTGTTCCAGCTGACTAATGGACGGACGCTCACGGACATTTATGTAGATTGATTGTATGAATTTTATTCACAATGTTAATACAGTAACAGATTTAGTTGTCATTTAGAAATGGCGCTCTAAAGTTGTGCAATTTGGGCCGTGGATAATGGATGACGAATGGTTAGTTTCTATACCGGACCCACGATGGAGGTGGGGCCGTTATTGTGCTCTGTAACATGTATCTAAATTACTCTTGTTATATTTTCTATTGGATTATATTTTCACTTTCAAAAGCAAAGAGAGAATTGTTAATTAATTATCTTAGCAATCACCACGTGGTCTTGCGGTGATTGAACATGATACTTACATTTTTTCTATCATACTAAAACTGTCTGCAATTTTATATAACAATTAATAATACATTGCCCTACTTTAGACTAGAAGTTATTATATTTCTTCTAATATAATAACACAATACATTTTTTTCTTATTATAAACAGCAGCGTATCTGTTAAAAGCGATCGCATTCCAGGTATTGAAAGGTAATATTTTATTAATATATTTATGACCAATAAAAAGTACCTACAACAAAACATTTAGTTACGGCTGAAAAGGGCTATTGAATTGCTGAGTCATCTTATCGACACGGATCAAACGTTGTTAATCAAAAATTTTAATGACCATAGTTCAGAAAATAATAACTTTTCTGTAGCTACCTAATAAGTGAATCAGTTTGTTAGTCTTGATATTTTTAAATCATTTATTTTATAACAAGCTATACTCATGGATTTGTTCGCGCGGAATATTGTTTTTAAATTGAAAGTAGCCTGTTACTCTTTATAACATCACTTATTCGCACGTAACTCCTGTTAAAATCGGTGCAGCTGTTTTAGAAATAAAACTAATAAACAGACAGACAGACAAAAGTGTTAATAACTATTTTTTATGTAAGTAACATATATATTTTCATATGCATTCAATGAAAAGTTGTTAATTCTGAATCACAAACAGACACTTAAATTTGTGCCAAAATAAATACTTGTGTTGGAATATATGACAAAATATTTATTTAATATTAAAAATTAATATTATGTATATTTAAAAAATAATAATCTTACTAGAAATGTGTTAATTTAAAAACTAAGTCGTCTTCCTATAAAGTATCAAGATCTCCCCACCGAAGACTATCGGACACGGAGCGCGAGACAGTTTGGCATTTAGGTTCATTGTGATCATGTTATTGACTTCTTACAATCCATCCATCCATCCATCCATCATTTACTACGTGCTTCCGTTTTGTCACGAGGTACTAATTATTGTTGAAAGCGATTAGAAATTGTGAATTACTACATACCTATTATTAAATACATTAATGGAATCGTGAGGGTGCTTAAGTTTTGTTATCTTTTTTAATTTATCTTTTATGATAAGATAAATTCTTTTAATATATGAAAAATGAACGATTTTGAATTTTTAGTACTTAATTCACAATTTTAATGGATTTGTTTAATTAATTGTAGGTGACATATATCTAGATGTCATGTATATATATACACATCTATTTTGTACACATAATATTGTAGAGTTATACCAGAATGATTAATACTACGAAACAACAAGAAAACAGTGGAAAATCCACGTCATTTTCCGTATATATATTAATTAAGTTTTAAAATTTTGAAAACAATGAGTAATAAAACTGTGCTAATGACGAGATTCCAATGCACGTTGTGATGATTATTCAAGGAAATTTTTGCTTAATCATGATACTTTGAGGTATACAGTGTTTTATAATTTATATAAAATTAAACCTTATCGAATATGAATAGAGTTTAAAATGCAATACCTGTATGTATTCTTTACGCGCGTCCGCCGGTAGCGCGCCGAAATCGATTCGGTACGGGCAGTATCGACCAGTCGATTTTTATCGACCCTGTTTTCTAAATATGTTCTTATGATCCTTTAAGTCGTTAAATTAATACTGTTTATTATCACTTTAATTGTATATGAAGTCGTTTAATGTGAAAGTTGAAGTATTGAGCGGTTTACGGAAGGTTTATTGTCTTAACAAAAATATCTCTTAATATATATATATATATAATATATATATGTATATATATATATTGTTAAAATACTATACAATGTAATGTTGTATAGTATAGAAACATATATAGTAAGAGCCATGTTTAGAAGATAACTGCGTCCGAGTACGTACGTTGTTAATTTTTAGGATCAATTATTGAGACTTTTTAATTTTGTACATAATATTGTGTTCAATTATGTGACCTTTATTATTTGTCTCTAACAATTACACATATTTTTAAATTGTTTCTTTAAAAACATTAAGATAACATTGAAATATTTTCATTACTTAAATACCGTTACGCGGTAATGTGCAATGCGTCTTATAAATATTTTATCTATGACACGTTAATATGTTAAATATTTTAATATTTTCTTCATATAATATATATATAAATTTGTTTGTGAGTCAGTTGGAGAATATAATTTATCGATATAATGTATATAAGGTATAAATTAACAGAAAATGAAAATCGACAACATAACAATATAAAAATCAAGAAAGCATATCATATTAAGTCAGTGTAGTACTAAAAAAGGATATCAAAGTTAATAGGTATCGCTGTGGTCGAGTACTAATTAATACTTTTTATCAAAGCGGGCGAAGCCGCGAGCAAATGCTAATTTATTATAATATACAATGTCAGTATAGAACACATGTATTCCGATCTGAGTAACAAATGCACCTGTTTGTAAGAAATATCATCACGTTAAAGATCGGTTCGTAACGCTTCATTGTAACAAAAACACCATGCTCACGTACTTCACGAATTATATGGAAAGAGATCGATCATTAAAAATTGTATGAAGTGATCCGGCCACGGTGTGTCCAATGCCGCAGACGTGATGACTTCTTTACTACATTATACTTGGAATATTTGGACATATTACAATACTTAATGTACATTAGGTATGAATATAAATTGGTTTTGATATCCGCAAATAATAGTCGGGTGCGGCGAAGCGGTCGGCCGGTCTCATTGTAGTCACTATAAATAAATGGCAACAACAGGTGAATAACTAATTTCACTCGTAAAATTAGCTCTCCATGGGTGGAGTGCAATATTTATCTGTCGTCGACATCCGTCTATTTATGTAGAATATTACCGTGACAGATTACCTCGCATCATATTGAATAAGGTGGACGCGAATGCGGCTCCATTGTAGTCGGACTAATTCTATTAAATATATTTACTACCGACGTTGTGATGTTGAGCTCGATATCTGTTTCTGATCAATCAATTATGAAAATAATTGAGTGCCGCACTGGAAGCGGACATCAAATTGACTGTTAAATATTCTCGAACATTGTTTTTACCGGTCTTAAATATGCAAAACTTTGAATTAAATAGTGACCGAGGCCGTATATTAAATAAATTATTTATGTCTATTAAAGTGCATTGAAAATCGGTTTTAATATTTATTATATTGGTATGTGCTTCCATGTTTATTAATGGGTATATATTTTATTGTATATATTAATATAACGGCATCAAAGTTCTCGTATGTAAAATAAATAGATAAGCAGCTAACCCGTGGCTCGCCCCCACAAGTGTTCAAAGCGGGTGAAACGACTAGTCAACCCTTTTGCCGCTCACTCGCTCGTGAAATCACTCAAATACTGAATATTTTAATCTGAGCAGATAACGAGCTTGCAATTCTATTAGATGAAACATAGCTATGTGAGGTTAAACAGGAGCGGTGGGGCACCGCCCGCCCCGCCTCAGACAGACCCACCAACTGCACCATACAGCATTGTGAATTATTATTATACGTTAGATGAGTATGTTTTAAGAATATGCCTTTTAAGATGGCATTCCTACAATATAATATAAAATAATACATTCTGTATTATACTTTTTTATCTTTTATTTTTGTGACTGTTGAAATACACCTTGTAATATATGTGATATATTATTAGTTCGCTGGTAAATATCAATAATAATCCAAATTCTATCAAAATTAAAATTTATAATGAACTTTAATTAAAATCTATAAACACTTAATTGAATAAGTGAACATGTCAGTCAAATCATAAAGTTTTATCACATCCCGTAATATCTAAGTTGAATCGTTCGGGAGTCGTGTATGGAGCCATAAAGCTATCAAATATTTACTAATCTGGAGCGGTGAGAGCGACGCGAACCCTTCTGCAGGCGGACTCATAAAATAAATTGAAATAGTCGCGCCACCCCCCAAATTAAAATATTCAAATGGGACGCACGCGCAAGAAAATTGAAAATTGTCGTCTATAGCCCGCAAATGAAACCTATAACTCCTCATATAACACTTCCGGTCGGATTAAGGATATACCTTTATTATTATTTTATATTTCTATAATAAAATTATTTATTGTTTACTATACATGTATAATATATATTATAAAATACTGAATAACATTTTTTCTAAGAATTTATACAAATTTCTGAAAATGTTACATATTTCTATTTTACCAACTTTCTTATTATATGTGACTATCTATAAATTGAAATTTTTTATTAAATTCAAAGTATGCATTTTATTAGCACTGCAGTGTATTGAATACAGTAAGTAAGTACCAGATTCGATATGCCATTGAATTATGCCATAAATGGTCTATACATTTATGAGAGTAATTTGGCTCAGATACTGTATTTAAGTATTTATTTTATGCTTCGTAAGATTTAATTTGAACTGTTATAGAAATAAATATGATTGTATATTGTCTTATTATGAAATCTGCGTTTCGTTTTATTTGGTTTTTAATTCGAATGAAATATATTTATGGATCAGTTTTAATGTCTTAAAATATTAGATCTCTGAATATAATACCTAAAATAATTTGTAAACTACCTAACAACAAAATATTATATGAATTATTATGTTTAAATACAATAAATAAGTGTCTGTATGTAGTGATTCAATATAACCCTAATAAAATTATTATATTACATCAATCAGTAGATCACAGCTCCGTGAGAGCGAGGACCTTTGGCTTCCGTCGCCTGGCCAAGGATGATTTTGTGGTTTTTTGTAACACGATAGACGAGGTACCACACATCAATGAACTTACAAATGTGATTTATACAATTGGTATTAATTATAACATTATATAACATATAATTTATACTTTGATAAACGTTCATATTTATTTAGAAACAAAAATGATAACCCTAATCCTTTTTATGTAAACCGGTCCTTATATTTTAATGGAATATACTATATACTATAAATCGGAAATTACTTAAAATATTGTTAAATGAATGATATATTAAATCTGTGATCGCGAGCGTCCGGTGTATCTGCAAGCGATACCCTGGGAATAAAGTGTCTTCCGCCGCGTCGCCACCAAGGTAACCTGTACCTGCGCGGGCGCACGATGAAAACCCATCTCATTATTTTTAACACCTTGCTATATATTGGAATGACCTCAATCGCCCCAACGAACATACTTTTTATTCATTTCAACGCATTTAAGAATTTAAACGATTGCTTCCATTCATAAAATTATTAATGTGATCGTAAAATTGGGCAAATTTTATTGTCTTGAAGGCATAATGTGAAACTAATGTACCGTGTTATTATTCAGATCGGTTGTAGCAGTAAAATACGAGTATTTGTGTCTGAGATCCGACGATGGGTCGGGGGCCCACTGCGTTCCCAGCGGAAGTCCCCTCTGCTATTTGAATATCAAACATATTTAGGTAATATTTCATTGGAACAGTTATGATTTTCTTCCTTAACATTTTATTGTGGATACATGTATTCAATACTAATACATATATGTTAATTGCTTTGGGCCGAAGTTTATAAGATCTTTATCGTTAAATATTCATAACGTCTTTTGAACCATGAACAAAAATATTATTATTATAGATATTAGTTCTGATCATTCAAACTATGGATGCAATTAGAAGTGAATATGCAACCGTTTATTGATTTATGAGAACTCAAGGCGATGACCATCTCGAGGTTCACAGAACTGCACAGAGAGCCGTCTGTTAGCTGCATTACACATTGAGCGGCAGCTCTTATGGAAATATTATTTAAAACACGTGTTAATGGACGTTCACCGAACGAGAAACTGATAAAGAATTCATTTAACACAAAGGCGCAATAAAGTCATTACTTAAATAATTTATAGCATTATATCCGAGGAATAAAATATTCTTCATTATTTTTATTATCGAGTACATACTGCCAAGTAGCTTTCAAGTGATGGTTATCTTAAAATCTGTACCTAAATACGCGAGGTCGCCGCGTATTTTGGTCACGGGAGATAAATATTAATAAAAGAGCGCGATTGTCTTTCTTTTTCGTGAGAAAATAAGCACGGGAAGAGAAGACAATATGCTTTTGTTTTTCTTTATTGTTATTGCCGTAAAACATTTAGCAAGCGGCGTGCGGCGATAAAACACGTTATTTTGTGTGACAAAACGTCGAGCTTCATGAGAAAATATTGACCCGCAGATAGCGGAATAAGCGAATTATTAGTGACGGCATCCACCAAACGGAACCATCTTGATATATATTTGTTATTGTTTAAAAATATAGTTAGATATGTAATATAATTAGATAAATAAAAAAGTCAATAAATGTATGTAACTACACAAATATTATATAACAAGGTCATTGGCTAATTATTTAAACTCGAGTTTTTCTATTATTTATATCATCAATAAAACTTATTTTTTGAAAGGTATACTTTTTATTACAAAAAAACGAGTCAAAGTTAACGATTAGTTTAAAATAAAATTAAAGGTTAAAAAATGGATGTTTCTTCTGGGTTGCTGCCATCCATATGTTAATGTGATGAACGATAAATTGGCCACAAATAAGATAATTGGCCGCGCTCTGTACCGACGTAAATCAACATCTAAACAGCTGTGTAGGAAACCCTATGATCCATTACATTTTTTAAACAATAAATATTTATATGATAGGTATTGTTTATTTATAACATTTAAAATAATATATTTTAAAGGTATAATACATAATGATTACATTTAGATTAATTAAATAAAAACGATTATAATAATATCATAATACGCCTCGAATTCTTTTCGATAGGCAGCGCTGGTTATACCATCAGAGCATATTTAAACTTCAAATAATATTACAAAAGACTATAAAAATATCAAAATCACGGTCACCATACACATAGATGATTCACTTCATTGTTCTAAGTTTTGGATCGATGTACGGTAAACAATCAATTAGTTTTAAATTACGATACGATCAGTAATCGTGGATATTTATTGACTTTGAAATTTTATAACCACTTCACTTATTTAATTGAAATAAATGTCGCCATTTAGTTGCTACAATTTAAAAACATTTCTGTTGGTTATCTCAGATCTGAATTGTATTTAGAATTTCTATTCTATAAGTGTTAGTAAGACAAAGTAGTCTCTAGAGCCTACAGGTTTAAGCAGTATTTAGCTAGGGTTCAAATATGTTATATATTTTTATAAACTTTCCACCACTATTATAAAGAAGTTTGATTGTTTTTCTTTCAATTTAATCTCTGATAAATAATTATTCCAAGTAGGAATACTAAAATTTTAAAGATTTTTTTTAAATTTTTCTATTAACGTTGTTATGTCAAGCAGTACATAAAGAGATATTTGCAAAACAATATGGCGAGTGATCTTTTCTATTTTCAATTAAATGCTCAAAGTCATTGAGAGGCTCTATAACTATGAACATAAATGTGTCGTTAACTATTCCTTCTTCTTATTAACACTTATGATTTAATAACAATTATATTATGGACTTAGTAATCGTATTATTTTTCACCTAAATAACTAGAATTTATCAAACTGAGACAAAGTTATTATGATGATAGTTACATTTAAAGCTTACTAGTTAAAACTTACCGTGTACACGTGTTAGTTAGATATTATATATATTTATTTAATTTATTTAATTTATTAACTTAGTAAAGTGGCAATATGAATATTTTTATTTGCTCTTAGAGTTTGTGAATATAACTTAGAAGTTTTTAAATGGAATGAGGATTCTTCTGTAATCACTTAAAACTATTCTAATAATGAAAAATTTAATTAATCCTTATTAGAATCAAGCTTCAGTTGAAAAATTAAATTAAAATGAATAATATGAGTAATACACTAAAAAACAATATCATATTTATTTTCCAGTTTATTTTTGTACTTGTTGTTATTGTTTTTTTAGAGAACGAACCTTGGATTTAATTTTAAGGGACATATTTTTGTTGCATTGCTATTATTAGACTTTTCTTGAGAAGTCACAAATTCAGTTTCAAGACCCCTGCTTTCTTGCCTATATCTTAACGATTTAGAATAAATTAAGAGTAATCTGAACAGCAGTTCTGTCATTCATCAGAGTGGCCAAATATTTTAAGTTTTAAGTCATTGGGTTCTTATGATAAAATTGCAATAAGTTCTGGGTCCATGATCCAAGAATGCTTTCCGAGGTTTATGTTCCTTATGTAAATGGTATTAGGGATCATAAAACTATGGGCTTTTTTAAAAGTCATGAGAAAGGAAACTCTACCCAATTATATCAAAAAAATAGTTACTTAGATAGCAGAAACCCCGTTTTTTGTACTTAACTGGGGATTATTAATACCATTTTACAAATGCATTTTGGACATGCGTACATACTTTATATGAAAAAAAATCATAAAATTTAGGACAGCCACACACATGGAGTCATGCACACGGATGAAAGCCATAACTAAAAATTGAATAGAATTAACTTTTTATGTCAACGCTTGAACGCGTTACGAATACTCTTTGAATTGGGAAACAATCTATGTTGTAAAATATAAATAATATATTTGAAACTAAAATGAGGGCCATTTGGAAACATGAGGGTAATAAAACTAGTGCGTGTCGAGCAAACTCGGCCGCGAATGACGCATCCAGTCTGACGAGAGCTCTGCTGATAGGAACAATGTTCTCGCTCGGCCGTCATGGAAGAAAGCCGGCGGGGGCCAGGGGAGATCTTCATATAACTTATAATAAACCCGTGGATTTGTCTATATCGGTAAGCCATGCGTAACGTAATATGAAATTAACATTCTAGGCGTAGATGGACGTACGTGTGCTGCGGGCAACATCGGGTACCGTAAGTGTACTTGATGAAATCGATGTTTTGATATCAACAAGCCTAAAAATGTCGCAATTTACCCATTTTTGGCAGGCTTCTAGAATTGTAAGCACCTCATTAAAATATCATCTTGCTTGTTTTCTCTTATAGAAAATTACAAGAAGGGGATATCTATTCATGATTAATGTAGGTAGATTTAAGAACATGCCGTCTGTCCAAATTTATTTTGTATACTCTAAAGGAAAAGACACTTAATTAACTACTTATAATTAATTAAGCAAAAAAAATAAAGTAATTTTACTATATTTTTTTCGTATTTCTCGTGTCCGAAAATACGCCATATGAATGTGATAAATATTAAATATTACATGACAGCCGACGGATTTCAGTTTAAGAGAGCTATTACATATTAATAAAATATTCATATCGGATATAGGTATTTCTTAAAGAAAGATGAATTCAGCTGGTCTATATGATACTGCATTACAATTTGTAGGATAACAACTTGCCATCGGGTCACGGTAGAGCGCCTTCACACTGGATGTACCACTTAACGCTATAATATATTTTTCTGACTATACTTCATTTTCTATGCAACATTTTTAGATTTATGTTAAACTATTTATTATTAGATTCATTGAAAAATCACAATGTAGCTAGTAAGTTAAAAAAATAGCAACATTTTTGATAAAACTTTTTCTACGTTCATCAATTTGAAACATAATACATGCACAGTACTGCAATTAGTTTATTATAACGATACATATGTTTAAGTTCAGTTTTCGTCTGAAAATACCATAATATTAATTTAATATTTTTAATAATGTTCTAAAATTATTACGAGATGATGAGAGAGAATGTCACTCAGCAGTAACATCAAAACAGTAAAAAAAATCTTATAATCTACAAACAGAATCCAATTCGAATTCCAAATCAACCTACCTACATACTATTAAGACTCGTATGAAGTGTCTTTAAGAACCCTTTTAATATTAAAAGTAATGTTACGAAATACACCTTCTGGATAGACTAATGAATTTGAAACAGTATTAATATGAATTTCTAACGAGTCACGTCACACGCCACGTGAGGTTGAAAATAATATCACTTCATTATATTACAAATGCATGGACATCATTTTATTATGAATCTGTAAGCGCTGGGATAAAAAATATTAACATAAAGATTTGCTTGATCCTTAAACGTATTACGATTTCAGCTTTGTCCGTGTTGTATACGTTAAAATAATTTTTACTTTTGCATTTGTATGTATGATATTTTTAATTATATATAAATAATTTGTGGCGTGTCATTATAAATCGAAATTAGTTCTCGTGTGTTTCAATGTTAATTAATTTAATTTTTTAGAAGTGAATGAATGAAATTCCGAAGAGTGTAAATTGACATGTAAGATATAAAGTATCGCGGGGCTCATTAAATGAATTCTACTTCACGCTACACACTCGCGGCGTTTTAAACGCTCTTGTTAGGGAAATTATTTGTTAAAAAAAAATAAAATTAAAACACACATTAATTATACGGTATTCTTTAATTACACTCCTTATCGATACTCGTTTGGAGGACCTTTATGTTATCAACAACAGGTGTTAAAAAACAATTTTATAATAAGAGCAATTAAAATATCTTATAGATATACCTGTTCTTGTATGATGAGTGGTCCAAGTTTTCGTGGTGGCAGACAGATGTCATCTGATGATACACGCCACATTGTGTGGTAATTTCGTTCGACCATTTAATTGCCGTTTCACATAATTCTGACAGGGCGAAGAATTTATAGAGACACACCAAATGAATTGCTTGTCATAAGTAATGTATCATCATTAGAGTCCAACTAGTCATAATTGTAGCGGTTTACGTTTTCATATTAATTAATTAATTATATTAAAAAGGTTATTGAACTTAAAGTAATAATTTTGTGTTTAATTTAATTGTAACAAATGTTAATGCTATGTTTGAAAATGTCTATAAATAAGTTTAGCTATGTTAAACTAATTTTAGAAATATTGATTATAATTTTCAAAGCTTCTAAAAGATTACTTTTGTTCCAATTAAGACGATTATACACGGCACACTTGATTATTTGAAACAGGCCGTGACATGGTAGCTCAATTGTCAATTGTTATTACAATAAATAAAAAAATACAAAATGTAATAATGAGCAAAGAGCTAAAGAATTTTTTTTCAACCTCATTACAAATTATATATTACCAAACTATAAACGGAAACGAAAAAAAAATTGAAAATTTATAGAAAAATATTGCCGCAAAAAAGTATCAGATTATACTTTATAATTTTGATTCACATTTGAGTTATATAACGCTGTTTGGTTTGGACCGGTCTTATATGATGAGATATAGTAATGTAGTGAATAACTAATGTCTCAGTTGCCGCCTGCATTAAAATTGTACGCGTTGACCTCATACATATGTACACTTGAATTTATTAAAAAATGTTACCAGCCTCGCAGAATTTGTTTCAATATTGGTATTAAATATGTATAATGTTTCATAAAAAATAATATAAAAAAACTAAAAAACTAAATATGTTTTTTACAAAAGTATATAATGCGATTTTATAATGCTATTTCTATAATATTAACAAAAGTTCATGATTCATGATCAAGTGAATATCAGTTATTGATAATTTTCTTTCAACGTGTGCTTTTAAGCAATTGATTGCTCCATTAAAAATTGCTGATACAAGAGATAGAATGATGAGAGAAAAGATAAATCATACAAGTGACATACTTTAGATGGAAATCAACAGATGGAAAAGACTTTATTAAGTAATACATACATGTATACCTTCACCTTGCCGTTAAGCTTTATTTTAGTTCTTTACATAACAATAATAATAAGATAGAGAGAGATAAAGAAACATATATGACATTAAAAAATTGTTCTTCTATAAATATCTAACAAATGTGTTCGTTGAAACGATATTAAGGCAGAATAAATACTTATGTTTTACTAGAACGTCAAAAAACCCTCGTCATTTAATGTGATCTCATAAATTATATAATAAAATTAAGTGGCGTCTGACAAAAAGAATCGTTTCAAATATGAAATGAGTTAAATCGCAGTTAACAACTTGATGCGTGTTTTTAGACTTTTTCTGTTGACACGAAGCCGCAGCGGCATTTCCTGCTACCGTCCGACGAGACGAAAGAAAACAAAATAGAATCTTACGTACAACATATTAGAGTACACAATCATTTAACCATTAAATAAGAAAAAGAATCCACACAAAAATGGTGATTAATCGCGACATAAAGATTTTTATATTTCTGTTATCATTCTCTGTCTCGTTTAAGGACATAAAATATCTACGCTATTGAATCTTATATATAATTTCAATATCAATTCCCAGTCTATACTTAGGGTAGGCATTTAAAACATATTCGAAAAAGAACATGGAAGGAAATGTCCAATTAGGCAAAGCGGGCATCGTAATGCGATAATTCCGCGAGCTCAATTGATTTCACGTCTTGAGATAACTGGTGGATGTTGTCTATAGGATGTTATCAGATCGACGTGTCGCTGTCGCCACACGCCGCCCACTGTGAGACCGAGCTGCATTCGTACTTAGATTTTAAACAATTATGACTACCAGACTTAATAATCTTTAATTTAATCTGTATCTCCTACACAGAAATCGGATTGCATTTTTACGAGTACACCTTTTATGTACTCCCTATTGATTAAGCGACATAAACCCGACGTCTGAGACTTATATGATCAAATTATATCTGTTTACATTCAGAAACATTCAATTATGTTAATTTTTATGGCTACTTACGGAGAATATCGTCTTTAAAAACCCAAACGGACGTTCCGCTCTAGCTTCATATTTTACATTCATAAAAAGCGTATATGGAGCAATATATGGCATATAGAGGTAGACTCATTTTAAAAGCGACATTTCGATCCTAAGCCGCCGAGGCCGACTCGCACAGCGGTATACCTCGCGTTATAACGTCCAGCATCGTAATTGTCGATTAATTATCTCGAATTCAATAAAACATACTCTTTAAAGATGAAATTGTATAATTTTAGTTGGTAACCGTCGCTAATAAGGCATAACTACCGCTGCGTTGTTCGAGAATTCTTATATCCATAAAGATGGTCTCAAAATATTGTATGTAATGCGAATACGTGATCGGTGGTAACGGATTAAACGACTCCATGTTAGTACGTGGAAGCGTAAACACATACAGTATGGTGTATGGTATATAGTATGGTGCGGCGGAGAGAGGTAAGTATTTATGTATCATTAATGCAGGTTTGTTAATAACGAAGCATCACGTCCTCAGTTCACAAGCCACCAGGATCAAGCCACATTTATATTCAGTAAAGTTTTGTGGCGTTTAGATTTGGATTATATTTGGTCATTGTTATTCAACTGACAGTTTGTAAATGTTTGTATCAATTGGGATACAATGATGATACAATTTATTAACTATACGCTTATCGTTTATGAATTGACAGACACTTGGACTTTTACTTTATTTATATATTAATACCGATTGTAATGCTGAAGTAAATTAGTCAGATAAATCAACAAACCGTTTGAAGATAATTATTATTAAATAGAACTAGTTTGAAATATTATTAGATCAATAAATATGGAGGTTAAAAACATTTAGATGATTCTTCAGGTTTAAAATATTATTTTGTTACAATTATGAACAATGCATTAATACTTGTAAGTCAAAACAAATTTTAAACATACCCACATAACAAAACTGTTAGCATTTGTAACAAAATTACAAACCAATTAGTTATCTGAATGCATGCATCAAGAATATAAATGTGATTAAGCCGGCCGCAGTAATATGACAAAAGAACAATGTGGAATGAGAGCAAATGACAAATCATAATAATAGGACACACCTGCTATTCTTTTGATCAGACATTTCTCTCATTTATGACTTTAATCGACCGGAATGGTCTCATGTTAACATTGTTATTGTAACAAAGGTCTGCATTCGAACAATACTCGTACAATTTAATCATATTTTTTGTATGCGACAAATATTCTCTTTCATCTCACTTTATTTTAGACCAAACCATAGTTACATTTAGATCGCGTCATTGTCTCTTGTAAGAATTGGATAAGATTATTAATGCTCGAAAATGAGGGACACGGTATTGTAAATTCAACTTTATTTCATGTTATTAAGGTGCAATTTAAGTCGTAATTAACGTTTTATTCTAGATGTTAATGTTGTAAGTGATAAATAATAAGCATCGGTAAACGACGGTGTATAGATGTCGTCTGAACGTTTACGTCGGTGTTACGGGTCATATTAGGAAGACGTCGCGTACGTGCGGGCGGTTTTGTCTAACCGCGCTCTCTAGCATTAATCTCTGCACTGGAGATGAAGTGATATGCATTTGTCATCGTGGTTACGATTAACCTGAGACACAATGCACTGAATCAAATCAATTGAATATTCAATGTACATTATTAAGCAAAAATGTTATTGTCTTTTATTGGGTTTATTGTCACTCTTGTCTACATACCTATGTTAATGTCGGGCCGTAAATAGTTAAATGCAATTAACATTTGTATACTATACTTAACTTATGAAACTATAACTCACTGAAATACACATATAACGTTATGCAGTCTCGGTTTTTATGTTGCACTAAATAATGGTGAATTTTGACATCCGATAAACTTCTTACCCACCACACGCGAATAAATTAGTCAGTTGTTAGGCGGTCGGCGGATATTCCAGAAATATTACGTGCATGAACAGTGCTCCGTATGACGGACAGCAGAAAGGGCTGCCCTTAAACCTACCTTGTATTATTTTGTCATTATTAAATTCCCCTGTCACGGCCCGTTTCATTTCTCCCAACAAAATATTGTATGCAAAATATATGACATTTGAATAAGCACAAAACATCCAGACAGAATTTGTTCCTATTTGTGATTTAATCCAGTTTTATATACATTAAAATATATAACGAATCTAAAGCAAATTGTTTTTTTGGGGTAAATCGTATTGACACTTGAATATTAAGCGAACTGTAGCTAAAGATAAAATATGTCTAATGGAGTGTTGTGGAGAGGCAAAATAAAGTATCCTCCACAGACAATCAAGAGCCATAGTTGAAGTCTCGAGCGTTATCAACGTGTCCTCGACTCCTCAACAAGCCGCAAAATGAAATATATTGAATCTGTCAATCATTTTCCCCTCACCCCCTCGAACCACAGGGATCTATAAGAGGCCCTTCACAATCCTAATACAATATAAATAACTCAACTAGAAATCAGTAATAGCTAAAGTCATCCATTTAATTTATATTTTTTTCAATCGAATATTTTGGATTTTTTTTTATAGATTTGATTTTAATCGATTAAGTAATTAATATTAAAAAGTGGAAACTGAAAGCTTTTAACATATACCTATACAACGGGTATTCATACCAAATACGGTACCAAAGCGCAGACATAAAAATATTTCAGAATTGAGATGAATGTGAGCCGCATGTGCAGACGGGCTGTCTGTGTGCAAAACAACGTTCCTTTAAATATAGAACTAATTTATGTTCATACTCCGTGATTATAGATAAAAATAACCAATGTTACTCTCTGTATAATTTATTTATTTAAACTAAAAGGTAAACGTGCAGATAAAAGTGATGTGTTTATGATGGTGGGTTTACTGAATTGAGATTATTGTGGAACTACTAAATATATATTTTTATCTAGTGTACGCAATTAAAATGTTTGTGGAATGATTTAATTGTTTTTGTTAAATGTGATAGGATATATCTAGTACTTCTTAATTATACATATTTTTTCTCTCGTTCTTTCTTTTTCTGTCTTTTTTCCTCTCCCTGTCTCTATATTTGATCATATTATGAATATGATGGAGGATTCCCGAGTTCCTGGGTTTCGAGTTTCAAGATAATACAACTAAATAATGCAAGATTAAATGATATAAGCATTTTTTTCTGTTGCATAATATTTTATAATTAACAGTACCTATCTACTGCGTGGTACATAACTGAAGTTAAATAATTCATTTATACAAATATTTTTTTACACATATCCGACTTGTCGACATTTGGTCATTTTGAAATCATTGGATTACAAAAATACTATAATAAATATGTTTATAACACGTATATTATTTACAATATATTAAGATATAAGCTATGTGTGTCGTCCAACCTTATACCAACACAAAAACAAACATCTTATAATGATCGGTCCCAAAAAGGACATCTTTTTCGTGAATGCATTAGGGACGTGATATAATTAAATATAATTATAGCCGAAATGACAAACAGATAATTGTGTCAATAAATAATTAAAATAAATTCAATTTAAGGGTTAGCTCCCACGCGATAAGGATGTTATTTATACACCCTCAGCGTACAAAGGAACCGCTGCCGAATATCACCCATAAATATTGGACTGAGGTGTAATTTTTCACATTCCACATCTCGAGCGTCGCACCTTTAAAATAAATGCAAACAAAATTTAATAGGGAGAGATGTGACCGCTGGCTTCAGGTAAAAATAAACGATAGCCGAAGGATGCTTTCAAATATTTTTCCCTGAGAAAGTATTCAGACTCAGTAGTAATAATAAACATATTTCCATGAATTTATATTATTCACTCCCACTGCCTTTGTATGGACCGAGGAGAAACGTGTATTTGATTTGTTAAATATTTAATACTAACAATGCTCAGTGTATAAAGCTACACTAATAAATATAAAAATGGGAAAAAATTGTCGCTTTTTCTGATATGGAGCTCGAAAAATATTTGTGATATCTTTCGAAATATCAAAAATATGACTAGTGTAAATTAAAAAAGTTAAAATGAGAACTTCATTAATATCAAAAAGAATTCTTACATTTAGTATCAATTCTATTTCATATAATTTCACATATCATTTTCAATTTGTACTCCTTTATGTATATTTTGTATAGAAATATCCTCCTTGCCAATAAATACAATATGTTGAATTAAAACAATATACAAATTACCTGTATGAAAACGAATAAAAAATATGAAAACAGTGGTTTTTCCTTAATGAAAATTACTCTTAAAATATATTTAAATTTTAACCCAAAGATAGAACATCAATAGATACCAACCAAGGCTACCTTTTTATTATTATCTCCACATATAGTTAGATTTACGGTTATCGGTTATGGAGAGTTGAGCGACGGATCCCGCGAGCCTCGTAAGCTGGACTTCGGCTGTGGGGTTCAAGTGACGGATATATCCACCTTCAGGGAATAACGCTTCCCAAATTATAAATCGCTGGATATCCCTAAGACAATGTGTGACTATATTACGGATGGTAGCATACCACTTTTGAATGGTGACAATAATTACCAAATAATTAGAACCTAACTTACTTAAAATAAATTTAATATTTACTAAAAGCAAAACCATCAATGAAACTATAATTCATTCCGAGGAAAATAGCATGAATCAAATAATTTTGTGGCAGTAAAAAAGAATAGAGACATTGCACGCATTTGTAATAAAAGTGGCGCCATAAATAACGATCATGAAATATAATACACCTGCAATCTTCGGGAAATAGGAAAATCATTTTGAAGGGCGGGAGCGGTCAGTAATATTGTTATAAATGTACTTTCCAGATAACATAAATAATAATGTTGGCTCCGCCGGACGCTCGGGGAACATTTTGCGTTTACGCTCCACTCGGATATGGATGTATGTGAGTTTTATTATTTGTTATAGTTTAATTACAATAAATAAATTTATTTACTTGTTAAAAATAAATATCTTTTGTTCAATTACTGGATAAATGTTAACTATTTAATTTACAATAAAAATTACAATTGATAATATATTAAATATTAATCGAATAAATTATATATATAGTAATTTAATGAAGTCTGTGTAAAGAAATAATTAATTTAAGTATAAGACGGTGATAAAATTGTAGTTGCATCACTCTGATAGTGGAGCTCCACGCGAGGAGTTGAGGCCACCTCTGGGAGTCATTTCGTTCTGACAGCTTGTAAATTCCCCATTACGAGATATGAAATATGCTATCCTCTGCACTTTTATCTTCGTAAGATTTCTATAATGTCCCACAATTTGTCATTTTCCTTGAGAAAATGATTTCTATTGTATATTTTTTTATTTTAAGAAACATTAAGGTGATTATTTATGATAAAAAATTAATTTATATAAAAATGCATTTCACTTTATAGTTACTATCATACTTCAAAGATTTTTTTTGAAAAGAAACATTCTTTACAAATAATGATTTGACAGAGAAGAAAGATTTTGAAATGTAAGGGAGTGTTATTGTTAGGGGACAGAGTGAAGAGATAAAAATATCAGTGAGTATATAAAATCCAAGTACTGTATGTTAATATGCAACCTGCCCTAATAAAAAGAGTGACGAAGAAAATTTCCATTAAGATATTCTTTTATTAAACACAGAATTTGGAAATCATTTCTGAATCAGTTTAACGACATCGTATAGCACTTAAGCTAAATTATCTTTAAATATATCTTTTGTTTTACGTCAGTGTCACCGGTATCTTTAATTACGGTTAATAACACTGAAATATGAATAATATATTACTAAATATCACTTAACGGCTCAACTTTCATCACTTACAAGCCAATAAAATAATACTATGTTTTGACTAAAATAGTTTATAATAGCAGAAGACACCTTTTAACAATTATACATGTCATCGCCTGTCTTGTAGGACATCAAAATAAAATGACTACTATTTATGAAACTGAAAGCGTATTAAGTGTGTGTGCTCTTATAATGTAATAATAATAATAAATCGTCTGGAAAATATAACTATCAGCGCTCTGTCATATGCGTGTCAGCAATGCGCCCGCGCAGTGCGCAGCGCTCCCTCCACCGCTCGCACTCATACACTATAAATCGCCGGGACGTAAATAAAATCTGACGTTCCATAATTTAAAACTTTATTTTAATAGCCCGCTATTCAACGAGAAATTAAGATGTGTTTATTAGTTGAACACTCATAGCGCACAAGTCCTTCCTTCATGAGTTGTTGCTCTCTGACATAAATCTGTAATCGTGTTATGTCATTATAAAATCTCGCTATGAGTGATGTTTGTTGTTTTTTAAAGAGGATTAATGTATTTTTTAATAGATTTCGTATTTTTATACAGAGTAGACGACTTTTTTGTTCGCTGACTGTATATTTGTTGTGTTTTAGCGAAAAGTTATAACAATCTTGGAATATAATCAGATATTTGTTCGAATATATGATTCGGAAGAAGCGGATGGGTAAAGTTTAGTCAAAATCTTGTAACAAGAATGTTTTTATAGCAAAAAAATGATTATTCCTTTCTTTTTCTTTCATGCGTATGATTAAACTGAATACAAACATACTAAAACTTATGTTACTACATATATAATATTGAAATAATTTATATCACCGTGAATAATATCGAATTAAAAATTCATTAATGACTTGAATATTAACGAAAAAATGTATGATCTTTCTGAAATTGCTTTTGCTTTTGTGATTGTTTTTGCGCGGTTAAGCGACACCCACCGCAGCTGGCCACCCATCAATTATTTGCTATGATACAGCTTTTGTCTTGACGACTATTAAATCGCTCCACTTTATATTTTCTCCGTGCCAAATATCAACTTCATCTCCAACGGAATGTTAACAACACAATATTTTAACGTAATCTTAATCTCAACAAATTACTGAAAATTATAATATAATTATGCGCCTTGATTATATAAAGTGTTACGTTTTTAAATTAATCGCTTCACATTATCGTTTCGATGACCACTTTTTAAACAATGACCACCTCCCGAGCTAATACCGAGCTACGGCTATAACTAATTTAATTTGAATCATTTTGATTCTATGCCAAAATGACTAATTCGCGGTAACGGGTCGTTTTTCTTTTTTTATCACTTTCATTCTGAATGTTAGATTATAGTTCAGTAAGGTCGTAGTGTTGTGTAATTGATGGCAGAAACGAGAAATACAACCACATTCATTACCTATTCTTTGTTATTTTATTATGTTACATTTATCAAATTAAGCTTATAATATCTTAAAGTATTTAGTTGAATTAATGTTCGGATGACTTTAATTATCCTATTTTTATTAGTCAAAGAATAAATTTAACTAAAAAAATAATAAATGTAATAATGACACTGAATACAAAGATGTATTAACTTGTAGTGAGATAATAACAAAATTTTGTAACCAAATTTCATGAAATGTCAGCAATGTCAATATGTAATAAAATTTTATAAAACCATTCTTATCGTAAACAGAAGAAATTGAAAATTTTACGAGCCATCAGTCGCTTTTCCATTTACATGATACGGGAATGTCATACGATATCCTGGATTAAGAGTCATGTTGGATTTTACTAATAATTTCCATACGTATAGGTACATATATTTTGTTGTTTATAGACTTTATAACCATATGGAATACGACGCATTTAGAGCTGTTAGCGCTTCTTTATAATAAAATGTTCTCAACAAAGGCCCATTAAAAACTGAAGTCATAACAGGAAACGTGATACAGTGGCGGGTGCTTAAAGATTACTTCTTTCATCATAACGGCGCGGTGAGCGGCAGCTGGCTCGCACTTTATGTGGTTTCCTTACAGCTTCTCTTTAATAATCTTGTTTATTTGTAAAGTGGAACACCCATCATATTGAGATGCCTATTAAGATGTGTCATTCTCTGAAACGTTCGTTGCATTGTTATTTTTAATCCCTACGGCGTTTTATTTTTAAATTATCCGATCCAACTCACGCTCATAAGCGAGTGTGTGTTAAATAAATTAAATAACACAATCGTTTAGTATATACGACGTGTCCACGTTTCATGTAATTTATACTAGTGTTTACACTTAAAGCAATATAGTTGCGAAGTTCACAAACAATCGCAACAGAGAGAAACAGTCAGCAATAAGCGTTCTCGTCAGCTAATAACAACAGTGGCATCTCCGGCGATATCTCAATATCGTAGGTGAGAGTTAATTAACACATGACGCTTGTCGTGGAAATAGAATTCCTGTAAGCGAGCGAGGGTGCGCGGGCGCCCCGGGCCACAGCCACCACGAGCCATACCATCCCGCCGCCCGCTTGCACCCGATGTTTGTTTACAACCAGCGAGACTTCATTACGCCGCTGGCTAATGTATTCAACTTCAGCCTCCACGTTAACAGCGACACTTCTCAGAATCAATATGCTCCTTGTATGTTTTGATTGGCTCCCGTTCGCTGTACAACACAAATCAGTTCTAATGCTCCAAACAATAAAACACAATTTTCATTATTATTATCTCTCGACTTTAACGATACCAAATACAACGAACAGATTTCAATGTTAATAATACACAACGTATTTCCTATAGCAGTAACCTCTGCATTGAACTTGTCCAATTTTAGGGTTAAGGCGCGTTAATTTGTTTTATTAACAGTTAATCGTTTTATTGTTTCCTGTTTCAAACTGTCTTGTGCCATTCTTATTGAATGCTATTCTTAATTTCTTATAGATATATAGTGTGAGTAAAGATTTTTAATTCAGAAAGATTAAAAGAAATAACTTACACCTAATTACTGCATTTGGTGACGATTGTAAAACATTTAATATTTTAATCTATCTTCATACTAAGATGTATTATAATGACTATTAACAAAAATAAACTTGGCATGATATGACAAATCTCATAACATGACCGTCTGATCCCTTCGTCCCCAAAAATAATAATGTTTCATCTTATAAAAATATTTCCCTTACGACTGTCGATCTGTATATCACGGTATTTGTCACAGCGGATCACCCTTTATGTTCGTTTCCAGTCAAACCCCTTAGATAAGCAAGCCTTTTATATGCCAAATATAATATATTATGGTTTACATTTCTTATGAAAGCCCAATATGGATATACTTTATTCAAAATAAATACACGTTGCACAATTTGAAAACAATAAAAAAGTAATAAATATAACAAAATATATCTATTTTCAGTTACTGTATTACAAAGAATATTCTCTTTTGAAAGTGAGTAGCGTTATATAATATAATACGATGTATAATAATGTCAAAATGTTGTTTAATTTTGAAGTATTATTATTATAATAACAGAATCCCTAAGTTTCTAACTCACAAGCGCGCACGAGCCATTACTTCCGACATATGAGCAACGTAAAAATATCAGCGTATTATGGGTTATCAGAAGCAGTAGTCTCCGGCTTCGGGATCTAGCTACGCCGCTATTCACTTCCCGTTCCATTTTAATGGATTGCTTTCATATTCTAACGTATGTTTACATTTCTATGATTAATGATTGATTATCCGTTAGTTTAAATTAAATTTGTCATCAATACACATGAAATTCGCATATAATATCATAATAGCATTTTCCAATACAAACTCGAGTGCGGAGAAACTTCACACCCATCTATTTGCGCGTCTGTATCTCCCCTTTCATATGAAAGACGAAAACAAACATAGAATGTGGCAAATAGCAAACAATATTATACGGAATGCACAATAATATCAGTTCCGGCGGCGTGGGTGCGCGCTCCCGTGAATAAATATGAAATTCGAAGACTTCTCTCGAACGAGCAAATATTATGGCTTTACTTCGGTAAAATGATAACCACGAAGATTGAAAATTTGGATTTAGCCGGTGGCGTAATAGTGACGCTATTGAATGCTAACGTCGAAAAAGAAAACTTATAAAAATTTGATATATAAGTGTAATATGTTATTTCTTTTCAATAACTTAGATGTTTGTGAAGTCGGTTAGTAACTGCAAACTGTTAATTTAACGGTATTTGTATCAGAGCAAAGGTTTGCACCAACCATTCCCCTCATCATCCCACGAGAATAACTCCCAGATTTATGTTACACGTAAAACTTTATGTCGTTCTTTTGTTTCCCTGTTTCTAATTTATGAATATAACTTTTTCTAACATACGACGTGATTGCAAAATGTTTTGCAAACACTATTTATTAGTTCTAACGGCCTATTTAAAATGAATGGAAGTTGGTAGTTTTTTTTAAATTTTGTGGAATATTTTAGAACATGTTTACCTTCTTTTAAGTAATAAAACATAGAGAGACATTGAAGCAATCTCAGGGGGCAAGGTAAGACAATAATATGAGGACGCCTTTACGAGTGTCACACCCGCTCTACTCAACAGTCGGCACATCAACACTACATCGTATCAAAATAACCACTTTATAGGAACCGCATAGAGTGGATATAACACTTAATTTTTTCATATAAAATAAGGTATTTGTATTAAGTTTATTCATTATTTTATATAGCCGTGACACGAATACAGATAATTTTTTTATCTCTTGTGCAGAATAAGGTAAGATGTATTTATATATATTTATATATAGTGCATGTCAGGAGACTTCTTAGAGGATATGGCATTCACATTCTTAAAGAGCAAAATTGTTAACAGACTCGACTGAAGCGACAGTTACTGTTTATAATTTAAGTTATGTCTAATGTCAACGTACACACACTTCAATAAATTCAAATAGAAATATATATTATATATAGAAAATTATTTAAAAGTTCAGTGTGTCAGCTCTAATGAATCCGCCCGATGGCGGACACTTTCTGCAATGTCATCGCTGAATATAAAAAGTTATGACCACCGGCAATATTTCCGAGAGTCTAAGCCCGAGGAAACGATATGCAGTAAACGATCGGGCGTGCGGTCTCGCGGGGCCACTGCGCCGCTGACCGTACGATTTTATGCCAATTTTCATAAAAATAAATCTGACTCGTTGATTGAACCAGTCACCGCCCTGCCTCCCGATCGCATTTCTATTTTATTGTTATTAGCCCAGACGCGTAAGGGTTCGAATTATTGTTTTGCCATTTGTCGAGGATATCGGGTAGGTATAGCCAAAAATATTGAATAAAAATTTTACAGTATATTTTTTAGAACATATCATGTATTTAGGTTTTGTATTCTGCGAGAAATCAAAGTTCAAGACTTTAATCAATATAAAATCACAACATAAGCCTCAGTATATTGTATTCCTGCAGGAAGTCAAAGTAAATCGATAACCATGACATTCTTAACAGAGAATTGGATTCCGTATGTTGTAATCGCCGCACCAAATTGGAAAATTATCGGATTGACGCTATCTTGACTGGGATCACTAATAATAAAAGTGCAACTGCTTGCATTCTATATATAATTAAATAAAACGATAAGTATCAGGAAAATGCATCATCCAATTTAAAGTCGAAGATTTTGTTATTTTGCAGGTTTAGTTAAACAAAAAACTCATTAATGTCGATATAAAAGAGCATTTACATGTAAGGGTATTCTCACATTACAAAACAAATTACAAGTAATATTTGGACAAAAGTGCAGTGAAGTCAAAGAATCATGGCGGGCGATCGTGATTTATAGTCGGCCGCCTTTTGAATATTAAATAATCTTTAATGGGAGCGCATGATCGGCCCATTAGCCGACGTCGTTGCTTTCACGTTTAATAAAGAGTCATTTATAAACCAACGACGCTTTTCCCTTATCTGGACGAAGTATGTCGCGCGTCTGAGAGGTGCCGCCCTATCGGAATTAATTCATAATTTTTATCCTTATTAGTGAGCTTAGAACAGTCCTAACGTTCTTTTAAATGATTATTGCTAATAACATTTACATTCTCTCGTAATGGTTAAGGCTTTCACAAAATACAATTGTTTTATTTATATCTGTAATAGTTTATTTGTTTAATGCTGAGAACTAGCGCCATTTCACAAAATGGTTTAACTCAAAGTCAAGTATTGGCTTGATTCCCACGATGGTTAACTATCACCCCATTGAACCATTAGGAAATTACCCAGTTTCCTCGCCTGCGAATGATCGCCTTTAATGTCTAGACCTCCGACATAAATGTCTCAAAAGTGAATCTTCCACAATTACATTCAAGACGTTCAATTCATGTAATTTATCTATTGATCTAAGTAAATACTACAGATTATGTAATTATACTTGTTTAGTTTGACATCAAAGACATAAAACAGCTGCATATCCAAGTATTTCTGCTATTTAAGATTATTTATTTATAATTACAATACTTAAACCATTCGGTATTAAGAGTATAATATTTCGATAAACAATAATTATATACGATCACAAAAACACATTGATTAATTTCAAGAGGTTCCCATCAATTAAACAAATTAAGCCCCGAAATTCACGAGCGCTCAGCAGACTCCACTCATACGGCGTCAATCTGAGTAGATGGCATAAGCGGATAAGTTTCCCGTGTGCGGCGACCGATTACATGAAGTATCGTCAGCTACGACTTCCTAATGACACTTCGATCTTAGCCGCCGGCCATTATCGCAAAACATTCGATCGCTTAGTTCGAATTATTTCTCTTAATATCTGCGGCGTGGGCAGAACGACCGGGATATCGTCACGTATGCGTTCTACCGACGTAATTATATCGGCGCAATTAAAGACCAACTAATATATTATAATCGTCCTGTTAGCAATAGTTTTTACAAGAGTGTTGGAAGCCGACGCGGCGTGTTTTGATCGAGTCCGAGCTGCGCCACAACACCCTATAGGTTACCTTCAAAGCGGACTGACCGCGTGATTGGGTGTGTTCCGAGAATCGCATTTTCTATTTTATACTACAAATCAATCCTGACAAACGACGAACCTTTAATGGAAAACCCTTTAAGTGTATACCATCACCTTTTCTAAGGACTACCGTGGATTGTTCTCTACTGTTCCCTTGTTTCCTTTGCTGTTTAATAATAACGGTAAAAATGAACATTAAATAAAATCATTATACTGTTTAAAAGCACACAATAAATACTTTGTTTTCCAACGTATTTATTGTTAACTCCACATAAATTATACAAAGCGAGATAGATAGACGGGGAACATTAGGTAATCAAGTCAATGTGACTGCTTAATAAAAGGGTAGAGTAGGTTTGATTTGCTCGCGAATCATGAGAAAATTATGCCGAAGCACACGTCCAGATCGAGGCAGGCAGCTCTGAGAACATCCGACGGATAAGAATAATTACTCACAATTGAACCCTTATAATCTGAGTTATTTAATAGTCGACAGATGTTAATCGGCGCTCTGCCTACAATAATTATGCTTCGATATCGGACGAGAAAAACGCTAAAGCGCGCACAAACCCGAGGTTCTCATATAACGCTTATGTTACACTGACTCAAGGCGAGGGCAAATCGATTAAATGTATATATAAATGAATATAATTTACAAATTTGCATAAGTATATATGGTATGATATGATATACCGATCAAAATTATAATTTTATCTCCCGCAACAAAGTATACTATAATAAAAAGCATGATACAATCAAGTTATATAAATAAAACTAGAAATTGTGTTTCCCGCATAAATTGAGACCAAACAACAATAAACCGTGGCAGTTTTAATTAGCGTCTGTGGAAACATCGGTATTTGTTGTATTTTTTATTATTTTAACCATTGTATGGTAAACAGCGCCGGCGTCCATCCATTACATCATATTACTGGGAGTAGACAGCCACCGCAAAAAGGTATTCGTCAAAATTAATTAAACACCTCATTATATACTTACAGTAAAGACATATAATGGCAATTGGGTTTTGAAACTTTTTTTTTTATTATTGTTAAGGCATTTTACTTATTTATTATATGAGTACTTTATGCGGCACTGACACACATTAATAGATCTTTACAACCAAGCAACATATGTATATGTACATATATATATATATACATATACATTTCTCTTTTGCTGAATCGTAGGTAACATGTTGTATAAACACGTTTATTTCAATATTAATTTACTTTTCGTGAGTTGACAGTATAATTTTCATTTCATTATGCTTATGTAATATGTCAAATACTTTCACGTATATTAAAATTTTATAACCTTTTGTGATGTACAGCCATTAGTCATTAATGATTAAATTAAGGTTCTTGGGTCATAAGAGAAAGTTAGTAAAAACGAAGAAAGTTTCTTTAAATTATTTCTACATATGTATGTGTAGAAAATGTCTATCTTATGTGTATGTAGAAAAAAATTAAAAGAATTTCTCGAATTATTCATATAAAAATCACTTATAATGATAATGTGATTAATTTATTAATTTACATTAATATTAAAGGATAAATAATACTCTCATAATATTGCGGAAACTGGTTACATGTTGTATATATAACAGAAGTTATTCACTTCGCAGTTCCTTCAGTTCGTGCTTCAAACATCCGTTTGGCTGTGGGAGGGGTAGATATTTAAATATTGCAGTCATAAATGCCATACGCGTGCTTGTTAACGTTCACATGTAAATTGTAATCCTTGTTGCATTTAGAACGGGGCCTAGTAATTATGTGCTTTCATTTGTCTGTTTCTCAGTACAAACGAGCCAACCTCACCGAAGCTTGCTCCATGTAAAGCAGTTAACCGTACTCTAATCTCGTTCTGCCATTAATTTAAAGAATACTTCCGCTTAACCGACTTTGAAGACGTCTCCTAGTACAATTCTCCTTAACATTACTTATTTGCATAATAAAATAATTTCAAGTAAACGAAATACATGAATCGCTTTCCCCTATCCGAAAGTACTCTAACGCATTTCACGGGACGTTCAAAAAGCGATCATAATTTTATTAAGTCAAAGTTTTTTATCGCCTATGGGACGTTCAATTATGTTTTTATTTATCACTGGTAACGTTGAGAACGATGACAGATAAAGACTGTGTGTGTGCCCAAATAGATAAACTAGTGTGGAAATTAATGTCTACATTTACTGGTGCATAAAGTTTGTAGTTAATTATATGTTATAGCTATTTACATTTAAAAATGCGTATTATTAGTACAAAGGGTACCCATTATCAGTTTAAAAGGAAGTGCATTTATTTATTATACTTTTTTTAACTTATATCGTCTGACGTATCTACATATATCATTGTTTAAATAGCTATGAATATATATGATTACGATTTGTTTGTTTTATTTATATATGGACGTATAAATGTCGCATAAATATATTTTAAAACGAACACAGTTAAAGTAGACATGGGTTGAAAAATAATATAATACCTATATTTTTTTTCAAGACACCATACAACCTTCTGGTCATTGCATCTTTTGATAAATGGATTTTGTGAATATTTCTCGACTTTGATTTCGGATTTTACTATAATATTTATATAATGAATATTCAAGATCAAGTCAAGATCTATTCTGCTAAGCGTATTTGGTTTAGAATTTTATTTTGAACTTTCGGTAGCTGAAAACTAGACAGAAACTAGGACATTATGTTAGTTTACATTTACAACAAAACCTTACATTCAATATTCAATGTATAACATAACAATCATGAAACCCTACACGTTAATAACATTAGCCTGTAACATAATTTTATATTACATACTGCGTATGTCAATTTATCTGATATAGTAAATTGAATTTGCTCGCACATATCACGATATCCTATTTGTTAATCAATAAGTTATTAGCAATCTTTATAACCTTCACATAAATGCTAAATTTATTATACAATATTTCAACAATTAATAAGATAATTAACTTAAAAATGTACTGTAGATATACAACATTCTTAATTAGTTTTATGTAATATTAGTTATGAAGGGAAGGCGCGTGTGCTCACCGACCGTGGTGTTAGTTTACTTTATGAACAAATTAATAATTACAACCACTACAAAGATCCCATTACAGATACACCTAAAACAACACATCCATGTATGTTTACGACGCCGCTCTAATATGTTTATGATTGTTTATGATATGTTAATTACAACTTCACACCTCTTTAGTTAACATTATATTGCTTGTTAATTATATTTTATTTAAAATTATTATATTAGAAATATTAAATTTCAGTCATTTTGCTGTTTGAAAACCGTGTTTGATAATAATGTCTGAGTAATTTCAAGCAATTTAACTTCCTATGTAACCCTCCTTGCCGTGTTTAACACTTCACCGATTTTTAACGTTTGTAGTATCAATTAATTAGGAAAAGTGAGGGGGACTATTGACTTGTACGGCAGGTATACAAGAGGTATGAATATCAATGAAATATATAACCTAAGTTTTTAATACGAAAAGGGGCCGCATAATACCTATTAATTATGATCAATGCTGGTTAGAATTTTTCACACATTCCTCGGAGGTGCTACGACGCTAGGGGTTCCCACCCCGCTACCCGCCGGGAAGCGCTCGGGCGTGAAATTATTATCATATAATACCCCGGCTTTGAGCGCACTGCGATTATTCAAATGCTCATAGCCCCACGCTTCGAGCGGCTTATACCCGCCTTTCGCGCAGACATTCTTGAAACCTTCGCGCCGACGATGCCACTAAAATTTGTCAAATATATTCCTGTATAATGTGCAAGTCTTGTCATGTGAGAGATAAGCAAATGACAGAAAATGTTATGTAAATTCAAAGTGCCTATAATACTGGGCGAACACCTTTATAATGCGAGTCTGTGGCTGGATAATGGTGGAAGCGTGAGTTATCCTAGCAGATAAGACAATGCTGCGTCTAAATAACGAATTAGAGATTTTGTGGCTATAAGTAAATGTGTTATTACATGGCTATTACTGGTCTACCTAAAGATAATTTGAGTATAGTAGTCTAAGAGTTGTATATAACTTTAAATTGTTATAAACATTTATTAGCAACCCTTCCAGTTTTATTAAGGCTACCAAAAATTGTCCTCCCAGTTCAATTAAAGTTAAAATCAAATTACATAACGTTAAACTTAAATAAACTTGTTAAAGTTGACCCTCCCGCGTGACCCGCTCTAAACTTGGCAAGTGGGGCCCTAAGACGTAAAGTAAGTGTTATCTATGAGCGTATTTTGCTTTGGACTCTTTATGAGTTTGAAACGAGATCCGTCACGCGACGTTAACTCTGTATTGAAGTGATAAAGTGCTCGCTAATCTGTCCCATTCGGGTCACACTTAGTACACTTTATTAATCACAAACCTTACAAATTACACCATACTTCCTGTTCTGTGACGCCTCTTGGTGTATGTTAATTTTATAGTTCTCCCTATTGGTCAATTTGGACTCAAGTACCCTCAGATTGCATGTTTAAAAAAATCTATATACAGTATTATATTGTAGCTTGTATTGTGGAATGGCTATATACATTTTCCACGTTGAATAAAATAATATAAAAATATTTTAACTTAATATAATTTATAATTATTACCAAAATTACTCACCTTTGTATTTAAATTTCTAAACGTCAATAAGGACACCTTGGTTCGACCTTCCATTGACATATTATGTGGAACATTTATTATTCTTATCAACTAGCGTTTTATTTCCTGTATTTATGCTCGATTTTATACATTTAATCGCAAAATTTACACTTTAAACGTGGGGTTCTCTACATGACGCCTTATGCAAAGCAGGTGCCACCTGATATTCGAACCCACAACAATACAAAAGGTTATAAGTGGCTACAATAATAGCTCACAGTGTATAGATGTTAAAGATTATTATGTAAAGGCCAAAATAATTCAAACCCCACTAAAACAATAGAAATAGTTGCTACAGTTGTGACTCGTTTAAATAACATATTGTATGGATGTAAATAAGGGTCATATTTGGTAGAAGACTACCGCTCTTCGGACCGTTTGGAACCACTACCTCTGTTATCAGTCAGTTATCGCGTAACGCCATCATAAAACGGTAATATCATGTTGGAAATTTACGAAGCTACGAAAATAAAATGAATATAAAATGTTAGTACTCGTACGTAGTCGTAGGTACCAATACTTATTAGTATTTAGAGATAAAATGAAGTTGGGCCGCTTTGGACAATTTATAGGCGTAAGTTATGGGCGGCGCGCTATGGCGGGCTGAAGCGGCTAATTTATTCGCCGTTCACATAAATTACTTGATTATGAATTCAACTCTACTGAATTATTCGTTTGTTGTTGTAGACGGAGCTTTTGTGTAACAAAACAAAGATATTAGATTTTATCCGTCTTCCCATTGCTATTAAGCAGTAAGGAGCACTTGATAAATGTTATCATGTTTAAAAGTTTTAATTTAGTGACTTTTAATAAATAATATTATATAAAAGATATTTTAAATTAAAAACTTACATATGTCTAATTTTATTACAATCATAAAAGAAGTTTATTTGTAGCGAATTTGAAAAAAAAATACCCGTCCAATAAAAAGGTCTTTAAAGGAAGGAAAAACAACTCAAAATATGAAAAATTAATATAGTATTAGATTTTTAAATCAGGTATTTTTCCAAGTCGCTGCAGCGCAGTATAATCGCGGGTGCCCATAAAAGATGTAATTTCAGATAAGCTGAAACAGACGAGCTCCGCCCCACCCTCCCTTCTGCCTACTTTCTAATGACTAATTATTATGCTGTGCGTTGCGAGCTTAACGCCGGCCTACCTATAACCTACCTATGCCTATACCTACACCTATACCCTGCTTCAACTTTGCGGTAGGTCATCAATCCTCACGATCGTAACATGACTTGTGTTCTGTATTGCTTATCCTTGTAACGCTTACAAATAAACTGGTATTTTCATTCACATTATACGACTTCATGATTACAATATATATATATATATATATCTTGAATACGACATTTAATTATCCACTGTAGATTAAAATAAAATCGTTGTATAATAAGTAGTATATTTTATAATACGAATATAATTATCATGTCCCAATTATCGAGAATTATATTAAACTAGCTATGCCCACGACTCCGTCCGTGCGGGATATTATGTATAAATAAAAGTAGCCCAAGTTATTCCTTATAACATCAGTTATCCGCCAGTGAAAGTCCTATTAAAAACGGTGCAACCGTTTTAGAGATTAGCCGGCCCAAACAGACAAAGAGATAATTTTTTAAAATTACCGTGTATACTTTCATATGCATTTAGTGAATAGTTATTATTTGGTTTAACATACAGACCCTTCAATTTTATTTATATGTATAGATTATTATTTAGTAAGATAGTCGGTATGTTTAAAGACGGAGTGTCAAGGCGTGTTGGCGCCGTCCGATGTCGCGATAGAGGGCGCCACCGCCGATGGGCGATACCACCGTATTACCATACTGTTCGCACCGCACTCATTATCTGCGATTAACCCTAATACTAATGTTCGACACTACTGCTTATAACGAAGGTTTTAAATCTTTTAATGTTACATTCTTAACTAATTATGTTGTGGAAATGTTTTATATTTTCTGTGCTAGCGCTAGCCGTGATAGCTCTGATTAAGGACTGCAAGTACTTTATCTAGTTCTTTATTTATGCATGCATTATTGTGTCGTTAGTTAGTTATGTTACTCTATATTGTTATAAATCCGAATTATAATAAAATGTTATCTATATTATACAAATCTACCGTATCAACATATTGGCATGTGTTCGTGAGTAGTTTACGAGTACTACGACAACGCATATTAATTGGTGTTGTACCGAGCCTTACGACCTAGCTTCTAACTACATACCCACTAGAACCTGTGTAGTGTTCTCGGTTATACTGCCTTCATAAAATACATTTCACAACAAACAACTATAGAACGATTAATATCTCTAAAAATAAGTTCCTCAAAAACCTGTTCTTGATAAAGTTACAGCTCAATAACATTGTACTTATTGGTTACACTTAGATAAAATAATCACTTATCATGATCAGGTACAAAAGAAGTATACAAATACCAAAAGATAACGGCCACTTTATTCATAGAGATACAGAAGTCCATTAAAACGCTGATAATATTCATGTTAATATTGCAATATAAAATGCTAATATAAAATTTGAATAACTTCATTGGTTTTGTATATAATGAATGAGCTCACTGTATCTATAGATACATAGATATCTATATAGATATCTAATCACCTGTAAGATAAATATAGACAAGACTCCAAATAAGTTACAAATAAGTTATAAGTAACGTTTTTTTAACCAGGTTAAATGAATATTAATAGAATACTTTGTAGGTTCTTCTCCAAGAAGAAGTTCTATTTGGAATAGTCTAATTATTTATAAGTGTATGCTTATTTTAAATAAATTATTTATTTAGCCAATAATTATTACCTGATTGAAACTATTTATGTATTTCTACTTACCCGTCGTCTGTCTGTTACCGATGTTGAAACAGTTAGCATCCAACCCCCAGTGGCGATAGAGTAAGCGCATTCTAATATGCAAATGTATTTAAATTCTGAGCCCTCTTCATTACGCCGTATCGATCTCAGATATACAATTTGTAACCCGATAGGTACCGAAAGCCTAACAAATCAGATGCTTCTAAATACCTACTGTTAGTTAGTTAGTTACTTTAATTTTATATCAAGAACTGTTAGTACGTTATATACGTTAAAAGCCTCAAGATAATACAAATATTATTCTAAAAAAGATAATAAAATGCTTTAAATCTCTATATGGTCATTTTCCATATTCAATATAAATATCTTTTTGTCAGTTCTCTTTATAATAATTCATCGGTTTTTCGAACCCTCATACATATTATTCACATTAACATATAGGATTGTTTTTTGCCTAGGAAATACATATGTCACTTGTATCTTTTGCTACTCAAATTTAAATATTTTGAGTTAAAAGATAGAACGAAAAGATATAGTAAGTTTTTGATATTTTTACATATTTATTTTTTTATGAGATTAATTTCAATATCATTACAATTATATACATATATAGATACGTATTTTGTCCAGTGAATTCCAGAACAAAACCAGTACATAAAGCTGGATATACATATGAATAAGTATTGGAATAAAATATGTTTTCTCTTGAATCAATTCCCATTAATTTAGTCAACTAAAATAAACATAAAACAAAACTACTATTGCAAAACAAAACGAATTCTCCGCTACCTGTTTTATAACCGAACAGAACCGAGTCTTTAGAGATCGTTAGTATTCCGCAAACTAACTAGCTGCGGACCCCAATCAGATTAATCTTAAATATTTATTGCACATAGTCTATTGGTAGACGGAGCTGTGCTAAATTAGTATGATGATGGCTACACTGATGGCGAAGAAAACGGTAAGTACCTCGGACGTGGGTGGGCTGTTGGGACTGATTAACTACTTGATGAATATTGATTTTACATTACTCCTGCTTTCATACTTCATACATAGTTATATAAGATACCTTCATGCCGTTTCTGTGGGAAAATTTTATCCTTATTATTATGTTTTATTGCCTTTGTCGTCTGTTACGGATTTTTGCGGTAATAGCAAACAGTTTTCGCGTATTACATATTACTTTAATTGGTAATGCTAGTCATAATTATGGGATTATTAAGAAAAAAGATCTTTAAAGAAATATATAAGTGCATTAATTTAATTCAACTTATTAAAGTTAAAGATATAGACACATTATTTATCCAGAGCTTCTCAAATATCAGGAATCAACAATGTTCTAGTTCAGGATATAGTTAACTTTAAAACGAGTAAAATAAAGGTGCCGTGACTAATTAAACAGCATTGGTAGTTAAACAGATAATCCTACACTACCGTGGAGGAACGGACTGCAACTATGAAACTAATAAAGCTCTTCCCCTTCCGTATCGAGAATCGATTAGTTCCCAGCTAATCAGTAACCTACAGCGAAGCAAAAAGGAACGACTACCCCCACCTGTCGAATCTGATAAAACTGTTTTTATTTAAATTTATTTGGCTCAACTCAAAAAGGAACATGACGTTGCATTTGTGTCTTATTAAATGAAATTTATAGTATTCGCATAGAGGCTGATTGACCTCGGTCATTGGAAGGATAACAAGGGACATGCAAATATGAGACTGTGGTTTAACTTGGCAGCTTTTTACGAATATCTCCGAAGTTGCGTTTCTGAATATACATGTGTATAACCATATATTGAGATGATTAATGTGCTAAAATATTATATCAAAATAGATAAAAATTTGTTTCTTATCTACGCATTCACGATATCACGATAAATTATAATCAACTTGTAAATTAATTTGTTATTCTAATACGATTTAACATAACAAGAAGTCGTTGAAAAAGAGTCGTATGTCAATACTAATTTATTGATTTTAAATTGAACGTTTCTGTTGTGTTTTAGTTACTTATATCATAATGAAATATGATCGAGTTACGCCCGTTTGTCCAAAACATATATATGTAATAAACGAACAATGCGGGCACTTTAAATAAAATAGACATTCGTTTTGTGCTCGGGAACAAAAACAAATTGTGTTGCAAGGTGCGCCCGAGCACGTGCCCACTGCCCCGGGCTTCTCTACGCGTATCTGTTCCGAATTAAATTCGTGTCATCTTCGAGCTTAGCCCGAAATGAGTATAAGTAAATTCAACTCTAGTTCCCTTGCGTAAGGACGATTTAAATACAATAATAATGATAAAGGAAATTGATTATTCAAAATAATATCACCTCGGGGTTAACGATTACTGGTGCAAGCGCCCCAGATGGCGGGATAACCGACGTTTGTTTCCGCAGTGATATCTGAATTAAACGATATAAAGCGTTGGAAAGGTGCTCATTATCATGATAAATGAAAGGTAATATTTTTTTATGTTATTGTGTCTACTGAAATATGTTTATGTTTAAGATTCATGTCCCGATAAGGTGTGGATAATTTGAATAATTTGTAATAAATAGTTTTAGAATATAGGATGAGTATGTGCGGTACCGCGGCGCCGTCCGCGGACGCCGTCCATCTCGCCGCTCCGGCTCACTGAGTACATTCTCGTGTAAGTTTTTACACCTATTATTTTATGTGTCGGCGAGTAAAGTTCGGTACGTGAGTTATAAACTCGCTCGCGCCTCTCTCGCCCCTACTTTATAGGTATTAACGACTTGTCCGAGAGTTTTCTTATAAATAAATTTGAAGGGTAACAAGGCTCGCTTTTGTCGGATTAGTGGAGTGGATCTTGTTTCACTTTGTTGCGGAGCCTCTTCTATCTTTTTATAAAGCAAAAATTATAGTGGGATATGCCCTTTACTTATCGACTTATTTTTAGACGTAAATTCATTACACAATCAAGCTATAAATTTGTGCTTAACAATTTATTTATTGTTTGTTAGTGTAGTTTTATAGACATGCATGGATCTTAATATAAGGGCAAATAAACATTTGAATGGGATATATTTTGTGATAAATGATTCTTAGTCTTATGGAACCAACCCTTGATATTAAAACATGGAGCTGTACAAATAAATGTAATACAATAAATGAACTACTGGAGGCAATGCGTTTTTATTTTGGCAAATTAACTTAACATTTAATTAGGTACATATGTATGAGTGACGGTGAATAAAATCAGAAGATCACGTGACATTAGGCTATAAGGCGTGGACTATAAAAGTGGACATATGGAAGTTAAGAGCTTCTGCCTGTAAAATATCAGAGTAGTAAAGTAAATGCAGTAGTATCAAGAACGTGCTGCCGTTACCGACTGAATATACTATCGTTTTCTTTATTACAGTTTCAAATTATACGTACGGCTCCATTAAATATAATTACTGAGGTTAAAAATATCACATTGTCTCACTAAATCAACAATAAAATGTCACGTGTCTAAGATGACTATTTAACAATGTATATTTCTGGAACGCGTATTATAACAACAAAAGTGAATTTATGAGTGCACTCTCGAGGTTTCAAATATCTCTAATGGAGTAAGAGTGAGCGGCTTCACATCTTCATCTCCCCCACAAACTGCATTATAATGTCTTCGCCGAAAATAACCGCACATAAATATAAAACAATGTGAAACCACTTAAAGCGAATAAAATACACGTCCACTTCAACTCAGTAAAATGAATTTATTAATAACGGAGACAATGAACGTCTGAAACAAACGTTACACTTTTTGTATTTTTAATTGTCGTCCGGACGACGGCGAAGACGCATTAGAAGAACTAAAATAAACTCGGGATCATATTCGACGCGACGCGCGCATTCGTCTATACTGCGCCTTATTAGTTTATTACCCTTCAATATTTTACTCCATTATATCCGATTTAAGTATCGCAATAAAATACCACCGCTTCGAACCAATGACCCGACTTATTATAAACCTTTTAAGAAATAATTATAGAATTGTAATTCCAGAATATGTCGCGAACTTATAGCGGGTAGTTCAGTAGATGATATCTTGGCCGTAATTAAAAATCTTGTCGTGACATTCAGAGTCCCGTCCCACCTCCGCACTCTTCTGCCTCCTTTAATATTGTTGGCGATTGAATCGTAATTAAATGTAACGAATCAAAGTACACTTTATAAGAGAGGCCCGATAGCTCAAAATGGATGGCTCATATCGCTCGGCGGAATCGAACGTGCTCCCGTCGAAATGCCAACCATTTTATTTATTCACCTTAATTATGTATCTTGTCTTAATTTACGATTGGATCATACGATAATCTGAAACTTTATTTATTATAGATGCTTAGGTATCCCATATATTACCATAACGAGATTTAGGATTACAGGGAATGATGGAACTCGGCTCTTTGCGTAATGATTAAAAGAATTATAGATACAGATTCGTATTTGCAATTAAGTAAGCGGATAGTTGCGCGGCCTTCGATAGCGCCATCGGATTTAATTTTATGTGTCACCGGCGACGGTCCGTGACGGTCCAGGCAGCGATAGGACTGCGCGCAGATAGCCTAATGAAAGTAATGGAGGTTTATTAAAGATACATCGACAACTCTTCTCGCACATACGCCTTCATTTGCATATAGTAATAGATGGGAGAGCAATGCAAAACGTGCCAGGAGAACAAAGAGAGCCACATTTGCTAATTACCAACGATTTTGCTTGTGTCGTGCGCACAGACGCCGGATCGTGAGCGCCCAAGATATGACGATAACACATTCATAAATAATTAGAGCGAAATTTTCTCATTTGTAAGACGGCAGTCATGATATTTGGTAGCGGAGCTGTGTTCTCAGAATGTTCAGATCTAGATAAGTGGTGTACGACACGCCTGGTCTCCTCTTATTGTGTCCCTATCGAGATGTATTGTAGACAGCCAATAGATCATTTTATTAATTATCAATTGAAGGCAAGTGAGTATACATGCAAATCACCTTTACATATAAAATATTAACACAAAAAGAACTAAATGCTTATAATATTTAAATAATCTTTTTTATTTGTTCATTGATAGATAATATTTATTTACTTTAAAATATTAGATTAAATCCACGACTCAGATATAAAATTATAAAAAAATATATTTAATACAATTATAAGAATAAAAAATTAACCTATATTATCATAATTATAATTCACCTGGGATAGGCCAGATTTAACTGTATTGTTGAAAGTGAAGCGGCTTGTCGAGTTATCATCACATCTGATAAACTTTGAATATCTTACTAATAAGAAAATAGTATAATATCCATTTAATAGCTTATTATCATTTGAGATCTTAATATCCCTTATATTAATTACAGATAACTAAACAAATTGTCCAAGTATTTAATTACTTAAACAATAAAAGGTCTAATAAGAAAAAAAAATACAACACTAGTAAGTTGTGGTCACAGTTACGCTTAGAGTTAACAATACACCGCTTCATATTACACTTCCGTTTATCCACGGACAATCATATTGTTATTTTTATATAGAACTACCATGTGTATTAGATTTTTTTTCTATAAATATATACATGATATATATATATATATTTTTAATGAATATGAAATTAATCATTAAGAGCCGGATTTGATACTATGATTTCTGAGATTTCTAGAGATTTTTCTTCCCCAAAAAAAAAATATATATATATGTTCTGAAAGTCAACATATTAATATCAACAAGATATCTAACATTATATTAATAAAACTTATAACATAAAAAAAGTATATTAAAATATTTAAATAAATGATGTTGTTTGAAATGTTAATTATTATTCATAAACCTATAAGAAAAATACAAATGTACATACACACTGTAATACTAACAAAAATGTTCATATATTTTCAGTATATCAGATTTTTGATATTTTGTAAACTTTCTTAGGTTTGAACATGTTTTAAAAAAAGCAGACGTTGCATGTTGATAAAAAAGCACTGTTTCAAAACTTTAAAAATGCGTGATGTCTAATAAAATAGTATTCTTCAAAATAGGGTTCCGTGATCCTTAATTGGTTTAAATCACTCCTATCCAAGAAACGCCATCTCATCCTCAGTGGATTGGAACCCGTGAACGGAACCAATTTGTGTGGTTTTAAGCAATAACTAATAGATTACTTATACTTTAAACTATTTATTTGATTGATCGATCTCCATCTTTAATATAATAATATAGTTGACATATCTTTTTATTTTAAAAAAATCTCATATATATAAATATAAAAATCCATATATTTATAATGTTAATAATATTCCATATTTCATTTATCTTAATTAAAATACGATGTTAGGAAATATTTGAATGTTCTTCACAAGAGTGTTATCTTTAATAGAAATGAAATAACGTTTGACCTTCCGATTAAATAACTTATTAACATATTACGACACCATTACTACACGTATATGGATTTAAACAATAAATATGGTTTTATTACCGTTAAATAAAATATTTTGTATATTTTACGTGGGCTCGTTTCGAAGAAGCTTTTCGAGAGATATGTCTCTCAAATATCTCTGATAAATCATAAAAAATGATTTGAAACTAAATCACAATAATATGGACTAGATATCTGGAGTTTTAAAGATACTGTTATCAATACTTATATATGTCTTTGAATTAATTGAGCTGAGCGTAAACGAATGAAGTGGTATATTTGGGAAGTATGTTTAGCAGAGACGGAAAATATGAAATGGATGTGGAATGGCGTATTGCTGCCGGTAACAGAGTCAACAGTGCTTTTGCTGCATTGTTGAGACGGCGTAACGTCAGCATAGCTGCATGTTTGGCTGTACACAAGAAGAAGAAAGCTGAAGAAGTACGTGCTCAGGTGGTTTGGGCACGTCGAACGAATGAGTGATGAAAGAATGGTAAAAAAGATATTATAAAGGAAAAGCCAGCGGTAAGAGAGAAAAGGGGAGGCCTCGAGTGACCTTCGAAAACACAGTATCTCTGATACTGGAGGAAGGTCACCTAAAAAGCATGAGGACCCCCCGGAGGGCATGTATGAAGAGGTTGATGTCTGTGGCCGAGGCGGAAAAGGTAGGGACCGTAGCATTTGGCGCTCCGTCGTCTCTTTCTACCCCGCAACGGATATGGCGTGAAGCTAAATAAATAAATAATAGTAAGCAAAGCTCTTAACCGTTTGGGAGACCTTTTTTGTGTTTAGTTATCTCCAGAATGCGACCAGATAATTAGCTAAAAATTTTCTCATGTATGTTAGAGCCGAACGATGTAATAGCGAAAACAGATTGAAAAAATGTTTAGCCATTCAAAAGTTATCAAGAAAAGAAGAAATGAGAGGGGGCTCAGCTCAACACCCGCCGCGCACGGTTGGCGGATCCTAGTTAAACATAAATTGTTGTAGTCTTATATTTTTTATGTTTATATTTAAGCAGACAAATAATGTAAAAAAAAAAACTAACAACCCACGACGAATCCAAAGAACATTTTTCGATAGGTCTTCACGTGAAGAAGGAATGATAAAGCAATATTTTAATATCTACATATATAATAAATACAAAATTTAAATATAAAATTATTAAACCAGTTTTTAATATTACAAGAAAATAACTTTAGAACGATGTAATTATGTTTTTTCATACATTTTTTTCCTAATAATATAACGTTACAAAAAGTTAACAATGCTTTACAAAATATAAAATGTAACTCTTCGATTTGATGAAATATTTATTGATAAAAACAAAAATCATGTAAAAAGATACAATTTGTAGCATAAATTAAAATTTCCGCTCGCTGATGTGAAATCAAGCATAAATATTATTGGGGGAATGACTGCGCTGGATCACATTTCATATTTTATTGACGATAAAAAAATATTAAAAAGAATCAATGTTCTGAATATAAATTATTCATTATTGGATATATAAATCGATAAAACGTTATATATATATATATGCGATTTACCACTCCCTGACTCATCACGAAATCTCCGAAACTATCTTCCCGATTAACTTAAAATTTTACATAGTTACTTCTTTTGTGACGTAGACATCCACTAAGAACGGATTTTACGGAATTCCTATCGCAACAGATTTCAACTTTTTGCATTTCGCCAAGTTTTAAATGTGTAGGAGATATACATCTAACACGGGGTCAAGAGTTACTATAGCAATGGTTAAGATGACAACGGATACTATTACAACGGTTACCATAGCAACCTTAGTTCATATCCAAACTAAGTGTGCCCAGCGAAGCGGGCGTAAATCAGCTAGTTTTTAATAAAAATAATCGTCAAAAAATTAAGTTATATTGATTGTCGAGGCTATATCTTCAATTACTTCATATCGTATGCACTAGCCCTGATTAGTGGAGTGCTCTTTAAATGCCAAAGCACCATTAAAATAAATAAACATCTATCGGTAACAATTTGAAGTGTTAAGTGACCAATGGCTATCAAAAATTACAAGATACCAAGACAATGCCGGTCCGGTGACTTATGAAGTGATTAAAAGAAAGTACTGTCGGCATAAAAAGTAATTTAAAACTTATACCAATAATATTAATATAGAAGTACATACATAAACGTATCCTTTATTAAGTATCCCTTATTAATTATTATATATGTGTCATCAAAACTACTGATATTATACTGAAATGTTAGGAATAATATGATAATAATTGTTAGAGTTGTCTCTCACTGTACAGCCGCGGTAAGTTTAAGCACTCTCTATTATACTGATAACCACAATCAGGTAACAGCTCGCCTGACATCTTTATGATGTTTCAAAAACCATTACTAAAGACACCTTTTTAGTTACTAGCGATACCGTTTAAAACAAAACGTCCTGCAACTTGTGAGGCCTTCCAATAATACACTATATATATATATATATATATATATATATATATATCATTTCATATATATTTCTCAGATCATACTCGTATATTGCCACAAAGAATCAGTTTGTATAATCAGCTAGTAAGTGCCGCTCATTATGATATTGTTATTTCTTACTTTTAATATAAAAAGGGCAATAAATTTTCATTATTCACACAAAGAAATAAATTTATGCTCGACTTAATAAGGATTTGAATAAATCATGTATCAATTAGTTTTCTAGCTATCAATTATAATAATTAACTATGTATAGAATAAGAAAGAATACAAATGATGCATACAGTAAATTGAAGTAATCAAGTGATTGAGTTATTTAGTTCCACAGTACAGTAAAGTTACCTGAAAACTAATATAAATAAAATAAATAACTATATTTTCGAGCGCTTCAAGCGCTGTAAAAAGCTACGTTTTTATTTTAAAAATGAATGCTAAAATGAAATCAATACGATCGTTTAGAGCAGAGCTCTACGTTACGTGGACATAAATCTCATAAGCTACACCCCACACTACCCGCTACCCGCTACCCGCTACCCGCTACCCATCGCGCCATCAGAGGTAAGATATGGCACATCCAACTTGAAAGTTATTCATTACGTCTCAACTACCATTAACGTTGAATTCTAGAACTGATATAAAGTTAGCAAGTATAGTGTTTCTACGTTGAATTTTAAGTTTAAAACTGGGAGACTTAGACACGATACGACGCTACGACAAATTATCGTATATATTAATTTCTTTCTTTTAACAAATGTATTGAAATATTAATAGCTCTAGTATTAAGTGATATATGATTATTGCGTCGATTCTTATTTGAATTGTAAATTGAGATAATGCTATACGATACGCCGGTTTTCAGAGGCTAATAGTGGCAACTTATTAATAAATTATTGATTGCCCTAATAGATAAACGGATGGGTGCAGCGTAGACGTGAGTCGGTTACTGGGAAGAGCTGGCGTTCGTTCCACAGATATGACCGGAGGAGTCGGTTATATTTTATAGCAGTAACGTCTAACGTACGGCCAATTTCATAATGCCTCCGCCCGTATTCCCTCAATGTGCCTCACTTATCAATTTGATATCTCGACCAGGGAACATAATACTCACAAGATTAATGTGAGATCGATGTTTTGCTGATCCTTATTCTATGGTTTATATAAATAAAATGGTAGTGTCTGTTTGTAACTCCAAATTAAAGGCTTTTCAACTGCATATGAAATTATAGACTTACATAAAATAATCACTTAAAATCTTTCTCTGTCTGTCTGTCTGTTCGTCCCGGCCAATCTAAGAAAGGACTGTAACGATTTTAACAAAACTTTCGTTGGCGAATAGCTGATATTATAAAGAGTAACTTTGACTTACTTTTATTTTAAAAAAACATATTCCGAAACGAAGTCATGGACTCAGCCAGTCAATTATATTAATTGATTTTGAAACAAATATTTACATTATATGTATTAATGAATTCATTTTTACAAAATAACATTAACACTACAAATATTTTGACATGATATAAACGGAAGACTAACGCTGATATGGAGTAGTAAAACACACGTCAAATAAGTCATCAGTGTCAGTTAACTCAATTATATCGAGATCAACACAGGACTACCGTGCATGATTAACAGTTAATTGAGATGATGAAACATGAACCTTACGATGAAGGCATTAACTTTCAAATTCATATAAACCATACATACCGTAGTAATCCTTCTCCATAAATCATTTAATAACACAAATGTGCAGCCACACAGTAAGCTATTCCTTCCGTTGTAGAAGTTTCAAATAAAATTTTGAATAAAAATACACCTTAACCCTTTAAAATAGAGTTAAAATTTGTATATTAAGCAAATTATTATATGCTGTTAAGGGAATAACGAAAAGAAGATGTATTTTCGAAAATGTAACAAGTATGAAGAATAACTTTATTGGATATAATACGAAATGGTTTAGACTTTTAAAGTGAATTTTGTTTGAGATTGAAGGTGGGATAATTAATGGTAGAGCGGAAGGCACGCACCGTTGTCAACCCTTGACATGGGGATGAATTTGACATATCATACTTAAGACAAGTGTAAGTCGGAAACTTACACAACATTTAAATATTATCTTAATGATATCTATATGTTATAAATCAATTTTAATAGACGAAACCGGTTAAGAACCGTTTCTTTTTTTTTATGTGGAAAAATTTATCATATTCAAATTAATATTATATTGCTCAATATTTTATTTTACTTTTATCTTAAATATGTTAAATATATCATATATTTATTGCATTGCATATTTATATAATAAAATATATAAATAAGTCACACGTATTCAATTACGTTTAACATCATTTATAAAGTACTTATTTACATAATTGTAAAACTAAATCCTATTTATATTTAATGGAATTTTATTGCGAGGTATTACGGATATCATTTATAATAGGGATGTAAAATTATCGAGTATTTAACATAAATTGAAAGCGGTTAAGTCGATTATGAAGATAAGAAGATTATTAATAACACCTCGTTATACATTCAACAAGTCAACAAATATAATAAATAAAAATCAATTCTGTTTTCTAGTTACAATGTTCTATATTATTTGTAATAGCGTTTCAGAGCGTAATGCAGGCACTTAAAACTTAATAGACTGGCAAAATAATTGTTAACTAAATTTTTACCATATCAAATTAATTAAGTATATATATATATATATATATATATATATGTATATATTAGCATAAAACATTAAATGGCATTTCGTATAAAATCTTAATTATGCTACTTTAATCACACATTCACCGTTAATTTTAAAACAAATCACATAATGATAAGAATTTGAATTTGAATGCGGAGTTTGTTAAAATTTATAAGAGTGTTTAAGAGTGTTTCTTTAGAAGTAAACCTAGGGTTAGATATAGGCTCCATTTGGTAATAATATTCATAACATTTTTAAGTGTATTAACTGATCATACATCCTTATCGAGGCCCGATCCTTATTTGGGATAAAATCTCATTTTTTTTTCCAAGCTCTTCTATCATACTTCATCTTAATTGAGATATGTTTTTTCGTTAAACCATTTTTTTCGCCCGAAATCCATTCATATTCTTTCTAATTAAAATATATTTAATTAATTTGAAGATGTAATAGCAGTATCTGACAATGTTTTTATAAAACAGTATTGTCTCTGGCCGATATAGTTAACGGAGTTCAAATTAAAGTTTCGCTCTAATGATCTTCTTAAGAACTATAACAAAAAGTGTCTCGTAATCAACGAGGTGATCTACTTCCAAATCGTGATATTAAATACTATAAAAACTTAGTTAATAACTTTGAGTAATCAATGTTTTCAAAAGGCCACGGGTGCTTCATAGAGAACAAGACGACGACAATGGTCCTAAAAACTATTAAACCCATCATAAAAACAAATTGTCCAAGAACTAAAGATTTATCACGGAAGCTGTTACACTTCGCTGTCCATAGAGATCATCAGTTTCAACGATTTATAAGAAATATAAAACCAATGATTTTTCAATTTTTGTTTGTAATTTTTTGTAAATATTATTTGTTGTAAAAACATCGGAAATGGAACGCTTTAATCGATTCCGAAGTCAGCGGTGACGTGGCGTTCGATTAACTGAAATTATATGGCGAAACGAATCGCGTCAAATTTTTTTTTGTATTGTAAACCTGGCCTTCAATTGTGGAGAAAAATAAAAACTAATAGATTCAAAAACATTATTGTCTTAAGTCGTCACCGTTATCAATGACTGAGGAAGTCTATTGAGCGTCAAGGTGAACAATTAATTTGTGCGTCTAACATACCTATTATATTTAATTATATCGTTTATTCGATATATATATATACAATATGATTTTTGTCGGTTTGTTTACAAAAATATATGTAATGATACATCGTGTTTCCATTAAAAATTGATGTCAAACGAAAAGATGGGGCCACTCTGCAAAATTTATTTCACATCTCCACTCTAGCAATGACAAGAAAACTGTTACGGTTTGCAGCGGTCTGAGTGTAACATTAAAAATTCAAGTTCTACCCACTTGTGTGAGGGATTGCCGCACACTCGCCTTTGGACAGCGTTTATATTTCCTTTGATTTGAGAGATTCACTTCCATCAAGGGGAATATTTGAGATCAGATTCGTGTTTAACCAAGTATTATAAAAAATATCTAGTGTAACAACCACAGCTCGGTAATAATATCATTTGCATTTGAAAGCAGTTATGACTATGACACAATATAAAAATATAAAAAAAAAATGTACAATATTATAGTACAAACTATGATTTTATATTATACTTATACATAGTGATGTGCTCATTTTTATTACATACGAGGCCTTTTAGGTGCTGAGATTCAGTTAGCCTGGATTACGGCATACAGACAAAAAATAATACTGCCGTCTGTCTACATTTACTTTTTATTGTGGACATATTTTAGTTTGTTATAACGCTACTCAATATGAATGATTTATTTTTGGTCCTTTCTATATATTATACATAACAATGTAAATATTTATAACCATAAATTAATTATAACGCTAGTACGTTCTCAAACTAATAGAACTTGCAAAATGTATAAGATTAGAAATTAAAATGAATGTTATATTTTTCTCTATTTTACGAGGAATGAAATTAGTTGGTATTAGACATAGTATTTATATCAAGAATATAAAAATTATAAAGTATCCACTATTGTATGTTTATAATTTTATCTTAAATGTATATATTGGTCAGGAAATAATTGGTATCAAGTTTATGAGGCATCGCCACCGCACGGGTATCCGGCGGGCCTCTGACACGACTCACTGCACTCAACCACAACACCTCTTCCTTGCCTTTGTTGCAATTGTTATATTTCACTGTGAAACAGGTAACTTTACACCATCCACTTCAACTATGTTACAATAAGTGATCACTTAATTGATGGTTGATCAATTTATGCACACGATACACTGAAATTGAAGGCGGGAAATAAAACTTGTTTCAATTGAAAAATATAAACATATAGAATAACTGGATTTAATTAAACATGTTATAAATGAAGTACATATAATATCAATTAACTTAACAAATTTACTGATTAAACAAAAAAGATGTAATTTCACACCCTCTTCTTTTCAATTTAAATAAACCATGTAAGGTAAGCAATCCTAAGCAATCCAAACATTATTAATTCAATTAACAAAATAGCTTTTATTGTGAAGTAAATAAGGTTTATATTTAGTGTGTAGTTTTGACAGCGGGTGCGCACGCGCTGATCGGTTATTGACAAATCGTAGGACAGCGCACATGTCGGAGTTGACGGCTTCCGTTTCATAAACTTTAATAGCGTGGTTGACCCAGCTTTGTTTGCTTTAGCTGCTCACAACTGCACCATTCATGGCCGTTCTGGTTAACTATTAATTGCGACGCTGCAAATTACCCCTTGTTTAAAGATGTTCCGGTTGAAGCAAACCGCTGGCTCAATATCAATCAGTTTACAACTTTATATTTATTTATAACATAACTTATTTTTAAAATAAGCGAATACGTACAGGTATATAAAAACTCTAGGTCGTTTTTTACTAATGCTACGACACTTTCTCGTATTCCACACCTATTCTTATTCAGACATTTCCCCTCCGTAAATAAATTACTTTACACATTAAAACAAAGTTTAATTAACAAAATAAGCTAAAGCAGTCCGCCTCACAAATATCAGGGCGACTTAATCAGAGGATCACATCTCTTAATATACGAGCCGCAGACGAGTGAGATCTGACACGAAATTCCCTAAAAATAATATTTAAAATGTTAATGGGTCCCCGAGTTCATAAATTGCCTCACCATATGTCCGCTTTGCACGTTCTTTGTACGTAAATATGTCTACAATTGGGAAAAGATACTATTTTTTTAATTAAAAAATAATAATAACATTTATTTTGTTCGTTTTGTAGATATAACGATCTTAAGATCTATCGGGTCTTACTTAGGCAGCATAGGGTATAGTCCTCTAATATTATCTACCTACTATTTCTAATAACGATCTTCTAGAAAGAATATGACACACCAACATTCCAGCTTTGGTTGAATGAACCATATGTTTTAAATAAAATATATCTTACCTATAAATATTATGCTATAATAACTAAGATTCTATTACAATAAGCCTTGGAAGTCGAATGCTATTCCGGCCATGTGCGAACTTCTAAAAATATCACCCACTCACCAACTCACCAAAATAAAACATCGTAAAAGTACAAAGTGATTAATATCATATATCCATAGTTATCTTAATTATCGTAACGCAATATTCACAAATACACAGATATATTTAGATTATGTTACGTTATTACAGAAACGTTTATTATTATTTAAATGGATACACTGCTGTGCATCTGAGTAATGTCCTTTGACAAAATATAAGTGAATTCCCTGTATGTCGTATGAAAATAACAATTAATACTTAGGTAAAGATTTATATCTAAAATGCGTATAAACTATTGACTATGAAAATAATAGAAATATTATTATTTAAAGAGCTTCTCAGACTCTTAACAACTTTTTCATTTTAATCGTCAAATAAATATAGTATAAAGTATCTTTATTAACTAAGAATTGTTTTAATGATTTTAGCACAAGATATTATTAAACTATTAAATTTGTGAATCCTGTTCTGGCCGTTTAGAACACAGAAGAATAATTCAACACAAAAATATTATTAATCCATGTGGGTATTAAATTTTAATTTATAATATTCTTCTGGTCTTAGGACCACATAATGCAATAAATCGTACCGACAACGCGTCCCCTGGGTACCCTCGGAAGCTCGCTATTTTTGAACTATAAATAAATGTGTAGATGGATTGATAAATATAAATATTAGGGGCGAAATGAAGAAAAACAATGTTTATGAAATGGTGTCGTTCGCTTCATAACAGTGAGTTACGACTTCCGACGCCTGCGAGCATATGGGCTCTATGCGGAATGGCAATTTTTTCTAACTTTTCGTCTTTATCTCAACATTTTATCAGAATGTTCATATCATAATGGTACCCAAAACTAAACATGTCTGTTTGAGCAATGTCTGAATTTACAGCTTCACAGTACACAAATGCAGTTGGGTGTCAAACAGGGTTGATCGGATATAAATTTTCTGTATATAATAAGAGCAACAAGGTTGGGCATGCGTAGACGCGGGCCGCCGGGACAGACGGGACGTTAGTCACGACGGGCTATACTTAGACGATTGTATTGTCTTCTGAGACATCTATTAGCGATTATTGACAATGCATCGGCACGCGAATTCTCTATAGGTGCGGGAGCGTCGAACTGCTATATATATTTTGTATGATACTCCGTGAGGCGGAGTCGTGTGTGATAAATGTTGTTCCGGGGAACGCTTTGGACATAAATGTTTGAAGCAACAAATAAACAGACAATAGTAATACATATACGGATAAAGCTACTTGTTAGTTTTATTTTTAATGTATTTGTATACACTTTTTTATTTCAATAATCATCATTTATGCCAGTGCGTATTACTATAATTTTAATAGACATATTTATATAAATAGTATTATATATAACTTTATTAAACGTCTATCTCGTCAAATAGCAAGTGGAGTTTTAATTGCTAAATATGTACCACAATAACATTGACAAAAATAAACGGTCCCGTTCCACACACGGACACGGACGCACGATATAACAAGCGTGATTACATTAACAGTCCTAACAAATTAATGAATTCACGTCAAAATTGCAAACTGAAAGTACAAATTGATACAATTCGACAATTGATTACAATATGCACACAAAGCGCTATCGCGTCCACAAACACAGGCGAGCAGTCAGTGCCGACATCAATTCATATCGAACGACGGCAGCTTTTCATTTTGTATGTTAAATTAAATTTCCATGAAACAAGATTGAATTTTTCGCAATCAGCACTAGCGGGGCTTGTCGAAACGAACTTATGTAATTTCATCGTACACCTACATGCATCCACATAAAAGACTTACATACATGTCGTTTCAAAATACACAGTTTTAAGTAATTTTATAAAATAAAAATAATAAACAAAGAATAATATAATAAGACTAATTTAGGCAGATTTAATATAGTTTAAACCGCAGAGATATATTGCGTTGTTATAAAAGGTAGCATAACCGCAACAGTAGAAGGGCGAGCGCTACCGCGGTGGAGCAGCGGCGGCAAACTAGCATCGGCTTAGCTAATTTACAATTTAATTATCAGTCTGGATGATGCATAGTTAGCGCGCGCCAAACCGAGTTTATGCGACTAATCAATTGTTTGACGCGGCCGTTGCAATCACTCGCCGCACACCACACCGCTACCCTCGCCCACACCCCCGAATATATGCGAGAAATAAATTAATTTATTCCTACAAGGCACTAATTTTACCTTACAAAGACAAGCCAGGCCATTAAATCTATTTCTGACCGTCTCCTAGTCGCTTTATCATGTAAAAATAATTAGCGACAATGTTTTTATATAAGAGTAATTAATTAAAACGATTATGCGTTATGCGTATCTTGGCACTTGATTGTATATAGCTCAAATTCCCTAGCATGATCGAATGGTGGTATGGATTTATGCGTTCATTATTCGACAGGTGCCAAGTGTGTCGATGGTTGAGTTCGATGACTAACAATGCCCCAAATGATATTCAAATGTCAAATTATTTGAGCATTGTTCTGAGCTCAGTGAGAACACCATTTCACGCTTCAGCTATTATATATACCATAATCTTAACCACGCAATATTCATTCATATTAATTAATTATCACTTTATTAGAAATCCTATGTATGTAGTGCAATTTTAACTGCAGTACGTTTTACAGGGAGGGTACAAATATACGAGTTCATAGAGGCCATACATGTTCCATGCTAATTCCTTAATCAATGTCATAGAATTGATCCATACACATCTTCATAAATTTTATAAATCTAGCTTAGCATTATGGCATTTCATGGTTAAATATTTTATAAATGAATGTGAAATCCAATTGGTTTTATTTCTGTTACCTTGGTTTCCTACTAGAAATGTAAACATTACAGAAATGGTGTTAAATTTAGGTCTTAATAAATAAAAAGTTTTAATTACTAGTTTAAAAAAATAACGTTGTTAATAATATTTATTTCTATAATATCTAATTAAAGTATACATACATCCTATATAATTACTTCAGGAAATTAGCACAAAAAAAATATTTTATCATATCATCATCAAAACGTTTAAAGACGCCATTATATGGAATCTAATATGGAAAAGTACGAGTCACGAAGTCACTTGTAATAGGTGTATGAACGTTCAGAATTCGCTAATCCCGCAGCTACCGTTACATAAGACAGCTGAGTTGAATATAAATGTAAAACACAATAAATTTCATGCCCCGTAGGAAATGAATATTCATCACGAAATCGCCATGCATATTCTCTTTTGCTACAGAGTTTCGTGTGCTCTAAGACCGCATAAATAAAATTTAAATCTAAACTCTATTTCATATGACTGTGGGTTAGAAATCGCTTGGGATATCCCAAACGTTAAGGTGCCGGTCGGCGCCTCGCAAGCGAAGTCTCGTAAATTTCAACATATAGTAAAGTGATTTACGAATAATTGTTGTGTTGGCGTATAACTAGAGAAATCTTTCCGCTGTTTGCCGTCGGTTAATTTATATTATGAGGCTTAGGTAATTCGCGAGCCTCGAGTAATTGGTCTATAGAACAATAGCTTTTGTCATACCCTTATCTCGTATGAAACGTTTGTCTCTCAAATGCCGTCTTAAGAACATTCACATGGCATTAATATTGAATACATTGTGAAGATTTTCTGACAATTGAATAAATATTTCGTGACGTATTTAAATTTACTTTTCAGCAATCCGTTTATAATTTATTTGTAAATGTGAACAATATAACTCTTATATACATATATATAGGAGAGGTTACGAGAAAAGGAGTTGAATAGACATTGGAGCAAGCGGTGAAACATCATCGCGCAGGAGACAGCATCGCTTTGACAAAGGCCGATCTGGGTGTTCGCGTGAGCCAAGTTCACTTCTCTAACGGTCATCGCGAGGATAACAAACTGTTATATATTTATTATAGTATAATGTCATGTTTTACAGTGTACAACAGTTAAGGTTCAATTAACTGTAATACACATTCGGTTATACGTCCAAGATACGCCTACAAAAGATCATCATCATCTTCCTGCCCTTATCCCATTTTGGGGTCGGCACAGTATGTTTCTTTGTTCCCGGGCTAGCTTCTCGCGTGGCACCGGTATTACCATACTGCTTTAAAGATTTGGCTTAGTTTTACGGCCGGCCGCCTGCCTGACGCCAACCCTCCTTGGGAACGTCCAAGATACGCCTACAAAAGATGATCAAGATAATCTGTACCCTGATCGGCCTTTTGATGTGATATCAGCATTTCTGAGTGAGCTAGCAAACTACCCGAAAAAATTACGCCACATACCAAACAAACTGGTAGCAACAGGGATAACCTGCAAGCATTATTTGAAATAAAAAAATTGAAGGCTGTGATTGAAGCATTGGGCAACACACAATGATCTAACCAGCTTGTGAACTTATCAGAATTGGATCCTGATAACACCGAGACGGATGCGCATCATGATTTGCAACTTCAGACTTTTGTTTTGTCGATAAATCCGTGCAAGGAGGTCAACTGATCGTCACTCTTAACAAGGCATTAAAAGGATTAGCATCAGCATTGTCCTAGGTGTAGTTAACAATGATTATCCTAATATGACGTGGACAGTGTTAAAGAACCTGTTAACTGTGAGATACGTAATCATCGAGACCGCTGTACCCTCATCAAGCTACATAACAACGCACCAAAGGATAGTGAAACCTTGGCAAAATAAGGTCGTGTTATATCGTCATTTTTCAAAATCTTACTGTTGAGCAAAGAATAGTATCTATAACTCTGGCACAACTCTCTCTGTTCAATTTGAGACTACAAAGTCTGGCTTTTACATCGAAAATTAATACGCGACAGCAATTGCAGCAAAAAATTCGGGAATTTATTTACCTAATACGGAAACCTAGTGTGGCTTTAAATTCAGGTATATATTTACCTAAAACGGAAACCTAGTGTAGCAACACGGTATCGGATAGTCATTATCGCTTATTTTAGATGAGATGTTACTTTTTAAAGGAACAAGTTACTTTCTTGAGTTAGATTGTGTATCAGGTTTTCATTTTATTCCAACTAAATCCGAAAAAACTATACAAGATAAGGAGTTTATAATTTGCCTCTGCCATTCAGACTTAGAAATGCGATGTCTAGTTTTCCGCGAACGTCGACCGGCTTTTGACATCCTAGCACTTACTTTATCCTATACGCCGATGATTTGATGTTTTAGGAAACGATAGAGCATGGTATTTGATAAAGGTCCTCTAAAAGCGCAAAGTAGAAGGTTGCCATGTATCCTGGTGGTACAGATGGTCTTACAGGCGGTGACGCGCTGTGCGATGGTGAAAATCTGAAACAGGTATCAGATAAAATAGCTATTTTATCTGATATCTGTTTTCGATTTTCACCATCGGAACGTGTTCCGAAGAGCTCTTCGGAACCCTTTCCGTTGTAAATGCGATAGAAGACACACAAAGAAGCTACGTCTCTAAGCCATGCCAAAGAATAAATTTTGGAAATTTCCAATATATTATTGATGTGCAGAGGAAAAGAGTTGGGGATAGTACGCAGCCTTGTGGTACATTTACAAGCTGGAAGTTGAGCAAAAACCATCGACAATGGCCTGTATGCTCCGCCCTGTGTGAAAGATGGAGATCCCCTTTCATAAATTCTCGGGAAGCCCATAGGAAGGTTGCATCTAAAGAAGTCCCTTGTGATGAATACGATTGAAAGCTTTCGCCATATCCAGACAAACTGCCAGACTGTAAATTAAGACAAGTTTACGATCTTATCTTATCTTACCAATGGTTAGCTTGGGCTTAACAAAAACCTGATACTGAAATTTCATAACGTGTTTCACAATTGAACAGCGAACAACTAAGTGAAGATATTGTTAAATTATATGAGGTTCAGAAAGGGGTACTATATCAAAAGATTAATCAAAGGTCTAAGCTGATTCATCTGACAAAAAATTTGAGGTTAATTTAAATTCAGTAAGAAAATGTGTTGCTTAGTATTGAAACAGCAACGTCTTATAACAAATGTAAGTTTGTCCAGACAAAAGCTAATGTTAATAAATTTGCTTTTGGTAATGAGTAGCGTAACGAAACAAAGTTGGATCCTAAATTTAAAGGTTCATTAGAAATAATAAAGAAACACGTGGCCCTCGACATAAGTATGTGGGGAGCGTTATAATGCAATGAATGTAAAAAGGACATACATGTTACATTAAGAAAAACGCCGGAAATTCAGAGTAAATCGGCGTCTATTATACGTAGTCCATGAGTACCTACTATTCGAATATGATGATGCCGCAGAGGCTTGGCATTCCTATGCATTGCGTGATTTTGTAATGATGATGACAATGAAAACTATATAACTGTAAGTACGGGACTATGCTTAGCCTGAAAGCCACACGTAGAACTCAATGGTTTTATTTAATAATTATTATTATTATAGTAAATTCTTGTATTTGAAATTAAATGTCAAAATGATGATTATTAGAATTAAGAAAGTTCCAAAAGTTATTGAGTTTTTGATAAAATTTTTACTTTTGTACATTTTAGCAAGTTAATATGTTATTTGAACTTTTGTGTATTTCTTGAGTTCTTCTTAAGTTAAGATACGATCAGGAGGGACCGACTTGTTCGTGTGCTATTGTATTGTCAAATTTCTCACTCACTTCGCTTCACATTAACTCAAGGACGTATGTGTCTTAGATGGCCGTATTGGAGAAGTCATGAGTACAGAAGATGATTTGACATCAAAGCGCAAGGATGACGTCACCGCTTTGACTGAGTCCGGCGTGAGTGTTCATGTGAGCCGAGTTCACTTCTCTAACGATCATCGCGATGATAATTCTGGGAACTTTTATATAAGTGTTATAGTGTAAAGATATTTCTTGTAGTATTTAATAGTTTAAATTAAATGAATTAATACAAATTCAGTTGTTTATATGCCGCCGCTCGTATCCCATAACATGCCTACAAAGTATGTCTGAAGAGAATCCGTACCCTGATCGCCCTTCTGGTGCGATATATATATTATTCAAGATACCGATATCGATATGCTAATACTATCCAAATTTGCTTAAACGTACTGCAATACGAAGGACCAGTAATGATATTCATCAAAAGTAATATAGAAATTGCTTTGATTTTTATATATTAATTTTTATATTGAAAGCTCTTCTATTTTTATCTATTTTTACGATCACCATAATTAATTAAATCTTAACATAAAACTTTAATAGGACAAGATATAGCCTGACACTAATCGAGACACATGTTTATCGCAACATGCGAATCGGCCTAAAGCGAATTAGTTCTCGCACACACAATTGTAAAAGAAATAGTAGTGAGTTAATATTAACAATTTCCCTATCCAATTGATTGTTTTGAATATCAAGATATAATTAAATAAATTTACAATGATTTATTTATTTCAAAGTATTAATTAATTTATTTCAAAGTAATAATAATTATAATAAATTTCAATACGACTATATTTTGTAATAATATTAATTATAGAACTCGGCAAGTTCGGATCGATCATTTGTTTGGATTCTACCTTAAGGAATAAGTAATTGCCTACACTGATTAAATATTTGAAGATAAAACACAAGGCTTACGTATAAAAACATTTCGGGACAGCATTCGAGTCCTGCTCCGTGTTGATGTATTTTATCTTCTATATTTATTTCAAATTTAAACAAGTATGATATGGCTAACATATTTAAAAATAATTTGTAATATAATATAACCTATTAAAAATTACAAACCATATATGTTTAATATAATCATAATATAAGAATTGTATATTTAATTGAAATTATTATTTCATCTAAACATTTACCCAATTCGTTTGACAACAATAGATCTAAACAGATAATACTTTGAAATTAAAATGTGAATATTAGACGGCCCATTGTCAGAAAAAAAACAACAGACGATAAATGTCCGGGCAATTATGGTACAAAGTTATCTGTCATTGTCATATATATTGCGCCATAACTCATCCTTAATTTATTGCACCGTCAGATCTGATGGTTGTCTGTTTATGTATTAATAACTGTATTAGTCTAAATAGTTTAATTGTAAAATACGCTTAACTATAAATAAATTTAAATTCCCTATCTCCTATTTTGATACTTGGTAAAATATTTCAATTTATACATATAAATAAGATTGAGGTATTTTGTAATTCCAAATTAACAGTTTTTCACTCACGCTTATGAAAGTATATATAGCACTTACATATTTTTCTTTGTCTGTCTGTCTATTTGTTCCGTCTCATCTCTGTAACGGCTGGACTCATTTTAACAAGACTTTCATTGGCGGATAGCTGATGTTAAAAGAAAACACGAACAATGTCACGGGCGCAGCTAGTGAATTTGTGAGAAACGTTATCAATAAGTAAAATCTAAATTTGTGTGCAAAGATGTTAAGTTTAATTTAAAACATATTTGTTATTTAATTCGAGTATATAACCGGTGCCTCCAACAATACCCAATTACACCCGCGGATGCTTTTTATTAATTAGATTTTCCGTTCCCGTGGGGTCGTTGTATTTTAATTGTGATAAATTCACAGCTTTCTTAGAAGAGCGGCGGTCATCCAGGCATGTCAGTGCTCCACCAAATAAATGACTTTATCATGTCGTGTGTTACGAATACAGATACATTAATGAATATGTACGCGGTAATAAAATGTGTTTTTGTGAGTGTTTTACGCGAGCAAATAGGCGTATCTGGAATGGTAGTTATCAAATTAAGATGCGGAGGCACCGAGCATTATATTGGTAACATGGGTTGCATTCACCCGTTTTATTGTTTCTTTTTACAGCTTCGCAATTACCGCTTATTATTAATACGTTTTTGATGCAAATCATTATCTTATTATAGTTTTAAAAACGATATCTTTAATTTATATATAAACAGATAATTTAGTATAGACATGAGTGTCCCATTTGCATAAATACAATAGTATTGTAATTTTGATAAATAGTAAAAGAATGTACGCTATTATTCGCAGTGTAATGACTTTGTGTGCCACCAGGAGCGGTGCTATAAATATTATTATAAACTTTAATTTTTGTTTTATGCCTTCTTGATTTGTTCTTAAAAAGAAGGATAATTTATCAAATTATTATAGTTGTTTTTTATTACAAATAATGCTAGTTTCTTACTGGAATAAAATTTTGGTAGTTGCAGTGGGTAAGTATTAGTTTGTTCAACTTGTACAAAAAATTTATCATAATTTAATAATTTCAATGAAAACTACAGGATGTTCTTATATTGTTTTTATAATTATATTATGGTGACACTAGTAGATCACCCTAACGTAGTGTGGACTGGCCTGGCCGAGTGCCAACAAGGTGAATGCCACGCAACCCACTTCAACCAGCACGCGGAAACAAGTTTGTCCTTCGTAATCCATCTTTCATATTTATTAAATTATAAAACCAGTTCACACAATATCCATATTGGCAAATTAAGATCAGCTGATACCTATTTGTGTATAAAAATATATTTAACAATAATCTTATTAGAAATGTTTATCAAATCAAATGTTATTTTGTTTTAATAGAATCTAACTGGATTTTAAGATTTTCGGATTGTTATATTACCTGTTTTTAGTAATTAATATGTTATTATAATACTATTAATGACATGTAGTAAGCGAGTTAGCATATTTTATATAGACGTTAATCGCTTATAATTACCTAATTGTATTTATACGTTTTATTCTATTGAATAGAGGTTAGAAACAGAACGATCAACGACATAGAACTGATTAGTAATACCTATTTTATATAGAAACACCTGCGAGCCGTAGTTAGGTTATGTATCTCAGTATGTAAACATAATTATGAGTCGGTTTGGTAACCCCCCTGAAATGCAAATTGATATAACGCAGGAAACGTCTGAGTGGGTCTCATAGCGGGCGCCCATACTGCATGAGTAGCATAAGTTAGTTTACATGCGACAGCCTGCTATATTTGCATCCCAAATGTTCTGTACGACCGCTCGGTCGGCCGACTTATCTCTCCTCCGGGCAAATATTACATTTAGTGCATAGCCACTCGCAACATGCATATCTGAATTTCAATAAAGGAATAAAAAAGACCACCGGAGGCGTACCCGCGCATTCGAGGCGGATGTGCTTTCAACCAATCGGTGAAGAGAACTGAGCATATTCATAACGATATTACAGCCGACGGTGCTGCGGCGTCATCATAATTCATATATAATAACCCTTCCGACGTCGGAGCGACGCGGCGCGCCCCTGCGTCTCGTTCACTCGCCGGTTATCTTAACGCGCGGAACAGAGACGGTCGCTCACACCCACTTGATCATAATTCATAATTTTATTTCTTAAAACAAGGCTAACCGTACCTACATCGCAGCTTTCCTTTCATTCGCACTCGGAGAGTCGGTTCCTTATGAATAGATTAACGATTGCGCTGTTTTATCTAGTGTTGTATAGTTTTGTTAAAATAACAAAATTAAGGCAATGTTTACTTGAAATACGAGAAACAGAACACGTTTAGGTATGCAATGACGATGACAGCTATTTGTAATTGGAATATGACGGGAACGGCGCGTGCGCTCGGCGCGTCTCATTCGTCAGTTTATAAATAGAACCCGGCGTCTGCGCCGTGACGACTCGCGCCATTAATTTATATGAAATAACTGTCGGCAGTCGAAAAAATAAGTTCGATCGAGAACGGCCTTCCAAACGATAATATTTATGTTTTACGAAGTGGCAGGCGAGTCCAACTCAGCCGTTGATGTACGTATATCAGAAACTATACTCACATTCAAATTATTTACTTCCAGATCTGAGCATCGACACTTACTACCACAACAGCTAAGAAAACATCGAAGTAATCCATACAAATGTAATTTCAAGTTGATATATTTTAATATTAGATCTTTTGCTTCGATTAAGCATACATTGCACTTATTAAATTACGAGTTTTTGAAAACGTGCAAATAGAGTATGACTAGTACCGTTTTCAAAAACTGAGTCCATGGAGAAGAAGCGGCAAAAATAAAAAAAAAACTGCAAAATAATACTGAACACTAACAATAAAAAAACAAACAGACACAAAAACAATTTATTATTATATAAAATTGTTTTTCAATAACTCCTGTTTTCAACATATTTAATAAAGATCCAAAAATACGGACTTAAGACATAACAGTCTCCGTGAAGGACACACAGACGAGCGAGGCATAAATTCGTTAGCGCGGTTGTAATCATCATGAATATACAAACAATAATTTACATCAATAAATTTTAAAGTTGACATCAGAAAGAACATCTTATAAAGACATATTTTAACTTCATTTTCAATGACTCTCATCTTAGGTATTTGTCGTATAGCAAGCGAGCTCGTCGCTACTTCTCTATAGTAATGGATAATCGTTTAGCTTTCTATGATTGCGAATACAGAATCTATAATCGTAAATACCAACATGATTATAAAACTCTTGTAATTTAAAATATATATATTTTTCAATCATTCCTTAAATACAAGACATTTGTCTATATTCTTTTTTTATCTTTAATAATGTCATTAAAACTGATTACTTCTTTTTCATTCTGAGACGATCAATAACATTTTATAAAAGTTTATATTCTAAGTATTAAAGCATAATATAATTGTTTATTGCTTTTCATTACCTTCACAAATCATAATTTTATGACATCTATATCGCAGTATATTTGAAAAAGGTATGACTTTATAATTTCCATTCAAAAGATAACTAAATTAAACCTAATGGATTCCCGAGTTACTCAAACTCACATTTAAATCTAAAGATATTTAAACACATCGCCCTCGCGTTGCTCTCTCCATAAATAAAATAAATACAAATATTCTCACGTAAACGAGTAACTCGAAAGCGTTCATTTACATTTGTGAATGTAATAAATGGGGCATCCTCTAATACAAAATTAATTTACACTGGAAATAGATCGTAGATCTTTGAATCTACCCGAACCGCTGCAATTACAACAGAAACAGACCTTTATGTGTTTGAAAGATTGAAAATTGAGGTAATATTAACCACAAACACATAACACGTAACTATGTATCCAGAGGAAGGGTTGCCACACCTGCACATATTATTTCCCGTACCCTTCAAGAGATTTACGACCAGGTATTGAGCCAACAAATAAGATCATCCAAAAAATTCCCCCAAAAAATATAATAAGAGCAACACAAAAAGCTTAGCAAGACACGTCAACGTCGTCCGCGCTCCATTGGTTGCGCGAACAAAGAAATATCACCGCACATTATATTTGCTTTCGATGCTAAATTATTTAACTCTTATTGTCAAAATACCATAATAAATTACGATCATTTCGGATCCGCCGCGTCTAAATAAGTCGAGAGATACGGACGTCATTATCGCATCCCTTAATGTGTATTAGATTTAATAACACGGTACTAATTATGCGTTACTTTATTTAGATTATACTTATCTATTTTATAACATATTTTAGTGCACCATAAACAAACATAGCAAGATTTTACAGCTCCTGACGGCCTCGACGCACATTCGAGGCATTGTGCCTTTTATAATTTTTATTAGGGGCAATCCGTCCGCCTTGATTTACTCCTTCCCGAACTGATGGATCTTTTATTTAATTTATGATTCTACCCCAGTGTTCTGGACGTTATAAAATCTAACAAAAACAAGCAAAAATTACGTCGCGCGGGGTATAATTTTTTCTGTTTATTAGTATTACAACGCCAAATTAAAGGGTATTGATTCTTTAGGTTGTCCGTTGACTCTAACCTCTTAGAATGACATCAACCATAATTTATATTGTGGTTTACACATAAAATTATTTTAAGATTTTGATATATCCAAGCTATAAATGCTTTATATATTATGTGTACGTTTGAGTGTTTGTTATTCGTGGTATTTATTATAATATCACCACTATTATATTTCAGGTCCGTATATCGGCCGGGCAACTGGAAATCATCAGACTGTCGGCGCTTGGCAAGAAATCAAAGTTTGTTAATATTATAATGACGCTTCTACTCATAACACAATTGCTTGGCAAATGTCTTCATATTCTCAATGATATATAATTCTTAAGAACATTAACGTCGAGTCTCATTCAAAATTCTATACCACGAATTATTTAATTTATAACCCAATATAAAAAGGAGAAATAAGTATAATAAAGAGCGGTGTCAATAAATTTCTTGTATATAATAAAAAAAAATAAACACCTCGTTATGTTGGTTTTAATTCGAAGCAAAAATTTTAATTATTCCTATGTATGTCATGACCGAGAGAACCCAACGCGTACCCCGCGCGTCTCATTTGCAAGTAACAGGACGGGTATTATAGACCCACGAAGAGAAAAAGATAAAAAGACGCTCAATAAGGCGCGATCACAGGCAAAAATGAATAAATTGCCGGTGAATAAGAGTGGTGTGTGCAATTGAGGGAACACGGTTGCTCATTAGACGAAGCGACGAGTCCTCGCCCGGGATCCCGATTGCCCACGATGCTACTACCCAACAATCACAACAAATAATGTACTTTTATTGCATCGACGTTCAAAATTTCAATTTCTAAATTCTCGGAACGTTTCACATGCTAATGTTTATAACGTCTATGAACAAAATGTTCAAAGTGATCCGTTTGCAGAAACGCTTTAAAGTAACTAACTACATTAACATAACAATGATTGTCTATTTAGCATAACAAAGTGTCCATGTTATGCAAGATGTCACTTTCACTTGTAAGGTCTGTAAGAAAAAAGATACCAAATTATTATTTTTATATATTGAGCACTTTTACTATTTGCGAATGGATATGGAATTGTTCAAAACCGCAGTCTGCAATGAAACAATGTATAAATGGCGGGAGCCACCGAAGCACGTCGTGACGAGACAAAAACTTATTCCTCTCGGACATGAAATCGAAACCGGGGAATAATGGAAGGAATGTCGCAGTTTGCATACGGCGGAAAATTAAAAGATTTTTAGTTTTACTAAACGGGTAATAGAGAAATCTATGAAGTAGTTGTTATTAATAAAAGAAAACATCTTTATGTTTGTACTTTAATGTTACTTAAGTAATTGAAACATACCGACAAAGTACATTGCAAAAATATGATAAAATTGGCAGTACTTTTTGCTCAAATTACCCTTTAACTTTTTTTATGTAAATAAAATTTTGTATTTTGTAGACGAAAATATTTTTCATATATTGAAACACAATATTTAGTCAGCATCGACTCCACAAGTTTCAATGTGTTGGTAACGAGGGTGGCAGAGAGCGTACGTCACATCTCCACGCACCATTTGCATGCAGCCGAGCGCATCCCGTCGCATCCCGCCGCATCTCGACAACAGAAATAGTATAATGTCATATCAAATGTCTCAAGACGCGTGCCGTATAACGCCCTGTCTAGATTGATGTTTCAAACTAATTAATAATAATAATTTAAATAAAAATATATGTTAGCTGTTATAAGGTGTAATAAAAAAGCAATCCTTCTCGAGAAACAATAGATATGCATCTTGAAAAATCAATAAAGTGTTAAAATTTTATTAGCATTGAAAAAACAAGAATACATAGGTCGCTTTGAGCCATAAATTTTAATTTAAAAGCAATTTTTTTGTTTAAGTTATTTCCTATAAATCCAATTTTTTCTCACTCGTCGAATGGTCATGACTAATTGACGCTGCTATGGCAGACCCGCTCCGGGGTGCGAGGAATAATTGTTATGTTGGCTTTTGCAAATATAATAATAAAATTTTATTACCCCGTTTCTCAAAGGGTTTGTTTCAAGATGCTTAAAGGGTAGTAGTGTAACTTTACTTGTGCCCATCATAAGTCAAAACTTACGCATTGTTTGGTTGCATATCGTCATAAATCACGCACAAAAAGAATACATGAATAGAAGTCATAGCCTCAATACAAGATCATTACACAAATATAGATTTTAGTTATTTGTGCACGTACCACAGCTCATTGTGGGTGGTGTAAAAATCTTCATTCCTTTCAAATAATATGCTCGCAAAATATTTCCGAGAAAAGAAAGCTGATTATTGACATGGCTTGCAGTGTTTATTCGTCACCTGCTTTTGATTTATTGATGTATTGTTTATCTTAAAATTATTTACTGTTACATTATGTTCGCAAAAAATCATATTTTAGATAAATTAATAATAAGCAAAAAAAAATAATCAAATTTTTCAAAATGCATTTTTTTTTATTTCGTTGTATGACAGTATATATCTTAATAAAACAATCAAAAGAGATTTCACTTTTGTCAAAACACTATTGCATAATGTGACGTGAACTTCAGTGATAGAAGAGCGATGGTTCGGGGTCACAGCTGGGGTCAACGGCGCCATGCGTCATCGCTAACGACGACAAATGACACGTTACTCGAAATATCTATCCCGCGTCGCTATCTCTGACATACTTTATCTATTTATATATAGTTTTTGAAGATCTTTATATTTAATATTCATATATAATATCTCATAACAGGTGCTGCATACGTGCACCTGTTATGAGATAGTTGGTGATAGCCGTAAAATCAGGTTTCAACCGGGGTCACCGGAGCAATATGTCATCTCTAACGACGACAGATGTCGTCACGCAAGGTGACTTAGAACATTAGCTATTGAGAGTAATCAGTATAATTTGCCACTGTATAATTAAATAGTTCTTTGATACATATGATGGTATGAAATCGGAGATGAGTTAGTATAACCGATGATAGGTGTAAGTATAAGGAACGAAACACTTTTAAACAACCAAAAGGAAAGTGTCAATCCTCGACACTATCCATCAATGTTTACGTTTCCTTTCGCTGACATTACTAAATAACATTTTTAAACAGTGAACTGTATAAGTACATTTTTTATATTTCAAATCGGAAACAACCGATACATCAACACCAGACCGTTATGAAACTACACAAGCCTATGTATTTATAGTTCATTCAATAAATCGTACCTAAATAATATAAATAGAATGAATATAAAATCAGTGGTAAGACGTGTTTCCCACAGAGATTTAGCATCGAGACGGTGCCGGCTGCACGCGACTCAAAAATAGAGCACATTTGTCGAAAAATAAAAATTTCCCCAAAATAGACGGAAATATACAAAAATGTGAGGCAAAGAGCATGGGGCGAGCGGGCCGTGCGTCGTAATGTGCGCCCCTAATTAAAATGTTAAAAACCGACTGCTTCTGAAAAACGTCAATTTCGAAGAGAAATGTACCATCTAAAGTATCTCCTAATGTTATTGTTATTTGTCAAACATACGAGACACGAATAATTTCTGTAATGATAGGATTCTTTTTTTACATCAACTAAATTAATTTGATGCTGATTTTTGTAAGTGAATACGTATTTTAAATAATATTATATGTAACGCAGTTTTGGAATTATCTGAGTTCGAACTTTTATATTCTATAAGTTTGGATTTAGGAAGGACAGTTTTAAAATTTGTATTCTGCAGCTGTTTTGAATATATTAAATAAGTTGTAGATCTGTTCTAGAGATAATCTACCCTATGCGTGCCGAGAATCAATAAATCAGAAATTTGCCCAATATTTGAAACCCAGTCAGCGAAGGAATTGATAAATCTAGCCGTTAAGCCGATATGCAGATCAACATCGACGTTCATTACCTAATTAAAATCGCAAGCCCCTTCCGCTCGCAACATTTCTCCAGCGCGGTGCCAATAAATTTCACCCGCCAGTCGCCCCATAACGATAACCAGTTCCTCGGGAACTATCGTTCAATCTGCCGTCGATGCCGTATGTTGATCCGGTCGTGTACCCGCCGCTCCTCGCAGACGAGCCTGTCGATTCCTATGTATTATTTAGTGCCGCCACTAGAGTGAGTGCGACACGGCCTCCTCTGTGTGCAGCGCCATACGTACGCATACCGCCCCTAGCGCGAATGTCTCGGGCCGCGTCGTTCTTAAGATAACGAGCTCACATATTCATAAAGAATAAAGAATTATCCTACGACAACAACGTCTCCTCTCCCTGCCCCCTCGCCTGTGATTGTAATGCTCTCATTCACACTCTGCGGTCGATCTCGATCTATCCGTTCCCCTCTAAGAAGCAAATAAGATAGTCATTCGCGGGCTCCGACCGCGATTGGATTATAGACTTTAATTTAATCTATACAAGAAATATTTCATTCCTCGTCACTTTCCTCATGCAACCCTTTGGATTCTCGCGAGCCGCCATTGAATAGTTTTGAAACGATCACTGTAGACTTATTAGCGGCAACCAGTTTTAATTCTTATTGCTCTGTTATGAGGGACCATTTGGCGGTCGAGGACGTGCACTACAAAGGACCTATATCGATTTAACCGCTCCGGGGTCCAACCCTCGAGACAGCATCTTTATGGGCGACACATTTGATTCGAAAACTTGTTATGCTTCGTCCTAAATAAATTATAACGAGAAATTGTAATCATTAAATGGATATATTTAATGTGTGTGGAGACGGAGGTGGAGGCGGCGGTGGCGAGCGCCGACCGAGGCCTATCTCTGCCTACATGAATGCTTGCTCCCAGAGATAGCGGGCAAATCTCTCGACCTTCGCCACTTCACTTTGCATTACTATTTTACTAAATATTATTTTACAATAAGCAATGATACACCAACATCGCTAAAGATATTTTTACTGATAACTATAATTGTTGAAACAAGATCAATAAAAGTAATATTATGTTTCACAATTGTTTATTTCCTGTAATGTTAATTTAATTATATGTTATTCGCATTTAAAGATTTACTTTTTCTAGATCCCAAGACAGGTTTATACGTGCCGATAAAGTTGAGCATTTTAATCACATTCCCCGATTAAATTTATTTTGAACCAACAAAACAGCATTATTCGTATTAAAGTGAACGCAGCAAATAGCAGACCATTAAAGAATCTATACAATAAATGAATATTTAAATTATATATTATAAATAAATTATGTATAATAAACTTATAATAAACCTAATAATAAATATTAATATATTTTATCTTTATTTAACCAGAATTCTAGCTAAATATTTTTCTACTAACTTAATATTTCACTTGTAGTTATATAAACAAAAAATGTTATGAATCTTATGAATTATTATGAATCTTAACGATAATAACTACGAAAAAATATTCCAAATTCCACTCGAGGGCCGGTCGGTCGGCGTATTAAAATATTTTACCTTAAATATTAATAATACGTATTATAAGCGCATACAATATTTTATAAATAAACAGTGATTAATAAAAAGTAAAACCGACGACGTGTTGAATAAAAAAAAAAGTATCACAAGATGCGTTGAAATAAAACTTTATACAGTGATCCTAACGAGGCCCGCGTCCCTCCAGCATTAAACGGACAGCGGCGGAGTAAAAATTAAAGACGACCATAAATATAGAAAAAAACTTGGAATCAACATTGAAACTTTCACACTATTCCGATTGATGATCAGGATGTAATCCGATATTTTGGTGTAGGCGGTGCATTGTCTGCTGTCATTCAGAGTTTTGGTCAATTTTTATTGTCTTTGAATAAGTTCTATTATTATTGTTTTTTAGTATTTCCAAACGCTATGTATATTGGTTAAAAAAATATTATTTTGATGCATTCCCTAATATAATTATTAAAGGAATACCGCTTATTAAATGTACGCCGCTGCAGCAATCGTGAACGGATAGTAAAGATAAAATTAAGTATATTTTTTTAAATTATGTATAATTACGGATGTTCAAGGTGTTTGAGAAGGCTGCAACAAAACTGGAGTAGGAATAAATTAAAAGTTAAATTATGAGCGGACAGATCTAACAACATGAATGGGACCCCGCGACCCGCGTCCCCCCTCCGCCCTCCAACCGCGTGTGGCCGGTCGCAGACCCAGGGACAAACTCGTACTAACAAAAAGTCTATTTATGTCTAAATTTATTAATTTTATTAATATTAAGGTAGATGATAACAGGTTTCTATCAGAAAAACATATTTATTTATAAATACATATTTGTTGTTCGCAAATAATATAAAAATTATATTCATTGATTTTGTATAATATTAACATATAATAAACAAACATGCAATCAAAATACGAAATTTACGTTAAAATTTAAATGGTATAATTTATGTTAATATTAAAATCCAAAATCTTAACCCAATGCAGCCCTGTGGAGAGGTGAGAGGAGGCGTTATCGTCCCAAGTAATCAGAATCCAAAATATTAAGATTCAAAACTTGGTCAAGAACTTATATCCCGAATATAGTAACTTTGGGCACCATTAAAGTAAAAAGTGGCCATTAATAACTCCGGCTTTGAAATACTTTATTTGTTTAGTCATAATAAACCGATGTCAATTAAGAAGAGTTGAAAATTAATGCTGTCGTCTCCTTTTTGTACCGCAGGTATCATAATCTTTTAGGACTTGGGAGTTTGAGTTTGAGTTTGAGTTTGTGAACACTCTGAATGTTGTATTGATTTATTGGAGGGTGATATAAAACATGTTTATTAGTTTGTTTATGGGATTAAAGAAAAAATGGTCATAATTATGTTTATTATATTTATACATATATATATATATATATAAATTTATAAGTATATAAATATATATATATATACATATATATATTTATATACTTATAAATTTTTATCTAACATGAATTTTGTTATGACAACTTTTTTTATTCTAGATATACAAATAGGTATTACAATTTTCAAACCAACACATATTTATATATTGTAAATTATAATAATACTAAATATTTATCATCACGTTTAATACTTGATCCTGCGACCTCTCTCCTGTCATGCCCTGTCGCTCTACCAACTGAGCTAACGTGTCACTAGTAAAAAAACCCTTCCATCGAAATAATAATATTAAAAAATAATAAATTTAATATAAACATCACTTGTAATGTATACAACATACATGTCCTGTATTAGATATAAAAAAATCTTTATGTGTCCAATTTAATTGAGATCTTATATTAATTAGGGAGCGACGGGAGGAGAGGCGAATGTATCCGCCGCACGCAGCTTCTGCACGCAACACACTTGATACATAAATATTGACTCCTATATGAGCTGTTCAAGGCCTACGCTATTAAAACTAGGCTACATTCTAGCCCCGGCGTTGTTTTCTAGCACAATAATATTTTATTATAATTGATATATTATGATCCACAATATTTATTATAAGTTCTTATCTCAAATGGTAATTTTGTTAGAATGTTGGTTTATTATGGAACTATGCAAATATTATATTGAATTTGTTTTACAAAATTAAGATGTCAAAGATGGTTAAAAAAGGTAAACATCCAAAAGTCGCAATGGGATGGCAGATTTATTATTACAGGTAGGCCTCATCGGCTCGCGTGCTGATGACGTGATACGAGTACGAGTACCGGGCCGTCACGCGTTCACAACCTTATAACAAGTTGTAAGCCAACTAACAAGCCACTGCAATATCTCGCCTCTGACATTAGTGAGCGGTATCAAAGAATTTTATTACATAGACCAATTTGTGCCTACGACTTTGCTCGCGAAGAATGTTTTTTTTTTAAATAAAATTAGCTATTCCCTATTGAGTCCTATTAAAATTGGCCCAGCCGTTTCAGAAATTAGCAGGACCAAACGGAGAAAAATATTAAATATATATTTTTTTAATAATTTAAGTACTTTCATGCATTAAGTGAAAAATTTATACATTTTTCAATTACAAACGGTTGCTTAAACTTTATTTATATGTATAGCTTATTAGCTATTAAACGATATTATCAGTTAATCTTATATAGTATTAATAATACATGTCAAATTTTTTATAACACTAACCAATAAAACAAATTTATTCCTAATATTTTTAAAAACCTTATCAAAAACAAAAAAAAACCTATTAATATAGTTTTTGTAAAAAAACTATCACCATATAAAATAATTCAAATGAATTCTTACAGGCTATAACAGTAAAGTTTTGGTAAATTGATTCCGGATGAGACTCCTATAAACTGTAGATATAAAAGCAAGAACAATAAAAAATCTAAATAACTTCGTGATAACCTTATTGAGGCAATAAACTTAACTTATTCGAACTACATTGTGTTTACACTTCATATACAATTATCATTTCATTTTACCCTACTTTTTATACAAAACTTTTAATAATAATGATTATATATAATATGGAAATTATTAATAATAATGATTATATATAATATACGTGTGTGTGTGTCTGTGTGTATGTATTTAGATAATCAATGCCTACACACAAATAAAAACTATATCATAGATTAGGTACATAACAAATAAGAACAGGCAATTATTTCTTTCAAAAAAAATTTTTATAACTTAACGGAACGATTCTTATATTATTGTCGTTCTATTTTCTCATCTATATATACAATATATAATTTAATAACTAACATATTAGTATTGTGTTAGGAAGGCTGCAATTTAATTATTAATATAACATACTTAACTAGCAGTATTAAACTAAGAACTGTTTCGACTGCATTCATACAAATGTACTTAACTTTTTTGATATAAGAAATAATAATAAATATTCAATAATACATTATATATATATATATATATACTGTAAATATAACTCATATTATAATTAGTGGTAAGCTGAGAAATGTCGTCGACATAAGAGCTATTTCAATACATAAAACGGCAGACAAAAGGTCTTTTAATATAATATATATCACGAAACCAAAGCTTTATGAAACCCGATATTTTTGTCATATCTTTATTTATTGCTTTTGAATAGAGAATTACTGGCGGTGCTCAGGAATACTATTCAATGTCAAGACAACTGAGGACTGGAAATTGTCGGCACAGATGGTTATATTTTTTATATATAAAAATAATTATTAATTGAATTGACTATCTTAAGATTTAGACACAATTTTGTATTATTTTTAAAGGTTTATTTATTTTGATTGTAAACGATATATATCGGTATACAAAGTTATTAATCATTTTTGAGATCCAAAATTACTTTTGATGTCATCGAAATTACGTCAGATTCGTTTAAAGAAAAATTATCTCTGACGTGTTTCTAAAGGTTTTTGTCAATTTTAAGTCTATTGTTAGCCTGTTTTAATTAATCTAAAATAGATATAAGATACCGAACTGAAACACAATCAATAAATTTTTAGAAGGAAGTGACGTCATTGACTGAGAAACCTGTTTCCGTTAACATGAGTACAATATTTTTATGCCATGTCATAAAATTTTAAATCTATGTTTTTCATGATTTGGGATTAAACTAAAACTTTATTCTTTTACGTAGAACAATCAAATCTTTATTAAAATCAAAACAAAAAATGCAAACGACAATACGTACTATAACTAAATAGAAAAAGTCTTACTGTACAAAAGGTACAACTAACCTGCAGATTAAATATCAATACGGGGACAAATTAATCCAATACATTTTATACTTTCATTATGAATCAGTGAGCGTAAAAATTTCAAATTTTGCACAAATCTAGTCGCATTTAAAGTATTGTGTTACACGTTGTATTAAATAGTCGGTTGACAATGTCGTGCGGATATTAACTCACAAAAAATGTCCTCGACGCTCTGAGGATTTTCCGCTTCACGCAGAACTGCACTCTCGGCCGGAGTCGCCAGTTGACAAAATATTGCATTGTCCCTATTATCTACACGGTATTTATTTAAAAACTTTATTTAAATGGATGATTTTAAGCCCATTTTACGTGTACCATTGTCCCCTCTGCAGATGATATATTAAGTATTTGAATTCATATATAGGATGTTTTTATAAAACTAATCAGGAGTATCGGTGTAGTGGAAGACTTCAATTGGTTTAAACAACGATGGCCGGCAGACGATAGCGTGCCACCAATTTATTACTTTTATTACTTTATTCACTTTGTTATAATCATCGGGCTATCGTCGACCATAAATTTGAATTCTCTGTGACAATGTGGAGGTAATGAGGGCAATCAATGACGAACCAATAAAATAATAGAAATAAATTTGATATGACCGACATATGGCTCCTCTAATGCGTGGTGAACCCCGTTATTGCTGTCAAACATGCGACAAATAGCTCAGTAACTCCATTTAATTTCACCCAGACCTTGATTACAGTATTGGTCCGTTAGACGACAATGAGAAACGTATAACAAAAACCAATATGTTCACACCCCTTTCCGTTTTTGATTCAGTGATGACCAAAAAGTAAATTCCAGTTTATTATTATTCCATTAGCCGTCGCCCCATTTTAAAATATGTCAGCAGATGACGAGTGGGGAAGATGGGGAATCGGCGAGGAGGTCGCGACCCGAGAATATTCAATGTGTTTATATAAAATAATTTTCGTGTTCGACAACTGACGACACAATGCCGTATATTTTTTGCTCTGTCGATAAATTGGAGGGATTATCATTTAATGGAGGGCTCATGTTCGCTGGGCTTGTCCCGATTCCCTATGACTGACGTGATTTTATTAACATAATATAAAAATGTCGATGCAAATTGAATATTTAATGAATCACCGACCTTTTTATAAAACATAATGGCTGTTCAAGTTTTATATATAGATAATATAGTTTTTATTTGCACCTTTGTTTAAAAATTAATATCTATTTTTGTATGTTTAATAAAGTATAAAAATAGGTATAAATTAGATAAAAAAAAATCACATAAAACTTTTTTATAAAACAGAGATCGTCAGAAACCAAACCGTTTCAATTATCGCGGAATCAAAAATAAACTGTCCCAAATTATTTTAACGTATTTCACTTTATTATTGCTAATCTCTTTTATGTCACCGCAAAAAAAATCTAAATCCCTCATTGTGATTTAGGAAAATGTATTTTTATGACGCATTGAAACTATGAGATCTTATCGCGTCCCAGCGGAGTCTCCCCGTTTGTTTACTCTAAATATTTCGCGACACAATGAAATTACATGACATCTGTACTACAAATAACGGGAATATCTTTATTCATACCGCGACTGTAAACACGGACCCCTCGCGTTGTATTGTCACAGCAAGGAACGTCTGCTTTCTGTCCTATCCTTAATATCATGTCTAATAACTTACTGTTTATACAATTTGTAGTGTTTGATTTGTTAAATGCATTGCAAAGTAAATATACTCTAGATAGCTTTGCTATCTATCGGATCATCTTGTGTGATATTACAAGTATTAAACTTGTAATACTCCCTATAGGTAATAATCTGCTATCGTAGAACAAAACAGTTGAAATATCATTTTGATACCCACCTACAATAGTAAAGAGCAGTGAAAGACAGATAATATTATTTTATTAGAGAAGGGCAAGGAAGCGATTTACAATAAATAACTTCAATATTAAAGTCCTCCCCCATATTGATATCAATAGTTCGAAGACAAATCCATACGCTCGCGGCGGTTCCAGATATCATGCACATTTTTTTAAATATTAAAAATGTTTGTCAAACACCATAAATAGTATACTATTTAATTAGTAAATAAAATTAAAATTTATAAACCCGTACATTCAGAGTAAACAAACAAAAACAAGTTTTAAAAAAACATTTTGAATTTCGTCATATCTAACCTACACTTAACCTAACCTCAGATAATACTATATAAAATTATTTAATATGAATGTATATTTATAATTTTTGCAATATCAAATGAACCAAATGTTGTGAACGCGGTGATCTCATAAAACGGTAAAACAGTCGTTTCGACAAGGAAACCTCTATTAGTTTTCTTTACAAGTCGTATTGACAATAGTTCCGTCCTTCTGTACGTCATCCGTGTCACTGTACTCCTGTATTGTGACTACCTGCGTTCCCTGTATTTGCTTACTACAGGTGTACGTAAGAATGTTGTGTTCTTCGCTTGTTTTAAACTATACTTTGCTTTTTCTTAAAGTACGGAAATGTCAAAATAATATTACATTTAATTAAAATTATTACATATATTATATATATTTATTAATGTATGTTGAACTAAATTCTAAAAAATAATAACTGGAGACACTAAATAACACAAATGAATGGCAAAGCAGATGATATCTATAGCAAATTGAAATCAAGCGAAATATGAAAGAATTATGATCCCAATCTATATAAAAACTCCCTTTACGGCAAGAAGAATTGCTCACAATTAAGAAATAAATCATAGCGAGGTCAGCATTGTGTTTGAAGCACGTTATGACCGCTCGGTTTTCATTCGGCTCCATCACTCTGCCCCAGTAGCCATTAGAAACGGTCACCAATTTATCATTAAGGCAATTTTTACAATAATTGTTTGCTTTTATATTGACACTACCAACATGCAATATGCTCTACCTCGGCACTCAATTGTAGTTAAATGCGTTTTACGTGGTACAAGATAGTTTTTGTTGTTATTTAATATTGTTTTTATAAAAGTTTGTATTACGTTTCATATATTTATAGACGTATCAATAGAAAATGTATATATTTTTAAAAATAGAATTGTAAATGCATATAAAAAAAATATAACTAAAAATATTTTTTATATTAATATTTTAACATACTACATCGGTATATTATTTTTTTCCTTACAAAAAAGCTTACTTAATTTAATTTTTCCTCAGCAGAGTATAATCCAGTCGTGGTCGGACTGGTCAGCGTCCACCCACGCACAAAGACGCGTGGGTGTAAAGATTATTCTCATTCAATTGAACCGCATTGTGCGCCGGCGCATGCCACTCTCAGCCACCTCTTAATTACTACGCAGCTGCTGACCCGTCCATCTGGAGCATCACCACCTACATCAAACTACTACAGGATGATCTACACAGTATCGATAAACTAAAATATTACCTAAATAAACTTATCTTTCATATTACCTAGATATTTATTATTATTTTCATTATAACGCACCTTTATAATTAAAGTGGACCAATATAAAAAAATAAAGTGGAAAACGCTATCCAAATACCCGGCACTCAGTTAAAAAAAACATTTTATAACATACCCAATAAAATATTACGGTAGAAAGTATTTGACGTATAATAGCTTTATGACGATTAAAAAAAAGGGACACTACCTTATATATAACTAATACTAAAAACTATGTTTAAATTTTATTTATATAATTTAAATCACTCTGTATTTGGATGACTCGTATTTAATACAAGGTGAGTGTCCAGTGACAATGGCGTATTGGTTTTGAGTGGCCAGACGTCCAAATCTCATTTGTGGATTTATCATTAACCGTGTTCCATACTCACCCTACAAAGCCTATTAAGCTGTATTAATTTTATTTCCTATTCCAAATATCTTCCGGCTTATTTATTTTATCATCCTTAAATACAATGACTATGTAGCAAGTGACAGCTGTTCTTAATTCAGTGTTATATATTTTATTATATTAAAAATATATTTTAAAAAATCATAGATTAGAAATAAACTTTTTTTAACATTCATCAAACCTTACCTGGGATTAAAGCTTTATTATACATAATTTTCAAAAAAAAAAAAAACTTAGATTTTTATCATATATTGATTGTTATTTAATTTAAATTTTAGATTTCAGCAAATAATCCTACTTAAATGAAGAAATATAGTTTATATTGTACTTATAACGTAGTGCGAACAACCTTCAGAAATTTCATTCCTTTCGTTAATACATTCTTTACCATATGTGACAGAGTTAATATTTCATTATTTTTAATTCGGTGATAAAAAAAGCGAAGTTATGTAAGTAAAAAATGTAATCAATATCTGATATAGATATCGTGATTAAAAAAGTTTCAAAATTAATAAATATAATAATAATATTTAAACGACCTTTGTATGTTGCTGTAAAGAAAAATGTTAATATTTAAATAGTTCAAGTAACACACCACCAGTCTATTTCAAAATGGTGTACTTGTGTAAAATGTCGTTCATGTACAGTGACCAAACTAGATTATTCTAATCTCGTTCCTTATCGACTTGCTTTTGTCTTAATTTGATGACCAGCTTATTTATGTCGGTTGGCTCATTGCCATAAATTACGCCAGGTTTGCTGCAACACAATACCAAGACTACCACGGTTCTGTCAAAATTCACATAAATAATGAGGAGCGATACTGGGACCGATGTTATCTCGCCCGTGACAAGTCTACGAATGGTTATAAACAAAAGACAGTCTAATGACTGAATGAACCATCGTAAACCCTTAATATTTACGCGCGACTCTTTCAGTTTACTCTTTGAAAAGGTTTTATACCTCGGTCTGGAGGCCTCGCTCTCCTCGCTCCCCGGGCGCCTACGCCAGTCGCGTCGCTATATCTGATTTATTCATACCACCCGAAACACATGATCGCTTTTTGGGATAGCGGGGTATTTGTTATTTTTTTTATTTATTTTATTTATACCACTGCCACTGCCGCAATGTTTAATTGAGGCGGATATTAATTGTACAATATCGATACGGCTCGGGACGATGCATTTTTAATAAACTTCGGTTGATTTTATCGTGATATAATAAAAATGTTACTCGTATTTTTATTCTGCACACGTATGTTTGTTTTTTATCTCATTAATAGGTCACGTGATTCCATTAAATAACAAATTCTCTGATTAATTGATTATTTTAATTGAATATATATTTTCTGTGGTAAGAATAGACAGTTTCGTGATTACAATGAGTGTCTCATTAATTGAGTCTTAAATATATCATTGTGCGCGTGACAATGACATATAGGAAATATCGGCTTGCAATTAAAACTATTCCGTCTTGTTAACTAAACTGCGAGTGGGAGGACAACTGCAGCAGATGTGCGACCCTGCGACCTTCACGCTCACCCCAATATAATTTAACCCATTCTTATATCCACACAATACTATTGTTTTACTGTATCCATATCAAGGAATTGGGAGGTCCATTACAAAATTTTCTAAACTCAGGTGGCGCGGAACCGATAACGATTCAATATTTATTGTCACTCGACGTTTGTCATTAAGATAGTGTCAAAACTCACCGGGCCTCACTTACGGGTCAGACGGAGCACTCATAATTATTACTAATGCCTTAAATATGTCAAAACAGGAATCCAGGTAAAAAGGCCTAATTTACGCGCGGCAGATAGAGATTTGGCAGTTGGCGCCGAGCTCGGGCGGGCTTCGCGAGGCGCCGAGTTTTTGTTCACTATTGTCTTTGATATAAATTTTAAATAGGAAATGATCCTTTTTATGGATATCTAGTTTACGGCAATGAAGACGGCATAAATCTAACGTCTGCGTCGATGTACCTCCGATGATCGATCGATAAACGTTATTTATGTATTTCCGTTCAGAACGCTATTGGACGCTTGACGTGAGTGAATTCGTAAAAATATACGATTGATTTATGGATATAATTGATGCTAATTTCGAAACAGTTTGTGGACATTACATTTGTACGTGTTAATGATATTATTGTTGTTAATTTTCTTTTATTATATCGTTAACATTTAAACTTAATATGGCGTTTTTCTAAGAAAATTGTTTAACATGCATAATACCTCATCACTGAACACCATAAAAAGGACAATTCACCCTTCGAGTAATAACACCTAAAAAGTAAATGTCTAGTAACAACCAAAACAGGTACAACTCATATAACGAATAAAATAAAACAAGCCAGTGCCTGTTTCTATACCAAGATACAAAATTCCAATAGTGTAAAGTTATCGCAGGCCTAATATGGGAAAATGAAGTTCCTACATAAGCACACGTCTGTAGTTGTCCAAGTAATAACCTACCAGTGATCGTTCATTGAATTCAAATTAACCATCGACCCACATGGCAACATATATACCACCTCACTTATGACACATTCTATTTACATATGATAAAAGATAAGAATCGATGTTCTAAAATACAGACATTAAAATGCTACCAAAATTGTTATTTCAAAAGGACCGTTATAGATGTTTGTAAAAATAATGGCGGACAATGAAACAATTGAAATGAATAAGGCGCGAAAAAGCAATCATGGCGCGGCCGAATAATGATAACTTGACGATACTAACTTGCGGGCGTTTGCTTTTATTTTTGTCCCCTTCCAGCCAATCTCTAATGAATACGGTTTATCTTCGAGTTTATATAAAAAATAAATCGCTTTTAACTGAAGAATCACGCCTTAAAAAAGAAACGCTTATTAAAATTTATTTCTTTCTCTCCTCGCGGCGCTGTCTTGTACATCGCCCGGAATAAAATTAAAAAGTCAAGAATTCTTATTTATTTTAATACAATAAACCGCAATCGCTGAATAAAGATAAATAAAAAGCAATAAAAAATAAAATCGCATTAGCAATAAACAAAATACTTCAACGGATGTGGGCAGAGCGCAGGGCACGCACTCTGCCGTACGTGGAGCAGAGGCGCCCCGACAACCATTATTCTAATTATTCTAGACTCGGCTACTTTATGTTAATTATATTTATTCATTACATTATTTATTAATCGTCGTCATTAAAAGTGCATTTTATTAAAAAATATATATATAATTATATATTGTGTAATATTAAAAAATATGTTTTAAAATATATCTAAAAAGTATTTAACGACTCTTGATTAAAAAAAATCTAAAATATATATATCAAGAGCGACTCCATATAATTCCGTGTGCTGTCTGTCACGAGTGCTACACTCTGTGGCGTATTCTTAATTGTGCCGAAATATTTATTTGATTGCAAACTGTGGCGCTGCCGTGCAACCGAAATGGTCATGGCATCTTAGTGACCACAGCCACAATGCCAGGATTGTTTTGAATAGCAAGAGTTAGACACATATTCCTATATCTTGTTATGTTAATATTTACTACGTATGATATTCTAAGGATTGGAACTTATTAATACATATTCGTGCACACCTCGTAACCTACCAACAACATACACTTATTGAATATAAAAGTTTAATAAATAAAATATATTAGGTATTTTATATATTTCAAAATAAATTATTTTTTCATATCTCCGGTATATCTAAATAGGTAGCTATTTTATTACAATGACATCAACATGCGGGTATGCGAATATAACATCAATAAAATAAACTATAAAAAGAACACTTACACACACGTACTGAGACAATTAACATAAAACAATTGAACATTTTATAAAATGTACTCCACTGCGAGGACATTCCTTAAATAGAACCAACGCGCGAGGCTTGTCCGTCAAGAGTCGTCCTATCGTCGATCTAAATGGGCCACGGAATCAATACTCAATACATTCGTAACGCTAACTAAACTACGCCTCTTGCATGAAGCATACAAAGTGAAGGAGAGATGAAAGAGAAACATACGAAGTGAACGAGAGATGAAATAAAGTATGAAACGGTCGGTCCGCGAACAACTGGGTGTACGAGTACTAGCCAACAATCGAGATGTGAGGAGACGATAACGATGTCACAGTGGAGCCTGTCCTCGCCGTTCCCATGATTTGCGATTCCGTTCTAATAGTTATAATTACCTCCTATCCATCAAACGGACATACGATAAACATTTTGAATTTGACCAGGAATATAATCTATTAATCTCGCGCGCCAACCGGAGACATATCTTGAGAAATAACAGATCATTTTTGCACTATTGACGTGTTTATGAATGTCGCTATCCAGTCTTTGATCGTAACTGACTTGTCGCAGATGCTTTTTAAATTTTACAGACGTATCTGAAACAGTCTGACGGTCCGGTCGGAGGCGAAACGTTATTTTCAATGCTCTAATTTGTGATATAACTTTCAAACACACACGGATGGCCCTAACAAAGCTGACTAATTATCGTGGCGCGGCATGTCGTAAAACAGTGCATATTGACGGAATATAGAGAGGCCGGCGCACAGTGCTTAATGACATTAATCACATTGATTTATTGTGGTTCCGAGTTATTACAGGCCGGGCGGAGTAGTGTGCGTGCGTGTACGCTGAGGATGCGTCTGTGTGCGCACACTTCTTGTATAAATGTAATACGTAATAGGTACAGCGTGATCATTTCAAATTTTAAATTGTGTCACGACTAAAATAAGATCCAGAGATTAATTTTATTAATCATGATAGTAATTAACCACTTAGTTGATAATCATCTTGAGGTATTCATCAGTTAAAAGTATGTGAAATGTGTAACTAGAACCGTGCATACCTAAATATAGAATAAAGAACACCCTAGCTGCGAGTAGTGTACGTGTCATGGACTTAGATCCATGTGTGCGTTCACGGCATTAGGCAACAATTTACGCTGTTTGCGGCGTGTTTATATTGATTGGCTCGCTTTATTTCGACTAGCGCGAATCTATCTACAAAACTAGCGCATCATATGACTATTGAGCGAAGTTTATTAAAATACTCACACATACATCCAATTCAATACATAATTATATATTACGACTTTAAAAGACGATAGCTAAGATATATCGCCAAGTATAAGCACTTCTGCCATTGCCTTTAGAGATACTATGTACGTCTTACAATTTATTACCCGAACTCTAGTTAAATTGCATCCTCCACTCAAGTCTACCTATAATTAATTTGTTTCAGAGAAATTTCACTTAGTTTATATCAGATAGATACTCGATATTCAATACATAAATCTAATCTTCGTACAATACCCACAGTGTGTGTGTGTGTGTGTAAAGTTAATGTAATGATTGATACAACAATTGGCAATTTGTTAATACTGTATTATTGTTTTGTTTGTTTGTGTGCGTGTGTCATCCTTGCAACCCACTTGGGCCTGGGAACCGTGCCCGATTTCTCGGTTCTTGTTTACAATGTTTACGTGACGCCATGATGACCACGTATCGCCCTCGCCGCACTACGCATTTCAATAAAGACATTATAATTTCATAATGCACGTCTGTCAACATAAATAATACGCGAAATTTATGTTACGAGGTTCTCACCGTTTGGTAGAGGCGCAATGAATACTTATTAGATAATCATTAACTATGAAACAGTCGCTTCAAATCATATTCATTTGTGGCGTATATAAATTCAACTAAACCTTTTGTGCTTAGTCGCTAAGTATGTTTTTGCAAACATAATATAAGTGTCGGGTTTATGTTAATATATTAGTGATTAAATTTGCGATGAGCAGCTTAATTTATGTAATTAGTGACACCACCTCACGTACTAAGTTCCTACTGTTACAAGGTAGTAAAAGTCGTGAGTGTTTTCGTATTTGAATAAAGCATAGTTAATATTTACGTGCTCCTTGGATTTATATTTTATTTCATTTTCTAGATTAAATATAAGCTGTATATTACTAAATATAGCAAGTTTTAACACTATAAAAATAGTTTTTAATCCTTTGTATTATTAATTCATCTTTTTATCACTTGATTTAAAATAACAATGCAAAAATAAAATACCAATTACATTTAGCTCCTGATCTGAAATCATTAGGAAAAGAAATTATAAGGTATATTAATAACAATAGCAATCAGCAGACAGTCGTAGGGCGCGACCCCTCGTGATTAGATGTGTCCATTGTCGGTCATCATTAGCTCTTTACTCCAGCAATTAGCTCTTTTCAAGAATCTTAAATATCAGAAGATACTTATCCTTTTTATTTTCCATTCATGTCCAAATTAATTTATATATCTTTAGCATCTTTTCAAATATTAATTATAAATAATAATCTTTTATATGTGATTAGTTGTTATTACTATCAAACTATTTATTATCCAGCCATGATATAAAATAAAACGTAATATAATTAAATACAATCATAAATACTAAGGCGGAATACGGAGGCCGCGACGGAAGACACATCCATCATCCGCCCGCCCTGAATAAAAACGCTCGTTAGACCTCCCCTCTCCCTCCGACCCACTACCCCCTCCCCACCCCATACCTGCTCTATTAATGTTATACTCAAGTGCCTCTATTACGCCTGTCATTTATTATATCCATTTTCGCGAAGTGATCTCATTATCTGTTAATGAACAAGGAAATGGTTATAGCAAGATTATTGCAGAGGAAACAACTCCGAGGTAAGAATAAGTCAACTTTAACTAAAATACGAAAAAGGATAAATCTAAACAAACCTAAACCCTCTAGGGTGTGTTGAACGTACAGATTGACAGGAATGCCAACACAAACGGGAACTCGAAAATCTTGTTTAAAAGTATACTGAACCCGTTGCGTATTAAAATTATTATGAAACCGCCGCACCGCGATAAGGCGGGATGATACCGGCTTACCACCCCCACCACCCCCCACCCCCCTCCACTATCGCACGCTACTCGAATGCCTTTTCAGCGTATATCTACATGAAAAGTTGCGTCTGAGGTTTATGCATAAGTTTGTCTTGTGTACTCTTATCTTAGAGCTGACTGTTTAGGTATTTTTATGTATGTATATTTTTTATACACTTGTAATTTGTATTCATTTCTAATTATATTTGCAACAGTAAAATAATATAACTCAATTTAAAACTAAGCATACGGCTGATAGAGGTACAGGAAAGTAGACTTATATGAATTTGATATCTGCTAAAAATATGAAGTAAAAAAAATATTCAGAATTCTTTGAAGACTCTATGGAAACTTAAAACATTAACCAGCGCGAGTTATTTAAACAACGCAAACGTTGCCGACTAACTTTATGCAGCGGCTGCAATGGTAGGTATGTCGAACGACAATTATAACTTTGGCCCCGGACGCGACAGAACGTTCCACTGCAACAAATAAAATATATCCACGAAAACGCGCGAAGGGGACAGCAAAGCGAAATTTCGTATACGAGACAAAGATAAGCTTAACCAGCACGAAATTATGAGCGTTTAACTGTTTCTAGCTGTAGAATCTGGCACGGGCGCTTCGCCGGCTCGCCAGCGAGCGTTATTTACGAGGGGTGGCAGCACCCGACCCCCAGATAGCGACTTCCCCGGAAGAGTCCCGATCGCTGGCTCTTCCCGACACCGGCCCACTACATGCCCTCGTGCCACCACCTCGCTCATACACGCCGGCCTGCACTTACCGGCTAAATGATACTCAGACTTCACCTCTATTGCCTCCTTTATATGACAAAACAATGCCATCGATGCGCGGTCGCTTTCAGCATGCCACGGACATTTTCCTTTACGCTGTTGCAAAGTCTGTATTTCTTGTTTACGATAACATAAAAGTATAAACTGTAAATTTATACAACAATATTACTGTATACAACAATATTATGTACACGGAACATGCTTTTATTATTTTCAATACAAAGTAAAGAGGTACTTCAACAATTTTATAAGCTTATCGTTATAAAAAAGGGTTTTCTTGAAACAATGTGTTTTAGAAAATAATAAATTTTACTATAGGTAATGAATATTACGAGTCGTACCCATTTCGTATATTCGTACATATTTGTAGTAAAAGAGAAGCGAAGGGTCAAGTTACTTTATCATTTAAGTGAAAATATACGACACAGGGAAAAGAGAAAAATGTACAAAAACCGTCGAGAGCATTATACCGCGAGAGAACCATTACTTTTAATATAAATAAAATAACAAAATATGAGAGTCCGGCCGCTGAGTGCCCGACACTCTTATATTACAGGAACGACCGACATTAAAGTGTGACTTATTACACGAACCTAACTTTTATAACTAACAAGAAACTAGATTAAATTTAAAATTACGTATAGTCAAGAAAACTAAATACATATTCCATTTAGTTACTGACATCTTTGTTATGCTATCAATGGCTTAAAATAAAAACGAATTAATTAAAAAATAAGTTTCTATCCTACACATCGATATTGGCTTGTCTACATCGAAAGGTCAAACGCTTGAGCCTTGGGGGGACGCATTAACGAGGGTGGCGCAATGTAAACTGAAACTGTGTGACATGTTGTACAATAATAAGGAACTTTAATTACTCTTTCGTACCCTAACCTTTTTTAAACAAGAACGGAACGAGACAAAAAAGATCTGTTCAAAAGAAATGAAAGGTCTGAAGGACATCGAATGAATAATGAACAAAATGACCTGATTATTCAAAATATATGAACGAAATAAAACGATGAAAGATAAACGAACGAATGAGTTATGAACAAATTGAATGATAAATTGTATTTTGACGTCTGCAAAATATATGTAGTTACATTTTATAATATTTAATTAAATGTCGATGCTATTAAAATTATTACACAATCAACTATAATAATAAATGTCAATGTAATAGATGATTGCATAAGATTGACATTTGATGAAATAATTTAGTGTCTCGATGAAAGATAAATAACATTCAATTAAATGATGCACTTACAAAATTTATAACGTACAAGATTATAAATGTATGTCAATAGCAATTATATTAATTTATTATTTACTGCCATTTAATGCAAATGTAACTGTAAAATGTATAAGTGAGTTGTTGAGATTTTTTTATGTCCGACCTACTTATGTAAAAATCAAGAACTAACTTTCTTGACATAATAATTGTAAGTATCCCTTGTTGAACATGATTCTGACGTTTTAGTTACCATATAGGTTATTACGAGAAAATTACTCCCGCAAACGCTTTGACAACATTGAAGTGTCGATAATTTGCCGCGTTCAATCTTTATGGTCGGTTACGAAAATTAAAGCTACATTTACACGAAGACCAAACATTAAAAACGTTTTGGATATCACGTTTTTATTATATTTAAACCAATTGAAATATAAATATAATGTGAACAGTAAAACGACCAACGTAAATTATCCCAAAGATGTTAACGATAAGGAGAGAGACGGCAACCCTTCGAAGGTCAGTAAATAGTGAGACGGTAAGACGTATCAATGAATCCAGAATTCGCCGTTCACCGACCCTCGGAGCGTGCGAAAACTGCCTGCTCTTCCGTAACACAAGTTACAAACCTCTTATCAATCAACGTCCGTATAATAACTTAATTTTGACATCCAAGCTTTACGATCGCTTCATAAATAAAAATTGCGTGATAAATGCAACCCTCCCGTCATTACCGCTTCAATAGCCATCGATGCTAATTACGATATAACCTTACAAGGCTTCAACCAATAACAGATCTAAGCACACATATATATCGAACAATAAAACCCCGCAAAAATGGCAATTCGGAGGGAGATATTAAAATGCATGGAAATAAATTCGGCGTCGCATTCGGCACAGCTCTGGGGGTGCAGTGAAAATAAACAGCGACGCCATTAGAACTCACTTCCATATTCAAATTTATGAACGCGTCCGCTCGACCCACCGGTCATTTCATTTCATACATTTACTATGAATTTTAAGAACCCCCCCCATTTATTTGCAAATAAATTCTATATGAAATTTCACAAGTGATTCACTCTATTTACATTGAAAAGCAGAAATCGTACTTATAATAATGTAATGTAATAAATGACGTGTCACACTAAACAGGAGTCGAGGTTTAGTTTAAACAAACAGACGTTTTCAAAAATTTGTGTATTTAAATTGAATGTGACTTGTGCTGAGCTATTTCTGTTTAACAGCCGCGCTGATGGATCTGAAATAACACCAATACCGTTCATGGAACTCACATTAATTCATATGGGATTAGGTGTCATCATAAACAGGAATTTAGTCAACTGAGGTTAAAAACAACAGCGCACTAATTACTTTGGATTCATTAAAAATATTTACCTTTTAAATATATAATTTCATGTTATTTTTTGTAACATTGAATTTAGTGTCAATATTCTGTATTTTTTATGAATAAAAGATTTTAGGAAAAGTTTTTTATATTTATTTAATTAATATAATTTTTAATAAGTTATATAAATTAAAAATAGTAACAAATAGAATTGTTAATTTTGTCTATCTGTTAAAGTCTTTCAAAACTAACTTTTACTTAAATTCAAAATTAATTTTATATATAAAAAATATTATAAAATAAAACTTTAAGATCAAAAAGCTTAAAAAAACTTTAAGGCGTGGAAAGTTGATTATTATGTTTCTAAAAATATAATATTAATAACATAAACAAACAAACATAATAAAATAAGACAATAAATACTAATATAAAGTAAAAAAAATCTATAATTATATGAATTTTGAATGAAATATTAAAAAGAAGTCATTGCAAATGAAATATCCAAGACTTGGTAATATAATTAATGTAAAAATGAAATGATACAGTATTGTCACACATGGATACAGTATCAAGTCGATACAGTATCAAATAGATACAGTATCAATAAGTATCAGATATCTATGTGCATTGTATTAAAAAGCGTTTGAGGAATGTATTAATGGATACACTTGTAAGTATTCAATGGGTGTTGAATGTAATTGTAAGAAACAGGTAATCTATTTTTTCTGCCCTTTCCTGATTGACAACAAAGCCTTCATGAGCTTTAACTGACTTTATTGCGACTCTACTTATGTAGAGTTTTTTATTTCATGATATTTTTTTATTAATATATTTATATCTTATTTAATGTTGAATTATTTTAAAATATTTATTATTTCAATAATATAAATATATTTAAATCAATATTTAGAATAAATTAATATATATAAAAAAATCTAATTATAGCAAAAACCATAAATTAAAACCAAATACAACAAATATCCTTATTCTGAATATAATTAAATATAACAGAATGAATCTTATAAAATAGATAACAAGATATCTCATATCATTATAACAACATTAATTTTAATTTGTTACGATAAAAAAATAATAAAAGAAATTAATTAAAAAGTGTCTATTTGTCATTATAGTCGGGAGTCAGGGTTCAGGCCAGTGACTGGCGGATTCGTATAATTGGTAGATCGTATTAATATCGGCCGGACGGTGTGTTGCTATTTCATTTAAATCACACAAAGAACGCGCGGCTCCCGACCTCCGCTCCGATAACGCGCTGCTAAAAATTACATCGGTGGCATCTAGTTAGATGTCAATGAGGACTGGGTGGTTTTTATCGATATGATGACTCAGCGCTCTTTATATGGTGTGTACTCATTTGTGAAGTTAATTATTTATTTAATTCGATTAACGATGTGACGTTACGCAAAAAAATATTGCTCTACCTGCGTCCGTATGTGTTAGGGAAAAATTTGTTATTTTTTTTATTTAAATTTTTAATAATATTTGTAATATGGCGTTGGACATATAAAATTACAGTCTATGAGAATACGGAACATTGCAAAATAAGCACCAAAAGTTTTAGACATTGAAATATTAGTTTAAATAAACAACAGCGAGCGTTGATATTAAAGCAATTGACAAACAAAGGATTATAACTTACAAAGTGTAGCTCAATTAGCGAATGTGGGAGGCTTCGCGGGACGACCGGCGAGCGGCGACCGCCATCTAGCGGGCGTCTCCCGCCCACCGCCGCCTCGCACATGTCACTTATGAATATGAGGCGTTATGATTATTAAAATATGCCCCGCCCCGAATATGGAATATGGAGGAGGGGGTCCCTGCGGCGCGTGCGAATGGACGAAGTTTGATTTATGAGCCGGGCGCGGCTCCGCCCCTTGTCATAACCGTATACCTGGTGCGCGCGCGCGACCGCCGCCGCCCGCCGCCCGGCGCCTCGCGCTCAGTCCCGCTTCAGATGGCGAGAGGTGCGGCCGCCCGCACTCCGCGTCCGATCACTCCGACTATCGCTACCCAGCGGGCTCCGCGCGATTGAGTCGAACGAGCGAGCCCCGCGCTGTGCAGCGACGTCGCTGCGAGCCTGCCATGCCCCGGCCCTGAGCCGCCAGCGCGACCACGATGCCGCGCATCAAGCCCGCCTGCGTCCGACGCGTCTCCATCGGTACATACTCTTCTCTTCTCCTCGATCCCCCCACAGCATACACGACGACACTTTAGGATCTGTGAAATCACTTACCCCGGAATATGGCATTTGAATCGTGATTATGAGTTTTCGTTTACTTTCTGAGCCGAGGCCAGAATGTTTTTGTTAGCGGCTGTAATGATTCGGCGTTTAAAAAGTGATCTCTGCGGTTCGTTCGTTCGTTCGGTAAACAGTGTAGTGATACAAAACAACCCCAGAGGTTGCGGAGGATAGTGTGCGCCGTAGGTAGGTAGTGACATGTTATAGGGTCTAGGGATTTGGTGAGTTTTATAATTTGCTTGTAAATGCCTATGCGCATTTTACTTTGAGCTTCTAAAAATATAAGCTTCTAATAATAAATACGTCGAGAGATCTTAATTGCAATGCGTGATTAATATAAGTATATTATTTGTCATATGTTATAACATAATATTAATCTGTAAAAAGTAAAGTTGTTGTGATAATAAAATTTAAAAATGAAAGCTTTAGAAAAATAATATGAATGCAGTTTAATGTAATGGCGAATCTTTTTATTAAATTTCGTAAAAGTTTATCGAGAGATTAAATATCATAATCACAGTAAGAGTAAATGTAGGTTTATATATAGATTTTTCGGTCAATAATTTTTAGTCCTTAACTTTAGTTACTTGGAACTTTTTTTTTTAATAAATAAATTGCAGTTATAAAAGTATTGTAATATATATTTAAATATGAAACATAATACATTATTGTGTTAAATTTGATTTTTAACCTTTTAAGGGTTGTTCTTAAACATTCCGAGATGTTATAAAGTAGTTAAAATTAACAACATTTATCACCAGTATTTTTTTACTGTTTTTAAATAATACTTATAAATATTTTGAGAAAAGAAATGTTTCCTTAACTTCTTTTATATATGCATTTGATATTTGATGTCAAATTGATTTAAAAAGTACATATTGATAAAATAATGAATTATTTTATTAAGAAAAAAACCACAATAGATATATATTTAATGTTAAAAATCAGATCGTAAAATATAATACTTACTTTTACAACTAGTTAGGGACATCATTGAGAACGTGTTTCTTAAATAAGCTTAATATGAATAAAAATAAAGTTGACATTTACGTAAGCGACACACAACTAACACATACTAACACGTTGATAAAAGCCTTAAGTGGCTCTATATTAGTGGAATGACAGGCCGTCAAATTTTATTAATCTCAACTCTACACAACTTAACGAGCGCTCTATAAATTGTTTTGAGAAATTTTATCATTTTACGATGATATCTTATCATATTCTTTATAATATTTATATTATTAATAGGTTTGTATTATAAGTAAATTAAAAAAACTTCTTATTAAGTCATATCCTTGATGTTAAAATGATATATATATGACTCCTACTTAACCTTGAGTTTTGAATAATTTGTAATATAAATAATTTCAACTTTCAGTAAGTGGATTAATTGGTGTGTAATTAAAATTCTAAAACACGTATATTTGAATAACATTCATATTTATTTACTTTGAAAGACACAATAGATATAACACGACCTATAACCTGAAGCCACGCCTGAATTTCAAAATCTGTACTCATATATCATTGTATGACAATATTGCGTTATTGTCTTTAAAACATAATTATCATTTATACATATTATATGTAATATTATTTAGATGATCTTAAATCTTAAGATGCAATGTTTTTTTTGTGTTTCTGCGTAAGCGCGTCGGCTGTCGCTTTGAGTCGCCGCTCACACAACAAAGCTTAAAGCCAAATTGCGACAAACAGACACCTCTAATCCTCCGTCTTACAAACTAAGAATTAACCACACCGGTATTTCGCTACAAATGAGACATTTAAACCCGTACCGCGATTATCCGGATTGTTGTGAATGTTGAGTCGGTGTTCACTTTTCTCTTTCAATATTTATATTTACATCAATGTAAAGGAAACCTTTTAAAAATTTTACTTTCAAATATTCCGTTAAAATATTCGGTCGTTATAACCGTGAGATAAGAGCAGCGTCTAACTTTATGGGGAAAGTTGAAAAATCATAGCGATAAGAAAATTTATGCTTATATAATGATCATGTTTTGATTTTGAAACGTAACATAAAAGTTAAATTTAGACGATTAAATATAATTTAATAGTTAAAACGAAGACACTTTAATAGAACATAAAATATTGTTAAATGTTAATCAAATACGTATTTAATATTAAAATAAATTAAATTAAAAAAATGATGGCATTATATCAAAGCTATCTACATATGAATTATAACAATGGATGATTAGTGATGCCCCAATATCAAAAGGTTAAATAGATTTCAGCCACTGAATATTATATCGTTAGGTGGAATATATTTTTAATACTTTAAAGAGATACAGACATACAAAAAATATTGTTGTTACAAACTAAATTACTTATATTTTTTATTCTATATAACTATAGTTTATTTAATAGTTTTTATTATAATGAAAATAACCAGTCTTTAAAGAATCAAGTAGCAATAACTAAAAAATATTAATATTTGAAAACACAAAATACTTTCCCTTAAAGTTCTATTTAAAAAATGGTTCCTTATTAATCGATAAGTATAGAAATAGTTGTAATAATATATTTATTTACCTACTGTATTTCAAATAACTCACTATTATTGTATATTTCGTTTTTAACATGACCTTCTGAATATTTTATACGAATTATAATAAAAAAATCAATCATAATAAGTATTCATTAAAATATTTGATAATTATTTACGAAAACTTAAAGGTCTTTAGGGTTCAATTAATAAACATTTTGTTAACTTGTAACAAAAAAATAATCAATTTTTAAATAAATAAAAAATTTAGATTTGAGATCAAACTGAATTTTTAGGTCTTAATGACAATATATAACAAATTTTTAACAATAGATTTTTTAAAGTTAAGATTTAATATTTGGGTTAAGTGTTTTATATATATTTATTTATTATAATAATAATTAAAACTACTAGTACTTATTTAGAGCGAGGTGGAATTTAAAGAGGAAAAACAAATGAAGCATCCCACTAATAAGGTCCTATCAGCCATTCCATTTACAGTTTAATAAAAAGTTATTTAATAAAACATTGAAGTAACATTTTAATATAAACATCTATTTAAATAAATTATAAACTAAATACAAAGTATCGTTACATTTGAGAATGAATAATTTAAATTACTTATAAAGTTATAAGCAAATATTATTCAATGTAGGTATGTAAAAAATACTACAAAAAAGCAATTTTAAAAACTAATTATATTCATATATATATATATGTTTGCATGTGTATTTATATATATGTGTGTGTGCTTATATGTACAATCACGTATAGAAATGTAAAATAAATTGCCTTCATATTAATTAATTTACCTGTAATAGTTTCGTAATGATGAAAGACCAAAATTGGCTTATTCTGCGGTCACGTAAATGTGTTTAATAACAGCAGAATCACAAGCTGGAAACTTTGTGGAACTTATATTAAATAGTTTCACTGCTAGTCCTGGTGATCTAAATGAAATCTGAAGTTCGGGTTAAACGCAAAAAACATTTATTTTATATTTCAAGAAGTGTAGTTAGAGAAAAATTGTGTGTAGTTAATATATTTTACTTGTAAATTTTAATTATTTTTTTACATTTCATGTAGATATTCTACAAAAGAGTTTACTTTATATAAAAAATGAATATTTCCGATATATTTACTAGTGTCATATAATTAAAGTTTAATATAAATCAGTTCCTAGTAATGTAATGATCAACTATTTTAATTACACTGGGCTAATTAACAGTAAGTAACTAGTTAAAAGGACTCAAACCGAGACGACACGAAATACTTACAAAATATATTTTATACTAAAATGTAAGCGCTTATGTATATGGTAAAAAAATCGACTCGTGATTTACTTGTAATTTACATAAGACTAGAAACTGCTTTTTTGTATGAAGTTCTACTTCGTAAATGGCTACTCTAAATTAGTTCAGTTATCTGTGTCTAGTAATTTAAATGGCGACCGTCGTAATCAATACACAAGATATTGGATCAATACGGACTATTAATTATGGATTTACTTATCATAATTATGTAGGTAATTATGGTAAGTAAATCCATGTTAATATGTAGGTACGTATTGCAGACTTTAGAAAGCTATGTTTCTTAAATATTTATGGAACTAGCATTATCATATTATTTAACTGACGAGTTTGACATCTCATTGGTACAAAAACTGGACAAATACTTATATTAAAATGGGGCAATGCCCGTCGTGATGGCAAGACGGGGCGACCGAATATTTTCATAACTTTTTGTCACATAAAAATCAGCTGAGCTTTGGATCCAGCACGACTATGTTGCCGTGCAATAAAATCGGTTGAAGGAACGCCGAATAAAATAAACGCGATTTAATTATCTTTGCAAGTAAAAATATAATTGTTAATTAACTGCAAGAGCCTTCGAACCATGTTAAACAGTGAATAACACCGTCATATTCTTAATGAAGATTGAAGAGATGACTCAGTAATTGGTTTTTAAATTTGAATTTGACCTAGGAATCGAAGGTTGACAGACATTGAATTTTATATACAATTTTCATTGCACTGATGTATTGTTTTTAGATACTTTCTAACAATCTAAGTAATATTTAATCATTAAACTTATAATTTATTAAGATAATAGTTATATACATTGGGTGTAAAGTTACTACTTAGTAGTAGTATAACACACCTAATAAGACGTCTCAAAATAAATGTACCTAATAACTCTTATCTCGGCGGCCATTTTAAGTTGAAAATTATACATAGAAAGTTTATGGCGGTCGTTGTTTTAAATGAACATGTTTTAAAATAATAGTTAAAAGCAACATTCCATCATTAGGCATAACTTTAATAAAATTATTACATATTTAATTAACAAAAAAAATATTATCTTAGACATTTCTACTTATTTAAACAATTTATCGGTGTTTTATTACCACAATTATATTTCAATAATGGCAAATATATTATAATTAATATATAAATTACAAAATTAAATAGATTAAAGAAAATTATAATTAAAATAAATTGTAAAATAACATTACATATTTGTAGTTTCCTTGAAGCTGCCAATGGGCATAGATATATATAAATTCACTGTTTGTGTCATTATGTATTAACTTCGATTCAAATGAGCTACTTAGGTATCCATATCTTGTTACCTTGATATTTTTATACATATTTAAACAATAGTTAATATAAATAATCATAATACCATAATATCCTATGATATTTAAATAAAACGATTCACTTATTTATAACTAGTGTTCAGGACTTCGCTCGGATTATTTTTTTGAAAATTATAATAACCTTATAACATTATCTACCCGTCAGTGCACATTCTGTTAAAATAGATCCAGTCGTGTCAGACGAGCCGGACCAAACAGACAATCACAAAAAAACAATTAAAAAAATATATTTTTTTTATAAACCATATACACTTTCATATTTATTTAGCTGTTAATTTGTAAACACATACCGACATTTTAATTCAATTTATATGTATAAATGTATCTAACTCTTAACTTATCTCAAATAAAGCATTCTTATTAAATAAAAAAAATCCTAATATAGCACGTATATGACTTAATAAATAAATTAAATAATATACTAAAGTTATTCTCGCTTAAAAACATCGTTCATACTCGTTCAGCAACTAGCGACATCTAGTGACGAGTAGTAAATAACTCCTTATACTGGTATCAATGTATTCTATTTCGAACATTTGAAATAATTTATACGTTATTCATACAAAAACAACATTTATTTTATTTATAATACATCTAAAGGTTACATTAAAAATGTTTCAAGCGTTATATTATAAAATATAAATTATATATTAATTCAATAAAGATCGGTTACTTATTATAATCATAAATAAATTCGTTTATTGGATATCCTCTTGAAGAAGGAAATTCAAATCCATTCTTCAATCTATTTTGATAATACTTGAAGCGTAATTATACATTCATATTTTTATTATTAATATATTAAATTAATATTTGCGCAATTAAGCATCATTTTATAATAGTTAATAATTAATATATATATATTTATTTCATCACCAAATTTTATATCAGAAGGAATGTCATTCCAGTCTCTTATTGAAATATTTAGCTATAAAGGAGTTGATACTTCTACTTGTGGTTTTTAAAGATATTATAAAGTAAGAATTGACTCGCTCTCCCTAACTTGACTCATTGTCTCTGATATACGAGTAGATTTAATATATAGCCTTTCGAACTTACTGGAGAAATTTTTATTTCAGGATTAATACGGAAATAAATCGACATCAAAATGGCGTAATATCGTCAAAATTGAGAATCGTACTCATAATCGTAATCGTAATAGTATTTTTGAGTTATTATTTTCCTCGCAACCCTGTAAATGTGTTCTGTAAATGCATTTGTTTTTGTGTAAAAGTAAATTTTTATTTAAATTCCTAACTTAAAAAGTCAGTTAAAATAAAGTAACTACTGTAATTAAAATAAAGTAAGTTAAAATAAAGTTAGTACTGAAGCTTCTTTTTAGGTATGATTCAGGATTTAAAATTCTTTAAAAAATATACTGAATATAAATAATAACTTAATCATTCTTTAAGTTATTACTCGTTACAACTCCGACTACTTACTTAAATAAAAAAATAAATACTATTTATTTAATTACATTATTAGCAAAGTTTAATGATCTCAAAACCTATTGTCCAACTTCTATCGTATTATGTTACCTTTAAAACAAAAATATATTCTTAATGTGTTAAAATAATTTAATTTTTTTTTAATAAAAATACGATTATGAACACCTACCTACCTATGTATTACCTATTTATATTGTACAGATTTTTATACACAACATTGAATATGTTACGTCCAAAATAAAAATACCTCTTACACAAATATCTTAAATAGGTAAAGTGCGAAATCTAATTATGATTGTTTGTTTTAGGTGAAAGCTCGGGATCCTGCTCAGAAGAGGATATCAATAATGCGTTACCCTGTGACGGGAGGGGTAGGCCTGAGGCGCACATGTGCCCTCGTTGCCACGAACAATTCGAGAATCTACACGACTTTTTATATCATAAGAGAATATGTGATGAAAAAGCGATGCAAATGGGAGAAGAAAGAATGCACTCTGATCCAGAGGATATGGTAGTTTCGGGGGATGAAGAGATGGATGGACCTAACAAACGATTAGATCAAGTAAGAAGGCATCGACAGGATGCAGAAAATAATAACAGTCTAGAGGATGGTGAGGCAGAAGTACCCGAAGCCGATATGCCTCCAGTAGGACTTCCCTTCCCCGTGGCTAGCCATGTAACCCTTGAAGCGCTTCAAAACACCAAAGTAGCCGTTGCCCAATTTGCTGCGACTGCAATGGCAAATAATGCAAATAATGAAGCCGCTTTACATGAACTTGCCGTGTTACAAAGTACACTTTTTACTTTACAACACCAACAAGTATTTCAACTTCAATTAATACGCCAGCTTCAAAACCAACTGTCATTAACACGACGGAAAGAGGATCAACCTGCAAGCCCGCCACCAAGTGAAATAGAACCTAACGCTCCGTCGACGCCAGCTCGATCGCCTTCGCCACCGCGTCCGCCACGGGAGCCATCTCCTGCCGAACCCACTCTTCCTACTAGCCAAAGTTTGCCATCCACCCACACACATATTACGCCTAAAACGGAACCTATTTCAATTCCAAAGATTCCGACCTCATCGCCACCAATGATGTCCCATCCACCTTACAGCTCCATATCTTCCTCATTAGCATCTTCAATCATTACAAACAATGATCCACCGCCATCGCTTAATGAACCAAACACACTTGAAATGCTTCAAAAACGTGCACAAGAAGTACTAGATAATGCGTCACAAGGTCTTCTCGCTAATAATCTTGCCGATGAACTAGCTTTTAGAAAATCCGGAAAGATGTCGCCATATGATGGGAAAAGTGGTGGACGCAACGAACCCTTCTTCAAACATCGCTGCCGATATTGTGGCAAAGTTTTTGGAAGTGACTCAGCGCTCCAAATTCATATAAGATCTCACACAGGAGAAAGACCTTTTAAATGTAATGTTTGTGGATCTCGCTTTACAACCAAAGGAAATCTTAAAGTACATTTCCAAAGACATACTTCTAAGTTTCCACACGTGAAAATGAATCCAAATCCTGTACCGGAACACTTGGACAAATATCATCCTCCACTTCTAGCACAGCTATCACCTGGGCCAATACCAGGAATGCCTCCACACCCACTTCAATTTAACCCGGGTGCGCCAGCACCTTTTCCACCAAGCTTGCCACTGTACAGGCCACCACACCATGATATATTACCACCTCGACCGCTTGTTGATAAACCTCTCTCGCACCATCCACTATTTGCTATGCGAGAAGAACAAGATGTACCAGCTGATCTCAGCAAACCATCGGCACCAAGTCCTTCTCGGTCTGCATCTGATGTTTTTAAATCAGAACCACAAGACGAAGAAAGTCAACGCGACTGTAGTTTTGAAGAATCTGATCGTATATCACCTAAAAGAGAACCTGATGAAAATGATGCCGTGCAGGATGCAGATCAAGATAGATATCCATCAACATCGCCATATGACGATTGCAGCATGGATTCAAAATACAGCAACGAAGATCAAATCGGCAGAGAAAGTCCTCAAGTGAAGGCTGATCCAGATCAACCGGAAAATCTTTCAAGTAAGAATTCTACGATATCTGGACCAATTTCAATAGCAACGGGACTTCGTACTTTTCCTTCTTATCCATTATTTCCTCATTCCCCACCTAGCAGTGTTTCTTCCGGGAGTATTACACCGTTCCCGAATAATCCTATCTGTGGGGACACTGATGTAACTAGGGATCCAGTGTTTTATAATTCGCTGCTGCCCCGTCCTGGTAGTAATGATAATTCTTGGGAAAGTCTAATAGAAATTACCAAAACATCAGAAACATCTAAATTACAGCAAATGGTCGATAATATCGACAACAAAGTATCCGAACCTAATGAATGCATAGTATGTCATCGTGTTTTATCTTGTAAAAGTGCCTTACAGATGCACTATAGAACACATACCGGTGAGCGCCCATTTCGATGTAAATTATGTGGTCGTGCTTTTACCACAAAGGGCAATTTGAAGACCCATATGGGTGTACATCGTATTAAACCTCCCTCGCAATTATTACATCAATGTCCCGTGTGCCATAAAAAGTTTACAGAACCATCTCTGTTACATCAACATATCCGTATCCATACCGGTGAACGATTAAACACCCCTTTCAATCAAGTACACGATAGTAGCGTTAATAGTTGTCAGTCTTATAACAACGAATCGGACATTACCGATTATTCTTATCGTCCCATTCCTCCTCCAATTTTTCCTACACCCTCCACTCCCGGCGACCGAAGGGCGGACTCCCGCGAGACCGACGAAGAGAGCGGCAGAGACGAGCGCGAGCCCGATTCTCGGGAGTTCGACGACGACCCAGATATAAAGGATCGTCGAACTTCGCCGCTCTCCGTCTGCGCCTCGGCGTCCGAATGCGAAGTAAAAACCATCACCACAACGGCTTCCCTCCCATCGGCGACAGGTTCGGAGAGCGGGCGCAGTGCACGGGCCTCACCACCGTCGCCGTCACCATCGGTGCTGTCGACTCCTCCGCGGCTGCCTCAGCACTCGCCGCTGCCGTCGCCGCCGACACCACTCGCAGCGCTCGGCGCTCTCGGAGGATCGCCTTTCAGCCCACTCGGACTCGCTTTCCCTCCCGCAGGTATGCGATAGCGGGACCTTTAATATAAGTCCGCCCCGGTCGTCCGATCTTCCATTCCTTCATTTTATCCTAATGTTGTTACATTTAATAAATACCTTAAATACCGGGCGAAATAACTATTCACTGGAATTGTAATAAACATTGACGGTACTAACGTATTTGTGTTCGGATTTTAATAGTGGCAATGAACAGTCAATTTATTTGTATACAGTGCGCGGAAACACAACATGTACGATCTGCTACAAGACTTTCGCCTGCAACTCTGCTCTGGAAATCCATTACCGCAGTCACACAAAGGAGCGACCATTTAAATGCACCGTCTGCGACAGAGGCTTTTCCACAAAGGTTAGTAAATATTAATTTTGCATTACGTCGTATTTATATTTTTTATCCCATATAATCATTTGTTTTATGTACACTCGCACATTCTCGGTGAACTTATTTAGTCAGTGAAATGATAAACATATAGCAGTCACGTTTTCAAGTATGAGATTCGATTGAATGTTTTTGGCTCAGAGCCAGTTTATACTTTATTGTTACACAAATAGCGACACATATCTGCGCTTTTACAACGTTTCCTCCAATTTTCACCACATATTTTAAAGACAAAAGCAATCGAGTATTATTAACGCATTAATAAATTTCTTTTTATATATACTTAAAACATAACTAAAAGCAGTATTATTAAACGAAGACACTTCGGTACGTAAATAAACTTCAGCGAGTTCGCCCTAACATTAAACTGGCAAGTTTACTAGAAACATCGGAAAGCAAGGCCCGCGCACGGCGAACTTTACGCTCCGATTTCATTTCATCTAAGTTTCAGTGCATTAATTTTGCAGTTAGTAATTACAAGTCTCCGGTGGACGTGTCTAGTTCGCATTAGTTTTAGTTGTCTTCCGTGCAGGCTTTAACATTACATATCGTATGGACGGTCGGGCCGCTAATATGCATATATAAAATATATTATATAAAATGAATCATTCCTTGCATGTAAATTATCCAGATGTATATAAAATAAAAAGCACCTAAATATGCGGTTGCAATTTTAAATTATTCTAAAATAAGTATATCCTTTGTGGGATATACACATTATATTTTCATAATTTTTTCTTGTAATAATTTACTTATTTATCACAAGATAAAAGGCTGGGTAGGAAGATAAATGACTGAAGATAATAATTTAATTGAATTATTTGCAGCCGTATGCGACGGTCATTTTGTCTTGCATATTTATATTTCTTTAATTAACCTTATATGTGAATAAAGTCCTTTAAGCGACTTTCTTTAATGCCTTTTATGTAACTACTTAGCGTCGTCGGCTTTCGCTGATTTAGCGATGCGTGTGGCATGCGGTATACGACTTGGAATTATGACGACATAATCGATGTAAATTCTTATATTTTATTACTTATTGCTTGTCAAAATACCTTTGTTCATTCTATATAACGAAAATCTATTTTGTTATTCTTTTCCGAGTTTAACACCAGCCACAAAGCCGCAGCCATTTCACATTCACGATACTTCATTAAAATACAGTTTATACTCCTACAGGTAGTAAATATGTATGTTATGATTACAAATCTTTGAATATAAATCTTAGGCTTGGATTTATTTAAATCAATCTTCATATTACAATGTAAACCATAAAAGGAATATAACCAGTATATATGTTTTATTTAGTATGATTGATTTATCAATAATTCTTAAGCGTACTTGTAATTAATGATGTTTAGGGTAATTTAGCTTTAAGCGAAAAGCGTCGTTACCCCGCGGTCCATTGTTGCGGGTCGCCACAAAAATGATAAGTCATAAACACAACGTCCGGAAAACGATCGGAATATTAATTCGTGTCGTAAAATATTTATTGCTTATAAATCCTTGAGCCTTTACCTACGCTTCTCGTCATAAAAAGATTATTTATGTCCAACAAAATAACATTTTTCGTATGTTTCTGAAAGTGACCACGCGGGACTCTTATCAATAAAATATAGATTATTTATGGCGGCGCTGTGGTTACATATATTTTCTATTACCCGCCGCTTTGACAACAATTAAGTTTCAACTTGAAGTAAATGCGCTATTGGCTATGATTTATTATTTAAAACTAACAAATATTATACCAATAATGGTATTCGGTATTGTCTGAGAATAGTATCTAATATTATTTGAAAAACATCTCAAACATTTTGTTATAGATACTGAATTTGTTATAATTTTTAGACATTGAATATTTTATTGTTTTCATAATATATCACTCTTGTGATAAGTTAATTAGTGAACAGAAATCTGAACTGAAATACAGACTCCGTTTAGTTATCTATTAATATGTCCGTCGTAAGTTATATCAAAATATATAAACAAGAGCTAGGTTTTAATATAACTACTCAAACATGTAAATGCAATGTAAATACAATATATTTAAGATATGATAACTAATGTTATAAATAAATAAAGTGTATGAAATCACAAATCAGTTGTATCTCGTATCAGTACACGCTGCAGTCTTATCACGGAACCTTACAAGCCTATTTGAAATTACAATAAGTGTCGCCGACACCGACATCGAACCCACGGTATCAATTGCTATGATCTTAGCTATTCCATTGAATCAAAATATTGCATTTATAAACGTCTTAAGAATAATATTCTATTTATTTTTTGTTAAACTAACACCAGGCTTCTTGAAAGCTATTTATTGAAAAATGTAATTAATATTCTGTCAAATCTCAAACTTTTCTGATTGGTTGATTCTCGATAGCGTGATGGACAGCCAATCACAACTCTTAACGGCGCTGTCAAATCGTTTTTCAAAACCGTCCGTAAGAATATTAAGACTAAATAGTTTCTCGATTGTTTGATTTAAATTATGTATGCTCTGAATCGTGACATTTCAGTTGTATAGAACACAAAAGCAATTATTTTAATTATAACATTGAGGTGTAAATGATTACCTTTTTTGTCTGTCCTAGTCATTAAATTGTGTATTTATTATGTAGTGTATACTATACCTATATATTAGGTAAAAAATATATACAGCTAGTAATAATAAAAATTTTTGTCATCGAAATTAGATAAAGTATCTGTCATATTGCAAAGTAGGTTCGTAATTAGTTCAGACGGCCTTATTACAGTGACTACCTTAGTAGGTAGATAGATTTAGTCCGTAAAGTTATTTAAAAAATTACGTTAGTTAATATAAATATTAGGTACCTTAACAACATCTTAACCTCATTTCGCAAAACATTCTAATAAAACGTTAATTATACGATTTTTACAAACAAACCATCATATTACGGTTTTTTTTCATAAACTTTTATTTTATAGAATAAAAAAAAATATTTTCAATTTATTATCATATATGAAAATGTCATGAGAATTTAATGATGTTAAAAAATAATATAAAACCGTCGTCTCGTAGTGATATGAATATTAATAAAAAAAAATCTTAAAAATATATCTACTTTGTTTAAAATTGTCATTTGTGATATTTATCTTTTTATTATAATTCCATATTATTTACATTTTTAATGATAATTTTAAACGAAATTCATATTAAATATAAATTAATAATTTAGGTTAATTATCATTAGGGCCTTCGACGACTATTTAATTTATTTTTTTTATATATATTTTTTTATCTCTTCGTAAAAACCACAAATTATCACTTACCTGGATTATTTAAACTGTTTCACACTGTGTTTTATAATAATTCCCCACCCCTTTATAGAGTGCGTGTGTTAATTTTGCGTGTGTTTGTGGTTCCAGAGCAGTGGCGGCGGCTGTCGGTGTAGGCGCCCGCGCGCACCCCGCCCGCCGCACGCCACTGCTTTGGACCTCTGGAACGCCTTCGTCTACCCGGTATGCGAGAGCGACGCCTGAGCGTGTACTCTATACATTATTATCCTTTGTAACCCTTTTTAACCCTTTTATAACGTTTTATTTATAAAATCTTTAGGTGTCTTCAGGATTCGAGGATATTTAACTTTAAAACATATCAAGCAAGCTTTAATACAGATTTATTTATGCGTAAAGAATCGTTGTTTATAACATCCTACTTTTATCAGGGTAACATGAAGCAGCACATGTTGACGCACAAGATTCGAGATATGCCGCCCGGTTTCGATAAGGGTATCAGCGGACCGACTGGACCGCCGAGCGAGGAGGGTCGAGACCCCAGTCCAGAGAGGCGGTCTTCTCCAGAGAAGATGGAACTGAAGCGATCTCCCCCCGCCTTACCCCCCGTCTCAATATCACACCCACCCCCTATTGATATGCCACCACTGCCTAAAAGACCAACAGGTTAGTTACCTTCACTTTTTCCCACTTGTATGATGAACCGTCAAAATTATTACTATATACTTTTTTAGCATTTGTAAAGACATATACAACGTTATTAAAGAATAGCAATAAGGGAACTTTAACTTGGATTTTGATCTAATAGTACTATATAATATTGAAATCGATAACTTTCTAGCTGTTATTCATTTCATTATGAATAAATAAAGACTAAACCTAAAAACAATATGTAATATACATAATTGATTGCAGTACCCATCGTACCGAGTCACCCACCGCCGTCCCAGTCCTCCAAACACCTGTGCGGAGTGTGCCGCAAGAACTTCTCCTCATCATCAGCTCTACAAATCCACATGCGCACGCACACCGGAGACAAACCCTTCCGATGTGCCGTTTGCCAAAAAGCTTTTACCACCAAAGGAAACCTTAAGGTAAGACGATTTCAGGAATTATTTTTTTAATATAAAACAATTCGGGAACTATTTTGTTAATAATAACTATTTGATATTCTGAACCCATTTAACGAGTACGTACATAAGTCTGGATATAGTCGAAGTCTTTCAAATCTCTGAGCAATCTATCATTCTTTATACCTTATAAGTTTCGCAAGAATATGTTTTTTTGTAATTTTGTCATAAGCACCGACATGCCACATAAGAAAGTTTCTAAATAACCTTCCAAAAACAACTGAATTCATTTTAATCATTTTCAAATTCTCAATTTCAATCAACATAAGTACGAACAAAGTGTATATATGAAACAACGACATATGAAATACAGAAACCAGCGCAGGATTTGGTCTGGACTTAGGGGACGGGAGACTTAATGAACATCAATATTCATCATCACCATACCATGATACATGACATGGCTAGAAACGCTATTGTAATTGTAAATAGGTATAATGCTTCTCTTGATCCGATCATTAATTTCATAATATTTTGTAGGTACACATGGGCACGCACATGTGGAGCGGCGGCGCGTCCCGTCGCGGACGGCGCATGTCGCTGGAGCTGCCGCCGCGGCCGCTGCACGAGCCGCACGACCTCCTGCGGCGACCCGACCTCTTCTACCCCTATCTACCCGCGCCCTTCCTCAACGGCATGCAACAGAAGGTTAGCTTTCTCGATATATACTGTTTGATATAAGTTTTATTTGTCGATTGAGTATCATGAGCAGCACGTTAAACGAATTTGTGTTCCCCAGCTGAACGAGATATCCGTAATACAGCAGAACGCCGGACAGAACGGTGTAGCCGGTAAATTCCCCGGGTTGCTCGGTTTCGGGGCCTTCGGTGCGGGACGACCGGGAGCCGCATCCCCGCTCGAGAGGCCGCCGTCGCTGGAAGGCGGCGACGAGCGGCAGGCGGCGATGCGCGAACTCGCAGAGAGAGGGCGAGAGCTGGCGGAGCGCAACCGACAGATGCGCGAGGAGAGCGACCGGGAGCACTACCGGTCGGGGGGCGGGCACCCCGCGCACGCGCCACCATCGGCCCAGGCCTCCCCGCCCGCACCGCACGCTCTCCCCCACCCCCTCGCCTCCATCCCGCCGCCCGCGCGCACCGAAGGACTCACGGTCTAAATCCATCGGTATCCGATCCGAATTAGACCCAAACACATTCCATAAAACGACTCCGACAGTGATCCATTACAGTGCGCGTCGAACGATATATCTTATCTCTGTACGGAGAAAAGACTGCATTGCAAACGAGTGTCGCGCAGTGATCCACGATGACTTTGTATAAACCGCGTCGAGTAGCGCTGTGTACCGAATAATTATAATGCCTAGTATTATGTAGGTAACTTTATGCACGAGTACGGGCCGGGGGCAATCGGGGACTCGCTGAGTCCCGTGTTAATGTCATTACTCTGTGATAGTGCACGATCGGAGCCTGCGCCCTCGGAACCGGACGACATTCGGACAAGTCACAATAGATCCTCATCTATCCGGGGCGCGGTCTCATGTGCTATGACATCAAAAATTATTATAAATTATCCCAAAAATTAATTAAATTCATAAATCTATATATCTTTAACTGTATATAAAATGTATAATAGTATTGTAAAACGAATGATTAAATTTAATATTACGTTATAGATAAAATTAATTATACTATATTTATACTATACACGTAAACTGGAGTGCGATGTGCGTTATATTATCTGTCTCACATTCCAATTAAGGGAGATTCTTTAGACAGTACCCACGTCCCTCCACTCTAACAATATTACTGGAAACATCCATTTTATGTTTACAATAATTGGTTAAGAGTCTCCCGGTAATGAAACGACAACAGATTAATTTGAACACATAATTGAACCGTATCTAGTGTGTCTGTACGCTGTTTAATTGTAATAGAGTTAAATGACATATTCATATCATGTAAATTAAATAAAGTATTTGCATTTGAGGTCTACATAGTTGTAAGTGTTAGAGTCATAGCTGTAATGCTTTAGAATACTTTGACATATCTTTGTGAAGCTGAGCGACTGGTGGTGACGGTGACGGTGACGCGGCGCCAGTGACCAGTGACCAGTGACGACGCAGACTGAGCCATTTAAATGGAATATTTAATTTCCAATGCATTTGTCGACGCTTGCTGCTGTGGACGTTGATAGATAAAATTATTTAATACGGACTATATTTTATATTACACTATAGATATGTTAAGAACCGCTAAATTATTAAACTGTAAACCGTGCATACACTCCTAGTATTAAAGTGACGCTTGACGCTCTAGGCCGATCGGTTTAGTTGTTTAGAATTACTCTCATAGCACTACGGTTATTTTCAAGTTGCAAATAGTTTTAGAGTAGTCCTAGCTATGAGTATGAGTATGACGTGCGTGTCGCGTCGGTATAAATAATCATTGTAAATTATTAAATGTTTATGTAAATGTCCAAAAAGTATTCAAATTATTTAAAAAACAATTATACTAATAACTATTTTATTTTTTGTTATCCTTTACCCTCATCCTCGATTTGTTTATCATTTTATCAAAACTCGCAGCCGCCGAGGGTGCTCTCACAATGAAATACCAAAAGAAATTTAATATATATTTTAAAGTTGATTAACACTCAAATCTTTATACTAGAATACATTAGAACAATTATCAACAAAATTTTAGTCTCAATGAGAAACAACTGAAACTCAAGTATATTTTATATTAAATGAAGTCTAATTTTAAAAAGACATCTTAATATTAAAGTTATCAGATAGCTTTTTAAAGAGAAGGTATTTTTTATATAAGAGACATTACATACTTTTGATTTTAGTTGAGAAAAAATTCAAAATTCTAATAAATGATCAGCGGAACAAAAGTACTAGGATATCATAATTCAGGTGTTACTATCTCAATTGTATTTAATCAACTCTATTTTGACTTTTGTACAGTCATCCAAAGTGGATTGAATTAGAAAAAAAAAATCAAAATCTAATTCATACATTTCAACATTAAATCAAAGGATATCATAACTAAGATGTTATATTAAATCTAGAAAATCTTTAAATTTTTGAGACACTCGAACTAGTTAAGAGTGAATTAATTGTAAAAAAAAAACTACTAGACTACTAGACGTAAAACTTTAATTCAGAATATGTAAATTTAATAATTAAAGTACCAGGGTATGATAGGTTAGAAATTGATGACGCTGGCGAGTTTTTTGACGCGGTTGAGTAGCAAGTCCCCCTCGCGGATGGTGGCCTGGTACAGCTGGGAGCGGTCCGCGTCCGCCCCGCGCCCCGCGCCCGTCACCACGCACCCCGCCACCGCGTCTATGCGGCACTGGAGACGACCCGCCGCCGTGAAACTACAAACAATATTAGAATAAAAGATTAAAGTCTAAAAACAATACAAAACTTTATAAAAAGTATTGTAAATATTCTTTTGCTATTTAAATAAAATTAATTAGTGTCTGCCTATCCTGAAAAAACGATGATTCTTTAAGATTATCGCCATAGTCACCTCGATATTTAATATTTTCATCATATTAAATTATCCATATTTCGTTAAATATTGAAAACGTTTGGAACATGTAAACATGTAGTGAATTTAAACTCTTTCGAAGAGTTAGTAATCATTGTGCTGACTCTCAAGAAGCTTTAAGGAATCTATCTAGTATAGATCTACCACAGCTATTGCGTGCCGTCTGTTTGTGGTGGCACCACTATTCAATAAGTATTAGAATACAACAAGCAAGTTAGATTTGTCTGATGTTTCAAAAACAACGATACCAAAAATAAATCGATTAGCAGAAAACTATGAACTACTGATTTTTGTGAAATGCAACTTCACCGTTACATAAAGGATAGGCAATTTCAAAGTATTATTACAAAGATAAATATTTCTTCACATTACATGATACCCAAAAATGCCTGTTTGTCTTATCACTACTAAGATAAGTGGATATCCCAAAATCCGCATTTTATAACAAAATATATTGATAGCAATGTTTCTATTTCTTATTACAATAATACTATGCCTAAAATTTCGTACAACGGGTACGAAATTTTTAAGTATTCAAACAATTATTTTTTATCAACAAAATGGATAAAAAAAATGAATTTACTTCTCCTTTTAGTGTTATAATTGTTTTATTAATAATCTTACGTGGATATTTCCTCCTCGACGAACTCCCGCGTGACCCCGAAGGTGTCCGCGATGTTGTGCAGGCTGAGCGAGCGGTACGCGCGCAGCAGCTGCACGTACGCCTTGATGCGCGCCTCGCGCACGTAGTGCTGGTAGTGCGGACGGAACACCGGGTCCACGCAGATTTGGGTCTCAACCTTCGTTATACAAAAACATGGTTCATTTTTTTTCCTTTTTTTTCTTTTTTTTTCCTACTGGCCATGACAGCTTCACTGGTAGAGTAAAATGTATTGAAATCAATTTACAAAGTGATATGATCAATTTCCTTAACCCGGATTAATTGACTTCCTTTGACAGAAAAAAATAACTTTTCATGACAGAAAAAGTGGAGTGTAAGCTTTGAAGTAAGTATAGTTTTAAGTTACATTTACCTTTTTATATTACTAATATACATAATTTTACATAATAAATTTTAAAAGAAATTGTTTCTTTTTGCTAGTTATATTCTTTTGTAATTGTAATATTTATCTTTTCTTTGACAAATGGAACCCTATAGATATATATTATTTTCTGCCAATCAAAACATTACTTACTTGATAAAAATTAGAACCTGAAGAATTTAATGTAATTTATTTAAATTTTCATAAACTTAATAACGCAGCATTCTCAAGACCCATATACATACCCAAGCAAGACTCTTCATAAAATCAGCATATCGGCATTCATGCAGAGATTCAACAAGCTCTCTGAGCTCCGGGAAACGAGAGCGGAGAGCCTGCACAGCGGCGCCCTGCCTCCGGAGCGCCGCCTGTAGAGCGTGACGCTCCAGCGCTAAAGCACACGCCAACACGCAGTACTGGATTATTGTACCTGAAATTATATATATATATTCAAGATTATTGCTTGTAATAAGAGAGTATATTGTATGTTTGTTTGTCAGTGGAAGTGCCAGTATACCTTTAGAGATTCTTAGCTTATAAAAATTTAAAATAAATATAAAATGAACATTTCTCCAAACCAAAATTCTAAGTTGCAAGTTAAAAACATCCCTTCAGTCTACCGATAGCCATTGCAATATTCACTTGTCGCCTTGATAAATATGGCATCTTACCCATTCTAAACCAAATTAGACTTTTAGAGAGAAACATGATTGGTTTGTGTCTTGCCCGTGATGATGAATTTTCAATAAATATAAATTAAACATTTGAAAAAAATATACATTTTAAATTTAAATAATATTCACAATTGTATAAAATATAAATATACATTGCAGAATTTTTTTAATCAAAAATTCATATTATTATAGTACCTAAAGATTCACTGTACAATCACTGTACAAGTGTCAAAATTTCTTGAATGAAAATTTCTATTCATTTTTAAAAACACATTACTATTTTTAATATCTTGGTGAATTTATTATAATATGTATTAGCTGTGTCCACACAGAATATATTTTCTAACCCTTTGCACTTGACAGGTGAGTCTCACTCACGATGAGTGGTGGTGAGACTCACCTCTCGAGTGCAAAGGGTTAAAACAAAAAGAGCTTAAGTTACTCATTATAACATTGGCTATCTGCCAAAGAATGTCCATGAACTTATTTACCTAAGTACTGTGTATAATTTTATAATAGGGCTGTATTACATGGAATTACAAACAGATTTTTAAATTTTTATAAATTTAGTTTAGTTTATAGACAAACAATATTATTGGATAGAAATGTCCAGTGGTTTCTTACCAAAATCAACCAATTCATATGATTCAAATGTGGACACACAGTCAATGAAGAGATCAGCGGCTCGGCTGTAATCTCTGACCGCCAGACAATATATAGCTTCATAGGCTTTTAGTTTATTCCTTGAACGCCAATCACCACCTTTGTCTACTAGTTCATGAGCCTGAAAGATTAGACAAATAGTCCATTAATAATTACAATTCTTTCATTGTTTGTCTATAACAAAAGTACAAAATAGATATGGTAATAAGAGACATCCCTTATTACAAAGTACAAACAAAGGTACAAAGTATTTTTACCTTTGTTACAGCTTTTCCCATATCTTTAACATTACATCCATGGAAGTAGGCAATTCTGAACAATGCAAAAATAGCATCAAGTCGTCTGTTGGTGGTTAGACTTGAATCCTCATATTTTGTAGTGGCTAGTGTTGTGGCTGCTTCTTTATCACCAATAGAGCATAGATAATCCAAACTGAAATAATAATAAAATAATTATAAGTCATAATTATAATATAAGTGATGTGTACATAAAAAAGTATTTATAGTATAAAAGGTTATTTCTTATACTTTTTGTTTGTATATCTGTATATCGGATTATCAGTCAAAAGGCAAAATGTGTTTCATCTATATTTTTTTAAATAAAATAAAATTTTTAATACATTTTATAAATTTAATTAAATAATTTTTAACTAATATTTTGATGTTTACAAAAATACTACCAAAGTAGAGAACTAGCTATTAGCCAGTTGAATTTTACTTTACATTAAAGAGATTAAACTACTTACTATATATTTGTATTATTATATTTTAATAATAGTACTATAAACTTTTACAATACTACACAAGTATACCATTAAATTTACAAATGCATACTTACCGATCTTGCCATACGGGGGTTTCAGAGTCATCTTCTTCGAACTTCGAAAGTTTTTCTTGATTTGCTTTTGTCATTTCATCATACAACTTTTGATCTAAAGTCCACCCAAGATCGGCACACACTTCTTTATAATAAGGTGCCATATTATTAGCTTTGATGCCTTGAATTAACTGTTCTTTCAGTTGAGCATTATCTTTTAACTGAGGCAATGATAATTTAAATTTGATGCCTGCCAACGCCATATATTCAGGTGTTATACCTTCCGCGGAAAGCTCCATTTTGCAATATTCTCAAAGCTCTCTAATAACTAAGAATATTATACGTTAAGTGAAGCAAAATATTTAGTAAATAGAGAATTAGAGGAACGGAACAAGACTTCACAAAGTAACCAAACAATGTTAAATATCTTCAATTCATATCATGACATGACAATTTTAAAAGAATTTAGATATATTGGTGTTCATTGTCAAATGTCACGTAATGACTTCTTTTCATAGACAGAAAAACTATAGACGAACAGCTAACGTGACCGTAAATAAGATTAAATAAAATAAAAAAATAAAAAAATGCACCTTTTTGAGAAACTTTTTCCAGGAAAAGAGAAAACGTAATATGCTTGCTAACACAATTTTAAAACAGAAATATAAGTGTATGCATATGTAATAAATATTTTTTTAAAGCTGCACAACCATGATTTTGGAGTTGTTTTAAAGATTGCTTACATCAGAAAGTATATATATATGATGATCTATAAGTTTCTAATCCCAGTAATTTTTCAATTAGTGAGTGAGTGTACTGTAGTGTAATGAGTGTAGTGAAAAGCTCGTGTAATATGTCTGTAAATTAATTTATGAATTTGACTTTACCTTAAATCAGTTAATAAAATTTATTTTATTCCATGCACTATTTTGACCACTGTATACATAAAAAACGGACATGTAATCCAATCCAATCCAAGAACATGATAATCTCTATCTGTATAGATAGAGATTAACATGTTCTTGGATATACAATATATTATAGAAAACAAAAAATAAAATATATTACAAAAATAAAAATATTTGACTAATTAAAGATAAAGTGATGATTAAAAATGTTTTCATTGAAATTATTGTCTTCTATTGCCTAATACCCAATTTAGCCTAACTATTAAGTCTATTTTATTATTATTAGTATTTAAAATGTTGCAAAGATAATATTATGTTTTAAAATTTTTTACCTAATAAATTCTTGAATATAAAAATAACGACTAATAAAATCAATTGACAATTACGTACCAGTGTTTATCTGCAGTACACTTTGTGAGACGATGTTAAGTAAAGGGTTAATGTTAATGTTTTCAATTTGTCAGTGCTATTCATTTCAAATTATGGCTTCCAATTGTTTTTTTTGTTTCGTGTGCCAACTACAATGAAGCAAAAACATATACTATAATATTTATTTATTTCATATTTTGTGATTTTACTCATATTATCTGTTTTTTCTTCTTCTTTAGTAGTAGATGGCTTTTAGTTGTGCCAAAACGGCACAACTCATATTATCTGTCAGCTAGTAATGCAATTTTGATAAAAGTGACATTTGACATTGACAAATATCATCCTGTCCAAACAAGTCGCAAAAACGGCAATAAAAATATAGATCATATTTATTGAAACGAATATTAATGTCTATTTCGTAGTGTTTGTTTAACTGGAAGAAATGTATATATACAAATTGTAACAAATGTGGACATATTATTAGTTACTTTATACAATCAAAATATATAAGAAACACAATGGACTTCAATCTGTTAGTCCATAAAAATCAAACAATAAAAATCATACCGTCTTTAGAAGACTCGTTACGTGTAATTGGCCTTAACATTGATCTAGATGAAGAAACAGAAACATGGTTTAATCATTTAAAAACCAAATGGAAAAATTGGAAAAAAAGTCCTACTACCGACAATCACTTTGATTCATTTTTCCAATTTTGTCAAGATCCCTACCGAGTCGCCCTGGTTTGCATCGTTAAATGTGATGATTCAAAAGATCGTAAACCTAAATCTCTCTCGTATTACATACTTGAGACTCTCAGCAAATGGTCTCAATCAAGTGGTATGTTGCCAGATGAATGTTTGAAACTGCCAGCTTATCAGATCGCAACACAACAAAGAAATCAACATTTCCTTAACTTAGTTGTAAGAACATATCAACTAAGTACAATAAAAGACACTGTGTTACCTTTAGTAAAAGATATGTTAAAGAATGACAATTGTAAAAAGGCATCACAAATTGTTATTGCTATGGAGCTATTTGAGGATGTTCCTGTTGAAGATTTACTGTTTCCTTTAGTCTTGCAAGACACACCTAACATGATTGATGATTACTTATCGCAGTCTCCAAATCAAATTAAACCTTTTTTATTATTTTTAGATAGCTTACTAGACAAGAATTGTAGCATGAGAGACTATGCTCAAAAATTTATTGAAGAAAACAAAATTTATAATGTTAAATATGATAAAATTCACCATAAACCATTAGGAAAATTAGTAGCTCGATTATGTAGTAAATTTAACATTCCAATAGAATCATGTAAAAATCTGAGTAAGAATCGAACAACAGGAGGACTGAGATACTTAATACATCAAAGGTATATTGAGCATAATTTGAGCCCCTCAGTGTGGGATGACTTAGTAAAAGATTCTTTAAAACAGAGTATAGACTGTGCTAAAGAGTTTGTTGATATGTTAGCAATTTATGATATTAATGAATCTCTGAAGTGGGCATCATATTTTGAGTTACCTAATGACAGTCTTCCTCAAACTCTTAAGAATTTATCAATACAGGACACTCCTACAGAAGAAAAAAGCTGGGACGTCACTGATGGCGAAACTCAGCTTAACTACTACAGATTTCCATTATCAGAAGACAGTATAGTTATTATTAATACGGCTGAAAAATTTTACGATCTTGTTTCAATTTTGACAAAATGCCATATTATAAGCATTGATTGTGAATGGAAACCGTCATTTGGAGCTGCACAGTCCCGAATCGCTCTTATTCAAATTGGTATATATGACCGTGTGTATCTCATTGACACTCTAGTATTAAATGACAAGCAGTTTTTAAGTTTTTGGTGTAGGTTTAACAAGTCAGTCTTAGATAATGCTGAAATTATTAAGTTAGGTTTTGGACTTGAACAAGATCTTAATGAAATGAAGACTTTAATTAATGGTTTAAATAATATCAAGGTTAAGGGTGAAGGGTTTTTAGATCTGGGTTTGCTGTGGAAAAATCTTGTCAAGTGTGGATTAACATTACCAAGTAACAGTGATACTGGAGGCAACAGTTTAAGCTCTTTGGTCCAAACTTGTTTTGGACTTCCCTTGGAAAAATCTGAACAATGTTCCAATTGGGAATTGAGACCACTAAGAAATAGCCAGATCTGTTATGCCGCTTTAGATGCTTTTGTTTTACTAGAGATTTACAAATATCTGCAAAATATTTGTAGCGAGCAGCAAATTAACTTTGAAGAAATTTGTAATGATGTTATGTTGGATAGGAAACTGAAGTGTACAAAGAAGAACAAAGTAGTAGATTGTTTACAAGCTTCTTTAAAGAATATTGAAAAGAGAACATCTAAAGATGTTAAAATGCTTCTCGAACATGAGTCGGCACATTTAAGATATTACCTCAGATATTGTGGTATTGACACTACCGTTACCACTACACATATGTTATGGCATGATGCCGTTAATTTGGCTACATCTGAGAATCGCCTTATTTTGACATCAAAATTAAAGTTTTCTCCATCTGGCAAATTCTCTCAGAATTCTATTTTAGATTTAGGTAAAGGCAGCCTAAGGAGCCAGTTAATTAAAATATTCTCCAAATTTAATGTGAGCATTCAAAGTGATGCCATTTTAACAAGATGTTTAGAATGTAATGGTACAAGTCTTAAGTATTTGCCATCTAGTGAACTTGAAGATATTTGTAAAAAATATCAGGATTCTAACCAGAGTACTTCTGATATTCGAAGATATGCAAGTGACAATGAGGATGATAATGATTTTGATAATTTTCTAAGTGATTCAGAAGGAGAAGACATACATTTATACCAACCAGTTCCAGTTCAGAAAAACTGGTACGTGACTAGCAAAGGAGCTAAAATAGATATTAGTAATATAAAAAAATTATCAGATTCACAACAATCAGTTAGTATATGTGAGGAATGTGGCAAGTTATATTGGGACGAGGAGCCACTGTTGAAATCAATACATGAAGTAATTACATCAGTAACACATTTTAATTAATAATATTAGTCTGTAGTGTTTCAAGGTACAAATTATACAGATAGCAAAAAAGCAATCAAATAATTGTATACAAATATATATAGTATTATATTTTAGAAACGTTAATTATAAAAATCAGGTAGCTATTGTTTTTGTTTAAGCAAACTTAAGTTTTGATTAATTATTATTATTATTGTTTTCTGTATTTTAAAAATGCAATAACTATTCACTCTCATTATATTGTTAGTAGTTCACATATAAAGTATTAAACAATGTTTGAATAATAGTGTAAGCAAAGCATTATGCATAATCTCTAATTATCAAATTTAATAATCCATCTTAATAGTACAATCTGTTATTAATAAAATGTAAGACATATAAATAAGATATAAATGTTAAAAGTTACACTTCTATTAAATAATTATTTTTGTAGATGTGTGTTTTTCTTTAAACAAATCAATGTCCTCAGATTTTATATTATTTCCTTTTAAGTGTAATTCTTCCAATTGCAACGAAGGAAATCCATCCAGTGTTGATAATTTGTTATTTGACAGATTCAATATCTATAACAGAAAAAAGATTTAAATATTAAATAAAATTGTACAAACCATACCACTAATACCAACAACATACAAAACAAAATTGTCTACAATCTATTTGTTCAACATACATTAATTGTGAAATAAGAAGAATTAAATTAAAACATTATAATTATATGAAATAAAAAAATAAAAGTTAAGTTTTTATAATGGAATTTAAGTCAATTGCAATATCATAAGTACTATCCTATTAAATTGTAATTTTAATATATTTTTATTTTATTGGATTCTAAAACCTATCATATACATTTAACTCGATGCTCTTCGACTTTTTCTATAGAGGCCTATAATGTATTAGAAAAAATCTTTTTAGAGCTACAAAAAAATAATACTGCACTGGATACCATCACATATTGGAATGGAATACAAGGGAAAGAAATGGCTAAGGAAGCTTTTAATGTAATTAATGTAGGGTAATAATGTAAGGATTAAATTTTTCAGTTGTGTAAGAAAAGATGGAAAGGAACCTTTGATAGGTCTGTATTTGTTTATTTAATAGAATTAAAGAGCCACCATGTATGGAATTAACTCTGTTGAACGAACTACCAACCTGGTGGTTATTAAAATTAAACATTATTTCATCATTTTTAAGCCAGTGTTCAGTTACACAAAAAATATTAATATTAAAATTATTCAAAAATAACTCTATTTCTAATTCTTTATTTCTCATACACTGGATATTCTGATGCACCAGGTTGATATAATTTACATTGTTATTTTTCTTACTCACATTGACAATATTTTCTTTTCTATAATAATTATTGTGATTGCACATTTCATTTATTCGGCTAGAGAATATCTCTTCTGTCTTAGAATCTAGTTTAAACTAATATTGTTTGGGATAGCATCCAAACTTGTCTTACTTACATCTATATATTGCTCAATAAAAGCAGTTTGTTTAGCCAAATTATTGGCTGTCATTGTAAAAAAATATGATAGCGATACAGCTACCTGTCTCTTAATAGAAGAAGATAGATAATATCTATCATGAATCCGGTTACAATATTTACTAACAGTATTGTTAGTGTCAATAATATGAAACTTTTTATTATATAAACATAAGTTATATAATAATAAATTAAACTTATATCTAATTTCATTTTCAGTCTGTGGCAAGTTTTTATTATAGGGTAATGTAAACCACACTATTTTATTTACATTTAGTTTACTTAAAATTTCAAAACATTTTTTAAATTCTAATTGGTTTAAATTACCCCTGTTTCCTACAAAAATTATTAAATTTGTTAAATTATTAAAAAGTTTATTGGATTTATTAATTTGAGAAGTAATATTTATCAAGTTAGAGTCAGGTAAACAGCTGTTAAACACCCTTTGTCCATTAAAACAAGAATTCATTACTGAGCCCATTCCCTTTCCAATACTATCACTATACATATAAGTGTCATATACCATATTTGATTTGAAGGAACTATTACTATTTGAAACAGGGATATCAAGCCTGTCACACAATTTTTCTGGTGCAGTAGGAGATGATTTTATTATGGGACTAAGACTCTTTTTTTTATTACATTTATACAAACAATTATTTATTTGAGAATCAGCACATTCTATATTGCACTGTGATGTTTGTGTCAATTTATCTATTTTGAGCTTATGCTCGCTGAGCATATTTTGTGTGGTCTCATATTTATTTGTTATAGTCCTTAAAGAAGTTTGCAGGCGGGCTATATGTGTTTCTAATAATTGTGTGTCAGTTTCATATCTCCTATTTCTATTATCTAATTCTATATTACATAAATGTATTTCTTTTAATAGGACATTCTTTTTATTGATAGACTTTGTAAAGTATTTATTTTTTTTGGTCAACTTTTGGATTTTCTTAATGTATTTATTAATTTTTATGTATCTTTTTAGTTTGTTATTGCTACAACTGATCAACCTCTGTGTAGGTAGCGTGTCATTAGTTAAATCTATTGTGACACAAGGGCTTTGAGTTGCAGCAGTAACCAACTGAGGAGCGTTGTCAACTAACTCTTCAAACAGGCTATGAGTGTGAAGTGAAGTTGCGTTGTGAGCGGCCTCTTCCAGCTCAGAAATTTGTAGGTGGGCATCCCTCAGCTCTAGCTCCAGGGTAGTGGTACGACGAAGGGCCTGCTCATACTCAATGCTGCACTCATCAAACCTATCCACTAATAGCTGTAACCTATCACGCTCCTCCTCTATACTATTACATTTAACATGCAACATAGACAGCTGCGATTTTAACTTATCATTACTTTTTAAAACCTCTAATAGTTCCTTCTCATTAGCATCCCGTTCATTGTTCAGTTGGGCACACAAATCCTTGCTCAACTTTAATTCCTGTAATGCCAGTTGGAGTTTGTTTTCCTCCTGGCGAGAAAGTCCTCTACGAGTCATCATATTATAATAAAACAAGGGACCGGTGTGACAAACCAAACAAAGAGACTTAATTAATACCTAAAATAACTGCGATTTAAACGAGTCAACAGGCAGTTGCAGTCACAAATATCACTTAAAATTATTGTAAATTAATTTAGGCAGTAACAGTTTACAGTAATACGATTAATAAAACACTAATTATTATAAAAATAGACTTGAAAATACAAAGTACATTACCTATCAACTGTCACTTTTTTTCTTGACGATTTTGAACTGTTATAAACAATTTAAACACTTTACTTATTATGAAATCACTTTAAACACACATTAAACAAACGATTTTATTGGAATTAGGCTCAAGATAGACAAAATTAAATATTATTATGAAAAAAAATTTCGGAACAATTCAAATCAGCTGTTAACCTCAGTGTTGCCACAGACCAAAAAAAAAAAAAATGCATTTTGATATAAAATTTCAACCACAGCTATGTGAGGCTCTGGTTTAACAATAGTAAACTATTACAAGATATTATTATTTTATATGTCAGCGTCACTGCAATTAAATAAATTTGTATAATATGAGAAATAAAGTAAGTTTTTTATGTAAGTTTGAAGATGTACATCATATAATAGTGGAATGTGACTGGAACGAGGCAAGAATATAATTATCAATATATGAAAAGTGTTTATGAAACTTTGAGTTTGTAACTTTATCAGCTCAAACATTGTCAAAGTAACATTAGCAATCTACCATACATTAACAAATGATGCTAAATTTTTATGTGAATTAGTATAATTTGTTCTTAAAGTAATATAATATTGCATGGTGTGTCTTTTATAAAATTTTAAAAAAACAATACCGTACCTTACAATGTTGAAGTTTAATTAAACTTGGTAATATTCTTGATGTTAGTTCCTGATTTGAGAGATCAACTTTTTGACAAAAGCTATAATAGTGTATATGAGGTATACTCGTTAACTTCTCACTAAATCTTATATTATATTCATCGGTATTGCCTTTATAATCATTGGGTAACTGTTGTTCAATACTCCATTTTGATATTAAATCACTATAATATCCAGCTCTTTGGGAGTCCAATTTCTTTAATACATATAAATTAGTCATAACTTCATCATGATGTAATTTGGCATCAATACAATGTAGGAAAACTGTTGTTGTTAATAAAGTCCCTGTAATCAAATAAAAGGTCAAATCTATAATATACTTATGAAAAATAAATTATATAAAATCTACTTTATTAAAGATAAATCTATAATCTATTTTAAGTATCTCTTGATACATCATTTATATAAAATCTATTTTTTTTTTATTGAAGGTTTACTATTATAAAAAAGAAAATCTCTTCTTACATTTATTGTCTGGTTCCAAGGCAAGTAGCTGCCTACATGAATCTAGCTGTTCAGTCAATTCCTCTACAACTGGTTGGGAATATTGGTTTTGAAAGCTAATATCACTCTTACCAACATACACACACGGCCGATGCTCAATACATACTATTATTTGTTCCTCATCACTGTCTATATGTTTCACCTATAAATGTATTTAAATACACAATTTGTTTTAATACTAGGGGCGCCAACAGACCCTCAATTTTTCTCGGGTGCCGTTTGCATATTGAGCGAAACGAGCCCAGTGTAATGACTCATCGTTTTCCATTGACTTCAATGGGATATCAATTTTTTGACGATTATTTATATTCCTCAACGACATTACATTTTTGAAAAAAATATTTTTTAAAACCATCACCTAATGTGTGTCTTGCAAAGTTACATAATTTTTCATCAAGTAGTTTTCGAGTCTATTCGTGACAAAGAATGTGAAAAAGTCTCCAGTAGAGCGCTCCGCTCGCTTCGCTCAATATAATTTTAAATAAAAATTACCTTAATATTTGAGTTTGGAGTAATTTTATACGAATGTTTTAATATCCACAAGTCATCATAATTATATCCCGTACAAGACACCCATTCACCAATAATATTTTCATTGTCAATATACAACTGCACCTTAGTATTTAAATACTCCTTTGAAACACATTTACTCCATGCGAGTGTTGTTTTTGAGGTAGTTATAGTGCATGCCACTAATTGTATTGTTACCTTCACAGCTCCTGGAAAACAGTAATGTTTTTAGGTAAATATATAATTCTTTTTTTCATATTGCACAATAATTTAATTCAGTAGTCTATTTGTGTTCTGATTAAGTTCAAACTAATTTTCTTTATAATGAGGTTAATAATATGTAATAATTTAATGTTTTGATTACATATTTTAAAATGATTTTAATCCATACACACCTAATAACCACCGCTGATAAAACCAAGCGCTGGTATCATCAGGATCAGTGAAGGCAGCACTTTGGACCATTTTTAATTCATGTTTGTGATGGCTATCCTGAATTGGCCGTCCACCTGAAATATTTAACATAGCATACTACATTCTGCAATTTATTTATTATAAAACTATTATTACAGACTAGACGTAACCACTTCCTTTGCAGGGAATGTTTTTTTAATATAAAAGTTATTCCTTATAACATCAACTGTCCTCCGGGGAGTCCTGATAAAATTGGTTTAGCCGTCCCAGAGATTAGCCGAACCAAACAGACAGAGAGATAGAGGAAAGTTTATTTTCCTCTGTAAGGTACACACTTTCCTATCCTTTTCCATTAAATGAAAAGCTGTTAATTTGAAATAACAAACAGACACTTCAACTTTATTTATATATATAGATTAACTACTATGTAAGTTTTATAATTCAAAATTATTACCTTTCAAGTCAGGGTATAACTCAACTAACATTTTGCTCCTGTAATGCCAAGCTGAATAATTTGAAAAGTTGTCATACAGTTTGTCAGTAGTAAAGTCAAATTCATCTTGCAGTGACGGATTATACTGGCTAACTACAAAGCGACGGTAGTCCCAAGTGTGAACTAAAATATCAAGGATTTATAAAATATTATAAATTTAATTTCATATTTTTCTGCTTCATAAATTTAACATACAGTTTCTTTCATCTAATTTAAGGTATATATTGCACAGTTCAAGCTCTTTCTTCCAGTCTGGATCAGCTCTATTAAGGAGGACCCATTCTCGATGATGCCAAGCACAGTATGACTTAGGATTTATTTTAAGGCAGTATTCAGTTAAGCTCAGTTCAGAATCATACAGTTTTGACATGTCTTCCTCATTTTTAATTTTGCTACAAATAATAAATACATTAGTAGTAAAAAATCATAATATTTCTAAATAATATTAAGGGGGTTTATTTAAAAACCTAGGAAATTATGTGAATCATAAGGTACCTAAAAACACCCAAGATTTCCCTTCTTATATTCCATAGTGTATAAATATCGGGATTGGATGTTAAAACCTTTCCTGTTATGTCCAATTGTTCCACATCTTGCTCCCCTTCTTTTCTCTAAAAAAGTAATATTTTTAAACATCACTACAATGAAATAAAGATAAGATGGTTTAACTTATAGGTTACATTTTAATTTGAATCCTTTTTAAATTATATGAAAATACTTGCTTTAAGTTGAATTTTCTGCATAGCATGTTTAAATATTCTTAATTTTTCTTGTCTCTCCTTTTCCTTTTTCGCCTTTTCTTCTTCCGAAGTCCGTACTTTAATTCTGCCATGCTAAAATATATTTGTTAAATATTTTACTTTATATGCAGGACACTCAAAAATTTATTGTTTATGTTGTTTAAGTACCATTTCAAAAAACTTTATTCCCTTAAACTGATAATGATATTTAAGAAGTATAGGACTATGTAATATGGAATTTGAACGTTTTTATTGTACAATTTTTCTTTGTAATTGTTTTGCAATTGCACTATTATTATGGAATAAAAAAGTAAAAATGTAAGCTTGAATTTAAAATATTATTTAAATAAAATGTAAAAGTAACAATTTGTTATTAACAAAATATTAATAAAAAAGATGTTAATCATCTAAAGTGGATTAATATAAAACTTAAAATATCTATTAAATTGACAGTGACATTTCATTGTTTTAGACCTTCGAACATACACATACTAGAAACGGCAACATGTGTGTTCAACGGTCTATTAAACTTCGAAACCAACATTAATTTTGTGTTTTAGCGGAACGTGCAAGTCAGAAAGCAAGAAGCGGAATTCAAGTTATATAATATAGTATAAATGGTCTATTTAGTTGTCAAGGAAATGGTACTAAAATTATATATATTTTATCATATTCAAGTTGATATGTTACTTAACAAATTAAAAAATCTAAAATACTTGTATATAAAGTATATTGCGGTATTTATCTTTAAGTGACGTCACAAACATCGTGAATGTTGGTTTCAAAGTATTTTCGTTATGTCGTCTCTAGTAGGTAGATGATTAAAGGTCTTATACAATTGACATTAATATTCCGAGATAGCAGCACAAAAAATTGGACATACATTTTTATTATATTGTATAAGGAACCTATAGTTTTTTGAGTTATGCAAGATCTTACTTAAGTTTTAGATTAAATGTTTCAACATTCTTTCAACAGCAAAAATCCTATATTATTATAATTATAGAGAACTATTTATGTTGATAGTAATATATGTACTACAAAAAACAAATTAAAATTTCTACTCTATTAGTAGCGTAATAATGAAAAACATTTTTTTTGTGCACATGTGTCTAAGCATTTATCAGTTTTTTGTTATAAATTAATAATTTGTATAATTACTGCATTTAATAAAATACAAAGAAATATGTATTTTTATTTTCCTATAATAATCAAATTTAGCATCAAAATGTAATATATATTTCGTTATCGAAAAAACACAGCTTAATCTGCTTTTAGAAATTTTAAAATTTGGGTGAGAGGGATCGCAATCTATGAATTTGAATTCTTTCAAACTGCCGTATGCTGGAGTTTCACGAGTGTGTGATGTCTCATATTGTCTAATCCTTATTCCCGGAATTCAAATTATTGAGCCCGCAGTCTTGTCAACATATTGTGTATCAGCTGATTCTATTTTTATAATTAATAGTCTGTGGAAGGTAGAAACAAAATAATAATAAGCTATGGAAATCTTTCTTTGAAGTTTTAACTTTTGTTATCAGAGTGACAAATTCTATAAGATTTCTTACTTATGATTTAGATTTAACCTTAATGTGTAAGAATGAATAACGCACCACAGTTTTCTTTGCGTTGGAATAATTATGTTACCCATGTCACTGAGGCCTTTAATGTTCTAAGATTTGAAAATGATTTGGTTGATGTGACTCTATGTTGTGATGGTGGAAAAATAAGAGCTCACAAAATGCTGCTATCTGCATGCAGTAGTTACTTTAAACAAATTTTTAAAGAAAATCCCTGCCAGCATCCTGTGATAATATTTAGAAACTTTAAATTCGAAGATCTCAATGCAATCATAAATTTTATGTACCATGGTGAAGTAAACATATTTCAGGAGCAACTAGAATCGTTTTTAATCACTGCCGAGCTTTTAGAGGTTAAAGGGTTAACTGATAATATAGAAGATGAAACCTCCAAGAATCAAATAAGAATTATTGACAATAGTTCATTAGATTTAAGTGCAAAATCAAGCAGATCAATTGAATTGTCCGTACCTATTGTCGTTGAAGAACCCATAAATCTAGCTACATTACAGACAAGCAGAGATGAAGACATTCCACAAGACAATGTACCAGTTCAAGAACATAACAGTAATGTATTGGAACCACAGCCTGAGACATCAAAATCTGAGTATTCTAATACGAGACAGAAAATAGCAACAACCAGTGAGGAAATGCAAGTTGATACACCATCAGGGATAGCTGAAGATTTGTCTGATAAAAGTAACTCAGGTATAATAAATGTATCACTTTTTACAAAAACAGTAAAGTAATACTTAGACCAAATATTAAATATTTGATTAGGATTTTTTCATATTTGGTATTGTTCTATAAAACTATCACTCTACATTATATCTGAAGTCACATAGGTATAAGGGTAAATTTAATTCACTGGTCATTATTTTTCTGTGATACAATATTTCTTATAGTAACAAAATAGCCATGCCAAAATATTTTGCCATTGTGTTTGTGATGTTAGGGCCTGTAGATTTATGTTATGGTTTCATCTAGACAATATATCATGATAACTTTTTGGTTATTTAGTTATTTGGAATATGGTACCTTATTATATTTAATTTTTTAATATCATATATCTATTTACAGAGTCAGACTTGGCCAAATTCAGATGTCAACTATGTCCTAAAGGATTTAAGCATCCAACATCTCTAACATTGCATAAGGATTCACACGCAGGCAAGACCCGGTGTCCAGTGTGCCATCGCTCTTTCTCAAGATCATATGACATGAGGAGTCACTTACAAAGAATACATCAAGGGAAACAATTAACAATAAAAGAGATCAGATATAAAAATAACAGTGACAATGTAATCGCACCTAAGCAATTTACTCACAATATATAAAATTTATTTGTAACAACTTCGGTTATTAGCACATAATGTGACAGTTATTATAAAAAGTTATATATTATACACGTAATATTTACAAATTTAAAGTATTATATACATATATATTTTGTAAAGTCACAATGCAATTTGTTCATTAATTATTAGCTTTGGCTACTTTTATACTAGTCTAAATTATATACCTATTTTATTGTTACATAAAAAATAAATATAATTGTTTATGCAATAAAAATCTTGTTATAAATTATTTACCACCCCTTCATATGAAATTACAGTAAAATTATATATATACATACAAGAAAGTGGAATATATACAAATTTATAAAACCACCTCATCTGACTGAAAAACTAAATCGTATTTTTTTTTATTTTAAAAATAAATTATATAGTTTGAATTGCAATGCCTAAAAATATATTTTTTAGTAGTTTTTACACACCATAGTTGGACAGATCGCAATTTAACTTAAATGCTTAGCAATATTAATGTGTATAATAGAACTAAGAACTTTCTGAATAGAGTACAAATATTGCATTTTGCTTAACATTTCCAACACTGGTTACATTTTATTATATATGATTAAAAAATATTTTTATTTTAAAATTAAATATGACAATAGGCCATAAAAGTACTAACTTCTAAGGATACTTCAAAAAATATTGCTTAGTTTATTTATATACTAATTACCACTTAGCAGTCTCGCGTAGAACCAATCATCAAACCAATTCCATTACAGAAAGAAGCCTATAGCCTTGCTTTGGAAAATACTAAATTATTATTTCACTTGAAAGGGTTTTTATCTATTCGGGCACATTTATCTATCAACAAAATCTTTTGATAGCAGAATGTGTATTATAACTTCACCTTGTTATAATTGAGTAAAATCGAGGGGTTGTTTATTTTTGGTATAACGATAATAACAATTCTTACATATTACGATAATAGAACTTACAAACTTAAAAGGTAGCTAAGCAAACATAATATTAAACCTACCTTGACCTTTACGATTTTATAAAAATAGGTCGTGATTCATAAAATATAAATTTAAAAGACTTTCTAAAAATATTACAGAATGTAATAATTTTAGAAACTAAACGTGTATTACTGTATTTTTACGTTAACTCTTTGTACGCTATGAAGAATCTAAGTTTGAAGAACCATACATTATTGCAATCTGAGTTGGTGTAGTGCATTTAAGTTTTAGGGGTGGAGTGTGGACTAATGCTACCGTACGTAGTGTAGCAAAAACAGGGGCGGCTAACGCGGGGGTGGCGGGGTCGGGCCACGCTCGATACGCGCGCGCGCTGCGGACTTCAATTTTCAAATCAGTCCACAACTAGTCGCGTTTCGACGCTGTTTGTGTTCGTGCGTTACATATGAGAAAAATCATTTATAGTTCGCTACGATATCGCTATTTCCACGGCACTTCTAATAAGTACGTATTAATTATTAATAATATCTAGTTATTATAACACAAAACTGTGAAGGCTAAGTGAAAAATCGAGTGATTAATTCATGAAAATAGATTTAATAATTTGTTTACATTCCCTTCTTATGTTTATTATAAATAATTAAGGACGTAAATTAATAAGGTAAAAGTGATATAACCTTTAAGGATACAGTGTTAGAAAAATAAATTGGGTAGATATAATAATGTATTTCATAGCGCATATATTTATTATTATTTTTCAAAAGGCGTTTCCAAAGTGTAGTACCAAACAGATCTGCATTGCTGCATTTCGTACATATTTGTGAACAGTTATTCTGAAATAGCGTGGGCTTCTATTCAGTTTAATAAGTGTGTGAATATTTGATGGTGTGTCGTGAAATGGAGCGCATACAGTCTAGATTTGCTCGCGAATCGTCGCGCGGCGGCGCAAAGGGGGTATTGATCGGCGGCGGCGGGTCGCGAGACGCCGGCGTTGCCGCCTGCCGCCTAAATAAAGCTCCGCATGTGTGCCGACTGCCTCGCCGCCCTGCGTCCAAGACGATGACTTAGCGCGCCTTGAGCTTTCAAAGCATTTCATATTTTTATGGTCACTTGCCTTGGTAGTAAACGCGATAATAGGACTGTTAAAATATATATCTTATCAATCGTTTTAGAATTCCGCCGTCAATGATCCTTAAAATTTACAATAATGTAATTACCTATGTCTATAATATTTGGTTAGTAATATAGAAATAAAAAAATAATATTAAGAATAAGGATTAAAAATATATATAGTAACGGCTCAATTTTTATGACGACATAACATTAAACTGTTTTGGTTTAGACACTAACATTACTATTTTGTTTCAGATGGAAATGTCAGGATAGCTAAGAATATCTTGTATAAGAGCTATGGCGCGCCCTTTATTGGCGGGAGGAGCATTCCTCTACGTATTTTGTTTGGCGCTGGAGACAAGTGCACTCATCCTCTTGCCGCACGATGTCCGCCCTGGTCACGCTGTTCGCCACTTTGTTGGTAATCATTCGCATTACACTTTACTGGATCCAGAATATGAACCTTTCTTCACACTACTCGACGATGGATTACTTATGACGACAGCTGATCTCAAACCCTTGTTGAACCAACCTTTGAATCTTGCTATATTGGAACAGACGCCGTTCAGCAGTTCGGCCCATTCTGTTCACCTGTTAGTTATGGATCGTCGAAAAATGTTACAATTTTCAGATTTTAACAGTGTTCATGGAGAAATTCCAGAAAATGCTCCTATAGGGTCCGTAGTAGATTTTCCTCCCATAAGGGCTACTGCTTTAATAAATGTAGGCCCCATTGCTTATAAGATAACCAAAGGCAATGAGCAGTCTCTTTTCGCACTTCGTGAAAAGGCTCAGCATAGTAATTCCGATATAAAATCAGTTATAACAGATGCAGATGTCGAAATTGTTGCTTTGAAGCCTTTGGACGCTGAAACTCAAAACCTTTACGACTTAGTTATTCAGGCAACTGATTTACACGGTGCAAATAAAGCCAACCTTCCTGTTCGCATCAACGTCATCAACGAGAACGACCATGAACCGTTATTTGAGCAGGAAATTTATTATTTTGCTGTAAACGGAACTTGTGATGGTAATTGTCGCAATGGTACAGCGTACTGGCAAAGATTTTCTACTATTGGAAAAGTACACGCCTTCGATGCCGATGGCGATCGAGTGTATTATTCTCTAAAGACTCCTTCGAATCTTGCTGTAATAGTACCACAGACCGGTGAACTCATTTTGGCTGGTGAGCCAGATGGACATGAAGCGGAGTTGCAAGTATTGGCTCATGACGTAGGAACCCCACCTAGAAAAAGTCAACCGGCATTAGTTTTTATTGAATTTATAATTCGTGAACGAAAAGAAATGCCCACACTGCATCGTGAAAAGAGAAGAGTTACTCGCGCTGTTCGTCCGACTAAACGTATTGAATTCACGGAGGCTGATGGCGAAGTTGAGGGACGTGCTGTGTTTACACTCGAAAAGGAAACTGATCGTGAGACTTTTAAAATCAGGGATGAAAATCCCTGGGTTACTGTTGAACCTAGTGGTGTAGTGAAAGTTAAAAAGAAGTGGGACTATGAGGAGCTGGGTCCTGAGAAGACAATCGACTTCTGGGTCACGATTACAAATGCCGGAAATGGAGGTAAGTCTTTATAAATAATTCGTGTATTTTGTTTATATATGTCATTATTACATAATATGTATAATATGTGTCAAGGCATTCAATATATGGAATGTATAAAAAACTAACGGGTTAATAACGTATTTTCTATTTCAACTACTATAAGTACATTTTATTATGATAATTGTTACATCCACAATGCAGGTATTGCAAAAAGTGGTTGTACATCATAACGTAATAACAAAAGCGTGGACGAGTCAGCTCACTCACACCTGTCGTATCGAATGGTGCAATGGCGCATGACATTTGGTAGACAGGTTTTGTCTTCACCGGCATTCCCATCACGACCGACATAATCGATCTTTGGATCATAGAAACCAATCATTATATTCTGAGAAATTCTATGCAAAATATTCATTGAATCAAATAACCTTTTTATTTTAACGTTTTAATACGTTTTGAATGTCAGTTATAATTAAATTCGCGAAAATATTATATTTAGTTAGGTCAAGGTAATTTTTAAATTGAATGTAGGAAACGACTCAGTCTTTAAAAGTAAAAACAGTTTTCTATAAAATAAATTAGTCACGTTTTAGGTGAAATTTTAAAGAGAGATTTAAAATAAATACGTCATAATAATTAGTTTTAAGTTCATTGTAGCTCTCGCTGTTACTTTCTCATTTTGCAACGCAAATCGACTTTTTATTAACCTACCTAGTTTCTTTGAGACTGCCTCGACCTGCTCTAGGAGAAAAATTTACTTAAGCGTTTCTATCTTCCCTTTCCAATATCCTTTATACTTTAAACAGCATTTTCTTGAAAATTGCGGATAAACGTACTTTTATAAAATAAGATGATTATAAACTTTAATGAAGAAGCCACCCATGTGGTGTGACTAATCCGAATACACATTAAATATTATTTAAAGATAGTAGCACGAGACATTGTCTAGATGCGCGTGGCATCTTCATTACATAGATAAATCATATAGATGAGACTAGTTGGGCTTCGAGCGTGCGGAATGCGTAGATAAACGAGGACCTGCACGGCCTCAAGCCTTAAGCCTATCATGACAATTCTTTACGCCTCAACCACTGATGAAACTATTACTTATACAGCGTGTGTATCGAAATTAAAATTGATTTATGTTATGGTGCTTTGATTACTATTGTTTTATCTGTTATTAAAAATATTTTATTATGGGAACCTCATTTTTTAAGACTCAGTAAAATATAACATGTATAAATATTGTGACATGTTTATTTTATACGTGCTAGACGGATTTTGATGTGGTGGTAGCTTATTTTTTGAGTTAACATACGATTAATTTTTGTTACTTATGTAATTTATACAGAAATTAGTTTAAATTAGATTATAAATACATTAGATTTAATTTAGATTATAATTACGATAATATTACAAATGTACGGATTTTGTATAATCTTATATGATGCTATATTACTTTGAAGAAAGAGAGGCGGGGAGGGGCAACCGAAGTAGCTAAAAAAGCAAATTTATCTATTATATAAATAATTCTACTAATAAAGATATACGAAATTGCATTACTGTATTCCGTTACAAATGTATTATATATATTTATGATTTCATTACTTGCTTTTCTGTGTCTTATCTCTTTTTCAATTTCTTATCTATTTAAGAAATGCAATTCCTCGCTACGGAGGCTAATATAACAAGAATAAGAAGATATCTTTGTGAAATTCTGTAAGATTTCTCTCTGTATAATAAATATTTTTATCTGAAATGACACCTTTTATATAATAGGTATAAATATAGGTAGGAAACATTTATGGAAAATTACATTACTCTTTTAAAATTTAATAAATTTGCGTTAACTGAGACAATTTGAAATCTTTTGATAGTCTCCCTTTAAAATACTTCCAACATTAACAAAGACAAGCAATTCTGTTACCGCTAAATCTGTAAGACTGAAATTTTCTCCAATTGGTAATTCATAAATCTACATTTTTATTTGTAATTAAAAATCGTTTGAAACGAGGTTTTTAATGTATATTTTATTATAATATATCTTAATTGCGTTATTTTTCTATTGTCTATGCCTATTTCGCATATTCATATTAACATTTAATATGTAGGTTTCACACCTAATGTTTCATCTCTCTGATTATTGTAATCAAAGATTGTCTATGACAGCTTGAGTTCTTCATGTCTTTATTTACAAACTTTGGTAATTTGTTTTGTGTTATTAAAAAAGAATAACAATAAAACAATTTAAGCCTTAAGTAGAATACAAAAACCGGTAACTTTAAATGAAACAGAGTATTCTAAAACCTGTAATTGCGAACAAAGTAGATTTGATTTAAAAAATGGAATATGTGAATGGGATGAGCGTGCCTTGCAAAACAGTTACGGTCCGATTGTCCTGTTTGTTAAAGTCATTCATTCAATCAATAGCAATGGGTGCGGGCGTCGGTCACACAACAATCCAGCACTGCCCAATTCCCCCCATTGTGTCCATTCGCCACAATTACATACACTTCCTATGAATGACCCCGCGTTATACATTACGATCACATCTGCTATTTTTAACGTTATGAGGATGCGTGTATTAAAGGCATTGATCTGTTAACCTTAGTTAATTATTCTTTAACTGGCTCTAGTTACAAATCAATATTGTTATTGATTGGTATTAATATTTGTAGGGTTAATACTTATTTCGTACAAAGAATTCGTGATCAATGAATTTTTAACGAAATACTATTAGCTTTTTTAAAATTTTAAGTACCGTGCGAATATTATATCGTTTGTGGGTAACCAAAACGGTGGGTCAAGACTTAAGTGTGTACGGAACACTTATAAATTGTATGCTGAAGTAGGCACTAGACCGCCTAGTTTGTTTTCATTCCATTACCACAACATATTTTACGGTTAAACAATATAGAGCATTATTTAGGGACTTATATTTTATAGCAGATGGTGACTTAAATACATCCTGTAATCAACGGTCAGAAATTACCTATATAAGAATAACTTTATAAGACCAATACATCATACAATTTAAAAAACTAAAAATAACGAGGTGTCCAATGACAAGCTCTCTAACAGCACTAATAGCCTTTTCATTATGCGATGTTAGTATGCTAGTTGACCTAGTGCTTGACAGATTGGATAATGAAATGGCTGCATTAAACGATTTAAAGTGACTCTCAACAGACAACTCACTTATAAGATACTAATTATCAGTGCAGAATCAAACGATGTATTGTTTTCAAACTTACTATCGAAACTTGAACAATATGGCTTCGTGACTCGCGTGAAGAAACGTTTATATAATTAGATCTAAGATGTTGTAATGTAAACAGCGCACGCATGGGAGCGTAGATCTCAGCCTCCCGACTGTAGGCTTTCACTCTGATAGTGATTTGATTGCTATCATTTGGTCATCTTAAACAGCTTAAACAGCGAAGCGGACCGTTTACACGCTAAGTGTAATTTGTGATATTTCTGATACATGAAATTATTATTATATATTGTATTAAAATAAAGAAAACTATTTTATAGAAAAACTATCTGTTAATATTTAAAGCTAATTATTCACTAAACTAATCGCATTTGTAAACAAAAATTTAATAATATTATTTAGAATAATGTTTAATAAATAATATATACTAAAGGTCAATGAACTCAACAAATAAATTTTGTATTAAAACTTAATGCGTCTCTCAGATCATTTAACATCGGACTAGTGAATAACATTCAACATAAATGCTGTTATAATTATAACAATTATTCATATTTAAATTATAATTTGACTTTAAGAGTGCATTTCCCGTAAGCAAATCAATGGAGTTGATTCTCTGCTTTCTTTCTTGGCGTGTGTTCTTGCGTGGACTCCACTCCATAATGTATTGTTCGCACAGCAATGGTAACTGGAGGGCTCTTTTATCCCGATTGGCATTCACGTACTGCATTCTCCCCTCTTTCAAATGTGAGTTACCCTAGCTGACTTAAGATTGCTTAGTTTTTAATATTTAGTATAGGTATATTCATATTCTGAAGAACTTTTATAGTTATATATTGATTATAAATAAAATGTACTATGAATATTTATACAGTGATAAATGTTGATGTCTTTGAGAAAACGATAGAGAATGAAAGATGAATAGAATACGAAAGAAGATTGTCAATTATCTTCTGTTAGAGATCTCATGTTGATAAATAATATATAGGTATATTTCGAAATAGGATATCACTTACTCCTTAAGCAAACTACGATAAGTTGATACGTCATTAAATATACGATTTAGAGCTTTTACATATAGTTTTTGGTATCATTAAAAGAAAAATAAAATCATTATTGTTTCAGTGATACCATTTTTAAGATGTTTCATGGTTTATTGGCTTTCGAAATTTATTAGCATCAGTTTGGAATTACGAGGGTAACCTTTATTGGTTTATTAAGATTTACTGCAGGCTGGGGATGAAGGTGCAATTGTTGGCTTTTGGGCCTTCGGGAAATAAGCTGAGCTTGATCTATTGCGTTAATGGTTTGCTGGACGTCGTTCTATCTAATTATATGGAACTCAGCTAACATTACTGACCAACCCCACGTATATACATATATATGTATTGCTTAAGAGGGTAGGGACCAAAATATACTAGTTTTATATATCACATATGATCTCTTATTCTTTATGTGAGATATCACATAAAGAATAAGAGATGAGTTTTTGTTATAATTAAATGTTATATTTTGTTTAAGTTTTATATAGAAGTTGCTTACACATTAAAGATTTTATTCAAATGTGCTTAAAATAATGTAACTAACATTATTTTAAGCATATTTAAATAACGGCGCTTGATGTTATTGTCGTGCATCAAATATTTAGGCGAATCGTACTCGGTTATTACTTTACTGATGGCGAAAGCTGTCCGGCACAGATTGCGATCGTCACACCGAATCATCAGTATATTTTTATTATTTACTTTATATTCAAAAAAATAACAGTACATTTGTCATCCCATTGTAGCTGTCATCCGAATTGAGGAGTTTCAAAATTGTTTATTTGGTTATAGAACACAGTATCGAGCTAAAAAGAGATTAATCTCTTGGAACCAGCAAAGATTTGAAAGATCTTCGTCACCTGTATTTTACTATATAAAAGTTTGGTAATATCAATAACTTGCTATAATATTAGCTCGTAAGACACAAATTGTTCCAAATAAGTGTGCACAACCTCAATCCATTCAGTGTTGTCACATAAGTTTAGTTTGTTTAACGACAAAACTTTCGGAAGTTAATTGGCCGTCGTAACTATGTATGTAACAATTGGTAACAAGTGGAATAGTAGCTGGTCCGAGCAGTTTCACAAATTTGATGGAGAGGGCCGAGATAATGGATATAGGGAACCTAATGAAATTAAGTTCAACTATGTGTTCGTGACCGAAGCCACACTATCTTAGTATTAAACGTGGTTTAGAATTTCATTCTACATGAAATGTTTTTAAAAAATATTATCACATTTTAAATAAGTTTATTGAAATTAAAAACGTCTTCAATTAACATAATAATAGCTTTAATTTTAACCTATTACCATATCCATATAATTTGACTGTCAACATCTCATTGAGGGTCTTAATAAAGTCGTCTCATGAGGTCTCACGTAATGCAATTGAAGGCTCATTTATAACGTCCTAAGGGTCGACGGCTGTTAGAATGAAATAAAAATACGAGAGCGTGCATAGAAACGTGTTTAATAGACGTAGCAATGCGTTTGTTCGTCCCGTGTTATAAAAAGGCTTTCAATCGATGCAGATGATACATCTCTTAACGGTGTCATTATGGCTATATATGCAGGTGTTTATTATTTTAGATACCATATTGCGCTGTGTTTTTGTTTTTATTAATTTAAATACTTTTATAGCTGCTAGTATTATTTATTAATGATAAAACAATTAAATATTATTTTGATATTAAACATAAAACATTAATCAGTTAATCGATTAATAATTGAGAGATAACTGGTTTAAATTGAATTCGCAGTTAGAAATGTGGGTTTAAAAATAACTTCGCAAAAGTGGCAGGCGGATGCACGTGTGCGACAATCTCCCTCCCTCTTCCCTCCCCTGCTCCTTTTTATTGCACTCCAACAATTACAGAGCGAGAATGTGAAACCGCAAAAGACCTCCAGTGCCCTTTTGTTATATTCTAATTATCACATTTAATATCAATTATTCCTCCAAATAATCAAATAGAAAAGGAAGTAGCTTCTTTATACTCTCCCTTTTAGAGCTTTGTCGAAATATTTACGCTTCATATTGAACGTGAAATTTCTAACAATGAATGCCGGCATATGTGCACCACGTGGACTGAGCATAAATTATTAGAATAGTATAAACAGAATGGTCATGCCACTTTTTTGTTGGTTGTGTTCTTCCGACAGACCGGAATGAGGCCGTTAAAATTATGATTATTATGACGGAAATTAAATGTAACATTACATATAGAATAGCTGTATCAACGATAGCGTTCGCGGAATATATTTCTTAAAATAAACGTAGCTTAAGTTACTCTTTAAATGAACAGTGAAAGTTTTGTTAAAATCGGTCTAGCCGATTGAGTTTTTTTTATTAAAAAACGATTTCTTTCTAACTACTGTATATATTTTCATATGCATTTAGTGAAGAGATGTTAATTAGAAATTACAAACAGACCTGAATTTGATTTACATTTATATATAAAATATCAACTTTTATAAAGATATTTACATATTAATATGAGTTTTTATTATGTTATAAAATGATTATAGGAACAATAGATACCCGTGTTTATGTCTCGTTTATTTTTCATACATGGACGCGTGGGCGTGGATCGGGAATGAATATTTTTGTCTGTCCGTGGTTTGAGCACATTCATATGTTATTCAAATGTAAATCCAAGCATAGAATTCGTGTATTAGTTTAATATTGGATTGTTTGTTCGGAATTTTAAATAACGCAACAAAACTGATTAAAATATATTATTGTAAGAGATAAGTTTACAATGTGTACTGACCTTATGAATGTTTACATTTATTATCTGAAGATTAATGAGTGTTTAAAGTAAAATTTAATAATCTAGAAATATAAGTCAATAAATTTATAGTATATTAATTAATAATATCTTTGTATAAATACTGTATTAGAGATTTCAATTCTACTAATATTGTAAATGAGAATGTTTGTGTGTTACTCTGTTACGCAAAAACTACTGAATATATTTTAATGAAATTTTACAGTAATATAGCTTACACATCTTTATAATAAAAAAATACAATATTAAAACAAATAACCGAATATAGAATTTAGGGCTAGCAAAGTTGAAGGCATAAGCTAGTATAATTATTATACAAATAATAATTTCCATAAAACAAACAGAAATTTAATTGAATTTGGAAACTATTGACTTCCTTTATTAATTAATTCATCGTTGCTTGCTTTGCTCCTCGTCCTAACAATAAAGTATGAAGTGATGCGCTTTCAGTTTCTCTAAATTTAGTAGATATCAGTTATGCATGAATATAGATTACTATAATCATTTAATGGTAAGTTATATTGTACTACATTATATATTATACAATTCATACAATTGAAATGTCTGGTAATCGCTTTAAAAGGTATTTAAACGAGCTTCAAACTGCAAGACGCTACGCAGAGTTAGTAATCGATTGAGACATGTTCGACCCGCAGACATGCGATACTGTATCATGTCTTCAACCGGATGTATTTATATAATCCAAGTTTAAAACACAATTTAAGACAAACAAAACATAAAATGCGGGTATAATATTATTACGGTTTTTAAATATCTTAGTCACCTAATTAATAAGTTTGTGTTTATATTATAGTTAGACATTGTGTTTCGAAATGTGATTCTTGTAATTAGTGTAGTAAGTTTTAGAACATTCTAGCTTCAAAAGGGCAAGGTTCATAGAAAAGAACTAGCAAGAAACCTTTTTATTTTAATATTTATTTATTATTAATTTACATAGTTACAGTATTGAGTCTCAGTTGTAATACAAATATTACAAACTTCATTTTTTAATTTATAATGTCATCTAATGTCAAATATAAAGACTTAATCTATTAGAAGAAAAATTAATGATATTTAATGATTATAAAATAAAATATAATATGAAATATGGCTTAGAACATTACATTATAAAGGCCGTTGAACGGGGTCGCATCCCGTATCGATCCAGACTGCATATGCCTTCACTGTGGAACTTATTACTAGAACTTCGCAACCCCGCAAAAGTTACATATTAATAACAAGAACAGATATCTTAAAATAACCGTTTATTTTGTGTTATTTGATAAACGTAATCTGATATTCTTGTGACATTTAATAGGATTAATTTGAGCTTTTAAAAGCATTTGCTTTAATTGATTTATTTACAGTTATTTTTAAATAGAAAATACACTAAATAAATTTAAATTGTTGAAATACATAGTTTATTTTTCATGTAATAATTATATATTCAAACAATATATTTTGATATATATATGTATTTTATATAGTATTTTAGCTTTCTAGAACTTTTATTAGTATTATTTAGTTATTAATTTAGTTATATTTAAGCGGTTAACTATCAGTGGTTGTATGGAAAAAATTCTGCTAATCTCCCAAAAGACCACATCAGTTGGACATATGATGTTACACGCCAAATCAAAGCGATCAAAACAAATAAAACTGTTATCTACATATGGATATATATACATACTATTCCCTAGAAAAGATAGATATAGATTTCGTAACTATATATAAACAATTACGATTAGTTCTAGTAACAAAGATATGTAAACAACATTGTGAATATTAATTGAGAGTAATGCATCGCTGTTTGAAAGCTGTTTGGAAGCTTTTAGTAGTATCTATCTTATGCATGAAGTTGACCCACTGTGAAACGAGTGTATTAAAAAACCCCTCTAGATCCCCGCACGTTTCCTGTGTCATTCAACATTTGTTCAACTCAGACCCTAATGGATTTATTTAAAACCTCACTGACATTTATAAGAATCAAAACATTAATGCGTTTTTCATAGCAGGTTTAATCGTGTAACTTTTATCATGATATCGTCATGTTTTTCCCACAATAGTGTAGATCGTGACCGTTTTGGAGATCGGGAGCAAAGATAGCACTTACCATCCAGCCGCCAATCAACGAAATAGAAGTTGAATCGTGAGGAAATTAAATGTAAATGTTGTCTCAATTATCCTATATATATATATATATATATATATATATATATATATAATAATGTTAGTGTTTATGGCTAGTAATAAACTGACCCTTAACAGTTTATGTGTTGTTACATAACATTAAGTAAGTTTTAACTGGATTACAAAGTAACATTACATTTGTCAAGTGAATTATACATATAAATAAAATTGAAGTGTCTATTTATAATTTCAAACTTACAGCTGTTCACTAAATCTATATTCAATTATATACGTTACTAAAAATATTAACAATTTCTGCCTGTCTATCTGTTTATTCCGGCTAATCTCTAAAACGACTGGAATGATTTTAAGAGGACTTTCACTACGGATAGCTGATGTTATAAAGTAACTTAGACTACTTATATTAAAAAAAATATTCCGTGCGAATGAAGTCACGGGCAGAGCTAGATGTTAAATAAGAAAAGGTCAAACACTAGTTGACACTATCTAAGCTTCGAGGTGCGAAGCGCACATACAAAGGCAGTTAGCAATCTAAACACGAGTCGTCTGTCTTTGGAATGTTGTTTTCATGTTTTATTGCTTGTAAAAATGATAATAATACAACCCGATCTCCATACTAAAATACCCACAACTAAATGCTTTAGTAATTCTATATATCCTAAATCTTCGAGTCGAATATCTCTCTGTATTCTACTACAAACTCAAACCCTGATGTTTTGACGGACATGATGATGTTATATTTATTTATTTTGTGTAAGCTAAATAATGATTGGTTGAAATGTGATTACCGAAGAGCTTATTACACATATCATCTTTATAAGTGGCTGTAATGAATAGCGGTTAGGAGCTTTGTAATCAGCGGTGTTCTCAGTAAAGCCGTGTCTTAACCCAAATAATAGCGTTTATGAGTTTGAGATGTTTGTAAAGTAAACATGTTTAAACCCGTTCAGTGACGTTTGTTACAATTTTGGTATGAATAGAATATAATTGATACATTTTTTCTTTGAAATGAGATTTATGTGCTTGATTTAAATAACAATAATGCATAAATTAACAGTAAATTATCATTAATGAGGGGTGAGTTTTGTAAGCATATTTAATTATTTAACATACTTCTAATGATAGGGGTTTGTTAAATTATATATCGTATTTGTTAATTTCGGCACATATGAGTAAATTATCGAATGCTTCTAAAATATTTATTTACAGAAAATACATGTAGATCCATTCGTCCAAACTAATCCTAAAACAAAACTATTTGTGAGCTGTCTATAGTAAGCTTGCATATGGAAAAAATCCGTTGGGATAAACAGAATGTCGGGTGTACGTGTCAACGGCCGCATCCCCTCCCCGCACCCCACACCCCTCAGGGTAAGGGTGGCCTCACACCACTACGATATGGTATTAAGACCCTAAGACACAGTCTTTAATATCTTTTCACGCTTCGGTTTTATTTGATCGCTCTATTTCGTTGATTGATTGTTTCTGTATATTAAAGGATTTGATACAAAACTATTAGGCTATTAGAGACTCGTATATTTTCTTCTACTATATATAAATATTACGTTAGTGCTATTCAATCATTCTTTTCTCGGAATATAAAATATTTAACTTTTAAAGGGGGAATAGTAATATTATTCAAGACACTAATGTGACACTTCTGTGAACTCTTGCACTGAAATTTGTAACTTTATTTAAAACTCGAGAGGTGAACCAAGGGATTCTGAATTCAAGACGAGGAGAAACTTAAGTAATATTTGTGCAAGAAGTTTTCATTATTTAAATTTTAAAATACATCGTATAAAAATATTTCATTTCGGAGTATTACGGCTGCGGGATCCAAAACATTTATTTCTCTTTTAATAAATGTCGCTTCTGTCAAACGCTAAGATAAATAATAAAACTTAATTTCAATGAAGAGGCCTTAGTTAGATAAGTGTTCTTTTTAAACACTCCTTAATCGGTACGTTTGAACGTGAGCACTCCACGTCCATGGGAACCATCACTTATTACTAATATAATGAAGTCGTAAGTGGGGTTCTGATTGGAATATACCGTCCTATGATACCAAAGAGGTGGCATTGTCCCGATCAAAGAGCGTTATCTATACTTAATGTGTCGATGAGATTGAGTGATAGCTTTCTTCGCTGGAATCCGATGCCTATTATTTTGAATACGTGGCTTTGTGATCTTTGTTGAAGATTTATAAACAGAATATATTAAAAAATATATGTGGAGTTTGTTTTTTCTAACCATCCCACATAATTTGTAAAAGGAATAATAAAATAAATAATCGTTTTATTTTTATAGAAAAAAAAAACTAAAAATATTTTTAGTCTGTAGTCACTAATCGGACAGTCAGCAGAAAGGGCGCGTAAAATAACATGTTATTTATCGAAGGGGACCCGTGATATATTGGCGCTATTAGAAATATCTTCGTTTACACTATATGTACGTATATGGAGGGACACTTTTTATAATACAAATATTTTATATTATTTAGGATAAATACTGCCATAACACAATAAATAAAACAAACATTAGAACCGATCAATAATAGAGTATCGTCTGGAGGTGCATTGTTCTAATGTATTATTATAAACAATATTTACCCACAAACTGAGATCCAGGCACGCTCCGTTAATCTCGTTATAAAATACCTTTTATACAATAGACGTGATACAATAGCGAATCGTATTCTAAAAATGAATTATATTTCTGGTTCCGCAATGCAGTGGTGCATGGGGTAGCATGGCGTCCGTAACGTTGACTCGTGGGACGACCATCCAGTTATAGTTATTTGATATTCTTTATTTGAATCTCTATTGAAACAACCTTATTAATTATAATGTGTGTGTATGTGTGTTTTATGATATGTATTATCTACTAGCTGTGCCAACAACTTCTTATAATATGTTTTTATATATAAAAGTAACCAAAGTTACTCTTTATCAGCAATCCGCTAGTGAAACTCCTGTTAAAATTGGTCCAGTCGTTTTTGAGTTTATCCGAATGTTCTGAACATCAGTTCAGACTTACATGTCAAGTACAGAATTATCAGCACTTCCCATCTTTTAGTTGAACGCACTTCTAATACTGGTAATGTCTTGTTATGTTGCTTACCAACGTTTATAATATATCAAACGTAAAACTATTATAGATATATTCAAACAAAACATACACTCTTCAGCTTTATATTTAATTTCATTTAACGATCAAAACATTTTCAAACAAACTTAAATTAAATTTTGAATTATTATCTTAATTGCTATCGGATAACTTGGCATTATTTTATTTACAAAGCTAAGAACCATATCAACTGACAAATTCGACAAAAAAAATCGTTCTCAATTCGCCTTGTGAAATTAAGACTTGTTACAGACAGATCCACAACCACATGAGAATTTTTAATACTGTTTTGGGTACGAAGATTAAAAACTAATGGTTTTAGTTTAATTACAGTCAAATATTTTATTGATATAGTATATCTGAAGCGTCTTGTTATTGTAAATCTAATTTATAGCTAGATGTTAACTTCGGTATAGACACAAGGGGAGATCGGCGGATGCTGTCGATTTAGCTGTGACGGTGACTTGGCTTTCGGTTTTATTATTCTTGACACCAAAATCAATAATAACGGCTTCATTGTTACTGACTGCGACCCTCGTCTTAAAATAATTGCTATATAATATTACTGAAGATAAGATGAACATTAATTAAAATTAAGATTTGTTATTGAAAGTAAAAGGATTTTTGAATAGAATATTATTATATTAAATTATATTGATATTTATTATATGTTGTCGTGGAATTCGTCCATTTTGATAAGACTTATGTCTTAGCTAAGAAAATATTTGTGATATCTTTATTAATTTGATTTTTAACAGTATAAGTTTTAATTGAACTGATTTATCTCTCAAAGCACACTGAACCGTATACGAGTACACCTAAGTCTGTTTTTACACGGTGGTTCCAGAAAAAACCGTTTATAAAAACCGTGTAAAAAAAGACTCTCTCTCTCTCTCTCTCTCTCTCTCTATCTCTAAAACCTAGTTATTGAAGATAACTCACAAAATAATAACACATTTCAATTGCTCTGACCTGTAAATTTGCTTGTATGCACAAAAAGGGAATTCCCCTAAATTTGTGAATGAACATATTTCGCAGAAATTAAATTTGACAAAAAAAAATTAAGCCCAAAAAATTTTAAATCGTGCTAAATTGAAAAAAATCGTGTAAAAAATTAAAAATATTTTATTTTCAAACCGTGTTATATCAAAACCGTGTAAAAACTGACTTAGGTGTATAATATTTATATTATGGATCCACGTCACTTTGCAACTCATGAGCCTACAATCTTTTGTTCATAAGTGCCTAATTTTATTAAAACCTAATAGTCACTTCTCTTTAATTTTCATCCCCAGGTTTACATTCACATACACATACACACACACACAAACCTAACAACAAACACATACACATACACACACAAAACACACACACACACACAGGTTTATCTATTGTTATTTTTAATAAATAAATTTTTAAATATACTATTATGGCACCCAAAAATAAAACCATAATTAAATTTGATTGGAATTTGGCAGTATGGTTGAACTTGAGCAGCTCCTGACCTACTTGCACTGCTGTCAATGCTAACTTCCTTAAGCAGTTTCGACTACTATTCGTTAACTAGATGAATACTCCAGGCTACTTATACTAACCGGTTTTATACTTTGACATGACTTAATTAACGTATCTTTCAGATTCAATAAATCATCTTCAAGTTCTTAAATCCAGTTCATCCATTTATCTTATTATATAACATTGATATAAATATTGTACTGAGCATATAAGAACATTGTGATTTCCTGTAATAAGTAGTATACAGAATGTATTTGTATTACATATATAGGAGGGTGTCTAAATTTAGACTCATAGTCTATTTTAGGACGAATTTAAACTCATTCTTTACAAAGGCTTCTTTAATTTTATTGCTACAACTATTTTTAATCTACGCTCATCTAAGAATCAGTTTATTCTTATAAGTTGATGTTACCTATAAATTAATAATTAGGAAGCCACAAACTGCTAAATAAACTAAGTTATCGGTCCATCTGTCCATCCTTCATCTTGTTAAATGCAGCTTCCGACTCTTGTTACTAACCTACTAAAACAATTTAAAGTTTATGTCAAAGTTGATTTTGAAAGCATCTATTAATATAAACATAACATTTAATAACCTTTAAAAACAGTAAAGATATTTGATAAGGGTTAATGGGATATACAAATGAATTTTACAAGTACAAGTGGAAGTGTCAAACCCTGTTGTGTTCTATCATTTGTCACAGCCCACCTTCGACCCAACCTCCAGAGGATCGCTTGTCACCTCATATTCTAACATAAGGGATGATTTGATATGAACCATTCTATAAAAAATCATGTATTTGTTTTTGACCAAACATTTATGAAGGAAGATTGAATTGTTTTACAATTTATGATAAGTTTTAATTGAACATTACAAAGATGATACACTATTTAATTATAAGCTTGTGGTAACATTGATACTTATATTTATCCATCGTATGTTTTAACGAAGGTTCATTACCCTCGCTTTGTAAGTGTTACCGTGCTTTATGTAAAATCCTTTTCTAGTAAATTGCCTCAATCTTTTGTGATATGTGAGAGGAAATGCACTTCCCTGGCCATCATTTCCCTCGTTCTGTTTCTGATATTATCATATAAAAGTTTTTATACCTTTTATGTAATGTACACTTAGTCTATTGCTGTTTTAAACGAAGTTAGTTTCTGCCTCGTTATATTTTTTGATATTTAGCTGTAATAGTCTGAAAAAAATATATATAAATTGAATATAAAAATTAAATATACAAATTCTTTTTAATAAAATTTATCGAATTTCAGATTATTTGTTATAATTTTCATATTTTGAATATACAATATTATCTTAAACCGTTTACAAAATTAAATTAAAATTTAAACAAAAGCATTGCATTCAATCTTCATAAAATAAAATCATTTCAATTTAAAACGATTTTAATGAAACGATAATATGCTTTCTTACAATTGTTATTTCAATATTAAATCGTATATTCGCAATAAAAACGCAGAATTTCGTTTTATCTGGATATGTATGGGGATGGGGAGAGATTTTGTAGTAAGAAGGGTCTTGCAATCGTACCCTCTGGCGTTAGTGCGCGTATTGTCTACGTAAACACCCTTTTGAGACGTCTGCGAAGGGATGGGGGGGGGGGAAGGGGGGCAAAATACCTATTACATGTCACTTGTAAGTGGTACCTATATCCGATGCAATTTTCTTAATGGATTATGGATTTTTATTAAAGATGAATGCTTGTGTAATGAACATTTGAACTTTTTGAATACTAATAAAGCATTATTTCAACGAGTAATATATGATCGATAGATATATATATCGATAGATAGATCGATTACAGATCTAAAAGATTTAGGCCTTTTATTTAGTGCTATAGTATTTTTTTATATTTACTATATTCTAATTACAAGTAATAGGATATTACGTAATACAACAGCTTTTAACTTTTTTATCATACAATGATATACATCTTTGTGTAAAATACGAACTTTATTGTCAATATTCAAAAAAATGTTTGAAACGTGAATTTCTTATTTCTATTCCGAGTCAAGGATCTCTAATATAATGTCCAATAAAAATGTAACCCTTCAATGGGTTCTCAAAATCTCATAACATTTGTTTGAACGACGCACAGAACGACATTTTATATATTATTATGATAGAAAGGTTAATATACTTTTATTTTATTTCGTTTAGTACAAGTTGCTCCTTAATGCGGTTTATATCAAGTTATAGTTTTAATATTAATTGCGACAGCAAGAAAGATATAACAAAGTTATCAAGCAGCGTTATTCTGGACTCCGTTGATGAGTTTAGGAAGTTAATCTATAGGCTGTGTTGTTTTCCATTGATTCCGATACTTTTCTATTTACAAAATAAACACGTACCAAATAACTTTTTCGTCTTTGTTTCTGTTATATTTAGGAAATCTATTTTGTGGTCCACATTTAAGCGCACAATTGTGTGAACAAATTTGTTCTTTAATAGTTTTATTGTTGTATCTTGCGAGATAAGTTAAAGTAAGATAAATTGTAGATAATTTTCTATAAATAAATGTATAAATTTATTTAAAATTAAATGTCACAACAAATGAAATACCAGGTATAAGCTGAACATTTGAATGTAATATGTAATTATAACTATATTAACTCAGCTTTCCATTTGTATCTAATGCAAATTAATGTAATTATTCGGTGTTAAAATTGACCCAAATAATTCTATTGTGCATATTGTTCAAATGTGTAACAACATATGAGTTATATTCAACATATATGTGATTTGTCGTATGCATTGTTACGATGTGTACAATTTAGTTAGCATTTCGTAGGATGCAACTACGGATTCTCGTCCGGGAAGTGTATATTGAACAAGAAATAATACCGCTATAAAATATACAGATTATTTTATAACGCATGTATGTCCTATATGTTAGTGTAATATAAAGCATTTCGTTTAAAACTCGAGGCTACGAAGAAGTCGCGTTGCCCCGAGCCCGAGTGAGACGAAATTATTGATTTCGGCGCACCGGGCACGTTAACTTTTGCATTCGTTCTCCAAAACGAAAATTAGATGTGGCTGTTAAATTATCGTAATATCTTATATAGAAGCATAATTATACTTTATACGTCTACCGATATATTAATGAAGTATGAAGTCATTTTTTTATGTAGAATAACAACAAATTAATTTGTTCTCTTTATGATTTTGTCAAACAAAATTTGGCAACATTTCATTCCTTAATTAATCAGTTCTTATGTACTTCCTTAAGTATTTTTATTTTTATCTTCTTTTTGAATTTGATTTCGCTTTGAGTTCCAAGAAATATTTTTGGGAACAAGCTAATAGAAATATATGAAATCCAGTTAACATGTTTATTTCTGATGGTATTTTATAAATAGCTCGAATAAATTCTTTATTACTTATTGACGTTTATTAAACTTTTTAATATTAGTATTACTATTTAATATTAAATAGAAAAGAAAGAAACCTTAAATTTTTTGGAACTGTAAAACCTACAAGTATGAAATTTGGCAAATCCTTGTCGGGTTGGCATTCGATATGAAAAGTTTCTACATATGAGTTTCTACATATGGACTGTATGTCCATTATATCTTCCTCATTATCCCAACTAAATATAAAAAAATATGTTTTTGCCTTAATTAATATATTAATTATATTGCAATAATATATTTTTGGCTTTCTCTATCAGGATAATTGTATAAATATAAATATATGTGTGATTTTACTATTGTTATGTGATAGTATTGTTTGTATCGAACGTCCAATTTACGGCTAGCAGAGCTACCGCGTGTTAAATATAGCTCCAGCCGGACATTGAACCGAGCAGCGCCGGACATCATAGTAATGAAAGTAACTCGTACTACCGATTTTCAATTAAACTACTACCTCTGAAACTCGTGTGTAAGTTAAAGGAATTATTTTAATTTTATGTTAATACTAATAAGAAGTATTTATAGGAAAGTTTTTTATCTTCGTGGGTTCTATTAGCTAGTGGTAGGTCAGTTTTTACTGTTCAAACCTACCGCTATGAACAAACAAATTCTATATCATTAGTAATGTCTAGAGCGCGTGTCCTCCCTATAATGTCATGACAGTATGCATTTGAAGCTATTAGCTGCTAATGGACGACTAAAACGATATCATTTTCTAGAACATGTTAGCGTCGAAACAGTTTTTTTTTCTAAACCAACACACGCTTTCCAATTATAAAAATTTATTTAATATTTTATTAATATGTATCCAATATGAATTTATTGATCGCTTTGTTTCTCATTTCTTCTATTTGCTTATCTTTTTCAAAAGCTTTAACATATTTATATTGTAAGTAATAAGTTAATAAAGCTAGTAACTTAATATTTGGTTTCCAATCAAAGACCTTTAAGTGTTAGAGTGTGATAATAATTGAGACGGCTGAGCTTGTCAATATAATTTCACTAGGTTATCATTTTTATAATATATATTTATATAAAGTGACATCATTTAACGGTAAAGGAAAGGGAGATTAGACATCTTCTTCTCTGTCATGTACGAAATACTGCTATAACAAGTTACTTTTCATTGACTTTCTATAAGAGGGTGGTAGTATTATTGATTGTCGCAGGGGGCGTGGTGGTAGCGCATTTGATCCCCGCACGACTTATATATGTACTATTATGTATTTACTAAATAAAATACTTTATGTATGCATTTTTTCAATTATTAAATGTGTAACCTTAGTACAAGTTGTATTTAGTTAACGGCTAGATTGCGTTCTGTAGAAATTTTCGAATATATTATTAGTAAGCCTATTCAATCATTTTGCCAACAATAACTACATATTTAATTGGTTTCTTTATAAATCTATAAAAAATCTAATTTGTGATCAGTATTGACATTTTTAATATCGTTTCTACCTCTTCTCGTGGTTGTTCAACAAGACTCTATACAAAATCCCCATAAAATTAAATATTAATTAAATGGAAAAGTATATTTAAGCTTACCAACTAGTTCAAATACACTAACTTCTGATAAATATCGCTTTAAAAGTTACGATCCAATTTAGTACAAAGTAAATGGGTTATAATTCTACTATAGTTTGGAGTGCTTTTGGATAGTTTTTTTTTTGTAAAAAAATATAACCAATTTGACAAAAGGTTGTGACTTAAGGATCTTTAAACGTATTATTAAAGTAATTTTAAACAAACAACTTCCATTTCACTCTTTATGTCGAATTATGAAATATTGTTTCGTTTGTGCCTATTATTTAAGCAAAATTACAGTTAATTAGTACCTACATTATACATAACGAACAATGGAATTTATGAAACACGACAAACTGACAACACGACATTTCTATAAAAGGTAATGGCAAGCAAAAAAAATATTGCCTTATAAAATTATAGAAAAGGAAATTTATCCATAGCTTTCACAGTTGGTTAAATTGATAAGTATCCAAACATTTTCATCAGATCTTTCATCTAAAAGCAGCTAATGTCAAGGGTGTACATTTCACGGGTCACTATTTTACCCACCGTATCTTATTAGGATTAGTAGCCGCGGTAAACAGGCGCAGGCACGCCGAAGAATCCTAAAAATCTTTTCAGCCTACGTTAATGCACATTTAACACGCACTTGGCTCATTTTTTGTAAATGTAATACCTAAATCTTATATCTACTATGGAAAAGGTTTTTTATTTTCTACAATGTAAATGCTCTTTGTACACGCAAACTATTCTACTAAGTACTTTTAAATCAACACAAAATCAGATACAAAATATAAATTATTATTTTTACGTTATCGGATCCTACCCGATATTGTATTAATAAAAATGATTCCAACATACGGCTACTACCAATTTTGAGAGTAGCGTTGTCTAACAGTCCAATACTAATATATATATTTCCAGTATTCCAACAATTATAGAATTAGATAACTATAGCCGGATGTAGCACTTAGTTATATATAATATATTATACTAAATATATATCTGTACATTAGTTCAGAGAATGTAAAATAAACCTTTATCGATTTCCAAAACACAAAAGCACTGAGCCAATTTCAATTTGATACAGATATGTGGTGGAAAATCAAAGCCTCATTGCGTAAACAAGGGAGTGGTTATTACTATATATATATATATATATATATATTAAATGAAATGTTTTTAACAGTAACAGTACAGTAAAATAGTGTCGTAATATACTATAGTTAATATCAGTGTTCGCATAATTCATTGTTTAAAATGTAGTAATAAAAAATCTAAAATTTATTTTTTTCATTTCAATTATTGATTGATTGCTAATAATAATTTCTACATGGAATAACGTTTTAAAAAGGACTCTTGCTTCCGACAGATCTGCTCGACATATTCCGTTACAATATTATGATTATACAATACTCAATTCTCTCTCTACTTTTTGGTTTATAATCTTATAAAGTACCCCAGAACATTGTAACAATTATGATTTAGGTACGTACGTTTAGGCTTTATATAATAACTCATTTTTTTAGCTTCTCTGCAACTTAGGTAAAGTCATTAAGCATTCAATCGGTTTTACTAGTAATACCAAAGGCATAAGCAGTTAAAATGTATAAAAATCGACACAAAATCTATGTCAATCTATAAACGTGCTATGTTTTATTGTAAGTCACTAAGTATAATTGTAGTTGTAGGGCTCTCGGAGGCCGGGTAATGAAGCCCTGTTAATTGCCCCCCTCGCACCCACACCCTGGCCGGCGTTAAATGACCCGACAAATTGACCGCCACACGCGATACTCGATTCCACATATTTGTTGATGTGATTGTTGAATTTCTAACACAATATCGATCTCTGCAACCGACGGTTTTATTTAAGCTATGAAAACTAGTTTTATAATACCCTTATAATAACCGTAATAAATTTTAATAATAGATATTGCGGTTCAAAAATAAAGTTACAACTCTATGGCAGCGTCGTAAAAAGTTCGTAAAAGCGTTATTACTCCAGAATGTTTATTTTATGATCTGACATTACGTACGTACCTACATTACTTTATAATTGTAATAGTATCATAAAATAATGTTTTTTTAAAATAAATTACAATAAATATTAATTAGACGTCAACTCGAAATAACAAAACTGAGTTTAATTCAAACTAAACAGAACAATACTATATTTAGAATAATAAATTTGATCTAATTCAGAAATTATACAACAAAATTTTACACAGAATTATGCCTAAACAAACTAAAATAGCTCTAATATAATAAAAAACAGCAAATGAAATAAACATTCATTAAATAGGTACTGAAATTATTAATTACATTACTTTTAATTGTTTTTGGGGACAACAAACTTGTCACCTAATTCATCTCGTTGCTAAATAGTCACTAATTAATAGGCGTGAATATATCCAGGTCATTTTGATAAAGACCACGATCTGTAAGCGGCGGTCGCACTCGTTATATTGTCACATATCATGTTTAAACGCGAAATATAAATTAAAATAAGATTTATGGCTATGTTAATTCGTATTCAGTGCTTTTACTGGTTATAGCGAATTAAAAATATTAAAATGAAGGAATTAAAATCATAATATTGTTCAGTGACCGTACAATGTACAATTTCTAAACTCATACTCATGCTGAATATTTGATATTGAAAGTTTTCAACTTCAAAACTAAATACAACAGATACAATATAATTATTTTTATTGAAAACAAAGTTATTTCATATCTATTAGTATACCTAATTAAAACTTTTTTTTGTGAAGCACTTATTTAAATATATAAAATAAAATATATATAAAATATCGGTATTTGTGGAAGTAAATTTAGAAATTCACTGATACATATTTTTATAAAATAGTATTCGCGATGTTTAAAAATCGCAACAGAGAGAATCGAAAGATGAATTATTTAGTACCCTTTAAGTAAGAAAGATGTATACCTAATATATATACTAAATGATTGCTAAATGGATGGAAAGCAAAATTATTCTACTATTTTTATACAAATGGAATAATCTAGTTATTCTCAATCATTGAATATTCAATTTATTAAAGTTTCATAATCTAAGTAGAAATTTATTAATGTAATTTGTATTGATCAAATTATTATTTTGATACTTTTCATTCCATACTATGAAAACAATTTTTGTTACAATTGTTTTTTTTTCTCTTACAATATCAATTTCACAATGTTGGTTAACATAATTTTTGCTTCAATATTGATACTGATTTAAATCTTTTTGTAATGTATAATTTTTTTCATGTATTTTTTATCTTTTCAGGTAATTATTGCTCATCAGTGGAGGAATCGGTATTGGGTAACGGTTTTATTATAATACATAGAGAAATAGTACTTATAAATAAATAAAAGAATCATATTTGAGTCAGGATGGAATGGAAAACTGTATAACAAATATAAAGGACGATACAATTAGAAACTTGACGGCAATTTCCTAATAAAATTCAGTAAAGCGGTGTGTAAATACGACTGAATATTTCAAGCGTGCTTAAACGTGGCGTCAAATGTGATAAATGTCCTTTCAAAATGTTGGATTGGGTAACAAATTATATTCTATCCGAGTTGCCGCAGGTATTCAGATTTTCAGAATTTATTACATTCGAAATTGGGAAGGATTCCGCTCAAGTGCAACTTACCGAATAGAACTGCAAAACTTTTCTCACAGATTAAATCGCCAAATTTGGCTTATCTGTTTTACGACAGTTTGTTTTGATATAATTTTTAAACACTTTTACCAATTTTTGAGCCTGATTGATTTGATTTTTATGTTTAAATCTGTTTTCATAAACAGTGAACAAATCACTTTATTTTAAATTATGTCTTCATATTCACAAATCAAATGTAAACGTGTTTAACATTAAATATAATGTTACTACAGAATTAAATTCTGTACATGTTTCCGTCTCCTTTGTCTTAGACAAATATATGTCTGTTGTTTCTTAAGAGGAAATAGGACGATAATTAGGTGCATGTTCATTTCGTAAAATGGCTGGGGGTGAGATAAATTCCGCCTAAACGGCTTTCCTAGTTAACACTGCACTCCTAGATCAGACTTGCTTGGACCAAGTTATCAAAGTTTCCTACACTACGTTCTTATTGAAAATGTTGCAATTAAGTTATTCATGTCTTCTACGTGAAGACAGAACATACCTTCAAAGTTTATGTGATAATTTACATCTGCAGGAACTGTTGGGATAATATCAAATTTGTTGAACTACAATCTTCATACATCTATAATTTAGACAGTTTTTAAAAAGGGGAAAATTATAATCGTGCCATAAATTATTTTCAATACAATCAATTCAATTATATCCAGCAACAAAATATATTTAATTAATTCAATAATTTACATATCAAAACGGATTGCGATAATAAAAAAGCACATTTAAAAATTTCATTCATTAAAAAAATTTGTTATGCTAAATGAAGATAACGTAAAATCGTAGTTTGTAGCGGCAGTTCTACGAATGTAAGTTGAATTCATAATGGCGGTCGCGTAGGCCACGAGGAGAGCACGCGGCCCGTAGAGTACGCGTGCGCTGTTCGACGGAACTCGGGGGGTCTGGGTGGTTTCCTCCCATTTGTACCTACTCGGTCCAGACCCGCATCTGAATACAATATTAAAATCTACCGTTTCTGCCTCGTGGTTCACGCTTTTAAGACTAATCGATTCCGTTATATAATATTAAGATTACAAATTATAATAATGAAAATATTTAGCCAGGTATCTTTATACATTTGTTTTACTGTTACGATAAAAAATGTATATCAATTGGCGTTCAAAATTAGTTAACACTTAAATTGTGTAAATTAATAGAAATTATGTATTGAAATTATGTATTAAAATATGATTTCGTGTACTTGTGTTGCCTTATATACATTTTTTTTATCTCTATCTCCAATATTATCAATGAGGTCTGGCAATACGCCAAAAACAGAGTACTAGTATTAGAGTCGGTTCCAATGAGTAGAGTTACATTAGGTATATTTATATCATAGTAAGAAATAATAAACAAAAATAATCAAGTTCTTTAATTCAATTCGCATAAAACTTGCATAAATTAAATATAAGGATCGAGCCGTAGTAAAACCTGCATACTAAATGCAACACTTCGTTTTCTCTGATAACTTTTAAATTGATTAAATTTAAATATTCATATAAATTATAAGTCTATCAGTAAGGATGAAGGTTTACATCGACATACAAAATATAAACTTTATTTAAGTTATTAAAATTGCATATAAAATTTTATTAATAATAACTTGGCACGTGATGCTTTTGTTATAATAGAGGTCGTTTAAAAACTACTATAGGATATTTGGCAATCATCTCAGATGTTGATCTCAAGAAAATTATTGAGTAAAATCTGTCATTCTTAAAGTTGTCCAGAAGCCAAAATAACAGTATCTATTGATTTGAATTAAAAAATCCAGGTAATATTTAATAAAATTCCAATATATGTATACTAACTGTGCTCACGACTTCGACACGAATATATTTTTTATAATGAAAGTAGCCTAACCCTTATCAGTGGTGGACCAGTGAAAGTTCTATTAAAATTGGTCCAGCCGTTTTTGAACTACTCGGACCAAACAGTTGACAGATGAAGAAAAATTTTAAAAATTATTTTTTATCTACAATAATTACCGTATATTTTAACATATTCATTTAGTAATTTTTTTTAATATGGAATTACAAACAGACACTTTAATTTTATATATATGTATAGATTTCCTAATTACCCAAAAAAAAAATATATTATACTGTTTTGATCGCCTGTTGGTGTTGTGGTTAGTAGCCCTGCCTACAGAGTCAAATGTCGTTCGATTCAAACACGGACCGAATTTTAGTGTCTCCTACAGATTGATGTTTTTGGGCTAGATTGAGCTAGATGGTTATTTACTCTTGTTGATTGAAGAAAAGAAAAAAAAAAAAGAAAAAAAATATATATGGATATTTAATTAATATTTTTTATTTCATATCCTTATCAGAAAATAACGTGATCAAAGAATAATCAAGATCCATTGTGAGTTAAATTCAGTTTATTACTTAAAAATGTTTAAATCGACACATATTGTAAGAAAATTCGTTCGAATAATTATTTTAACTTATTTGAAGGATATCTATTGGAATAATAATATAGCCACTTGACCGGTTTTTATTATAGTTATCACAGATAAGGAACATTACAGGGTTCTTGGGTTCAGTTGTGTGTGAAATAGCCTGAAACTGAAGCCGGCGGATAGGATTACAGCAAACGTCGGATTTATTACGGATATAAGTAAATCCCATAGGACGAGGGACACCGCATATTACGACATGACAAAAACATCCTTGTTTGTGACTCCCGACTTATGAGAATCCTGACTCTAATAAATATTCGTCCTCAATTTTGCTGACTGAGTAGATTCTCTATGTATTATTAGGATTTTGTTTATTTCTTCTACTATGTTATGGTTGTATGTAATTTAATAAGTTGATTGATCAACCAACATTATTCAAATTTGATACTTAAATAAAATATGCTGGATATAAAAAATATTTACAAAGCCTTTGCTCCTATACTAATAAATCTGTATGGCAGTATAAAATCCTATTAATTAAAACTATATTATTAATATATTAAATTCTATTCTACTACAAAGTCTTTGATCTTCTAAATGCTAAATGTTCAACTTTCCTTTAACAATTTAATGATTTTTCGCTCATTAAACCGTGTTTAATTCTTCTATTTAACGATGTATCTTTTCCATTTTCACGCTCTCCTTAACAGTGGCACTGAAGTGTAAGTATAGTAATGTATTATTATAATGTACTCTATTTTATTTTGAAAGAAATTGAATGTTTCAATGGTCATTAGTCTCATCATCGTATTACACTGATGGTTTTATCGATAATTGAATTCTTCTTAACGAGGCGTATTTTTCTGAAGAGGCTATATATTATCCGGATCAGAAAAGTTTATTTTAACTCAGCATCTAATAAAAAGAAATCGGAGAATAAAATGAGATCTTTCATTACACTTAAGTTGCGTTTTTTAAATAATCTCGTTGAATACTTAAACGACTCTGACCTTAAGCAGTCGATTATGACCCCAATCTTAGACAGATGTCCCTAATTATTATTTTTTTATACTTATTAAATCAAGATTTATAAAATTTCAGACACTGACAATCAGCGGGTGATTATTCACGTTAAAGATGTGAACGACGAGCCTCCCTACTTCATCAATCGTCCGCTACCAATGCAAACGGTGGTACAACTGAACGCAGCGCCCAATACTCCAGTCTTTACCTTACAAGCCAGGGACCCGGATACAGATCATAATATCCATTACTTCATAGTGAGGGATAGAACGGGGGGGAGGTTTGAAGTGGATGAAAGATCTGGGGTGGTTCGTACCAGAGGGACTGATCCATTCCAATTGGATATGGAATATGTATTATACGTCAAGGCCGAAGATCAGGTATGTCGATTATAAAAATAGATATTAGAAAACTTTAGCTTATATTAATTATTGTACTGTGACTTCTTTACTGTCAGGAAAAGTAATTACTGTAAGAGTAATGGAACAGAATCTACAATGTAATAGAAAATGCAGTGTAATAGGATAGTAGTTTTTCCTATTTGTAATGAATTCTCTTATAAATCATTGCTACAGACGATTGTGATTTGCAATGTTGTCTTCCGTGTTAAATTTTATATAAATATGAATATTTATTTATTTATTAAATTAATTGAGTTTTGTTAATAAAAACAAATTTAGTTTAATATTTTTATATATCACACAAAAATTTGCCAGTCGCTAAAAACAAAATATCTAAAAATACTAAATTTAATTCTAACTCGAACTTGTTATAGTCTTAACGGTGTTTGTAATGGAAACGTGTACTTCGAATAAGAATAAACTATTAAATTACAAAACTTTTTTTAAGATAACATTGTTTAATTATTTAAGCTTACAATGTTATTGTTATTACAATTTGTATTATTTGAATGTACATTGTTTTAACGTCGGTTTTTTATACTTTCAGAGTGGCCGAGTAGACGAACGAAGATTTCAATCGACTCCTGAAGAAAGGCTGAGTATTGTTGGCGGGAAACGAGCTCCTCAGTTCTATTTACCTAGTTACGAAGCAGAAATTGCTGAAAATCAGAAAAAAGATTCAGAGTAAGTTATTTAACTGTACTTTTATATAAACAAGTAAAACATTTTATAGTAATTCTCTTTCCATTAGTATTACGTCAGAATAATTTTACCGTAGCTTTGATATTTGATGAGATGAAATTAACTGACATGAAATACCTCTTTGTGGAATTCGTTTTATTAAATAGATTTTGTTTTGACTGTTGAATAAATCATGAAACAAAATATCTATATTTGTTTTTTGCTGTTTGATAAAATAAAAAAATTGCCTTTACTAACTAATTATTATAAATAAATATATTGTAGATTAAAGATGTTAAAAGATTTTAGGTGATATATTATAACCATTATAAATATAAATTTCCAGCATAATTTCTGTCAAGGCAAAGTCATTTGCTGACCGTGAGATCCGCTATACTCTGAAGGCTCAGGGTCAAGGCGCTGGTACATTTAACATCGGTCCGACTTCGGGAATTGTCAAGTTGGCAAAAGAACTGGACTTTGAAGATTTAAGACAACCTCATGTTTACTCCTTAGTTGTTACTGCTACGGAGGATTCTGGAGGCTTTTCTACATCTGTAGAGGTAGGTTATATTTTTCTTTCAAAGAGATGGGAGGTGTAAGCTGTATCTATATTTCTTTTAACCTGTGATTTAAGATTCCAATAATATTTTAATGTTTTCCTTCTTTCTACTTTGATTATCTATATCTATCTGTCTATCTATCTATATAATAATAGATGATAACGAAAAGACATAACCCAGTCTTGTGTGTAGTAAAATTGTGTATACATCTCTCTCTTTATGTGTAAATCTGATTACATAATTCAAAAATAATATGAGGAAAGTTTTTTATCTGTAAAAATCTAATAATGTCATTAATTAAATACATATCATTAAATCAAATACTTCAGTGTTTTATCTCTCTGAAACAATAGTATAGAAATTCATGTTTTAAGATCCTCTTCCTTGTAAGGAAATATCTGTTTATGTTCAAATGGTAAATTGTAATCTGCTATAGGACCGTCTTGGTATTTAAATAATTAGGTGACCCTAAGTTGTTATACTAGACGTAATGAACTGAATCTTTTCACACATAACACCGATCCTTCGGAACATGTCTTTTTTTATTTTTTTATTTCGTACTATCATTCAATTCAGCCTTTTGATAAACCTTTGCGTTAAATTGCGTTTTCAATAATAATATTATACAATTAAATTACGTTAAAATTACAGCCATATCTTTAATAAATTATGCAGATGTAAGAAAGTTTAATTCAAACTTGTACTTTCTTATTTCAGTTAACAATACGCGTGACAGACGTTAACGACAATGCTCCCAAGTTTGAACTACCTGACTACCAAGCGCATAACGTGGATGAAGATATACCCCTAGGCACCAGCATCCTTAAAGTGAAGGCAATGGATGCAGACTCCGGGAAGAATGCTGAAATCGAGTATCTGGTATCAGGTAGATAATAATATTTCCTAAACATAAATTTTAAAGATTCTATTTAAAAAAATATATAGCGGGCAATATTTAAAAAATAATCTTATTAAAATTTTATGTATGGTATTAAAAACTTTAACTTTTGGAATCTACTCAACATGTTATTCTATCCATTTCAGACGACCATTTTAGCGTCGACTCTAATGGAATTATCACAAACAACAAACAATTGGATGCAGATAACAACAACGCATATTATGAGTTTTCTGTTACTGCTAAAGATAAAGGAGAACCTGCAAAAACCGGCACTGCTACAGTCCGAGTATATACAAAAAACAAAAACGACGAAGAACCAAAGTTCTCACAGCAAGTCTATACTCCAAATGTCGATGAAAATGCTGGACCTAATACTTTGGTAACAACTGTGGTTGCATCGGATAAAGACGGTGACAATGTTCGATTTGGATTCGTCGGTGGCGGTACTAGTTCAGGCCAATTCGTTATTGAAGAAATTACTGGCGTAATTCGTTTACACAATAAAGCCATATCATTGGATAGAGACAAATATGAGCTTAATGTTACGGCGATGGACGATGGAGCATGCTGTGTCAACGGAGATGCTACTATACACACTTCAACTGCAGTGGTGGTAGTATTTATTACGGACGTAAACGATAACAAACCGATTTTTAAAGACTGTCCAACGTATTTTCCAAAAGTCGAAGAAGGTGCACCAAACGGAAGTCCTGTGATAAAAGTACATGCAACAGACGAAGATAAAGGAGTAAATGGTCAGGTTAAGTATTCTATAGTTCAACAACCCAACCAGAAAGGAACCAAATTCACAGTGGATGAAGAGACCGGTGAAGTTTCCACAAATAAGGTTTTCGACAGAGAAGGCGATGACGGAAAGTTTGTTTCCGTGACCGTGAAAGCTACGGATCAAGGCGAACCTTCGTTAGAAGGTGTTTGCTCTTTCACAGTTGAAATTACTGATGTAAACGATAACCCGCCTCTGTTTGACAGACAAGTAAGTGATGTTGTAAATAGTAGAATAGTATTTGCGCTTATTTGCATGAATAGTTATTTAGCAGGTCAAAGGACTAAGAAAGAATGCAGATACTAAAGATTACCCTAAACACCTTCCAGAAATACGTGGAGAATGTTAAGCAAGATGCCAGTATAGGTACTAATATATTAAGAGTGTCGGCATCTGATGAGGATGCCGATAACAATGGCGCCATCGTTTATACATTAAGCGCTCCCTATAACCCCGCTGATATAGAATATTTTGAGATTCAACCAGAATCTGGATGGATAGTTTTAAAGAAGCCTCTGGACGTAAGTATTCAGTATAATCCCAACCCGGTGTGATATGACAAGAGCGATGAATGAAAGGGATAAACTTTACTGAAAAGTTTGGTGGATGAGTGCTACCTACAGGCCTTAGGATTCAATTGGCACATACTTTAAGTTTGTTAACTGTAAATAGTTCTAAATTATCGCTGCTGTAAATTGCTGTGGAAGGGCAATCCGGGCCCTGGAGTAGTTGTCCATCAACGGGGCGGAGCGGCGCTTGTTCTTCTTCAGCACGATTACTTTCAGTTGCCGCCAGCGCCGGAGCACAATCTTCGTTAACATTTATTTCCGCAGCACCGTCTTGCAACTATCTTATTGAAAATTGCGACCTGTGTATAATACTTATGATCGAAAGACCGCTGTAAATATTTCACCGATACCTATGTTTAGTTCTAAAACATGTACAGTTTCCAGAGCACTTCTGTATATTTCGCACTGACTAGTTTTAAAATTTATTTTATTGTAATTTAATCGGTTGATTTAAGAAGCTTACGCTTTTGAACAAACCTATCAGTATTATATGTACGTACATGTTTTGTTACTAATCTCTGATATTATTTGCCAAGTGATCTCCCATCGGGGCAGTTCGATCCTTGCCTCGTTATATCTTTCAGGGTGCTAGACGACTACTCATGCTGCATATTTTCATTCTGTTAATATAGTCACCATAATATCTAATTGATTTTTTACAGGGTACCAGTATTTTACTTAAAAAATAATAAATGTTAGTTAATAACTGAGATGGTCAGATTGCCCGACGGGCAATTTGGCCATCTGGCCAGTTGTGACATTATTCCTTCTGTGAAAGGGGCTACGTTCTCAAACCCAAAATTTGTAGAGTAAACCGTAACGTCCATCGTTTGTAATATATCCATTACAATGAGTGTCGTTTTTTGTAGTCGTTACGAGGTCATTAAAACCTTCTTATGACAACCTGACCTTTCCGCCATGTCTTGTATGCAGAGCTGCATGCATTTGCCTGCTTTTTGTTATTTTATTTTAATTTTTTAAAAATTAGTTTAGTTAATTTATTGTAAAAAGTATAAATAATGTACAGTTTGTCTTTTCCCTAATGTACAGATCGGAAATGTATAATACCGAAAACGTATTATTTCCAATTTCTTTTCTTGCACCCTCTTACATCGGCTACATCGAGCAATGTACTGTAAGCTAGAGCACGAATGATGCCTCTGCGTGTAAGCGGACGTCGTGAGTGAAATTCAACATATTAGAGAGCTCTTAATATCTATTTTCTTCTCTTGTTTTAGTTTAGCTTAGTGTATGTATGTGTGACGTATGTATGTTTGATTTAATGAAACATGTCAAGTTATTTACGAGTCATAAATATTATATGAAAGTGGTCTATTATTCGATTTATTTTTGATTATTTTGATTATTTATTAGCAATGAGTATTTATATGTTTGTATTTCTGTTATGTTATATTTTATTTTGTCCCCGCTGACCTCTGACCCGTGTATCTGTAGCGGGACAGGTATCGACTGCGCGTGCGCGCCTCCGACAGAGGCGACCCGCCCTCCTCCGCAGACGTGGACGTTGAATTAGACGTGGTAGACAGGAACAATAAGCCCCCCATCTGGGACATGACCACGTATGGCCCCGTTCACATCAAAGAGAATGTCACAGTGGGTACCGTAGTGACCAGTGTGAAAGCCAGGTTGGTATAAGGAGCAGCGGGCCCCCCACCCGCCGCCCCTCCACTCCCTAACACTACTAACGACGTGGTTTTGTCTGTTTCCATCGACTCTTTCCCCAATAGCGAGAAACTTACAAGTTGGAGGCTATGGCTCAAGACAAGGGCTTCCCGCCCTTGTCCAGAACCGTGGAGGTCCAGATAGACGTAGTGGATCGCGCAAACAATCCCCCCGTGTGGGACCACACGGTGTATGGGCCCATCTACATTCGAGAAAATTTGCCCGTCGGTGCCAAAGTGGTGTCCGTTAAAGCAAGGTGCGTGTCTAACTGTTCGGCACGGGCACCGCACGCAGCCCCCTCCTGCACGCAGTGTGCACGCTACGGCGCATTTACCCCCCTGCAAGATTCGATGTCAACGTAGATTAGATTAGATATAGTCTTCGACAACGGACGTTATTGCATTCTATGTTGATAATTATTGTTGACATCAAATCGGCAGGCATGGTAGGGATCAAAGCGCCGAGGCGTCTTCGACCATCGTTATTATTTGCCTTACACATGGGTAATATTCTATGTCCGTGATTTGCAATTGCATTTTCACGAACACGCCCGGTCTAATCGAAATTCACATGCGTGCATTTAGTGGGATCACTGCTTACGTGGAATGGGTCTGCAGGGAACTATGGTACTCAAAAATATGTATTATATTAAATTGGTATATTAGAGTTTCGATAAAGATAAATAATAATGTGTATTTTTGGGTAAATAGTACTATCGATAACCGGTAGGTATGATAATAATAAAGACTATATTATCTGTGTCGTCGTATTTTGCATGTAGGCATTATGCATTGTAAACCGTTATATTCAGTGCCCATAAGGAAATTTTAGTTTATCCAAGTCCACAAAAAATATTATATGTTAAGCATGGTGTAACCGTGTAGTAGATGAAGTAGGTTACTATTTTTCATTGACTTTAGTGCTTGAATTGTGAACGTTCTCAATACTTTTGTTTAAAGAATCCGTTTTAGTCCCAAAGCTAAAAAAAATGTGAGTATCAAATAATTTGGAAAATATTATTTGATATTTAAAAACCTGCGTAGGTATCTTACTTTTATAAATTAAGTTGTACAAGTTTTTCAATAAAGATAAGACGTAAACACTGCTTTTAATAAAATATTGTATTTGTTTAATATACAATACAAAAATAAAACAAAACTATTTATAGTTAAGTAAAAAAAAGTAGGATGGTTTATCGTGATATAAAATATTTCGTTAATTACGGATTCCTCTAAAATATTTCGTCAACAATAGCTTTGCAAGTTATACTTTGTCGCTTTTTTATAAACTTTCACAAAATAAAAACAATGGAGTTATTATGGGCATTACTATTTAGTAAACAAAATCGTGAAAAAAATGAAATGGTTCGGAAAAATAAAGAAAATAAAGGTTTTAGGTAAGTAGAAAGTGTAATAAAAAAGGTGAACGTGAGATCATAAACGGGCAAAATGTTTGTTTTGCATACAATGCATCTATCACTGACAGTCGATGGTCTGATTCACACCTCTATGGTCTATCTGTTCGTCCTAAACCACACATTTCAAACTCACATGAATATGGGAAAACGAATACTAACTCACCTTAAATGACATGTTTACTTATTATTTATTGATCGTTTATAAGTTCTGACAAATGGCTATTAAATACTAATATTTTGAACTCTTTGTGACATTCAAATTAGATTTCATTAATTTGTAAAAAAATATCTGATATTACGAACTGGTAGTATTCATAAATACTGTTATCGTTCGGTTTTTTAATACTTCGTTTATGTTTAGTCAGTTTGAAAGTATATAACGTAATAAATATAAAATATTTTTATAGTTTTCTGTCAGAATTTAATAAACAATATTTTTCGAGTTTTTCGCAAAATACTCAACTATTTCATTTGATATTGTTAGTAATCATATTTATTGCATTAAGTGTCGAGCAGTTGCTTAATTAAACACTAGTCTTCAGTATTGTGCGGAAAATTCTAAATTAAGAAGTAGCTATATGACTACGTACCATTAAATAGTTATTATGTAATAAAAAATAAGTTTTATAGCCTTTACATAATTTTATGTAAGAAAAGAAGATTTTTCGTAGTCATTTTTGTTGAAATTATCAATTAAATTTAAAAATATTTTTTATTTACTCATTATCATAACTTTATTGCATTTAATGTTGTACTGTGCGAGTAACTATTGTTAGCGGTTGATGAGTTTTAACAAAATCAAAAATGTATTGTGTATTTTTTAGTTCGGGTATTGAAAATAATCCAACGGTTTTCTACCGCCTAATGCCTGGGTCCACGGCTCAGACTAACAAGTTTCATACATTCTATCTACAACAACGAGCCGACAACGGATTTACTTGGGCCGATATTAAAGTCAACCATCCGTTGGATTATGAAAGTATTAAGGAATATAATCTTACCATTCGAGTGGAGGTAAAACAATTTTTTTTATTTATTATATTTCACATTTATTTAGGATAGAAATTTGCTACCATTCATCCACCCATGCTTTTATTAGTATGAATTCTAATACGAATGCATATATCCACACAGAATAATGGAGCCCAGCAGTTAGCCTCGGAAGCGACAGTCTACATCATGCTGGAGGATGTCAACGATGAGATTCCGCTGTTCACGGAGCGCGAGCAGGAGACCGTGCTGGAGGGAGAACCTATCGGCACTAAAGTCACACAAGTCAACGCTATCGATAAAGATGGCACTTTCCCCAATAATCAAGTTAGTATAATGTGTTTATGTTTACTTAGGTGGATTGGATATTTCTTATATCTTAAACTTTTTGGTAAGAAAGAGCGTCAGAGCTTATGAATGCCAAATAAAGAAGATAAGGATTATTAATGATAGGAACTTAGACTGATAGAGAAGTTAACTTTATTAACAAACCTTCTATAACAACATGTGTAGAAATGACACGTTAAACGTAATATGACGATGAATAATCCCAAAGTCATTTATACCCAAAAATGTTTATAGACATTACATTATTATCACTGTACTATTTGGTTATAACAACTTATATTTTTATAAATAATTATGGTTTATCCATTATTATTTATTTATTATTTATTTAGTTTTATCCTCGTTCCTTATTCGTTCATGATTATTTGTGAAAGTATAACAAAAGGCTCAAGGAAATTCCTTATCGCCTTAACTATTGAATATTGCAACACTTGAAATTAGTTAACAATTTCAACAAACCTAGTATAACCTGCCAATATGCCTTCTTTTACCTATCATAGTATCACCTACTACTTCCTTTCTACCTTCTATTCTATTAATAATTTATGACTATAATATATGTTGGAAAAGGGTCAGTTTTTGCCATTATTGTTTGTAACTACTGGGGCGTACTAATGGGAAATGTTGGTAATAGTAATTAAAGTCAGGGTAACTGGTAATATTTGTCAATAACTTGATTTGACAAAGAAATATTCACTAATTGGAAGTGTAATGTCACGATACAGTTTCTAGACATTAGGGCGGTTACAAGCCAAGTCCTGGTATTCAAGTGACACTAGTATCGAGTTTCTTATACGTCCGATAGTTGTCGCTAGTAGTGCTATTATATGGATATTGGTCCCACAGGTTATTGTTCCGACATAGCCAGTCTACAGGGCACACGTCTTTGGGTATTAATTTACCAATTGGTGCCAAGTGATTGTTCATTGTTGATATCATTATCTATTCTTTGCTCAAATATTTCGGTATGACTTTCATTTTCTTTCGATTCCTCATTAATTTAATTAATCAGGGTTTTGAGTCAAACAAATCTGGCTACCAAAATAACTTTAAACTGTACCCATGTCAGAATACAAGCAGTTCATCGTACGTCTATGTTGCGTATCACACTCATATTTATCGGGGTTAAACTCTATCAAAGTTACGTCATTCTTAACGTTTAGGCTTTAAATGCCTGAATAAGTACTTGCATTTGATGCTTTTTATCTTTTAAAGTGTCCGTAATTGTGAGTTACTATCTGTATACATGGATTTATTCACACGATTCGATTCCGGTTCTGATATCGACAGGAGAGGAGAAGTTTACGATATTTTTTGAGATTATTGATTATGATTATTTTGGGAATTCTACTGAGAAATGTTGGTAACAATAATTAAATGAGGGTTTTATTAATTAATATTAATTAAAATATTGTTTTGCTGATTATTATATTGATTGCAGTCTACAACTGAATCTCGTTCTATCACAGACATATTTACTGTGGAGAACTATAATAAAAAAGGATAGTATCAAGGCAGATACACCGTAGCACGGTCACAAGCCTAGTCCGTGTGAGCCAATCCATCCGAAACCAGTGGTATTTGTTGCCTTCGAATATTATGGTCATGTTAATTAGATCGGAATTTTAATCGGATTTTTTCTACTTCTTTTGAACTCATTAGGATTTCGTAAGCATGAAAAATCGCGACGTGAACAATTTACGGCACTTGTAGTTCACCTTTTCGGGGTGTACCTTTCTAAAATCTAAAGTACATTAAATAATGTTCTATGGATCCATCTCATATTAGCATTTCAAGTATTAATAGGTCTATAATTAAATGACCAAAATAACCACATACGCAGATAATCTAATTCATGTGTCTTTTAATTGCGATAGTATAAAATTGATAGGATATCAATGTCTAAATATGTGGAAAGAATTTTTTAATCAACCTTTTAAAGGTTGTACATTTGTTACAGTACTGTAAGCAACTGTTTATCAAATTGTTAAGGTGTTGCCAATGTTGCTTTATTCCTGTTACCACGGTGTATATATCTTTCTTCAAATAGATTTCGTACCTAATAAAGAAAATAGATTCTTCAAAATGGTTTGTACTGCAAGTAAGCTTGAAGTTGTATAACATAATCTATATAAATCTGTACAGAATCTTGTGGAAACGTTGGAGATGGTCGCCAAAGTTCCAAAGGTCGTAATAATTCCAGTTGTAAAAGTGCCCTCGCTCATGGAATTTACAGCTGCTAGCCGACCTAACAGACATTGTCTTATCTTTTTATGAATATTCAATTTGAACTAGAATAGATAATAAAACAAAAATATGTTTAAAAAAAATGACGCTCAATTAATTCTTTCTCCATTTCCGGTTTTTGTTCTTTTGAGAGATAACATTGTTAATTTTATTTTTTGGCGTACATGGAAATTGCTGTCGTTTTTCGAACGAGAACGGATATAATAGATTGGCTATGAGAAAAATATAGTTTCTCAAGGTGGATTATTTATTTATAGACATTGCAAATTCAAGCGACACTGGCAATTATAACTATTTAATCGCATAGTAAGGATAATAAGGTAGAGGATGTGTGGACTCAAAATTGAGTTTTTCGCCTTTGTATTTCAATTATCGGGGTTGCGATGAGGTTGTTCATTAATTCTCTCAGCAAAGTCATTATAAAGACGGGGCTGGTTCATATTCCGCAACATTATGAATATCAAAAGACTTAAAATTCCGGATTACGGGGTTGTTATCTAGAGAATTTTAACGAATTTTAACACTCACACATACACCTTCACAATTTCTTAACCACATCATCTTATTTCCTAATGGTATCAACCGATTCGTATGTGAGCCATTCGCTAGCTCTCAAATTTTTAATTAAAAAAATATTTTGTGGATATCAACATTTCTTGCCGTCAACCTAAAACTTTCGCATAAACAAACATGATTTTAATAGTATTAAATACGTCTCTGATTCCCATTATCAATGTCGGAAAATTGTTTCAAAATAAAAAAACATCTCCAAATCGATCTTTTGCATTTCAACATGCATGTTAATTAGAAATGTTTGTTGAAAATAACCTGTTAATAGAATAATATCACCACCATCAGCATCAAACGTATATTCATTTGCAATCCTGCATTCCATATTCTAAGACGCAAAAAACACTCATTTTGCGTGGAATTTACTGTGTATTGACAGCGTAGCACATACGTAGAAAATACTCATGGTTAAAAGGGGTCTTCTTGTTTGTATCGTTGAACGACTTTTGTAGACGAATAGTTCAAGTTATAATATCTTGCTCAAAATAGCGTTCGGGTACAATGATAATTCTGGCATATCTTAAGAAACTTCAATGTTATCGACAGTGTACTGTTAACATGTTGTTCTACGCTATTAAAAACCTTTTTGAACAGTTTTCATTTGTACGGTCAACAAGTAAACAGCAATAAGATGTCTTTACGTACAGCAAATTGAAAAATACGTAATGTTGCTGGTTATTTTTAACATAGTGGACCGTTTGAAATTGAGTGATTACATGTTCTCGGCAGAAGCTTCTGAAACAGCCATATATTACATTCATACTTGCAAATAGTAATTTAAAACTGTACGATTTGGTGAAATGTTAGAATCTACGTTTGCCTTTACAGGTCCCATAATGATAATGCAGAAACGGATCAACTCTTGGGCCATGTCCATGTGAAGATTGACGATTTACTCTCACAGATTCTTCCGCCGAAGTCGTAGTCCTCGGGGACTTCAACGCGCACAATACCGATTGGCTAGGGTCACGTGCCACCGACTACGCGGGGAGACCTGTGTTTAACTTTTGCTCTGGCAAATGGTCTGTCCCAGTTGGTCAAGACGCACACTCGTCTACCGGACGTGGACAGCCATATGCCCTCTTTGTTGGATCATCTGTTGACTACACATCCCTGAAAATACCAAGTCACTGTCCTCTGATCATTGCTTGGTACAGAGTGTAGTGCCCATTCAACGTGCGTCTCGTATAAGACCTGCGACTCGACGTGTTTGGCACTACAAGTCAGCGGATTTGGATGGAATGCGGTTCTTTTTTGCATCCTACCAATGGGAGCCGATTTGTTTCCCTTCCAAATGATCCTAGTGACTGCGCTGCGGCTGTAACTGATGTGATTCTTAAGGCCATGGAACTATTTGTACCAAGGTCTGTGGTACCTTTTGGTGGCAGATCACGGCCTTGGTTTGATGTGTCAGGGCGGTAGCAGCTAGGGTAAACGGCAGGCTTATCAACCTTGGTTAGTGACCCAGATAACTACAGACCTATCGCCATTACCTCTCTTCTCTCCAACGTATTGGAGAGCATAATCAATAAACAGCTCCTAACGTATCTCGAGGATCACCAGTTGGTCAATGACCGGCAATATGGCTTTCGCCTTGATCGATCGGCTGGTGATCTTCTGTTATATCTTACGCACCTTTGAGCAGCTGTTATTGAAAGAAAGGGAGAGGATCTGGCAGTTAGTCTGGATATTTTTTTTTTTTTTTTTTTTTTATGTAAGAGGAGGGCAATCGAGCTGGCGGGTCACGGATGGACGTGTTCACCGCCGCCCATGAACTCTTGCAACATCGGAGTATTAACAAGAGTGTTGCCGGCCTTGTAGGTAGGAATAAACGCCTTTTTTGAAGGTACCCATGTCGTACCGATCTGGAAATACCGCCGAAGGGAGTTCGTTCCACATTCGAGTGGTACGTGGAAAAAATGTCCTTGAGAACCGCACAGTGGAGGATCGCCACGCATCCAGGTGGTAAGGATGGTATTGGAGGCGATGGCGCGCTGTGCGGTGATGAAATTCGGCGGCAGGCATCAGATCGAATAGTTCTTCGGAACACACCCCGTTGTAAATGCGGTAGAAGACGCACAAAGAAGCCACGTCTCTACGCAATGCCAAAGAGTCCAGCCGTTCACAGAACACCGGGTCCCCAACAATTCGAACGGCTCTCCGTTGTACGCGGTCAAATGGTAGAAGCTGATATTGGGGTGATCCGGACCAGAGATGAGAACAGTACTCCATGTGTGGCCGGACCTGCGCCTTATAGAGCGCAAGTCTTTGGCCAGGTTTGATGTACTGCCTCGCTCTATTGATCACTCCCAATTTCATCGAGGCCAACTTGGCCTTGCTCTCCAGATGACCACGAAACTGACAGTCGCTCGAAATGCCGAGACCCAGTATTCTGATACTTGGCGAGTCAATGAGGGGAGTGCTCTCGAAGAGCGGTGATACGACAAATGGGGTTTTCTTAGTGGTAAACGCGCAAACCTGTGTCTTTAGGGGATTGAACTGAACGTGGTTCAGTTCACCCCACTCAGAGACCATCCCCAGGGAGGTCTCTATTGAAGACACAAGTTTCTTTCGGCACTCGTCGACGTTTTCCCGAGTGAGACCTGCACGGCCGGAATATACCGCATCCCCAGTACTGTCATCCGCATAACAATGTATGTTGGAGATATCCAACATATCATTGATGTGCAGGAGGAACAGAGTTGGGGATAGCACGCAGCCTTGGGGTACACCAGCGTTCACGGGCTTGGGGTCCGAGCAAAAACCGTCGAGAACGACCTGTATGCTCCGCCCAGTGAGGAAGCTGGTGATCCACTTGCATAAACTCTCGGGAAGCCCATAGGAAGGTAGCTTCGAAAGAAGCCCCTTGTGCCATACACGATCGAAGGCTTTCGCCATATCCAGACTAACTGCCAGACCCTCTCCCTTGCTTTCAATAACAGCTGCCCAACGGTGTGTAAGATACAACAGAAGATCACCAGCCGATCGACCATGGCGAAAGCCATATTGCCGGTCATTGACCAACTGGTGATCCTCGAGGTAGGTTAGGAGCTGTTTATTGATAATGCTCTCCATTACTTTGGAGAGCAGAGAGGTAATGGCGATAGGTCTGTAGTTAGCTGGTTCCGAGCTATCACCTTTTTTAGGGATCGGATGGACAAGGGCACGCTTCCATGTGACCGGGACTACGCCTTTAAGGTAGGAGTACCGAAATAGACGCGTTAGCACTGGAGTCAACTCAGGGGCACACGTTCGTAGCACCAATGGAGAAATGCCATCCGGCCCACTCGACTTATGAACGTCCAAGGAAAATAGAGACTGCCTAATAGTTTTCTGCCGAAAAACTATTTCCGGCATTGAGCTCTGACACCGCGGGATGATAGGCGGTGTCTTCCCCTGGTCGTCCAAAGTCGAGTTGGAGGCGAAAAGAGTGCCCAAGAGATCGGCTTTCTCTTTTGCCGTGTGGGCCAGAGAGTCATTCCCCATGTGCAACGGCGGTAGGGACGGCTGGCTAAAGTTTCCCAGAGTGGCCTTTGAAAGCGCCCAGAATTTGCGCGTGCCAGGCGGGTACTTTGCCAGCTGATCCCCAATTTTGACGACATGCTTGAACTTTGCTCTAGCGATTTGCCGTTTGAAGAATCTGGAGGCACGATTATATTTCCTCTTCAGAACTCTAGAGTTCGGATCCTTAGTGACTAACGCATTGACCCAAGCTTGATAAGCCTGCCGTTTGCCAGCTGCTGCAGCCCTGACAGACGCATCAAACCAAGGCCGCGATCTGCCACCAAGTGGTACCACAGAGCTTGGTACAAATAGTTCCATGCCCTGTAGTATCACATCAGCTACAGCCGCAGCGCAGTCACTAGGATCATCGGAAGGGAAACAAATCGGCCCCCATGGGTAGGATGCAAAAAAGGTGATCAGAGGAACCTAAGGGAGCCTCGACAGTGATCTGGTACTTTTCTGGATGTGTAGTCAGCAGAAGATCCAACAAAGAGGGCGTGTGGCTGTCCACGTCCGGTAGAAGAGTGTGCGTCTTTACCAGCTGGGACAGACCATTTGCCAGAGCAAAGTCAAACACAGATCTCCCCGCGTAGTCGGTGGCACGTGACCCTAGCCAATCGGCATGGTGCGCATTAAAGTCCCCTAGGACTACGACTTCGGCGGAGGGAGTCTGTGAAAGCAGATCGTCAGTCTTCGCCTGAACATGGCCCAAGAGTTGATCCGTTTCTGCATTACCACTATGGGACCTGTAGAGGCACGCGTAGACTCTGACATGGTCGTCCATGTCCACGCGTAGCCAGAGTATAGACAGGTCCCGACCTTCAAAAACCTGAAGGCGACGGTAGCAGATATCCTCTCTTACGAACACAGATACCCCGGCGTGTGGTATAAAATGGTGTTCTAGTTTATACCCGGGGTATGACAGGTACGCTGTGTCGCTAGGTTGAGATATCTGCGTCTCCGTCAAAAACAACAAGGCCGGCTGCGCCGTCTCCAGATGATAGTGGACGGCGTTCAAGTTGGAATGAAGTCCCCGGATGTTGCAAAAGTCCACATTTAGAGTGGGTCGGGGTGCCGCTGCATTGACTCGTCGTTTGCCCTCAAACAACACAAAAGGCGATACTTTGCCCGCCCCAGATACGACGGGCAGCCCGAGCAAAATCCGAGAATCATTTCCCCGATTTTGCTCGGGGAGGGGGTCCCCGGCTTCATCAAAGCCGGTACCCTCCTGGGGTATTTTTGTTTTTGGCATCGCTTTCATGTTTGGCGCGGGGGGGAGGTTGGGCTTCCGGATTCTCTCACTCACCGACGGAACATAACCAAATGAATTTGGTTACTACACGTCGGTCTTCTGTGAGAGGGTGGTCCTTCCCCGGTCGAGCCAGCCCAATACGAGCTGTAGTCGGATAACTACAGCTAGGCTCTACCACCTCAAAAAATATTTATATGGCGAAAGCCTTCGAAATTTGCAGTTATTGTATTATAAATGATAGCTAGAATTAGTGAATGGAGCTCGATAAAGCCAAGGTCAATGTTTTTATTTTAAATAAACACATATGGCAGTTGTACGAGTATAACGTCAGATATAATCTAGTTGCACGGTTCTATAAAAAAATTAGCAAGAAACTCCTCAAGAAAATTCAATCCTTTAAAATCATACTCCTTAAATAATTATTTAAAAAACACAACATATGACGCATTGAAATGTACCAGCTTGGTGACGGAATCACCATACTTATTAAACGACTTCGCCCCCGGGACATTGGTGATCGCTCCTCGCCACCCTGTTTTGGAGGCAACTGCGATGGACGATGGATTATACTTAGCGACTGCGAGAGCTTGTTTCGTTATAATGTCATCAGCTTCTGCATGGAATCATGACCAGAGTTAATTTAGTGACTCTATCACTAACATCCCTATACATAAATAAACCCTTATAACATGACCCTCAACTCAACGCCCTATATCCCGCAGGGGTTTCCTAGTGCGGGTTTTATCTCCCGTCTCTCCCCCAAAATCACTTGATCGATTAAAATCAATACTTCCTCCAGTAAATCAGGAGATGATTACATGTCTTCTCCCAAGAACAGTGCACCACGATCCTAGAAAAATCGTTATTCCACTCAATTTACCTAGACATCCTTACTTATTGTGAATCTGCTGGTGACGGTAGTCAGAATCTAGTTCTGGTTCACTAAAATAACTCTGGTTCTAGTTCTATGCGGGAGCCAGATAAGCTGGAACGGAAGCTGTTCTTAGAGAATGGCAACATTCCGCCGCTCATATTAATTCTTCTTGTAGAAGTCTCGTTCTCTGGCTTCTCCAGGTACCCAAAAATGCCGATGTAGTGTTCTCGAGAGCTGCACGAGTTATTTGAAAACCAATACCATGAACTTCTGCAAGGGATAAAAAAAACAGATTTCATTAAGTGAGCCTCCAATTAATACTGATTATCATTACCAGCAATTCTATAACAAAAAAAAGGAAAGACCATTAAGTCGTAGTCGCTTAGTTTTTATTTGTGAAAGTGTTGCTGATGATAATCAATCTTCTGGTTTGTTAGATACATTCTGTTTTTTAATAAATTAATAGGCTGATAGAATTCGAGTGGTATTAGTTCCAGCAGTCGCGGGAATACTACAATGGGCATAAGAGTTTTCTGACGAAGCCGGAGAAGAAGGCAACCACAAGAAGAATTGCAATAAGCGGTGAAGTTCTGCCAGGGCACTGAAAGTTGCTGCTGTTCGAACTCGTCTAGCTCCCGCGTGGGACTATGACTATTTTAGCGACTCAAAAATAGACTCTGACTATCGTCACCACCATGGTCAATGTAAAGGGCCCAGAAATTGAGCTGAGTAAAGAAGTTTCCAGAGTCGTGGCGCGCTGTACTCGGCAGAATATATATAGCCATCTCCTGATTCCGTTGCTGAAGGTATTGTTTTTACTCGATTAAGTGATATCGGGGGGGAGGCGGGAGATGGAACCCGCACTATGGAACCCCTGCGGGTAGAGGGCTGGGAGTTGGGGGTCATGTTATAAGGGTTCCTTCTTCGTGTGAAGGTGTTGGTGGAGATAGTGTGAGTCAATGTTCGGTTCAATGAATTAACTGTGGTCCTACTCTCCTGTACAGAAGCATTGGATCAGTACCTGGTCCGCAGTCCCCGGAATTACGAATATTTTAGAGATGAGCCCTGGTAATGGGCATGGTAAAACTTAGTGACAGTAAAAATATTCCAATGTGAGTTATTTTATATGGATAAAGTGTATGTGAAGTATATGTATGATTGAAATTTATTGCTTGGGCAACACTAGCGTGCCCAATTATCAAACTTTCCGAGTATCCGTGGGATTGGGAAAAGTGCTTTCATAGATGTAAGTTTGATCCGCTAACAACAGCTAGGAATATTCTATCTTTCTATGAAATCCTTTTTATTGGCTACGCATGTACAAATTTCATCACCGTAAACCTTGACACGGCTGCCCTTCGAAACTAAATTGATACTCCATGAGCCATAATTTTTTTTTTATATTATGTTTACATACGTTTGTTATGATTTCAAGATTTAAGCAGGTTAAGTTTGGACGAGGGAGTAAACGACAGCAATTGATTATTTTAATTAGATTTTGATTTAAGTGTCCGTTCATTAGTCACACAAAGGCATTTAGATTTTAAATGGTAGATATCTATTTACACAAATTAAAGAGCTTCTGTAAATATAATAGTATTGGTGAATGATTCCAAATTTCATGATTATCAAAATAATAAAGTATTCGTTACATTATTTAAATTTGAAACATTAGAGTATAACAAATATTCAAAGCCATATAAAACTTGAATATAATTGATTTTCTTATTTTTATGTGAAATTTAAATTTCTCTCGCTAAAATAATGTTACATTATACGATAGAATAATTCTCTTATATAATTATTTAAAACCTCGAAGTTTCAATTATTTATGTCGATCGGTCAGTCAAGTTACCCTAATAACATGATCCCCATCTGATTAGTTGGCTAAAAATGTATTGACAATAGGTCTGAAGTTATTGCAAAACAAAAATATCTGAATTATAGAAATTACCTTATATGTACAATTAAAGAAGGCTGGACTATTCTGTTATGGTATGTTATTGTAATTTTGACGTATTCATGACTACCTTAATTACTTATAGTGAAATATGTATTTAGTTAAGAACCTTAAATTTTCTACTCGTATAATTAGAAACTTGAAAATTTATAATACAAAATAAAAACAATAAAATAGTGTTAAGGATTTTATATTTTTGTTTGTAGTATAAAGTTTTATAAAGACTTAAGCGAAATCGATATCGGTGAGCAACTATAATATTGTCCTAATATTGTGTAAAACAAAATGATAAAGAACGCAAACAGGAAGTATTGATACGCCGTTACTTATAACACAATATAGCTGGGACCTTTTATCCGAGTGGGCTGTTTGGACGTTAGCTATAAACATCTTAGCAAAATTATCACAGACAGTACGTGTAATGTTTACCAAACATTTGGAACGGTTTCATAGAAAAATATTCGATAAAAAAGCTCGTTTAAATAGCAATTTCATAAAATATGTATCAGGTTACGGTGTAATTATATCAAATGTAGGTGTATCCATGCTCTTAATTAATGGAGCATGTATCGACAATCGGAGCGAGCAATATATGGATACAATCACTGTGCGGTAATTTTCATACTTATAGCTACATTTACGGACAAATTTGAATTGTGTATAATTTTGATTTTGGATTGGATTATAATTATATTTCTTGTTTGTTGATTGAGCTCATTCTGCGGGGTGTTGTAAATTGTAAATTAGGTGGTATGCAATATAAGTTATGTGGTTTTATAGTTGCACTTTGGTTTGTTTATAAATTATCCTCCCGTTTAATAATTTAAATTCATATTTTGAATTTTATCACATATATAAATTTGGATTTGTATTTAGATATAAACATTCATGATCTCGGTTTCTTGTTAAATATATTTATGAGGCTGTATTCACGTTAATTATATTCAAGTACGTCTTATAATTCGGACGCATTAGGGATTTTTAATTATGAATTCTGAGCACGAAGAACCGCGTTTTCTCTCGTTTTTATGATCTATCTAAATATATCATTAATGTTTTTTTATGGATTGGCTAACATGTGAACTTTAGATTCGTTTTGGAGCAAGTAATCTAGTAAAGCTGAATTGAAGACCAATGTAATAACGCATTTTCCTAAATCTCTTGGCCAAAATTCGTTATTACATCAATGCAATCTCCATTATTTGTTCTGATACCGTTATTAAATTAAAAGTTATATACAGTTTTGGTTTTGCATTGTTTGTAATTTTATGTGGTTTACATTCGTTGTTCATGTTGGTTTGGCGGTGAAATTATAAATTAGTATTCGTGTGATATCCGAACCATATTTTTACAATGTGTGGTAGGTTTACCTCTATCTTAAACGTTAATGTGATTTAATCAAATAAACAACCAGTTTACAATATATTGAATTGCAATATTTATATTACTGCTATTACTTTTAGTTAATGTGTAATGAGAATCATAATCTAGTAGCAATATATTTTGATTTGCATTTCAAAGACTCGACGACTGAGACCGCTTAAATATTTAGGTTGGCTACCACTGTTCTTAATATTGATGTTATGTTCGAGCTAACATAGTTACCGCTACGAGACATAATTGTATCTCATGCTTCAATTAGGTTGTATAATGATTGTTATTGATTCATCGACCAGGGTTTTGTGGTGTTTACAGTTAATTTATAATTTAATATGCAGCTTGATTCAATTTAGTAATATGATAGGTAATTAGATTTTGCTATTATTGTTTTTCTAATTGATTATATCGAAAATTACTTTCGAGATTAAATCATTTTTATGTTTTGGATTATTTAATGTTGCAGTTTTTTGTACTTATTTTTATATTATTTTATGGATATTGGTCAACTTAGTGCGATGGTTGTCTGAGAATCCTCTGAAACTTTTAACTGTTATCCAAAGACTTTAAAAGAAACATCTGTTTGAAATTAATTTATAAATTTTATATCGAATTTCATTTGTTTCCTAGGTGTATTACTATATCGTCGATTCCCCGCGGAACGAGGGCAAGGACTTCTTCGAGATCAGCATGCAGACGGGAGAGATCTTCACGAAAGTTGTGTTCGACAGAGAGAAGCAAGGGGCCTACGCGCTTGAAGTGGAGGCGCGGGACGGAGCACCATCTGCGAGGCCTAATTCTGACAACCAGCCTAACTCTGGTAAGAAATATATGAAATTCATTCAATTGATGTTATTTATTGCAATTAATATATTTTTACAATACCTTAATCTCGACAGTTGATTCGGCGTTGTCAGATTATTTTCAAAAGTAATGTATTTTTATATGAATAAGTTATTAAATAAATATATAGGACGTATAAGCAGAAAGAAATTCGTGTTTGATATATTATAGTAGGTAAAGTACAAAGTACTTTCAAAGTTCCAGATAAAAGGTAAAATAATATTGAGGTTATTGAATAAAGTCAAAATAAAAGCGACAAAGTTGTAATATACATAAAAGGAGTCTTAACAAGTATTAAAAAAGTTATGTCGGATACGCTTCATAAATTAATTTTATAATTTATGTATTCCGTATTCATAAAATTGCGAGTTGAGAGAACAGTTATCCGTATTATTACCCCATATAATAAAAAGGGTTAAACGCTGACACTTACCTGATTTCATAAGGTAATTTAAATTCGGCCAAACAAAAGAAATCTTTTACGGCTTACGAGGTGTCACCGGTCCAGGCCTAATCACTGTTGCGATCCGCATTTAAATGGATATTTTTTGCATACATTTTATTTCAAAGGTTCTTTCTGTCGATTTTCTAAGGCTTAGTACAACTTTGCAGACCTTTTCCAAGTGTTGACAGATAAGGGTCTTAATATATTTCTCCCTGTTGTCTGAACATTGAGGATTGATTGCGGGAATGTATTACTATAGGTCCGATATCAACGAGGTCCTTTATTACGTAGTCAACTTGGTACCGCTTAACGATATCGCGTTGCTGTAAATCAAGCAGACGCATAATCAACCGCTGCCTCGAGCGTAATCCTGTTAAGCTCCCCATCCCTGTATCTGTCTCGCGCTCACAATAGAAGGCTTTGGATCAGCTCAGTGCTTACCAGCTTCCCGCAGTATACAATTTCCTTAATGTGGTATAAACACAGAGAATCTATACGACTCAATAAAACTACGACCTAACTACATTTCGATCGTAAAACCATACCCGTTATTTTAGTTTACTACTTACAATGCGGTGTTGTTTGATATTTATCGGGGTGTTTATTTGTCTATGAAATCGATAATTTATTATTTAAGGATTGATTATATATAGTCAATGGATAAAAATAAGTTGAACAGTAGTTACCAGTAGGTAATAACTTTAAAGTTATTATATATTGCTAACTACCAACTTCCATTTGTTACTATTTTCAAATGACGATAGACGACCGTACGTAGAAATGGAACCTCCATTGTTTTCCAACGCTATTCATCAGTTAGACAGAAGTTTCCTTGTCCAATAACAAAAATACAGCTACAAACATTTTGGCAGTATAATTAAGACAAATAGGAGACAATCAACATTCCTTAGACACAACAATTAGGTTAATATAGGTATTTATTTGAAATCATTAAGATCCGGGAAAATGTAAATTGTTTTAAGGGTTTAAGTTTTTTATTTTAAGATGTTTTTTAGGAGTAGTAAACATTGTAAAAGTAGAATAATTTTGTACATGACAAAATAACATGACTGACAGATAATTTTATTACTATAATATTACGTCTCGTGTTGTAAAATATAAAACAAAATCAATATCGTGTCTTAAATTAAATATAAGAAATACATGAAATGTATCAATAAAAGAATATCAGAGCCTTTGTTTTACACAAAATGTTATTATAAGTTTTTTTAGCTGTCAGAATATAATAGTTTTGAACAGAGAAATATTTTTTGTTTTTGATACATTTTTTAAATATAAATGAAAAATGCAAATTGAATATATAATATATAAATTGGACTTACTGAAATACAATCACTACATTAATTAGAATAACTGGACTGTATTTAATTAAGTTATATGTTTACATATACAGATACATGCAATTGTCCTATCGTGTTAATAGAGACGGCTTTGTGCTTCGTGGAATCGAATCAACAAGCATTTACCTTATACATACCACAGATATATTATTATTTACTTCAATGTTACAGTTATTTTTATTACATAACATAAACTACAATACTCATTTATAGATATATATAACACGATCTGTGTTGAGAGTGTAAGAGTATCGGAAATTATACAATGTAATTATTTATTATAATTATTATCTCCCGCTTCGGTTAAGAAAACATTTTGTATAATTAATATTGGATCCGGTGCCAACAAAAACAACGGGTGTAATCGTAATGAAGGAACAAACATTAGACTATCCGTGCTCCAGCTTCGTTTAATGTCTATAGAGGGTTTTCGAAATTCTCGTTTTTCTTTTATTGAGTCAGCTCCTTTTTCTACGTCTTTTGTGATCTTCTTTTATTCGAACCACGATTCAGAATACTGTAGTTGCGGGTTTATTTTAATTGACTGGCGAAATTAACCTTTATACTGAATAATAATAATAGAACAGCTTTTATTTACTTAATAATAGACGCCTAGTTGCAAGCCTCGTGCTCGCTTTTATGTATGGATTAATTTACTACCACGCCATAAAACTCGCTAGAGCTCAAGCTAAGACAATAAATTTATTACATGTGAGGTCTCAGTATTTTATTATACAGTATTAGTGGTGGTTCTGTTGAACTTAGAATGGTAAGGGTTTTTATGATCAAAAATTTGTTTCACCTAAAATTTGTTTTGTTGTGTTACTAATTTAAATTTCAGGGTAAACTTGTAACAAAAATTGTCTAAAATTAATATAGTCTTTCAAGTCAACGTTAAATATATTGTCGTCGAGTTATTTCAACTATTTCCAATTACTGGTGCTGAGGGAAGTACGATGTCGCCAAGTGACAAAGCAATATGCCGGTGTCGGCGGGAACTTCGTGGCCTACATTTAGTGTGCCCTCGAGAATCCATGATGAGGACGCGCTCGAAAGCACTGCTTGTCCGGGATTACTGTCACGAACTACTAAATATTGCTGTTTGCCCGAAGTCTGAGCTTTTAGCTTACTAAGATCCCGCCTGTCACCCACTAAGAATGGTCGAGAATTAAACGGTTTGCTATTGTTGCCGCAAATTAAAATCGTCCGTTTTATTAAAATAAAACTTTAAGCTATTCTTCCTAATCTATTTTAATTGTCCCGTTGTATATTATGTATATTTAACTTTTTAACAGCATGATGTTACAATATAAATCCAAACATAATACTTCGTTTTCGCTTAACAAGTACAAAGAAAACGATGTTGTTTCCATTGATAATTTTATTTATCACGTAATATCTTTTGTAAAAGATTTTACTCGTCTTTAAGTCGGCTATTCACTAAATTAATCCCGGTAATTTGCAAGCTTCAAGACACCCCACGGGAGGCAAATAGCTACGAGAGGCGGTATTTTCTTAAAACGTCAACTCAACGGCGGCGTTTATAGTCGCCATAACGCCCAGGAACCATCCGCCTCGTCCGCTATAAAAATCACCTAACACTGGGTCCTAATGCCTCTATTTACATTATTTCAATCGTAAGGATTCGCGTAATGTAATTTTGTAATGGCATTGAATTTACAGGTCTTTTAAGTGTTTTTTTTATGTTTCAATAAAATTTACTTCATAAGTCGATCAATTTAAAATATGTCGAGAGGAGAGGCGGTTCGTAAGTTTAATTAAACAGAACATCGTTGGACGTAGCGGCTGGATCCGCTCGCTTCTGTAGACAGTTCAATAAAGGGACTCTAATTAAAAATGCTAATAACAATTAATTTCTGACGACAGTGCTAACGACAAAATTACCTTATTATTTTTCAGTTAGGAAAAACTTAATAATAAATTTATAATTATATATTTTTTAACAGGTGAGACCTACCTTGGATTCTTTTCTTTAATTTTTAAATTAAATAAAAATAATTTTATAATAATTTAGTCTATGTAATGTAAAGTTTTAAAACTGGCGTATAAAAAGTAAATTTCCATATGAAAAAATATATATAAAATTCGTTCCCTTTTAACCGATGCGGTTAATTTTCCGGGTGTAATGAGATATCATTGGAGGGGAATGTTCATCTCTTTTATCATTGCTTTTTTTCTAGAGTATCTCTAATACGGAATGATATTCTTCCGAAAAGGTATTATCGAAGTAAAGGTTATTGTCGAAGTGGCCGAAGTAGGGAATCAGACCTGGGCGTGGTTTAGTGAGTAATGGAGGTCTGTCCGTATGAGGAGGGTCCACTTATGTCACGAAATGGTATGATTGATAATGTTTCACGGAGTAAAAACACTGACCTTTTGTAACATTAACAAATATATTGGATGTGAGTATCGTCATATTGTTTACTAGTATCCTTGGAATGTCGTTTTTCTCTATCACGTATTTGTATTTTTCTTTCATGTCATTGTCTTTGTCAGTGTGATTAAAATACCAGTAACCACTCTCGTATTACTATCCAATTAAGATGAAAGTAATCAGATAAAAAAGACGGAAAGTTTGAATGTCAATTATATTTAGGACAATTTATTGTAATGATTAGGGTTTGTTAAATATTAGGTAATTGAGGTAGAAAAGTCCAAGATTTATTGTGCTAATCACTTCGCTACAACTTAAAGTTAACAAGCTAGGGTGAGGGCTAAAGTGGATGATGTTTAAAGTTTGGAGGGTTGCTTAATTATTGCTTTAAACGATTTTTTAAAGCAGTTTACGGCGGCGGTACTTGAAATGCAAGAAAATTAACTACAAACGATTTTGTACAGTTTTCTTATGAAAGGACAACTACTGTATATAAAAGACTTCGTTCACCACACGGAATAGCTATTTCTTACAATAAAATATAGTAAACAGAGATAATAACATTTCGTTACATTTACATGTACAATATAATTGTGATGTTATCTAAAATTATTATTTTATTCTATATCAATAACTACTACCTATTGTTATTTGTTAAATACCAATAATGATAAAATAATAAATTCTGTCCGACAAATGATATTGAATTACCATTGTATATTATAATACCGCTGATTATAATGTTTCCGTTCAGAGTAATGATATCGATTTCATCTATGGCACAATTAATTAGACTTCGCAGAACTCAAATAAAACCCATGTCAATAAATCAAAATACACAATATAAAACAAATAAGCATCCCATCACTGAAAACCTCTTTAACAGGCTTCACTGTTTTAAAGGATATACTCAAATTTATTTCATATACTCATTTTTTAGTTGTTATTTTTAGTTTTAATAATTTAACATTATGTTTTTTTTTTAATTGAGTCATTTTTAATAGAATATTGGTAAAATTGTAATTGGCAGGTTATTGGTTCTTCAAGTTCGGTAATATTAGAAGCTATTAAGTATCGAACCCTAAATAACAAGAATTGACGTACCGCCGGATTTTCGTTGGATAGGGTTCGTTTTTTTTGAACGAATAAGGGAAAGGGAAATCAAACGAGATCACTTCAACTCAATATCTCTTAACATTCCTTCCGTTAAGATTGACACAGACACATAGACGGATATTTAATAAAATTGATTTCGTTTTGACTGTTTGGAATGCTAATAAAAATGCTGTCACAATACGTTATGATAAGAATTTAAAATATACCTCAAAATCAAGAAACTATATAAAATTTTATTTGTCAAATTGATTGGGTGTTTATCTTAGAAAAATATTTCTTTGTTTGTAAAACACTGTGTAATATATTTGAGTCAGTTAGTAGTCAATTAAGTGTTAAACCGAGATCAGTAATAAGTTCGTGTTGTTTTATAAGTTATATAAATTTCATTAAAGCTATTAAAATTGTGTGATAGCTTTAGACGGATACCGATGGTAATCAATCAATGTACCTACTCTGTATCTCAAAATATATTTTTCACAGATTTATGAGTTCGGTATATTGTATAAGGAAGAGAACGGAACAGTACTTCATGTTTATATTGCAAATTATATTTATATTTATACAATACATAAAATTCGCTCCTCAAACCAAATTACCGCTTAGATCTGAGGTATAAAAGTGGTTTGAAACTTGTTTAACTTTTGTGAATTAATCAAGTCTCTTACTAAACTTTTGGGCGTACTAACGACTTGTTTCACTCCTGCCTTCTCAATCGCGTGAGTTTTGTTTATGAATGACATCTCCGAAATGAATTTAAGAATAGAGGTATAGGTATGTAATGTTTTAAACATATAGCAAAAATCAAATTAAATTCCCTAACATACAATACATGTTTATACAATAACTTATATGAAAAACAAAACAAAATACCTTACATTGTATACCCCGAAAATACAAAATATTTAGGAAAATTAAAACAACGTTAGAATTTTGTGTCTTTATCCCTGGAGAGGGATCTTCCTGGCAACCAATTTGATAAAGTACGAAGTATATTATTAAAAAGAAGTAAGCTTAAATATGCCTACTCAATTTTATTTGTTTTTATGAACAAGAAAACAATAAATTACATGATATGTGAAAATATGAACGCGAAAAAATATTCACTTATATTGAAAATTACATACATTGATTGATTTGTTTTGACATAAAGTTAAATGAACATTACTAAAACAAATATCCAGAGTAAAAATAAACTATAGGGCACGTATAAGATTATAAATTAATCGTATGACTGTTTAATATGTAAGAGAAGGTTATTCTCAAGATGGATAGCATATTCAATGACGAAGACAGAATAAATAAGATAAATGTGTTTAAAATGCATAGTTATGAAAGTATATCAGACATTCATTGTTTAAAGTGGGAGAGAGATTGAACAGTGTATAATATAGAAAGAATATGTGTAAATTTTTGCTGAAGCAAATCTCGAATCAATTGATATTTTTGTGAATATTATTCAAACTTATAAGAGGATCAAGATTATTTAAATAAACTTTCTTAAGGTCAGGATAGAGCTACCTAAACTGAAATAGGGAAAGTGGAATTGAACTGATACAACTTTTGTATAAAAAATGTTATCTACTCACCTCACTTACATGCTGTTCGCAAGATAAAGTTTGGAAGAGGATAAGTCTAAGATTGTTGACTTTACTGCTGTTAGGTCTGTCGAGACTATCAAAGCTAATCGGCGGTATTGGATTTTCTGAGATAGGTAAACTTATTATCAGGAATTTAGATTTTTACTAAAAATCCATGACTTGCTTCTTAACAGAATTTTTACACACTACAGATCAGATTTTCAGTACACAGAAAATGATTGAAACCAGAAATCTGGTAAATCTGAAGAAATAGTAGAAAATACTTTGAGATCAAGTAATATTAATAACAATGGAAATAACAGGACGAGACAACACCCCTTTCTCCCCATTGCGGGCAACCAGCTTTGACCGAAATTCAGTCAAAATACAGATCATTTAGTTATGCAAGCTGTCGGCGGTAGGCAAGCAACAGGATAACCAATCAATTGTCGATAGAATTATTAGACAGTCCAATATCAATCTCGACGGCTTGAAGATCTTACTAAAGTCAAGAAATGTCCGTCCGAAATACTGTGATCTGTGAAATGTTTATTCTCAAGGGAACCTACTTATAAAGGAAGTATTAAAAAGATTATGTGACTTAAAAAAATCCGTGCCCGCAGGGGGACACGCGTGGGTAGACCTCGTTAACTCGTTTAAAATATAACTCACTATCTAAGAATAACACATGATGCCGTTGTTTACATCAAAAATTTTGAAGCAAAAAGCGGTTTTTATTTTTTTTCTCGGATAAGGTGTCTTTTTTGGAAATACTTTTGATACTTAAATTTAGAGTAAAAAATAACCTTTTTATTAAAAATATTTGCGAGGAGGGAATATTTACCAGAAAAAAGTTGCTGTGGTTTTACCTACCTTAAATTTTCAAGCTAAAAGTGGTTTTTATTTTTTTTCTTGGAAACGGTACCTTCTACGGAAAAACTTTTGATACCTAAATTTAGAGTAAAAAAAAAATCCGTGCCCGCAGGGGGACACGCGTGGGTAGACCTCGTGTGTAACTCGTTTAAAATATAACTCACTACCTAAGAATAATACATGATGCCGTTATTTACATCAAAAATTTTCAAGCAAAAAGCGGTTTTAATTTTTTTTCTCGGAAAAGGTATCTTTTTTGAAAATACTTTTGGTACTTAAATTTAGAGTAAAAAATAACCTTTCTATTAAAAATATTTGCGAGGAGGGAATGTATACCAGAAAAAAGTTGTCGTGGTTTTACCTACCTAAAATTTACAAGCTAAAAGTGGTTTTAATTTTTTTTCTCGGAAACGGTACCTTTTACGGAAAAACTTTTGATACCTATATTTAGAGTAAAAATAACCTTTCTATTAAAAATACTTGTGATGTCAGAATGTTTACCAGAAAAAAGTTATGAATTTTTTTCCAAAAAATTTCGGTTTTTTTACCCCCTCCCCTAAGTTATTGAAGTTAGGTTTTCGGTTTATGTTCATTAGTTATAGGTATTTATCAAAGACATCATATAATATGAACGCGATTGATCTCCTTTGTATAGGGACAAAGTTATGGTCGAAAAACTGAAATCAGAAAAAGTGAGGCCCTAGCGCCCCCTGTGACCGGATTTCTCTGGTTAACGAACTTGACCTTCATTTTTGGATGGTTGATTTTTGTGCAAAGTTTGAAAGCGATCCGAGCAAAACTGCGGCCGCTATCGTGCTGACAAAAGTCGAATCTGGACGCACGCACGCATATATATATATATATATATATATATATATATATATATATAAACTTTTTGACCAATGGTTATTTCGGACTCAGGCGGTCATAAGAAGAACTCCTGTGAAGAAATTTTTCCAAAATTCGAAAGTAGGGGACAAATGAATGGGCAGACCGAATTCTTCGAGGTCTACCCAATAACCTTTCTATAAAAAATACTTGTGATGTAAGAATGTTTACCAGAAAAAAGTTATGAATTTTTTTCCAAAAATTTTCGGTTTTTTTACCCCCACTCCTAAGTTATTGAAGTTAGGTTTTCGGTTTATCTACATTAATTATAGGTATTCATCAAAGACATCATATAATATGAACGCGATAGATCTACTTTGTATAGGGAAAAAGTTATGGTCGAAAAACTGAAATCAGAAAAAGTGAGGCCCTAGCGCCCCCTGTGGCCGGATTTCTCTGGTTAACGAACTTGACCTTCAGTTTTGGTTGGTTGATTTTTGTGCAAAGTTTGAAAGCGATCAGAGCGAAACTGCGGCCGCTATCGTGCTGACAAAAGTCGAATCTGGACGCATGCACGTATATTTGGTCAAAATGTTTATATATATATATATAAACATTTTGACCAATGGTCATTTCGGACTCAGGGGGTCATAAGAACCTCCTGTGAAGAAATTTTTCCAAAATTCGAAAGTCGGGTACAAATGAATGGGCAGACCGAATTCTTCGAGGTCTACCCAAAAGTAGAACTTGACTGTCAGTAGTACTTATCTGACATTCAAATATTTTGGTCAAGAGATTAGTACATATTCAGCAGAAGTATCTGGAACGGTGAAGGATCTAGCAGTCAGTTGATACAGGTGTCATTTTAAACTGGATGGAAATTTAAACCTATTAATAATATAAAATATTGGTTTCTACTTATTATAATGTAAATTACGATAGTCTTAAAGTCATTATACACTAATATAATCAAAATTTTTATATATTTTATATTGTAATTTCTGATTATCTAATGTTTGAAATTCTACGATAACTTTGTTTTTGTTAAAATACAAGATTTTTTAAAAAAGATTTAAGTATCTATTAATTCCTTTACTAATTTTAAACAAAAATAAAACTGATTTTTTAAACAATTATTTTTAATACAAGTCTTATACATCTTGTCTTGTCATCTCTCTTCGTGACGAGAGAGAACTGAACTTTACTGTCCTGATAGTAATATGAACTGTAATTTATAAAAATTTCTTATCGTAGTCAATAATACTTGTACGATTATAAATTTAATATAATGTATGTACAATATATGTTCTATAATATATTTTTATATTATCGAAGTGTATTTAGTACATGATATAAATAATATGTAATATAGTCTCGATGGGTAAACAGAATGTATAGGCATAATAAAACAGAAACCCTTAAAGTTTGTAGTTACATACAAGGGCGATATTTACGTGCGAAAGGTTATATGGCATATACCTAAAGGGTCGCCTTGGGCACATCGGCTAGACGTCCAATAGTTAGTTCTAATCAAAACAATATAAAGTTGTATCGAACTTTCGATCTCTCTAAACATAGTAAACATTTTATTTATTATGGTGGAACACAATTTATAATATATACAAATATTAAAATCGATAAGAGAGAAAAGCAAGCGTCCCCAACCGATCTTCATTATAGGACAGTAATATGCCGCAAAAGTAAATTATGACATAAATACCGGTTGCTCTCTAGAGTAATTTATATTGTCTGTAGAGCTTGCAAAAAATAGTGTATGCTTTTAATGATTAAATGTGTCATATTCATTAATAATTTATAAATGTCGGTAGTGCATCACATCGTAAAACTCATAGTTGCGCGTGGTTGGAATTACACAGCAAGTTTTAGGGTACGTTGAGGCAAATGCTTTAAAATTTATGATAGCTGCTCTTTACGAGATAGTTAAGGAACATATGAAGTAGTGTGCGATGTTCTATACCTATTATATATGTAGTTAATATATATTAATATTGAACATGTAGGCTATTATTCATATTTTATTATGACTATCTGAAAAGGTTGTATTATGTTATGTTTTCAGAAAATTTAGTATAAAGATTTTTTTATTAAATCTTTAAAAATAGGTATGTTATCTTCGTCATTTGCAAGCATTACTATTAATTATTAATAAATTAGTTCAGTTATATTGGAATATATTATTTAAATTATATAGTTTCCAATTACCGTTACTAATCATAGATTAGAAAAATTTTATAAATTATTATAATATGTATTAATGAAATAATTCTCTGTATGGATTACAAATGCAATAAATTGCAAATTTATGGACTATTCAATACAAACCATTGATGATGATGAACAAAATAATAATAACAAGTGTTAATTAATTATATTGAATTATTGTTTAATTAGACCTATTACGAGCGTAAAATCCGAATATATAATTTATATTTAAATTACGACAAAGTGTCGCGACAGATTCCACTTTCATAAATAGATTCTTCAGTTTCCGTTCGTGTTTCAAAGTCCTTAATACTCAGTAAGCAGGTGTACCAATAAACGACAGGCGGCTTTCAGCTCACGTTTTCTAACTCATAACAGCGAAGCACTTTGCGTATATGAAATACCGTCTTTATGGTTACTTATTGTCGTGAATATGGAAGTCGCATTGAACATTTATGATATTTTTTTATTTTGTTGTAAGAAATATACATTTGTATTCAGTTGTATGGTGAACAAATTAACCTTGTCTGGTACAAATATTTAAATTGTTACCAGACTGTATGAGTTTATGTAGTGTATGTTTTTCGTAAAATATAATTCTGCTATGTTATCAAATTTAGAAATATTAAATATATATATATATATATATATATATATATATATATAGTGTAAGAACAAATCGTTGTCTGTAATAATTCGGTATTAAAACAACGAAATCCTAATAGCTTGATGAAATATAATCTTTTTGTTAAGAGCTTTGCTTCCATTAGTAGAAGTCTCATTAATGTTTCGAGTTTCTTGGTTTGGTTAAGAAATAAAAATACAACAGTAAGCGAGGATTTCCTTAGTATCTCGCCTCCTAGTAGGAGATAGTTTTGAAATAATAATATTGAAGTATTAAGTCTAACATCAACCGGAACATTAAGAATCACGGGGGGAGCGGAAAGAAAATATTAAACTGACTAATGGAGTGATTCGAGTTCAGGAAAGTTGAAAATAATTTACTTATTTACAATTCTTATATTCATAATAAATTTTACGAATAGAATACATGCCTGAAATTTACAAAAGATATATATATATATGAATAAAAATTCAGAGGTAGTGCTACGTCTTTTACATTCACGGTAATAGAGTTACGTTTGAAAGCGACGAAATTGTTGAATTCGTCTCTCGTACATTTTCTGGCTGCTAAATCTCGTATATCCTGTTACGAATAAACTACACAAAATAGCCATGTGTGCCGTCTCAGTGACTCCCGGTTGCCGCTTCTAAACCTTCTTAAGCCTACCGTAATCCGCTTACCTATTGAGTACATCTTATATATTGTCACCCATAAAGTATCATTTCTATAACATACGTTTTGTATTAAAACGTATAAATAACATTCAATTATTAATAACTACAAACTAATGTTCCGCATTTCTTTAATTTCAATAAAAAAAACATTGTTTTAAAGTTTTATTTCGTAATATGCGGTTATAAAAATTCATTTATTAATATTTTAGTACAGATATCTAATCTTTCCACAAATGCTTATTTATCGATATTATGCGATACCTACTGTAAAAATTTAAATGAAAAACATTAGTTTTCCATATTTTTCATTGACTGAACTTTTTCGATGATTTAAAATGGCGTTCTTAAGCTCGACCTAAAATTTTGGTTTATTTATAATTTTTAATCTTAAAAATCTTTTTTCGAATAAATTTTTATCATCGTTGAAGAGACATTGCCGGTAAAGTAAATATATAAAATATTTGGGTTAGTACCACCAATCTTAAAAACCATTTGTCCGGGTTGGAGTATTTATTCTTGTCCGAGAAAATATGTTATAAAACGATGACTCTAGGGAAATCTTTTTAAATGGTCGTTGAGTGTGAAGATTTACTTATTCATTAGGGCTATCGAAAATAACCCTTGTTATACACTTTGACAAGTATATACTTAGTTAAATAAATACTTAGTCAAAATTATTTAACAATATTTCTATTAAATAACAATCTATTAATAAATCTCAATCACTCAACTAACTTTTTATCTCTAAAGACAGTTGAGGCAATTAAGAATGAAAAATAAATGAATTGTATATAAAAAAAAGATCATGTCTTAATTATTGAAATATAAAAAAAATTCTTTCAATTTTCTTTTATTATTATTTTGTACTACAATGTATGTTTAATACATGTAAAACAGGTACTGTAAATGTATAGCAATATACAATATATTTTTAGTGTTTGTTTGTTTTCCCTACCGTAGAAAACTTTTCTGTTTTAATCTTATATGATATATGAGATTAGAACAACAAAAAACGTTTCTAAGTTAGCCCTACAATCACATTCGAAAATCCAATGCTTGTATTTCTATTATAACGGTCGATCGAAAAAGGTTTTCAATTGCGGATGGAGACAAAAATGAAACAAAATTGAGTTCTAGCGTGAAAATACAATAGAATAGTTTGGAGAGCCGTCCCTTGTGGTAAAAGTCGTCGACAGGTGTAGTGCTCCGGCAACGCGCACGTGACTCTGAAACAATGACTAGAAAGAAATAATATTACATTATTTGGTTTTCTCAGTTGACTCCGCATATATCGAACAGTTAAACGAAGTGTTTTAGCGTTCTTTACTAGTTTATATTCTAAACGAAATAAAAATAAGTAATGGTACGAGAACACAATGTGTTTACTTATTAGAAATTCGGAGTAGACAACTTTCAAGATATAAAATAAAGGACGAGTGTCTATTTCACATGGTTTCAATCCGTTGTCGTCTGCGGTTTTATCGAGATAATATCACTTAACACCCTCAAGTACAAACACCGTTTAGTCAGCGGAATGACTTTGCATCTTTGCTGAATTTGCTTATGGAGTGTAATAAGATTTCAGTTGCAATGTTTATCATATTTGTCTACATTGACCAGTATTTTGTATATCTTATTGATAGAAAAATATTAAATTATACATCAATAAAGAAGCATTAAAACTTCATAGGAATTTCAATGAATGAATGAATGAAATAATTTATGAAACTATTCAATTTATATATAATCCCCTGCCCGATAGAAACCAATGGAATTGCATCAGTAATACCGAAGTGCGCCAGAAATGTGCTTTTACAATTTCCGATTATCTTAGAGTGGTTTTTTTTTATAAAAAGTCGTTCGAACAAATTGTTTTTATAGATTTGACTTTTAGTATAGCGGTAATTGACATGAAAATAGTTTTATAAATAACATTTTATTGTTGTATTTTTTATTTTCTAACAAAATACTAATAACATTCTCTTCTTCCAGGTAAGTCAATACAAATTTATCTCATCTCCAAGAATAATGGATTTCACCAATCTAAAACTTCTTTAGAAACAAAACTAATCAGGTGAGTTGTATATAATATTGTATCCTACATCTGAAAAGATTCCGAACAATAAATTGCCTAGCTGAATAGGCAATTAAAGATTTTAAGGGTTCTCAATTGTTAGAATATTTATTATTATCAATTGCCGTTCTCGCAATTGATGAAATTAGGTTGAATTGCAGAATAAATTATACAAGAAAATAGTAGGTAGAGTTCGTTAATAGGTCGATTATGCGAACCCATCAAGTACGTACTTGGTAGCCGGGACCTCTGCGTGCCTAATGACGGGTCACTCATTTAAATAGCCTGATTCCAATCCTACCGTATATCGCATAAGTATTCGCATATATTATAATTATTTTCGTTATTCACATATATTTTATAACGTACTTTATAATATATAAAAAGTATTTTTTCCTAGTTTCCTAATCAAAAAATAATTGTTTACTTTTTCTCATAATACTTACCTTTAAAATAATATTATTAACAGTATCCATTATGAAAATAATATTGCATTTCATCCTTGAAACGCTTTTAATGCAATTACATGGAGCCTCAATAGCTGTTTCCCGTATTTTGAATATAGTATAATGTTCCTACACTGCATACACATGACACTATTCTTTAGAATTCGTCGTTTTGTGTAAAACGGAGGAATTAAATATATTGCAATTCCAATTAAATTTCAATTTAACATCTTTAATATTATATTTAAGTAAAATCACATTCTCATAAATATATAACTTTCACAATTTCGCCGCATTGAGGCACACTGAGAGCTTATTAATGAAAACCTTAGGTTTCTATTTTCGTTATTTCCAGTTAGGTTAGAAAGAATCTTTCTCTTTGACCTTGACCTTCTACTAAAGTTCTTTTTATGAAAAAAAATATCTTTTGGTGTTTTTATATAAACGAATTTTATTATATTCGTTTAAAATAAATAAATATAATTTATTTAAATGGTTACGTTTATCATTTCGCTCTTTTGTTAACTATGAAATGAAGACAGGCCTTACAAAAGTTCCGTGAATATATATTAAGAGCATTTTCCGAATAAAAATGAAATCTGCGGAGCAATTTTTTGCAACTCATTGTCTGCTGTAATAATTAACTACCTGACTCGTCATAATCTCAAGAGCTTATCCAAATGTTTAAGCTGTCTTGATCTTAAATTATAAAAATAACAGCTTATACCTCTGATATTGCTAAAACATTGTGACTTATGAAATACAAAACTATATCAAATAAATTCAAAACAGCTACAGAACTAAAAATATAATCCTTTTGGCCGGCATTACATGGTAAACTATATAATTTTGCTGGAGCGGGCGTCATTGTTTAGAGGTAATTTATATTGTGCTCTGCGAAATTAGCGAAGCCGCAGGAGTCCAGGTGGCGCCCTGGGCCATTACCACGGGGATTTAGTCTGCGGAACACGGACTTTAACTAAGACCGTGTAATCTTTTGTGTAATTGTCGTGCCCATTAAAAATGTATTAAGCTCCATGCTTTCTAATTTAATCTGTGTAATTCTGGCGTTTGTACCCGTTAGCGAAGTCGCTATGTCATCGTTTTTAGAAAATCTTCACACAAATTTTGTTCATAGTAAATACACATATTACTATATGCCATTTTTGATAATTCTATGTAAGGATTAAACTTAAAGAAACGATGTCGAACAGTAGTTATAGTAATGGAAACAAAAAAAGGAAATATATTTTTTTATAAAAGGTATCAATTCGTGACACAAAAAGCTTTTGAAATGAAACCTTCAATTCCATAAATATTTATTTACATTTTTGGTATTGCAATTATATTTGAAATGGGCAACTGTAAGAGATCTTTTTGTCACATTTATTTTGTAATCATAAAATTACTTAACATGAATGACCAGTATATATAATTAACTTAAATATATACAAATTATATTTTGAGTAATAAATATATTTATAGCCTAACCCAAGATATTCTATATACAATGTTATTTATGACTTTAATATTTATTTTTAAACGAAGAAATTAGTTATAACCATGACACCCGTACATGTAGAATGAATTTTATAAAGGATTTGAAATTTAAAGGAAATTTTCTATTTGTGTCTGTCTAGCTACATTTTTCAATTTACATTTTCTATCAAATTTGCCAGCTCCTTTTGGCTGAGCCTGGCAAGTTATTACGCGGGAGGCGTAGATTCTCCGAAGCTCCTGTTAAATACGTCTAAAAGGAAGAATTAGTTAAAAGTACCAATTTTATACACTTTATCCTCGTATTTTCCATTTTAGGGGACTATTCTAATTTACTCTCTAAGTAATATTTGTTATTATATACAATAAATATCGATAAACTATAGATTACGTATTTGGTTTCTCTATTCACATTTGTGGTTTCAGAATGCCTTGAAATCAGGCCAATAATTCTAAAATAATGTGTGGTATTCATGGCATTCATTAGTTTTAATTTCAATTGATATCATAGGATAAAAATAATATTTTTACATTATGATGTGAAATTATACAAGCAAAAATTATGTTTCTTACATTGTTTATTTTTAATAATTTCGTCAAATAATATTCGGGTCACTGACATCAGTAAAATTGATTTGTAAAGAAAAACTATTAATTTACTTAAACAATCTATTATTATAGTATGTCAATTATTCTTAATACTACGGTTTTGCAATTTTAAGTCCTGTGACAACGCAAAAAAAGTTATTGACATTATTATATGCGGTGGTTTTAAAAAAATAGGAGTCATAAAAAAAACTGGATCCCAAGAACTTCCGGCTCAATTCATTCATATTAATGTGCACTTCATAATGACCCTGTTAACAAAATTGAATTACAGTACAGCAATCTATTTCATCCGTCTCTTTACGAGCTTAATAACTACTTTGTTTTATTAGAATATCCTTGAATTTCAAATTTTTCCAAGGCAATTACTTAACATTTTTGCGAAGCAAATCTATGATATATGAAGGATATCTTATTATAGCAAACACTGATATTCATTTTTTTTTGTCGAACCAATTCGCTTAACTTCGACGAAACATGACCTACATGTGCTATAAGCATAAGCTTTCAATTAGGTAATATTTCTAGTTATTAAGCCATATTTTCGATATGCCAATCAGTTACCAAGTAATAAGTACATGGTTTGGATTATTTTATGACGGCACGGCGTTACATATATAACCTGCAACATATCAAAGTTGAAGGTATTTTCTTAAGACGAAAGGATGAAGAGGGCTAAAACTTTAACAGAAAGGGTTGGATTTCAACACTATCTTCTTACGAAACGAATCTTATATAGCTATTTCACAGCGATATTCTGTTATAGAATAGTACTAACCCAGTTCAGTGAAATGACTTCAACTAAGCTCTAATATCTATAAAATATATTAAATTATACCTTCATAACATTGCAGTTATTGCTCATGTTAAATGACTTCATAAGTAATGGTCCGAGAACGAAATGTTGACATGGTTTACTTGGTTGATAGTTCCACAACTTTTTGGTCTTGTTGCTATTTTGCAATGTCCCAACAATAACCCTTGCCTGAAAACACATATTATTTTTTCATAGAATCATTAATTAAGAACAGTTTATTATAACTTACGTTTTTCACAGGACAATCCTTTGGGAAATCCATAATAAAAGGTATATTTGACATGTTACGAATATTATCAATACGTACAGAGCCGCACTCCCCCCTCTTAGGTCCCTTGCACGTTTCAAATTTAAAAAACTCAATCTTATATGGGCCCTGTTAAAAAAAAATAAAGTTTTGTTAACAAAATTATTAACACGTATATTTTATATACTTAAAGAAGGCCAATTATAAACTGACATAATTTCGTTCATTGATTTGACCAAATATCGTGACCGATATGAATATAACGAAGTACAAAATCCGATACATTGATATGTTTATTACTTATTAGTGGTTAAAATCCAATTAAAACCGTGTTACAACTGACCGCAGTAAATAAAATGCTAGAATACAAAACATCATGAACTGTCAAAGTCAATCCAATAATATATCTGATTTTTCATAACAAAGAAAAGCAATTTCCTGTTTTTTAAATAATGTAATTGTATTGTTTAATTTTAAAATAGTTTAAAATTATTGTAATGTAATAATCTCGTCCTCATTCTTGTCAATGAAAAATAAGTTTTTTTTTATAATATATTTTATAGCACATATATTTTTCCCTTCTTGAATTAGGAGTGTAGTACCAATTTTTATTTAAATAAAATTGACTGAAATTAATTAAATAATTAATTGATATGAGTGTAAATTTATTAAATTAGTTTGATATCAAAAGCATTCTAAAACTGTATTTGATTATTGTCATTTGAACTAAATGATTTACTTTAAATGTTAAGTGTTAAGATCGACCGATGCGAACTGGAAACGTCATTAGGGCATTTTATTTCGAACCTCATTTCCGCGGCAAGCCTCTGGGATGGCTTAATGCATTTACCCATTACGTGTCACCTGCACCATCAATTTCTTTTTGCATTACTCGGAGCGTTGATTGCGTTATTTACATTCATTGCTATATGAGTAAACCATTCATAATAAGGATGGTCATCGATTAATATTTATTATTTCAATCGGCGTCGGTCGTGGTTAAATAAAATGAGTAGCAAATCGTGTTAATCGCTAAGTTGTATGAAACTCAATAGTGTGGAGTGCGCTCGGGTTTGAGTGCGCTATATCTGATTCTGCCCGCAGACCCTCAACTGCTCTGTTTATCGGCTTATGCGGTGATCACTGAGCTTAGTTTGGATTGCAATAAAATGAACTTTTGGTAACCAAAGCTATACTGAATTTAGAAATTCGAAATTTCTAAGATGAAATCACACTTATATTCGTTTTTGAGATTATCATGTTATATCATTTCCAATATTATAATATACTGGATGTGGAATATTAACTTATCAGAGATAATGTATTATATCTTTATAGGATTTATTCCATTCCTGCAAGGAAGCATAATTTCATAGGGACATGTTCAAATTACCATGATCTTGAATGTATTAACTGTCTCACAAAGGCCGGTCGAATATGCGGATTTCATATGCCTTCCGCCGTGTGCGTCCGCTGTCGTCTCAGCATAAGGATACCCGTCATATTCTCACCGCAATTACTATTCATATGGTTAGTGGGTATCTTATGTAATACTCTTTACGAAATCTTATTAGATGATTTAATATTAAATCTCTTCATTTTCATTGTCATTCAAAATCATAATTACATCTAGGAGTTGGTTAATTTCCTTTGCTAAAAGCAATTTAAAATATAATAAATTTGATTATAAATTATAAATGTCATATAGAAAATACATTTTACGTGTTGTAATAGTATTCTAACAGATATGCCTTTATAAAGAGGAATTCTTCCATTATCCAGACAATATCCATAACTATTTTGGAAACTATAATTGAATAGAATACTTTAACTTCGACCCTTATATTTTATACAGAGTAAATTCGTTCGAAATTATCATACTTTCGTAAAGGTAAACCGGGGTCCCAAAGTTCGAGGGATAATGGAGTTAACACTGAAGACGAAACGACTATAAATCCAGTAGATTTCCATCTCAATTAGATTAACCTTATCATTGGCGTTAACATTTTATTCTTAACTCGCTAAACTTCTGGAATGAATGGGTGCAAAAACGTAATTTATTATAGTTAATCTCCCCCACCATATTCTTAGAATTTCGTATATAAAAGAAAATAAAATATAAATGCGTTACTTACAAAATCTTTATATACCAGATCAGAGAGATATGTTTTTAAGGTATTCTAAAAAATGTCTACCCTGTAACTACTTTATACAATACATAAAAACCTTTATATATACGAGCTTCGTACCTCTAAAACGAGGGTCGTTTCGTGTTAGTGTTTATCATCATCTAGATAGATCTAGATAGATTCTTTAGGTTTTGCAGATGCAAAACCTAAAGAAAGTAACAAAAAGTTTGTTTTTTATATCTCTTCTTTGGCTTCGGAAAATCCGGATAAATATCTATCCACTTCTTATACGCGAAAAGAAATACGGTAAAACATGTCTTCGTATAAAAAACAATAAAATATCCAGATCTGTAAAGCGTGCGCTCTTAAAGCATTACGTTAGCGTCGTGTTAAAAAATTCCTTTCAATATATATTATGTTATAGAAAATACGAAACTGTTCAAAACTGTGTAGAAGTATGAAAGCATTACAACACAAAATGCTCAGTGGCAGTCAAGTAGATTTATTTGGTATTGGGCACCAGGTTAAGTAAGAAAATTATTTAGATTGAGTTTTGTGTCTATTATAGTATTTGAAGTCAGTTTAGTTTATACAAGTTTTTATTACGTTTTAATGCCTGACTTCGGATTGGTCTGTCATTAGCAAATTTGATAATTATAAACCCGAATTCCTCAATCTTAAATATTATCAAAAAATATATATCAAGTACTTAGCTATTACAGCATGTGTTCGGACAGACGGCAATCTGTACTTTGTTTAATGTTATATCATTATTGTATATTTCAGCGACGCTGCTATTGATTATAAATTAATATCATAAATCGTTCAGCGTTATTTTATATGCTCAGACAGGATAAGGAGTTTATTTTGCAAAACAGCGCACCACTTAAGAGCTCTCGAAGTGTGATGTATGGCGGTGTTAGGAACGCTGCCGCCTCGCTGTATGATTGATAGTGCACTGTGATCAAATTAGTTAAATAACATCAACATTTGTTTACTTATTCTAAAACTAATACTTTGTTTCAACAGAGTTATATATTATTATAACTTATATATTCATTAATTTATTTAATATTATGAAAACTTCGTAACAACGGGCAATTAATATTTATTTTGAATTGAATTTGTAACTACCAGATAAATATGCAAATAACTGCTAAATAAATATGATTACGTGCCTACTGTCACAATAGTAAACGATTTTGATGTATTTAGGGATACTACGGCGGAATAAATTTAGACATTTCAATTGTGTTGTAAAATGTTTATTTTATACTATTTTATCCTGCATGTCTTTATTCAGATATATTTTTATTTATTTACATTTCTATTAAAGGTAAATAACAATAACTTTTAATCAATTCCTGTAATAAAAAATATATTTTTCCTTATTATTGTTATGGTTTAATTGAGTTTGCCTTTATTTCTTTATTCATGTCATGAAATATATAAAATGTAATAAATGAATTTATTGCTCAAAAACCGAAAGTAAAAGTAAGAAATATATCAAGAAATTAAAATTGTTATTAAAAAGATCTTAGTATGTTGAAAATATCACACTAAAATAGCGCTAAAATACTCCCAGAAACCATTCCCATTAATATGGAATTTATTTGGATTTTTTCCAAATTCATGTAATCAAGGAATAGAGTGGTTACTACCAAATAAAGTAAAAACCTTTTAAACCTGAACTTTTTATATGCCGTCGTTTTGATTAATATATTTTTAAAGAAGAAAATGAAATTCCAATACATTTTTACCATACTGTAAATGGAGGAAGAGAAAATATTATTTTTTTAACATTATTCATGTTCAACAAACTGTTATGATAAAGCTGTATTGATTAACTCAATTATCCTAAAAATGTAGAAGGAAATAAAGGAAACCCCTCACGATTTTGCTTCGGAGAGAATTTAGTTTACCTTCGATTCGAGTGTTTGCTTCTTTTATCGATTGACTGTTGTTATCACAGACACAATCTGACCTCTACTCTTTGACCTCGCTCTTATTGATTTTTAGAAATAATATTACATGTTATTGCTATTCATTGGAACATGTTATTATTACTGCTAATATACTATATAAATATATTACATGAGGTCAGAAGACTTAATTATTATATGGTATTGCTATTATAGTGTAGGTGTACCTTGATTGGTCACCTCAATTTAGAAGGCATTCCGGTGTTAACCTCGAGAATGCCGGGATAGTTCCCATTCCCGACCCGACACCGCGAAGGGCCGATATTCATTTATATGTACATAGCTTAAAGTTATGTGGTTCTTATATGACCTAAAACTTTCATAAAATCTGACATTATACTATTATTTTAGTTTATTTAAGCATAAATACATATTGTTTTTTAATAATAGAAATGAGACATTATACAAAAAAACAAGTTTTATGAATTTAGTTGTACCACTTGTATTAATGTAAGTTAGTGTTAGGTTTTAAAGTCGGTGTGTAGCAGCATGTAATGCGCTGATAATTGACATGGATTAGGACGAGATGTACAGGATTAACAGTGTTAATAGATATAATATAGACGGGTAAATAGAATTATATAATAATACATTTCCGTTATAGAAAAAGAAATGTGAAAACATGTTTGTCACGTCACGTCTAGAGTACTATAATATCATCAGAATTTTGGCACTCAGGAAAGGATATTGAGACGGATTTAAAAGCCTTTCCTGTATATATTACTAGAATAAAAGTAAGAGTTATTTGAAATCATATAGTTGGAGGTAACAAAAAATAGACTGTTATAATTTGTAAGAATTATAAGTGGTAGAATATGAAAGTAAATTTATTTCGAAAAATGTATGTTTGATAAAATTTTAAACATTAAGTAGGGCAGTCGCAGCTCCGTTCTCACCCCTCCGGTTTGTCTCCCGCTTTCTGAGTAATCAGGAATGTAAATATACAAAGCGTTATTTCTAAAATGTTCCCGTACTGTCTTAAACAAGAATATGAGAATTCCGATAAATTTTGATGTAACTAAGGCCGTGTTGTTGAAGGCTCCATTAAAAAGGACGTTTTTAATAATTTATTATTTGAAGTAAGATTTTCATAAAAATATTTTTGAATAACTTATTATTTTGCAAATAATTTTCTAACTTTCCGCATGGCTCCATCGGCGTGCACTATGTGGAAAGACGTTACACGTTCGGAACATTACTTCAAAGCTGCTAATCGAGATCTGGCTACCTACAAGCATTTGTCATATTTTGTTGAGGACAGTTTTAACGATTTACAGTATTTTTAGAAGATACTGGTTTTAAGGTATGTAATATTAATGATAATAGCGGTTAACTATACCCAAGGGTAGTGTTTATTGCCATCTGTGAATGTCACAGATTGGAGTTTTAAAATAAAAAAATCCTCGTCTGTATTATTACAAGCAACATTACAGACAACAGTCTGCAATTCAAGTTCAAAACTACAGACTGAATCCGACAAATAAACTTTATCCGCAGATATGCTACGTTATTTAAAAACTATTTTGGACAGTATGTATATTGTGATAATAACCTATAAATTTCATCAATACATGGACTTTCAAATACAAATAGAAATTTATATATCGCGTTGGTAAACGAAAATAAAAACAGTGCAGTTTTGTTATATTATATAAACAAATTTATAAATTGTAACATTACAATGTATCGTGATTTTTAAAATTTTAATATTATGTAGAGGTTAACTAACACAGGAAATTCTATCTCCAAGAAGTTAAATATAGAATGAAATTTTGTATATATGTGCGTTATTTTTGAAGTAAGAAATGTGACATTTTGTACGTTTTATGTGTGTCCACGGGGCGCAGCCACGGGGCGTTGCGGCCAAAAGCTACTATTTTATAGTTTTAATGAAACCGTTGGCCATTTTAATAATTTATGTGCAACGCCGACTTCCGTTTGGTATATTTTTACGTATTATTCATTCAATAGCTCTTTGATTATATAAGAATTAATATATTACTTTTACAAAAAAGGTCCCATTTTATAGAATTTTCTAAGTGACGTGCGCACTGAATATAGTATATGAAAACGTTATATGCTCCGAATGTGGAGCGAACGATAAGCGCCAGGATCTTGAATGAGTAAATTCATCTTGATATTTGGAAGAAAGATTTATCGCTGCAGCAGTTAGTGCCCATCCTCACTGTTTACTGAATTTCAGACTTCTATAGAATTTTCATTTTAAATCTAATATAACAAAGTATTCAATTTTAACAATGTTGCTAGTATAGAATGATTAAATCTGTGAATATTATGAAGAAGTTGCAGTTAACAGTCTCGAGCATGTTGGCTTGAATTATATAGTACTTGTTAATTACTCATGAGCATATTACCTAACTACTCTCTTTGGATTTAGTTATACGTGAGTTTCTGCTTTGATAATATGTTGTATTTACTATTCTTCAATTTGAACTAAATATAACTGAAACTGATATGACTAACGAACGAGCGTCGAACGAGACCGTCTCACCTTTGAAAAATATTATCATGTTACATAGATTTTAGTTAGTAAAACGATAAATTATAATTGTTTACAAAATTTAATTTTACAAACTTCTGGTAATCTTTCGAGATCAGAGTCAAAAACTTTTCTAAGAATCAAAAGTTTACAATGTTTTTGTTATATTTATTTATAAGAATTTCAATTAAGGCATAATGACTGTAAGAATTTTAATAAAGGCAAAATTCTTCCTAATCCAACAAACATTAATAATTCTAACAAGTAAGTAAGAACCGCAGTGGAGAGATTATTACCCTTACGAGAGATGTCGGTTTCGTAATAACAATCGTCCTTAAAATGTAATTTGAGCTCGAGCACCGTGAGAGCTTTAATTTTAATTCTTCTGTCAGTTCCTTCAACGAGTGTAACTAACTAAATGATCGTTTAGAGAAATCTACAATTAAACTGGAGTGTTAAGAAAGTCAATCCGTTTTAGTTAGGAAAACATAACGGTAGGTTCAAGTAACTGCTTAAATAGACCTGAGTGTCGTCCTATCTAACGGCAAGGGCTCTTCAATTAAAACTGCTCAAGTTTGTTTAAATTTTTGTGTCAGTCCATCTTAACTTCGGTAACTGCGCCGTCGCTACCGCCTTTGTATAGTAGATAGTGTTAACAACTGTTTGCTTAAAATGTTGTTTAAAAACTCTTTTGGTACAAGTTTGTTGTTGAAATTCTTAATTATGAATCAAATATGTATTATGTACATATTGTACAGGGAATATATAATTTAATTTAATGCCTTTGTTAAATATTTATATTATTAAAATTATATATGAACTTCGAAATTCTGTATGTGTAGGTCTTATTAAACATTAATTAATAAATCTTTGAACGGCAAATTTAGATGTCACGAGTTGACATGTGATATTATTTGACAAATCGCTATTAATTACAGTTGTACATGGGTCGTGACTAAAACAATGATTAGTTAAATTGGTTGAGGTCTGTAGCACGGCTTTAGATTCAACGATAATTATGTAAATAGCATGTTCAGGGTTGCACGTGTGACGTCATCTCCTGTTACGCATATATTAAACAACGCATTGTGCATGCCACTTTATTACATCACGAATTTTGAGTAATTATAACAAATCTCAGTGCAATGAATATATATTGTCTCAGGAACACGGGTCTAATGATTGTCGTTAATATTAATTTGGCTTGTTTGCCAGTGTCTTCGTCTCGTGATTCTGTAAGTCTAAGGAGACATACACGTACTCCTAGAGTGAGAATATTTATGTATATTGTGTCAAAGATCTGTATTGATCTATTTTAAAATTTTTAGTACATACTTACAGTATAAAGTCGGCAATATATGGTAATTTATCTTGAAGTTCTAACAGAATAATTAAGATTTATTCCTAAAAGTGTAGTTTCTTAAATATTAACAGCAATGAATTATATTAGTGTTGAAGAGAACATACGATGTTAACTTTGCATTGATAACCATTTATTTGATAATGTAATACATATTATAAATATCAACATTTGCGTGTCGGATTTGATAAAAACGCTATTTATCAACAAGCTGAAAGGGTGGGTAATTAATTAACGTTACATCCGGGTTCCGTTTGTTTGCCTTCATTTATGTCCTATATTTTCGCCAGTTAGCGTGTGGACAGTAGGTTATTTCGTTTGGCGCTGGGATGGCTCCGAATGATTTATTGTTACGTTGAATATGCATGTCGAGATGAAAAATGACGACAAACGTGCGATAGTTAGCGTGAGGATGGATAGGATAGGATGGGATAGGATACACCGCGTTGAGCGATTTCAGTCGACTCCCCGCGAGCGCGTCACATTGGGGAAGTCGTTAAGAAGATAAATTGATAGTTGTAAGATTTCTTAATACTTTTACAGTTCAATTTGTTTTAATCTTGTATAATTTATCAAGTCTGAATAATTTGGTATTGGCAATTATTTTCTTCTTGTTTTTTTATTGCTGGCTCTTATTATGTTCACCTTTTGTGTGTAATACACAAATGATTTTTATTTTCAGAGTATCTTTCCTTTCATAATTTTTTTTCTTTATTGGCTATCGTATCGAGGTTTTATAAATAACTAATAAATATTTCTTTTGTGTTTACGTTATAGCTACAGAAAAATTGTTTTATAACTTAGTGGACAAGTGGAAATTCATATCATATTAGATTACTGAAAGTTTTGAAAATGCAAAATTCTCAGAGACATTGCGAAGTATACTTGTACCGCTTAATATATGTGAAGATACTTTGGGAGAAACAATAGTTTTAGTTCCACGCCGACAACTCAACCGGGAAGGCCCTCTGCTTCATTAAGGTCTAGCGCAACACTATAGTCAGCTATTAAAAAAAACATCTGACTTAAAAAAAATATCCATTCAGATCTCTGCTGCTATTGTTTATTCTCGTGTCATTTTAAATTAAAATTTTAACCAAACAAACGTATACTGTAAAAGTTTTTAGGGCTTCGTTATAACAGTGTCTAAAAAAAGATTTTGGGTACAAAATGAATTCAAACTATTCATTACATATACTGTTACGTAAAATGGTTTTACAATTGTAGACCTTTTTGTCGCAACTATATCATAAAGTACCACGTCATGCCACGCCACCGTGAACCCACCCTACCGTGATCCCGGATTATTCTAACTTAGAACTGGTTTTACCATAATGAAAGTTTTACAAGCAGATTAAAATTGTTCCATGTTTAAGGTTTCGTTATTGCATTTTTAGTCTACTATTCTGCTTGGAGTGACGACGACATCTATTTGAAAAATTAATACTTAGTTTAGTTGAAATTCTAAAAATGTTAATCTTTTATTCAAAATATGTATATAAAATTAGCAATCGTAAACCATTGAGAAAGACGTCAATAAGGAAATCTTTGATCTACTTTTGAATTCAACATTAAATTATCCTTCATTATTCCATCTTCGATAAAATCTCAATGAGATCATAATAAATTATTAAACATTTCAACTTTATAATTAAATTTGTTAGACATTTTTAAGTATTAATTAAAAGTTATTACTTCTTTGGGTGTTATATACATATCCATTTTTATTTCGATAACATTTGTACAGTTTTTTTGTGCCTGTATTCGAAAAATTTCATTAAAAATGTTGTTATATAACAATCAGTACTTTATTTGATTAAACCGATCTTTGATAGTACACATCGATACATTAATGGAACGTGTCTTTGCACGTGGAGAACAGAATAGATGTTTGAACAAGTAATTTTCATGCATTTTAAAAGAAAAAAATATACGAGATATAAATAGTATTATATCAATATATATGTACAGAGTCGACTTGGCTTTTCTATATGACGTAGTGAAACATGTCCAAAGCTTACTCAGAACAAAGGATTAATTACAGCAACAGAATATAATGTAAACCGCAAATGTTTCTGTCAGCAAAATACGCAACAAATGTTGTAGATTTTAAAAGGTATCCAATCTATTTGACTACGTTGAAATAGCTTTGGCTTGGGCGCTTTAATTTCGCCGCGTACAGAGTACGATCCGCCTATCTATAAAACAAAAGTGACATTCTAGAAGAGCCGGTGAATAGTTTGTGTCAGATAAATATAAAAAAAAGTTTTTATTAAAATAACTTGGAAATTAATGAACGTAGCTGACATTTTCTATCTAGAATTAATTCAAAATACTACTATACTGTGTACGTGATCTTAAAAGGTAACTAAAATTAGGGATAACGAATGAAATCAAACGATCCCTAATAAGTAATGGCCAGTTATTGCTGTTCGTTGCCGAGACACGTATCGAATAAATTAAACTGTAATTTGGGGCCTTTAATATGGAGTGTTGTTACGCCGTTGGATAGGCAGCTGCTGCAGCGATATGAGCGGCATTCGAATGAGTACACAAAGGCTATACTGCATAGCTTCGGCTATCAGTAATGCAGCCGAGCAGATGATTGTTCCAAGTCTCAGCGGACCGCGCGTACCTGCCTTTGACGATATCGCCTAAAACGTTTCTTTTTTCGTATCAATTTAAATTGTAGGTATTGTATTTTGTAAAAGATTGGGTTTTTTATTGCGAATAAAATATCTTTTATTTAAATTACAAATATATAGTATACATTAAAACGTCAATAACTTTATAACTGCATGTATTTAGGTAGTCTTTATTTTGATGTAAAGATTTATTAACAATTGTATTGATGATTTGAATATCATAATAACTGTACGTTGTATAACCCAAGATCCGCGTCAAAGCTAAATTCTTAGGGTAATTGTGTAACTTTAGATGTCGAACTCAGTGAATTTACATAGTTGCCCTAAGGTAAGGTCGCATAAACAAACTTACGTATGCGTCACTGAAATACAATAGCTTCCTTGTTTGTGTTCTAGCATTCCCCGTTAAGTTAATGCAATCGCGTCTACCAATGTCAACAATACAGTTAAATTGAAATTGATAAATATTTTGACTTCATTACATTTGTATAAATGGTAAAACAAATAGATGTTTTACCTGATACATGTGCATATATATACCTTAATAAAAGTATTGAAAATTGTGTTATCATGTTGAACTGGCAGAGTAATTTTTCTTCACTTTTGTTATTTCAAATTGGAATTGTTCCAAAGAATTGCGCCGAAAGTACCGCCAAATCGAATAGTTTAAATTATGTAGTGCTTGCATTCTGTGCGTTTCGCTGGAACGAATATGTACTTCAAAATTGCAGTAAAATTACAATTTTATGGACGAAATTTAATTACCTTTTATAAGTAATATATTACTGACAACATAAGTTTTGCACACTTTATGGTGAACATTAATTACAAATGGTCGTTCCATTTTGTCTTAGTATTAGTTCCAATTTTATTTTACAGTGTTCAATTATCTCAACGGAAACATCCTTTTCAAACTTAATTATATTTTTAAAGTGTTCAATATTCATTCCGATTTTCGCAAAGCAGACATTAAAATTCATAACTCCGCTATTATACTCGTCAACATCTGGCGCCAGTGAAAAGTTATTATCTCGAACTCTCGGAAATGCATTAATTAATCTAAGTATAACCGTACCTAGAAAATAAAATGTACGACTCATTTACTAGTAAAGTATATTACAGTAAACAAATATGTTTTTATGATACCAAAATATACAAACATTTAAAAACGTAACAGAAATTTACAATTAAAAAAATATCTTCATACGAAATTTGGCTTGATGAGTATGTATGTATGTTTGTTTGTATCTACATTTTGTTAGGGCATGTGAAATACCCCTCATGGAGTTTTAGTTTTGCATTGTATGTGACATTCATAATGTTATTTTTGCACTCGGATGCTCACGTAAATTGATAAAGTGCCAAAGCTACGAGGCATTTTTAATGCTCTGTTGTAGCTTATCATTTGCAAATATTACTTTTATGTTATTTCCAACACATTTAATTCATTTCCTTGGTTTTTTACTGCTGTTTTCAAGTTAATAGTTTCATAAACTTTAAACTCTAATAGATAACTAACTTTTTTAATTCTGAAAGTAAGATAAGAAGTATCAAGTTTCTCTCACCTTTGAAAGTTTAAAGTCAAAAGCACAAATTTTAAATCTGATTAAATGGGATAAAATATTCATAGTTTTAACAAATACTTCGATTTTCAATTTTGATAAAGTTTGAGTACAATGTGTGCAATACGTTTATGTTAATTTTAAGGCAATTCTTTTTGCTTTCGTCATACCCAAAGAACACCAGAGTTAAATTCTACCGATACCCGCCATAGTGTATATATTCATAATATATTCCAAAATATATCTTAAATCCACTCCTTTACAATGACGTAACTAAAAACAATACTTATTTCGATCTAAAAATATGTAATACTCGTATGACATGCTACACGCACACATACTTATAATCTTTTCAAACTTATACATATTACGCATACAATGAAGTTTCTCTTTCGCATGTCCCTCACAAGAGGGCTTCGCATTCCATTTGTACCCCTCTCATTACTACCAACGCCCCAAAGTGAGGTTCAGTCTCGTAGGTAGTATTTTTAAGACTCACGTATGACTGAAGCCCTTCAGTATATTTACAGCCACTACGGTGGGTAGGTCAAAGCCAAAACATTTCGGATATATATGAAAATAGGACACGTCTCATAAAAGCCGTTTGGGAGTGATTCCGTGTCTAAGTATTCTGTTTGTTATTATTTTTTTACCATGTATATGTTATATCTTGACATGACATTTTATGAAGCTATTTTAAGTTTATACTAACAAATGTTAGTGTTTACTGATAATTGTAGTAAATATTTAAATTCAATCATTTGTGAATAAAATTACTATACCGAGAAAATTTTGTGATATTGTATTTGTTTTGCATAGGAATGCGAAATATGACAGGTGCAACTATACCTTCACGGTTTCGTGGTTTAGTTAAGTCAAACAGAATATACATTCCGTCATAGAGTCTGATCTAAAGCGCCCTATGTGTGGAGTATCTTAAAGGAGAAGTTATAATAAAATTTTATTCATATAAATAACTCTTGAATCATTTGTCGAATTATATACTATGAGTAATATTGATCAGTAAGCGGAGTTAACAATAAATATATACAATATATATTAAATTAAAATTTATCTAACAACACTTGAATTGAACACTGGATTTTTAACATTTGTGTTGATTGGATTAGATCCTTGCAGAAAATACAAAACACATGTTTAAGGAAACCGCTTTCAAAATGTTTTTTATTAATTCTTAGTTTAATTTTTTCATTTTACACAAAATAATGATTTTTTTTTTATATATAATAAATTAGTTTAATAGTCATTACAGAATATGCATGAAATCTTACTAAAAATAGTTTAAAAAATGCTTTGCTGCTATTAAATAAATAAGAACTGTGGTTGAGAGGTGTTGTACTGAAATGACATTTTATAAACTAAACCGTTATCTTTCGACTCCTGAGTGGTGCTGTATTAGATAAAATTGTTCTGACAGCTCACGCCCTCTAGCGTCGCCAATTGAACATTTAACGGAATTTGGCACAGCGAGCTATCGTAAATAGCAGATAGATAAAGTTAAATGTACATATATATAATTTATTTGCCATGACTTGTTTTTGCACTTAGTATTATTAAACAAGTGAATGTTGAAACTGATTTTTTTTTTTTTATTTATTTCTAATATTTTGTTAATTATAAGTACTTTAAATAGCACAAACTATGTTTATAGTTAAGAAATATATATTAAGTAAAACTCCAAATCAGTCAGTCAGTCAGTCAGTTAGTCTATGGGAACCAATACTATAAGCATAAATGCGGTCTGCACAATGTATATGTATTAAGTAGTACTATGATAGAATAATTCTTATTCATATTTATGCGTTTATATTCTTATATTCCACTTATTAAAATTTAGTATGTGTTTTGTTTAGTATGTGCTACAAGTCGGTGTACGGCGCTGCATTTGAGTGATAGGAATGTTGTCACAGTATATAACAGTACACAGTTAATATTTTTACATAACTTAATGTTGATATAATTTTTTCTTACTCTAGAAACTATTCGTTAATGTCATAAATACTTAAACTTGGTAGTCTGGTATTCTAATAGGATTTTAACAAGAAACTTTACCTTAACTATTGTTCGTAAAAATATGTTCTCAGTCGTATTAAATGTACAGAAACGTTTTAATGGCGGTAACTTGGGCTATCAAAACTTTTGTTTAATTAAGTGAATTTAAGACACGAAAATAGTATCGAGTCGGCGAACCGAATTAACTGTGGAGTTTGTTATTTAGATAACAATGTGGTCGAATTAAGTAAAGGTGCTCTGCGTGTTTGTGTTGTGTGCGCGATATTAACTTACTACCCTCTTATTTTAATGAAAACGGTAATATATTTATTAATTATTACCTAAATGGAAATTTTATTTAATTATTGCTATTTCCTTACAGACTTCTTTATTAATATCTATCCACGGTATTACATAAATTATTTTTATTTTGTGTTAAAATTCATGTTTTGTGCCAGACTTCGCGTCGTTCGTATTATTTTAGATCATGAATTCCTTTTTTTTAGCTTATATTTCTCACTTTGCCTTTTTATATCATGTTACAGATAAATTAATTACGCTGAAATACTTTGTTAATAAAAGCCGATCTGTAATAAGATAGTATTACAGTTTGGGTAAAATAGGTAATACAATCATATCAAATGATGTTTTAAATATTTCTTCAAATAATATTTAATAATTATTTTAATACCCAAGAGATAATCGTATATGAAAATCGAAATAATAAGTATTAAGATTTATCTCTAAGAATTACTGTTTTTTTTTCTTTTCCTCTAAAATATTCATAATCAAATGAAACATTTATATTTTTTATTTATTTCAAATGTGCAATATAGCTTTTATAAATGTAGATTGTATGACCTCATATTATCTTGGTGAATACCTAAAATATATTTCGGGTAGAGTTTAGTAGAACACACTTTAGTTGAACAAAGAAATTCATTGATATTAAATATGATAGTAGGTAAGTATTCTAAATTTATGTAATACTCCGTTATTATTATGTCGTATATTTAAGAACTTACTCAGCATTCTTGGTAGTCGAGTCGAGTCGAGTCTAAAAGCCATTTCAGAGCCCGTGGTGTCGATAGATACTGTCATTTATTGAAAATATAGGTCACAAGCCAAACTAAGGATCTTGCATAATTATTATCATCAAAGGAATTTCTTAAGAAAAGATGTTTTATATTTATTTATTTTTAAAGGAATTTTCTATTAACTTATGGTATTTGTTTTTAAAGATACGACACTCTGTGATAATAGATATATATATTTTTTAATCTAAATTAATAATGCTGTTATGTGAGTTATACCCAAAGGAAGTAATAAATATATTTCATGAGTTTTTCCTTATTAAAAAAATGTTTCTTCGATTGTACAATTATTATTCTATTCTGATTTTATCGCGATGATTAATACTGCGTCACTTGTTATGTATTCGCGTGTTGTATTAAGATCAGTACCAGCATAAGAACCTACTTTATACCATTCATTGAAATCGAATTTACATATTCATCCGTTCGATCCAGTTGAATATAGACTTTTATTTTGTTAGTTTCATTGTTAGCCTTTATTAGATAAAGCCAACTTTTCTCACTTCGCATTGAAATGTCGCTTTACAAAATGTACATTTTTTATTCAATAAACTAGCTCTGACCATGACTTTGCTTATGCGGAATATGTTTTTTTTTTAAAGTAGCCTAAGTTACTCCTTGTATTTTCTATCCGACAATGAAAGTCCTGTTATAATCCGCCCAGCCGTTTTCAGAGATTAGCTGGAACAAACAGATAGAGAAATATATATATTTTTTATGTAAGTACCGTATATACTTCATAAGCACTTAGTGAATAGGTATTAATTTGTAATTACAACTGATACTTCAATTTAATTTTTATCTATAGATGAATAAAAACGGAACAGCGATCATGGAAAAATATGTACAATGTGTATTCAAACGAATGGGATTTCATTAAATCTTTTTAAAAAGAAAAGTCGTCTTTTCGCTTGGAATTTAGACAACTCGCCATTGCGAAAATTTAATTAAATCTCCTTTGATCACGAAAGTGGAATGTCTCTCCTGTGATATGATTAAAGCCACAATTAAACAATTGATTCCCAATTATTTCGTTTTAATCCTCGTTAACATTTCAAAGAGGCTGACAGGTTACAAATGTTGTCATTATTTTTTAAATATTTATTTACACGTATAATATCAAAATATTATCGAAACGGATAACATGACCTTGTATTTTCTTAGATTTTCTTCTCTAGTCTTTCGGTAAACACAAAGTAATGAAATTGTCGCAATGTAATCAAAAGGTCAATAACAAACAAAAATTATTTTTAATATTATCTCAAAGTGGATTATTCCTTTACAACCACAACGAGATACAGTAACTGTTATTGCTTCCATTCCGTATTCTCATAGGGGTAACTGGCGTATTGATATTGTAACTGTGTCTTCGTTTGAGCAATATCAATTAAGGCCGCACGACGTGCCGCCGATAAGGGATGGCGCGTGACCGCCCCTCCTCCGGTATGAACTTAAACTGCAATTTGTGAAATATGAAACGTGATATTGCCTAAACAGCCACTTACCTCAACTCTGTCTACACAACCTACGGTGTGCACTGTATTAATTATGATTACCGCACCCGATTTCCGATATCCCCTTCAGAATTGCTTTCTTGCAAATTGACGAAAATCCTTAACGTATCGATAAAATATTTATTCCTTAAATTTATGTTCTGCTTACGCTGTTATTAAAAGTGCTTTATTTTATCTTACAGCTAGGAACTTGGTTACAAAAATAGTAAGGAAAATATGTCTTATTTGTCGTTGCAATAGTTATGAATGGTTTTGTCTTAAAACGGTAAATTATGAATTTCTCCGAATTGTAATGAAGATTCTTTACCTCTGCTGGTCCAGGTCTTAAGAAAAACGTTGTCAAGAAGAGTTTTGACTCTTCTTGATAACGTTTTTTTTTAACCTAAAATTTGGAGGGAAACCTTTGGGTTCAATTCAATTTCGATTTTTGACAGGAATTATACTCCTTTGCTATAGAAAAGATGACTATTATTAATATATATTATACAAATATTTACAGTGTGGGTTTTTCTTAAAGTAACTAAATTAACAATATAAATACCTTAAGGCAATGTAAATGTAAACTGAATTGTTAACAATTAATCTTGTTATGTAGAAGACTGCTATTTTCCTGTCTCCGAACGGCGTGCGACGTCAGTTAGGTTAATAGAAGTAACCCAATCAACTCCCGATGGAGAGAAAAACCATTACAAGTATCTAAATTGAACTCTTCAGTAAAAGGTGAAGACTTTGCAAACGTTGATATAATTCTTGATAGATGGTTTTTGTATTGAATTGAATAATTTTAACGATTTTTATTTAATTTAAAATTGAATTCAACTAATCAATTATCTTTTCTTCATTATTTCGAGCCTCATTTTAAAATAATAATATTAATAAGAATAGAACGCCTCAGAAAAAATCGAGTTGGAACGTTATTTAACACTTGTCTTTATTAAAGTAATCTTTGTTCAAGTGTTATAATTAGCAATTAGTTGATTAAAAATGTTAGTGGAAGTTCAATGAAGAAACACACATTCCAGAGTTTATGATGCTCGTAAAGACATTTTACACGCATCGCCAATAGTTTGGAGTTCGTAATTCGCCAAGACATGAACGAACAAACTTAGAGAAATGCGAAGAACCGATGTGAAAACATTAAGAACTTCTCGCAATTACGAATAGCAAGATATATCAAACCTGTTTCAGAGCTTAGATTTTTTAATTAAATAAAGTATGAAACTTCGTCAAAATTCGCTTAGAAAATCGGTCTACAAATGTTGTTAGACATAAATGAATAACCAACTTTAAGATTTAGTTCAATTGTGAAACATAAATACAAACAAATAAAATGTAATATTAATAAAAAATGGAAATATATGCGGAGAATAAACAAACATAAGATATGCACGCAGTGAGGTAAAATAAGTATGGCATTTACGACTTACAGCTCAATATGCGTTAAATGTGTGGAATATGAAACGAGCTCCACAGAAACCATAATAAGTATCGCTACATTCGATCATAAATAAAAGGAGAGGCTGTTCGAGGAACGCGTCATCGGCAGCTGTGATTGTTGCGAATTCTGACGAGATCTCTCACCGATAAAAATATTAATCTTGTTAGCAGAACAACTTAAATGTAACCATAATTAATCATAATTTATTAATAATGGAAGATAAGTAATTAGTAGCAGGTTGAAATCGGTGTTGTCCCATAAATCAGTACTGTTCATATTTCATTTATTTATATTTAAATTAATTTGGAACATATTTTTTAGTTTTAAATATAATGGTGTTTTTAAAATAAAATTAAAAAGCAGAAATCACAATAAACTGGAACAATGAAGTCTACTCAAGTTTTTTCCTACTTCATAACGGCGTACCATTGTCAAATACGACTTAGGAGTAGGAAATTTTCTTTACGAATTTAATTTTGTTTTTAAAGTTGGGTTTAGTAGCCCGTTCATTATATTGAATTTGCGGTAACTTATATTACATTATAAAGAGGTCAAGGTTTGTGTAAATATTAAACGAAAACCATGGGGACGTAAGTTTCACTTGGGAAATGAACCACAGAAATTAAATATATTTGTAATGAGGAGAATTAATCTAAGTCCATCAAAAGTAAAAGTTTATATTATTTAAAAGGAACTAATTTAAATCCTCTAAAGTAAAAGTTTGTTTTTTTATAATGCACTTAGGGATAAGGTCACTTTTCTGAACGAATTTATTTTTATAAGAAAATTAGTTTTTTAAAAAGCTTATTTTCTTTGAAATTGCAATAATACAGAAAGGTATATACTTTTTTGTACGGCACGTTCGTTTATATCTGTACTTCGATATTGGAAAGTGAATACAATGATAGTTGGATCCCTCGCAGCCTGAGGCGGGGTTCTTGTTCACTTGAGCACAATTATATTACTTAATTAAGGGTAGCAAGAACCCTTGTTTGTTCTGAAACCTTAAATGATAACAACGCATGTTCGTCCGGTACCCATTTCGAAATGGATTAATGGACGTAAAATTACAGAAACGTTTCCGACAGGTCGCCGACACATAAATCAAATATAATCCACCAAAAGGTGAATGGTTTTCCAGGTATCCGTCCTTTTGTATCAGTGAAGTCTTTTAGAAAAGTCTGTTTTCCCCTTTTAAGTATTCTTATTCATGATTCATGGACTTTACAATTCGAAATTTTAATAATTAAGGTCTTAATTGGTTTAAATCTACATTATTTTAAAATTATTAAAGTTCATTGAAAATTGTATTTTGGTGGTAATTAAAAGTGCAATTTCATACATGGAACATGATATTCTTTATTTTCGGACTATGTATATAAAAATATAAAAAAATATAAAGTTTTTATAAAGTATTAAAATTGTATTCTTAACGAATTTATTAAATATGTATTCACAAATGCCACGAATACACAGTGAACTCGCATTAATACACAGTGAACACACATTAATATACAGTGAATTTACACACATTTATTCACACGTCAGAAATAAACATATTGTGACCATAAAAGGTAATTACTTAACTGATAACCGTATAAGCATGCACCATTTGTATTGTCTCTATAAATATTGGTCATGTGGTATTAAAATAAATTTTAAATGAAGAGTGAAAAACTATCACGACGCGACAGGTAGGCATGGTCTTCTAGGATATCAGTTCTGAAGTGACAGGCCATTAAAGAGGTAAAAGTGATTTAATTTCCTTTCCTATAAAAACTAATTAATGTAGATATTTTTTTAATAACGTAATATTAATATTTATAATGGGCACACCATTTTATATAGCTATTAAAACATATTATTTTAAGTACGTTTTCCGTTATTTGTTACATGGATTAAAAAAATTACGATATTTCAAACACTAAAATTCAAAATTCTTCAATATACGTGCACTTATATAATTCCCAGAACGTTTAAATATTCAACTTTTAGATTATCATGGTAATGGAAATCGTATACGCGATATATGTAATAATTTCTATCTTTGGATTTTTATTTAATTTAATAATAAAAAGTATATGAAAATGTTTTTTTTGTCACGTTTTGCGATTTACCGTCTCCAGCTTTTCTCTAAAGAAAGTATATAAAATGTATAAGTTTAACATTTTTGTTATTTTCCTTATGTATATTTTTTTATCTAATAAGCCTGCAAACCAAGATCATAATATAATAGTATTTTCTGAATCAGCTCTTTGTTCCGGAGATGACACAGATCACCATTCTCCTGCTATTCGACTTGGTCGTTAACGAGACAAGCGATGATTTTGTTTCTGTTCAATCTTTTGTTCGGATGTACTCCCTGTCAGCATCAGGGTGTGAGGTTGTCCTACTTCTTACTATATATTGTTTCCACTAAACCCAATTATAGAAATATTCCTAAATTATGTAAAAAATCTAAGTCTAATCTTACTATATAGGTATCTTTTTAGTGTGTTCCTATTATTGTTTTGGTTTAGTTTATTTTTAATATTTAAACTTAACTAATACATTTAATTTTACTTCAACTTATTGGAATTCGTTATTTTTACAAACAATATTAATTGTCTAAAATTATTTGTGGATTTTATATTAAAAATGCTGTAAACATCATTAGTATAAAAAAGTAAAATAACATATGATTATTAGGTAGAGATTCTACCAACAAAAATGTTTATACAAATAATTGAATTAAATTAATTCACTTCAATGAACATTTGCGAATAGATATGTTTGTGCTTCAAAACAATTCTGTTTCGCTTCACTAATTCAGAATATAGATAGATTGAATTTAATTTAATAATATCTGAAATTTAAATCAGCTCGAACTGCACTTTATAGCTAACTCACGGCAAGATATTTAAAATTTTTTGATTTTATTAAAATTTCTAAGGATCTCAGATTACATGCCATAAAATTACATTACTTTTAATAAAAATTTTAATCCAAAGGAAATATTATAATATTACAATATTGGTGATAAATTATTGAGATTTTTGTATGTTTTTATCTTATTTGAATTCTTTCCATGATGCAGTTACATACTTTATCCTATAAATTCAAAATTTGCCAATGGCTATTGATGGTCTGGGATGTTTCATTCACGATTCATTTGCGACTGTCTATTTCTTTTGCTGGAAAGAAAATATTTTCTATAGGTACGTGTTCACTATAAAATATGGTACACATTTATTATTTAACATATTTTTAAATCTATAACTTTATCAACCTGTTTCATAAAAGTTAATTGCCATGACTATATGAATGTAAAAAAGGGTTTTAAATTAAGCATTATAATTAAGCTATTTTTTGAATATAAAATAAAATAAAAATGTAATTATTGTACTACTTTGTCCAAATGTACTCTTTCTGAAACGGTATTGAATGACGCTTAAAGCACCTAACCTAACCTAACCTAACCTAACCGCAACGCTACTTCTCTCCTTGTTAGTGCGTCACACATCACTGAATTTCTTGCTTTATGGTTTACATACGAATTCATAAACCACATTGAGCTAAATATTAATAATAAAATATACAGGTAAAATTTTAATGTATTTTCAATATTTATAAATAAAATGTCTTAAATTGTCAGAATACATTTAATCATCTTGACTGAAGTACAAATTTAATACTGTAATAATATTTAATAAATATCATTATGTAGACAATCCACAACTCAACCTAGTATGAGATGGATAGGATTTAATCCAGTAAACGAAAACTAGAAAAGAATAGAGAAGACCAAAATCAGCTTCTTCTTTTTTATCATACATCGCTTTCTCTTTTAAATTTTAATTCTAATGAAAATATTAATAATTATTGTTTCCATAATATTTAATTGGATGTGACAACAGTATAAAAAATCTCCGCCACATCTTATATAACATCGTATATGTGCAGCGAGGACGCAAGGATTGCGGTACACCGACGCCGTTAATACAAACAGATGCATTTTAATTTAATTATGCAATATAAACCTATATTTTATATTTCTTTGAATTAATAAAAATAATAATGTATCCCAACATTTCTAAGAAGCTTATCACAGTAACACATTAGTGAGTAATAATTCTTCTTACTTGTTACAATTCTTAACCCACAGGCTCATTTAGCCTCCTATATCATAAAATATAAATAATAGATATTTGCTATTTCATTTAAAGTTTATATGTGATCTTGATAGAGACATTTAACGTGTCAAGGCGGATATTATATTTACTTCACATTTAATAGAAGTAAGTTTTGATCTTGATCGATTATTCAATATTAGTCTTAGTTAATTGGATTTACTGTTGAACTATCGGTATGATAGTTAGTTTCATTCAGTTAAGCGTAAGAGGTGTCCGGCGTTGCAAAAACTGTAAAATGCATTGTTCTCCCGTTCGTTGAGGAAACGTACAGCACTGACAGCCGATGGCCGGATCTAATGGACCGGTATTTACTGTGGACGGAGCTTTTACTCTGCAAACACCCAGTATCCGCAAAATCTAAGGAGTTTCTGTTGTATACTTGAGTCGGTTTCTTTAAAAAGCTTTAGATTTTTTGGGTCCTATTTCTTACATGCAATTACAAAAATCTTTCCAATTATTAAAATAGAGTTATCTATTCTAACTTTTTAATGCTAATTTTATATTTTTTGATCATCCTCAAGAAATAGGTAAGAAGCAAAAATAAAAAAGCGTCTACTTTGCTAACTTTGTTTAAATAAAGTGAAACCATCGAGATGCATTTGTTCTTTATATTTTCGAAAAGTTTTATGTTTGAGTTAAATAAAGAAAATGTGTACCGGCAGTATATTTATATATTTTAAGTGAAGCTGAAAACTTTACACTTAATATCTATCACAATAGTAAATGTATAAATTGTTTTTCAATATTAAATATAAACTACACTCTCCCACGTCTCTGTTACGTATATTTTATATTACCGATATCCGATAATTTTATTACGTTTGCGGAACTGCAAATATGTCTTAATTATTAAGCTTATCAAATAAAATAAGAGAAAATATACAAGAAGAAAATATAAAAGATGAGAAAAGTAAATCGAGTAAACAGATGGTTAAATAAATGACATCTTATTAAATTATCATTGTTTACTGTTACTGTAGTAATATTATTTTTATATGTAATGTTGAATATCGTATATTCAATAGTTGATATATCAGATTATAAAATATAATATCAGATATCCAATTTTACCGTGCGTACTTATATATATGATATTTCAAGACAAAGCCTAAACAACTGTTATTAGAAATTGAAAGTGTTGGATGTAGATTCTTTTTATATTTTTGAAGGATAAAGATTATTGAGTTAACTTTATAAGAATAAATAAATAAGTTATAATTGAATAGTTATTTACCCTGAAAATATCCTAAAAGTCAAAATCTTAGATACGGTAAAAAAATAGTAGGAGTTGGAACTGTTTTCTATTTCATATTATGTTTTTTATATCACTTTAATAAATGTAATATCTGACGAATATTGTTTTATTTATACGCTGAATGTAAAAACCAAATCTATACATATAAATAAAATTGTAGTGTCTGTTTGTTATTCCAAAGTAACAGCTTTTCACTAAAGGCATTTGATGCTTAGATAAAAAAAAATATTTTTTCTCTTGCTATCTATCTGTTTGTTCCGGCTAATCTCTGAAATGGCTGGATCGATTTTGACAGGAATCTCACTGGATGACACTTAATGTTATAAGGAGTAATTTGGGCTTAGGTACAGATAGATAGATAACTAAAATCCTATTAATTTCGAAGATTTAAACATTTATATAAAATTTTGTTATAGAAATACATAAAAATATATCAAAATATTTTTTTTTTCAGGATATATTTGAAATTCTAAAATATTTTTTATTGTATTGTTAGACATATTTCATGATATTCGAAATTCGATTCAATGAAAGATTTTATTAAATACAAACGTTGTTGGCTTTGTTTAGTGCACAAATATAACTGTGTTAAAGTTGTATTCGCTTCTATGAATTCATATGTACGAGCTAATTATATCTAGTTATACTATGATATATTTGAATTAAACTACATGTCCTAGGAACAATATAAACATTTTATCTCCACGATATATCACAATTAGATTACTGCATTAGTATCTACATTCCTGATCATTATACACGGCTTAAAGTTAGACTATTAGATACAACACTATATACCTCCAGTCAGATAGCAGTCATTTGATCTCGAGGGAGGACTAAAAGTAATAACGCGACTTAATATCCGACTGCAACTAGCTTTTTATAAATATATTTGAAATTGTCATTGTGTATTGAGTAGTGTTATTTTATTGTTATAGTTTTTTTTTAGATAATAATTGGATTTTTTTATTTTTTTTATTTTTAATCAAATTAAGTCAGCTGTGTGCGCGCGTGCGTGTATATCTGTGTTTGCCGTATTAGATTTTATTATTTTTATCCTGAAATATGTGGATAATTGAAGAAATATCATTGTTAATATTAATAGAAATGTGTTTGCTAGATTAATAGTGACACGAATATAAATTTAATAATTATTTAAAATGTTTTAAAACAACAATCGTATGTTACAATGTACGTCTCAGAATTGATTTCAAATTTTGTTTGACACATATATATCATGGTTCAGAAAACGATCCCCAGTTAATGAAAGACGAGACTGATGGAGTTGGAACTTGGAACACATCCAGAATCGTGTTTTGTAGTTATGTTTATTATTTAGACTCACAGTTCATATCGAAGCCGCTTTGCTTATGGCAGAAGCTCTAAAATGTATGTTTTACGCTCAAGCTAACTCGTGTTTAATGGAACGTGAATTCGTATTTTTCCTCGCTTTTTTAATAGATATGCCGGTGAGGCAAGAGTAGATACATAAGAGTATATAAACATAATATTGTTTCTGTTTAAGTTTTCAAATTTGTTTAATGATTTGCATTTTACATTTTTAAGGAAGAAATAAATATTGAAATAGGTCATGTTACTGTGACTTCTGCACGCCATAAATGACTGGGAGGCTGGTGATTTTATGTGGTTTGCGAGGTACTGAGAAATAATTTGCCTTCGACGTTTTATGTTCCATCCGGTCTAGAGATACCTTTTGTATCAAACTATTACATTGTATAATATATACTAGGTCTTTAACATTATATAAACTAATAAATATTAATATTACTCTTAAGTAATGTAGCATTAAAGGTCCATATTACAAGAGTTCGCTTTCATTAATGAGTACAATAACGAGGATATAACAACTAGTGAAACAAAAAGTTGAAGATATAAACAGAATGTATTAAGAAAGGAAGTGATATGGTATAAGTAGAGTGCGTGGAGAGTGATTGCGCGTGAATCGGGGCGGGCGGGGCGCGCGGCAGTGACACGCCGGCTTGCAGCGCGGTCACGCGTGCTGTCCCACCGACCGACGAACGTAACAACTACAACTGATACTTTTAAATCCTTTGTCACAGTGCTAGTTCACTAGTTTGTGTTGTGATATAAAAAGTAAGCCAATACTTACTTTAAATTATTTTTCAGTGTTTGCGTTCGGAAATTCAAACCATTATGTTAATTAACCGTAACTCATATTTAAACTTACTAAGCGCTTTAATACCGAAAAGATATTATGTGGCTATTTTGCATAATTAAAGAAAAATATAGTTATTAAGCTCACCTTAATTATATGCTCCGCCACTATAATATATCCCCAGAGAGACGGGACTTTTATGCTTGTTTTAAGTATTTAATTGTTAAAATATTCACTGTTATGCCCACTTCGTTATCTGCTTTCCAAAATCGTTTTTATTACATAGTAAAAAAATATTATATTCATTACCATTTCATTGAAAATAGTTGAATGATATCTCTTAAAATTGATATTAATTGGATCATTGCCATTACTGTTTGCTGATGAAAATGATATTTTATTGTTCTACCTATAACAATCCCTGTAATTCTTTGTTGCTATTTTATAGTTTATAGATAGTGTATGTGTTCAAAGTAATATTTTTTGTAAGACAATATGCGGTTCTAATTTATTCATAATTTACTGATTTATTTAATTTTTGAGGTATAAGGTTATTACTATTTTTTAAAATATTTAAGTTATCATATTGTTCCAAATGTAAGTCTATTAAATTTAGTTTTAGGGCACCATCAGAAATAAACATGTTTCTATTATGTTGTTCTTCAAAAGGAAGATAAATTTAAGATGAAAATATACGGTTTCCTTATCTATTGATTCAATCAGATTAGACTATTGTTTGCTTAAAACACGACAAAAGAGCTCACCCATTACGAACTGAAGCCTAAAATCGATAGGTAAAAGAAATACGTTCACCAATTTGTTTAATATTACATAAATATATATTTCATGTTCAATGTACTACTGTAGTTACTCAAACAAAGGTATGTGCAATTAATTCTTGAAATGAAAATCTATTTCAGCAGTATATAGGATATGTAGCCTTTGAAAGTAGCCTTAACAAAGAGAATAATTTAAGATGCATAACCAACATATTTCCACGTATTCATATATCACAGTAGCGTACAGATGACGCTCGAGCACATTACTAGCAAATAAAATGTAAAGATATGTCACCTGAGAATACTAATGCAGCTGAAAAGTTTCAAGGAACTTCTAGCATAATCTGCAATATTCGCTCTTAACCATTCAAATTAATATAAGATATTTATAAAGAAAATTTCATTAAACTAAAACTAAACCTGGATTAAAATTAAGTTTTATTTTTTCCTTTCTTTTCATAATTATTTTTAATCACTTTTTTTTTATACCAAACGGTAAAGAAATTAAACTACCAGCATATGAGTTATAACCAAACAAACTTAAATACCTTCTTAAGGAATAATAGCAAGATTGTAGCGGAAAATTGTGTTATGTTTAAAATTATATTAGATAAAAGAAATGAGTTATTAGCTTTTGACACTGTATGACTTCTCACTTTCCTATAAAAATAATCATTTCACAGGCATATAATTAAAGCAGTCGTATTTAAGTTTTCTCTCTGAATTACTTTTCTTTAAACTTCAAGCATTTAGATATTTAATTTCTTCATAGTTTGCTCTTAATTTTAACTCGGAAAACATTTAAAGCGTATATCATTATCAAAGTTCAATTTACAGTAAGTATATAATAGCACTTACAGCTATACTCTAGTCATTATGTAGGTGATAAGATGAAAATCTAACATTTTAAATTTGTGTCGTCGTTGCCTAATGAACGCAATACATTACGTGGGCTCCTTAATATTAGGTATATTACATTTCCAGGTTAAAATAAAGTCGAGTAGGTTATTTTTTCGTATTTTTTCAAATTTATAAACTGTTATACATACTGTATATATACTGTAATATGTTAATTATTTATTTATGGTATTTTGGCGGATGGTAGTTGGATGGCTTCAAATCTATTTAAATTGGTTTATTAGTATTTATTTTTGTATTAGTTTAAAAATAGTATCTTTTATTAAGAGCATACTCAGTAAATGATGTTTTACTTTTGGAATTCATGCCCAGTGACAAAAATTAAAAGGCCTCAATGCAAAAAACTCAATCACGTTTATAAGTATTATGTAAACTACGAAAGTAAAAGTTTTGCTGCTGAAGAACAGTTCCATATGTGCAGTTAAAATGAGTATAGACTTTTGGCTGTAAGCTGCAACTAAGCCTTCAGCAAACGTGACATAAATCAGATAGTACAAAAAAGAGAAAAACGCTACTAAACGGCACTAGAGACTTAACTGCTCTCGCCGGTGCTCCAGCTTTATTGTATACCTCGGGATGGTCTTATAGTTAAAAAAATCGACTATTATTGTAACATTTAAACTATTTTCATCAAGAAAAATCTTGACACTCCTTTTTTGCTACGAAAAATGATGAAAAATCTATAACCTACAAAAATATTGTGTTATAATCTACGTCACAAAACATTAAAATATTATATAGTGCAAACAATAATAAATAAACTAAAGAATTAAATAAAACAGATTCAGTGAAATGAATGATTATCATTATCTTCATTCAATGTGAACGTTTATGTACGGAAGAGTAATTAATTAATATAATCAATCATTAAAATAAGCAGGTATGGCTATTTTTAACTGATAGTGATTATGGTTTATAATTAACATGAAATTAATAACAAATATTTGCTAATCAGCATAACTGTAATGTACTTTTCAAATATATTTTTTATTATTTGATATTTCATTTAATGTAGACTTATTATTTGCCGAGGTAGTATTGAATTTTTTCATCGTACTATACGTTTTTTTAGGTTGTGTCCGTTCCGTTAGTGAATGGGCTTAATTCCAAAGATTTACTTTGAAAATTACGTAGTAACATACTTTTACGGGTGGATTTAATATCTACATTGCGTTTAATTACTTTAACAACTACTTTTAGGTTAATCTAGATGATTAAAATAAAAGTTAATGCATTTTAAATATATAATTCTTTTAACCATTTCTTTATTATTCATTATTTAGTATGTGTAAATATATATAATAAATAACATTATTATGTTATTTAACATAGTACACCTTACTGTTTCAAGTTATAGGTGTGTTTCGATTTAGACTGCATTAGGATTATTTCGATAAACAAAAGATCTTCACGATAAGAATTATGTAAGTTTATTTTATGTAAATTTGTTTCCAGCGCTTTGATTCGAAGCTTAAATGAACGCTTACATAAATGTAATCATGAAATCTAAAAGATTTTATAATTAAATCATTGTTTGACTGCGGCTTCACTATCCGAGTTCAAGCTGTTTATCTTATAAAAGCGGTAAATTCTTAAATATAACTATTTATGAAATTTTAAGACAATACGTAGAAATACATATTACGATATGTCCACGTATTGACAGTCTGGCTTAGTGGTTCAATGCTTGTTTTTGATTTCATGGCTACTGGGTTCAATCTCTGGTTATAAGAACTTATATCTGTCAGTGAAATAAAATACCGTGACTAAACCTGTGGAAGCTTCTGCGTTAAAAGATAGTCCATGATATGTAATATACGATGAAGTTCTACACTGTTTATAATTTTAGTAAAGATGCATTTGCCCAGCAGTGGGACTTGAATGCAATACTATTTCCTACTCTATCGTCTCTATTTATCATGTAGTTTACTTAGTCAAAATCGCTTTAACGTTATTATAAAAATACACATATTAAAAAGGCCAATATATGTAAAGGGAATACGTTCAAAGGGATATAACGAAGTTTTCTATTTTTTTGTGATACAAAAATATTTTTAGTGCGGCTAAAATATGTCGTATAGTTTTTAGTTTTAAATCAAATGAAATTTTATTTGATAAAGTTGTGTGCGTCACACAATGCACGTATGCGACTGTTTCACCTACATGGATTAAATTATTTTCTGGAATGACACATGTTTTTATCCAATTCAAATTTTTTTAATGATTATTTTTACATCCTTCTATACTATTTTTTACTTTAGAAATAATTGTAAATAATTGTTACCTAATCAATAGTTATATTCTTTCAAATGTTGTTTTAAATTAGTTTTGATAAGATATTATAAAATATCGTATTAAAAAAATATATTTGTATCCATTGTATTTAATGAATTTGAATGAAAATTGTAATGTAAATACATTAATTTTTTTTTCACAATAATACTGTGTAAAAAACGAATTGAACCAACATATTCAATTCGTTTATATATATTTAACAATGCCATTAATTGTAGCCACGATACAGAATTGCTGTTATTGAGATAATTAAATTTTAATTCTCAGATATTGTAATCTAGCGAATTATTCAAAGCGTCGCAATACCTCTCTTTTATTATTTAACATATAACTTCCTTTTCTATTGTAGGAGTCATTGTGGAACCTTCATAATGACAAGCTAACAGAAAGAAAAATAATGCTTGAAACCATTATTATATTAAGTATAAAAGAAAAACCCCTCAGATTCCTGGAAAAATCTAGTAAAGATTGATAAGAGCCTTTAAGTGATTTTTCTTTTATGCGACATTCATATAAGCTATGATATTCTTCCTATTCATCACATAAATTTAAAGCATTCATATCCATTACAAGTTTGACTTGGTACTCGATTGGTCCGGTAATAAACTTCCGATTGGCATATTCATATTCCCCTCTCGTGCCTCGTTGAGCTTCGGGACATTAATAGCTATTTGTCAACTGTCTGGTGATGATTGATATGTGATGACGTAATTACATAACTATATGGCTCAGGGTTCCGATGTTCGGTTTCATGCTAATTGAATAATAAGGTTATCGAGTTCAAGGAACTGCATATGGATATATCGAAGGGAATATTTAGCATAATGGGATTTAGGAGTATGTAGGTAATTTTTTGAAGAAGTTTCGTTGGTAATTATTCTAGTCTTCCATGGTACTCATTTATTCTCACATATGAATTGTGACTGTGGCTCCTAAAAAGTTTAAAACCGGTGTTTCTTTAAAACAGTATGTATCCATGGAGTTTCTTAACGATTTTTATCAATGAACTTATCTTAGAGTCTCAGTTTTCATAAGTGTAGTGTATATTTAAACCTACAATAAAATAAAATTGACTTTTGAATTTTTTAGAAATTCAATACAATACAAAGCTTACTTTCTCATATTAATTAACGGGACAATGATGTAATATTTTGTAATCTTTATGCACAACAAGAGACAAGAGGCGTATTAATAGTGGTAGTGTGAACTGTATCTAATAAATAACACGTCATGTTTACGTAATCCTTAAAGCTGGCTTTAAATATTGTTGGCGATATCCTGTAATCACGCATAGTCCATTTTATGTATATCAATTTAGTATATAAATCCATCATCTCACAAAGACCGTTTTTTTAATGAACGCCAATTACTTAAAATGGCTGAGTATTCGCTCGTGTAAACACAAAAAGAGAGAATGATCGATACATTTAGATGACAAAATGAATTAGACGAATTGTCGAATCCGACGTGTTTGCTGCTTTATCAATACTGTAAATATGTTCTCAAATGTTGGATTTGTAATTCAATTTAGCTATGGAATCGTGTTGTTTTTTGTACTGATTTTTCTTCATAAAATATAAGATAAAATGTTACATTTACGCGATTTTCTAAAAATTCGAACCACAAGAATTCTATATCCGGTTAGAAAGTATGTGATTTGCTATTATAACAAAAATTATTTAAGAATCTGTTGATTTATGTGTGAAAAATTCTTTTTAAACTCTAATGCAAATTATGTACCTATTACTATTATTTAATAAAGATTTATAAAAAAAATTATTATAAGGCCAAAACTTAGAAAAACTTTAAAAATTCAAAGCCTTATCTAAGTCAGATCATTTTAAAATTCTTTTATCGGTTTTAAATTTAAAGCACAATTTAAATTTATTATAAATTAAAATAAAAGTATTTTCAAAAAGTTATTGTACGGGAAAGTTATTATTTAATATTATAATATTACGCTACTGTTACACTTCTATTACATTCCTACCACTCCATCACTGCTACTCAGCTGTTAAAGATCAGCAGTGGTTCAAATCAACATGATTATGTTTACTATGAGCCGCTCAGATGCCAATGCGGTTAAGTCCATTTTTTGATATTTTCAGATTTTTAAAATTTTTGATGAAATAAATAATAATCTTCTTAGTTGTTAAAGGATTTATTCGTTGGTTACTTTTTTCTAGGTTAGACAGCCCCTTTTGTAAAAACTTCTGAAAATGTTGTATAATAATTTCAGAAGCCATTGTTAATAAGTCCACCTTTTATCAATATTTTTTTACATAAACTTTGAAATAAAAACTAAATTATTCTTCTTTCGATATTTGTTAGTAACACTGAAAAACAGGAAATGTTATTTTATTATTTTTACATAATTTTCTTATCTTTTTTAGCTGCCAAAAGATATAAAGTCCTAAAATTTTTAAGATACGTACTTAGATAAAAACTTACGATTTTATTTACACATCCTGTACATATCTTGTTTTCTTGCAGAGTTTACACCTCGAAAAAAGACTTGATACACTTTTCTAATTAAATTAATAAACCAAGAATTTAAAAAAAACGAATGTATCAAAAAACATTAATTTTCTCAATATTTGTGTTTTGGACTTAACCGCATTGGCTTCTGAGCGGCTCAATTATAATATCTGTATATGTACACACACCGACACACACATATATATATATATATATATATATAATGATATTGTTCGTTGTGAAACGTCTTCTCACGTATTTCTACTCTATATGAAATTGGTTTTTACATCATAATATTGTATTATCTGAGATAATATTTATTTGATATAGTCATTAGTAACTTCACACTACGGGATAGAAATGTATAATAGAGAATTACGAAAACTCACATTTTTTTTAATCAAATTGAGTAGATATAAAAATATTTATATTTATGTATGTTTTTTTGCATTTCCGATATAATTTTAATTTAATACATTTTCGCGTATCAGTTAGGTTCACTATGTCTTTTTTGTTTGTAGAAAATTAACTGTTTTTACTGTTTTTAGCGATTTTGTCTGCTATTTACCAACCCTTATTCGTATAGAAGTTAATAGCTATCTATAGTCACTTTAAAAGTGTAAACATCTATATATTAATGTAATCATGATATAAAATTCAAATTTTTCTGTATTGAAATATACAAAATATATAAATAGATAATATTTCGAAATCATTATAAGTAGTATTAATAAAAAATCTGTTTATTGGTTTTGGTTTTGGTGAATTGAAATACGTATTCTCTAAACCAATTTTGAGTTTATCCGTGAGAAATAAGAAATGTTTCGGAGACGAAAAGTATTGTATACATAAACTTCAAAAATAGAACAGGAATACTTCAAATTTCCTGAATTGGTAGTAAGTACGTAGTAGTTTTGTTTTATTATAAATAGAGATAACCCGTTTTTATACAAAGTTACATCAAAATTTGACTTTGTGAAAAAAATAATAATTAAAAACTTTTTGTATTCTGTCTCATATACGGAACTTGTTGAGATTAGTTTAAAAAAAATATTTTATGTCCAACTTTTGTTGCGTTGTTATTTTATTACGTATAAACTAAAGCCTGTGTAAAAATAACCAACCCAGCGTAGATCAAATAAAAAGTGTTTTTCTGAGTATAATTATAACTGACAATGACTGATGGGCAAATGTACTCGTATGTATGTGGTGTTCAAAATGGGTTTAGATTTCATAGTAAATCTTATTTAAGGTGTACTTTTTCATTTCTTATCTAACTTTATCTTATTAACAGATGATCGTTAAATTAAGGTTTATTTTCTTATACACTATATTTTAAAGTAATGCGAATAAACTGAACTGCTTAAAGAAAACATTGGCTTTTGTTATCCACCAAAATATTAAATCTGGTTTACTAAAGATAAGTTTTATGAAAGGATCTTATCAGTTTTACAAAGACCGGTAAACAAAAAAAATAATAAAAAAATCACAGAATTTCCTTATTTGCCTCTTATAAGTTAAATTCGCCTTTTGTACGTTTATCAGATTTTGATTTGTATTGTTAAGAAATTTGTGAAATTCCAACAAGGCATTCGTCAAGTTGGAAATATTCGTGAAGAATTTTTTTGAAAAGATTTTCTCATCTCGTCAAGGCGCGGATTTGCAACAGCTAAGGGAGAAGAGAGCAAGTGAAATACGAAATATGAACCTTCACATGTTACTTGTGTAAATTGAGAAAATACACCAAAATTGACTTACTTATATACTGTTATGTATGTATATAACATCTCAAATGTGTGGGTTTGTGCCAGACAATGTTGCAGTCTTCAAATTTCACCTCACTTGTTTGTACAATCCACACTACATCTTGGGACTAGTATTATTGTTACTGACTGTTATTACAACTTAATGAATATCTTTTATTTCAAAGTTTACAGACTACAGTCAAAGTTAGGTGTGTAAGGTGATGATAACACATTATTACAACATATATTTATAATATAAATTTTTTGTCTTTTATTCATTATAGACAATTGAAGTGACAATTTTTTTACTAGGTGTGCCCACAACTTCGTTTGAGCCGAAATTGTTTTTTAAAATAAAAGTAGCCTAAATTACTCCTTATGACATCAGCTGGCAGCCAGGAAAAGTCCTGTTGAAATAGGTTCATTCGTTCCAGAGATAAACCGAAACAAAGAAATAGATTTTTTTTCTTGTTTTTTTTATACATGTACTGCATATACTTTCATGTGAATTTAGGGAACATTTGTTAATTTGGAATTACAGACAGACACTTCAATTTTATTTATATGTAAAGATTTTAATATTTTTAAATATTTTTACTTTCTCTTTTTTTGTCATAATGTTTAAACACAAACAAAACTTAATTTGATATCTATATACATATAAAGTTTATAATGTTAAAAGACGCTTTTATCATATTATGTGCACTTATTTATACATAAACATTTATAGTATAAAAATACACGGATTAACTAGTACAAAAACAAAAAAAATAGTGGAGAAATTTACTATAAACATGAACAATAAAAAAGTTTTTCCTCTATTCTTGTCCTATATAGAGAGAAAAAGTTCAGGGCCTGTACTTTAATTAAATGTTCGAACAAAAACACGCAAGTAATAATATATTGCAAGTTAAAAAAAAACAAAAAAAAATTGGGTGATTTCAAACAAAATAAAACATCTCCCCCATCTATCTCTTGGATTGTTAATTCCCAAATAAAAATACCTTTTTATTTATTTGTATGAATCGAAATATATTAACAGGCTGTCTTTATTATATTTTCATATATTTATTTAATTCTTCATTCACATTTTCGAGAGCCCGGACAACGAAAAGAACAATTGATATCGTGGCTACACATAGCAAGTATAAAGCATAAATAGCTTCAATATATTTTTATGATACATAAAATAAATCATTGATACTGATAACACAACCACGTTACTTTAATATTTACATGGCCCAAGATAAAAATTGCAGCAGAAAGTTATAATAATTACTATTTGCTATTCTCTATACTAAGAATTGAAATAAAAAAAACTGCAACGATGTAAATGGCCTCCTTAAATCAATGTTTTGAGTAATACTATTGTCGTAGTCTAGACATGAACTTATAAAAGTTCATTTTAATAATCTTGCATTAAAATATTGCCAGTTTTGTAGGATGTAAATATAAGATTCGAAAAGCGTGTTGTTTTAAAATAAACATTCATAAATGGAAAATTGTTTTATCGTCCAGAAAGATAAGTTAATGTTGAAGAAGTTTAGAACATGATTTAAGTTCCACCGTAAAATGTAACAGCTGCACTGGAAATAATGATAACCTCTCGAAGACGAAATGGGATATTGAATAGGGTTTTGGGTGAAACGAATAATAAAAAATGGACGAAAATAAAGCCTTATAAATCGGATGAGCGCTAACATCTGTTGATATCATGCTGTAATATCGTCAAAGGATATTTACAAGGGGTTTATAAAAATCATATTACAATGAAAATTGCCTTACCGATACATTTTGTATAATATCATAATATGTTAACGCATATTATTTATGAAAGAATAATAATATTATTAGCTATGCATTAATTAATACTAAAACATAACTGCAAAAGCATAGTTTTATGCAAATAAGTTTAAATGTAGTAGAATTACAAAAAAATTAACAGACGATTACAAGTTATTTAAAGAAATTGGAGCGTATAATAATAATTAGGGTAATCGAAAACCGAATTTTCCAGTATTTAATTTATATATTAGTAGTGGAAGATAAAGTTAAGATCGTTAGCGAGCGTCCTAAGTTTTTGGGGTAATATAGGTAAGATCATGTCTCATTAATGTAAACTTGAAACAACATTCCAAATCGTGCGGATAGTTTCTTGGTGAAACGTTTAACTCGAAAATGATAAAACTTTTGAGTCACTGATTATTCTTTGTTATTTAGGGGTTTTGTTTGTCAAGAATATAATAATAATAGAAACTACAATATAGATTGTTATGAAATATCTTGCTTGAAAGAATCGTCGAGAGTTGAATTGTAAGTCCGCGTCCGGCGTGTGAATGACAGGAGGCATGGAAATGAGATACGCCCAAGGCATTTGAAAAACACTGATGTAGTAATACCGTACATTGTTTCTATTTATTATTATGCGCTACTCGTTCTTCAAGTCTACATAAAACCTGCTGCGATAAAGCTAGATATAAAAGTAAAAATCTATTCTTCGTATAAAACAATGCTTTTATTGGTCTGCAGCGTTGGTCTGATGAAACTTTACTGGGCCTTGCTTGTATTAAGGACGTTTTTATATCTTTAGATGTAGAAACTTCTTTTTTACAACTTGTACTAAACTAAACAAAATGAAATAATGGTAATTGGTGACCGGTCATTTAATTACTACTGTAAAGGCATTTTTAGTGCAGATTATTGTTGAATTCTTTATTAACAACTATGTGTTTAATTTAACAGAGTTTAATCAATTAATTCATTTACTGTTTAACTTTACTCCATTAAATAAATATACAAAGAGTTTTTTAAATTTTATTGTTACAATTTTAGTAAAAAATTTAACCACTTTTAAACTTTGCTTTATAAATGTTATGTAGTTGGCAAAAGGAATTTTATGTATGAAAAATTCTGAAATACTTTAACTAACCGAAGTCAGTTTTCCTTATTAAAGCGTGACTGCCCACCGCTCTTTGCTTTGTTACTAAACAATTTTTAAGTTAGTCTTATACGGCATGTATAAGCAATAAATATAGTCTAATGTTGTTGTCTGTGGTGCTTAAAAAGGTTACTTAAAACCTGCATCTGAGGTTTGTTCTTAAAATCTGATCCAACGGCATTAAAGAAACTTTTGACCTCTTTAACGTACCACCGACATTGTCAAGATCAGACAGTTTGAGAACATAAAGGTATTTCAAGTTATAATTGATTGCTATTTCTCCCAACTATGGAATTCAAATTTACTTAATAACATCTTAGAGAAAATATTTATAAAAATATTTCAAATAAATCCTTTTTAGATCTCAAAATATTTTATGGATGAGGAAGGAAGATACATCTCTTAAGGAAATTTATATTTATAATTCTCCGTCAGACTTATAATTTGGCACAAAACGTACACTTTGTGTAATTTGAACTTCGTTTTTTATTTTAGTCATTCATTTGATATTATAAGATCATGAATTTCACATTCGGAACGTATCACATTTATTTTGAAATTACGTGACTTAAGATAAAGTTAGCATTATATAAATAGCGAAGTTTTTGAAACTTGACGTCACGTTTTGGGAGTCACAAATTTCATTCGGATCATTCAACAATTTAACGACCAACATTCAAATTACAAATATAAAAACCTGCAAAATTTGTATACAAATATACCTTGTGTATTTGTGATGTTAGGTATTATTTATAATTTGTTAACCAGTTAATATCGGTCGACCTTTTTAAAAATATTAGTAGGTACGGGCGTGCAAACAAATGATACAAATTTGTTCTGCTCTGTTGGGACTAACCAGGAACCGTGTTCTGAATTTACGTTTCGAATGCTAGCTAAGTTTCAGTTGCTTGTTCTGTTATATTGGACTTGTACGTTCTGTACGTTATTAGTCTCTGATTCACAGATATGTGTAGACATAACTTTAGTAAATAATTTATCTCTTGCCACACTGCTTAGTATAAATTCTCTCAGTATAAACTAACGTAGTGTAGTTCATTTAGTATCTACCGTGTGTCTAATTTAATCAACATTAATTTTCAATACTATTAGCTTTAAAATATTTCTCAAAAGAAGACATATATTTCATGTTATTGTTATATTTTGAAGTATAATTTGAATTGAATTCATACTAATGTCGGTTTTTAAACAAGAGGTCTATTTATTAGTGTAACAACTATGCTTATTATTTTCAATTTGCAGAAAACATTGTCTTGGTTAATATATATCACATGGTTTCAAGTACATCAATAACACCCATTGCTAACTTGAGTTGAGTGTTTAAAATCCATTCAATGTGCTTAACTCCCCATTTTATATCGGGAGATACCAAAGTTTGAGTTTACGATAGAACATGATACTTAATCTTTAGTTACCGAACAAAACTTACTCATTGTGTTATGTATGTTGCATGTAGTGTACTTAAAAATATGCAGTTTTTTGTATTCTTTGCCATATTGTATTACAGGAGCTGGTAAATAATGCATCATTAGGTAAACCTTGTATTTTTTATACTAAATTATAAATTCAATTTATTTCAGCAATTTTATTTTCTCATTTCCACCTCTTGTTTGAACAATATAATTATTTTATTAATATTAGAATTTTAGTTTACATTAACTGTTACTTTGTATGAAATTGGTCTTAATTATGCAGCTCAGTTGCATTCTGGCGAAGTGTTACGAATAAGGAAGTGGTTAGCACACAAAAACCAGCGCCGAGGAAATTGCACGGCACTATTCAGAGGAATGAGCACCGTGTGTGTGCTAGGGAATGGCTTGGCATTTATTACTTTAATATCATTTCATTATTATAAAAGACATTGCAATATATATTAATACTATGCTAAATTGCTTGTAAATTATGTGAATTGTGAAAATATAAATAAAAAGACGACAAATAGAAAACTATTCTTAAAAATAGTCTACATAAATACAACGTGGCAAAGCTATAAGTTAGAACAAGACATGCCTCGATAGAACAACACAAGCGCTTTGTGTCGACAAACATCGATGAATTGTATGTCTGCACGTGGCCATGTTAACATGTAGTAGAGCAATATTTTCCGTTTTCCGTTTCAAAATATAGATTATTTCTGATCGAGTTTTATATATTTTGATAAATAAATATTCGATACAAACATTTTTTAACAATAATGTTTCTTTGGTTCTTCCTATTGCTCCCTTTCTGAACAAAAGTATCTGATTATTATTGCATATTGATATGTGTAGAAGTATACCGTTTGCTGGAAGTATATTTTTTCCACTGTAAAGTTAGGTTTTTCAAACTCCATGATGGATATACATGGTATACTGGTTTAACAGAACCCTCGCGGTATGAATAAAAAAGAAAGTTGTTTTTATTTGCTTATTCAAATTATGCCTTAATATTTGTAGTATGAAAACATTGATCCTTAATAATCTAATATCGTTTGACTCCAACACTAAGATTTAATGAGCGATCTTGTTAGCAAACTAGGCTAAAATGTTATTAACATTAGGACTTGACTTGACGGTTAGAGTATGTGCTGTGTACTGGCTGCATGTTTAACCACAGCTTCGATCGACTTACAAACTAGTTGGTATTCACTTTCGAACTATTTAAGATGATGTCACAAGAAACATTTACTGTTAAACACAATAATTTTTTATGGGTGTCAACATTTTAAAAGTTTCCTAAAATATACATACAAAAATATCTGGTTCTCGCTTTTGTTACCAAAATATTCCCGGAGCCATAAATTGCTGCGTGAAGTGAAAATCTGAATCGATGTTCTGCATTCATTTAATATATATCTTATAAATTTATATTTTAATGATTTTATTATTAATTTTAATACTCATCCTCTTGATATAAAAACTTTTAGTATAAGAGAACCAATTTGATGAATTTCGCGCTGTCATATGTAGTTTTATGAAAGTTCAAAGTTTACACTTTCGAGGTAAAGTTGAAGTGCAATTATATGAAAGTCAACAAGAACTTTCTTACCGCATCTACTCCTAAAGTTTTTTCACTCAAATCACTGGATAATCATTTTAACTCTAAAATGTATTTTTGTTGTGTCCTATTTCAGGTAAAAACAATACCCAGAATTTAATTGCTATAAGTTAACCGATACATATTTAAACAAAACATTTTTTTCTCTCCCTTTATATTTATAGATTTGAATGTTAAATTGGATTATCCATAACCCCCGTGATTGCATCACCGATCGGAGTTATTGAACCGTGAGTTGAAAACTTTATCGATATTTGTGAATGCATGTACGCTGTATTGTTAGCTTCGGTTGACAAGTTCGGGTTACTTTATAATATTTACCCGCTCGCTTGATCACATTTTCATATTTTATAGTTTGATATCAAAGAAAAGTTGAAGATTTAGTACATGGAACTACGGCTATTTTCAAAGCATGCGTTTTAATTTGATGAGATCCTAGAATTGCTGTGTGTTGAAATAAAGAATTTACTCGCTCTAAATTTTCCGTTTTAGCTCAAATTTACGATACGTTCTAGTTGTGTTTAATGAATATATATGCCTGAAATCGCAATTTATCTACTATTTTAAAATGTTCGTTCTATACACAAAACAAATCCATATGTTAATGACTGAAGCTCGGTTATATTATTATGCCACATCATATTTATTACGGTTTTAAAATATATATTTTTATCCATCATTATTTATTAAAATGTATTTGTGTTATATTTTAATTAAATTTCTTTTATAATAATCTGACACAAGAGTAATGATTTCTATTAATTTACAATTTATATCATGTTACTTAATTATCATGTTTTTTCATTAATTCGTTACATACGTGTTTGTTAAATTTATTCTGTTAGCTAAATTGAAGATTCAACTAAACCATGCGAATATATCAGATTAAATTTTAATTTAATTTGATCCTAAATCCGAATATATTGAAGTGGAGTTTTCCAAATTAGATTTAGTACAGCAGCACACTTTTGTGGAGGCAATGTTTCAATGTGGGAATAGCCGTCAAAGTGGCAAAGAATTCGATTGAATTTATAGTTCCTTTTATTGCGACGGTAGTGGAACTATGAGACTACAGTTTCCTATTGTTAAATTGGTTTCTAAAATAGATTTGAATTGAAATGCGATATTGTTTTTCTAAACGTCTTCCTACCTGAGTGCCTCTTCAAAGTAACGAACAACAATTTATTTATATCCCGCATAAATATATATTTTTTAATGTTAAAATGAAGGTAGTCTATAAGTCGTTGGAGGTTGAGAAATAAAATTATAAAAAGAAAGTGTAGGTATTAGTAAATTTCTTAATACTCTTCCCATCATTAAAATGTTTATTTCTCGATAGAAAATCAATATTTTATAATTTGACTTTGCCTCTGTTGTTAGGAGCTTATAATAAGCTAGGAATTGCTTTTTCTTCCAATTAGTTTTGTCTTGTCATAATTAAGTTAGAAATGAAATTCAACAGAGAGAACACGACAGGTAAAACATATTTACATAATGTAATGTAAGTACACATCACCAAGTACGGTCCATGACTCAACTATTAATAACACCCCTATGTATCGACCCTAGCATTCAGCTAACCTCTCTACCCACTAAACAGGGTCTTTATTGATCACTACTTTTGTCTTGCCCTTTTCTGTAATGGACTATTAGGTACGGCCTTTGTTTTTGTCCTAATTTAGGCAAGAAGATACGTCAACTCAACAATTCATCTCGTGTTCATTCATATTGCTTTATAGCATCTTTATTTATATTACATAGTTGTCTCTTTTGAAGAAAGAACAAAATTCGTTACTTGCTTGGTATATATAAAAAACTAATATTCTAAAATATTTACATTACATTGGTACAGCGCTTTAAAAACAACAATAGCCCAAGATTTTTCTGACGCTTGATTGTATAAATTTAAAATCCTGTTGCCCAAAATAACAAAGAATGTTGACATTTAGTACGTCTTTTACGAAGTTATTTAATGTCGTGTCAGGGTGGCTTTCGTTATTTTTGTTTGAACGTGTAAATATATTTTTGATTGAAATGGCGCCTGTCTGAAATGTATTGAAGAGCTGGGCATACTTATTAAGGATGAAGTAAGTTCAATCTCTTTTATCGCAGTGTTATGGCGGGGAGAATTGAACGCCGTCTCGCATCCCAAAAGCTCTCACGCCAACTCTACCGGAAAATTATGTTAAATTTCCACTGTGTTGCTATATTGTCATTCTTACAATGGGGTCCTAGCTTACTTGTTTTAAAGGAATAAAAAAAAAGGTGGTTTCCTTTTTAAAAATTCATAACAGATCAGTTAATACGTCGTTCATTTAACTTGAATGATTTGTACAACGTAAACTGTATATGAGTGTGCTATACGAGTTTGGATAGAAAAATAGCTTTAACATGAACATTAATACTAACTTTTAAAATTAGCAATATCATTATACGTTAATATTGCTAATTTTCAAAGTTATTAATTCTATTTGATTATTTATTTTAAAAATATGAAAAACATCATATGTATTAAATAATTAAATACGTGTATATAAAATTACTTTTACAACCCGTATAAAGCCTATACAATAAGAAAATGTATATACAATAAGAATATTAAATAATAATACTGATGTTACATTGTAAATATTGTATAAATTAAAATTATAATTCGATTATTAGAATAAAATAAAATATGCGAAAAAAAAAATGTAACATTTAAAAAGATATCTTACTGGTTATATATACAGGTATAATTATTATTCAGTATTGAGAACAGATGGGAGACTGTTGATTTTGCGGCATACCCACTGGTGTCGTAATTATAACTTCACTCAGCTAAAACGAGGAAATAAATTGAAAAACCGACTGGGGTAAAATGCGCCGGAAAATATCTCTCACGGCACTTGCCCATGACTGACAGCGCCAAGTTATATTTATTTTAGTCACAGCGCTATTGTTTTAAACAAAAAAATGTTTTTATTTGTCCTACAATCTATTGTTCTGCCTCCAATAATTGCTTTGTAGTTGGTAATTATATTAATGAAGTTGTAGTATCTATTTTATACATATGTTTATTGTACATGTATCTATATAAGAACAAAAATACAATTCCATCTCAAATATATTTCAAATAAACTTTTACTACTAAGATTAAAATTCAGAAATATACAATATTTTGGTTAAAAGCTATTGCTTGATAGGTTTATGCTTTATTTCAAATGGATTTCGACTAAATCATATTTCCAATCTGAATAAAAATATCCTGCCAAAACTTTGTTCGAATGTCGATGATATATTATCGTACATATATTAAATTTTTAAAGATACTTATCACATATTTTCTTCAGTAACATATTGAGATGTGCGCCAATTGTTTTTGAGGCGTGTGCTCCAGTTCAGTTCTGAGCAATTCTTCTCATGCGCGGATGCATTTTGCACACTTCTCAACTTATTTTACTTTTAATAATATATATGATTCTCTTTATTATATGTGTATATAATATATCCTAACAAAAAGAAAAGTAAAGAAGTTATATAAAAATAAGTGTTTGAATATATTCCAGTCAATTTACAGCACTAGTTCAAGTAAAAAATTATCTAAAAAGTAATTTAGAATTATTAATTTCATATACTCTCTTTACAATTAAATAATAGAAAATTTTATTTTTAAAATCTCTAGCTCGTGATACAAGATACATTTTATTTCAAGCTGTTAAGCAAAGTGATGTGGTGTACGCGTGAAAATACTTTTAGTTTAATTATAAAAAGGTAGAAAAAATATGTTAGAGTACTTAGATAAAAAGTGATAACATATCATTAGTCGATTTTATGTGTCGTGCACGTGATTAATAATACGTCTTATCCGCTCTCCAGTAAAAAGCAAATAGAGTTCAAAAAAAGGTTATCAGCGATTCCAGTCACTGGCGAGTCTGAAAAGACCTTTTCACAACAATTGTTTGATTTAAAGCTATAATAGAAAACCTTTTAAACTATTACAACTAATATAAATAAATTATATCACCCTGTACTGCTGTACCGATGTTTTGTTGTACCGCTGTACTGTTTGTGACAATCATCCCTAGGTACATGATATTCATCGGTTGTAAATTCTATACAAATCAAAGAGCTTTCAAAGCATGTTTTCAAAGATAAATTCAGGGTTATTCAATGATAATATCTGTCCCGCAAATCCGTTTGATATTATACGAATAACGACACGAAATGAAATAAGCAGTAAGTGATTTTCCGAGCCAAAAGGACCGAGCGTTTTGCAAAGAGACTACTAAATTAGCAGAACAGATTATGAAAAATGATTCTGTTTTTTCTTTGAATAAAAAATATTTGTCCATTCATTTATTAATATTTTATGTATGAAATTATTAAATCTTTGTTCTTTTCAATAAAATTAATTACGTGGCTTGAACTATCTAGCTAAATAGTTTTTGAGAATTTGTTATTATATTGTATAAAATAGAACATGAGAGTTACATATATATTTTAGATTTAGTATATAATAATATTTATAATAATTCTGATGTGATTATTTTGACATTAAAATTAAGGTCGTAGTCAATAAACCATGAACATTCAGAATACTAAATTAATGATCCTTTTATGGCCAAGTCTAGAAAAATGTTTGTAAAGTAATAAAAATAGGTGATAAATATGAAAATGGTGTTATGCAAGTATTAACTGGTCTAGACAATCTATTAAATATTAATAAATTGTCCAGATTATTACAAATTTTATTAAATTCTATGAATTCTATGTAGAATAAGTTAATATTTTTAACAACTATCAGCTGACAAAAAATAATAATAATATTTGCTATCACTCAAGGATAAAAAAAAAAATTATATAACCAATAAATTTCTTCTAATCTGAGTTTATAATAGAACAGCATTATTGACAATGAACCGTTCTTCCATATAAATCTTACCACGACAAATGATTATTCATCCATTGTTGGCTGTAAAATTTACCAGAAACCGTTTTTGTACAGCTCTACTTTTTGTCAACAGCTAATTTATTGTTAACTTTTAAATTCGAATATACCGATTACATCTGTGAAATTGTTCTCGCTTTTTTTCTACTTTAAAAAAGTTGTCATTTTTTCCTAATTTAACACCCCATTATTGTTATAAGTGGAATATATTATTTTTAATTCCCCAGAAGGAAGCCTAAGAACCGGCCGTAAACGATATAACTTTAACCAATAAAGGTCTGAACCGGAGAAACGATAATAGGCCCTTAGTTGTCTTCCAGACGCTTTAATCGGTATTAGTTACTTATTACTTGTAGTAGAAATAAATAACTTACTATCCAATATCGTTCTATTGCTTTGCTTGTAACTAAAAGCAATAAATTGTAGTCTTTCTACATTGGTTTTACATTGGTTCATATAAATATAACAAAACTAGTGTTTTATTGAATTTTATAACATCATAATTAAAACGATATAATGAATATGTAAACATAATATACATATATATAAACCTAAGAATCGTAAAAGATTTGGCGATAAATTTAAATAACAAAATATATATTTTTATTTTTCCTCTTTTGAATATTGAAGGATCCATCCCATATCAGATCATTATACGGGTGTTGACCGAAATTCACGAATGGAATAGAATCAATTTTATCGGCTTCAACATGTGACCTCCGTCAGTCCTCAGTCGGGTGACCTTACTCATTTCTCTAAACCTCTCTTTACTTTGTGTGACGGAATTCCATTCATCATTTCTGTCGACTGTTCTGCGTTCGTTTAACATGGATACTATTGCGTCTTTATGTTGTCACATTGATATTGCAATCACTAGTCTTAGTTCTATATATGTTCAACTTAAATAAGTTTTTTGTTTATCTAACATATCCCAAGACTAGAATTGTTGATGTGGTTTTTGAAAAAATTATTACATTACATTTCATTAAATGTAAAACTAAATTAAAATTACCAAATGTTTAGTTTGCAACATACATACACAATTAATCTTTTGTCAGAAACAGTAATCACTCTGCTCTAAATACTTGATAGTAAAATTAATGATTTAATAATGGCGCGGGCATGACGGGCATTTGAAACATAACCCAACAAAAAACCGGCTGATGACCGACATAACGTTATATGAATTCTGTTTTGCTTGCTCGCATACACTGAATATGTATACAATCTTAAAGCCTTCGCGTGTACATTGATTAAATTAGAGAATTCTATTGAAGGATCTAAGAAGTAAAAATAAAAAGTGTTTCTATTCACAAATCTTCAACGTACACATGTCTTGAAAGACGTGTTTACACAAATAAGTAAAAATGCCAAGCAAAATGCGGAAATTCCTTGGGGTATATCAGTGTAGTTTTCTTTTCTCGTGCTCGTGAGCGTAGGATAGCGTAGCCTTAATTAGTATGCGAGTGCAGGTACACACATATCAATGTACACGAGCGTCTTTGTTCTATTAAGTAGGACGAAAATAGTACTTTTCAAACATGTCGAAATAAATGATATTCAATGTTCTCCCAGTTTCCGAGTAGTTTCAGACGTAATAGAGAATACCTACATATATACTTACAAAAACTATACTACTATAAAACAAAAGCTTTTATTTAAATATATTTATGAAACTTATTTCTTTCATTTCAGACATAAATGGTCAGACTAATTTTTTACTTACTTAAAATAATGAAAATAATTTTTTAAAGTATATTGTGAAATAATTAAATTAAAACGTTTCTCGTGTTACTTAATAAATAACGTTATATACGTTATAAGTAGTGTAGTGCTCTCTTTTCAAAAGTAATAATTTATTAGTCGGTTGTATTTTGTGATCCTCAAACATTGCGGCCGTTGTGATAAGCTTCTCGATATAATTAATTAATTATTAATAACATTAACCTCTTCTTTGTCATGTAAACAATACATTATTAAAATGGCGAGTATTCCAATTTAATAATATTTTTTTTTAATAAAAGTAATTTTTTTAAAAACAAACAAAAATATATACAAGTTAATATATATCCTGAGTTTTAATTTAACGCTCTGTAAGTCTTGCCCCTTGGGTATAGCGATTATCTCTTATTTAATCAATCAATTATGTTGTGTTTCCGTATATCACACTATAAATATATATGGAGATTTTATAATTGTTTTAATTGAATAGGGAATGTATTTTCGCAGACTAGTTATAAAGATACTCTCATTGTAGTCTCCATAAATATACCTACGTATTTAAACCCAGGTTATAAATGGTTTGCACCAAATTTCATCTGTTTCTAGAGACTAACCATTTAGTTGTGGGAGTAATAAGCAGAGGTCGGCTGTCTGGTCCGTGATTGGTGCATTTAATATGCAAAGACGAGTGATAACAGTCAGGATAATCTCTGGAGGAAGACTTTCTTCTCTAATTTCGCCGCATTTGATATTCCTTGGATTATTTCAACGGTTCTTGAGCTAAGAATTTAGCCTCTTATTCTTCTTTTTTTTTTTAACCATTCTATGTTACAACTGCGTAATTAGAACAATGGCAATGTTTATAATAAAAATAATAAAATGTATCTCTTTATACTATGCTATTTCTTTAGATACTTTGATTATAGGTACAATATTTTTCAATTCTCTATAATATTTTTTATTTCAAGATAACGGTTCACCATTTGAGAGGTGTTATTAAGTTTTTTTAACGTCCCATAATATTTTAGATATACTAGACTTTAGATAATATTTTAGATATACTAACATTAATTACAATGTTGTAAAAGTACAAAAAGTGTAGTTTTATAAATTAGGTAAAAATACTTTTAAAATTTCATTGTTACATGTCTTTAATTTGTCTGAACGAAACACATAAGTAGTGTTTAAGTTGTTAGGTTCAGTTTCAAAAGGGCATCGGTATATTGCGATCAGGAAATTAGTTTATATTAAGTTGGAGAAAACAAGACTATTATCACGCTGAGATCAAAGCTTATTTCGATTCTGTATTGTTACTTACTATTTCGTGGTATGTATAGCTCTTGTTGTTCTATGTTCATCTGTGTTTTTGTTTGGGATAACTCCAAACCATCCTTAAGATCAGTGTTGTATTACATGTGTAAGTAAAGGGTTCCCAACTCTTAATTAATTCTCAACAAGTCAATTTACAAATAAAATATATCTTAAGAGGCGGGTTCCTTTGGGGCTGTTAATTCTGTTATAATTTTATTGCAGTTGTGTCGTGTGTAAATGTTTTTAATGAAATTTTGTAACGAATTAATAGTGAATTAATCACTGGATTAAGAGTATAATTAAACATATTTCTTAAAAAAAAATCACGTATTTTTTTGGAAATATTTTTACTTTTTACAAATTTCTTGTTTACGTAATGTTAATTAAACAGCTGCCATATATTATTAGTTTTTACGAATATTATTGATATTTGAAAAAAATATATATCTAGCATATTTTTTATAAAAAGAAAACATTTCTCTGACTTTTGTTACTTTTAAAATTTCTATTTAACACAGCACCCAACTTTTAAAGTTAATATTAAAGATTCTGCCAATTAGTTAGTTTTATAACCTAAGAAAGTAATAAAAAATAACTTTTGTGTAATTGTATGTAAACATTAGTTTAGTTAATTAATAAAACAGGTATATTGGAATAATATTTTTTTAATTATTGATAACATAATAGTTGTTGTTTATCTTTTTCTTGTAGTTTGTACTGTAATGATTAGTACTTTTGAAAGCCAAAGATTTCTAAAAATAAATTGTGTTAAAGCTTTCCAGAAAAATTATACCCCAAATAATTTTTCCATACAAACTTTAAATTAACACTTATCTCTTGGATTGCAAGTTCTCGCTTAGAAATTGATATTTTTGGAATTCCCACGGATATTGATAGCAGTTTCCAATTCAGCAAGTTAAGGCTTAAATATAATCCGTGTTTCATTGCATTACGTCGAGCAAAAATGGATTTTTACCTTAGTTCACTTGAAAACAGTTATAAGTTTAATAAGTTATCTATATAAATCGATAACACACACAAACACACACACAACACATATATTGTATATTCAAATAAGATTGCAAATTATCAGACTTCTACAATAATCTAAATGCAATGCCTCAAAATTTGATAACGCCTGTTCCATTATCGCGCTACGTTCGCTTTGTTTACTTTCCAAATGTTACTGGTTTTGTTTTGATAAAAGAAATAAAAACGTGCTCAACACTCTCGTGGTTTGCTCGGACTAAATCTTTACTGTAAATACTGTGGGATGAAGCTGCATTAAGTTTTAACGTTTATTAGCTGAGGTTTGAAAATTGCGATTTCATTCATTAGTATTGCAGTGAATTTTGCTGACTTAAAGAATTTTTGTGGTTTTTGCATCTTAGCGTATTTTATCTCTACTTTTACTCTCAATAAGCTTACTTTAAAACTTGAAACTTATAATACTTCACTTTCCGATTCTAAATGTTTTTAATAAAACTATAGTATTCTATCGGTGTATTTCAGGAAAGTAAAAGCCACAATAAAAAAAAATCTTCGTTAAGTTTTATAAATAATGTTGGAAATCAGGATGCCATAAAGTTCATTAAAGTTATCCTGCAATGTTGACAAATCATATTCCATTGGTAGTGATTCGGATTAAAATTTATAAGCAACTGATGACTAGGACATGATACGTGGAGTTGGTAATCAGTTGCTGACCTATTTTGACCGTGTGTTAACGATGCTAAATTTATGGTGTCAATATTTGGTAAATTAAAGTGTAATGGTACTAAATAACGATAAAGCTACTGCTTATAAATCAATGTAGACTGTATATGAAACGAAATAATAATAAATTATTTTGTAAAATCTTTGTGTATGTTTCTCGCAATTAATGGCTCGTTGATTATTAAAAAATAAAATATTATTTGTTTGTTGTCAAATTATTGCAAAAACTAAGTCCAATCAAAACAATGCTTTTCAATTAATTATGATCTGACTGTAATCTGTTTTTATGTTGACAAATCCAAATGAACAACCCTAGGTAGTTGTTATCTTTAGCCTACAGCCCTTACAAAAGGTACGATGGGGTTTCAAAATTTACCCTTTAATAACTCAAGGTTCAGAATAAATTGTGGTGTAAACCCCATAATAAATTTACCTCCAAATTTTTGGAAGAGATATCCTACATTTATTATTCACTCTTTCAGTTGAATGGTCCGACATTTATTTTCAAAGTTTGGCGTAACCGCCACTTAAACGGGGAGACTTAAGACACGCTGTTTTGTAACTAGATTATCTTAACAAGATTTCGCAGTCGTCTGTAACATCGGATATTCGTAATTTTCATTTATTGTTCTGAATTGACAACGGGTAAAATCTTTCTATTTTTAAATCAATAATCCTTGAATCCTTTCACCCTCGACGTTAATTTAGAGGGGCTTTGATTAAAATTTTAGTTAGCATATCCTTTCGTAAAGGGAGATCTCTTTGTATATGTGATAATTGAAACAAGATGCAAAGTACTTGAAAGTGTAACTTGACGAGCCTATCTTTTCCGAGAAGTGTTCACACAGTGAGCTCCACTCCAGACGACCCGACGTATTTGTATTTTGTTCACGGACTTTTTGAATTTATTATTTCATAGGAAGCGTGCAGATGTGGAAGATAGCTTTGTAGCTATTGTGAATTTGATACAACGTTGAAACATGCTTATATTGCTTAAATATTATAAATGATAACAATTTTTATTTTACTTCACATACAAGAAATATTATTTTAATACGATAATAATATCATATTACCACCTTTATGTTGGTAATGTTTAATTTATTTTAAAACGAATTTACATATTGATGAGTAGCCGTATTTTAGTGATAATGGTTGTATGTGTTTCATAAATTAATTTATTATTATTAACACCCAAAATTATACTTCATGCGTTAAAAGATAATTAGTACAACTAAATACTATGTATATCGAAAAATATATGTAAAGTGAAAAATCGATTATATGTAAGGTGTTATACATTAAAGGAAACGAAACAAACATAATGGGAACATGTTCATAAACATACCTTGTCAACAAAATCATACCTAAAATGCGCGGTGGGCTTAGAATAAGTTATAATTAAAAGTTTTGTTTACTTTATTTAAGCTTATGTTATGTTACCTTAGACTGACATATACCATATCAATGTTTTTGAACACCAGGTCAAATAAAATCTACTATCAAAGAATCATAATTTAATAGGAAGATATGTATGATTTTATATTACATGCTTACGGAAAAATATTGTAGCAATATAAATTATATATAATAAGCGAACAACCCCTGCTGGACTGCTGGATTTAGAGACTTACAATTTTAAACAAGGCTTTCTTTATAAAGTAGACAAGCACTTTGTTTAGTTGGTGTTTAAATATTTAATACTTTAAGAGATGACGAAAATTAAAAGAAAAAAAATATCATTAAAATACAGCCAAAAAAGTTATTATTGGTTTTTAAATTTGAAAGTGTAATAATAATAATATTAATTATATATCTTAAATATATATTTTTTACCACAACGCTCGTCATGCAATTTCAAAAAATCATGCGAAAAAATAGAAATAAAAAAAATATATTTCTGCTATTGACATTTTAAATGATGTTTTAGTGTAAAATACTATGTTATTTTTTGTAAATTATATTTCAGAACATAACTTTATTGCTACTATGTATACAGATGCCACTGCATCAACGTCTGTTGTAGGTTTTGAATATGCTAACACCAAATATACCAGCTTGGCTTTGCAAATGTGCGTTTAGCATTTCTGCTATATGCTGTTCGCTTTACGCCGTCAAACGTATGCATAGGCAGAAAAACTATTTGCATTTATACCGAACTATTAGGGTATTCTGTAGTTCTATTTTAAAGTAATAAAAAATATTCATACTCTTTACTTAGTAATAACCGTTTTTGTCTCATCACGACAACAAAGTATTTGTTTTAAGAGTTCACGTTTATAGTTATACAAAGTTCTTAGATAAAATGAGTAATAAATAGCAAAACTTCAATGAAGTTCCTAAATTATAGTTCTGAAATTTTAATGAAATAAAGGTACTTTTAAGTTTCGAAGACAGAGGGCAAAGTACTAATTTTAAATACCTACATTAAAACTGTTGTGCAAATTAAGCTACATAAGTTAATCGGTATATATAATTAAATCATTCTGAAATAAAATTAATATTTTATTTATAAAGCAGTTAATTAAGTTATAATTATCTTAATTTAATGAAAGAATAAAGCATAAAATAACTAAAATTCATTAACACATTTCTCTTTTATATATTACGACCGCAACGTTTCCATTGTGTTTGTTATTTTTTAGTTGAACGTCATGAGCATTATCTCGAATAAATCACGAGTAAAAGCCTGCATTTACAGCGAAACGTAAATTAAAAAAGTTACACCAATTTCTGCTGAGTTATTGTTCGCAATTGTCTGTTGGTTTCTAGGGGATTGCTTCAGCGTTACAACTACAATGCTTTCGCTAATGTCATTTCTTTCAACTTCATTTATGTTTCTTTTTCAAGAGCTATGCAAGTCAATAAATACGGTGATAACGGGACATTTTCGTGTTAGTTTCTAATAAGTGAGGTGCGGTCGGGGGTGATGGCTTGTGATAGTGTGAGACATGTGAGAGGGATAGTGATCCATGGCTAACTCTCCAGATCTGGGCCTGCTCGCTGCCAGCCTTCTCCGGCTTATTATTGGTAAGTTTATTTGATTTATGGGTCTTTCGTAAAAAATTTCGCAGAATCTACTCACAATAATTAGCCTACCGTCAGTCAATAGCGCTCGGGCCTTTCTCAGTAGTCATTTTAATAATATAATTTGAATACAATATTATTATATACCCTGAGCGCTGGACCTTGTAAAAACTTTTATGAGAAAATTCTACAATAATTGAAACGTATACTAAAAGTACTTTTCGATACCGTCACAGACCGAATTGAAAATAATCAATACCTGGTAAATTGCTCTCTAGGAAATTGTTTAGGAAGTAGTGATTTTTTTTAAATCTTTTTCCCTCGTTTATTGCGTTACCTATATGAGAACTTCGTTTTTTATTTACAGGTAAGTAAGTACTTAGAGAAAAGCATTTGATTTCTTGTTTTGAAAAAATTTTTAATTTTCCTAATGCGTCTAAGGCACACTTCACTCGCTTGTGCCTTACCCTAAAAAGTAGTAAAGTAAACCCGGCGCTATATTTATGTATAATTCGCCTACAGGACTAAAGTTCCTTGGCTCTTAGAACAAGCTGTGCGCTGTCTAATATATCCGGGTATTATTAACACAAGTAATCTGAGTATTATATGACTTTAAACGTAATATCTTCTTTATTTTCCTTACCGTCTGAATATTTTATATGATGCATACATTCATAATATTATTTTATGGAAGCAAAATTTTTCTGTCTTTACCATATTATTTATGTATAAAATAATTTACGAAATAACACATTTAAATATTTATAATACTTATAAATTACGGAGATAATAAAAACGAATTAATTAGATACATGTTTAGTTAGGAACATGGCAGTTTAATTTTAGGGCAAGATAAATTATTACATTAATATGCAAAGAGTTTACATATGTTTACATGTTTTTAACACGGTAGATTATTTTGACTATCATCATTTTTTTGTCTTTATTTAACTGAAAAAGTTCAATAGAATTTATTATATTTGATAATTCATGAATACATTATACTACATTATTATAATAAAAAATGTAGAAAAGTTCAGTTATTTTTTATGTCTAAGGTTTAAATATCTTGATTCTTGATTATAAGGTTCTTTTCATAATTTAATAGCAGTAAATTTAGTTTTAAATATGAGTATCAGATTTAACTTATTTTCTTTTATAATAATACAAAGATCCCGTATTTCCGGTTTTATTTTCTTCTTAAAATTTATCCGTATTTGTATAGTTAATTCATGTAACATTGCATATTGTGTTTGCGCACTGTTTTTATAACTTTTTCTTATCCCAATGCGATTGCAGTTCGAGACTTAATAGAACTACCGGCTACATAACGTCTTATTTATTTTTGGACGGTGATTATGTTAGGATATAGTATATCTTCATACGAGATTTCTGATACGTATAAAACAAGCGTTTGTATGTTGTTGACACTGTACTGAAATATATAAAGCGCACAACAAACTGTATTATTATTACATTCGAACGGTCAAAACAATGTTAGCAGAACAGAGAAAATGTTCCAATTTATACGTTTATTGCTAAAAACGTGGTTTGTTTGAAACAAATATTAGTATTGCAACAGCTGTAACGGCTAGATGCGGAGCGGTTTATTGTGCAGGAACCTGGAAACTACCGTGTGTGCTAGATAATTGGTGCTATAAATTTACTTCATAAAGTAACGTCAAGTGCCAAACTCAGCACACAAGAAACTTAAAACTTAATTACGAACTTCGGTAGACAATTAATATCTGGCGTTGGTTTCGACAGCCGTGGTTGTCCTTAATAGATAAACAAAAATCTAAAATTAAGTAAACGTTTAGTTTTCTTACTTTTATAAAAGAGTTAAAAAGATACTCAAAAGTTTAAGTTAAGTTGAAGTGGCACAGTTTAGAAGAATATCTCAAATCTGTAAGCTGATAGCAAATGTAATTTCCTTTTAGGAACGTCTTTTCGTTTCATGTTTCCATAAAGATTGTTTATAAAAGATCATAATATATTCAACATGACTCAAAAATCTTTCTTCATTTTAAGGAAAATAATTTGGATTGAGTCAAAAATATTAAATTTACAATATTGACTTGAATATCGATTATTTGAAGGAATTAAAGCGTTTTTTTTTTTGGATTACGGAAATATATAAAACAAATAAAACATCCAATATTAAAATAGGTTATTCTTTACAATATCCAGGACATATTTCCTTCCTGGAAAAATATTTTAGGAGAGCGATAACGACATAGAAAAATTCCTTGTTCCTTGTTTCTCTCGACTTATAACTTGCATTAGCAACTAGACCAACGAGGTGATCAAAAATTTATAATACAATTTTCGACAGTCAACTTATCGCTGCGTTAAAGTTTCAAACAAGCAAAGCCGCGGAGCAACTTACTTAAAATTTTATCTTGCTAAAGTCACTCAGGGGACTATGAAAGTAGAATTTAAATTGGTAAAAAGTTATTGCGGTCAAAAACAAACGTTTTAAACTAGAAAGTTCGCATTTTAAATACAATATGTAAATTTTTTCGCTTGAAGAGTTAATATCTACGTTATTGTATATTTTATTCGAAAACATGATAAAAAAAGATTTGTTATTTTTAAATCCGAAGTTAATTTGATATTCCGTGAACGTCAACCCTTTTTATTGTTCCGCAGGGACCAGAGTACCTTACGTCAAATCCACTTAAGTATTACATTGACTATATCACGGGTATACAATGAAATATGAAATACAATTCGTAAAACAAAAATAAATTGCTATCTTAATCAAGGGTGTGTTATATTTACACAGTTTATACATAGGCTCTGTGTGCAAATTGTTGTTGAAGTGTGTGTTGAAATGTGTTTTGTTCAATAAGCAAAGTCGCATTCCTAGTATTGCCACCATCTAGTTGCAGGTCAAGAGGTTGTGACGCCCTCGACCTGCACCACCTGAGACCGGCTTTAAACTTTTTGAAATCCTACAGTGGCTTTCATTAAGCCACGCTAAGACTTCAAATATTTAAAAGTACAAGTAAAAGTAGAGAAATAATTGGCGTAAGTTTCTTTACATCTTTAAATATCACTTGGTGTTAATTTAATATGTTTGTTAATCATGTTAATCTTAACGGAAAATATATTATTAAAATCTTCCCAGTCTTAAAATAAGTCAACTTATCAGATCCGCAACGTTAGCAAATCTTTACCTTTTATCTTTTTTATTTTACGTCAAAGTATTCTCTATGAGGATTTTCTATGACATTACGTCAATTGTTTGAAAAATTTAAGTCAATTAGCCTACTTCTAAAATTTGGCATAGTACACACACCACAGAGTATGTTATAACGAACTCGGTGCATCTTCTAAACACAAAGAACTCGAGAGCATGAAACGGTGTGTTTGTAATTTGGCTTCTTTGTTACCATCTACTGGAGTCTTTTGCAATTGTCATTGACAGAAATGTAGTATCTATCTTCATACGTTTTGTGATATTTAATAACTGAAGCTCAGTCGCGTCCAATCGCATGCGGAATGCTGATGTGATGTTTTGTATTACCCTTCAACTTTTCCTAAGCGTCTACTATAAAATTCTGTCCGCATATCTTATCCTTCACGTGTTTATTTCGGAATTCTCTAGTTACAGCTGTCGCGGTATACTTGTTTTGATTTATGATTATATAGCACTTACTAAAAATATTTGTTTGAAGATATTTTTTCTTATATAAACATGTTTCTTTGTATTTCTATTACGTTATTTTGTGACCATTTCACGTTAACTAAAATCTTACTCAACGAGCATATACAAATGTTTTTCATGTGAAAAATATATGTATATAATTAATATGTATTAATTCACATAAATCTGAATAAGAATTTGAAATTTTTCACGAATAATTAAAAAGTAAAAGACGTTTCTTAACTTTTTTGGGAAATTATTAATTAATTCCATTAACTATGGAATAAAATGAAATGTGGTTTCGTACTGTTTTTTTGTTTGATTCCACTATTCAAGTCACGAATAATACAATCAACAATTCATTCTGTATTCTGAATGTAGATTGTACGTGATGGTCAAGTTAAACTCATAATTTTAAAACTTTCCATTTGTTTGACAACGGTTATAGTTTTTTAAGTAATTATAATGGATGCGGGGCCTAGAATTGGATGTACATGTAGGTTATATGCGTTATTCATATCTAACTGAAACTACTACGGAATAATAACTCAATTTGCCTACAGCGCAGGACAGATATTGATATTGATAATAGATGCTTTTGTAGTATCAAGATACCTTCCTCTTTCCGTATAAATATTTTTTATTTATACATCTAAAACTCTATTTTTAATGTGTTCCCACGTTATTTTTTTATATAATAAGCTTTTATGATTATACGTATTCTAAAAAAATATTTTATTACGTTTATTCCTCTTATTTACTAATTTATCTGTCCAGAATTTTATGATAGGTATTATAGATAAAAACATGAAATTTTCAAAAACTACAAGAGTCATGATTCTTTCATTTTTCATTTTGAGATATAGCTATTTGTCTTAGCTACAAGACTTTGGAACGGAATTTCTCCTATCAGGTTTAAATAAGAAATGAAAGTTCCTTTCTCAGTTTTTTTTCCGAAGTAAACAATTTAAAACTATAAACATACAATATATAACTTATAAATTAATTGATAAGTTAACATGTATCAAATGAAAATATTTGTTCATATTATCAGGCGTACCAGGTTGTCGACAGCGAGTATTATTAATATATAACTATACACCTTACAGTTTTAAGTCCATATAAAATTAATTTTTATCCTATATGAGAATGTTTACAGAATATTTCATATTAATTACCAATTCGGAGCTGACCGCAGCTGGTCTGACGTGTGCGGTAACTGCCTGTCCACCTGTCTGCACCAGAATTCTATTTCTGAGAGCCGATTATTGCATGGTTGCTTCCGATGCTTTCTAACTTCAACTGACGTTTAAAGCTTATTTAGAGCTATTTATCTGTTGTTTAACATAGGTACTAATTAATTGTAACCGCTTATGGCAATGAAAGATTTAATTAATATTGTATTTATCTAAAGCAAAGCTGCAAAACTCAGTTTCACTTATTAGAATCAGTAATTTTCAAGTAAATACTTAATATAGTTAATGAAAAATACGTACAAGTGGATACAGAGCCATCTATATTGTGGGAAGTGTTCTAAGTAATTAAGGACTGATGTGGCGCCACCTATCAAAAGTTCTCAAGTTGAGTTGTTTTGGTTGCTTTGTACTAGGTGGAGTCAAATGAAAAAGCGTGGCGCCCTCTCGTAGAACTGTAGTAGTAGGCGTAGCTTTACTTTGACTACGATTTTTGTAGTTTCGGCTAGTCGTAGAGGTCGCTGTAGCGTCGTAGCACCGTAGCGCCGTAGCATTGAAGCATTGTAATATAATGTGACCTTCGTCGATATTTTCCTAGATGGCGTTCAGAACCGTAATTGTTTACGAACAAGACAGGCTTTATATTACTATGTGAAAGTATAATGAAAACAAAAGTAAATAATAAATAGTAGTATGGTAATCAAATTTTAATCTTTTATTAATATCTCATATTGATAGTAACCAAATGGTACGAAGTCAGGTTATATTTTATTTATATAGAAATTAAAAATTCTGAGTAGAGATGGGAAAAATAGTTCAATTAATAAAGGAACATAATTGTATATAAGGTAATGTAAATTCATTGCTTTATTTACTATATATATTACAACGCATATAATTACTAAATACGTTATACAGATGTCGCTACATAAATATATAATAAATTTAAAAACTGTTATATCCGCTTTAATTAATATTGTGATAAATCTTTTTCTGGACCCAAAACACTGTTTCCAAACCAATTAAATAAAAAAGAAATATTATTCCTTCATCCAGTGACTTTCCGCGACCTTGATTATGTCGTCGGTCCATCTAGAGGGGGGCTTACCCACACCGTGTCTACCGGTTCGTGGTCGCCACTAAGAACTTTTCGGCCCGATCGGATGTGCAACCTGCACGAGCGATGCGCCCCGCCCATTGCCACTTCAGACGAGCAATTTTTAGAGCTATGTCAGTAATCTTGTTTCCGCTAAAAATTTATCTCTGGATGACCTTGAGCCTTCTTACAGGGCCCATCTCAAACGTCTACTACTCAAAGCCATAAGTCATCACTAGCAACCCACATTGGATAAAGACCTTTGTCTTCACACATTGTTGTATTTTGGACGTGAAGATATTTAGACTTCCCAAACGCTGTCAATCCGACTTGGATTCGTCGAGTAATAATTTTTTTCGAAGTTGGACAGTTTGTCCCAAGAATATATACGCGTTTACAACTTCGAGTTTAGCATCTTCGACAACTACTTGAGTAGGCACAACATGGGTATTAGACATCAGCTTCGTCTTATCCTTATTTATTTTAAGGCCAGGTACATTATCATCACGATTACAAGATCATGAGATCATCGAGCTTTGTACCTAGGTCTTTCATAGACGTCATTGTGACTATGTTATCGGCAAACCGAAGGTGAGTTTTACTCGCCGTTTATGATGATGCAGAACCCGCTCACGAGTACATGAAAACTTGAAGACTTCCTTCAGTGCAGCGGTAAATAGTTTCGGAGAGATAACGTCTCTCTGTGTAATACCTCACTGCAATTGTATTGATTAAAATTTCAGGCCCTGTAGCCCGATTGACATGGTGTTTGTTTTATACCAGTACTTCAGCATTTGGATGTACCTATAGTTGATCTGTCACCTTGGAAAGACTGCAGTATAACCCAAGTCTCGACCTAACCTCGAGCCATTACTACTTATTATAATGCCTCAGCATATGTATGTGATCTAAGATGATAAAACCTTTACGTAAACTGACTTGTTCGGGGGCATCAAACTTGCGTACCAGACGATATGTAATGACCCTTGAGAACAATTTGTAGACATAGCTCAGAAGTAAGATGGGTCTGTAATTCTTCAGCAAGGTATTATCATCAGCATAAATAGCACCACCGCACTCTTGTTCCATGCTTGTGGCGTCTTGCTTTTGTGAAGCATGGCATTAAATAGTTTCTGGAGGTGTTCAATACTGGTCTTCCTCCTGCTTTCAGAAGTTCATCCGTAATTCCATCTTCACTTTCTGATTGTTGTTTCACCACCTTGTTGTTTCTGATCTCTTTGAGGGCCGAATTAATCTCGAACCGGCTCATGTCCGGAAGATCTTCGGTATAGCGTCCGGTCAACAATGTTTGTGGATCTTTAGCCAGATTGGTATCAGGTTCTTGTAACAGTGAATGTATATTAACTGCCCGGAGGCACTTTCGACCACTCTCATCATCTTGTGTTTGGACTATATAATCCTGCCGTCGTCAGACTTCAGTTACATAAAAACAAATTGAATATATAAAAAAAATGTCATATATATTTTTGTATTTTAATAATTATAGCATAACAAAAATTTATTATAAAAATTAAGAACACATAAATAAATTCATCAAATGTATAAAATGTAATTTCTCATTACTTCGTTACAAGTCGGTATCTGTACTTGTATGGTTTGAAATCTTTGTTAAAGAACAAAGCGTATCCAAGTTTGTAAAGTAATCAATATATATTGTTATTTGTTTCAGGTAAGCGATATTTTTCCTTTTATCCCTTCGGCTTTTTGGAACAACACTTATTAGCTATATCACAGTGAAGGTATGTTTGAGAAAATTGATATACACAATGGGTCCTCATCCTCAATGGAAAATAGATATTCATTATGAAAATAAATATTCAATATATATTTTCTTCGAATTCATTATAATGAAGAAAGACTTTTATATCAAATTATTTGACTTAGCAAACATTTACAGACACAAGAGATCCGTATACAAGAAATCTATTATTTTCTCATGGTATTGTACTATTTTTATAAACAGTATGTTATTTAATGAGTTCTTACAGCCTTTTATTCTCTGTTATGACTTAAGTAAATAGGAATCTATTTATTTCAATATATTCGTATTGGTGGTGCGTTTATTTATTTATTTCTAATACACAGTAAATAGCTAATATAATTGAGATCAATTGAAATAAACACTATTGTTCATTTTATTTTGCGCGTTCATTTTATTTATTTAATAAAAAGAAAATGTACAAGGTTTTCTTATTGTATTTCAAATCATCTCTGATATTAATTTTTATTCCGCTTTTATGTTTTTACCACAACAAATAGTTAGGATACCGTAATAATACGTAATAGCTAAATTAACTGTAATGCAGAATTCATATCACAAATGACATACTAAAATTATATTACCCAATTCAGTTGTTTATTTAACATACATACTTACCTCTCTCTTTTCTCTCTCTCTCTCTCTTTCACACACACACATACACATATACACAAATACTAGAAAATTGTCAATAAATAGACGATTGTATTTAATTAAATTTCTTTCGTACTTAGATGATATTTAATTGGAATAAAATACTTTTTTTAAAAGCATAGTAACGTTTGTTTTGGCAAAGTTACCTTTAGATGACTTTCATTACTTTGCCAAGATTTTACGTTAAAGCTAACATTGTATATAAAGTGATTAGTAGTTACAAAAAATATTTAGTATTGTTTAAGTATTCTTCTCATATCAAATTACATTATAAAGATGAAATATTTTGTTATTATAGTTCAATTTTACCTTACTTTAAAATAGTAGTAAAATTTTTAAGGTTATATTTTTTATGAAAGTTTATTTTAAAAAAATCAGTGTCAAGTTTTACCTATAAATGTGAATGCTTTTTATTACTCATAATAAATAATTTATTATTTAATCATGATTCATATATTCGGTAATATATAAAAAAAAGACAGCAATTTAAAAAAATACGTCATATTATTATTTTTAAATGATTGTTTTTTTTTTTAATAGCAGTACTGAAACACCGTGCAATATAGAAAAGAAATAGCATTACAGCAATCTTATTAAACTCTGTACAGTTACAGAGATACGTGAATATTGAAAATTATGGGTTTAACTTGTTATGAAGTTTAATGAACCAAGGCGCCGAAATAATTCTCGCAATAATACTTGACTTGTATATACTGGTTGTATATGTGGTTATATTTACGTTTTAAAAATACATTCAACTGTTTTGTAGATTAAAGTTTTCTTACGTTGTAAATATAATAAAAAAATACACGACATCTGTTCATGTATACAAATCACTTTTAAACCACAGACCGAAAAAGTACTAGAAGGCAACGACAGAAATTTATGTCTGCGGCTATTTATAATCTCACGTGCGCTTTTTAATTGTTGTTGTACATCCAGGCTTTAAAAATTTAGCTTTATTTTTATTACTCTTTGTTCAGATCAAGTTGTTATTTCGTACTTTGATGATTTTTTAACTTTTTTGTTTATTTTTATGCATTTGTGTATTTTAGAAGAAAATAAATGGAAAATATTCTTTATTTTTTTTTCGTACAAAACCGAGTATCAGCACGATTGTTGCGGCCGGAAGAGAACACCATTTCCTCCTCGAATGCTCACTATTCATTCAGCGCATTCAGCGCGTGACCTGCTATCGAACATTTATCCTGGTGATTATTGTCCATGTTAAGAGATTTTGTTCATTTTATTTACACAATTTATCGACCATTACCGCACTAAGATATTTTTGCCGGCATACAGTTATATAGGTAACTAGCAGACCCGGTCACGCGTTGCTGTGACTATTGTTTTTGATATTTTACATAGTAGTAAACTATTTAAGGGGTAACTTTCAGAGTACATCTGTCATGAAAACCATAATGTTTTCTTACAGTCGATATTAAGCAAAACTCAAATCAAAACAAAATAATTATAATTATTTTTTTAATTTTATCCAAGTTTATAACACGGACATCATGTAGGGCATCTGCCCTACCTACCTCATTCGTAATTACTCAATCCAGTCAACAGATACTGCCATCTGTTAGAATCGTTAGGAGCTAATTGAAAATTGTGACTGAAAAATAGTAAACAAATAATTTGTAATAAAATAATATTGCGACTATGCATTGAGTTGAAAATTATTCTATCTTTTAAGTTAGGTCAAACAGCACGTGGTGTGTCAATTTTATTTAAATCGGTTAAGTAGTTTAGGAGTCCATCGCGGACAAACAACGTGACACATAATTTATATATATTAAGATAAATGCCCAGAAGCAAAAACTTCCAGGATTATTTTGATAATTTATCGGTATCTAATATCTTACTTTAATCACCGAACTAAAATGGAATGTACCAGAGTGACCTTATGGTAATCTAGAGAAATATAAATAATGAAATTAATATATTTTTATATCAGGGTAAAACCGAGGCTTAGACACTGAATAAATGAATATAAAATTTTAATTAAATTTAATTACATATTTGATGAATTAAAGCTATGAAGTTTTTAATAAAGGTAAAACAATGGTTTTTAATTAAGATATTGCTGCGTCCTTGACTTGTCCTTTTAATCTTAATATGAGGTGAAAAGGATAATCTAAGTCTAACAAACTTTACTTCAATCTTAGAGGTTGTTTTTCGTAAGACGACGAAATAAGAAAATAACTACCATAAAATTTATTACTGTTTATAACGAATGCTTCGAACTCTGTCATAATATACGAGGCCACTTAGTTTTATATTTAAATAATGCTGAAATGCAAAATTGTTACCAATCTCAGTAATGTTTATAATGTACTTTAAATAACGACCTATCATTATGTAAATTGAAATTCCAAAGAGATATATTAATTTTAAAATGATCGCAGTAAAATTCACAATGGTAAAATGGTAAAAGTCACCTGTTTCCAGTGAAATATTTAGAAGTATTTTTGGCAATGTTCTGTGCTTTTAATATGTTGCAGTTATTTACTCTTCTGTAAGGATTCGTATTCTATGTCCAAAGAGACGTTGGTCCCGTGGTAATGGGGTTTTTATTTGCTAGATATAAAGCGGTAAGGTTTGTGTTAAATGTTCAACTCTTGAACTCTAATAGTAAGATAAATACCGATATATGTTTTAGTTTTATTTTATTTTCAGTTACTTTTAAATTATAATGCATTTGAAACTTAATTTCGCTACTTGAATGTTTGAAAAATCTAGCCAGCACTCGGCCTTTTTCGCATAATTACAGGAATGCATTGTGAGGGACGACCGCGGCATATTCACCGCTTACCGTCGTTATTTCCGCAAAAATAGAGCCACGTAAAAGCGGAGAAAATAAAGCTTTTATCCAAAAGTGGCAACATGTATATGTACTACATTCAGAAATTCATTTACCTCATATTTACCGCTTAATGAAGCTCAGAATGTAATTATAATACACACTTATTCAGTAAATTCGGTATCACTAAATTAAGTTCGCTCTATTTTTCGCGAATGAATTTATGCAATAAAATTATAGTTATAAATATATTATGCTTAATTATTAACTTAAAAATATTAGAGTTTTTAATAATATTTCCACTTCTACCACACACACACATAAATGATTTGCAATAACCCAAGACCAAATTGCTTGTTACTCCAAAATGAATGTACGAGTACCTTTTTTTGTTTTCGGTGAATATAATATTAATACGCAACATAACAAATATCTATTTTGGTTTTTATTGAAATATACTAAACGTCATACTTTGTATTCAAATTAAGCAATTGCAGGGGTCGTTAAGCATGCCAATGGATCTAACATTGTAATTTTGGGGTCGCCGCTCAATCGATACGATTTCACCACAAACATTTCGGAAATCGCGTGACGGCTTCTGATATGAAATATAGTTCGTCGAGATTTACTACACGTTACATACAGTTATTTATCTTGTTATCGTAATGTAAGATTTATGTTTGCTTCGCTTCTACTAGAAGGTTTAAAGATCCGACATAATATAGAAGAAAATAAGACTCTAGAAAAGGGTTTCGTAATAAAAAACTGTGTAAAAGTTTAGAAAACCATTACAGACAGTTTAAAACTATTACACACGAAGATGTCATACTACAACTTTATTTCAAAACTTGTATATGTCCACCTAAAGTTACTTTGTTTTATCTGTGTATCTCAAATACGTAACAAGATTTTGTTTACGCTCTTTGCACGCGACGAGAACTACTCGTAGATACACGGGAACTGAGCAAGGACATATTCCCCGGTGATGCAACAATAAGAGGAAAGCAAATAAATGCTTTCCTGTTTGTTTTCGTTGAGTTGACAAGCCATTATTTAAAGAATACTCTTATTTATATATAGATATAAATAAATATCTATACTACTATACTATAATATTGAAAGAATAACAATTTCATATATACAGTAAATGATAAAGTTCTTCATGAAAACAAAAAATAAATACATGGTGTGCAATAGCAGTTAGAGAAGAGACAAAAAAATTATTCATTAGCATACATTTACATAAAACACGATATGTATCTACATAATATGTTCCTTTATAATAGGGCGAGAATATTTAATCTCTTTGAATAATGAAGGCCATTTAATGGTTACTTGGCCATAAAGAGACCACTGGCGTAATACTGGCGTAGATTCATAACAAGATACATCACAGAAATCCGACGCGCGACATGACACTGGCCAGAGAATGGCCCGGGACATCGCGGCGCTTGAAACCATTATTATGAAATATACTTCTTATCAGCGACAGTTCTAAATTCCATTTCAGTCAACTCTTGCCATATCTGATGACGCAAATCACACGACCATCTCCATTTTGAACCCGCATTAAAATACTTATTTTATTTATTTAACTGTCAGAGAACGTTACCGTCATGCGGTCACGTTTGACAATGTTTATAATGTCTCGCTCTTTGTACTTTAATTTCTATTTGTTTTTGGTTTAGGTAACTGTAAAAGAGTCATGTATTCACATTTTTAGGGAATTTTTAATATATTTGTATTTTTAATTATTATCAATCAGTAACGCCCGTTAATTGAGTTAATACATCGATGTAATCTTTGATTATAACTTGAATACTATAAGTAATGTTATTTTTATAAAAACAAATAGTTTTTTTCTATTTATTTATATTTCAAGATATTTAGGCGCTCTTAAAAATAGTTTATGTTTTGGCTTTATATCTATAAAAATAAAAAAAAAACATCTTTTTGTCGGATCTTTTCAATGTTAAATGTATATTTTTTACAAGATGAAATGGAAAATACATATTTATTTCAAACATGTACAACATGTACTCGAAACAACCTTTCTAAATACGAACATGTTGGTTTGGTTGAAGGAAATTGGAAAATGAAATAAATTGTTATTAATCTCATAAGCATCATCATTCACAGTGAAAAATGTTGTGGTTTCAAAGACTTCAAGGATCATACGTTGGTATTTCTTGGTTTATGAAATGCGTATCGGACGACGCCGACAATAGTTAATAATAAAACTACAAATTTTAAAAGTACATAATACCGTGCCTAGTTAAGTCAAATGATTATTTATTTTTCAAGTAGTGTTAATCTAGTATTTTTACTATAACAAGTAAATTGTAAGAACTATTTCAATTCCGAATAATATATGCAAACCTTGCCATCACATCAGACCCACACGACTTTACGATCCTACAGAGAGGAAATTCGCTTATTCATAAATTATAGCCCGATCCATACTTGATTGCATATACTTTCTGAGGGGGTTTCGATTTTACAAGGAGTATCTCAATTTCCTCCCGGCGCCGAGCAATTTCCTAGCGTTTGTCGTTTTACCCTCAGCTCGCCAGGCTCTGCGTCATGGACTGCAAAGAACGCTCATAACCTAACTATTTTAAAATGCACTCGTTGTAATTGGTGTTCAGTTATTCTGGTACTTTCATTTTTAATAATTTTTCTCTCGTTTCTTCTTATGATTGGTATGTTACTTTAAGTGGCAATTTTGGTTCTTTTATGTTTTATAGATTAATAATGTTTGAAATTATTTTTATACATGTGAACGTGTTACTTATAGTCTGGGATATAGGGAAGGTAATCCAGGTTCGAATCCTATCGCTGTTAATGAATCGTTCAATCTTTTTTTGTGGAATGTATTAAATGTAATACAAAAAATGTTTTGTACTTTGGTTAATTTAGTCTCAAAACATTTACATTTATATATCCGTTTGTAGTACACAATATGTTTAATCTTAATGCTAGTTTAAATTTCAAACACGTTCTCAATTATCGTAAATTACAAAAATCCTGCTCCTCGTTTAAGGAAAATTCAGACTTATTAAATATTACGGATAAAAGTACTGATAAGAAGGTGAGTTTCAGAAAATTCTAACTCTAATAGACGAAATTATGAAAAGAATAACTGACCCTTTTTCCCCATAAAATATCGGTTAAATACGTTATTTTAATTCCTACCCTGGAACAATTAGCATAAATTTATAATTTCACTTGGAAAAAAGAATCATAATTACATTTAAAAAATGTTTTATGATAACATCATTTTAAAGCTATATTTAATTTTAAATATTTGAAAACAGTAAAAATTTTATTACGAGTGGTCCAATTTTATAAAAATGTTATATTATCCATTAGTCGAAATATGGAATAATATATAGTTCTTAAGGGTATTTTATATATTTTTTTGTGAGTTAGTTACATAGTAGTTTGGTAGAATTATGTAAGTTTAGTTAGTTGCTTTATGTTCTTCAAACTCCTTGAGATCATCTTAATAAGTCAGAATTCTAATAATTTTATATATTTTACTGTACAGTTGCTTGCGGCTCTGTCCGTGTATAAATTACTTGTATAAATAATAACTTGTCGATGTCAAGATTGAAATCGCCAAGACATTATTCATTCAAATAACTTTAATGTGAGTAATGTTTTCTCAGGTTTTATACTTATATTCATAACTTTTGTTGCAAATATAATTATAAAGAAACTATTTTTTTCCCTAACAAAAATAATTTATTGTTCCTAACAATGATCGAATTAGGATGTAAATTATATGTTAATTCTTTAAAATAAATTTGGTAAGCCCGATATCAGAAACTTCGCCCAGTTTAAGCTCTATTCTCAGTTGTTCTTTTTTGTTTAAATAAAAAAGAGTGGAATAGCGATAGCAGCAAGCTGCGAGTGTTCGCCCCACTAACGCGTTGAAAATTTCGTCCACAGATGTAAACGAATACTAGTCGTTGCAGGAAAAATTGCCTTTTACATGACTAATTGAATTGAATGCAATTGTTTTATTGTTGAAAAACAATTTTTATACTATGATAAATAGCATTTTTTTAAATTAAGAATATCATGTATATATTTTCTTAAATGTTAATTGTTAGTCTATTGAACACAGATATCTGTAAAAAACTTCGATTTGGATATAAATATAAAAATATGTTTTTGAAGCTACAGTTGTATTTAAATAGATTTTTAACTACCACCATTGTATGTAAATGACTATGTAAATAGATTACTAGGTTTAGTTAGGTTTAGGTAGGTTTAGTTTGAATCTATCCATTAGGACAGATAAAAAAATAAATACTTGGCAGATTAACTGTCGCTTTGCAATATACCATCTCCGGTAAACTTAGATAACAGAACTGTATAATGCAAACATTGATTGATGTCGCTCTATTACCGTTAATGAGGCACAGCCTGCGCACATTTGCCTTGCGGGCGCTCCCATTTACTACAAACGTTCCATCAGTCTTTACAAAACGTTCACTTAACAATTATATAGTCTAATGATATATTTGATGAAACCTTTGATAGTTTAAAAACGTATTTAGAACAATTTGTCATATAGAATGACAATAATGACAATTATTATAAGAATAACAACGTAAGAGCAAAGAAATACCTCAATAACTGATATTTGAATATCGAAAAATACTGTTTCCTATATAGTTAAGAATTTCAATGTTCCATGCGTGTTTTCTGGTTCCAAGATTAGTGACAAAAGAATTTCAAATATTTTAATTAAGTTGAGAAGTAGTATTCTATACTTTTTAATTTTTCAATTTATTAGTTCAAGTTTTCTTGCTGAAATAGTGGAATAACTTTGTTTCCAACTTGTTTAGATATTATTCTATAACCACTGTACTAAAACGACTTCACTTTTGAGCTAGTTTCAAAACTTTATTAATATTAGGTTCATATAGCAAGTTCGAGCTTCCGTTTGGTAAATGTCGATTGAAAGTCAAGGAAGTAATGTCCCACTTGCTTGACTTTGAATCGAAATTTTACTTACTATCAAACTAATCTTCTATATAAGCTTGGATACTTATTCTTCAGTTATGAATTTATTTTGGAATTAAATTTATATTTTCAACAATTGATATATAAAAAAAAACATTTACCGTTTTTATTCTTCACAATTCGGTATTTGGATGTCTTGGAATTTATCTGGCAGATACAGCTGTCATGATATATTATAATAATAATAAACGTGTATTATGCGTGCCTAATAAATATATCTCGTGATCTCTGTTGAAAGAAAACATTGCAGGGTTGTCTTGTCTTCATATATATGAGAAGAAATTGTACGCCATCTTAATAAACATCGTGGCTCCACGTTTCTGATCATACAAAGAAATAATAATTATTCGAATTGTCTTTATATATTTCACTACATTAAATTAACAATTATTATTATAAATATTTCAACAATATATACATAAGTGATCACAATTATAAAAATACCAGGCATTCAGTAGTTCTTTTGTTATTAATGACTATAAAGAATATTTTTGTATTAAAACTTAATATCTAAATTTGATGAGCAATGAAACATTTAATGTGTAATTTTGCCAATACCAAAAGATATTTAAAAACAATTTTCATTTTTAATACCGCTGCCATTAAGCAAGAGCGATGATGTGTGTATGGCAATATCCGCCAGTATCGCTCGCTCGCCCTTTATACTTTCATATTAAATTATCACCAAATGTTTCATCATAAGTCATATACATAAATACATATTTTCTAACAAATGCTGATGAGAACTTCTACGTGATTAGATTGTTCCTGTACAGTGAGTTTGAAATTAAATTCGGCATACATTAGACTTCAAATTCTAGTTGCGCAGTTCTATGGAGGCTAAGACAATTGTCATTTTCCTCTAGTACTATATAATACTATTGATTATAGATTTTAAAAACAACACAAAAAATTAGATCCAGTTATAAAATTGTAGTGAATAGAAAAATATGGTATAATAATTACCCATATAGATATGAAGCACTTTTCTGATGTTCTCATAGTTATAGTGTATGATTTTAAAATATATAAAACAATGGATATCATTGTCATAACAAAAATGTGTTTTTTTTTTCATAAATTTAATAAACTTATTGGCTATTACTAGTTATTGGCTATGTCTTGTATTAGTTGGAAGTACGAACTATAGTTATTTAAGAGAAATTTGTTTTTATTTCTCTTCAGATTTTATATGTTATGATTTACCTTAGAAAATGAATACCACATTAAATAATTAAAATATTAACGGCAATCATCTTTTATATTTGATTCCAACCGGAGTCAACAAAGTCAACTGTATAATGCTGATGGACTCCCAGTTCAGGTAGTTTGATCAATATATAAAATTAGTTACTTTTCTAAACTTTTAAATCTTGCCAACTAAAATGAGAAATAAGTCGTTTTGTATTTATTATAATTTTGGTCTAACGAAAGCAACCGGATAACAGTTACCACAATTTATGAATGCTTTTACGCAGTGAAATCAATGACTATACGTAGCAAGAACATTACTGTCTGATCTTACCGAATGAGTGTGGTTTATGATGTGTGGGGTCACATTTTCTTATTACATATGAATTTTAATCTATTTTATATTTAATAATAGAAAATTATTAAGAATTGTTAGTTTTCTAAGGGTAGTTTTTTTTTTATTAATATCAAATAATGTTTTTCCATTACTTATTTATAAAAATAAGAATTATTAAGAAGTAAATTATTATTTTGAATTTAATTAAAAGTATACACACTATTCAAGTTACTCGAATAATATCGCAATCCAAACTTCAACTCTAAGCAGTTTTTAAATTTAATTAAACATTTATATTAAAGTGATTATATTCGACTGAGTTTTTCCCCATGTTGGCGCTGAGACAATTAACTACTAACCTCAGATATTGTGAAACCAACCGCAGGGTTTCGACGTCCAGAGTAAGTTTTCATTTGAACTTTAGATGTTCTCGGAGACAAACACGACGCAATCCAATTTGCATTTGCTGCCGAAATGTCGAAGAGACGGACAAAGCGAAATATCGTTTGGAGCTTTACTTTACGACCAAATAAAAAATTAATTTTGTTTTTCAATATTCAAGTTAAAACTTACAATATTTACATTATTACATTTATTATTTGATATTGGGTGTTCTATATATAGTTATTTGGTTGGAAAGTTGCTTTCAAATAATATATATTGTTAGTAAACTTAACAATTGTTTTTATATTCAAGTACCAATAAAACTAGGCTTTACAATTCGTGTAGACGATGGAGGAAGGCTGTACATGCCAAAATTGTACATGGTCCACTCCACTATGATAATATCTAACAATGTTCTGTTATACATTTATTTGTAGACTTGTTGCACCTATGTAAAGATGTTGCCTGTGAAATAATTTTGTACAATATTACTTTTGTTAAAAATTAAATCTTATTAACTTACTACTCGTATTAATATTTATGTACTACCTTTGATCAGTCCTAATATCAAATCGTGCCTAATATGCAAACATTTTATTATATTAATATATGTTTTAGAATAATATTTGTTGGCATATGTTTATTGTAATATGTTTTAGGTAAACAAATTACAAAATATCGTTATTATTATCTTTATAATAATGTCTTACTGACTCGAAGTTTGGATTACATATATTCTAAGAAAGGTATATTTATATACTCAATACAAAGTAATGTTTTACCTTTTATTTGAATTGACTATACTGGAGCGGCTAGCACAAGCGTTGTTTAGGGAAGTGTCTCCGGGATCTAGGGATGAAGTCCCACATATATCATGTTTTATGTGTGACAAATAGCAGTCGTGTTAGGTAAGATTGTCTTTCGATCCACTCTGACAAATAATGTTCGCGTGCCCTCAGTCGTTTATGTGACGATCGCAATAAGAATGTCTCCACATTAGCAGTGAATGAAAGATCCGTTTTTGTACGCACAGGCGTATTTATACCCTTGTTTTATTTGTTTCTTCTGATTTGGTAGACCATTCAATTTTATACTTTATCCAATAAATATGGGTGACATGCGTAATGGTACTAATGTTACCAGCGGTATGGGTACTCTGATTATATATTATATTGCATAAATTTTGGCACGTTGTTGTAATTGTTGTTGTTGGTTTTAATTTTATTTCCTTTGGTAATGGTTTTCTAGTTTATGTGGTTTTGTAACTTTTTTAAACCTTTATAATTTTAGATATTTCATTAATTATTCATGTATGCGTAATTATGTTTACTTAAAAAGTCACAATAACAATTTATGTAATTTGTTAATGGGCCCAGATATGAATAACATTGCGTATTCCATCTCCCAATTAACAAAACTGGAATAATATTTAATAAAGATGGGTTTACACATATTCATTATATGTCTTCATTAATTGATGAATATATTTGATAAAGAAATATAGAAAAAAGAAATCGATTCAAAGTAAGAAACGGATTATTATTTTTATTTCTTTTTGTATATTATATATTATATATTTTATGTTTTGTATATATATCATTTTTAATCTGCCACAAACGCTTTAAAGACAATAGGCAAAAGTAAAAATACCTACCACGAAACGTATGCGGTATCGTTGATTTCTCTCTACAGACGAGCCAGAATATACAGCAAACGGACTGGTTCAAGTACTGGATCCATATAAACCTGCCTTAAATATATAAATCAAATTATGGAACCAAATTGGCCTTGTGAATATATATTACAATTAAATTAATGTATAATCGCAACGTATTGAATAGTATAATAACTATTATTAGACGCTATAGGAAGACGTAAGTACTAAGCTTCATTGACAAATTGACATGAACAGATAAAGTTCTTTTCTAAGTTAAATCCATACTAACGACTCGAGAGAATGACAGTTGAAAAATAAGGCATCTTAGAACAATCAAAATAAACCACGATGTAACTATAATCACGCTGTAACGGTACCTTGCTTCAGTATATATGCGAATTACTTTAAAAAAAAATTGTGGTAAGAATTTTTTTAGTAATAACAAATATTTGACGACTATTTCGCTTCTCGTTGTGTGTGGAGTCATTTAATGCGGTCGCCGAGCTGCGGGAGTGCGGTAGGTGCGTTGTCGCTATTCCATTGTCCCAAGTCCAAGCCTTGGATAATATGCGAATCTTTTATTCAAGTGCTCTGGCCCAACAGCGCAAGAAAATAATAAAGATGAAGCCAACATTCATTGTTGCTATTTCAATAGGATTTTGATGGATTTATATTGCCTTTAGGAATGCACTTAAATTAAATTATATTGTATATTTTATATATTTTGTATTTTTAATTTCACATTCTCACTTTTAAATTTTGATTAGAAAATGTAAATATAAAAATCAACTTTTGTTGTTGACAGAAACAGAGATCTAAAATTGTTGAATTACGAAAAACTAAACCTTAATTTGTATACGGTTAATGTAAATATATTGCTTAGAAATTAAACACATTAACATATGATATTTGTATAACGAGCTTTTTATCGTGCTTTTTAATTATTCACAAAAAAAAAATCTTTTAATTCTAATGTTGTTACAGAACTTGAATAGCAAGATTAATATTCTTTACTATAAAAAGTAACTAAATTACAATTGATTAAAAAAACTATTTAAACTTTATTGTGTTAATTATCAAAATTACTTTTAAGATACTACACTATAGTGCAAATTGTTTTTGAGGTCCCTATCACCATTTATTGTCTCATTTGTATGCGGGTCTTCCATGAAAGACTTCGGAATGGGATATACAATTTGATATCTGTTTAAGAAAAATGTTGTCTTCTTTTCAGTAATAAAACAAGCTTTAAATTGTTAATAGTTGTTTAGAGGTTAATATGGATTTATACAATGCTTTTGTGGGATTTCTCTTTGTGAAATGTATGAAATAAATTTAACTTATATTGCATTTGACAAACAGAGCATTATAAAATTAAGGTTTGCTAAAGTAAATAAAATATATGTTTATTTAAATTTTAACTCATAATAATGAATGAATTTTAATATCTACAAATTATTTATACTTCTAATATAACTGACACAATACAGTTTTGTGATGGCGAAGTGATAATCTACATGAAAGCCCCTAATTTAAAAAGTCGCTTTTGACCTTCGACCTTTGAGATAAAAATATAATAAGAGAATGGCCTTTAAAGATTGACTCTTTAACAGCTGACATAAATGACATCAGGAAATTATATAAGAAAGCAAACGTGGATGAACGATTAACGAACGAACGTGTAATAATTTGATATTATTTTATCATAATTATCGTTTTTGAAATCAAACATTCATATAAGGAATTAAAAATTAGTTTTATAATTAAAAAAATATATTTATTATGATTTTACAAAATAACAAAAAAGATTTGGTGTGATATAAGTATAAAAGAGTTTTCTCGCCCGCATATTTGAGGCGGTGATTTGTAAGTTTCCTATCTATGTATATTTTGGTTGGTGTTTGCCCTTTTCGGGTTTTTTCTTACAAGTTCATTGAGCCATCATTAATCATTCATAAGAATTATCTATCGCTTCAGTGTCTGATGAGGTTGGGCGTGTGGACGGTAAAGGGTTGTGAAACTTTTACATTTCCCTCGATAGAACTGTTGAAAGGGTGTGTTGTTTGAATTTTAAAATTATGTCATATATAACATAATGTTTTGTTGCACCTATTCTTGATTTAATAATAAAAAAAAAACGAATTGTTTACATTCAACCATTACGGTTCTGACAATTTTATTTAATGAAACTATACTTCTTGATATAATACGTCCATTTTCTGTGTATGTTCATATAAATATTATATTCATTTCCAAAAATAATATTGAGACTTATAAATTTTTCGGATTTTTATATATGTATGTAAACGCTTGTCGTGGTCTATTCAGATGTGTTTTAAAATATATGTTAAATTTCGTTTTGTTATTACGACGTCCGACTTCAATAATATGAAACAATAGTATATCGAAGCCGATTCACTCTCGTTAAAGTGTAAACCAATAACGCGCATTGGTATCTCTTTAACTATAGCTATTTTTATATTACTTACTTGTAACTTACATTTTTAAGCTCCATATTATGTTTAACTTTATACTTATATTGTTTTTATTAATACTGACCGCCAATTATTAAATTAATTATCTCATCAGATTAGACATTAATTTTTCTAGCGTGACTCAAGTAATTGCTTCTATATACAATAATATGAGTAATAAATTAGCAGACGGATAAATATATATATATATATATATATATATATATATATATATACATTTCAGTTATTTTTGTAATATTAATGTATACCATACTTGACAGATTTGGACAGTTATGAATTCAGTATTCCGTAAGTTTTGAACTGAAAAATCGGAGTTAAAATATTCCATGAATTCTTTAAGGAATCTCATAAATAAGAAAAGATTTCAAAATCGGTTGCCGGATTTTATTCCGACGCAGGTTACACTTTTAAATTTGATGGAATCTCGCTAGATCTGAGCTCGAAACTAATTTGATATAGCCACTTCAATAATTGTTTTTATCTGAAGTATAATTTTATGTAATAAATGTGTTAAGTTAACGTCTGTCTTGCTCTTCTCGGAAGCCTCGACACGATTGTGTAATAAATTATTATTCATATCACGTACCCACAATTATCTTGTGCTTGACGAAACCGTGTATCAAATACGACGTTATGAAATTGTTATCGCTTATGAAATACGACGTGTTAACCTGTTGTAATATAATTGTATATTGAATCTCTATTACGGCGACATATTGTATGTAACAACATTTTCGTATGGGTTTATGTCCTAATTAACTAAAATATCCATCGTAATTTAATTAAAAATTAACGTCTATTATTAGTTGGGTATTAAATATTATATCTTTGAAATTCTTTAAATAATATATTTATATAAGGCAGTAAATTGCAAATATTTTACAGCTTTAACATATGAAGTATCCATGTATAACCATATTAATTAAGTCGAAATTGTGTTTTGTTGTGTATACCTATCCTTAACTTTCAGGTTGTCTAATAGAAGCTTGAGACCGGAATTCAGAAGTTGCCGGCCAAGCTCCTAAACCTGCTTACTTTACCACTTGGCACTTACCGCGACATGTCCTTTGTTAAGAAATATGGCCCCATCTCGTAAAATAAACAGCAACTTAAATTACTTATTGATTTTACTAATAGTCTGTTGTGGACGCGTTTAAAATGCTTACAACAAATTTATTGAGCATCCTTAATCAAAATTCTTAACAATTTATTTATTTTTAATTAATATATATAAAATAAGTTCAAAGTTTATAATAAAATATTTATTAACTGTTAAATATAATAAAGTACGATGCCATGCTCTAGTAGCGATATTATGCAATAAATAATTTATCGTTTGTAATAAACATCTGGCTAATTGTTCTGAACATAAATTAGCAAGACTAAACGATACCGATAGATTCGATCATTAATATTCAATACATCATCATTAAGACTTGTCTCTTAGGATTAAGAATGATGGGATATATATTCATTGCTCAAACGATATGCTTTGCCTTGCCTAACAGCCATCTTCCGGTTGCTTATTATCATGCGACGAGACGTTCTTGAAGGACAGGCGCCAAATATCCATTTTATATGAAAAGTACTTCAACTTGTCGCATTGTCACACAATGGCACCAAGAGTCAATATAGCACTGGATTTATTTGTACAAGAATAAAAGAAAAAAGGTTCACAGCAAACATATGAAATTTCTCCCGCAAATATACTTACAATGTTTGTGCACATTATTGTGTTGATGGTCCGAGATTGGGTTAAGTTACATTATAATTCTTTTAAATCGTTTAAAATCATCATATATATATAAAAAATAAACATTTTTTACGTACCAAATCAAAATTTTCTCCTTCAATAATGGAACATACACGCTCTCGGAAATATTCGATCTTCAAGTTCTTTTAACTTTTACTTAAGTTCTTTGTAGCTGTGAAATGATTATTTTGAAATATAAAAGACATTTTGGGAGGGTTGGAAAGAACTGAACAAAGTTTTATGACTTCGAATTTGTTATTCAATACAGTAACGATGCCATAAACAATACTTATTTGATTTGTCTGGAATAAAAATACTACTTATATTGAACTTTATCGATTTATCAATATCTATAATATCAATATTTTCATGATATAAATTAATAAGCATATTAACAAATTATTTTATAAAATAACGTATCTCTTTTATAATCTGGTTTTTCTGATTATAATAAGTGCATTGCAGAGCATTGAATAATTTATCAGGCAAATTGATTGTTTTATATTCAAAATATTAAATTTTTGTGGCTGTGGTTTTCGTTTAAATATAAAATTATATAAGAAAGTGCCATACTAATGTGCTGTTAAAAGGGTTATTATATATAGTGATGCAACAGCGAGCATAATTGTGGCCGGCACTAGGCGGCGCTGTGCTCTGAGCGCACGTCCTGTGTTATTATATTTATTGTTCTTATTTACTACCCAAAGAAAATGAATATATAAAAGGGGCATGTTTATGCTTTAGGAAAATGCTCTGCTTCCGTCTATCGTTTTTAGCACATTATTATGGGATTTAAATGTTAAACTAAACATAAGTCTTGTATCCAAGTAACCTAAATTTGTCTTTCTATCTTTTAACTGTGTTTTTTCTGCCGAAGCTTTTTAAGACTTAATTTACCATTAGGTGCTATTAAAATACAGGTAGAGTTTAAAAAACTTATTAATTAAAAAATCTAATTACTCTTTATACTTTGAGTACATTTTAAGTCCTCGGCTTAAGTTGAAGGTTGTTGACTATGGAAGGTATCAACTATGGATCAGAGTTAATTGAGAGACAGTTAACGGAACTCATTTCGTGATTAATAGTAATCTTATCAGCTTCACATTAAAGCGCCCTTTCGCTTCGTACTTAATCGACAGGACTACGGATTGGAAGGTGCAAATTAATTACACTGATAGCACTCTAAGAGTCATTAATTTTCACTTTAATAAAATTAATTGGATTCAAATTTGATGAAAGTATAATTTGAAGCAGATTTTTTCCATTTTCTTCATAAAAGAAATGGAAACGACCGAGTAAATCAATGGCCAAAATGTCCTCTCAATATAGGCATTTAATAAAATCACACTAATGTATTTTGTTGTTAATTTATACATGAAACATATATAAAATTTTTACAATAGAAATAAACAAATCTGATATTTTTTGTACATATAATGTAATATAATTTAACAAGATATAAAATTTTCTTGTGTTATTATTTTAATACAAAACATTTGAAGTCATTTACAGTAGTGACACATCTCTGAATCATCAAAAACAGGGTAAAACGTGAACGTGGCAAATGAACCAAATTATTTGAATATGAATAATAAAAATTCGCTAAAATCATAACATAAAACTCAGCTCAGATTTGTTGACGGTCCGTTATTAACAATTTTATAACCGCATCCTTTATATTGTATTTGTACAGATTTTTATAAATATCGAGTAGTTAGAATTTATTTGTTACAGACATGAAAAATAGTTGAAATATTTTTACTCGCACAAATATCGCTTAGAGTATTTCATAGATTATTTAGTACAGAGCATTCATTGTCTATTAAATAATTAATTATCACTTACTGCATTTACGTTGTATTTCATTTTGAAAACATGTACGTGAGCCAGCATTATTGTTGAAAAACTTGAATATTTTGTGTTTACAGAATAAATAATTTAGTATGCGAATTCTTATTTTCTGAAGAGGAAAAGAATTACTTTTACATATTATTTGAAAATATTGTTTTTATATTTAATTCTTAAAAGCAAGAATTATACTGTACTTGATGTTTTTTTTCCAATAATACCATAAATACTATTTATAGCAATCAATAAAATAGAGCATATTTAATTAATTGATGTTTTACTTTTTGAAATTTCATAGTCATTATTAACTTTTATCGATGTCCTTGTTCCTTGTATTTTGATTGCTTTCTTTGGTCTCACACTGAAAAGTAATTTATTACATTTATAAAATGTAACTTTAAAGTTAAAATACATAAATATTTGAAGAGGTGTAGAGATTTTACATTGTTCTAAAATATTACAAGATCGTTAATTAATCATGGTAAATATTAAATGGCTAATAGTTGGTGTTTTTGTGCTTGGAAGCGGTACTTGTTTGCCACGACGGATGGCGGCTAGGCGGGGTTGTAGGGGCGGGCTCAGCGACGCGGCAGCGGCAGTCGGCTGTAGTTCGCTTCACGATCGCTCGCATACGTTCTTCCCCCGATCTCAATTTGCCCTGTCTCAACTCCAAAGTTTACGTATATATGAAATGAAAAAAATTATGGTGTGTGGTTTAATAATATTATGATAATATGGTGTGTGATGAAAGTGAGTTATATATCTCTTGACACTTGCGCCATGCGGTGAAGCGCAGTTGAACTCTCTTCGTGAGCGGATATGGTGGACCCCCTGAAAATATTTTGGGTATTAACTAATAGTACCTATCTAGGTAAATATTTTATTACATAAAATGATATATTTTTATATACCTATCATTTTTATATTTCGATAAAAGAGACATTAAAAACATTTATTAAAGATATAACTGTGGTCAAAGCTGTTTATTCTGATTTATTTCTTTTCCACCTTTTATTTCCTATTTAAGAGGGTGCTTAGAGTTTTCACGCATCTTTCAAGTTTGTCCTCCAATTTCTACTAGATAGAAAGTGGAATGACTATTTCTTTGCTAAGCCAGTTATGAGGGGAATATTTTGTTATGAAGAACATTTCTACTTTTATTCATAATAAAAGTATCCTCTCGAATGATGAATCTATAAATAATGCTGAGCAGCAAGTAACTGTTAGGTTAGTTCATGGAACTTTTTACTGTCAGAATAGTGAAGAGGGTTCTAATACAAGAGGTCTCTAGCTGAAATCCTCGGTCAAGCTATTAAAATGCGTCCCTGGTACAAGTTTTTTCGCTTAGTTTGAAGGAGAAAGAAAAACTAAAAAAGATTTTTAAAAAGGCATTGATAATTAGAAACTGTACGTAAGAAAATAGAATTTCTTTATTTCCTGCCTTGGATTATATTAAAAGTATATAAATTAAAAATTTACATTATTAAATATTTTACAGTAGTTTATGTATACTACCTATATCTTATTTTTCGTGAATAACGAAACCAAAAAGCCAGTAAATAATTAATAAATATATTTTACGTACGCCGCCGCCCGTAAACCAACGCTAAAATAACATCTTCTTCTACGTTTAAAACTTCCTGTAAACTTTTATTTCAAGATATATTTTTTACGGTTTTAGCATCCCAGATATAATAGCTTTTTTAAAACTATGTAATTATATTAAACATGATACACAATTTCAAACATTCTCATTATTATAGCGTAGAAAACTTTAGATAAATTTTACATTTTATTTCTTAAAAATATTATGTATTTCCTTTTAATCGGTAAATAACCGAAGATATTGTTCAAAGCTATTATAAAGTATATTATTTATTAATTAAATTCATCAAATATACCTTTGGTCCTTCCAGAATATTGTCCGTATTGAATTAAAATACTGCTGTATTAATTTTGAAGCTTATTCGTGGTATTTCGTTAAACAAAAGTCCATATATAGCTTGCTATTTTTAATTTTCTACGAACTCTTTTTTGAATATTTGTCTTATATTTTAATCCTATGAACCATTAAAATTGAATTAAAACAAATATTGTCTCATTAAAACCCTTTTGTATTTATGAAAACGAGTATATTCCATATTAAGTAATGTTTTAAATGACTTGGGTCATTGTATTAATGTTATTATAATCTAATAACATTAGGTCATATTATAAATTCTATGAATATCAAGTGTTTGTATTTATGGAATTGATTTATGAATTCTATTACTAAAATGTATCGAAATCATCATGAGTTTAATGCTACTTGTTGAATTTTTTTTTGCCATTTATAATTAACTCCGATGTAAATATTTACAATAAATTATTAGTTTATTGTAAGAACTTTTTTAGGGTATTGTAAGAACTTTTTCTTATAACTATTAATTATTATTAATTTTTTTATTATTTTTTGTGTCATCTGATTTAATGTGACGTTTGAGTTATCGAAAAAGTTGATTCAGACAAAAAGTTTGAAATTATTTGAAAGGAATTTCATTTAACAAAATTTACCCAAAAGGAGTTTCCAAAACAACCTTTCGGACATGTTCCTAACATGGGTATTTACTCCTGTCACTAATTTAGAATTAGGAAAGTTAATGTTGGTACCTAGTCAATTTGTCTATCTAGATACCAACGGTTTCATGGATAATTAAAAATAAATTATAATATCTCCTAGATTTTAATTAAGTTTTATTGTTTATTGTTATATTTGTTTTAAGATATTAATATTTAAATAGATTATATTATATCTTTATCCTGTACTAATATGTAAATAAAACTAACATTTGTTGACTGATTCGTCAACGCGGGGTCAAATCAACAAACGGTAGAATCATAACTTAATAGTCGATTCCTTTTTTCGATAACTGATTATAAGGATTATCAGATAAATATGTAAAATAGATATTTTTTTTTGTATCGCATATCTGTTTTATATTTCTTTTAAATTATATTTTTAAATAAATTAAAATAAAAAAATGCTCTATGATTGTAAGATAGTTAAAATATTAATTTAGTATGCAAATATTTTTTGTAAATATAATTTACTTCTTTTTATATTCGAAACTATAAAATATATTACCATTGGTGTAAAAATCCAAAGCACGTGTCTGGACTCCTAACGAGCACCTTTGTACTATTTGGGCTTAGCTGTCCGACAGTTACTTGATTTTCTCGGCTTGATCTATCAGAGAATTGAAAGCTTTCTCACTAAAAATGTATATAAATTATTTACACTTCTTTTTCTATAAGATGATTTGGGAACCCCAATTGGTCCATTTGATAAACAGAAAGAATTATGTTAATTTAAAGAAATTCGATAGAAGCTAAAAAGTTGTATTTAAAGCTATGAATGTTCTATTTGAACTATTTTATTCTTGTTAAAGATGTCTCATATTTTGCAGCAGATACTGTATATCTTCGTTAACCCCTGTATTAGTACAGAAGCCTACATTTTACTTGTTTAAGATCGCTTCTAGTTTTCTATACTATCTAAGTGAGTACTTACTATCTCACGTTATGAAAAAAGTTTTGAATAGAGAAGTTAGAGGGTATTTAAACTTTTTGTAGAATAAGTGTTGGCCCTATTAAGCGTATCGAATATGGAATAAAGTTTTGCAGCTTCTTTTTTATATTTTATCTTCTTTGATTTTTTTTTAGATATAATAATATCGCTCTTTTTGGAATTACAAACAATCTCTAAACAGACTTCCAAAAGTTTTGGAATACATTTCATGTCATATCAATATGTAATAAGATAAAGCAATAAATATTAAACAGAATAATAATGCCATCCTATTCAGTAAGCCCGAAACATACCTTTGATCAGACACGTTGGCGACGGGTACAACTTCGATAGAACCATAATAAAGTTTTATTTTCATTACATGGTTGTTTTTCTAATATTCTAAATATATAATATAATATAAAAGAAAGATAAATAATTTGCTTGATTCTCATCTTATAATAAGGAAATAAATAGCCAATCGTTTGACAATATTTTCCAATATCTTCCAACGCACCTGCGACCAGACATATTGGCGACGCACCCACCGCGGTTGAGACGATAACGCAATTTTAGTCCACTGGGTATTTATTACGTTATCTGCTAAAGCAATAATAGGGATATCCGGATTAATTAATTAATTATATAGATATTAATATATATACCTTAATCGCTTCAATATATATAACCGTATATAATATAATAATCGTCAATAAAATAATCGTTGAAATATAAACCATAATATTACTCTCGGAACGGAAAAACATTCAATTTTGTTATAAATGCCGTGACGCTAAAATTCAATAAAATGTGGATAAAAGTTCCACCACAACGACTCTTAATCAATTTGTAAAACTTTTTTGGTAACTCGAGGTAACATAAAAAAATGATTACAAACTCCGCTCTCGGTGGCTTTCTGATCACATCGAGGATATATATTACAAGTGCCTTAGTAAATCTCAGTCCCATTTTTCATCTCGACAGTCTCTTGATAATAATCTTGTGAAAACTCTTATCCATTAGATAATGTTTAATATCAGTAAACTTTCTATAAGAGCTTAGTATGTTTAGATAAAGAGATTCTCTTAAAAACGCTTAAGTGGTCCGTTATGTAACATATTGTAGTATTGTATCAAAGAACATTATTTTATTATTAAAATATTTTTAAAGTCTTACTTTGTACCCATCCTCGAAATACATTAATATTTACTTTCATGAAACAAAGTACTTTGAATTTGGCACTTTGGATTGCGTTCTACAAAGTGCATAATAAATTTTTAAACACAGAGTTATGATTCTCCTAAAAGTTACTTTTTATTTAAAATTTATTTCGTATGTACTGTTGTTGATATTTTTTTTATATTATTAATGGTTTAATATATAACTATTTTAGTAATGTTGTTGAATATTTTAATTTTATAGGATGTATATTTTATGTGGGTATATTTAAACATGGAGCAGGATCTTTCCTTGCTTACAATAATAACAAAGTGAAAAAAGTGTTATGGAATCGAATTTTAGAGAACTATCCTTATTTGAAAATTTGTGGTTAAAATTCAAAATATATAACCCATCTAAAAGGTAATTACTTTAACACAGTAACTTTGCTGACGCTGAGAACTCCTAAAAGTTTATACGATCCTAACAATTTAAGATGAAAAGAACAGGTAACAAAGTTAAAACATGTTTATATAATCGGAGAAGATTATAAGTTATGTCTAACTTGTTCGATAATTAAGAAGTATTGTTAAAGATATAACAATCAGTAGTCTTAGAAAGCACAGCGCATAACTAAAACTTTACCGCTTCCATGCGATCTACAGTTGAAACATTGTAGAGGTATTTCTGTTGTTTTTGCGATGATATTTATCTCGTCTATTTATACTGGCAAATTTGAAGTTCTGATTTGAGTTCGATAGAATAATCGGGGAACGAAAGAATTACCTCTGAGTTAGAACATATTTCAAACGTCAATAAGAACAAGAGAAGTTAGATTCCAATAACAAGGAAAGCAATCTCTTTATGATTGAATTAATATGATTTGTTAACTCTATAATATTTATTTAAAATATTTTGACAGTGGGCTGCATCAATCTATTAACATGTTATCTATCTTATTTTACTTGTTTCTTTCCTAATAAATTAATTTTAATGAGGTTATAATTTAATTTATAATGATCTCCTCAAACTTCTGTTCTTAATACCAATCTTAGATAAAATAAAAAATTCGTTATATTTTGACAATAAATAAAAACTGTTATATTTAATACATATTCAATTAGCTAATCAATTTTGAAACACACAAGGTTGGCAAATGTCATGTTTGTTTGTTGTTGAATATTAGCTTCATTTAATTACGATAATGTATAATATAGCATATTATATTATAAATTTTACATAGTATTTTGATTTGTTATATATTTTTGTTTTGACTGACTTACACCCCAGACTTTGTCTACTAGAAGAGTCAACTTTATTTTGTAGTTTAGTACCACTAGTAAAATAAACTTTTGAGAATAGTTCAGTAGAATAGAATATCTAATACGTATATAAAAGTCCAATGTCACAGTGTTTGTAAACTGTTGTTATAAACTTCTTAGAAATGGCTTGACCTAATATGACGATTTTTTTGTGCATGTTTGATAGGACAGAAATCGGTATTAAACTATTTTTGTACCCTTGCGTAATGAATATGGCGCACCACAATTTGTTTGTTTTTTTTTATTGTGATTTGGAATTTAAAAAATCGTATAATCCTCAATTTTTAAAAATCAATTTATCGCGATTTTATAATCTTTCTTTTCATCCGCAGCAGGGTTGCAAGATGGCAATCGAATATAATAATTGTAGTCCGATAAATTGTCACTTACAGTTTATAATCTCAATTTACTATAATTTTAAATATTTGTGAACCGTGCGTCAAACATATAACACCCTTCTGTAGCTTACTCGGATGGAGACAGCTAGTATCAAATAATATCCACATTTCGATCAAACTCCAAACAATATTGTTATCGTTTTGTCGCAATATTTTTTGGATGTTAAAAATGCATAATTTAGAATATTTAACACCGATATTTTTTTTAAAAATGTAAAAAATGTTTCGAATATTAAAAACATAAAAACATAATAATAATACCACCACCAAAAACCAGGATACGATGTTAGTGAACATTTGAATTAAACACATAAATATTTCCGCTAACAGTATACTCTTACACCAAAATCCCTCATGACAAATATAAGCATTATTGCGTTGTTACTGACAAACACGTTAAATTAGTTTTCTTTTAGTGGCCGTACGAGAGGATGCCTTTGAGACAAGCGTTATCAAGTGTAGTACGAGCGTTTCAATATACATGTATATGTATATAATATATGCAGCCTTATATAACGGTTTTACTGTTTAATGAGTAACATAAATTTATTAGCTACAGTTATGTCGCTGATAATTTTGGTAATAAATTTGTTTGTGTAAATGATTACTTAATAAACGTATTAAATCGATAATTTGAACTAAATTTTAGTTAAATATGTAATATTAATATTTTGTTTTCGTTATGCAAATTCTGCTGTAAGTTTTATTTAATATTTTCCACAAACTTGATTTTTTACGTTGTGTAAAGTGCTTTTATTTTTTTTTGTTTGTTTAATTTTTCCACCATTGATGCCATGCAGCAGTTTGGATAGTTTTGTATGATATTAAATAAAAGTCAAGTGTCGAGTTATTGTCAGCGCTGTAATGTTTGTATATATTTTTTTTGTCACTACGTCTTTGTTCCCTGCGTGTAATTAATTTCAAGTGCAAACCTGCATTTATAATTGAGTTTTACTAAAAAAATATATCAAACTATATGAATTGTAATAATCAACTTAATATTTGATATCCGAGTATTAGTTTGATGTTTAAGAGTCTTTAATTTGTGAAAAGATGATTATGTTTATCAATATTTTAAATAACATGTTTTATAATACTGCAAACTTCAGTATAATAATCTTAATATTGTAATAAAACTACTAGCAGTTTTTATATGAGAATTAAATATTCATATTTACGTAACAACCACTACTTATATTCCGATAATTCGTTTTCGAATATTAAATGCACTGGTATACTTTGAGAGAATGATTAAAGTGCATTCAATCTAAGTGCGTATTATCCGGTCATACATTCGGCTTTGGCGGTGTAATTTCGCTTAGACTCTGTGCGCTTACAGCTGGAACCGCTTTCAGTTTTGTTTATTTAATTTACCCTCGCTAACTAAACTGTTTATCAACCCGCCGCTGCAGGACTACGAACTTAATTGAATGCCCTTTCTACGGAAACTCCATTAACTCAAGAGTAATACATTGTAACAAAATATGTGACATAACAATTACTTTAAGATATTTAATAAAAATAGATACATAAAAAGACTCATCTGTATTTACATAAAAATAAATTTCACAAAAACCCTCATGCAATGTTGACTTTTGTTAAATGTTTTTAAAAAATCTCGAGATGTATTTTTCTCTGATATTAATGCTGTGCTTCTTGAAAATCGTTCACCCATACAGCACTTAGATTTCTCCCACAACATCATGTCGCTATATTGTATTATATTTCGCGAGCTCACTTTTGCTCCAATGGTAACCGTATGCTGTTATTACTGAAAGTCACACTGTCAGCTGCAATTTTGCGAAATTTTCTATTGTGACGTATTTCTTGTTTCGTTTTATTGGATGTCATATTATATTCTGGTAACATAACATATTGAATATTTTATTTCTTAAGTCCCTTGTCGAATATATATCACACCGAAAAGAAATATATACGAGTATAAATTGAATTAATATTATTAATAAAAATATATATAAAAAATATGAAAGTGTTATAAACTAATATAATTAAAAATAACTGATAAATAAAACAATTATAATAATTAATGGCGAAACTCGGATTCAACAGATCAATACGTGACGAGCATGAGTCGTCGAAGTTTATAACCATGTCTTACCCAACATTAGCCGCTAGAGGATAGTGTCATTTATCCTCAGGGATTTCATCTTAAGCGCTCTAGAGCCCATTGGACATTACTGTACTGAATGGATTCATATCCACCATACTCTTGGGAAATATACATGGTTAGTGGCGTATGCAATGACTTATATAGAAGTGATTTTGCAAGTTTTTAGAGAACTTGATTGATGGGTTTATATCTCGATATGAACATTTTTATAAAATATTTGTTTCAGTAGTTTAATATTGTTATTGTAAAGTATTTTTAATTTGAACTATCAAGTTTGAGGACAGTAAAACATCTATAGATTTGGGGCAGACCGGTTGGCGACTTGCTTGCATTAAAATTATAAGCTATACAAAACTAATAAAGTAATAAAACTAAAAAATAAAAAAAATATAAAATAAAATGCTCTATAGTTTTTTTTACTACCTACAGTATTGAAAACCCGTCTACTATTTTATTGCCAGCCAAGGTTATTTCAGGGTAGTTGTTAAACACAAAAAATGAAACCATTTGAAAGCTAGAACATTTTTGTTCCCCTGTAATTTATATTCGCGGTGCATTGAAAAATATGAGAACGTAAAATATTAGGTACAGCTGACGAACAAAGACGAATTTTTATGCCTCATTAGTCTTTATTCATATGAATTCTTATTATTATTTTCAAATGGGGGATTATTATTGAGTGAATGAAATAGATAATATATGTAAATCATTTATATACGTTTATATACCATTAAATATGTTTCGATCAGTGAAGTTTGAAAAGTAGGTGTATAAGAAAAGTATGAGAATCCACTAAAAAAAACTATTATCGGGACTTGGTAGAAACGTGAAGGCATTTCAATCATCGTACAAGTACAGCGTAGGTGTAATATTCGTCGCATATTCGCAATTTATCGTCCAATGCTGAACAAAGAATTTCATTAACTCAGCGATTAATATGTTGGAAAAATATAAGCAACAAATAAATGTTTCTAATAAAAAAATTAAAAGAATTTTGTACTGTACGTTGTTCATCAGAAAACAATGCAAATAATTGCTGTAATATTATTTCTAAAGAGTAATTATACCTACGAAGACTACAAAAGACTTAGGAACACGTAAGCAATTATTAAAAGATAAGTATCCTAATTGTCTTTAATTACTACTTACGCCATTTTTGTATGGTCAGACAAAGGGTATTAGTACAAAGGTTGAGGCATGTAAAATGTAAACAGAGAGTCCCGTTAATTTTTACGACAGCTTCGTGTTATATAATAAAATTGTCCACAAAGTTAGCGGTTGTCGTTATGTGGATTGTCAAAAATTCTTAATTTCCACGTCCCGAGGCTCGTTTACTTGGCCCTATTTATTTTTATGGACAGTTGCTAATTTTCCTTTATCTATATTTAATTAATAAAACATGTATACAATTTCAAAAGTAAAGAAAATACTGGATGAATATTTGTGTATGTGTGTATCAATCTCTTACGTCATGACCAGACGAATGAGGTTTACGACTGCCCTATGTGGTCCAGATGTCAGCTACACTAAGTAACTTAGTTAAGTAATAAAGCCAACAGACAGTGGCACAAACGTTACTTAGTATATATATTTTTTTCTAATGTCTTGGCTTAATGCAACTATTTCCTCTAAGCTTCTTTTAGATACTCTAATGAGGCAGATTAAGCTTCATTTAGTCTATTCAAAACTGAACTCTCATTAATGTTTGTATTCACGTTGTTTCCTAGTTCAAGAAATTAGCGTTTCCATTATAGTTTCGTACCAAATATAATTATTTTAGTATTCCAAATTAAATGTCTAGGTTTGAAATGAAGTTGAAATTCTGTTTCATGGACAAACAAGATCACATATGTTAATATAAACAACAAATGAAATTAATTAAGATTTATTGTACGATACCATAAAAAATATTTTGATTGAAATTTACTTATACAACTAGAAATTTCAGACTTATAACAAAAATAAGCCTCAAATTTATCATTCTTAGAAATAAGTAGGACATAGCCTAGTTATTACTTCTTGAATAACCTAGATAAATACAACCGTATTTCTTCTGTTCTAAAGAAAGTACAATTTGTATAAAATATGTCTTATATAAATAAGTTACTTTTACGTTTACGAAATATGAAAAAAATATATATATTTTAATACATGAAAATCAATTAAAAATTAGAACCTTCACTGTAGGACTACATTTATCTTGAAAGTATATTATACTTTATATTGTAATATTTAATCAAGATCACTAACAATCCGTATTCAGCAGCCCAGTCAAAGATCCTACTTGTGCACGTCTCCAACGCGCACCGACATTGGTAGTCATTACTGATCTCTAAGATAAGATAGATATAGATAGATTTGTTCATTACAACGATCTACGCCACCTTGAACTCTTATTGAACCTACGGTTTCTGTACTAGCACCCAAACAGAAGGGTGTTCTGTAAATTGGAATCAGAAAAGCCAACAGTATGTGTTTCTGAAATATATGAATGACTGTAAAGAAATTCTAGCTTTAGATTATTAATATAGTCGATGATTCTAAAATTATGTTCTATTTCCAGTGACCAAATTCATTCGGATCGGCATTGCGGACAAGAATGACAACCCGCCGTATTTCGACAAGGAGTTATACGAGGCGGAAGTTGACGAAAATGAAGACATTCAACATACCGTCCTCACAGTCACCGCCAAAGATCACGACGAATGTGAGTACATAAATATATTTTATTTATCTGTATTTTTCTTCTAGCTTACAGATTATACAATTTTGCTGTTATTTTCAATATCGTTAGAAAAACTTATTACAAAAATTATGCTTATTGAAATATGTAAGATTTATGTCGATGCAGTATAACTGGTATCTTGTATTACTATCAAATTCAAGCAATTTACTTTCATTATAGTCCTTTGTCATTCGTTTTGGATAGTCCACTTTATCGACTTTAAACAGAATTGGCGTGTACCTAAACCCTATATAAACATGTAAATCCCTTCCAAAATCTCTCAATGCAAGCTCATGTTGACATTAGAATCGTTTATAGAAGCTTTGTGAGCATATAATGGGTTCTAGCGAAAAATCTAAACGGTCTTATAGGAGTTCGATACTCAAGTAATGCATCTATTTTACCTTCCATAAATAATTTAAATTTTTTTGTATTCTATTCTTTTTTATCTTTTATTAAAATTACAACAAAAAAAGATATTATTTTACTATCAAGAAAACTTAATAAAAACACAAGACTAAAAATAAAATTCTTAAATGGAAGCTCTGTATTACAATTTAAGTATTCAGATTACTATAGTATACGTACATATGTTTATTAAGGTTTCTAGGAATACTTAAACTTAACAGAGCATAGAATCTTTTATAAGGGTTCTTTTTTCCATTTTAGATATAACTTACCTAAGATATTTTATGGCAACTTTCTCAATTCCAGTTAATCGACTCGCATTAAAGTTGGTTAAAGCGAGATTCAATCTTACGAAGTGAATTATTGAATAGCTTCATAAAATTAACGCATTAAAACGAACGATTCTAATAAAATCACCAAAACAATCCTTTGCGACATCATATCTTAAGGGTCGGTATCCACTATCTTGTAGTCTTGATGCCTTAACAGATTTCCGTCCATAAAAAGATGACGTATGCGGAACACAAAAAATGCACTAACATTATGAAGATAGTCTACACCCACCTTAATAAGTATTATGCTTTTAGAATTTGAGCTTCAAGTCTTAACCCTATTTTTACCTTAAGCGTAATAAATTCTTTTACGTTTGTTTATAGTATTAATATTTATGATTCTTCTTCTAAATAACTAACTGGGAAAAGATTTGAAATATTCTTCAAGTAACAGCAACACCAGCGATAAGAAAATACACATTTTTTTGAAATATAAAGAAAATTTTTAATTACTCAATTGCTTATTACTTTTATGAATAATTTATAGCGTTAAACTACTAATTACTAATTTTACAAATTAATAAATTAAAAACGTTACTTTTTTATTTAATTACAAATATTTATTATTTTTATAAATACATTTTAAAAATTGTAATCAAATTTACTCTACTTTAAGAGTATTTAAATCAAAGTAAATGTTATTAATTTACATTTCGAGTTTGTATGACAACTTTAGCAAATTAACTTTTAAATGAAGTAAGCAATATTTTTCTACTTTTAACTAACTATGCAACTAAAATGTATGAACGTATAAGTTTAAATAAATTATTTTTAAATAAATTAACCTTCATGAAAGTTACGTACAATGTTTTTAAAAATATGAATTAATTATAAGGATGACTTTTAGTTGATATGAACGACCACGGACGTAATGAATAACTTTGTAGCTATTATAATATTTATTAAAACGGTTTTATGTAGCTCAATATTTACTTAAATTATAATATTTTTTCTGTAACATATAATATTAAAAAGGTCGATATTGTTATAACAAACATCTTTAATGGTTTCAAATTATAAAACGAGCTCAACAATGGGTCCGCTCGAAGATCATTAGTATGTACTTATCGATAACCTCCTTCTCGTTCCTTTGCGATACAATAAAGTACCTTTTGTGTGGAGTGGAATGTTTTATTCGATTCTTTTCTGACCGTCTTGAAATTGATTAAATTTTCTATACCCATATTAATAACCTATCACGATATCGAAAGGTTATACAGTAATTTCATTCTTAAATACTAATAAAATTACTAAGTTTCATAAAAAAATATTGGTAATAAAATGTTGTAAGTATAAACGGTAAAGTTTTTAAAGTAATATAAAACGAATATCCTAAATATATCAGATGTAATTTTAATTGTGTGATATGAATTATACATTATTTTTAGTTATCTTTAGAAAACAAGCGACTCTTGTAGCTCTATCCATATTGAGTTTAGAAAACGTAGGTCAACTGTTAAATGTAACTTAAAATTAATCATGTCAGATCATTTCGACTCGATATCAGAGATAAATTCAACCACTACTTCTTTCTATAAATCTCCAAGAGTGGCTCTTGTATCATGTATGTGGTTATGTTTTAAACATTTTAAACTGTTGTGATATTTTACAGATAAGCGTAACATATATAAAACGTGCTTATGATGACACTTCTGTAATGTTATATAAAAATACTATTATAAAGTAAAAATGTTCATATATCTCCGTTATAGGTTCACGAAGTTGATTTATTTTATGAATGTGGTTGGGCGTGTCATCGGTCTGAGGAGCCGCTTGGCACATGTAGCCCGAATGCAACTTTCATATAAGCTGGCAATATATACATATTGATTCTATACAATGTGTGCTTTGTATTTGATCGATGTGTTCTCGCAGTTACTATCATACCATATTCATATTACTCGGAGTGTATCGTGTACTCCGCACTTAAATGCTAGACGTTTTGAATATCTTTCTTAGTATTGTGATACACAAGAATAATTGTTGAGTTTATAGTACAAAAATGAGTTAAAATGTTCAACGTTAAGGGATTTTTAGAAATATTGTAGTATAATTACTAAATGAGTTAGTTTGTTAAGTGGCATTTAACATTATAAATGTTTTTTTTTATTATATATTGAAAAAAAAATTCAAGATAACATTTAACTTTTCCCCAGAAACTATACATCCATCTCCTGATAGTAACGTTTCTATCTCCCTGGAGATCTATCGGGGAAATTGAGAGTATAATAAAATTTTCTCCTTTTACGTCGTAAATCTATCCAAGTTATTAGGTATTCGGTTATTCGTTTTCGACAAATATATAACGAATCTAATACCAATAAGCGTCATTACGCTCCTTTGCAAGGAATAATATATAAATATATAATAAATATAACATATTGGATTATATAATTCATTCATAACTTTTAAGGAATTTCAACATTCAATTATTTAATGAGGAAAAACACTTAAATTATTACCTCAGCTGTCATATACTTATAAAAAATATTCACAGGATCTCTTCTTAAATCATAAAATTACATTATTATTTTGTAATTTAATTGTAAAAACAATAATTTCTGTCTTTCTAATTTACTTCAATTCATGTGCTATTAAAATTTAAATATAATAGCAATTATATTGAACCGAAAAGAAAATGGAATATTTTCCAATTGTTTTTATTTTTTAATATAACCGAATTGCTTTTCAAATATCAATTAAATATTATACCATGTTATGAACTAAAATGTTTTATATCATTGTTATATAATTATTACATATATAACAATGAAGTAAGTGCGACGTGATTTGTAACAACGCTTTTTAAAGGCGTGTTCTCTCGAGGAATGTAATTTTGTACATGTGTAGACGATTCTAATATATTAAATGTTACAAAAGGTTTCTAAGAGAATACCAGAGAACAATGTATCTCGTAGGCTGTGATTGTGTCGTATTTATTTACGTTTAATTACATTAATTTAAAACGAAAGTAAAATAAGCCTTGTTTACTTTAAAATATCAGAATACAATTCCTTTGTATTTTTACGGGAATTGCATAAATTCTATACTTCTTTTAAAGACTTAATTTTATTACTCCGTTCAAACTTACTAACATTTTCCAAAGAACATTGAAGAGCTCTTGTTTGGTACTATCTCCGTTTTCTTATTATTATTTTCGCCTGCCTCTACAATCTCTGCGAATATTATTTGGTAAGCACTTTGAAACTCAAAAGAATTCTTTCCATTGCAAACTTTTTACAAAAAAATAAGCTATTATCTTATTTTATACTTATTTTTCTACATAATGGAGATACCTTTACAGATTCGGATTTAGGTACTAGTTTTATGAAGATATTTTACTATTTTTTACACATACAGTTTAATTTTGTGTTTATGGTTATGCAATATATAACAAATATTTCTCAAAGCCTAACTGTGCTGACGTAGATTCTCCTCTTAAGGGAATTCATTTAATTTTGTTCAAAGAAACCTTATAAATTGGTGTTTGCTCAGGTCTCACTGAGGAAAAATATTAAATTCGGTATAAATTTCTTTCAAGTTGTATCCTTAAAGGACTATCATTACTTAAAAATATATTAAATATTTTAAAATTAATATAGAAAATCAATTTTATCAAAGATAAAAAAGAATTACCTTTAATTTGTGTAATATCTATCTAGATATAAATTATTAATTTTGTTTATCTGACTAAAGCGTTCATAAATTTGGGGAAGCCAACTTTATCAAATACAATAAAATATTAACTATAATAAATTGCGAAGTTATAAGTGATTAAGTATCACTATAAATCACTGTTGGTTAACTATCTTAACGAGGACGAAGTATTAATTTATAAGAAAGAAAAACAAAACTTCACGAAAATGAATTTGCAGCAAAATTTTTCTTAGACGTCATTTTTCTGTATTAAATTAAGCAAGTTAACTGCAACTGAGCGATGCTCATCGTGTGAACTTGTTAAATTCTTCTTTACAACTCGATGCAAAAGATGGTAAACTTGCTAGCGCGTTTTAACCGCACTCTTGCTAAGTTAGTACGTCAAAATATATGTTGTTCCGCTTCCTCTGAAGGAGGAATTGCTATTCGAATTTAATAGGTCAAGCTTAAGTAGAATAGTTTTCATGTTTCCAACAATGTTGCATTATTAACTTTAGCGGTCTCTTCTGTTACATGGTTTTGCTAATGTATTAGCACTTGTATTATTAAATATACTCGTAACAAACGAAATAATTAAATAGTTAAAAACTAAATAATTATAAAGTAGTGATTGAGAATTTGACTTTTTTTATATTTTAATTTGAGGTTTATCTTTAATATGTATAGAGGTTCTGAGTAACCAGATATCTTCGAATAATCACATCTGTCTTTAAGTGTAACCCTGAAACATTTCATTTAACAAAGGTCTGCGTTTAACTGCCGATGTCTCCAATACTAATGTTACCGGTCTTATTTCTTCAAAACAAGGTTCAAGATACATTAAAATAATTAAAAGTAAGTCTCCCTTCAAGAAAAGTAAGTTCGCGATCGTTACTTTATACTAAGGCTATCTTATCGAATCCAATCCAATGTTTCTTTATGTTTGTCTTATACAATTAAACATAAATGTCGTTTATTAAAAACAAATATTCTAGAAGTAAATTCTATAATTCACTTTATATTTTTTTTGCACTTTTGCTTGAAATGCTTGATTTCAAAATAACCCTCGTCGTGTTAATATATTTCAAATCATGTATAAATGTTGTATCTGTCCAAGACAATATGACCTGAAAATACACATTTTGTAGAAGTTAATCCACAAAATTAAACTATTTTACAGAACAATATTGTTTTAGAAAATAAAGAGTTTCTACCAGACGAATGTTACACCTATTAAAACAATACAATGAGAACAATGAAGGTTATGACGACCTGCAAAACTAGTCACCCGGAACATTACGGATAAATAAACACGAATGGAAAATAATAAACTTACTGTTAACTTAACAGCTTTTGTGTAATAAGATAACTCTTTTAATTGTGAAGAAGTTTTATAAATATTTTGTTAAATAATAGTTATGCACAACAATACTGAAATATAACAAACAAAATGTGATAATAAATGGAGTTGTTATAATATTATTATAATAATATTTATACACAAAACTAGAAAGTTTAAATAATAGACATACTTTTAATAGACTGAGAAAATATTTTATAAATACATTTAGAAGTCTTTTGAAATAAGACACCCTTTGTTTATAAAATGATATGTAATTTCAAACACAATGCGTTTGACTTTAGACTTCTAAGATTTTAATTAAAAATCCAGGATGTTACAAACCGTGAACGCAATTAATTATTACAAAGTGTTGAAAATCTTTACATATCGTAATAGAATTTGAAGTCATTAATTATTGTCACGGTATCTTATCAAAGCGCAAGCTAAATGATTCACAGCTGAGTGATTTATCGTCACGAAAATAAATTAATGAATGAATATTAAAAGCATGTCTTAGTTATTTTCGGCTTTAGATTAAAAAATATTATTTTAACTCTAAAATAATCTGTTGTCTCTTTATCATTTAATAAATAAATGTTTTTTTTAAAGTTACATACAGATGTAAAAATTAAAAAAATAATTGAAATATATTAAAAACATTAAAAAAATAAATAAATAAACATTGCCTTATGATATATTAATTGGTAGTATAACATATAAGAAAACCACAACATCCCTTGCTAATAAACCTTTACTAATTATCCTAAGTGAATTACACTACGTGTACCTAATTAGCACCACTGATTCTAAATCGAGATCACTCATGTGAAGAGTTCTTCATTAATTGCACCAGATCTGTCCGCTGAACCATTGTGAGTGATTGTCTCTCTAATTCAATTCGAGGTACAATGTTCACAGTCAGCGCTTTATTCCTTCTCCAAAACTGACACTCGCTTTGAAAATAAAATACATTATAAATAACAATACAAAATATTGCTAAGCTCCTTATTATGTTTGTTTTTTTATTCCTTGAGGAAGAAATTTGAATATTTTTTTTTGTACCAATTAGCATGATTCGTGAACGCAAAACCATCGCCTTACTTTAAATTTTATTGTAAGAAAAAAATCAAATTAATAAATCTTTAACTTAAAATTTTTTTTAGGTTTTTTTTGTAAAATTATTGTAATTAAAGCAATTATTGTAGACGAGACAGAGAAGGATAATGTCCAAATGGATATCGATTCGTCTCCTGCAATCTTGTTCACAATTTTAATTGAAGTGACGCCAGTTTGGAGCTGCAATTTCATTTAAGACAATAATCGCAGTAGGTAAACGAATCTAGCTATTCAAATTGCGCCAGAAGTTTGTAAGACTTGTCAATATCACAAGGATAAAGTCCAGTGGAGTACTTCCTTCATCTGTCCCAAGCTTCATCACTTTACATAACGTCCACCCTCGTAAATCCCTTGTCCCATAAATGTCTAATATTTTACGCTCGTACAGGTCCCTTTGTTAAATTTTTGACCAATACTTATTAATAGTTAAAACATTTTCATTAAACTTTGAACGTTATTGGTAACCCTGTTATATTATATTGTTTTGATACCATCACGGTATAAATATAATACAAATTATCTCCTTTATTTATTTTACTAGTTTGATTATTATCATTAATTCTTAATAAACCAATTTATAATTACAGCTCATCTTGCATCTTTTGATTTTATTTTAAAAGTAATTTAATTTAAAGCAAAATGAAGCATTTTTATACCTATCTATTATCGAGGTACACGAGGCCGCCCTTTGCTCTCGAACATGAATTACAGATATAATAAAAAAGTAAAAATCTCTTTTGCAAAGATATATGTGAATAGAACGATACATAAAAATATGATTCCAGCCCTAAGAAAATTTATATCCATATTTCTATTATGTATTTTATGAAAATGTAATTCAGTATTTATCACTGAATGTGATAAGTGCTAAGAAATATATTTATTACTAGTTCTTCGTAGGAATTCACCTTAGTCGCAATTTCCGGCCACAAACATCAAGTACATTTTATTTCATTCATAAATCACGAGGTAAGTATAACGTTTCGGTCCAATCATTTCGCTTCATGTCCCTTACTTTTTCTACTGTAGGTACTGATTTATCGATGATGCTGGCCAAGCGTTCCTTCCAAATTACTCCCTTATTCGTTCTGTCACTAAGTACGGCTTAGTTATTTGTAGATAAATTTACTTTGCTTCTTATAATCTTTAATCAGTGTCGAGACAGTCTATTAATGAATTTGGTTATAATAGCTATATATATAAAGATTATAATAAATGCCTTTACTAGCAAATGTCCGATTAGGATAAAGTCCGATAGTATAAAGATTGTTTTTAGAACTGAGTATATTATTTTGGTATACTTTCGTTCCGATGAAAATAGTTGTTTTGGTTAACTTATACACAAAAAAATAGACAGGAGAGAATTAAAAACCTACAAATATTTCTTTAATCTTGGTTCTCTGAAACTTCTTTATGAATAAGTTTTATATCAACAGGTTGTGTTTCAGCTTTTACTGTTGCTTAGAAAGGCTAGTTGTTTCAGTGTTTGTTTTAGAATGAAATTCCATTTCTATATAATGTACAGTATTGAAAAGGGAAAAATAAATTTAAAATATTACCTCTTTACAACGTTTTCATAGAAATAATAACTGAGGCTTACAATAACAACTGTTACCGTACACAAATGTTATTAAAACTGCCACATTTTAGCCAATTTTTTAGGTATTTTCATATAATAATAGAAAAAAAATACTATTATGTATTCTGTCTAGTAAAAATACTCTTATATAAAATAAAATACAATTTATATATTGCTATTACTGTTAACTTTCAACTGTAAGTAACGAAATTGTCTTTTTACTAACAACTCTTACACGGAGACTGATTGCATTATTTCGACTAAGTAAGGAATGGAATTCGTTGGCAGTTGATAAATTATGTTATAGTTTCCTCTAAGAAAATAAACTAGCAACTTAATTTTACCACGTATGTACTATGTTCAGTAAATCTGCTAACAAGTTTTTATTTACTGTATTTTGAAATTCAGTGATTCCTATTAATAAGTGTAATAAAATAGTGAAATAATTATTAAATTTTGATATATATATATTGTGTACATGTACATAAAGGATACTTTGATTGTTTTATAAACACATAAAGCCTGTAATAGTCCTATAAAATGTATATGCTATAAACTTCAGGTTATGTACGTAATATTTGAAATTATACTGAAATTTTTTAGAATAACAAATCTTCAAAAAGAATCAGCGAAAGTCCTAAAAAAGGTACAATGAATATTTTTTCCAGTCTTATTCAGTTATCTTGTGAGTATTTTTGCGAAGACAGTTGAAATTGTTTCTGTCGTTTTTAAATTTAAAATTGTCTTTTGCTCATTAAACTCAACAGTACATTTTCCCATTAAAAGATTAACAGACGTTTTCTGTTATTTTAATAAAGGTATAAAAGGTTATGGTACTTAAATATTAAAGTAAAATATATGTGATACCTACTTTAACATTATGAAGCGTTAATATAAAATATATGAGAAAAAAAATCATAATGACTCTTGTTGGTGTCATTTTATCTAAAAAATGGCTCATATAACACGTAAGTTGAGCAATGAATTTTGAGTAAGGGTCTAAATGTGTAAAAATATGTATTTTTTTTGTATACAATATACACGAGTAGGTGAAAAATATTAAAACTTTCCAGAGTAATTTTGGTGAGTCAAGCTTTATTAACGTCAATTACATAGAAAGTTCTAAATTATTCACATTACACTTTCACAGTTTTGCTCACTTGCCAAATGTTCCGCTTATCGAGAAGGCTGTGGCAGTTTGTCGGTCGTATTCAAAGTTAACTAGTACGAGCTCACAGAGAGTGCCTTGTGGTTTCTGCTTGCTTTGCAAATAGATGATGAAAAATCTTTATTCAAAGTGCTTGTGAAACATTTACATCACAAATAATTAATGGTATTTATATTTTTACATTCATATTATTTTATTGAAACATTTGTTAAATTAAATGATAACCTCAAAAAGTTTCCAATTCCATTGAAAGTATACAGCAGTAAAGTTAATAGTGCTGTTCTGATCAGCATTTCAATCGAGATTAATTTAATTAAACAGCTTTTAAACGTAACGGAACGAATGTCTGTAATAATTATTAATTATAATTAACCTTACACATTGTTACACTTGCATATTGCATGCAAACAAGGGTTCATGGTCTTATAATTTAACTCTGATTACTATAAGTCTATTAAATTAATTGTGAACATTAAACATGTACAATACAATACAATATTTTCACTTGCTGGAACATTACTGCGTTATAGTTAGTGATCACATTGTAATATTAAAATATTGTGGTGTCGGCGTTTTTAGATATAAATATTCGATGAACATTCGCCATATTAATATTTAATCTGGATTATCCCTAAAGCAATCATATATGAGACAACAAGGTTATTAGAGGCATCTTACACCCTGTTCAGTTTCAGAGTAGGTACTTAATCTCCTTTGATATGTACCTATCAATGATATGAGCTGATCATAAATCACCACACATATTGAACGAAATTCAAAGTTAAATCCATAGATTAGCATTTGTTCACAAATGTTAATCTATGGATTTAACTTTGAATTTTTACATTCGTAAAAATATAAAGACACCGTAATAATCATAAATAAAATATGTACTTTTTATAAGTATAAAAAGATACCTTCGTGTATATTATCATATACAAAAGATACATAAATATATAGATAACTTTTTAGTTATTCGTTTGATTATCTAACGTATTCATGTCCTTTAAGAAAGTTTCCTACAAGGTTGTAAGTATCCAACAAAGGCGGAATGGTGTCGAGTCGCTATAAGAACTGTTCTCTTGGCTGCGACTCGACGCGGCTGCGGCTCTTCGTAATTAGTCCCTCAATATTATGCAAGCCTTCGTCCGACATTTGAATATTTTCTCTAAAGTTTATAATAATTTCTGATATGATAATGACATATTCCGCGGTCGCCGTACCCGAGTGGATTACAACGGTCAGCTGGATTTATAGCTCGCTTATTACTGGCCTCCGCTAAATATGACTATGAGATAGTATTTAATTGTTATTGTTTTAAAACTATCTCACATATGTTGCAACTTTAAAATTGAATAGCCCCTGGGACAGTTTTAAATGCAAATGATTAATTCGAGCGTACAATAATTTACTATTCAAAGGGGAGTGATGTACATTTTATTTTATATATTGAAACCGAAATCGAATTTTAAACGCTATTTTAGATAGTCTATTTTTAACATACAAAAATAATAAAAAAAATATTTGTTTAAACGATTGCTGTATCATCAAAATATTGTATTTGCCTGACCTGTTTTTATATTTCACGAGATAACTTATTGAAATTCTGAAGAAGCTGATACAACATTCTATTGATGGTTCAAAAGAATAGTCGTTATACACATGTATTGATAGTATAAACCTCTCTAATTTCGACGTAACTTGTAACGGAAGTTGATTAGCGCTGAACAAAGTTAAGTCCAAAGTATCGTTCTTCCGATCCGTCTTCATCTCTCGTTATATCTATATATCACTTTTAGAAGTTAATCTTCTAAGATTCCACGATAATATAGTAAATGGTGACATGAAATAAACCTTAAGAAAGACAGATAAACCATTGAGACATTTTTATTTTTCTTATTTTTAAGAATGAATGATTGAGATAATCTTAAGTATTATAACAAAAAATTTTCAACAATTAATCATTTTAATGTAAAAAAATGAAAACGTAAAAGCAACATTGTCCTGCAATTACCGTCTCCGTCACTTCCACCGCGTCTTTTCTAGAAGATTTATGTCGTTGCAATAAAATCTCCTCGTTTGAATAAACATCTCTGGCTGTGACAAATTGTGAACCGGCTGCCAAAAACCAGTGAACATTAGCCGATATTTTTTTTAAAGTTTATTTTACTTTATATTCAGATTAAAGTTAGCGTCTAATTATTTTATTTATATAAGTTTTCATATTTGTATTTGATAAAAATGTACTAAGTATGTAATCAATTCTTATAAAAAAAGGTTCGTTTGTGGCAGTGGTGTTCTAAGGCGAGTGAATCGAGGGATTTCTCGCAAAAAGTAATTAAACTGAACATTGGCATGTGTAGCCTGAGGAGTAATGAATATTGGAGAAGGGAGTCGGTACACGGGCTTATAAAAAAGAGCTTTAATTAAACCAATGTGATCTCTACACGAGATTTTACTACGAACTTCATCGCTTAAATAGTGAAACAAATTTCAATAAACGAATGAATTCTTTATTGAAATATCGAAGTTTTCTCAATTTCACATCATACTTTTATACTCAGATCCGGACTTAAAAAAAAAACTATCCTGAGCTCTCAATTAATATAAATTACATACGTTAAGGAATCAATGTGAAAAGCCGTTAAATGGAAGTCATAGAAGATTTTAATTATAATGAATATCCTCACATAGAGTGTATAGAAGTTCGTTAGACGCATCATAAATGCCAAGAACAACTTAAACCAGGACACGTAGTGAGTCGTGGCTCAAGAGATCGCAGGAAGTGATGTAGTCGTAAGTGGAATACAACTTACGTCATCTCATCCACAGTTTGTAACTTACAATATTACACGTTTATCCCATTCTCATAAATGTTCTCATTACTTCATCACTTCGTTAAATTTTAATATATTATATATTAATATAATTTCATATGGATTTAATGATTAAAGTATTATTTTTAATGACAAAAAGTGCTTGACATCCTTTGTGATATCACATTTTTTTTATATTTTTTTATTGAAAAGTATCTATTATTGAATATATCATTAAAATTGTTATCAAATAATTGAATAATTAATCTAATTATATTATGACTGCGGTAAATTAACTAATGTTATCTAAACGCAAATCAAACAACGGATTATACAGATTTAGTCGTGTTAAAATATTTATTAATTAGTGATAATGTGCGCTTTAAATGGAACATACATCATTAAACTAAACGTTGATGCAAAAACGTAATGAACTACTATAATTATCGGTCAAATGATATCTATTAGACTTTTTTATTATTTTAAATGGTTATAGCTCTGAAAAAATATTATGTAATAATTTTATCTGGATTGTGATTTCTTTGTATTTTGCTGTTATTTTTCTGTCTTGGAAAACTATAGAGAGCTATATTCAATAAATGTGTATTAAATACAAAAATCGATATCCAAATAATAATTTGAAATATTTAAGGTATAAATTAATTTGAAATACAATATTTTCAAGTGAAACCAGAAACAGAAACCTTCGCCCAATTAATATAACCCCATTGAGCTTGGCTCATATTTTGTTTCTGTAAATATATTTACATAACCAATTTTTTTATTTAACTAAAATTAATCCGCTGTTTTTAGTCGCTTGCTTCTCAAATGTATACATATATATATATATATATATATTTATATATATATGTATATTTGCTAGTAATGACGTCACATTGGACCATAACCATATGTAAGTTTTCAGAAACATTACAGTAGATAATCCAGTATGATTCAAATATGAGTTTCGTGAGTAAGTTAGAGTGCTAAATGCCTAAATCTCTACGGAAATTATTCGGATTACAGCTTTAGTATTTTATTATTTTAAAGCATTTAGTTTTGTACAAATAATTATATATAAAAATATATTGTGGAATGTGCTTCCATTTATACTGAATTATGAAATCTTTTAGTAATGTTGATATTTTTATAGTGGTGTTATTAAAGTCAAAGTGTAGATTATTTTTATACTTAAGAAATTCGTTGAAAGAATAGGTTTTAATATAATCACATCGGTTAAATACATTTAAAATAAAAATATTTTAATTAGACTTAAATTATAGGAGAATTATAATTAGATTAGATTAGAAATACCTACCAAGAGATAGTAGCTTATATAGGTTTAATTTATTATCAAATATTATATGACGTCATATTTTTTTTCGTTTAAATGTATTTCTAATTTGGCCAAAATTAGAAAAGTATATTTAAATGAATTTTATTTGAAGCACTTCAAAGTATTTCTTTAGACGTTTTTAATATTGATTTCTCTTTCTATACCGAAAATTTGAAGAATCTCCTATAAAGAAAATCTAAAGATATAATTATAGTTGGCAAAATATTAATGAAACCTTTTCTTTCTTTTAAATTATTGTTCCCAGATATAGATTAATTTAAAGGTTATTTTTTTTCTTATTTTACATAGTACAAAGGACAGTTTAACAAAGTCACATATTAATTTTAATATACCTTTATAATTTCAGATTAATTATGTTTAAATAAACTTAATTTATATTACATAATAGCTACATTTACGTATTTTATCAATAAAATATGAGAAAAACTTAATTAACTTACTCTTACATTGAAGTACTAGTAAGTTGCCGTGGAATAATATCCTACACATGTAAAGAGAGATTTATGATATATGATAGTACAGAAATTATTAATAATTAATAGGTCTTATCTAAATGTTATTTATTACTGCTCCAGTATATTATTTGATAAATAATTTTCTATTTCTATATGAATTACACGTGTAATGTAATATTTGAGAACAAATATATTGAATTAAACTATGCCAATGCTATTTATCAGTAAATATATCTAAACTTGACTTTTACAAATAAAGTTGTGTACCTTGTGTAATAAACCTCTAAAATACAAAAAAAATAAATTAAAAAAAGTACCAAAAATAAAGAATATTTAAAATATTTTTCCGGAATAGTTGAATGATAAATAGAAACTGTGTGATACTAAAAAAATAATAATACGCGTATTGATGTAAGCTGACGCAACTCGTACCGTGGACCATCGGCGCCATGCGTCGGATACGCCACACGGATATTATTCCGGACCGGAGAACCGGTCATGCATATTCATGTTCTCTATCCAGAGGCGCGTATTAATTTGCATCCCGATCCGACGTTTTACTATCCTTGTACGTTTGCGTTTCTTTACAATAATCCTATTTTATTTCAAGACTTTTCTGTAAGATTTTTCGCAAAGATTAGTTGCTAAAGTTGTGTAAAACTTGCGTACCTCTAGGTTTCATAACAAAATAAATAAATACAATTAGAACTTCTGAGAATAACGGTTGAATTGTTTCGGGACGATTGAGGAAGAGACATGGAAAAATATAAACTTTCATATGCAAATTAAAAATAAGAACTGTTTTGATCGGTTTCCGGTACTTTTTTACAAATATAATTTGTAAACAAACGAAAATAGTTACATCCCACTTACGAGGAAGATTAAGTTCTTTTAGTAGAGAATTTCTTAATATAATTCAAGGAAAAGTGGTTGGCATTACCTACTATCATAGTTATATATTTTAGAAATACGAACTTCGTCTTACTTGACTCATGAGTATTTAAAAATAAATATAAATATGTATATAGATTAATATGTACATAATGGTACATTATTAATCTTGCCAAGGATTGTTACTGTAATGAAAAATATAATAAGGAGGACTTAGACATCTCTTCTATTAAGACGCTGGATATTAAATTATTAATCTTTTTTCCTATACCACGAACTAGTAAAGAAATAAAGTAATTTAGTCCTTACAACTTTTTATACAAACATATTCTGTATTAAATATTGGATATTCGAGTACAGTAATGTATTTATTAATGGAATATACTTTGCAGCTTTGGTGCCCTTACATCAGTCTCTTTACAATACCTACGTTTTATTTAAAATGTTTGTCATGTTAGTAGAGCTGGATATAGAATAGTATTTAATTTCGCAACATACAGACTCGCTGGCTAATACAAATCTTTTGTAGGAGATCACTAGAAAATTGTTGGCAGCTTTCTGTTCGCAGAATTATAGTAGACGGCACCACTTACGATTGGTTGGACGTCTGTGCGTTTGCTAAACAATACTATAATCTTACGTCTAAGCAAAACATTATTTAGGAATTACTGTTTACATTTCTATTATTAATATTGCATACTCAATAACTTTAATACCAGACGGAGAAGGTGTATTTAGAAGTGTTTATAAATTCGACGTTAAAATATTTTTATTTTACTTTATACTGCATTTTCTTTACTTTATAATGAAAAATAACATAAAATCTTAGACCGGAAGAATTAGATTTTAAATAAAAAAAAAAATAAACAAAACGCATTCATTAAAAGTACGCAAACTTTACAAGCAGAATTAACCAATTATCCTTGAGAGGCAATCGCGAACAATACCTCTCTACTTTACTGAAATAAGCCTTCAATATAGTGGAATATTATAACAACAAAACGATCATTAACAACTAAAGACCGTAAATATGTCGTCAATGTATATGAATAAGCTGTTTCATCGCTTATCATTAATTTATTAATAAATAACCGATTCAATTTGGTTTATTAACATGTGGATCTTAAGAAATAAATGATTATATTAAAAAATATTGTTATCTTGAGTTACCTATTTAAATACCACTAACAAAAGCCGCGACCTAATTCCAACAAAACCAAAGCGGATGAAAACGAGACGTTTATTGCAGTTCTACAAGTCCCTATGGCCACCAATCGGCGCCATTATGGGATCAGCTGAGCAATAATTCTAGGGATACATAAATGCAAAATGTCTGCTCATTTCAGTTTATAGTGATGAATATTGATTTGTTTGTATTACTTAATACAGCTTGTAGTGAATGCTTCCTTTTGATGCGACGGGTCCAGGTTCAATCTCCGGCTATGATATTACAATTGTTCGGGACTGACCTATAACAGAAATCACCGTTAACCTGAATTATTTAGAGGAAATTCTATGATAGGATCTGGAAACCTGCTGGACACTGCTGCGTGATGGCTTGCCTTTCATAGCTTTTATACAGTTAGATAGTACACTTTTGTCCAGCCCTGGGACATGTATATAATCATATTTCACTTAATAATAAGCGTTAGTATAAAACCAATTACGAAAAATAATTAATGAGTCTTTAGAAAGGTTGCGAACAATAGATAACAATACTAGACATTGTATGGTTATACGTTGATTACAGCATTACTCATTATTCAATATGGATAAATTATATTATATTAATTTATCCATAAAATATCAAAATATTATTTATTTCATAAAAAAAAATATCTTGCTTTTAATTTAAATGCAACTTTGTTGTAAAATAACATAGAATAAAATAGTATAAACTAGATACCTCAGTAATATATATAAAGATTTGTTGTTAAAATTATACATAATATTTTTATTACAAGAAATTGTTAAGTAAGTATAATAATATAAAAATTGTATTAGATAAGGATAAAAATTTTTTAGCGTAAAAACAAACGCGACGGCAGGCAAATTATGATTCAATAACAACTATGTGACGCTGCTGTGGCGACGACGACAGGAATATTAAATATTATATTCTTACTGAACCAGATATAAAAAATACGTGACTATTTCCCCAATCGGCGTTTTAGTATCATAAAAGCCAATATTAAACAGACGTCTAAAGACCTTTCCAATGCGATGTCAGGACAAACAATGGCTTGGGTCAATGGTATTGAATTTTTCGTGTTTGTCGATAGCTTTCTGAAGATTGAATTAAATTGCATAATTTACGTAAAACATTTTTGTCGATTTTTATTAACATTATTTCTTGAATACCATGTGATATTATGTAGAAATTCGCTATATAATATGTTAGTAGGAGAATACACATATAATTACTCGATATTGATGTATATGTCAGTAAATCGGCTTTAATGTTTGGGTACGTTTACAATGAAAGGAAGTTAAAAAATATTTATATTTTTGTATGTTATTATTGACCTGTTCTTTACAATGTCTTTGTTATCAAGTTAATTAATAAATTTAAATAATACAAATACCCTTCATTTTACATTCGTGAAATTTTCTTGTAATTTGATTGCGTCTGAATTCTTAGAAAGAGCTTTTTGGGGTTTTACGTTTTCTTATTGAGAGCTTGGGATTATATTACTTGATATAATTAATTGAATAAAATGAGAAATTTATTAGTAAAATCAAAATGAATACTATTCTTAGTTCACTGGACAGTAGACTAGACAGTAGATTTTAATTATGTGTTTAATATTTTATTAAACTTTTAAACTTTTAAAAGTAATCTATTAAACTTTTTATCAAGTTAAATGTGTAATTTATTTATATATACATTTTTATTTGTTGTTGCTCTTCTTTAATAGAGTTTTCATCGTGATCTAAAATTATTCCAAAAGGAAATTTAAATTATATATTTTTTAAAGCCGGTAACACCTCGTAACTACATCACTACAAGCATCCATTAATTAAAGTTAATGGGAATTTTCAACGCGCTTCGGTTTTCCTCTTAACGTTTCTTTACTTATTTACAACTTTACTTTTACTTTGGCTATAATGACTCAAGTTAAAATTCAGAACTTGTGCTATATTTAAAGAATATTCGTTTAATATTGACAAAATTGATCTATGATGATTTTTGTCTATAATTAAAAAAAATATTTATTTTATATTTTATCATGTCAATGTATATATATTAAAAATACATTATATGTACATTGTAACATTGTTGTAATGTTAGAATGATAAACGAATTTGCACTAAATTCAGCATTTGTAAACTAATTAATATATTTTATAACCAATTTTGTCCATTTGGTTCAGTACGTTAAGTCAAATAATTCCAATATATCGACAACTTCATAGTACCTGTACCTAATATAGTAATCAAAACTATGTAATAATTTGATGTTATATTCCAACCTTATAATACGATATTGTTGATATTGTCTTTGTTATGTGATATTCTGAAATTTATATTGTAATTTACGAAGCTATCTGCTGACACGCGAAACCAAATAAACACAATATTACTATATATTGAATTTCGAATAAATTTCAACATGTTCTTTCTTATAACTTACCCGAAATGCTCATGTTTTCCAAGTGTCAAGTGACTGTAATAGACTATGGACTATCTAATACAATATATTAAAATAAACTAATATATATAGTATATTCAGTTTTTGAGTAAGCCGTATTACTAAAATAATTTAATGTCTGAAAGTTAGATATATTCATTGAAAGCCGTATTATTTTAAAGTTGCAATTTTGAGAATTTAACTCATTGTCCATAATGTACATTTCATTGGCACGCAACCAAAATTGGGCATTTATTTCGCGTAACGTATGTGGAACAAAACTTGTGATATATCACTTAGTGTTAAAAGGGTGTGGAAACTTGACTAACTTGACGACTGGATATTCTTGTGTTCTATATGCCAGCGAATCGCACAAATCCTTCCCCTCCGTTTCCCACTGTTCCTCGGCTGGTATCAATAAACGAAGGAATTTGATTTTGAATATTGCATAACGTAACTTATAGTTTACAGATCGATCCAAATACTTATATTTATATTGTTTGTGCAATATGAGTAGGATACAAAAGGTTTATTCTGCTTAATATTTTTTTATATTTTATAATAATAAAAATTATCAAATCGAATATATTTTTTTGTGTATCACAAGAGTTAATCACTAAACTCAACTTAAGAAATATAAAAGAATATAAGAAGTGTAAAAGTCATGACTTTTATTTGATTTGTCTAATAGATTAATCTTCAATAATCTACAATATCTTCTTAATTTTATTAATATCTGTACATAAAATAAATAAATAGGAAAGAACGTTTTGAATTCGAGAAGAAGCCGCTGAAAAAGCTCATATTGTAATTAGCAATGCGGTTTCTAGCAGCTGTTACCAAAGCTGCGGAACACGAACTGCGGATCGACTAAAACGAAGAACTGTTAAGTTGAAATATTTAATAATAATGATATTCGTTACTTTATTGACCATTGATTGGATTAGGTTTCATACATTTTACGTTTTTTTTAATTTCTTAATGTTACAAAAATATTATATAACATAATTTCATGCGTTTTTTCAACATAGTTAAAAAAAGTAAGTATTCTTTATGAATACATGTGGTGGTTTTTATATGTGCCTCTTAAGCTTTTACACCCATTTCGAGTGGTTTTATGTCGCTCAGTAATTTATTCAATGCGTTCACCATCCTTCGTTTTTTTTCCTTTTTTATCAGAGAATAAAGAATTGAAGTCTTTTTAAACTCAAATGGAAATTATTTCCAATTTACTTGCTATATTCGTTTTAAACAATATAAAACATTTCCTTGATGTTTATACGTTAAGGAAATGCAAGAAAATATTATTCTTACACTTGAGTTATTCATGTCTCAATTGAGTTATTTACGATAAGACCGTGTTATTTTTACGACGGTGAAAAGCCTATAATTCTCCAACAAACACCCAAAAGCATTTTCATTCTATTTAATAAAACGAGTACTTCTTATCGTACAAAATAAAAATATCCAAGAAATATAATAAATGAAACAACAGACAAATAGGTACCAGGAGTATTATGAGAATAGGAAATAGAATCGGATATAAGCAACAACTTGTGAGTTTAGTTTCATGTAACATCCGATTATATTTAACAATAAATAAAATATTGACATTATATTCATTTGGCATGATTTATAATATGTTATCGTTTGGTTATATTATATTTATAACAAAATCGAGTCTGACTTAGAGCACAGTAAGTAAGTGTAATATTGTTTTAAATTGCTCACAGCTAAGATTTCACATTCCATATTACTTGAAATTTCTATTGAAATAAGTAAGAAATGATTGCGAAGTTTTTTATTTAGGGTATTCAAAAGCCTTTGTGTTTTATATTCACCTATATGTCTAACAACCTAACAAGTGACAACCTTGCATATACTTGGCAAATAAACATCCTACTTTGCGGAGCAGATCAGTCAGATATATATCATTGTTCTTACTTTTCTTTTCTTGCTTCAAAATCTGTTCAAAACACGGTAATCAATTTATTGACCGAACATTTACTGATAATTTTTAAAATCGATTGTAAAAGATGATTTGAAAGGTTATATACTAACAATTTGCGATTATATCAGTTATACATTAAATATTTTGAAGTATATAAGTATATACTCAGAGATTATCTTCGTATTTTGTTAGAGGATCATATAGCAAAGTAAACCTTTACTAGTGAAAAATGTTACAGCAGAAATCCTTTCAAGAAATTTCCTGCATTTATTTTGCAAAGTGTTTAAAATGCAGTCGCAATGCACTTTATATAAAAAGATACAATACTTTTATGTTAGGTCACGTAACTATAGACTGCAAAAAATACCATTGTCCTTCAATTTACGAGTGGATCGTTGTCAGCATAAGATGGTAATAATTTTGCCTTTGTGTCAAGTGGAAATATATTTTATAAAGTTATATTAAGAACATATATAAAAGTTATTCCTTACAATGTAGGTTTACGGTTAATGGTACTGTTCTCGTTACTTGATATGACATAATGCTAAGAATTATTAACTAGAAGATTAAATGAATAGCAGTAAGACGAATACTTTTAATAAAAACGTCGCGAATAGCGCAATCAAGTCTCTCGAAGTCGGTTACAGTCACTTTGTTATATAGTTTTTCCCTTTGTCCCTTACAAATTCATTCCTGGTCTTTTTTGTTTTATTAGCTTTGTTTTCGAGGTCTACTCTGATGTTTTACTTTTCATTTGAAATCTTTGATGTTTGTTTCTCTTTTTGAATTGTATTAATCAATTTTTCAGTTTCCATTGTCAAACCGAGGCAGAAAGATTATTCAAAACAGTTTTGTGATCGATAGCTTTATTTTAAAACTGCAAAGGATCCTATTCTAAAATGTAAAAATGTTATATTTATATCACAATCCACGGGATAAATGCGATCTGACGGCAAATATCAAATACAATATCATTTGTATCAGATACGTCGACGTATTGTTTTCTGGAATATCTGAAGTTAATGTTTATGTCGCTTTGATTTTGTCATTCTTTGTGTGAAAGGTTTCTTATTCTTATTATTGTAACATTTTTAACAATAATAATACTTTACAGGTTTTATATAAAATAATGAAATTTCAAAATCCATACATACATGTAGATCTATTGATATTTGTGATACGCATTGAATCATTGTGTCGTTAACGTATCGTTTGCATAAATAAGCCAGAAATATATGAGACCAAATAGACGTTAATGTATACCAATGATAGTATCGTGAAATGGGTTTTGGTGTCAGTGATAGTTAATTCGTGGACTGATTGTTACCGCGACCAGATTTCACGCAAAGAGGCGTGAAACAGGATGCCGGAGCCCAGCACTAAATTTATTGCTTTGCATGCCTCTCATGGAACTTCACAAATTATGTGATGGTCTGAAAAAAAAACACCTATCTCCCATTCACTTATTGAATGAAATATTGTTCGTTATTCCGTAGGTAATAAATTTTATTCAAATTGTATGTTATAATGATAATAGAGTTGAGTACTAGGTTTAATTTATTACAAAAAGAATAATAAATAACTACCACTGCTCGCCAATGATTGTTAGGTTTTTGTGGTATCTGTGCTATATAACATTACTGTGGTAATGGTGGTATATATCTGCCACACTTAAGAGAGTGTGTTTAGCACACAAAGCAAGCCTGCTCAAACTTATTCCAGGGAGTGTTTGCATTTAGCTGGATTGCTTTTGTATGTTAGATTGTATTATAAATATTAAACGAATATTACGATGTTTGCGAACACGCCTTAACACTTTCATTGTCTTGAATTATTCAGAAATACAAAGACACGCAGGTACCACATACGTAAGTAGGATTATTTCCAGCTCGTTTTGTTTGCAATAGGACGCCATAATAAACTAATCCCATATAATATATTCTGATACGATATTTATACAATGGTACTATAATTTACGTTAAGTGGATTAATAAGATTTTCAAAATGTGACAGTAAACTGTTTCTCTTGTTGCATAAAATTTTCCTTCGTTGTCAGAAAAATATATGGGAAATTAAAATAATCTCTAAATATAGCGCTCAAATGTAATGAAATATCAAAATAACCTCATATTGGAAAGGTTATCATTTGAATAATCTTGACGACCCTAGATCCTATCCTATCCTAAATCCAGTTTAGTTACTAAACTAAAGGTAAACGATTCTTGAAAAGGAGGTCGGTGGTAGATAAAAGTGAGCACATATTTAAAGGAAGGTTACAATATCCCTCGTCGGCAGATTTGTCACGTCACGGCTCATTAGTCTGCTTATAAGTCCTGCATACTTTGCCTACTCATATTTTAACTTACGGAATATAAACCAGGCTGCATAAATCACTTGAGCCTTCCTTCACACTTCTCGCTGGAATTTAAATAGGTTTTAAATCTCTTTTGATTTACTGAATACTGGGAATTTTATAATATAATATTGTATATTATTTATCTTAAAATATCCGCAATTTATTTAAGTATTTAATAAAATTACTTTATTAAAATTATATGATGTTAAAACTGGAGTATCGTGTAATAATGTAATGTAATTTCGACGTACAATAATATATAATTTAATACCCACCGCTAATTGGAAAGCCAGTGCCAACCGGAAAATGTTACTAATTTTAGGACCACTTTACCCGCTAAGCTAAGCTTAGTAATTTTAGCAAAAATTTGAGCCTTCTACCTCCGCTCGTATTTAGAGAGCTATTAAGAGTCCACCGCAGAATCTGTTGAGATTTACACGAAAATCCTTGGATTATACGCATATTAAAGTCCTCCTATATTATATTTTCATCTAATGTTCTTTAAAATCAGTTTAGACAATTTTTTTTTGTAACAATTGAAACTACACATAAATAGCTTGTTAAAAGTTAATAGGTCATTAAAAAATATTTCATTTATTTAATTAAATTATTAATCTAATCAAATATATATCGACAGTATAACAGAAGGAATCTAGTGTTGTTGTGTTTTCTAATTTAAAGCGATTTAATTAACTTTAGTACGTGTGCAGTGGACCCAGTCTTTTTATACAAAAATACTGCTCATGCATAATGTATAAGCGTCTCTGCTATCGGATCTTAACTTGACCCTTGTTTACATTGGGTTTACTAATACTGACTTACGGTCTAACAAGATTCGATGAACCTAATCTTTGCTTAGAAATAAATAGCTTTAAGAAAATTTTCCGAGCATACATAGTTTAAAATATATCAAAGCGTTTATTGCATTCCGCAATTTGTCGATTTAGTATTATTCTTTACATAGTGAATTTAATTTTTATTACGAATGTAACATTACATTCTTTTGTTCAACAAAAAGTAATCAAAAAGCAGATTCTATATAAACTATTTCATAAATTTCCATTTGTTTTAACACTTTATAAAATATAATATAAGTTTTAGAGAATTCTAGATAACTTGTGATGTTTATCCCAGTTAAAATATTAAATAAATTATAGCATGAAAGCAGCTGGTCGGCAAACATATCTAATTATATTCATTAGTGTACCAACTCGACGGATAATAGTATACGGAGAGCCACGCTCGACTCCGGGACAATAAAACTAAAATATGCTTTTATTAAACAGGGATATAAATCATTTTACATACATATGTATGAAAAAGGTTTAATCTGTCCATAACTTGAACTGATTTTATAATTTAGATAAACACAATTCAAGTAAATGAAATATAAAATTTACATGACTTCTATAATAAATTTATATTTAGAAATTATTCATAAGTTTGTTAGCCCTTTTGTTAGCCCTTTACTTACCTGCATAGAAAAAGTTTTGATGGGCCCAATATATTTCTTTCCATTTTAAAATAACATTGAAATTTGCATTTTAAAATAATATCTTTTCACGATCTTAAGGTTTTACACTAACGACGACGTTACTTATCTACAAATGATTGAGTGTGGCTATTCTTATTTTTTATTTTTATTTTTATTTTATTACATCTCATGGCAAAACAAAGTTTGTATAAAATTTATATTCAATATTATTATAATAGATTTTATTTAATATATGTACAATTACAAAATAGAAAAAATAAAATCGTTCCCAACATATCCTAAGGCGATTTAAAAACGTATTTTTCGTTAGTAAAAATATATTCAATTATACAGTATTTTATTTACAGCATAAAATAAATTTACTCTTTTATTAGCATATTTTTGGTTCAGAAATAATTCTTTTAGTAGTAAAAATGTAAAATACAACATCTATTTCTACATGAATGTCGACAGCAGTGCACTATATTTGCTTTTGAGATGAATACGTGTATTTATTAGTTATGTAATAGACGAAAACGTGCGGTACATATTTTTCACAATAAAACTCCTGGCAATACTCCAACGAATTACACTAGAGATTAACAAATAGTAAATGTTATTTTCAAAACAGCGAATGTGAGATAAGACTAATTAAGAAGGTTATTTAATAAATTTATAGATTTGTTAATATGAACTAATAAATTACAAATAAATGTAAAAATATTAAAATAACTATTTAATGCCTAAAAATATTACAGAAAAGAATTCTGGCTGCAACTAACTATTCGCATACTTCAAGATTTGAGTTCTTAATATAATGTTAATCTTATAATATTAAAGCTGTGTTTAAATTTTAAGATAAATAAAAGATATTAAATATTAATTAAAAGTGACGAGCCCGAAATAAAGATGAAATGAATACTGCCAAGAATGTAGGTTGCGTAATCGAAAAGAAGTAGCTGGATAGCTCGCACCGATTCTTAATGAACTCGAACCATCTCTTATTGTCTTCTTGGACTGGGATAAATTGTGATAGATTATGCCTCGACTTTTGCAGATTCTATTCGTCTTGTAGTTTATATTTTCAGAAAGAATTAACTTTGAAGTTTCCACTCTTTCCTATACACAACTTGAAAATAATTTTAATTTTTATTGACGTACAAAGGTTATTTTTGATACTACTAATTACTTCTTATTATTTTTTAATAATATAAATTTCTCTCGTGATACTATCATATATATTTTATTTATTTCTGTAAGCTATATCCGATGCAGTGATTTTGAAAGTGCTACTTTATATCCTATAAGCAAATGAGTGCCTCAAGAGACAGCGTGGTGGTAGATTGCTTCAGTCATTCACTTCGGTCTTCTTTGTGAAATACTTGCCTTGCCCTCCACAACTATTTCGAAATACTTTCCTTGTTTAACTTGCTTTCTCGTTTAAATGAAATTTCCTCTTTTATTTGCAGATTCTCTTTTAAACTTTTTAAAATCTTAATCTAAATGTACTTACTCAATATGTTTATTTATATATAGTTATATATGATATATTTATGTTTTTTTATTATATATATGTATACATTGTTAAATTCTTGTATTTATTTCTTTAAAAATATAAAAAATAATAATTTTATAGGTATCGTTCAATTTCTATCTATTTATTTCTTTCCATTATTATTATTAAATAACGTGATTGAACGTGGATTTTTGTTAAAAAAACAGTTAAATACTATTTAATATATTTTGGCTAGGATCAAATTGTCAGTAATATAAATAAGCACCAGAGAGTTATTAAAATATCAGTGTTCCAAGTACAAATTGTAACTGTGATATAATGGGATCAAATCACGTTTTTATATTATTAAATTTGGAAATCATTTTCATTAAAAGTAGTTTCCTTAACTATCTTACTTAACTTGTTAGGATAGTTAGGGAAAACATGTTTACTTACATCGCTTTTAAAAGTATAGTAGTATAAAAATACGAATTTATTTTACAGCGACTCAAATAAGAAAATTATTTTAAAATGATAAATGTTTTTGATAAATTTTTAAGCATTACGGTAGATGTCGTGACGTGACGTTATATACGATTTAATCTGTGATTTACCGCACTCCACTCGCAGTATTATTGAATGCTTCGTTCACTGAAAGAAAACTCCTATATTTTGACATATCTAGTATTCGATTTATGACTCACATTCATCCGATTTTATAAATGGCAATTAAAACCGCTATTACCTACTGAATTTCCAGAGCATTCTTGATTTTCAAATACTTGACATTAAATAAAACATGCTCTTATGGATATAAAATTTAAACCACAGTTAATTGTAATACAAATTGTTAGCTTTGCTATAATATGAGATTTAATCTTACTTGTTAATTTTGCACGGCGGATATCCATCCTTACGTTGTGGACATTCCTCCTGTCCGCACGAAGCGCTTTGCTTCGTCTTTTTTAATGCGTACAGCGAAGGACTGGAATAGCTTGCCTGCGTCGGTATTTCCGTCCACATACAATGTGGGTGTCTTCAAGAGAAGAGTGAATAGGCTACTAGGTTAATACGCCTTACCACCTATGACTACATTTTGCACTTTCCATCAGGTGGAATGTAGTCAAGTACTAACCTAGAAAGTATAAAAAAAAAAAAAAAAAAAAAAAAAAAAAAAAACTTGTTAATACATATAAAGTAATTAAATTAAATGTTATAAACTTATTATAGCGTTACTATGGTGCTATATTAAGTCAATTTGGCTTTTAAAATATCTATTGTTATTAATAATGTAACCATACTTTTTACAATGGCTCAAAAAGTAATAAAAATATTAAATTGAACATTTAATATTTTAATTATAATTGTTTTTCTTTTCACCGTAAAGAATCTCGTTCCTCGCTTGTCGTGGCCTGTGAAATAATCCTGTTTCTAGCAATTTTTACAAAATGTTATAACATTAATGTTGTAGCTTATTTACCACATAGCAGCAAGAACATCTTGCAAAAATAATTCAGCTTTTTTTTAACACATCATTTTCTTTATCACCAACTGAATGCTGTAAATCGTATTTGTTTTTGGAATTTATGAAAGCACTTAAAGCTTATTTTACATTAATTTATTTCTTTCCTAACAAAACAGGAGCTTTTATGAGTTACCGTGAATGCCGAGAAATTCCAAGAGTTTTCTGCTTTGTTTATTTCATGGGTTTATTAATAGACCTCTTGATGGCTGTCAGCATATTCACGTTTGGAATTTTTGGATGGAAATTGGAAAGTCTGCAGAGAAACGGTAGGACGCAATAACAAAAGCGGCCTAGGCGTCAGCCATTAGCCCGGTCATTAAGTTGTCTGAGTATAAGAGTGCACTTAGTCATTCAATACGAAATCTGTGTTGCCCTACGCTAGCCTACGTCTGGCCATAGATAAAGCAACCGAGATCATCAATATCGTTAATCGAGAAACATCTACCTTGATCAACATTTGGTAACCTACACTTGCCAACTGTAAAAGATATCTTCCTATATCAGGACTGACATTATTGATTGAAGATTGGGGTATTTTAAAGATAATACGATGTACCTTTATTATACATTAAATGCCGTTCCATGTAAATAATGTTAAGTATTTTAGATATGATTTTATCGATACAAAGAGCCATACTGTTTTTTTGTAATCAACCTTTATTAAGTTTGTGTATTAGAAATTATTTCACTCCGCTTCTTTATTGACCAATTAACTAAAACATACGCGTTTATTACAAAGCTCACGACGACAATTAGGTGCGTACAACCGCATTTGGGGCTCAGTGAAAGGAGTACGTTTAATTATATTAACTTTATTGCAACTCATTAGCGTGTAGCTCTGCGATATGGGATTCTCGTTAGTAATAACAAACTTTATGTTTGGACAAATATAAATCAAAATTTTCATTTCAACTAATGATTCCCTGTTGATGCTGAAAAAATATTTTCATAAAATAATTATCATTTCATATGTATCAAACTAGTTCTCAAACTTTATTATAATGCAGGATTCCAGAAACTTACATTCAACATTGAAGCAAAATTTGAATTACAAGATAGTTTGACTTTACTATTCCATTGATAATGTTATGAATTCATTTATTTTAGATTATTTTGTTTTTTTTTATTTATTAGATTTTTCTTCGATGTTTCGTGAAAATATCTTACCGGTATAATACGATATTTTCGTTTATATAATATAATATAGTTATGTTTTTTAATTAAATTTGAAATAAAGAATTTTTCTAATATGTATCATTACTAAAATGCAGAATTCTTCTGGTGCCGTGCTTGCAAAACATTACAATTCCAGCGATTTTAAATAACTTATAAATAATACTCAAACATGTGCCTACACAATGTAATTTGTATATTATTACTAAAATTAAAAATAAAATTACAATTACTTACTGGCTTAAACATATACTCGTATTTCCCAAAATAATTAAAAAAAAAAATACGAAAATTAGTGAAAATCGAGAAAACCCAAGACATGATATTCTTCAAAAGTATGATAGAATGTATATTTTCCGGCCGATGATTGTAGATTTAGATAAAATCAGTATTACATCATTTCATAATACTTTTAATCAGTAAGCGTGATATTTTTTTTTTACTAATTTATGAAGCACTTTGGCACCGTTTCGTGTGACACTTCTCAGAATTTCGAGGTCGTTTGTGATAAATCTATTGCGTTAATGTATTAAAAATGGTATAAAAGTTTGATAGAAACCAATTTAGATAGATTAAAGTATTTAATACAATTCGTATCATCGGATAAAAACACACAATATCGACCCGGTATCAACTTAATTATTATCTTGAAATTCAATCCTAGATTTAACTCTAATAAAATAATTTGTAGATTTCTTACTTTTCATTTATTTTAAATAAATAAATTTCGGATCCAAAGTTATATTAACAGAAAATCTGTTCAAGGAATTTTGTTACTGAAACTGCAAATTTTCAATATTTTATACAACCACTTGATCATCTAGCACTTAAAGTGGTTAGAGAAATTGCTACGATATTTCTTACTCACATTTAAGAGTTGAAGCGTGAAGTTTCGGCTTTATCGAAAGGACTGTTATTCAATATCCGTTTAAGAGTTACTAAATTCAGCGATTGCATAGTATACTTCGCCTGAATGCTCATGTCATTGAAATGAATTATTTATATTTTATTTTTGAAACATTTTATGTTCTAAATAAATGATATGTAATGTAAGATCAATGTATGTTAGATGGATTTTTGACAGTTAATATTCAAATAAAATATATAAATTTATTGCATAATTTTGAATTCATATTAAACTAAATCGGATTTTTTTATTAAATCCTGATTTCCTATTTCAGCTTCGCGTATTCGATACGAGATCACGAGCGGTAACATAGGTGGTGCTTTTGCTGTCAAGAACATGACCGGTGCCATCTATGTAGCGGGTGCACTCGACTATGAAACGAGGAAACGGGTAAGTCTCTTAGTAAGCGTGAGCAATTCAACATAGCGACGGAAGCTAGTTAATGTGATTACATCGTGGCTAGTCTATTCTATCATGGTTAAATTTACACTTCTTTAATATAAATTTATTACTATTAAATTCTGTCATCTAATGTGAACGTTTACACGTATCATTCAGTTTCAGAATACAGGATAAATTATATTTCGGTCAAATAAATACATATGATCTACAGATAGGAATGTGCTTATTAACCGCCGGTTTAAATTTAGTTAATAAATATGAAATTAATCACCACATTTTCATACATATAGTTGCCGATTTTGTTTGAAATATAGGAAATATGCTGACCAATGACTCAAACACTCTATATTACGGGACTGCTACGATACTTTGGACGGAGTTCAAAATCATTATTTCAGCAAAATGGACTAAGGGTATAAGGTCAGCCATTTACAAATGACTATCGTGATAGGCTCAGCAGTACTTGGACAAATTGGGTTGTCGTTACTCTTGTGACATTACCTTTTCTAAACATCGATTTTGATTTTAGATTATAATTTAGAATTACAATTTGCGATATATACATTTAATAAGATTAGAATAATTTATACGACAACTGGGTTTATTATTTCCATCATTTTCCTGCAAATAAAGGAGTAGAAACTTCAGAATAAAGAACCTTCGTAAGCAGTTTGATAGCAAAGAACAACAGGGAGGTTTTCATAAGGAATTTGGAAGATATCTTTATTGCAAGTGTATTATAGAGCTATCTTTGTTGCCTTCGAGAAAGATTCATCGAACTTTTCGCGAGATAAATAATTTAATCTTTAATACCCATTTAAGCAAGCCGGCGTAACAACTGCCGAGGGCCGGATTGGCATTAAATTGCAGATCCTCGTAAAGCTTAAATGGATGGATGTAAAGCAGTTTATTATACAAAATCCGTTTTGCTTTATTTCATTTTAAATGATTTTCACTGCATTGACACCATTTTGTCATAAAACATCTAACATATGAAATGTTTGAATTTATTCATTACTTTTCTTGGCGTCTAAAACGAATGTTATTAAGTTTAACATCCTCATATAAACGTCAAAGTATATCTGTTGTGGGCATAATTTAATACCTGCTTCATGTATCCGCCTCGGGTAAGCTATAAATTCTGTTACGAGCTATCGCTAAACTGAAGTTCATAAAAGGTACAGTAAAGTTTCGAACACAACACGCTCGATATAACTACATATATACGAGAACCATTTAAATTGTTAAGTATAAAACTATCTATTCACCGTTGCAAATTCTAAATATAAATTTGTGTAATACCAAAAAAGAATCTATTAAAATGTCATAATCTTAAACAACGACACTCTTTAGTAATATGCTCGGAATGACTTTTGGAACAAACCGTTTTCCTTCCGGCCGAGGAAATAACGGAGTGACATGGACAGATGACGCCAATAACTTCCCGGGTCGCAACCACAAACGCCACCCCCTTCATTGTTAAAAGTGAACACCGCTCAAGATTTCATCGTTTCAGTTTACTCTTCTCGCTTAACGTGTGTTTTAAATTATATCATATTTAACTTAGTTAAGAATTTCGTTTTTAATAATGCAATTTGTAGTTAATACTACAATATAAAAAACTTCTTAAAATGCTTCATTAATTTTTATTATAAATAGCTATCTTTAAAGATAACAGATATCTTAATTAAAGCTGTCGTCTATATTAGCTGAATAATAACTAAATTTAGAGGAAAATATCAGTTATTTTCCTAGTTTTTTAATCTAGTCCAACTAATTCACTTCATTTGTATCGTGCAAACAGTATGAGTTGAAGTTGGCTGCGTCGGACAATCTTAAAGAAAACTACACAACCGTGGTGATTCACGTAAAGGACGTGAATGACAACCCCCCAGTGTTCGAGAGACCCACCTATCGTACCCAAATCACTGAAGAAGACGACCGCAATCTTCCCAAGCGTGTGCTTCAGGTCCGCTTCGTGACGATAAGACCTCATCTGATTCTTTATATCCCTCTTTGAGGCGTTTTTATATAAAAAGAATCGCATGGGGTGACTTGCCCATATTGAGATTGACTCTACATTGTTATTTTATTTGATTTGCATGGCATGGTTTTGTCATTGTGTCGTTCCGTAGTGTCGTTTAGCTAGTGTCATTGTTGTTTTTTGTTTCCTTTTTGTGTGTTGTTTTGTATTGTTTTTGTGTCTAGCGTAATATGGTTGTATTAATCGAGTACATTTTGGACTACTTACTTTTTTGAACTATTTTATTTTTAATTGTTTTTATTAAAGTCAAACGTTGTATTACAGGTTTATTAAACAATTCAATACACTTAATTCCAAATTGATATTTAAAATTAGTGGATGATGAGAATTTACGACTTGATTTATATTTCGTACTCTTTTGACTTACAGTAGTTTCACAATACAATAGTTTCGATTTATTTTGCGTTTAGAAATTTGTAACTTTTGTGCTCAATATTCAAGCATATCGAACATGTGAACAAAAAATTGTAACAGTGTGTCTTATCGACCGTAAAAATAGAACATTGCACAGTTGCCTATATTGACAATAAATCAAAAAAATGATAACGAATTCTAAAAAATATGCGTGTTCGCTTTGTGTGAGTTTACACTCCGATGGTAGTTCTTCAATATAAATTAAGTTTTTTTCAATTAAACAGTTTAGTTGCAAACAAAAGTTTAGTTCAGTTTCAATAAATGCACAAATTAAATTTACAATATTACGAGTTTACAGCGGTATACAAAAGTATACATCTACATTTTAAAAACAATATTTTTTTTTATTTATTATTATTGTTGTTGTTTTAATTAACATTGCTTGCTTCAATTTTTAGAAGCTATGACATAGAACTGTCTCACGATTTCATTAATATTATTCGTGCAGCAGTTCTATTGCATGGGCATGAGCTAATGTGCGCTTGTGCACAGTACGAGCTGACCTTGGTGGCATCAGACGGGAGAAACGAGAACTCGACTCGAGTGGTGGTTCACGTGTTAGATATCAACGACTTGCCACCACGGTTCACGCGCAGCGCTTACGTCACACAGGCGTTAGAGGAAACAGGACCTTACCCCCACTTCCTTATACAGGTTTTTGTTTAGTTTCTTTTAAGTTTCATATTATGTTCTTATAATGTTATTGTACATAAAATTCATCATACAGTTATAAATTATCCTTTCTAAACTGAAAATAAACCTGACATATTTAATTATATATTTATTGAATATCACTTAAATCACTTCATTAGGACATCTGTATTTTATATCTATCCCGCAATATTAAAATTAGGTAAGTTATTTATTTAATATTAATGCTTAAAACTAGTTTGGGTGTGGCTTGCATCAGGTAATAGTTTAGGAGAGTTGGTACTTTTAATTTTAACTATTTTGCATGCTTAATAAGATATATAGATTAAATTAACTTTAATTATTCTCGTTGCTTCGAACAGACTTGGGTAAGGGTTCTTCGTAAAGTATATCTATAGACTTTAGGTCTTTGAAGAATTGGCCTTTGTTTGTGTACTCAATTTAATTAACATCAGTAGTAATATTCTACAGAACACTCAAAGAATTAATATTAAGTTGAGGATCAGGGTTATTTCATAATTGATTTTCAAAGTAATAACGTTAAAGTGTGAAAATAAATTTAAAGTTAATTTGTAAAACGTTGGATGTTTTATTATTACTAATAAATAAATAGTTCTTTTGTATAAAAGAGAAAAATGAAATCTCTGAATATTTTAAGGTTTTCATAATTTCGTTCGTTCATTAGTATTATGAAAAACGATTTTAATATTCTGTCTTTATTCAAAGTATCGACCCAAACATACACAAAGGCATTAAAAGCTTGAGCCTGTCGCCTCGACAGGGATTTTTTTATAATTGATCTAGATTCGTAAATGATCCAAGTAATTACGCAAACGTCAACCCTCTTCATTTCACTGCTTTTCCCAATCAAATGAAAATGGAAGTTTCTATTTTCTTGTACTCTATATACTCCAAAAAGGATTTGCTGATATATTTGACACAATCTAAATTACTGTCTATTATTATTCTTAAGAGTACATATTCTTACCAAATTTCACTAAATACTCGTAATTACATAATTGTTTAAAATATAAATATAATTATTACAGTTAAAACGACAAAAAGGCAGAGAGGCCAACAAATTGAAAAGTAATAAAAAAGAACGAAAAAAATATTTACATTGTTTTTACATTATCCTAACTTGCTCCTAACTCTTTAAATATCATCCCAAAACTTACTCTGGGAATGTTTAAAAAGAACGAAGTTTTTAACGCCCCCGTTGGAACACCCGCTGTCGTTACCGAGCCGTGCCTCTCTGCAAACAATCTGTGAATGTTGGCGGGTTCATAACTTGAGGAAACTTCAGCCACGTCTCTTCCACTATAATGATGATTCATACTTTCAACAACTGAGCCATTTTATGAGAGTTTAATATAATATTCTAGTCTCTCAATCTACATAGCTACCTAGACCAATTATTATTAACATTAATTTTTAATACCATGCAAAGAAAATAGCGGCATCTGTATTTAAAGATAATAAATAAATTTGCGTCTTCATATCATGAACAAATCGGTATCGGATTTTGCAAATATTATTTCGAACACAATGACTTACGTAGTCGTGTTGAAATTTCTAATATTATTGAGTAAACATCTGAAACAAGGGCCAAGCTTCATACCCTAAATCTATATCCAGATAGACTATACTTCAGAAATATAATTCCCATTTTTTAATACTATGCAATTTAACTATCAAGTAGAATATTCATATTATTTGAAACTATCTTCATATCTACTACTACTTGGATTTTTGTCATATGAGTAAAATATATTTCTGTTTAAACCTAAATAAAATTTTTAAACCGATTTGGTTCCTTTTTTTGCTTTTTTAATTTTTTTTATTTTTTATACAGGTGACCGCAACCGATGGTGATAAAGATAGACAACAAAATATTGTTTATTTTCTTACTGGTCAAGGTATTGATCCTGATAATCCATCAAATAGCAAATTCGACATAAATCGAACAACAGGAGAAATTTTTGTCCTAAAGGTAAAGTTTAAAATATTTTGTAAATATTATTTATTAAATTCATTGAAATAATAGCTATATGCTTTTTTAAATAATAAAAGCTAAATCCTTTTTTTTATGAAACTTTTTCCCTTGGGAATTTTAATCCTTATTGTATTTGCAGCCACTCGATCGCGATCAACCTAATGGAAGACCCCAATGGAGATTTACAGTATTTGCGCAAGATGAGGGTGGTGAAGGACTTGTGGGCTACGCTGATGTACAAGTTAATCTAAAGGATATTAATGACAATGCACCAATTTTCCCTCAAGGCGTCTATTTCGGCAACGTAACAGAAAATGGTACGGCAGGAATGGTTGTTATGACAATGACTGCAATAGATTATGATGATCCTGCTGAAAGTAATAATGCAAAATTATGGTACTCTATTGAGAAAAACGTTATTGAGGAAGAGACTGGCTCTCCAATCTTTGAGATAGAACCAGAAACAGGTGTTATAAAGACAGCTGTTTGTTGCTTAGATCGCGAAAGAACACCAGATTATTCTATTCAAATAGTAGCTTCAGATGGTGGGGGGTTAAAGGGCACAGGTACAGCTTCTATAAGAGTTAAAGATATAAACGATATGCCGCCGCAATTCACCAAAGATGAATGGTTTACGGAAGTTGACGAAACAGATGGAACAAATCTACCTGAAATGCCAATACTTACAGTAACTGTCCATGATGAAGATGAAACTAATAAATTCCAATACAAAGTTATTGAAAACAGTGGTTATGGTGCTGACAAATTTACTATGGTTAGAAATAACGATGGAACTGGGTCTCTTAAAATTGTACAGCCATTAGATTACGAAGATCAATTGCAAAGCAATGGATTTAGATTCAGGATACAAGTTAATGATAAAGGTGAAGATAATGATAATGATAAGTACCACGTTGCATATTCGTGGGCAGTAGTTAAACTTAGAGATATAAATGATAATAAACCACAATTTGATCGAGCCAATATTGAAGTTTCTGTATATGAAAACGCGGAAGTAGGAAAGAGTCTTGAAACTTTCAAAGCAACTGATCCAGATCAAGGCGGTAAAAGTAAAGTATCTTACGCTATTGACAGATCATCTGATAGAAAACGTCAATTTTCTATTAACCAAGAAGGAACTGTGAGTATTCAAAGGTCTCTAGATAGGGAGGACACACCTAGACATCAAGTGAAAATATTAGCTATTGATGATGGAGTTCCTCCGAGGACAGCAACAGCCACGCTTACAGTAATAGTTCAAGATATAAATGATAATGCACCTACGTTCTTGAAAGACTACAGACCGGTTTTAACTGAACATATTACACCTAAAAAAGTGGCAGAAATATTAGCAACGGATGATGATGATAGGTCTAAGAGCAATGGCCCGCCATTCCAATTTAGACTTGATCCAGGTGCAGATGATATTATAAGAGCATCATTTAAAGTTGAACAAGACCAAAAAGGTGCTAATGGTGATGGAATGGCTATTGTTTCATCTTTAAGATCATTTGATAGAGAGCAACAAAAGGAATACCTTATTCCTATCATTATTAAAGATCACGGTAATCCCGCCATGACTGGGACAAGCACTCTAACCGTCGTAATTGGAGACGTAAATGACAATAAAATGCAACCAGGTTCAAAGGAAATTCTAGTTTATAATTATCAAGGGCAGGCCCCAGATACAGAAATTGGACGAGTTTATGTATACGATTTGGATGATTGGGATCTACCGGACAAGAAATTTTTCTGGGAAAGTTCAGAACATCCCAACTTTACACTGAATGAAGAAACTGGTATGATTCAAATGAAACACAAAACAAGAGAAGGTAGATATCATTTGAAATTCAAAGTATATGATCGCAAACATACGCAAACAGATGTACCTGCAAATGTTACGGTATACGTCAAAGAAATATCACCTGACGCAATAATAAATTCTGGTTCTATCCGAATAACGGGAATATCTGACGAAGATTTTATAAGAGTTTGGAATTATAAAACATTAAGCGTCTCTAGAAGTAAGTTAGATATTTTTAAAGATAAATTAGCCGATTTACTTAATACCGAACGTGAAAATATTGATATATTTAGTGTACAATTGAGAAAGAAACATCCACCAGTTACTGACATTCGTTTTTCTGCACATGGAGCGCATTATTACAAACCGATCCGGTTAAATGGAATAGTGCTTATGCATAGAGAAGAAATCGAAAGAGCTGTTGGAATTAATATTACCATGGTTGGCATAGACGAATGTTTGTATGAAAATCAAATGTGTGAAGGCTCTTGTACAAATGTTTTAGATATTAGTAATTTACCGTATATGGTTAATTCAAATAAAACAGCTCTTGTCGGAGTTCGAGTGGATGTTATTGCGGAATGTACTTGTGGTGCCAGAAATTTCACTCAAGCTGAAACTTGTCGCAACTCGCCTTGTTACAATGGTGGTAGATGCATAGAAGGTAAATATGGATTAGCCTGCTCATGTCCTCCCGGATATACAGGTCCTCGATGTCAACAAACATCGCGTAGTTTCAGAGGCACAGGATGGGCATGGTATCCATCTCTAGAAATGTGTGATAGTTCTCATTTAAGCTTCGAGTTCATTACAAGAAAATCAGAAGGAGTTTTACTTTACAATGGCCCAATTGTTCCACCTGAACCAGAAGAGATAGTGGTATCAGATTTTATTTCAGTTGAATTAGAACGAGGAAATCCACGATTATTGATTGATTTCGGTTCGGGCACATTGGAACTAAGAGTTAAAACTAAGAAATCTTTAGACGACGGTGAATGGCATCGGCTCGATATTTTTTGGGACACTGAAAATGTTAGGATGATCGTAGACTTCTGTAAATCTGCAGACATTCAAGAAATGGAAGATGGAACACCACCAGAGTTTGACGACTCGTCATGTCAGGCATCTGGATCAATACCACCTTTCAATGAATATTTAAATGTGAATGCGCCATTGCAAATAGGTGGATTATATATAGAACATTTTGATCCCACACATTATCATTGGCAATATATGCCCATTGGAAAAGGATTTGATGGGTGTGTAAGAAATTTAATACATAATAGTAAATTATATGACCTAGCACATCCTGGACTGTCACGGAATTCTGTAGCTGGGTGCCCGCAGACAGAAGAAATTTGCAATCAAGCCGACACCACAACAAGATGTTGGGAACACGGTACTTGTGTTGGTAGTTTTTCGGAAGCTAGATGTCAATGCCAACCCGGATGGACGGGACCATCCTGTAATTTACCGACAACACCAACCAGTTTTAGACCTCAAAGTTACGTAAAATTTGCATTAAGTTTTGAACCGGATAGGTTTAGTACACAAGTCCAATTGCGATTTAGAACTCGCGAACCTCATGGCGAACTATTTAGAGTCAGTGATCAGCATAATCGAGAATATGGCATTTTGGAAGTAAAAGATTCACGCTTACATTTCCGTTATAATCTAAACTCTCTACGAACAGAGGAACGAGATGTTTGGCTGAACTCAGTGCCAGTAGATGACGGACAATGGCATATAGCTCGAGTGAGCAGATACGGTAGTGCTGCTACACTTGAAATCGATGGAGGTGAAGGAAGAAGGTATAACGAGACATTTACTTTTGAAGGGCATCAATGGCTACTTGTAGATAAGCAAGAAGGTGTTTACGCGGGAGGAAAAGCAGAATATACCGGTGTTAGAACTTTTGAAGTATATGCTGATTTTCAGAAAGGTTGTTTAGATGACATTAGGTTAGAGGGCAAACATTTACCATTACCGCCAGCGATGAATGGTACGCAATGGGGCCAGGCAACGATGGCAAGAAACTTGGACCGAAATTGCCCTTCTAATAGTCCCTGCATCAACGTTCATTGTACTGAACCCTTTGTTTGTGTCGATCTCTGGAATGAATATGAATGCACGTAAGTGTGAACACGAGTATAGAAAATATATTGTTTTAACTTAAACAACTGTAGAGAAAAGATACAATATAATAAACATACAGAGAGATTACAATCTGTTACAATTTTAAAACATAATTTAAAAGTTTTCATTTTTTATTATCTTGAATGTTTCCGAAAGTTTAAAACACTAATCAAAAATGTTTATGTTTATGGAGCGCGCACTGAGTTTATTTTTTAGATTTATGAAGCTTATATTTACTACATACTCGTACCTATTAATGTACTAACGTTTAATATATAACGCTTAATAAATTCTTAGTTTTCACATACATTATTAATATACATGTACATACTTTATTAGCTTAGTTATATCACTATTAAAAGTAACAATTTAGTATATTAATATATTTTTAATAGTATGTGTGTATATGTTAACATATTGGAATGGTGTCTAGTTGCGGTGAGGGTTTGGTATTGTCACCGGACGGCAAAGGTTGCGTAGACAAGAATGAATGTCTCTACTTTCCGTGCCGCAACGGGGGTTCGTGTGTCAACCGGGAGCCCGGCTATCGCTGCCACTGTCCCGAAGGGTTCTGGGGAGAAAACTGCGAACTCGTTCAGGAAGGACGAACGCTCAAGCTCAGCATGGGCGCTCTGGCGGCCATCCTCGTCTGCCTCCTCATTATCATGAGTGAGCATAGAGCATCCCGCGTGTCTAGACGATCACCCTTCACCCACTCATAATAGCACCTTCATATATCATTTATAGTATCATATATAGTGTAGTGCATGCTTTATGGGCTCAGTGCGCGTTAACGCCGTAGGCGAGAGGTAAAGCGCCCAATGTGTAGGTGTCCGGGAGGATCGACTCGGTCAGGCGGTACGTGCGTGAACGTGAACGAGTGTGTGAACAACCCGTGCATGCACGGGGGCACGTGTATGGATCGTGAACCGGCTCGCCGCTACGACTGCATATGCACGTTCGGATACACAGGCCACGACTGTGAACTAGAACTCCTCGCCTCCGGAATCATCATGCCTTCCAGGGATTTCGTTATTGCTATCATTGTCTGTTTGTTTTTGCTTTTAGGTGAGCACTTTTTTAATTTTGCATGCTTCTCATTTGTCCCATACCCAAGTGTCATTCATCCATATCTGAATCATAACTCGTCTTTTTTATCATGTTAATATTAAATTATTAATATTAGTAACATAAATGTTAAAGATTACCTAAAAAAGTAAGTACCTATAATTAAAATTTATAGTGAAATAAGTATACGAGTGTATCTGGCATTAATTCTAAGCAAAGATAAAATGCATTGAAAGGAACTTATATAAGGTACTTCCCGTGATATATTATTTACAAACCATTCAAGCGAAGAAACAGATTTACTTTATACCGTCACATAAGACTATAACGTATAGACGGGGAGTGCGAGTGCTACATTCTGAAAGCCGAAAATGCACGTATACTGGGGGATATTCCTAAAAGCTCTGTCCATGCTCCGCTGCATACGACTAGTAACGCGATAAATTTATAGACAGCTAGTAGCCAAGTGGTAAAAGGATATGTGAAATAACATTTTTTTACCAATTGTTTATCATATGTTTGTTATTGTTGTTGTTTGGTGTATTAGGTATTTATAGTATATATTGTACCATATACGGCATATATTATAAATAGAAAATATATTTTTTATATTAATAAAAATATTAAAATTTTACTTGACGATAAGTCTATTTTGTTAATAAAATTCAAATACTTAATTTCATTGAATAAAATTATATTCTTGTAAATATAAATAATAAATATATCAAAATGACCTTGTTTACTAACAATTTCTAATATAGTAATTGTCCTTGCAATACAGTAATTAAATATATTACGAAGGCGATTAAACTGGCCTTTTCAGAAAATATTAATAAAAAATTTTATTCAATATTATTTAATGTTACTTTTATTAATATATTTTATGTAAAACTATTTTTCGTCTAATAAATATATCACATTATGTTGTGTTACGTTGTTATATAAATTGAAAAGTATGACACCCCTGTAAAATTAGTCTGATTATGTCCTGAGCGACCTCTATTTCAGATACACTGTACTATACTGGACTTGTGCCAACTGCTAATATAATTCTCTGTAAATCCTCTTATAAACCGCCACATAAATCATACTCGAACGCTCATAGTATCAAATTTTCAGTTTCGATAGTAGCTCGATAAACCCGTATTTGGAAAATGAACGGTGACACTGCTAGTCTCTGTTTTAACAGCATGTTTAATGTGCCGCAGCTGCTCATTGGAATTATTGATTTACATATCAACCCGTACATTTGTACATACGACACAATTGTTCTGTAGAAATTAGAGACTATTTATTATCTACACTGTCTATCAAAGGAATAACCATTTTCATTAGTTTAATTGTATTTCTCTTCAATATATTTAAGAAATGGATTAAGCTAATAAATATATTTATTTCAGTCTTAGTCCTGGTATTCGTGGTATACAATCGGCGTCGGGAAGCACATATAAAGTACCCTGGTCCTGATGATGATGTTCGTGAAAACATAATAAACTATGACGACGAAGGCGGTGGCGAGGATGACATGACGGCATTTGACATCACACCACTTCAAATACCCATCGGTGGACCTCTGCCTGACCATGTACCTACTAAATTACCATGTAAGTATCAATTATATTTTGTATTTTATTATAAATAAAGTGTAACATCAATGTTACATCCTTTTTATTTGAATAAAAATTCCACACCACATTACAATTTTGAAAATGATAGGTAAAATGAGTAAAATAAGACAGTCAATATTTTTGTTATCGGATGCTTTCGGACTCCGCCTTTTAGATGTTCTATTGGCTTTGACTCAAAAGGCAAAGCACTACCCTTGTAAATGTCACATAACCGTCGTTTGTGTCGACTGACATCGCTCCTAAGAGATTCAACTCTCGTTGAATTATTACGATAAACTTGATCTAAGTTTAAAGTTTTATTAAATAGCAAAGACCAATTAAAACACTGAAAATTATATCTACGACTGATTTTACTTTGATAAATATATATTATAAGTGAGATACTTGTAATTTAAAAGACAGCTATATAAATAAATTTGTGATTAAAAACGTCGTCAACATTTCCTTACTTTGTGGGTCTTTAAAAATTCATTTTCTTAATATGTATGTGTGATTAAAATAAGCTTCATAATGGCCTCATTTTCAAATTCGTTTAATCCTTCAATCGTATGTTCCAGAGATTCAACGCTTTAAATATTCCGACGAATATTTAAAGCAGAAAAATGTTCATGTTAGTCGACATTAAGGACTCTGTATGACATCACGTTCATTTAAATTTATTTAAGATAAATTTCAACAAACTCAACAATCAAATTTAATAAAACCCAACTTTATAAATAATTTATTTGTTCTCCTCCTTTCATTTAAATAGAAGTTATTTGAATTTCAATTATGTACAAATATCGACAAAATTTTGTAATATAAATAACTTGTTTCAGATCCTTTGATGGGTGTAGGACTTGGAGTGGGTCCTATGGGGGTATCAGTGGCTCCAGCAGTAGTACCATTACCGGGCGAAACTAATGTTGGCATGTTCATAGAGGACCACAAGCGGCGCGCGGACAGCGATCCCAACGCACCTCCATTTGACGATCTCAGAAACTATGCGTATGAGGGTGGCGGCAGCACTGCAGGCTCTCTGTCGTCTCTTGCATCTGGTGAGTCGGAATACCATCTGGTTTCCGAAATGATAATGAGTCTACAGATTTACATTAATCTTAAATTGCTTTTTTTACATAGGTCTGTTGTTCACTTGATACTTCCAGAATAGGAATGTAATTTAAATATTTAGTAGATATGGGATCGCTAACATTTAATTAAAGATTTATATTCGAAAGCATATATACATAGAAATTCATTTGTTTATATCAAGTGCAAGTAGGTCTGAAATAAATATATAGACGGTTTATTTTATTACATATGTTTTAATATATACATTATCTGCGGTGCAAATGTAGATATCCAACTTATCACACTATCAGTATTGCGCTATAATTTAAATGATTATTAATGCTTTCATCTAAACTATTTGGTTAAAAAAAACTTTTAATAAATTATTATTAAATATTTAATTAAAAATACCTACTTATTACAAAAGATTGTTTATCTTTCATATAACATTTAAAATTTTGTGTTTTCTTGTATTTGTAGTACCTATACATATTCAGTTTTTGTGAAAAATATATACTTTATATCATACATTTATTTACACCACTCTAGAGAATTGACAATTATTTTAATTTTTTATGTGAAACTCACATGAATAAAACAAATCTTCGTAACCCGCTGTACGCTGAATTACATTTATACGTTTCATATGCTTAGATTTGTTGGACAAGTACATACAGTGAATTAAAGTGACACTTTGCTTCGAGAAATACTTACAGCACCTCAGACTCTAATTATCTTCTCTTACATCCGGAACTTTTCAAGCTTTGTACCTGCAGTTTCTTTTACACTTCTCTAAAAGATCTGACTGTAGTATGTGTGTCAAGGAACTAAGAAAAAAATCTCATGAATCTTAGAGGTCAATTATGTCACCTCGTATTTTTAAATAAAGTTAGTACGTATATAAGAATTTGTAAATAAATGTCCTCTAATGTAAGAATGTTACTTATATCATCTTGTCTCTTAACATACTTACCCAACTTAATCTGTTCAAATAGGAACCGACGACGAAGTGCACGACTACGATTATCTGGGCGCGTGGGGGCCGCGGTTCGACAAACTGGCCGACCTGTATGGACCCGAGCTCGACGAACAACTGTAGACCTCCCAACGCCCCACTAATTAGTCAATTGTCTCCCTCCACCACCATACACACCACCCCTCGTGCTGCCGTGGAGGGAAGGCTTTAGGATACGGAAAGTGCGTACGTTTCTTATCAATTTTCTACAAGTTTATTTTATACAATAGCTAGTTTAAGTATCTTTTAAGGTGTATGTACGTTTGATTACATTTTTATGAGGTTTGAACCTATCTTCACCAAATATTTGATATAAGTTTTATTCGATTTAGCCATATTATGAGTCAGTATTTTATTGGAAGTTATGGAGATAAGTGGATTTTTGCGCGAGGGCCTGATGTGAATCTGAATCGTGGGTGTTTGTAGATAGTGTGCTATAAATGTGAATAATTTATACGAGTATTTTGTAAGTCCACAGCTTTACGTGATATCACTTAATGTACGGCCCTTCCGCATTAAACCAATATACCTAATAAAAATATGTTATATTTTATATTAATTATAGTAATTAATGTCCCTTTGGACTTCGAGTTTATAATGCTCATTCGATATGTGAAATTCAGTGGGGATGTACATACGATTAGTTAACAACTGCCCCGACTATCTTAGTTTAAAATATGTAAAACAATTGTCATTTTACTCAAAATTTTATAGTAAGTGATCTGTACAGTAACTGGTGTTCCTCTCCAAGTCTCCATGTAGTGTTAGATAATAAATATTAGAATTATCATAAACGTCTACGGTCTACTCGTACAGTAGCTAAATATTCATAGTTTTCGGTGGAGTTTTGTTTGGTGTGCGAGTGTGATGCGAGTGAAGACGCGTGCGATTAAAGCCAACATGTCGGGGATTGTCATACCAGTTTTACAAGTTAATGGTCTACTAGAGTGTACTTAATGTTAAGTATAGGATAGATTATTGTAACTTATGAAAATATACCCCAAAAGTTGAATATTCAAAATATCAAATATATTATATGAGTAATAGTAAATTGAACACCCTATCCATCTATTGTGACAGCCTCGTTAGTATGAGATACCCTCACGTCCCCGATGCGTTACGTGTTCGTAAAATGCTTCTCAAAACGCGTCGAGCGTGCGTGTCGGATACGTTACGAGAACGTGTCGTCGAGCGTGCGTAACTGATACGGACGCGTGTACGTACATGTGTGCGTACTTGTAAGTGAGGTAGGAATGAATGGGAAAGTGCCAATCTATTAGCATTATCGATGCAGCTAATGACCGTAGAATTAAGTGTTTGCACTTTATTTATTCAATATATTTACATATAAAAATTAGACGCACCTAGGGAAATATCAATAACTTAATAAGAGTGTTGTGCTAGAATTATTCCATCGATTTTGACGTGAGATAGTTGTTGCAACCATTAGAAGTCACTAATTTAATGCTAATATTTAAGAATTTATAGTAAAATAATAATTACAGGTTCTATAAAACTGTCTCACTTCGACATCGAATTAGGATCAGTGTACATTTTAGAATATACTGAATTGTGTTAAAATGACTGATTTTATTATGCGTTTGAAGCCTAAGATTTTGTAGATTCGTTTGTTTAATTAAAAACTTCGAATACTATAAGACCACCTAGTTTGCACATAAACTATTCAACATTCAATAATAAAGCAATTCTCGTTAATTACTATACATGTAAGTAGACAGTTAATAGTTCAAACATTTAGGTTTTACTGTTCATTTATAATATCATTACACTGCCAATAATCATATAGACGAATTAAGGTAGTTTTTGGTCCGTTTTTTTATATTTTAGTCTTTACAACGGAGGTATGTTAAGTTTTTACAATTTTTATTACGATTTCCCTCCTCCGAACAGAATGCAGTAAATGCTGACACTTGCTTCCTTTTACCCTTCATAAGCTCTGCTTCGTCTAATCGTGTACTATCAATAAATCTTATAAGGTATTTGTGTGTAGTGTTGGTCAACTATTCTATACAGAAACTGTGACTACGTTCCACATTGATCTAGAAAGTTCTTCACGCTTGTCCCGCTCTTTTGTATGGAACACCACGCGATGCACTATATTTTGGAAATTTATATGTACACTTAATTAAGACAGCAGAGCACAGAACCCAGTACAAAGTATGAGTGGTCCGGCCGCGACACGTCTTTTATGTTAGACAGTAATTATTATACCAACATAGTTATGTTTTGTTTCAACTGTGATTATTTAGTTGTACAACTCTGATGATTACATAAAACAATGATTAAAATAAAAAATAAATCTTTTATTTAACCCGACCCTTATCAACCTTTATATATAACTAAAATAGAAGAATTTAAAATAATAAAGAGACAATATAGATAATGAAAATAAATATAAAATTGTATTTTAAATGTTTTATATTTTAAATTATCATAATTTTTATTTCTCCAGAACGGGAAATTGCTTACGTTATTTTCTTCGAAATATTAAAATAATATTATATATTATTATTATATATCTTAACAACAAGATATGGCACAAAAAGAGACAATTAGTATATACATATAATGTGTACAGTTTAATCAGTTACTAATTAACAATATAAGATAATATTAAGCTTATTAAATCAAAATATAAATTATAAATATGTTATCGGCCCATCGAGCTGTACAATAGGGGTGGTGTTTACTCTGCCAGGTAAATATCGTAAAAGCTACGTATATTTAAAGTCTAATAGACAAGATTTGTAATTACATACAGGATATATTTCTTTATTGTATAATATACAAAAAACAATTAGAATCTCCATCGAAGATCGTTTGTTTTAAACTATTTTTATATAATGTAGCTTCTAAATGGTGTAACACTTTTTTTTCAATTTAGATAATATACAGGCTTTTATAACGTCATCAAGCTTTTTCATATTCCCGACCACGTCACGGCACAATGTTTTTTGTGACGATATGTATTTTAGGCTATAGAAATAAATGGCCACAAAACGTTGCAGTCAGGTTTTTTGATCGTTAAATGTTTTCGGTTATTGACCCTTACACATACATTTCATATCGTAGTACTTATGCTAATCGATTTTTTGTTTTCATTTAAAGTCACTATAATTTTTTTATTTGTAGTATTCAAATTAATTAATTGCCGGATATATTTGTTTTATATAATTTTAAATATAAATATAAAATAAAAATACAATTTATTTATTACTTGCCTTTGCCTTCATCTTCTCGCCCTACTCCTTCTACCCTTAGCAATAAACTAACATCACAGAAAATTTAGCAAATTTACCATACATTTTAATTTTATTGTAATTATATCCCAAACCAGCTCCTGTGTTTTCTAGTGGAACGGAGAGAAATTTCCGTTAAAAGTTCATAAACTACTACAATTCTATATTTTTATTTATCCTTCATCAATTTTTATATATTAATATTTAAAGATACATCAAGACAAAAAAAAATATATAAAGGTAAATTTGAACTAATTGCTATTTTACTATATCTATATATAGCAAAATAGCAACTACATTAAAATAAATATATCCTGAATAAAGTAATATAACAACTTCCAACTGCAATAGAAAGACAGGTGATCAAATTAACTGGCATCACCTAGTAACGGACAAAAGAGCTTATCTTATGTTAATAATGGTATTTTTTTTCTCTTTTTTAGTATTTGATATTATTTAATGTTTTTACATTGGAGTTTTCTATACAGTTCTACGAGTTCTATTTAACTGGTCGATTTGATTATACCAATTAATTTCCCGGCTGTTATTCAGATATGGTATACTTATACACAATCGCTAGAAGTTTCAAGCATAATTGGATTAAATGACGCTACTGTATCCTATCTATTTAATTTATTATAGGATCTTTTGTAACTCTGAACGTTGAAGTTGATATGATTTATAAAAATGTACTATTTATGTACCTTATAAAGTTAAAATTGATTTACAGTTCCTATAAGTAAATAGTTTGTTCTAGTAGTGTTTAACATCACGAATTCAGGGTCTATTGGCATTGGTTATACACGGATGGTTATATTGCCATTATAAATTCTACATGTACTTAATCAATTGTCACAATTTTGTTGTAGTGCAGTTTTAATCTTATCAAATAAAAATCTGAAAGCACTTGGTTACAGTGGTCTGTAATCCAGGTAAGTGGTTAGACCCATTGAAGAATCCTTTTTCACAGTTTATTTTATTATAAATTTCACCTTAAGTGAATTTCCGTCGCTTATTTTCTTAATTGATCTAATTCTGTCTTCATTACTTTCAGACAAATATAATATCTTTTTTCCTTCTTCACGTTTATGATTTAGAAACGCAATTATTTATACAGCCATATTTCTCAGATAAGATTGTAATTAATGCCATAATGCTATTTATATAATATATTAAGTAAATGTGGAGTTTTTACAAAAACATTATAAAAAGCGCCCGTGACAATTAGTCATCTTTTGTTGAATTCAGACCTCTTGAAATATTGACAATCTTTATATACTGTTTAATCGGCGTAGTTGCTCCAATATGTTATAAATATTTATAATAATTCAATGAAATGTTTTCATTTTTCACCATGAGAATTGTTCAAAGGCCTTCAATTATAATATAAGTAGTTATTAAGTACTTTTGTAAATTTATTTCAAGGCGACAACTACTCGAGAAACTAAGGACGTCAGAATTTTTGAGACATTTCTTTTTACCTTAATAAGCAGAATGAGCGAGAAGAAAACTGATTCACTGAACAAGAAAAGTTAAAAACAAGGCCGAACTTACAACTAGACAATCTTAGTATTAAGAGAGGGAATACTTTCTCATCATTTTTCGTTTTAACAGTATTTACACTAATTATGCTAACTTATTTTAAAGAATTGTTACATTTGAAACTTAGAATGCTTAATTGTGTTCTGTATATACGAGCACATATAACCGCTATATATATATTATACATATTTTTCTTATTATCCATGAAATAAGTTTGTATTTTTCACAAAAGTTAAAAGATCTTAAATTTCTGATCGAGTAAAATAAATCCTTCTATACGTGACCTCTTCGGTTCCCCTGATCTCATGTAAATTTGTTTTTTTTTCTGTGATAATCCGTTGCCGACGGAACTCCGAATTCCATTAATCAAGTTAATAAATATTATCAGATGTTATAAAAACCCGTTCTTTACACTCTTTTACTGCTACCAAATTTTAATGAAAAGTCTATTCATTAGAAACATATATTTAAAATTAAGTATGTTTTCATTTTTATATAAAAATTAATTATATATCTGTTTTTTTAGAATGTAGGTCTTAATGTAACAAAGGATAATGAAACCTAAAAAATCTGATGGTTTGTACCAGAATAAATAAATCTATTTTAATTGTAAATAATAATAATAAAATCTAACAATGTAATGTAATTAATACATTGTTTGATCACTCTTCATAAGGATACATCGTATTCTAAATATCTTCTTAATCCATTAATCTAAACGAAATTGGATAAAGGTATTTCCGTGACCAGTAGCGGTAATTCCTGGTAAACATGTTCTCGTACTAATTTGAAGGTAATAATTTATCTGTGTATCCAATTCGTTGAAAAACCTTCCTGAATGAAACACACTTGCAGAGAAAAATTCATAGAATACTGAACCACAACACCGTTTCTTTGGCTGAAACACTTATTAATGTTTATCGCTTTCCAATCAGCACTTTAATTGTAGTATCTGTGTGAAAGACGAAACCCCGTAACGTAATATATGTTATACAACCACAAAAAAACACAATATCTAACACACGTAACAATTAAAGAAATAGTCAGAGATCTGAACATATCTACGAAATATAAGATTGGCTTAAAGTTTCTCGAATGGCTAAGACAATTGTCCTTCAGTAGCTAATATTTGACTTAACACACACCCTGTCGAAAATGACTGCCGTGATGTGATGTGTTTTAACTACGTTGACGTTTCACGTTTTCCTAATTTTTGAAATACATTTAGTCTAGATATTACGTATGACGTAAGTTGCGATAACTTTCAAGCTTTTTCATAATTATAACCCGATTAAATATAGATAAATAAGGCTTAAGCACATACCTATCTTATAGCTCTAATCGCATGATATCAGCTTTTTTTCCAGTTACACTGTAACAAAATAAATTGATTCAAAAACAATTCAGAGAAAAAATAGAATCTTTAAAAACACACATTAGTTTTTCATGTCTGTTTTTTATTCTATTTTAATTTATATTGTTTATTAAAATTACCGACCGCAAAATTGATAGTGATTCATAATACCGAGGTCTAGTATTTGGAAACTACGCATTACAATTAGAAAACATGACTTAAAGAGTTTTATTGTTTGAAAATACGCAGAGTATACTTTTCTATGAATTAAATACGAGTATATCCCAATCCGGGCATCTTCTCAAAGAAGTTTTCGATGAAAGGCAGCAGTCGTCAACATTTTCCCGAGAGATTTCTGCACGTTTTGAGGATCGATTACAACGCTGTTTGCATTTTGATGAAAGTTAGGAACATCCAATATATCATTATTATGTGGAATAAGAGGGAGATTGCACAAAGCCCTGGTAATATCCACCTTCTGTGCGCTTGAGGTCCAAGCGGCAACCATTCAAAATTTCTTTGTTCTGCTGTTCTTCTTCTATTACATGTCAAAAAAGCCATTGGAGTTAGGAAGTAAATATATTTGTCTGCAGTTATTAATGTCAAAACTCCCTTTTTATTTCAGTCATATATTTATATAGTATACCTCTAATGCCGGCAGAGCTTTTGCAAATCCTTGAATGTTGCTAGAGTTCATGGATGATCGTTCTTCGCACGTATCATCTGTTTCTTCTACATAATAAGAAAAGTGTTGCATAATCAAAGCATTTTCTTGGCATCATTCTAGGTGCTAAATTGCAATGGAGTCCTTATATAGCTGTATTGGCTAATAAAACTATTTCTAAAAAACTAAGATTCCTTAGTGACGAAAATACTGCCAGGATAGTTTATAATAGTTATTTTCTAGGCTTAATGTCGTATGGTGTCCTACTTCAGGTTAACGTCGCTGACATAAATCCCATTTTTGTTTTCTATCTATCTATCTAGATAGAGAGCTATCCGTGTATTTACAATCATCAGATTGTAAGAGGCTAGGCTAGGCCTTCCTTACGAGATAAGTTTAAGCAATTTAATATACTCACGATCGCTGGCCAGTATATGTTTGAAAACTTTTAATATGTACTTAAGAATAATGACAATTTTGTTAAGCACAGTGATGTATTTAATGGAAATACCAGGAAAAATACAGACGAGTAATAGATTAAGCGAGATCTGTTACTCGTCTTTAAAAAAGTGAGTAATATAGGACACTGTATACACTTTTCAATAAGTTTCTTTAGATTTTATGCCTTAATAAATTTAGATAACTTATTAAGGAATATTTTTGTGGTAACGGATATTACAGTATTTTCGAATATCTAGCACATGATGCACCCTGGGTATGAAGCGCTCGTTGCCCGGTTACTGCGAGATTTATTATAAAAATAATTTAGGTCTCAAGTATGACTTTAAAGAAAAGGAAAAAGATAATCACATTTATCAGATTGGTGACAAATAACTTTATGAGCTGGTGGTAGCTTTGACAATGAAAAACCAAAAAAATGTATAAATAAAGAATTTGATTTGGATTTTGAACAGTTTGACCTTTAAATAAGTAAAACCTCTTACAGATATATGCCTAATTACTCGCTCATGACCAAGACCTAAGCGAATAAAGGTGTACATATTTGTCATTTTGAGAATAATATATAACAATATTTTTTTATATACTATTGTAGTCAAGGAGTCAAGAAAGGTATTATAAAGTTAATATTGTAATGACAAGTTTATTTTAATTTGTAATAACAACTGTAGGCTCAATTATTAAACAACTACTGTATATCTATACTACATTAAGCATAAGTTTCATTTCAGTAGAATAAGGACTGGTATAACTTGTACGATCCAGAAATAAACTTCACAATGAAGTGCATCAAGTTTGCGGAACTTTCTCCTACTCTCTTAGAATATCTGATAAGCTGATGGCCATTCTTCAACTGGCAATTACTTTAAACATATTTTAAACTCCTGATTATTTGATAGGCTATTTATTTTTATATATATTTATTTTACTTTTGATTATACTCCTAATATTTTTTCAGTTCGGTTTGCGGCTTTAATTAGTACAGCCGTATGTGATTTTATTCAGAATAACAGAAATTAGAAGCTAAAAAGATTTGTAAAGTAAGTGACACATAATATATATATATTGTTTTTAGTCGGTTTTGAATATATAATTTTGTGTATAATGATTAAAGTAGCAATCGTTTATGCTTCCCGATTATTAAACGTGTATTCATTAACTATTATTGGGAACTAATGGGAGTGTCGTTTAAAGTAGTACTCAATTACTGAGCCGAGTGTTGGGTGGATATTATAACAAATTAATTAAAAAAAGAACATAATTATTCCAATATGTACTTTACTAGGCAAACATGAAAGGACTGTCCTTTAAAAACTTGAAACTAATACAATTACCAACTTTATAAACGGGACATGAGAGAGTGTAGCAAACATAAACGAACTTTGAATATTTTGAGGTGAAAACAGTCACAAAATTAAATAAAAGTATAAAATAAATTTTAATAATACTTACTTCATTTTATTTTGATTTCTTATGATATATAATACTTTTTATTTTATTAGTAAAACAATGATCAAAGATTTATACATATTAATGTGACAACGTATTACCGAATATTATTATACTCTCAAATAAGACTTTTTTTTTATAAAATATTTATTTGTATGGTTATATTATTTTAAAAGGCAGCAACATGTTAGCGTCATGCGCTATCATTGTTTTGGATTTTGTCCAAAGAGACGCTTTTTAAACAAAATCTAAACAATGGAGTATATTATATATGATAATAAAATATATGAAAATATAATGTCCTATTGTTACGTTGCAAATTTTTCATTGTTGACAAAACGGTGAAGGAAATTCTTCTTATTTTTGTCAACCTATAGCCCAATAGGTACAGTCACGTGCAATGAAAAGTATACACGGGCAGATTTTCAAATAAAAGTTCACTCTGAAAATTTCAAAAACAAGTAGCCACTTAACAATTCATACTATGTAACCACCAGAGTTTCTCATAATAATGTATACAATTTTGACAAGAATATGGACACGGATTGTCACACACGATATTTATAAGATCACAGGCATATATAATATATATATAATATTTTACAAAAATGTAAATAATACTATTTAATTATAAATTATACAATGACGCCTGTGATTTTATTCTTAAATATGTATACACTTTATAATTTCATTCAATGTAAATATTCATTTTTTATCTTTTAAATGTTGTTATGAAGATAGCCCGGATGCGGTGCGGTGATTAGTGGCGTGGACTGTTTTATTCGGTTATGCTGTTTTTCAGTGAGCCATTTTATGATTCATTTATGATAGAAGTTTAATAGTTATCGTAAAATTAGAGTTGCATTATAATTAATTGACACCAGTGGCCCCTGAATTGACACCAGTGCTAACGCGTCTATTTCGGTACTCCTATCTTAAAGGCGTAGTCCCGGTCTCGTGGAAGCGTGCCCTTGTCCATCCGATCCCTAAAAAAGGTGATAGCTCGGACCCAGCTAACTACAGACCTATCGCCATTACCTCTCTTCTCTCCAAAGTAATGGAGAGTATCATCAATAAGCAGCTCCTAACCTTCCTCGAGGATCACCAGTTGGTCAATGACCGGCAATATGGCTTTCGCCATGGTCGATCGGCTGGTGATCTTCTGTTATATCTTACGCACCATTGGGCAGCTGTTATTGAAAGCAAGGGAGAGGGTCTGGCAGTTAGTCTGGATATGGCGAAAGCCTTCGATCGTGTATGGCACAAGGGGCTTCTTTCGAAGCTACCTTCCTATGGGCTTCCCGAGAGTTTATGCAAGTGGATCACCAGCTTCCTCACTGGGCGGAGCATACAGGTCGTTCTCGAAGGTTTTTGCTCGGACCCCAAGCCCGTGAACGCTGGTGTACCCCAAGGCTGCGTGCTATCCCCAACTCTGTTCCTCCTGCACATCAATGATATGTTGGATATCTCCAACATACATTGTTATGCGGATGACAGTACCGGGGATGCGGTATATTCCGGCCGTGCAGGTCTCTCTCGGGAAAACGTCGACGAGTGCCGTAGTTTCTGAGTGGGGTGAACTGAACCACGTTCAGTTCAATCCCCAGAAGACACAGGTTTGCGCGTTTACCACTAAGAAAACCCCATTTGTCGTATCACCGCTCTTCGAGAGCACTCCCCCTATTGCCTCGCCAAGTATCAGAATACTGGGTCTCGACATTTCGAGTGACTGTCGGTTTCGTGGTCATCTGGAGAGCAAGGCCAAGTTGGCCTCGATGAAATTGGGCGTGATCAATAGAGCGAGGCAGTACTTCAATCCTGGCCAAAGACTTGCGCTCTACAAAGCGCAAGTTCGGCCACACATGGAGTACTGCTCTCATCTCTGGTCCGGATCACCCCAATATCAGCTTCTACCATTTGACCGCGTACAACGGAGAGCCGTTCGGATTGTCGGGGACCCGGTGCTCTGTGAACGGCTGGACTCTTTGGCATTGCGTAGAGACGTTGCATCTCTGTGCGTCTTCTACCGCATTTACCACGGGGAATGTTCCGAACAGCTATTCGATCTGATGCCTACCGCCGAATTCCATCACCGCACAGCGCGCCATCGCCTTCAATACCATCCATACCACCTGGATGCGTGGCGATCCACCACTGTGCGGTTCTCAAGTACATTTTTTCCTCGTACCACTCGAATGTGGAACGAACTCCCTTCGGCGGTATTTCCAGATCGGTACGACATGGGTACCTTCAAAAAAGGCGTTTACTCCCACCTTTAAGGCTGGTAACGCTCCTGTAAATCCTCGGATGTTGCAGAAGTTCATGGGCGGCGGTGACCACAAATCATCTGTGATCCGCCAGCTCGTTTGCCCTCCTATTCCAAAAAAAGAAAAAAAAATAAAATAAAAATGTAATAATTTGTATTATGTAATGAACAGCTATATTTGATGATGTTGAAAAGATATAAAAAAACTATTATATAAATGAAATGTGTATCTGTCTGTCGATTTGTACTCGATGGATTTAAAAACAGATTTGTTCAGATTTTTTGTTGTGGAGGACAAAACGAGTAATAACATTGTGCCGTATCGGATTTCGACACATGAAAAACATAAAATTATAGTTTTAAAAGAGCAGGGGTACTCAGTTACTGATATTGCAAATAATATAGGAATCTCAGTAAGTATTATCCGTTTAATTAATTACTTATTTACATGTTAATTGAGTAGGTAATTAATAATATGTTTTAAGAGGAAGAACGTATATCTTTGGCCCAAAAGGTGGGAAGAGGAAGGTGACGCAGTTTGTCATAAGAGCAAAGGCCGTGCTCGTAAAACTACCGAAGCGCAGGATAGGGAGCTCATGAGCAGAGTCCATGGTGAAGGATTCGTTAAAATACAGGATTTATCCATTTCATTGCAAGTGTGGGCTTCAACCATTCGACGACGCTTACACTCAGCTGGGTTACATCACAGAACTCCCTCGCGAAAACCTGTCTTATCTGCGCAACATAAACATCAAAGATTACAGTTCGCCCGGGAATATATAAACTTCGATTTCAGCAGCACCATTTTTTCTGACGAAAAGGTATTCGTGTCTTCTGCCGATGGACGTTTATCTTTATGGCGAGCCAATAATACCAGGTATTCAGAAAAAAATATACTACCATCGAAGAGAAGTGGTCGAATAAGTTTTGGCGTTTGGGGATGGATGGCAGCCAGTGGTCCCGGTGAGTTGGCCCAAATAAGTGGAAAAATTAACAGCCTGCAATATACTGATATATTGGAAGAGGTTTTACTACCTAGTGTGGAGGTATATTTTCCTAATTCTGGACCACTTCCTTTTGTCCAAGATAATTCCGCAGTTCACAATTCGCGTATAAGCCAAGCCTGGTTCAATCGCCAACAAAGTAAAGTAATGAAGCTGCAATGGCCGCCTAAAAGTCCAGACTTAAAACCCATGGAGAATCTTTGGGGTTTAATAGTCCAGCAGTGGGACAGCGACCGAGCTAGGACACGCATAGCCCTAATTAATCATGTCCACGAAATATGGGACAGTTTCAGAGGCAGCAATGTATGCATTAATATGACTACATCAATGCATCAGAGGCTGCAGGATGTTATTGATGCTCAGGGGGGTTACACAAGATTTTAATTTCCCCGCTATTTATAATTATATTTGTTAGTTTTTATTAATACACTTTTTGATTCTACAATATTTTTTATTTCATATCCATTAATCCGTCATAAACGGCTAATTATACAGACAAACAAAAAAAAAAAGTCATGAACCAGAGGGGAGACCCCATTATTCTTAGGTTTTTGGGATCGCTGAAACCGAATATGACAATAAAAACTAATTTTAAATGCCCGTTTTCCCGCTAGCACCCCCTTACTACCTCTTAAGGGATGAAAATTGAAATTTTTGTATAAAATCAAGATAGATGTGTATTTCTATGTTTTTTGGGATGCTGAAACCGAAAATGATAACTAAAAATTAATTCAAGACCTCCATAACCCATTAACACTTTCTTACTACCCCTTATGGGGAGTGAAGTTTTCCATTTTTGTATAAAATAAAGATGAATGTGTATTTCTATGTTTTTTGGTATGATGAAACTGAAAATGACAACCAAAAGTGAATTTGATACCTCTTTTACTAAATACCACCCCCTAACCACCCCTAGCGGGGGGGGGGGTGGGGGTAGTTTCAATTTTGTATAAAATCAAGATGTATGTAGAAATTTTAACGATTTACAGTAAATGACATGTTTATCAAACTAGTTTGAGGTTACTCTTAGCTCTTATATTAAAAATTCAAATGCTTATCGATCAGAAGTATCTGATATATATTTATGATTTAATTCTACTCTTAGCGTAACCCAGGAACAACGGCGTGGACGTAGTAGATTTCTGTTACCTTTTGGGGTGCTGGATTAAAGTGAGTCCCCTTGTCAGGAAAATAGTTCCTTCTATTTTCGAGGCATAGAATTAGGTTCAGCATCTTTTAAGCGTTTTACAAGACTGCCGGATGGATAACAGTATAAGTAGAATTAAATAAAAAACAAAAAAAAAACAAAAAGTGAAAAAACTTGTTAAGAATAGGACAAAAATCATGATTGTCTTAGCATCATAATAACAAATATATGCATATAATAAGGTTACCATATACTTTATAATCATTTTTTCTCTCAGCATCTTGAAAAACATAGAAATTCATATCCATCTTGATTTTATATAAAAATTGAAATGTTCACCCCCCGTAAGGGTTGGTAAGGGATGTTAATGGGTGATAGAGGTCTTAAATTTATTTTTAATAATCATTTTCTTTTCCAGCATCCCAAAAAACGTAGAAATACACATCTATCTTGATTTTATATAAAAATTGAAATTTTCACCGCCCGTAAGGGTTGGTGAGGGGTGTTATTGGGTAATAGAGGTCTTAAATTTATTTTTAGTAATCATTTTCGGTTCCAGCATCCTAAAAGACGTAGAAATACATATCTATCTTGATTTTATAGAAAAAATGAAATTTTCACCCCCTTGAAGGGGTGGTAAGGGGGTGATAGTGGTCATGAATTTATTTTTAGTTATCATTTTCGGTTTCAGCATCCCAAAAAACATAGAAATACACATCTATCTTGATTTTATACAAAAATTTCAATTTTCACCCCTTAAGAGGTAGTAAGGGGGTGCTAGCGGGAAAATGGGCATTTAAAATTAGTTTTTATTGTCATATTCGGTTTCAGCGATCCCAAAAACCTAAGAATAATGGGGTCTCCCCTCTGGTTCATGACTTTTTTTTTTTTGTGTGCCTGTGTTATTATTTAATGAAAAGTATAATATAATTAGTACTTCACTTCAGCGTATCGCAGTTCACGATTACATATTATTGTAATTCACAATGGATACATATTTTTGAATGTGATCTTATAATTATCGTGTGTGACAATCCGTGTCCATATTCTTGTCAAAATTGTATACATTATTATGAGAAACTCTGGTGGTTACATAGTATGAATTGTTAAGTGGCTACTTGTTTTTGAAATTTTCAGAGTGAACATTTATTTGAAAATCTGCCCGTGTATACTTTTCATTGCACGTGACTGTACAAGGCATAGACCCAACCCAAAGACCGCCATCCATGAGGGAACATAACATAATCACCACTCTTGGCAGGCGGGTTGCCGATCGCAGTGTGGTGTTATGTGTTACGGTAGGCAAAGGAAGCTCTTACTCATCTTTCGGAAAACCAATCCCTCTGTCGCTTCGTAAAACACAATGGAAGGAATACGTGAAAATAAATATATTAAATTCATCTGCAACACACAGCTCTTTTACTTTTTATTCATTAGAAGTGATAACCTTTAAACTCTATTTAGTACCTGAATGGTATTTTAGTTACTGAGTAATAGCTTACAACATTCATTTAATTCGTACTATGGAAAAAATATATATTTTATTATTTTTCCTATCCTTAACTAATTGTTTAATTATAAGAAAAGTAGAAACTAGTAACATCATTAATTAAGCTGAGTTCAGTTGTATTATTTCAAAGCTCGAAAACAGATTATTAGTTAATGACTCTGTAACATACCTTCAGCAAACATTATTTCGTAAACACAAAGTTCCTAACGTGTTGTTAAATGATATATAACTCGTATCATTAGAACAATATAATTGATAGTAATATATAGTTGCACGTATTAGGTATTTTATATACCTACACATTACTTTTGCTGGGATTCCACAAGTTACCTAATTTTTTATTATCCTATTTAAGCCTATTTTATCTGGGGTTTGGAAACCACTGATAAGAAACATAAAAGCCTATGTCGCTGATTATACCTCGATCTGAATATTGAAAAAATTGTCAGTGGTTTTTGTGATTAACACTTCTATACTTGACTAAACAATTGATGAAGCCATGAATGAAGGTGATCAAATAATATGGCTTTCGAAATAATTTTGCTTTTTGCGAAATAATTATTTTAATTTCGTTTTTCTGTTACAGACTGAGCTCCTATTACAAGTATTTACACTTTATTTAATATTTTACATACAAAGTAAATAAAAGCAGTGTTTAAATTCAAATTTATAACTAATTTAACTGAAATAATTTCAACATTATTATTGCTTTTATTTAATGTCGGTGTAAAACAGCAAAGCCAATAAATTACATATATGTGGTAATGCATATGAAGTTAATAATTTTCGGATATACTCAATTAGATTCAATTAATAACGCCTACGTTTATAATCCTTTAAATACCAATAGTCATTTGGAATGTATTTAATATTTCACTTATTTTGTATTTAACCGTAATACAAATATACGTATGTTTTGAGCAATTGTATTTATAAAAGTATAGTCATGTTATTGAAATTAATATCAAAATGCTGTGCGATCGTTTAAAATTTTTAATTTTACTTTGTAATATAAACTTGAGAACATATTATGGCATAAGGGTCTGACGAAGAAAATTAGGTCTAGGTAATTTTTTGCCTACTTTACATATTTATTATAATAGTTTATCATATTTTTTATCTTATCCTAACAAATCTAGACGCATTAAATATTTTGAAAAATTCATTGTAGAGATTCCTAAAAGTAAGTAATGACATAATATAGATATATAAGACATATAAAGTCAATGTTATTAAAACTTTATTTTTAGAGTCCTTTGTTAAGTTTAGTGAATCAATCTCATTGTATTCAGTACAAGTTGCATCTCAATGAAAGCTGTTGTTTGCACCGTATGGAACTGTGTTATTGAGAATAATCCAGAATTATTGGCATCAGCTTTATTTCAGTTGAATTAGCAATAATATTAATCGGATAAAATAAATTATAAATAAATAAAAAATATACCAAGAATTTTAGTTTTTAATATTATAAATGCAAAATAACTGAAATTGGTTGTATAAGTCGTAAAACTGTGAGTTGATTATCTACGTGAAAAACATTTAAAAGCAAGAAAAAATATGTAGCGTTAGTACATAAGATCATTATGTAACGTATGTATATAAAAGATATTATTCTTATATGACTCTTTAATCATACTTATCAGTAAGTCATTAGTGATAACAAGAAAGAGGTATGACAAAGATGAACGTCACTCAGATTTCATTACAGCATAATGGGCCGTAGTGTGAATTTATATTTATATACACTTGTCTTTACCGAGACGCATGTGACATCTACTAGCTTTCTTGAGAAAACCCTGACCAATGTTTGAAAATTTCATAATTCGAACTTGTGACCTTTGGTATACCGTTCCGTCGCTCTGCCAACTAACCGTTACGTTTTTATAACTATTACTTATTTATTAGGTTATGAAGTCTGTCACCGGGTCATACATTTACGGATCTGATTGTTTTGACTTATATTAAATACGAAACATCATATTATGCGATAGAGATTACATAATTAATCCTTAAAGATTACTATTTAATATTTTACTATAAAACATATGCGTTAAAAATTTTAAGAGATACGATTATCGAAAACTTTGCACACACATAAAATTTGTAGAAATACTAAACAATATATTACTAAGTAAAAAAAATATAACATCAATCATTTTACTATAAGCAAGTTGTGGTAAATTTACGTCATGTATCGATGGCTGAAACTTGAACCCACGTTGTTGATTTTAACTGTAATCTCCGATTACATTTTATAAGATTTCTGACACATTTCAAATTATTCCAACTCAATTCTCATGTAACGTAGCACCTGAATGAGTTCATTCTTTCTTCTTCATATACCGCGTATCACAAATTGCGAATGTTAGGTTCGAATAAATATTAAACATTGTGATCGCCACTACCGATACTGAATCAGAAGAATTCAGAGAGTTCTAAATTCCATGTGTTTGTTTATCGTTCGACTGCAACAACACAATTCTATTTAAACGTACAAATATATGGAAAAGAAATGAAGAAATTATCAGAATTAAATTAATTTGAAATTCATGGCGAATTTCTTAAATGATATATATTCATAATTTATTTTTTATTTTGTGCTTTTGAGTTATTTTGTTAGGTGAAAATATACAGACTACTTTAATATACGGTACATATCGTAATTAATATTCAAAAGGATATCTGTAAGTATGTGAGATATATATGTAACTATGTAAGTAGTAATTAAGTACTTTTGCAATTTTTTTTCTAAGTAGACAAAAACTCGATAAACTAGATTACTAAGTCAAAGTTTTTGCGACGTAACAAGTTTGTTCATTATTGTATTGTTGTTTGTAAAATAGTTTTTTTCACCGTCAATTAAGTTTACCAGTATTACCAGCAATTTATTATCCTTTTTTCAGCTTAGTAAATTTTAATGAAAATGTATTTGTTATATCAGAAGTGAAACAGGAATTTTATTTTAACCAAAGTAGTATTCCGTAGAAATTTCATTTCTGTAGTAATTTAAATATTTAGTTTCTAATCATTCTAATTTTTATAATGTTTGTCTGTGATTAGGTTGATTAATTATCTGTTGACAAGTAATTCACAAGACTTTAATAGTCTGTTTCGTACCATTTTAGGTATTAGATATTGTCAGGTTGAAGGTACTTCGAATTCCTTGAAATAATATTTTATTATTTAGATACAGTGTTATAATTACATAAATTACATAAATTGATACCATACTGCTTTTAGCATTAGCTGTCATTCCTTTTTGATGTTTATATGCTGCCTACGTTGACATTTTGATATATTAAAATATTGTCATTTAATAATGATTATTTATTTCCAAAGACATTCAGTTCGGTAGTTTAATATTACTAAATGAATTATTCTGTTTCTACTTATTTACCCACATTTAGTTTGTCGTTCTGCGAGGTGTACTTACGCTTATTTGTTGTTTAGTCATAACTTTTCTAGTTCTTACTATCAGAAGCGCTTCCACTATTTCTTTTTTAATTAGTATCCGGTCAGAATAAATACTATAGATTTACTATAAGTCATATTGCCGGCATTTCCCGGTCAGTTTAAAAGTTTATTTGTATGATTGGAATGTGGACCTGAATGTTCTGCTTACTTATCTGTAGTTACATGGGAAGTCTGCCTTTAAATGCCTGATCCTAGTAAACTCATTAAGAACTTATTTAATGATTTACAGCTTTATATACATATATCTGTTCTACACAATAAATGAATATTTGAAGAATAAGTGTTTGACTGCCGTATTCTTGTACTGAGAAACAAAGGGGCTGTATTTATTTAAAATTAACTAAATAATTAGTAAATTGAGTCCTAAGTATTTAATGGGATTTATTATTCAAAGCGACCGACTGGTTACACAAACACTAAATTCAAAAGGTTACAGTACTTACATTTTCAAAGCTACGTAAGAAGTAATAGATTGAATTTCGTGACATATGTTTATATATTTTTTTAATAATATCTGCACGATCTTCTTAATACGTTAAGCCAAACGTAACTGGTTTAAAACTAGCTCCGTAACGGGTAGCAGGTATTTCATGATAAACATGTTCTCGTGCTAATATTTGAGGATAAAATCTATCGGTGACCCCCATTTTGTTAGCTACTGTTAGCAAATTAAACATTATTCAGTTACCAAATTACACGTTACTTAAACTAACATACGAGTCTACCAATATCGCATATTTTAATTTATTTAATAAATGAACTATATTTTATAATATTTATACGAGTTTAGCAATACTACTGTTGCTAATTTATTTGATAATTGATTATAAAACATATTATAAATAGGGATAACTGTATTTCACTCGTTATAGAATATGTTAGTTTAAAGTTGCGTATCCACTGGAGTGGAGCTGATCGATGCGGTAAAGACGGATGCGGAATCTTAGGAGCAATGCAAATGCACGTGTTGTTTTCGTTCCGTTTCAGAGAAAAAAGTGATAACTAAGAAGAAAGATTAACGAGTTATGTGAAATAAGTCAAGAAACTACGGATAGAGACACCGTTGCAGTTTGGCCGATACCGTTATCGAAGGAACACGATTGTCATGATGGAATTGGAAGATAACTTTACTACATAAATAAACTAGCTGGAAAGATAGAAAAGAAAGAACATACTTTTATTAGACAACACTTTTCAGTATTTTTATTATTCTGATGTCCAATTTTTTTCCTAATGTATAAACAAATAAAATAATAAATAAATAAAAATTTAATTTATGTATGCCGTTATTCACGATAAGTTTTTCCATAATGAAAACCAATTTTAAAGTTTAAAGACAGTAATAATAGAAATAAGAAATTTTTTCGTTTTATTTTTACCATATATAAGTTACAATTTTTATAATTAGCAGCATATGTATAATATGATATAAAAATATATTAATTTAATCGTAAAAAAGCAATTCCGGTTCTATCAAATCAAACACATTATTTTAATTACTTAAATTATATTTTTAAAATATCACTTGAAATTACAATGTTTAATAGAAACTCCCAACCATAGAACTGATAGCCATTCGAAATAAGCCGGTCTTGTATTTCATTCCAGTGCGATGAATTTACAAATAGTATTTACTTAGTGGAAAACGCAGATTCGTCTTTTGATGATTTAAATATGATAGGAATAAATTTACCCTAATTCAGACACCTTCCCCGGAGGCGGTCTCAATGAAAGGGTTGTACTTGTCAGTAGTCGTCAGTATTTTCCTGAGACATTTCAGCACGTTTGGAGTATGCAACATCGACCTCTATGCTGTTTATATTTCAATTAAAGTTAGGAATATTTACCATATCCTTATTATGTAATAAACATTGTGAATAATGAAACGCCGTCTTCTATGCGCCTGTCGAAACAAGAAAACTTCGGAAATAACTTTGTTCCACTTGCTTTAAAGCCTTTTTTAAGTTTGAATCTTAAGTTTTTTACATATTATGTCTTAGTTGTAATAGTTTGTCTATAACTTTTGAGTTATAATATCAGCAGATAGATTTTTGACATATCTCTAGTCCGAAATGCAAGAATGAACTGCGTAAAGTTTGTCGAATTGTCTCCGGTTTGGTTAGAATATCTGTTAAGCAGATGGACTTTCTTTAAACATGTTGAACTATTTTAAACTCCTCATTGATTAATATTTCTTTGTTGTATAATTTATTCTACCTTATCTTTAAATTTAGTAGTTTTTCAGTTCGGTTTCAGACTTCATTTAGTTTACCCATACGCGACTTTATTAACAATACAAGCAAACTACAGCTAGAAAGAATTTTTAACGTGTTATTATAATTATTAATAGCTATATTGTTTCTAGTTAGTTTTGAAAGGATAAATAGTTAAATCTAAATCCCGAAATTTCCATTATTTGAATATGCTAATAAAAATAAAAATCGGTTAGGCTTCCTGTTGTTGTATGACTTGTGACGCAGTGAGTATTAATTGGGAACTGAGTGTCACTTGAAGTACTAACAAATTACTAAGTCATATGCTCGGTGGTGATTATAATAAATAAAAAAAACAGGTTGATAATTGTTCCATGTATTTTAGTACTAATTTATCTTAGGACTGTCAATATTTATAACAAATATTATTACCAACTTTATTTGAATTTACAAGGGAGATTCGAGAGTATAGCGTACAGGAATGAGCTTGAGCGGTTATCTGGCTTCAAGTAAATATTTTGAATAGAATACAGCTTCCAGGCTATAGATACTCCATTTAAAAAAGTAATTTATACCTATATTACACAATAAATACTGAACTGTATATTAAAGTTATTTTATTAAAGGTTAAAGTACTTTTAGCAACAACAATAACAACATTAAATAAAAGAGTAGAATAAAACATTAATAATACCTACTTCAGATGATTTTAGGTAGATTCCATAGATGAATCTACCTATTGCAATCGATGCGATGACGGGACCCAGACCCCAGGGTAGGGGCGCTACGCTGTTTATGAATTGGAGATTGAGAGTCCGTCGAAAAAAAAAAATTTATATCCCGATATATAAATATGTATATATGATCCATCAGTCCAAATTCATCGTAGGCAAAATCTGACTTCACAGGTCGATAGGATAAATTAGTAGACAAACGTAGCATCTCGTTATTTTGGAAAAAGTGAAAGGGGGGGCTGGGAGGGAGGGTAAAAGGTGCAAATTTTTGGGACACGCTACAGGTCGCAAATACTGACAGAGGATTTTCAAACTCGTTATACACATTCTTAAGGGCAAAATGAAGGTTAAGTTCTTGAACGGGGCAAATCGGTCGGGGGGTTGGGGGGCCTGGGGCGATTGAAAGTTAAGAACCGAAAAAAGTCACAGAAGGAGGCAAAATGTTAAAGTCGGGAAAATCTTAGAAAATTAACAAATTAAAAGAGAAAACTTTTTTGTCTGAAAAGTTTTTTGATCTGACTCCCCGTTTATGAGATAGGGGTAGGTGGCTGTTCCCCCCTCACCCAATATATGTATAGTGACCCGTCATAAGACTCGTAATGAACAGTAGAATAATGCTGGTTATTTTTTTTTTGCCGATCCGACCACCTCCCCCCCCCCCAACTAAAGTAAATCATTCAATCATTATATGTTTATCGCATTCTCGGTTTCACTGTTACCTTCGCATATTGCATATCGAGAATCGCGTGACGGGAATCTACCTAACACGATCGACCCTGTCGAACGAGGTATTTAAATGCTCTTTTATGATTTTTGATGTTAGAGAAACTTTTTTAAATAAAAAAAAAAAATACTACTTTAGTTTTGTTATATTAAAGTAGTGTTTTTTTTTAATATTTTGCGATATAACCAACCTGTTGGTTATTTTACTATTAAACAAGACAATAGAAAATGAAGTCCTCATTTTTGGTTGTATAGGGTTGTATATAATATTATAAAATGTAGTCTAATATTATTATAATCTAAGCCTAAAGTCTAATATTATTATAATCTAAGCCTAAGCTAAAATTTTCTGTGATAAATATTTACCAGTAAATTCATGAGTGTAAAAATATGTTTAAAGGAGCGACTTTCCTTGATATTAATATTGTGCTAAATTTTGAGCACCTCATCAAACAAAATCTAATTATAGTATAGTTTATTTAATAGAACATTGGATATAAATGTAAACTTTGATTGGAATATATAACTTCTTTTTCCTTTCGCAGCAAACACTGAATAACCTACAAATAAGCAAGCAATTTTTTACTTGATATCGGGGTTAGATAAGATATTATTTACAAATATGTGCAGGTATTAATAAGTAGATTCTATTTAATTTAAAATCGATTACTTTAAATATCACTTCATTTAAATTACGTTACTATTTCACTTTCAAAACATCAACTTTCTTATGTTCTGTGCTTTTAATTATATGTCGTATTTGTTTAAACTCCAGTAATATAATATCCTATAGTTACGATACAAATATTTTATTGCAGGAAAACTATTATACATGATAAGTGAAATCCTTTTAAGCTATATTTAATAAAAACTTTGTAACCGAGTAACAAATAACAATTACTATATTTTGTAATAAGTAAGTTATAGCATAAGACATAAAAACTAAACATAATTTTACTTTCTCCGCTTACTATGAAACATAAATAATAATCTTAAACAAACTACTTATTTTTGAAGTTTGCGTACTTTCTTTATTATTGTTTTGAATAAAAATAGTTATGTCTTGAAGATACAGGTCCGCAGTAATTATTTTAAATTTAAAAAAAAACTAGAAGCTGGTAAGGTCATTTTAATTTAGTAGATCTCAGCCCTGGTTCTATTATTTCCATGTTATTGGCTCTTAAACTGATTATTAAGAATATCTTATACAAACATGATTTCGTAAAATTAATATATATGTGATTTCACAAACATTTTTGGAGCTTAATTTTACGTTGAACTTGGGACACACTGATAAGGAATATAAAAGCCTTTTCGCTGTTTACACTTACATCTAAACATTACACAGACAGTCAGTAGGAGAATATTGCTTACTCTAAAATAATGGAATTGAAGTCGGTTATAAATTATATTCAATTTAAACACAAGAGTCCGTTATTATAATTTCATAATTATTATCTACTTTTAATTGTAATTTTAACCAAAAGTTTGCAAAAAAAATTACAAATAAATGACATATGTTATAACATCAATGAATTATATGTTGTACAAAATTTATAAGACATTAAGAACAATGGCAATTTTTTACCTGAACGATTTATGAAGCGTCTAAAAACAAGACAAAAGTGAAACTTAATTGTATTATTTAGTCGTTTTTTACACAGTTTTAGTTTTACGTGGGAAAGCCACGAAAAAAAACTTTTATTTAATAAGCTTTTAATTTCTGTTTTTTGTGTATTTCCGGTTTAATATTATTAAAAATAAAATACTATTTAAAATGATAAATAGCAATATTAATATTTCTTTGTTTTAATTGCTACATAATAAAGAAACTAAATAATTGAGTTTGTTATATGTATTTAACTACAAGATTAATTAAATATATTATTACAGGACAATTTAAATGACTGACAACTGACTAATAGTTTGACTGACTTTGACACTATTGGAAGCCATTTTAAGTTTAATTTAACCTGAATAACATTAATCCTAGATATATGTGTTTTAAATGTTAAAATCAGAAAGATTTCTTATATTCCTGCCAGGTAATAACTTCAGACAATGTAGGCTATGCCTGTTGGTTTCGAACCAAAAAAAAGGTCCTATATGTGAATCGCCTTAATGAATTAAGAGTTGAAGAAGCCATTCAACATTGGGATGATGATGCCTCACATACTGAGCCACCTAACGAACCTACTGTTGTGGAGTATATCTCAATGCCAATGTTGGCATATCTTTGGAGGACCACCTATCTCATGAAGATCCGCATGAGCAAGATATTGTCAGGCCATCAGGCAGTCAGAATACAGAGGATGGAACTATAGCATTACCAGTATACAGGAGAGCCGCCAATACTTGTAACCATTGCCTCTTTCCTGGCTGCAGTAATATTGATATGCAGTGTATAAAATGTTATGTAATTAAAATACCATCTTGTTTTAATTTTACTATAAATACCTATATTCATTTTTTATTTTTCTTTATTTATAGACTTTTATACATATGTCTGTCCTATATTATCCTTATCTAAATAAATGTACAACTACATTTTTCTAAACAAAATATATTTTTTTGCACCTATATATATATGATCGCTATAGAATAGCAGTGGGCTTGTCGATTGGCGCTGCCTACACGATGGTGTTCGCGGGTTCGATAGTAGGTAATTTGCTAGCACGCATTGGACTATCAGCTGTTAAGCTGCGATTCTTTTCCTATCTGGTGAAAGAGGCCTATGCCCAGTATTGGAATGTTAGAGGTTGAAGCTTAGTTAATAGAGATAGCTATCTGACACATTTGCAAAGAAGAAAGATCGGTTTTCTTATATTTAGACAAATATTCATTGCAAATATATATTCGCGTTAATAAACGCGATAAAATCCGTCAAGACTTATTCTAACCCTTTATTAAACTAATAACTAATATTAAAAACATCATTTAAGAAATCTCTTACGTATTTTTTTATGTTTGTATAGACTGTACCTACAATCAGTGACAACTAGTATTGACAGGTAACCTCAAATTATTATTAAACCCAAAACTTAAATATATTTTTTTGTGGCTTTCTAAAAAAATATTTTTTCTGATTAAGCTTATACAATATTACCCCTATCGTTTAAACATTTTTTTTTATTTAGACGCCTCAAATTGATGTCAGGTAAAATGATGTATGGAAAGCTGCTGAAAATTGTTCTTTATAAGAGCAAATGTATACAACATAAACCTTTAAATAGTAAAATGTTTTAAAATGTATTTAAAAAAAATCTTAAGTTGTATTCAATCTCATCGAAATATCTGAAATATTTTGAGGAATTTTCATAGATTTTATAAAAATATAACAGGAATATCGCATGACGGGGTTATAAAATGTACGATTGGCTTTTATATGCTAACAACAATATAATGGTTTTTTACTTTTTTTGTCATATTAATTATAATATCAAACGATACATTTAATTTATAGAAACAGATAAAGACACAATACGTATTTAAAAAAAAATAATTCTGATATAATTAGTGTAACATTATACAAGATGTCATATTGCAAGTTATTCAGAATGGTCAATTGTCGAAAATTCTTGATGAGGAATTATTAAATAAAAATGATATAAAGTAATATAAAATCAATGTTACCAAAACTTTATCCTTACATAAATTTTGTAAAATTTTGTGAATCAATGTGAGGAAATTGGTTGTTTGCACCGGTTAGCGCTGTGCTTTTGAGAACAAGGCATTTTTGGCATCAACTATTGTCATAATCTACAGAAATATCTAACGGGTGAAATAGTATCGAGAAATAAAACCTAACCATTTTTTTACTTTTTAATTTTCGATAAATATTTGTGCTACTCGGGAAGCTCTAGTAGTTGTACAAATTGATTGATTGTTAACGTAAAAATATTTAAAGCGTTGAAGATTTTGGTATATCTTTGATATGAATACTAAACTACATCTTTATAAAGTAATTATGAAATGGCTTCTTATAGAAAATGTTTTTTATATAATTCATAATTCATACCGATATTATTAGTGAAGTTAATAAAAAAGTATGACAATGCTGGATGTCAATCAGATATCATCATAGCATGATATTTAAACGATAAGAATGTCTCGCTGTCAAGCTTGAATACATTATGTTATTATGTTATTGTTTAAGTTCTAACAAAATAACATGATAACATAAATACGTGGATAACACAGAAGAAGAATGTAAGAAAGATGGATGCTGTGGAGATGCGATCTCTTCGCAGAATATGCGGAGTTAGTCTATCTGACCAAATCCGCAATGAAAAGATCCACAGAATGGCAGGTACTAGTGAAAATGTCACGGTGAGAATGAAGAAGAACGTGCTTAGGTAGTTTGGGCACGTCGAACGAATGTGTGATGAAAGAATGGTAAAAAAGATTTATATAGGAAAAGTGATCGGTAATAGAGACAGGGGGAGGCCTCGAGTGGCCTTCGAAAACGCAGTATCTGGGATATTGGAGGAAGGTCACGTAAAAAGCATGGGGACCCCCCGGAGGCCATGTATGAAGAGGTTGATGTCTGTGGCCGAAGCGAAAGAGGTAAGCAGGAACCGTAGCGTTTGGCGTTCCGTCGTCTCTGGCTACTCTGCAAGGGATATGGCGTGAAGATAAATAAATAAATATAAATATATATTTTATAAATAATAATTCAATGAAATATTTTCACTTTACAGCATGCAAATAGTTCAAAGGCCGTCAATTATAATATAAGTAGTTACTAAGTACTTTTGTAAAATTTATTTCAAGGGGACAACTACTCGAGAAACTAAGGACGTCAGAATTTTTGAGACATTTCTTTTTACTTTAATAAGCAGAATGAGAGAGCTGAAAACTGATTCACTGAACAAGAAAAAGTTAACAACAAAGCCAAACAACTTACAACTAGACAATCATAGTATTAAGAGAGGAAATACTTTGTCATCATTTTTCATTTCAACTATTTCAACTATGAATAAGGGGGAGATTGCACATAGCATTGGTAATATCCAATTAAGTAATTGGAGGTAGGAAGGTAGTAGGAGGAAGTAAAAATATTTGTCTGCAGTTATTAATGTCAAACAACTCCCTTTTTATTTCAGTCATATATTTATATAGTATACCTCTAATGCCGGCAGAGCTTTTGCAAATCCTTGAATGTTGCTAGAGTTCATGGATGATCACGTATCATCTGTTTTTTCTAATATAATAAGAAAAATGTTGCATAATCAAGGCATTTTCTTGACATCATTCTAGGTGCTAAATTGCAATGGATGATAATCTTGTTAAGCACAGTGATGTATTTATTGGAAATACTAGGAAAAACACAGACGAGTAACAGATAAAGCGAGATCTGTTCTGTTACTCGTCTTTAAAAAAGTGAGTAATATAGGACACTGTACACACTTTTCAATAAGTTTCTTTACATTTTATGCTTTAATAAATTTAGATAACTTATTAAGGAACATTTGTGTGCTAACGGATATTACAGTATATCTAGAACATGATGCACCCTGGGTATAAAGCGCTCGTTGCTCGGCTACTGCGAGATTTAATATAAAAGTAATTTAGGTTTAAGTAAGACTTTAAAGAAAAGAAACAAGATAATCACGCGGAGTTTCAGTCGCCAGCTCTACTCAGATTGGTGGCAAATAACTTTATGAGCTGGTGGTAGCTTTGACAATGTAAAAACGAAAAAAAATGTATAAATAAAGATTTTGATTTGGATTGTGAATAGTTTGTTGGCCTTTAAATAAGTAAAACGTCGTACAGATTTATGTCTAATTACTCGTGACAAAGACCTAAGCGAATAAACATATTCGTTATTTTAAGAATAATATAAAACAATATTTTTTTACATACTATTGTAGTCAACGATGTAAGAAGGGTATTATGAAGTTAATATTATAATGACAAGTTTATTTCAATTTGTAATAACAACTGTAGGCTCAATTATTAAACAACTACGGTATATAATATACACTATATTAAGCATAAGTTTCATTTTAGTAGAATAAGGACAGGTATAACTTGTACGATTCAGAAACAAACTTCACAATGAAGTGCGTCAAGTTGGCGGAACTTTCTCCTACTTTCTTAGAATATCTGATAAGCTGATGGTCTTTCTTCAACTGGCAATTACTTTAAACATATTTTAAACTCCTTATTATTTGATAGGTTATTTATTTTTATATATATTTATTCTACTTTTGATTATACTCGTAATATATTTTTAGTTCGGTTTGCGGCTTTAATTAGTACAGCCGTGTGTGATTTTATTAACAATGATAAATAATAACACGGAATCCTTGCATAATTGATGTATAATGATTAAAGTAGCAATCGTTTATGCTTCCCGATTATTAAACGTATAGTCATTGCCTGTAATTGGGAACTATTGGGAGTGTCGCTTGACGTAGTACCCAATTACTGAGTCGAGTGTTTGATGGCTATTATAATAAATTAAAAAACAACAAAATTATTCCAATATGTACTTTACTAGACAAACACAAAAGGACTGTCGTTTAAAAACTTGAAACTAATATAATGACCAACTATATAGGAACATACACTGGAGATGAGAGAGTGTGGTAAACATGAACGAACTTTGAATATGTTGTGGTGAAAACAGTCACAAAATTAAATAAAAGTGTAAAAAAAAGTTTAATAATATTTACTTCATTTTATTTTGATTTCTTATGGTATATAATACTTTGTATTTTAATAGTAAAACGATGGTCAAAGATTTATACATATTAATATGACAACGTATTACCGAACATTACTATAATCTCAAATAAGATTTTTTTTTTGACAAAATATTTATTTGTATGATTATATTATTTTAAAAGGCAACAACATGTTAGTGTCATGCGCTATTGTTTTGGATTTTGTCCAAAGAGACGCTCTTTGAACAAAATCTAAACAATGGAGTATATTATGTATGATAATAAAATATATGAAAATATTATTATTTTTTTTTTTTATTTATATACTTTATTGTGGACCACACGAAAAAAATAACTACAAAAGAAACCAAAATAAAATAAACATTGGGAACATACAAAAGGCGGTCTTATCGGCAAACGGCGATTTTTTCCAGACAAGTTTAGGGTTAAAAGAATTATAGACAAAAATCGGATGATATTTGTAGACGCAATGCAATATAACAATAGACATTCATTTACATAGCTACACTCTAATACAGTAATAATCTTACCAAGTACCAGTCAAATTGACCGTTCTTAAGCTTTTGTAAAACTTACACATTTTTAAAAGTTATAATATCGTTATCAAACTACATGACATGGTCAATTTGACGACGTGCGGTAGGAACAGGTGTACAAGAATTGTCGGTAGGTTTAGTGTTAAACCCCGATCTGAATATTGAACAAATAGTCAGTGGGTTTTGTGATCAACTCTATACTTGACTAAACAATTGATAAAGCCACGAATGAAGGTGATCAAATAATATGGCTTACTGCGAAATAATTATTTTAATTTCGTCTTTCTGCTACAGACTGAGCTCCTATTACGAGTATTTACTCTTTGTTTAATATTTTACATACAAAGTAAATAAAAGCAGTGTTTAAATTCAAATTTATAATCAATTTAACTGAAATAATTTCAACATTATTATTGCTTTTATTTAATGTCGGTGTAAAACAGCAACACCAATAAATTACATATATGTGTTAATGCACATGAAGTTAATAATTTTCGGATATACTCAATTAGATTCAATTGATAACGCCTACGTATATAATCCTTTAAATACCAATAGTCATTTGGAATGTATTTAATATTTCACTTATTTTGTATTTAACCGTCATACAAATATACGTATGTTTTGAGCAATTGTATTTATAAAAGTATAGTCATGTTATTGGATATAATATCAAAATGCTGTGCGATCGTTTAAAATTTTTAGTTTTACTTTGTAATATAAACTTGTGAACATATTATGGCATAAGGGTCTGACGAAGAAAATTAGGTCTAGGTAATTTTTTGCCTACTTTACGTATTTATTATAACAGTTTATGATATTTTTATCTTATCCTAACAAATCTAGACGCATTAAATATTTTGAAAAATTCATTGTAGAGATTCCTAAAAGAAAGTAATGACATAATATAGATATATAAAAACATATAAAGTCAATGTTATTAAAACTTTCTTTTTAGATTCCTTTGTTAAGTTTAGTGAATCAATCTCATTGTTTTCAGTACAAGTTGCAACCCAATGAAAGCTGTTGTTTGCACCGTATGGAACTGTGTTATTGAGAATAATCCAGAATTATTGGCATCAGCTTTATTTCAGTTGAATTAACAATAATATTAATCGGATAAAATTGATTATAAATAAATAAAAAATATACCAAGAATTTTAGTTTTTAATATTATAAATGCAAAATAACTAAAATTGGTTGTATAAGTCGTAAAACTGTGAATTGATTATCTACGTGAAAAACATTTAAAAGCAAGAAAAAATATGTAGTGTTAGTATATAAGGTATGTCACTGTCACACACACACACACACACACACACACATAAGATCATTATGTAACGTATGTATATAGAAGATATTATTCTTATATGACTCTTTAATCATACTTATCAGTAAGTCATTAGTGATAACAAAAAAGAGGTATGACAAAGATGAACGTCACTCAGATTTCATTACAGCATAATATGCCGTAGTGTGAATTTATATTTATATACACTTGTCTTTACCGAGACGCATGTGACATCTACTAGCCTTCTTGAGAAAACCCTGACCAATGTTTGAAAATTTCATAATTCGAACTTGTGACCTTTGGTATACCGTTCCGTCGCTCTGCCAACTAACCGTTACGTTTTTATAACTATTACTTATTTATTAGGTTATGAAGTCTGTCACCGGGTCATACATTTATGGATCTGATTGTTTTGACTTATATTAAATACGAAACATCATATTATGCGATAGAGATTACATAATTAATCCTTAAAGATTAGTATTTAAAATATTACTATAAAACATATGCGTTAAAAATTTTAAGACATACGATTATCGAAAACTTTGCACACACATAAAATTTGTAGAAATACTAAACAATATATTACTAAGTAAAAAAAATATAACATCAATCATTTTACTATAAGCAAATTAGTTGTGGTAAATTTATGTCAGGTATCGATGGCTGAAACTTGAACCCACGTTGTTGATTTTAACTGTAATCTCCGATTACATTTTATAAGATTTCTGACACATTTCAAATTATTCCAACTTAATTCTCATGTAACGTAGCACCTGAATGAGTTCGTTCTTTCTTCTTCATATAAAGCGTATCACAAATTGCGAATGTTAGTTAGGCTCGAATAAATATTAAACATTGTGATCGCCACTACCCATACTGTATCAGACGAATTCAGAGAGTTCTAAATTCCATGCGTTTGTTGATCGTTTGACTGCAACAACACAATTCTATTTAAACGTACAAATATATGGAAAAGAAATGAAGAAATTATCAGAATTAAATTAAATTGAAATTCAGGGCATATTTCTTAAATGATATATATTCATAATTTATGTTTTATTTTGTGCTTTTGAGTTATTTTGTTAGGTGAATATATACAGACTACTTTAACATACGGTATATATCGTAATTAATATTCAAAAGGATATCTGTAAGTATGTGAGATATATATGTAACTATGTAAGTAGAAATTAAGTACTTTTGCAAAATTTTTTCTAAGTAGACAAAAACTCGATAAAATTGATTAGTAAGTCAAAGTTTTTGCGACGTAACAAGTTTGTTTATTATTGTATTGTTGTTTGTAAATTTGTTTTTTTTACCGTCAATGAAGTAAATAGACTTAATAAGATATTAGCAAAATCAGCCATTTATTATCCTTTTTTTCAGCTTAGTAAATTTTAATAAATTTTAATGGGAGCAGATGAAGTTACTGCCGAGATGATCAAATATGGTGGGCCACGCGTCTGGGACTTTTTCTGGTTTTTGTGCAATTTATGCTGGAAATCTGGGGAGGTCCCAGACGATTGGCGAAGTGCAGTCATCGTACCTTTGTATAAAGGCAAAGGTTCACAGATAGACTGTGCAAGCTATAGGGCCATCAGTTTGATTAGCTTGGGCGGTAAAGTTTATGCAAAAATTTTAGCAAGAAGAATGCAAGAGAGATCTGAAAGGCTGTTGTGGGAGGCACAAGGAGGTTTTAGACCTGGAAGAGGGTGTATAGATCAGATCTTTTCCCTCCGCATGATCACGGAAATGTTTTTGGCCCTAAACCAAAAGGTTTTCTGTGCTTTTGTGGATTTGGAAAAGGCGTTTGACAGGGTTGTGAGAAAGAAGTTATGGGAGATACTGCCCCGATACAATGTGAACGGACCCTTGCTACAGGCTGTAAGGTCTCTTTACCGAGATCACTCAGCCTGTGTGCGAGTACGAGCTGGCATGTCGCCCTGGTTTGACATCCAATCGGGTGTTAAGCAAGGTTGCGCTATGTCAGCTTGGTTGTTCAATTTGTATTTGGATAGTTGTCTCCAAGGAGTGAAAGATAGTGACATGGGAGTGAAAGTAGGTGACCTTAAGGTCAATTGCTTACTATATGCAGATGATGCAGTGCTCATTGCATCATCAGAATGCAATTTGCAGGCATTGGTCACCACTCTGAAAGATGGGTGTGAAATTAATGGTCTTAACCTGAATGTAGATAAGACGAAGGTTCTGATATTTGAAAGAAATGAAGAAAGAACAGAATGTAAGATCAACGTGAACGATAAGATAATAGAACAAGTGAATGAAGTGGAATATTTGGGAAGTATGTTTAGCAGAGACAGAAGATACGAAATGGATGTGGAAAGGCGTATTGATTTTTTTTTTTTTTTTTTTTTTTTTGTATAGGAGGGCAAACGAGCTGGCGGGTCACAAATGATTTGTGATCACCGCCGCCCATGAACTCTTGCAACATCCGAGGATTTACAGGAGCGTTGCCGGCCTTGAAGGTGGGAGTAAACGCCTTTTTTGAAGGTACCCATGTCGTACCGATCAGGAAATACCGCCGAAGGGAGTTCGTTCCATATTCGAGTGGTACGAGGAAAAAATGTACTTGAGAACCGCACAGTGGTGGATCGCCACGCATCCAGGTGGTAGGGATGGTATTGGAGGCGATGGCGCGCTGTGTGGTGATGGAATTCGGCGGTAGGCATCAGATCGAATAGCTCTTCGGAACACTCCCCGTGGTAAATGCGGTAGAAGACGCACAGAGATGCAACGTCTCTACGCAATGCCAAAGAGTCCAGCCGTTCACAGAGCACCGGGTCCCCGACAATCCGAACGGCTCTCCGTTGTACGCGGTCAAATGGTAGAAGCTGATATTGGGGTGATTCGGACCAGAGATGAGAACAGTACTCCATGTGTGGCTGGACTTGCGCTTTGTAGAGCGCAAGTCTTTGGCCAGGATTGAAGTACTGCCTTGCTCTATTGATCACGCCCAATTTCATCGAGGCCAACTTGGCCTTGCTCTCCAGATGACCACGAAACCGACAGTCACTCGAAATGTCGAGACCTAGTATTCTGATACTTGGCGAGGCAATAAGGGGAGTGCTCTCGAAGAGCGGTGATACGACAAATGGGGTTTTTTTAGTGGTAAACGCGCAAACCTGTGTCTTCTGGGGATTGAACTGGGGTGCGTAAGATATAAAAGAAGATCACCAGCCGATCGACCATGGCAAAAGCCATATTGCCGGTCATTGACCAACTGGTGATCCTCGAGGAAGGTTAGGAGCTGCTTATTAATGATACTCTCTATTACTTTGGAGAGAAGAGAGGTAATGGCAATAGGTCTGTAGTTAGCTGGGTCCGAGCTATCACCTTTTTTAGGGATCGGATGGACAAGGGCACGCTTCCATGAGACCGGGACTACTCCTTTAAGGTAGGAGTACCGAAATAGACGCGTTAGCACTGGTGTCAATTCAGGGGCACATGTTCGTAACACAACTGAAGAGATACCATCTGGCCCACTCGATTTATGAACTTCCAAGGAAAGGAGGGCTTTTCGGATGAGTTTTTGTCGAAAAACTATTTCCGGCATTAAGCTCCGGCACCGCGGGATGATAGGCGGTGTCTTCCCCTGGTCGCCCAAAGTCGAGTTTGAGGCAAAAAGAGTGCCCAAGAGATCGGCTTTTTCTTTTGCCGTGTAGGCCAGAGAGTCGTTCCCAGTGTGCAATGGCGGTAGGGATGGCTGACAAAAGTTTCCCAGCGTGGCTTTAGACAGCGCCCAGAACTTGCGCGTGCCAGGCGGGTACTTTGCCAGCTGATCCCTAATTTTGACGACATGCCTGAACTTTGCTCTAGCAATTTTCCGTTTGAAGAATCTGGAGGCACGATTATATTTCCTCTTCAGAACTCTAGAGTTCGGATCCTTAGTGACTAACGCATTAGCCCAAGCTTGATAAGCCTGCCGTTTGCCAGCTGCTGCAGCCCTGACAGATGCATCAAACCAAGGCCGCGATCTGCCACCAAGTGGTACCACAGAGCTTGGTACAAATAGTTCCATGCCCTGAAGTATCACATCAACTACAGCCGCAGCGCAGTCACTAGGATCATTGGAAGAGAAACAAATCGGCCCCCATGGGTAGGATGCAAAAAAGGACCGCATTCCATCCCAATCCGCTGACTTGTAGTGCCAAACGCGTCGAGTCGCAGGTCTTGTGCGAGCTGGGCGTTCAATGGGCACTACACTCCGTACCAAGCAATGATCAGAGGACCTTAAGGGAGCCTCGACAGTGACTTGGTACTTTCCGGGATGTGTAGTCAGCAGAAGATCCAACAAAGAGGGCATATGGCTGTCCACGAACGGTAGACGAGTGTGCGTCTTTACCAGCTGGGACAGACCATTTGCCACAGCAAAGTCTAACACAGATCTCCCGGCGTAGTCGGTGGCACGTGAGCCTAGCCAATCGGCATGGTGCGCATTAAAGTCCCCGAGGACTACGACTTCGGCGGAGGGAATCTGTGAAAGCAGATCGTCAATCTTCGCCTGAACATAGCCCAAGAGTTGAACCGTTTCTGCATTACCACTATGGGACCTGTAGAGGCACGCGTAGACTCTGACATGGTCGTCCATGTCCACGCGCAGCCAGAGTACAGACAGGTCCCGACCTTCAAAAACCTGAAGGCGACGGTAGCAGATATCCTCCCTTACGAACACAGATACCCCGGCGTGTGGTATAAAATGGTGTTCTAGTTTATACCCGGGGTATGACAGGTACGCTGTGTCGCTAGGTTGAGATATCTGCGTCTCCGTCAGAAACAACAAGGCCGGCTGCGCCGTCTCTAGGTGATAGTGGACGGCGTTCAAGTTGGAATGAAGTCCCCGGATGTTGCAAAAGTCCACATTTAGAGTGGGTCGGGGTGCCGCTGCGTTGACTCGTCGTTTGCCCTCAAGAAACACAAAAGTCGATACTTTGCCCGCCCCAGATACGACGGGCAGCCCGAGCAAAATCCGAGAATCATTTCCCCGATTTTGCTCGGGGAGGGGGTCCCCGGCTTCATCAAAGCCGGTACCCTCCTGGGGTATTTTTCTTTTCGGCATCGCTTTCATGTTTGGCGGGGAGGGGGGGGGGGGGGTTGGGCTTCCGGATTCTCTCACTCACCGACGGAACATAACCAAATGAGTTTGATTACTACACGTCGGTCTTCTGTGAGAGGGTGGTCCTTCCCCGGTCGAGCCAGCCCAATACGAGCTGCAGTCAGTTAACTGCAGCTAGGCTCTACCACCGGTAACAGAGTCAATCGTGCTTTGACTGCATTGTTGAGACGGCAAAACGTCAGTATAGCTGCACGTTTGGCTGTACACAATGCAGTTTTGCTACCGACGCTGTTATACGGCAGCCAAACGTGGGTAACACAGAAGATGAATGTAAGAAAGATGAATGCTGTAGAGATGCGATCTCTTCGCAGAATATGCGGAGTCAGTCTAGCTGATCGAATCCGCAACGAAGAGATCCTACAGAATGGCAGGTACTAGCGAAGATGTCACGGTGAGAATGAAGAAGAACGTGCTCAGGTGGTTTGGGCACTTCGAACGAATGAGTGGTGAAAAAATGGTAATAAAGATTTATATAGGAAAAGTTAGCGGTAAGAGAGACTGGGGGAGGCCTCGAGTGACCTTCGAAAACATAGTAGCTACGATACTGGAGGAAGGTCAAGTAAAAAGCATGAGGACCCCCCGGAGGGCATGTATGAAGAGGTTGATGTCTGTGGCCGAGGCGAAAGAGGTATGCAGAGACCGTAGCGTTTGGCGCTCCGTCGTCTCTGGCTACCCCGCAAGGGATATGGCGTGAAGGTAAATAAATAAATATAAATAAATAAATATATCAGAAGTGAAAGAGTAATTTAATTTTAACCAAAGTAGTATTCCGTAGAAATTTCATTTCTGTAGTAATTTAAATAATTAGTCACACATTCTAATTTTTATGATGTTTGTCTGTGATTAGGTTGATTAATTATCTGTTGACAGGTAATTCACAAGACTTTACTAGTCTGTGACATTTCATAGTATTTTAGTTATAAGATATTGTCAGGTTGAAGGTACTTTGAATTCCTTGAAATAATATTTTATTATTTAGATACAGTGTTATTCTTATGTAATAAATTATATAAATTGATACCATACTGCTTTTAGCATCAGCTGTCATTCCTTTTTGATGTTTATATGCTGCCTACGTTGACATTTTGATATATTAAAATATTGTCATTTAATAATGATTATTTATTTCCAAAGACATTCAGTTCGGTAGTTTAATATTACTAAAGGAATTATTTCTGTTTCTACTTATTTACCCGCATTTAGTTTGTCGTTCTGCGAGGTGTACTTACGCTTATTTGTTGTTTAGTCATAACTTTTCTAGTTCTTACTATCAGAAGCGCTTCCACTATTTATTTTTTAATTAGTATCCGGTCAGAATAAATACTACAGATTTACTATAAGTCATATTGCCGGCAAGTGCCGGTCAGTTTAAAAAATTATTTGTATGATTGGAACGTGGACCTGAATGTTTTGCTTACTTATCTGTAGTTACATGGCAAGTCTGCCTTTAAATGCCTGATCCTAGTTAAGTCATTAAGAACTTATTTAATGATTTACAGCTTTATATACATATATCTGTTCTACACAATAAATGAATATTTGAAGAATAAGTGTTTGACTGCCGTATTCTTGTATACTATAAAAATAATATAATAGTATACTATTAATAATAAATACAGCCCCCTTGTTTGTCAGTACAAATAAGGGGGCTGTATTTATTTAAAATTAACTAAATAATTAGTAAATTGAGTCCTAAATATTTAATGGGATTTATTATTCAAAGCGACCCACTGGTTACACAAACACTAAATTCAAAAGGTTACAGTACTTACATTGTCAAAGCTACTTAAGAAGTAATAGATTGAATTTCGTGACATATGTTTATATATTTTTTAATAATATCTGCACGATCTTCTTAATAGGTTAATCCAATCGTCATTGGTTTAAAACTAGCTTCATGACGGGTAGCAGCTAATTCATGATAAACATGTTCTCGTGCTAATATTTGAGGATACAATCTATCCGTGTACCCAATTTTGTAAGCTCCTGTTAGCAAATTAAACATTATTCAGTAACAAAATTACACGTAACTAAAACTAACATATGCGTCTACCAATATCGCATGTTTTAATTTATTTAATAAATGAACTATAAAATTTATAATATTTATACGAGTTTAATAATACCGCTGTTACTAATTTATTTGGTAATTGATTATAAAACATGCTATAAATAGGGATAACTCTATTCCACTCGTTTTAAAATATGTTAGTTTAAAGTTGCGTACTCACTGGAGAGTAGCTGATCGAAGCGGTAGAGACGGATGCAGAATCATAGGAACAATGCACGTGTTTATTTCGTTCCGTTTCAGAGAAAAAAGTGAAACTGAGCAGAAAGATTTTAAAGAGTTATGTGAAATAAGCCCAGGAAAAGAAACACCGTTGCAGTTTGGCCGATATTGTTATCGAAGGAACACTACCCGTTATCATGATGGCATTGGAAGATAACTTTCCTACAAAAATAAACTTGCTGGAAAGATAAAAAGAAAGAACATACTCTTATTAGACAACACGTTTCAGTATTTTAATTGTTTTGATGTGCTATTTTTTTCCTAATTTATAAACTAGTTTAATTTATGTATGCCGTAATTCACGATAGGTTTTAAGATTTTCGATAATGAAAACCAATTTTAAATAGACAGTAGTAATAGAAAAAAGATATTTTTTCGTTTTATTCTTACCATATATAAGTTATAATTTTTGTAATTAGCAGCATATGTATAATATGATATAAAAATATATTGATTTTATCGTACAAAAGCAATTCCGGTTCTATCAAAACAAACACATTAATTTTAATTACTTAAATTATATTTTTAAAATCTAACTTTAAATTACAATGTTTAATAGAAACTCCCAACCATAGAACTGATAGCCACTCGAAATAAGCCGGTCTTGTATTTCATTATAGTGCGATGAATTTACAAATAGTATTTACTTAGTGGAAAACGCAGAATCGTCTTTTGATGAATTAATATGATAGGAATAAATTTACTCCAATTCAGACACCTCCCCCGGAGGCGGTCTCAAGGAAACGATGAACTTGTCAGTAGTCGTCACTATTTTCCCGAGAGATTTCTGCACGTTTGGAGTATGCAACTTCGACCTCTATGCTGTTTTTGTTTCTATTAAAGTTAGGAATATTTACCATATCCTAATTATGTAATATAAACATTGTGAATAATGGAACTGTGCTTTCGAAAACGCGGTCTTCTAAGGGCCTGTCCAAACAATAAACTTCGGGAATAAATTTGTTTCACTTGCTTTAAAGCCTTTTTTAAGTTCGAATTTTAAAATCTTTTACATATTATGTCTTAGTTGTAATAGTTTGTCTATAACTTTTGAGTTATAATATCAGAAGATAGATTTTTGACATGTCTCTAGTCTGAAATGCAAGAAATGCATTACGTTATAACATACATCCCAATTAATACGCAATTACTACTATACTTTATATATACTACTATAGATACTACTTTAAACAAAAGTTTCATTTAAGTACGATAAGGACAGGTAGTTGGGTTTAACTTGTGCGATCCAGAGACAAACTTCAGAATGAACTGCGTAAAGTTTGTCGTGCTGTCTCCCACTTACTTGGTTAGAATATCTGTTAAGCAGGTGGACTTTCTTTAAACATGTCGAACTATTTTAAACTCTTCATTGATTAATATTTCTTTATTGTATAATTTATTCTCCCTTATCTTTAAATTTAGTAGTTTTTCAGTTTGGTTTGAGATTTTTCATTTAGTTTACCCATACGCGACTTTATTAACAATACAAGCAAACTACAGCTAGAAATAATTTTTAAAGTGTTATTATAATCATTAATAGCTATATTGTTTCTAATTAGTTTTGAAAGGATAAATAGTTAAATCTAAATCCTGAAATTTCCATTATTTGAATATGCTAATAAAAATAAAAATCGGTTAGGCTGCCCGTTGTTGTATGACTGGTGACGCAGTGAATATTAATTGGGAACTGAGTGTCACTTGAGGTACTAACAAATTACTGAGTCATATGCTCGGTGGCGATTCTAATAAATAAAAAAAAAACAGGTTGATAATTGTTCCATGTATTTTAGTACTAATTTATCTTAGCTGTCAATATTTGTAACAAATATTATTACCAACTTTATTTGAATTTACACGGGTGTTTCGAGAGTATAGCGTACATGAATGAGCTTGAGCGGTAATCTGGCTTTAAGTAAATATTTTGAATAGAATACAGCTCCCAGGCTATAGATACTCCAATTAAAAAAGTAATTTATACCTATACTACACAATAAATACTGAACTGTATATTAAAGTTATTTTATTAAAGGTTAAAGTTCTTTTAGCAGGGGTAAAACACAACATTGCGGCATTGGGGACCGCCAACCAATACACCACCGAACGTGGAATGTAAGAGGAGCAATGGAACAGAATATGAATGAATTATTAGATGTGATGGATGACAAAGATCTAGATGTTTATGTGTGTCTGAGACTAAGCGAAAAGGCAATGATGCGACCGATTTGCCTGGCAACCGGGTCGCTTTCTGGGCTGGGGTCCCAGAGGGTGAGCGAGGTTGCCAAGATGTAGGCGTGTTGTTGTCCTCTCGAATGGTTATTGCAATGGTAGAATACAAGGCCATCAACCCGAGGCTTTTTTGGGTTCGCTTTATTTTGTATTTGGATAGTTGTCTCCAAGGCGTGAAAGACACTGACATGGGAGTGAAAGTAGGTGACCTTAAAGTCAATTATTTGCTACATGCAGATGATGCAGTGCTCATTGCATTATCAGAATGTGATCTACAGGCCGTGGTTACTACTCTGAAAGATGGGTGTGATGAAATTATGGTCTAAACCTGAATGCAGATAAGACGAAGTTTCTGATATTTGAAAGAAATGAAAAAATATCAGAACGTAAGATCAACGTCAATGGTAAGATAATAGAACAAGTGAATGAAGTGGTATATTTGGGAAGAATGTTTAGCAGAGACGGAAGATACAAAATGGATGTGGAAAAGCGAATTGCTGCCGGTAACAGAGTCAACGGTTCTTTGGCTGCATTGTTGAGACGGCGAAGCGTCAGCATAGCTACACGTTTGGCTATACACAATGCGGTTTTGCTACCGACGCTGTTATCCGGCAGCCAAACGTGGGTAACACAGAAGAAGAATGTAAGAAAGATCAATGCTGTAGACATGCGATCTCAGTCTAGCTGACCGAATCCGCAATGAAGATATCCACAGAATGGCAGGTACTAGCGAAGATGTCACGGTGAGAATGAAGAAGAACGTGCTCAGGTGATTTGAGCACGTCGAACGAATGAGTGATGAAAGAATGGTAAAAAAGATTTATACAGGAAAAGTGAGCGTAAGAGAGAAAGGGGGAGGCCTCGAGTGACCTTCGAAAATACAGTATCTATGATACTGGAGAAAGGTCACGTAAAAAGCATGAGGACCCCCCGGAGGGCATGTATAAAGAGGTTGATGTCTGTGACCGAGGCGAAAGAGGTATGCAGGGACCGTAGCGTTTGGCGCTCCGTCGTCTCTGGCTACCCTGCAAGGGATATGGCATGAAGCTAAAAAAAAAAAACACAACATTAAATAGAAGAGTAGAATAAAAAATTAATAATATCTAATTCAAATGATTTTTAAATGCTCTTTTATGATTTTTGATGTAAGACAAACTTTTTCGAATAAAAATTAAAAAAAAATTACTACCTTAGTTTTGTTATGCTAAAGTAGTATTATTTTAACATTTTGCGATATAACAAACCTGTTGGTTGGTTAAAATGATACATTTAATTTAAAGTAACAGATAAAGACACAAAAATAATTTTTAAAATTTTTAAATCTTTTCTGTTATAATTTGTGTAATATTATTGAAGATGACATATTGCAAGTGGCTCAGAATGGCCATCTATCGTAAAAGATTGATTAGGAATTTCTAATAACTGACATTACTCACATTATGAATATGGTGACTTATTACGTAAATAAAAAGGTATAAAGCAGTATAAAATCAATGTTACCAAAACTTTATCCTAAGATAAATGTTGTAAAATTTTGTGAATCCATGGCAGCGAGTTTAGTACAAATTACATTTCGAGGAAATTGGTTGTTTGCACCGGTTAGCCCTGTGCTTCTGAGGACAAGGCATTGTTGGCATCAACTATTGTCATAATCTACAGCAATGTCTAACGGGTGAAATATTCGATTTACTTTTTAATAGTCGATAAATATTTGTGCTACTTGGGAAGCTCTAGTAGTTGTACAAATTGATTGATTGTCAACGTAAAAATATTTAAAGCGTGGAAGATTTTGGTATATCTTTGATATGAATACTGAACTACATCTTTATAAAGTAATTATGAAACGGCTTCTTATAAATAATGTCATTAGTGAAGTCAATAAAGTATGACAATGCTGGATGTCAATCAGATATCATCATAGCATGATGTGCAAACGATATGAATGTTTCGCTGCCTAGCTTTAATAGATTATGTTATTGTGTAAGTACTAACAAAAAGAAAAACAAGAATCACTTGAAAGATACACTCTCCATTATTATATTTATTATTTAGCAACGTTAAATGTAATATATTTTTTCAAGCGAAAACATAATTATTTATGACGCAATATAATATAAATTATCTAATCAGTTACCTATTAACGATAAAAAATTATTGAAAACTTATTAAATTGAAATAAAAAACATTATATATAAGCTATTGGTTCAAGGAGCTATACAATAGAGCAGTGTGTTTATTCAGCTAGGTAAATTTGACAGATACAGCATGTTTAATATTTAATAGACAATTACGAGTATCTACTGGTAATAAAATACTTTTAATATTTGTATAGCATACAAAAATTATGTATATACCATCTGTATTTTAGGCTGTATATATAAATGGCCACAAAACTTTGTGGTCAGGTTTTGTTGATTGTAAAATCTTTTTGGCTCTTGAACTGTGTGTTGAACTAATTGTATGTGTTACATACAATTAGTTACAACATCGTACTGTTCACGTTAATAGATTTTTTATTTTCATTAGTAGGCAATCTTTATATTTGTAAGAAAGCAAGACTTGGATACAATAGTCTGTACTCCAGGTAAGTTAGACCCATTGAAAAAACCTTTTTCATAATCTATTTTAAATTTCACCTTAAGTGAACTTCCGTCACTTATTTCCTTAATGGATCTTATTCTGTCTTCATTACTTTTAGACAAAGATAATATATTTTTTCCTTCTTCTCGTTTATGATTTAGAAACGCAATTACTTATATGAGGATAAGATACAGATGTATTTTTCAAATAAGATTGTAATTAATGTCACAATGCTATTTATATAATATATAATATTAAGTAAATGTTGAGTTTTCAAATAAATACTATAATAAGCGCCCGTGACAATTAACCATCTTTTATTGAATTCAGACATCTTGAGATATTGACAATCTATGTATTTAATGTATAATCGATGTAGTTACTTCAATATGTTGTATATATAATAATTCAATGAAATGTTTTCACTTTACAGCATGAAAATAGTTCAAAGGCCTTCAATTATAATATAAGTAGTTTTTAAGTTCTTTTGTAAAATTTTTTTCAAGGCGACAACTACTCGAGAAACTAAGGACGTCAAATTTTTTGCGATATTTCTTTTTACTTTAATAAGTAGAATGAGCGAGCTGACAACTGATTCACTGAACAAGAAAAGTTAAAAACAAGGCCGAACTTACAACTAAACAATCTTAGTATTAAGAGAGGAAATACTTTCTCATCATTTTTCATTTCTACAGTATTTACATTAATTATGTTAACTTCTTTTAAAGAATTGTTACATTTGGAATGCTTAATTGTGTTCTGTGTATACGAGTACACCTAACCGCTATAGATATATTATACATATTTTTCTTATCATCCATGAGATAAGTTTGTATTTTTCGCAAAAGTTAAAAGATCTGAAATTTTTATTAAAGTATGTGTTAAAACTAAATATAAGAAGCTGGTTTTGTTTATAAAAAATCACTGTATAACTATTTTAAAATTTTATGACTCAAATATGATCGAGTAAAGTAAATCCTTCTATTATGTGATCTCTTCGGTTCACCCGATCTCATCTAAATTTGTTTTTTTTTTCTGGTATAATCCGTTGCCGACGTAACTCCGAATTCCATTAATCAATTTAATAAATATTATCAGATGTTAGGAAACCCAGCCTTTTATTACACTTTTTCTTTGCTAGCAATTTTTAATAAAAAGTATTTATTATAAATAAATGTTTAAAATAATATATAAATTTGTAAAATGTAATATATTAGGATCTAGTGGTCTTAATGTAATCTTAATATATAAAACACAAAGACACTCACTGACTCACTGACTCATTCATCGCTCTACAGCCCAAATTGTAATACTTAGAAAGCTGAAATTTGGACACAAGACTCCTGACATATTGAATAGGTGCAATAAGAAAGAATTTTGTAAAGGTCCAAACCGTTCCAAAGTTAATAAAACAGCTAAAAAACTGCAAAGTTTACCCCCCGCTCCCTCTTTTCTCCCATTGCATTGCAGTAGAAATTATAATTATTTGACTTTTTGATTTGACTGGCTTTATATTTCTCTATTTAAAATTTTAAAAAATACACTAAATATTAAATAGAAATTAAACATTTTGTCAATACAAAAAGTCTAAGTTCACATCCAAATTAATAATGTGCCCAGGGAAGCGGGCGGGAATCAGCTAGTACATTATAATGAAGACTCAGAGATCTGATGGTTACATTGTATCAGAATAAATGAATCTATTTTAATTTTTATTAATAATTACTAAATCTAACAATGTAATGTAATTAATTCATTGTTTGATCACTCTTCATAAGGATACATCGTATTATAAATATCTGCACGCTCTAATTAATCCATTAAGCCAATCGAAATTGGATTTAGGCTATTTCTGTGACCAATAATTAAATAATTCCTGGTAAACATGCTCTCGGGCTAATTTGAAAATAATAATCTATCTGTGTACCCAATTTTTTTTTAATCTTCCTGAAAGAAACACACTTGCAGAGAAAAATTCATGGCCTATCGAATACTGAACCGCAACACCGCCTTTCTTTGGCTGAAACACTCATTACTGTTTATCGCTTTGCAATCAGCACTTAAATTGTAGTATCTGTGTGAAAAAAAAACCGTAACGTAATATACATATACAACGACATAAAAACACAATGTCTAACACACGTAACAATTAGAGATATAGTAAGAGATCTGAACATATCTACGAAATATAAGGTTGGCTTAAAGTTTCTTAAACCCCTAAGATAATTGTCCTTGATCCTGATATAATATTTGACTTCACATACACCGTGTCGGAAAAAACTGAAGTGATGTGACGTGTTTCAACTTCGTTGATGTTTCGTGTTTTCATGACGTAATTTGCGATAAGTTTCAAACTTTTCTATAATCATAACCAGATTTGAAAAGATTAAACATGTAGACAAATAACGTTTAAACAAATACTTACCTTAGAGCTCTAATAGCATATTACCAGTTTTTTAATTGTTACAACAATATAAATTGATTCAAAAACAATTAGGAGAGAATATTGAATCTTTCAAATACAAATAACCATTATTTTACCATGTTTTACTTAGCTCGTCTTCATCACGTCTGTCTGTTTGTGGCGATCAAATCTTGCAATCGAAATTTCACCCACTTTCCAGCTCTAGCTAGCTGAAATTGTCAGGATCGCTCAGAATTCGATGACAATGCAATATTCAAGAATAAAAAAAAATAACTCTAATCACCAAATGATGCGCCCCACGTTTTCAGTCTTCAGCTCAGTACAAGATTACGAGTGACACAAATTAAGGCAACAGCTGCAGGAGGGGTGGTGGAGTGAGGCAGACGTGGAGCTCAGAGCTGCCATAGGGCAAAATTATTTCCTTCTCTGAGTGCATTTGTAAAACGTGGGTTTTAATTTTTTTTAATTATTTAATTATTTCAATGAATGTTTATATTCTATTTTAATTTATATTTTTTAATAAAAATTACCGACTGCAAAATTGATAGTGATTTATAATACTGAGGTCTAGAATTTGGAAACTACGCATTACAATACAACTACATGACGGAAAGAGTTTTATTATTTGAAATATAATAATGTAATATATACGCAGAGTCGATGAATTAAATATGATAACATTAAACTGATCCCAATGCGGACATCTTCTCTAAGAAGGTTTCGATGAAAGGTAGCAGTCGTCAACATTTTCCCGAGAGATTTCTGCACGTCTTGAGGATCGACTACAACGCTGTTTGCATTTTGATGAAAGTTAGAATAACATATACATATCATTATTATGTGGCATAAGGGGGAGATTGCACATAGCCTTGGTAATATTCACCTTCTGTGAGCTTAAGGTCCAAGAGGCAACCAATCAAAATTTCTTTGTTCTGCTGTTCTTCTTCTGTTACATGTCGAAAAGGCCATTGAAATTAGGAAATATGGTAAATATATTTGTTATTTATGTCAAAAACACCCCTTTTTATTTTACTCATATATATATAGTATACTCCGGGTTAACGTTGCTGATATAAATACCATTTTTGTTTTATAAAAGAGAGCTATCCGTGTATTTACAATCTGAAGCCTAGGGTTTCCATACGTGATAATTTTAGCAATGTAATACACTCGCGATCGCTTTCCAGTATATTTTTGAAAACTTTTAGTATGTACTTAGGAATAATGATAATTTTGTTAAGCACAGTGATGTATTTATTGGAAATACCAGGAAAAACAAAAGCTCGCTTTATCTGTTACTGGTCATTAAAAAAGTGAGTAATTCTTTTATAGGACACTGTATACACTTTTCAATAAGTTCCTTTAGATTTTATGGTTTAATAAATTTACAAAATTTATTAAGGTACATTTGTATGCTAACGGATACTACAGTATTTTCGAATATCTAGAACATGATGCACCCTGGGTATAAAGCGGTCGTTGCCCGGCTACTGCGAGATTTATTATCAAAGTAATTTAGGTTTAAGTAAGACTTTAAAGAAAAGAAACAAGATAATCACGCTGAGTTTCAGTCACCAGCTCTTCTCAGTTTGGTGACAAATAACTTTATGAGCTGGTGGTAGCTTTGACAATGTAAAAACGAAAAAAAATGTATAAATAAAGATTTTGATTTGGATTGTGAATAGTTTGTTGGCCTTTAAATAAGTAAAACGTCGTACAGATATATGCCTAATAAATTAAAAAACAACAAAATTATTCCAATGTGTACTTTTCTAGGCAAACACGAAAGGACTGTCCTTTAAAAACTTGGAACTAATATAATTATAGGAATATACACGGGAGATGAGGGAGTATAGTAAACAAGAACGAACCTTGAATATTTTGATGCGAAAACAGTCACAAAATTAAATAAAAGTTTAGAGTAATACTTTAATAACACTTACTTCATTTTATTTTGATTTCTTATGATATTTATATGTATATACATAGTTATTACTAAGTAAACGTAACGTGAAATACTTTAAAGTACTAGGTTGGATGTCGTGGAAAGTAGAAAGTACGAGCGTCACCAGCATGATTACATAATGTTAATACTATGTATTTTAATAGTAAAAAAAGGAACAAAAATTTATAAATCTTAAAATTACAACGTATTACTTATAAACTATTATAACCTGAAAAAAAGTTTTTTTTTATATTAAATATTTATTTGTATGGTTATATTACATTAAAATGTAGCAACATGTTAGTGTCATGCGCTAACATTGTTTTGTTGTGTGCTGACATAACTTTTTTATTATCCTATTTGAGCCTATTTTAGCTGGAGTTTGGAAAACACTGATAAGAAACATAAAAGCTTATGATCTGAATATTATACAAATAGTCAGTGGGTTTTGTGATTAACTCTATACTTGACTAAACAATTGATAAAGCCATGAATGAAGGTGACGAAATAATATGGCTTAATTTCGTCTTTCTGTTATAGGCTGAGCTCCTATTATGAGTATTTACTCTTTATTTAATATCTTACATACAAAATAAATAAAAGTAGTGTTTAAATTCAAATTTGTAATCAATTTAACTGCGATAATTTCAACATTACTGCTTTTATTTAATGTCGGTGTAAAATAGCAACACCAATAAATTACATATATGTGGTAATGCACATGAAGTAAATAAATTTCTGATATACTAAATTGATAACGGCTACATATATAATCCATGAAATAACAATAGTCGTTTGGAATGTATTAAATATTTCACTTATTTTGTATTTAACCGTAATACAAATATACATATGTTTTGAGCAATTGTATTTATAAAATTATAGTCATGTTATTAAAATTAACTTCAAAATGCTGTGTGATCGGCTCGATGTTTTGGTTTTTACTTTGTAATATAAAATTGTGAACATGTTTTAGCATAGGGGTCAGACGAAGAAAATTGGGTGTAGATAAATTTTAAATAATGTATTAGAGTCCTTTTTGTTAAGTTTAGTGACTTAATGTCATTGAGTTCAGTATAAGTTACATCTCTATGAAAATTTCTTTCCACCGTTTGAAGCAGTGTTATTGAGAATAATCCAGTCTATTTGGCGTCAGCTTTATTTCAGTTTAATTAATAATAATATAAATCGGATAAAATAGATTATGAATAAATAAAACATATACTAGGAATTTTAGTTTTTATATTCCAGATAGAAAATAACTAAAACTGTTTCTATAAGTCGTAAAACTGTCAATTGATTATATACGTCAAAAACATTTAAAAGCAAGAAAAAATATGTAGTATATAAAGTATCTGACTACATAAAATCATTATGTAACGTATCTATAGAAAATATTATGTTAAATATTATGTTATTTAATATTCATACTTATCAGTAAGTCATTAGTGACAACAAGAAAAAAGGTATAACAAAGGTGAATATCACTCAGATTTCATTAGAGCATGATGCGTCATAGTGTCTCCATGAATTTATTTTTATACACACTCGTCTTTACTGGGACAGAGGCGACATCTATTAGGCTTCTTACGGAAACCCTGACCAATATTTGAAAACATTTTAAAAATTTTAATTTTACTTGTGACATCTTTTCAATGTCAGTTCGAATAGCGGAAGCTTAATTGCTAGTGCAACAAAACCATTTCAAAGAGGATCGAATCTTAAATGCATACAGTTTGCATTCTTTATTTTACAAAAAAATAATATTAAAATCTAAAGCTAAATAGGTTATATATACTTTCAATTTATAATATTATGGTGTAATTTACAATGTTTAATTGCATACACTCCTAACCATTTTAGTACTATTTATGTATTTTAAATGGTAAGTACGTATTTTTATTATAATCTATGTTATATGTTACGTACGTAGAAAGTACGTATAACATAGATTATAATAATAATAATAATTTACAAGATTGTGTAATTCTTTCAATGTTTTAAAAATATGAATTCCATGTTGTATTTATTATATTTGTTTCTACTACATACTGATGAAATGAATTTTAATTAACATAAAATACATTTTAGAAGAGGACATTAAGTTCAACTCAATACGGCTAAGGACTTTGTTACCAATGCCAGGCAATGAATAATAAGAAATGCAAAGCCACTGAACTTATAAAACATATTCTAAAATCTAAACTGGCAGATACTCTGTCCGATATTGTTATAATGCTGCCAATATTTATCATTTATTTTGTTATAAACAAACAGAAATCTGATGTAAGCTCTTCCAAATTGAAATTACCTAAAAATATACATTAATATTTATTTCTTTTAGTCCTTGGATTGAAGTTGGATATAACGTTATTATTTTTAATTGACCATCATAAAAATATTTAAGACATGTTATAAGAATATATAATATTCTAATATTAGAATGATAAATTTATCAACAGGGACTCGACGAAGCAGGAATTGAACGTTTGACCTTTGGTATACCGTCCCGTCGCTCTGCCAACTAACCGTTACTTTTTTATCACTATCACTTATTTAATAAGTTAGGAAATCTGTCACCGGTCATACATTTACGGATTTGATTGCTTTGACTTATATTAAATACAAAACATCATATGCGATAGATATTAAGAGTGTTATTACATAATCAAACTTTAAAGATTAGTGTTTAATATTTTACAATAAAACTGTTTCAAATTTTATGAGATGATTATTGAAATCTTGTAAAAATCACATAAAAATTGTAGAAATACTAAACAATATATGACCAAATAAAGAAAACATAATATTTATCATATTACTATAAACTATAAATTAGTTGTGGTAAATTTATGTCAGGTATCGATGGCTGAAACTTGAAACCCACGTTGTTGATTTTAACTGTAATCTTTTAATTTTACAAGATTTCTGACACATTTCAAATTATTACAACTTACTTCACATGTAACGTAACACCTGAATGAGTTCGTTCTTTGTTCTTTATATACCGCGTATCACAAATTGCGAATATCAGGCTCGAATAAATATTAAACATTGTGATCGCAACTACCGATACTGAATCAGACGAATTCAGAGAGTTCTAAATACCATGCGTTTGTTAATCGTTCGACTGCAACTACACACAACTCTATTGAAACGTACAAATATATGGAAAAGAAATGAACAAATTATAAGAATTATTAATTATTATTACTTTATTCCTCAAACGCTATATTCCCAATTTATTTTTTATTTTGTGGTTTTGAGTTATTTTGTTGAGTAAAAATATACAGACTACTTTAATATAAGGTATACTTCGTTGTTATTATTCGTTAAGATTAAAAGTAATACTCGTAGATCTTAAATATATTTTAGGGGCGCACACAGACCCTCAATTTCGATTCGCTGCGCTCGCGAAATTTCGGGTGCTGTTTGCAAATTGAGCGAAGCGAGCCCAGTGTAATGACTCATCGTTGTGGATAATGTCGGTAATGTAGGATATTTCATTGTAAATCAAATTTTTCGAGCGAATTTTTTTCCCATTGACTTCAATGGGATATCAGGTTTTTGACGATTATTGCTCAACGACATGACATTTTTCTATTTTTTTAAAAGCATCTCCTCATGTATGTCTTTTAGATAGAAAAATTTCATAATTTTCCGTCAAGTAGTTTTCGACCCTATTCGTGACAAAGAATGTGAAAAAGTCTCCAGTAGAGCGCTCCGCTCGCTTCGCTCAATAAACTAGGACCGCCAACAAACCCTCAATTTCGACTCGCTGCGATCGTGAAATCTCGGGTGCCGTTTGCATATTGAGCGAAGCGAGCCCAGTGTATTGACTCATCGTTTCCCATTGATTTCAATGGGATATAAATTTTTTGACGATATAAAAAAAAAAAAATTTTTGAGGAAATTTTTCAATATTTTTTTTAAAACCATCACCGAATGTGTGTCTTTTTGATTGAAAAATTTCATAATTTTCCGTCAAATAGTTTTCGAGCCAATTCGTGACAAAGAATGTAAAAAGTCTCCAGTAAAACGCTACGCTCACTTCGTTCGCTTCGCTCAATAAATATATATTTCCCGTTATGAGGAGTTTAGTTCGTAGTTGAGGACCCCCCAGAGGGCATGTGTGAAGAGGTTGATGTCTATGGCCGAAGCGAAAAAGTTATGCAGGGACCGTAGCGTTTGGCGCTCCGTCGTCTCTGGCTACCCCGCAAGGAATATGGCGTGAAGCTAAATAATAATAATAATAATAGTTGGTAGTTTAATTAAAATGTATGAGTCAAATCGAAGTTTTTATTTCAACTGTCAATTTATTTATGAAAATTCAGGTCCTATCCTATCTACTACTAGAAACTAACTTTCCATTAGGAAAGAAGGTCCATCAAAATACTTTATGTAAGTTGTAATTAAGTACTTTTGTTAATCTAGACAAATACTCGATAAACTTAATAAGTACGTCAAAGTTTTTTGAGAGTTTTTTTATTATTTGTTGTTTGTTTTTTTATTATTTGTTTGTTTGTTTGTTTATTGTACTGTTGTTTGTAAAAAATTTTTTTTACCTACAATCAAGGAAATAAACTGAACTAGATGATAGCAAAACCAGCCAATTATTACCCTTTTTTTCAGCTTACTAAATGTTAATGAAAAGGTTTTTGAAGTAAATTTATTAGAAATGCATATTTCTTATATCAGAAGTGAAAGAGATACTTTATATTAACCAAAGTTCTGTACTGTAGAAATTTCATTTCTGTAGTAATTTAAATACTTAGTCACACATTCAAATTTTTATGATGTTTGTTATATATATTTGGTTAGGTTGATTAATTGTTTGTTGGCAGGTAATTCAAAAGATTTTAATAGTCTGTGACAATTCGTACTATTTTAGTTATTAGATAAATTAATTAATAACAAAAAGAAATGGAGTTATCGGTTTAAGTTTAACAATAAATTTCCAAAACCCAAACTAGCATTTGCAGACGATCTCGCGATACTGACACGTAATCCAAAACAATGTCAGCTACTTTTAAAAGTTGTGGAGGATTTCTGTGCTTTCCGATTGAGGACAAAACCAAATAAATGCGACAGTCTACGTTTGGGTAGGCGGAACACCAGATATACCTCTTACGATCCGGGTCTTATAATGGGCGGAAAGTGCGTTACTACGATTACCGACGCAGCTCCGTTCAAATTCTTAGGTAAAAAAATCAATTACCAAGGGCGCATTCCATCGTTAGATATAATAGTCGATAGCTTTTTGAATGATCTTAAAAAGGTAGACAATCAACCAATAATTAACATCAAAACGGCTTTATGAGTATATATGATAATTATTTAACATCACGTCTAAATTGGCCTTTCCTCGTTTATGACACAAATAAGACCCTTTTGTTGAAGTTAGATGCAAGCGTCATAAGGACATTGAAGTCATGGCTTGGGTTAGCGCATGCAGCGGACTGTTCTACTTTATTTAGAGATCGCCACAATTTTGGGTTAAAATTAAAGAAACCATCGGAACTCTATAAACACCTAAAAGTGACCAAAAGACAAATCATCTCAAAATCTAATGATAATACTATAACATCTCTCCCAAAAGATAAAATTGCTGCAGAGTCACGACTTCAATTCCATAAACAATTTATGATAGGTGCTCAAACAAATAAAGCAGGGCTAGGATCAAGTAGGAATGAACAAAACGTAGACATAATAAAATCCTTTATTCGGCACGATGAAAATGATAATTACCGGTTGCACGCGATGAGCCTAGAATTGCAAAATGAATATGTGACCATGGGAGATTTTTATATTCCACTAATTTTAAGATGGCGCACCCTGCTTCATGATTGGTCCCCAGCATTATTAAAATTTTACCTTAATGCATTCCAAATGACTCGTCTAGATCATAGTAACTTAGTAAGATAGGGCAAAGCCACCGAAAAATCTTGCAACATCTGTGGGGAGGCAGTAGGAACCGCGAAACACTTGCTAGTAGGGTGTAGCGTACTTTTAAGTAGAGGTAAATGCTCGCGTTGCCACGATAAAGTATTAGAAATCCTACGAGAAGCGGTTAGTCTTTCTGTAGCAAGAGCGCAGAAGGGTATAATAACCACCAAAATATCAGTAGAGTTTGTAAAGGCAGGTTCGTCCAAAAAATCTAAATTAAAACCTTATTCCATCTTGGACGCGTCTCCTGATTGGACTCTCATAATGGACACGTATGAAAGGCAATTCAAAATCCCCGGGGAGGTTTGTGCTTCGTCATCTAGGCCGGACTTATTCCTGTACTCAAAACAACTAAGGCGCGTTATACTTGTGGAGTTTACTGTACCCTGGGAAACAAACATAACCAAAGATCATACATTTAAGCTTCACAAGTATTACGAATTATATAACGAACTAATCAGGGATAAATTTATAATTAATTTGTACTTTGTACTTATTTAAGGATCTCGGCCTTTCTAGAACGATTATCAGTTCATTTCTGGAACGTATTTCAAAGGCGGCTTAAGTAGGTTCTTATGATATTAGTTAGGAAGGGAGAGGAGCGTGAACAGTAAAGGGGCCCCTTAAACCTACATCTGGATCGCAAGTCCCAGGCATTGTTTGCGCTCCTCTTCTTGCAACGCGATGGGCCCGGCACCCGCACGGTGAATCCATGGAATGCTAAGAAGCTTCGTCTCTGTCAGGTTGAGAATACTTTGAATTCTTTGAAATAACATATTATTTTATTATTTAGATACAGTGTTATTCTTATGTGATAAATTGTATAAATTGATCGCATACTGCTGTATATTATTTAAAATTAGCATTCCTTTCAGATGTTTAGATGCTGCCTACGTTGACATATCGATATATTTAGATTATATTAAATATTAGATATAGATTATATTATATTAAATATAAATTATATCTATTATATCAAAATATTGTCAATTAATAATGCTTACTTATTTCCAAAGACATTCAGTTTTTTAGTTTAATATTACTATTAATTAAGAATTTAAACACATATAGTTTGTCGTTCTGCGAGGTGTAGTAACGCTTATTTGTTGTTTACTTATAACCTTTCGAGTTCTTTCTATTGGACGAACTTCCTATATTCCTTTCTTAATTAGTATCCGGTCTGAATAAATAATATGGATTATTTGGATTGCTGGCATATCCCGGTCAGATTAAAAGTTCATTTGTATGACAAATGGGTTTATGCTTTTTCGACAATTGTGAGGTCTTCTTCCTCCGTAAGGAGGCTTTTTTATATAAGGGGGATATATTTAACAATTATAAATCTTTACTTAGGTCTGAGGTCTGCCTTTAATTGCCTGATCCTCGTTAAATTATTAAGAAGTTATTTAATGACTTACAGCTTTATATATATTTGTTCAACATTATATATTAATATTTGAAGAAAGAGTGTTTGACTGCAGTCTTCTTGTACTGACACAGAAAGAGGCTGTATTCATTTAAATTTAACTATTAATAAATGGAGTTCTAAATATTACATTGGAATTTTGATTTAAAGCGACCTACTAACTACACTAAAACTAAATTCGAAAGGTTACAGTACTTAAATTTTCAAAGCTACTTAAAAAGTAATAGATTGAATTTCATTACAAGACTAGCTCCATGACGGGTAGCAGGTAACGTAACCAAAACTCACATGTGGATCTATCGATATTGCATATTTTAGATTATTTAATAAATGAACTATAAAACTTATAATATTTATACGAGTTTAACAATACTGCTGTTACTAATTTATTTGATAAATGATTATAAAACATATTATAAATAGGCTTAAAGATATTTCATTTCGTTATAAAATATGTTAGTGTAAAGTTGCATATCCACTGAAGGGGAACTGATCGAAGCGGTAAAGACGGATGCGGAATCATAAGAGCAATGCAAATACACGTGTTGTTTTCGTTCCGTTTCAGAGAAAAAAGTGATAACTTAGAAGAAAGATTTTAACGAGATATGTGAAATAAGCCCAGGAATTACGGAAAGAGACGAGGTCAGGTACCGTTGCCGTTTGGCCGATATCGTTATCGAGGGAGCACGTCTCGTTATCATGATTGAAATGGAAGATAACTTTATTACATAAATAAACTTGCTGGAAAGATAGAAAAGAAATAACATATTCTTATTACACAACACTTTTCAGTATTTTTATTATTTTGATGTGCTATTTTTTTCCTAATTTACGAACTAGTTTAATTTATGTATGCCGTAATTCGCGATAGGTTTTAAGATTTTCCATAATGAAAACCAATTTTAAATAGACAGCAATAATAGAAAAAAGATATTTTTTTCGTTTTATTTTTACCATATATAAGTTACAATTTTTGTAATTAGCAGCATATGTATAATATGATATAAAAATATATTGATTTTATCGTACAAAAGCAATTCCGGTTCTATCAAAACAAACACATTAATTTTAATTACTTAAATTATATTTTTAAAATCTAACTTTAAATTACAACGTTTAATAGAAACTAACCTAACCGAAGCTTAGAACTGATAGCCACTCGAAATGACGCGGTTTTGTATTTCATTATAGAGCGATGAAATTACAAATAGTATTTACTTAGTGCAAAATGCAGATTCGTCTTTTGATGATTTAAATGATTTAAATATGATAGGAATAAATTTACCCCAATTCAGACACCTTCCCCGGAGGTGGTCTCAATGAAAGGGTGTACTTGTCAGTAGTCGTCACTATTTTCCCGAGAGATTTCAGCGCGTTTGGAGTATGCAACATTGAACTCTATGCTGTTTATATTTCAATTAACGTTAGGAATATTTACCGTATCCTAATTATGTAATATAAACGTTGTGAATAATTGAACTGTGCTTTCGAAAACACCGTCTTCTATGGGCCTGTCCAAACAACAAACTTCAAAAATTGTTCCACTTGCATTAAAGCCTTTTTTTAGTACGAATCTTAAAATCTTTTGTATATTATGTCTTAGTTGTAATAGTTTGTTTATAACTTTTGAGTTATAATATGAGAAGATAGATTTTTGACATATCCCTAGTCTGAAATGCAAGAAATGCAGAATGTTATAACATACAACCCAATTAATACCCAATTATTATATATACTACTTTTAATAAAAGTTTCATTTAAGTACGATAAGGACAGTTAGTTGGGTTTAACTTGTGCGATCCAGAGATAAACTTTAGAATGAACTGCGTAAATTTTGCCGAACTGTCTCCCGCTTGGTTAGAATATTTGTTAAGCTGGTGGACTTTCTATAAACATGTTGAACTATTTCAAACTTCTGATTGATTAATATTTCTTTATTATATAATTTATTCTATCTTATATTAAATATAGTAGTTTTTCAGTTCGGTTTCAGACTTCATTTAGTTTATTCATATGCGACTTCAGGAACAATACAAACAAACAACAGCTTGAATGGATTTTTAAGGTGTTATGATGATTAATATAAATATATTATTTTTAGTTAGTTTTGAAAGGCTAAATTTGATATAGAAAATTTTATTACTCTGAAATAAGATATAATTGTAAAATAAAATAATAAAATACGAGTAGATTCTATTAAATATAGAACGATAGTACCGTTTAATTTGATATTACTTCGTTTAAATTACTTTGTATAACTTTCTTATCGTATATACTTTTATTTATATGTTGTATAAGCTCAGTAATATAATGTCCTATTATTACATTGTTAAGCTCTATATACTAACGTTTTTGTAACCGAGTAACAAATGGCAATTAGGGAACGCAGGGTTGGTTTTAACGGAGGTAAGAATTAACAAGCTATTTCCCGCCAAACGTGAAGTGTTAAAAATATGAGACTCTGTTTAGAAACCCTATATACACAGCCGAACGTGTCCTGATTTGTCAGATATCGGCCGGTCATCGCTAGTGATAGTTATGCGCAGTGACCTCAGATTGACAGGTAAACGAACTTTTCGTACTTCGTAATAAATTGATTTGAGATTTATTTATTCGTTAAACTGAATTATAGTTAATCCTACATACAACTCTATTTTATTCACATTAAAGCTGTGTTATTTGTTTGTAATTATTTTGATTAGATTATTTTCTGCATTTGATAAAATATTAAAAGAGACCTTGAGGCTATAATTAACAAAATGAGTGGGGTAAATATTAACATGTTAATACTTACCTTATACATATGTATGTGACATTAAGAGAGTATTTTTTTTGCAATAAGATTTTTTTCAGAATGAGAAATTACAAAAGGAAGAGCACAAGGGGTCCGCGTCTCAAGAAGTATTATATAGCTGGCCGCTGAGGAAGTTCTGATAAAAAACAGAAAATATTGATATGTTGCTACCGAATACAATATTTGACATGTAACACTGTTCAAATACGTAAAGATAAAAAGGGAGGGAACTTCTATTGAAGTGGGTTATAAAAAAACCGTCTTGTTTTCAATTCTGACCAAGAAGCAATGATAGCAGATTATTTAATAAAATGTGCAAATATCTATTTCGGATTGCTACCTGATGATGTCAAAAAATTAGCTTACGAGCTTGCCATTCGATACAAGATAGAAAATATTCCAGACTTATGAAGCGCAATGCGTTATTCTCTATTCGGACTTCAGAGGCTACCAGCTTAAGCAGGACAACGTCATTTAACCGTACTAACGTTCATTCATTTTTCGAAAAATATCAAGAAGTGCTTCAAAGATAGAAAACCTATCTTGTATCCTACTATTTAATACTTTATGTTATTATTAGCTTGTTAAGGAATTAAAATAAATTTATTATTATTATTATTATTATTATTATTTTCATTAATGTAAGCGACATTTTATTTAAGTATTTGATAGAATTTTAGTCTCTGTTAATAATTGCCCCTAATGTTAATACTTACCCCAGCTCTGTTAATATTTGCCCCAAATACGGGGTATATATTAACAAGTGACTTTTTTGTTTTTATGGCTCTTTTTCTGAAATTACTTAGCTAGCTGTTGGTTTTAGTTAGTAATATCATAACTGAATAACCAAAGCATGTTTTCGATAAAAAATAAAACAAAAAAGTTAATTATTATTGAAAGTATAGACCATAATAAAAAAAATGTTAGTACCAGCCCCGCTCTCCCTACTTTATTTTGTAAAAAGTAAGTTATAGCATAAGACATAAAAACTAAAGCAATTTTACTTTCACCGCTTACTATGAAACATAAATGATAATCTTAAACAAACTACTTATTATTGAAGTTTGTGTTTTTCTTTTACTATTGCTCTGAACAAAAACAGTAATATCTTAAAGACACAGGTTCGCAGTAATTATTTTATATTTGAAAATTAATAGAAGCTGGTAAAGTCATTTAAATTTAGGTGATCTCAGCCCCTGATTCTGTTATTTCCATTTTATTTTGCTCGAAAACAGATTATTAAGAATATCTTATCTCTAAACATCACTTCGTAAATGCAATGTTCCTGAGGTTAATATTGCTTTCTCTAAAATAATGACTAATTTCGTCCTAATGTTATATGGGCTGAATCCATTTTTTATTCAATACCTTACATTAACATAATATTAAAAATATTAAATCCAAATATGGAATACAAATCCAATTTAACTACTCGTATAAGAATCCGTTATTGACAGTTTTCTAATAGACATAAATCGACAAGAGCAAATGTGTACGAACATAATCCTTAAAATAGTAATATGTTTTAAAAAATCTTATGTATTAGTATTTAACCTTATCGAAATATGTGAAATGTTTTGAGGAATTTTAATAGATTTTATAAGAATTAATGATCGCGTTACGTATTTATAAAATGTTCGATTGGCTTTTTTATGGTTATGGAATATTTTTGTATTTATTCACTTTACATTAAATAAAAGTTTTATACATTTTTTGTCATATTTAGTATAATACCAAACGATACATTTAATTAAAAGTAACAGATAAAGACAAAAATAATTTAAAAAATTCTTTCCTGATATAATTTGTGTAATATTATTGAAGGTGACTTTGTGTAATATTATTGAAGGTGAATATTTGTGCTACTCGGAAAGCTCTAGTAGTTGTACAAATTGATTGATTGTCTACGTAAAAACATTTAAAGCCTGTAAGATTTTGGTATATCTTTGATATAAATCTCAGAACTACATCTGTATAAAGTCATTAGGTAACGGCTTCTTATAAAAAATGTTTTTTATATAATTCATAAATCATACTGATATCCTTAGTGAAGTCAATAAAAAAAGTATGGCAATACTGGATGTCAATCAGATATCATCAGAGCATGATGCGCAAACGATACGAAGCTCTTGCTGCCAAACTTTATGTTTTATTATGTTATTGTGTAAGTACTAACAAGATATTTATTTTTTGTTTTCATTTACAGTGACTGTTATTTTTTTTCTGTAGAAGTTAATTAAATTAATTGGCGGATTTATTTGTTTTATATAAATTTAAATAAGGAAATACCTATTGTTACTATTGCTGCTGTTCAATTTGTTACTTGTCTTTTGCCTTCACCCCCTTACCCTACTCATTCTACCCTAGGCAATAAACCATCTATCATCACGGAAAATTTGCAAAATAACCGTACTATTTCAAGTATTATCGTAATTATAGCCCAAACCAGCTTCTGTGTTTTCTCGTGGAACAGAGAGAATTTTCCGGTTAAAAAAATATCTTTTATATTGACTCAGTAAATAAACTACCACAGTTATAGAACTGTGGTAGTTTATTTAATCGATTTATTTTTATTTAATCGATTTATTTATTTTATCTGAAAATACACAAAGGTAAAAAATATGTACTGAAGATCTGTTCTAGTTGCTATTTTACTATATAAATATGATCTATATCCTGATTACAGTAATGTAAAAACTTACCGCTGCAGTAGAAACCAAAATAATCTAGTTAACTGATATTACCTAAGTACGGTCAAAGAAACGGCCTAGTTTATGTGGCAATAATATATATTTTTTCTTTTTTTCGATACTATTTAAATTGCCAATATTTGATGTAATTTTTATCATGTTTTTTCCATATTTAGAGTTTTCTAGGGAATATACGACTTGTAATCGACTGGTCGGTCATAATTACATAAATTATTTTTAGTACTTATTTTCAAGGTTGTAGTTTAGGTATGATACTCGTACTTATACACAATCGCCAGAAGTTTTAAATATAATTGGATTAAATGACGTTGCTGTAGCTTTAAAATATTTACTTTATTTTATGAACTTTTGTACGTATTTTGTAAATATTTCAAAATCTTCTTACACTTGAGGTCTTAGACTTTGAAGTTGACATGATTTATAAGACTCTTTTTCCTTCAATATTCATTCATATTCATAATAAAATATCTCACTCTTTTTGTAGTTTTGAAGTTATTAAAATTGATTTGTAATTCCTAATATAAATATATATTTAATTCCAGTGCTGTTTTGAAAACGAAAATCCAGGTTCCATTGGCTTTGGCAATACATGGATATATATTGGAATCGTTAATCGTTGGACTCCACATGCACCTAATTAAACTATTAGATTTTTTTAAGATATGGATTTCATAGAGATCAAACAGGAATTCTTGGTTACAATAATCTGTAAATCAGGAGCTCCTAACATGGTATGTAAGTGATTAGACCTCTTGAAGAATACTGTTTTGAGTTGAAGTTCCGTTGCTCATTCCTTAATGGATCTAATTCTATCTTCATTACTTTTAGACAAACATTAATCTCATCTTTTTTCTATTACTCTCTTTTCCCTCTTTCCTGTTTACGAATTAGATACTCCAAATTACTTACATAAGGATAAAATTTGACCATATTCCTCATATAAGATTGTAATTATGGTTCCCATTTGTTATTTACGCTGTGGCGTATTGCCACTATTATTAAAATGATATTTTTGTGTTAATAACTACATAACTACATTTTAGTTTATATTTAGTATATTTAAATAATTATTGGTTACATAAAATTTTTATCATAAATCCAAATGAGTACATTTTTATTAGTAGACAATTGTAACTAACGGGTAGCTGGCCGTCTATTGTTCTAGCGGGTCGCAAGTTTCCCCGCCCGCTACGAATCTCCCACGTGATCCCACGGAGCTTCAGTCAGAATCGATGCGCCTAGTTTTCACCATGTATTCTTCTGTATTCGCGTGGCTACTTTGCTAGTTAGCTTATATCTCATGTACCTGTTTCTATTGTTTTTCCGCTCAATCCTTCTGTACTTTAATTTTAGTAATTGTGATTTTAGCACCGAGCACCAGGTCTCCGACCTCCGAGCGGTTCTCCGTTGTACGCTGTCAAACAGTAGAAGCTGATGTTAGGGTTATCCAGACCAGAGATAAAAACAGTACCCCATGTGTGGCTGGACCTGCGCCTTACTGAGTGCAAGGCTTTAGCCATGCCTGAAATACTGCCTCGCTCTATTGACCGCTGGCAATTTTATCCACAATGACAATCGATCGAAATACACAGGCCCAGATAAATGATACTTAACGAAGCATTGAGAGGAATGTTTTCGAAAGGTAGTGATATGACAAATAGGATTTTCTTAGTGATAGTTTTTTGGGGATTAAACGAGGTTTTGTTCACCCCATTCTGAGACCATCCCCAGAAAGCTCTCTAAAAAGGGACGAATTTCTTTCGGCATCATCGACGTTTTCCCGAGAGAGCCCTGTACAGACTTGGGTCGATCAGAAACTGTAGAGAACGACTTGTATGCTACGTCCAGTGAGAAAGCTGGAGATCCACTTGCATAAAATCTAGGGAAGCCCATAGGAGGGGAGCTTCAAAAGAAATCCCTTATGCCATACATGATCGAAGGCTTTTGCTATATCCAGATGAAGTGCGAGATCCTCTCCCTTGCTTTCAATAACCGCTACGCAACCACCAGCCAATCAATCAAGATCAATCATGGCGAAACCCATGTTGCCTATCATTGATCAACTGGCGATCTTCGAGTTACTTAAGTAGCTGTAGGTTATTGTTGTTCTCAAATATTTTGAAGAGAAGAGTGGTAATGGCGATAGATCTATAGTTAGCTGAGTCCGAGCTGTCACCTATTTCAGTAATCTTATGGATAAGGCAGACTTTCATGAGACCGAAGCTACGCCTTTAAGGTAGGAGTACCGAAATGGACGCGTTAGCACTGGAGTGAATTCAAGGGCACATATTCGTAGTACCAAAGTAGAAATACTATCTGGTCCACTCGACATATGAACTTCCAAGAAAAATAGAGACTGTCGGATAGTTTTTTGGCAAATAATTATTTCTGACATTGAGCTCTGACATCGCGGGACGGTAGGCAGTATCTTTTCTTTATCGTTCAAAGTCCAGTTTGTGACAAAAAGAGTGCCTAAGAGATCGGTTTTCTCTTTTGCCGTATGGGCCAGAGAGTTATTCCCCATGTGCAATGGCGGTAATGACGGCAAAAGTTGCTCAGAGTGACCTTGGAAAGCGGCCAGAATTCGTACTTACGTAAGTATGTTTTTTTCCGAATGGTTACCTAGCCAAATGGTCCCCAATTTTGACCACATACTGTAACTTTGCTCTAGTGATTTGTCGTTTGAAGAATCTGGAGGCATTCTGTGTGGTTGATGCTGCGATGAGAATTGTAATTATATACAGGGTGGGCCATGAATTAGTTAACATTTGAAAAAATCGTATAAAAAAAACCATTTAACATATTTTAGAAATAGTTTATTTACGAGAAAGCTAATTAGTTGTAATTTATTTTTTAAAAATTATTTTGTCTAAATGACCACCGTTTCGGTTTTTGCACTCATCTAAGCGAGTCCTGAAGTTTTCGAATACTCTTCTGCAAAGAGACCGCGAGATCGCCGACATCTCTTCGATGATTTTTTCTTTAAGTTAACGGAGTGTATTCGGCTTATCAATGTAGACACGACTCTTTAAATAACCAAATAAAAAGAAGTCTGCTAGGGATAGATCTGGACTTCTGGGCGGCCATGGGATGTCACCTCGTCTGGAAATCAGCTTTTCCGGAAACATTTCCTTGACCACCGGCAAGGACTCGTTCGATGTGTGACACGTGGCTGCATCTTGTTGAAACCATGTGTTACAATTATAGCCAGCTAATTCCAGTAGCATCGGTGCTAAAAACTCCCCTAACATTTTCACATACTCGGCAGAATTAACAGTAACTGAACGGCCTCGAGAATCTTCAAAAAAGTAAGGTCCGATGATTCCTTTTGCTGAAATTGCAGCCCATACAGTTACCTTAGGAGAGTGAAGTGGCCTTTCATGTTTAGCTTTGGGATTTTCGCTGCTCCAATACCTGCAATTCTGTTTGTTTACGTGTCCATTTAGGTGGAAATGGGCTTCGTCAGAGAATAAGATGTTGTCAAAATTACTGAACCGAGTTAACATTGTTTCGGCATATGACTTACGCAAATTTAAATCATTAGGGTTTAGTTCTCGCACTATCTGGATCTTATATGGATGTAATTTCAAATCTAATTTCAAAATACGGCGTAATGATGTGCGGGATAATCCTAATTCAGCCGAACGTTTGCGCGTCGATAAATCTGGATCACGTCGAACAGAAGTGGAAATTTGCTGCACGTTCTCTTCGCTTCGAGAAGTCCGCGGGCCGCCGATTTGTTACACATTTAGTGTAGATCCCGTCTCTTCGAACTTCTTCATCCATTTCTTTATTAAAGGAGCACTTGGACACTGACTTAAGTCGTGTAAACCATATTCAACGCGAAATAAGCGTCTCACAGTAATGAGCGAAAAGTTGTTTAAATAAAACTGTTTCACACAGTAAGCGCGTTGTGGCCCCGTGAAGCGATCCATTGCGACTAAATTTCCAAGAAGCGAGCTATTGCCCCCGCCCGCGCCCGCGCCCCGCGCGGCAATAGTTTGCGTGGTAAGTTACATTTAAATGTTAACGAATTCTTGGCCCACCCGATATATAGTAATCCAATGAATTGAATTTATTTTATGAAGATTGATCAAAGGCCTTCAATTATAATACAAATATTTTTTCAATGTTTACTTTAAATCTACAATTATTCGAGCAACTAAATAAGGACGTCTGATTTTTTGAGCCTTTTCTTTATTTTTATAAGTAGAAGGAGCGAGCTGACAACTGCTGATTCACTGAACAACAAAAATTAAAAACAAAACCGAACTTATAATTAATCATTATTAGTATTAAAAAGGAAACATTTCAAACATTTCTCATTGTTTTTCATTTAAACAGTTGTTACATAAGCGTTGTTACATTTTGAACTTAAAATGCTTAAATATACATATAGACTTAAACGTTACGGATATATTATACATGTTTTTCTTAATTAAAATAATTTTGTATTTTTTACGAAATATATATATATATATATATATATATATATATTAAAATATGTGTCACGGCAACCGATAACAAAAAAGCTTGTTTTATTCATCGTACTCGTATAACTTAATGAGTTATACAAGTACAATAAGAATAAGTAAATTAAATTCTTCTGTTATATGACCTTTTAGAATCACCCTATTTCATATACATTTGTTTATTTTCTATAATATTCCGTTACCAACTGAACTCCGAATTCCATTAATAAATTTAATAAATATTCACAGACGTTAGAAAAAACAAACGCTCCTAACAGTTTTTTCTCTGCTAGCAAATTTTAAAGAAAAGGTTTGTTAAACTACGAGCACCAACATACCTTCAATTTCGACTCGCTGCGCTCGCGAAATCTCAGGTTCTGTTTGCATGTTGAGCAAAGCGAACACAGTGTAATGACTAATCGTTTCCCATTGACTTCAATGGGATATTAGTTTTTTTTTTACGATTATTCCTCAACGACATGATATTTTTCAAAAACCATCACCTAATGTGTGTCTTTTTGATTGCAAAACTCCATAATTTTTCGTCAAGTAGTTTGTGGCAAAAAATGTGAAAAAGTTTCCAGTAGAACACACTGCTCGCTATGCTCGCTTCGCTCAAATGTAAATTTAAAATAATATGTAAATTTCGTCGTATGAATAACTTTCAATTTATTAATATAAGTTAAATATATCTATGTTGTTTTTAAATACAAAGGTTATTTAAAAACTTACTTGTAGGTCTTAATGTATTACATGACAATGAAGATTCAGAGATCTGCTTAGTTAAATTATATCAGAATTTTTTTTTTTTGTTAATCATAAATAGCATTACACCCTATTTTTTACCAGTTATAGATTTATTTTAACTTTTTTAGGTACATGTATATCGTGATTTAAAAAATAATTCAAAGAGAATATAGGATCTTTAAAATATAAAAACAAATTCACTTCAATTTCTGCTTTTTTATAAAATTGTAATTTATATTGTTTAATAAAACCTCCCCACCCGGTCCGATTCCCGAACATACTAACAAAATTGGTAGTGGAACAAAATATCCAGGTCTAGTATGATTTTGGAGACTACGTATTACAGAGCGATGACATGACACAATGAGGTTTTATTAGTTGAAATTACGAAAAATCGACTTTTCAATGAATTAAATAAGATAATGTTAAATTTACCCCAATGAAAATATCTTCTCACAGGAGTTCTCAATGAAATGCTCCGGCAATCGTCAACATTTCCCAGAGAGATTTCTGCACTTCAGGAGGATCGACTCCAACGTGGTTTGCATTTTAATGAAAGTTAGGAATATCCAACATATCAACATTTTAATATGTAATAATTGGTGTGGGACATTACACGTAACCTTGGTAAACCCTACCTTCCGTAGGCTTGTGGTCAAAGTAACAATTTAAATTTTCTGTTATTCTGTTCTGTGAAATAAAATATAGAATATAATATCTCAAGAATTCTATTGAATATATTCTGCATATAAAGTAATAATATGGAAACAATCTGTTTATAATATACCATTGTATTTGGAGTGCAAGGATGGTATTATATTACAACTTTCAGTCCAATTAATACACAATTACCATATATACTACATTAAACACAAGTTTCCTTTGAGTAAAATAAGGACAGGTATAACTTATACTATCCAGAGACGAACTTTACAATGAAGTGCGTTAAGTTTGCGAAACTTTCGTAAATTTGGAATTTCTAATAAGCTGATGGTTTTTCTTGAACTGGCAATTAGTTTAAAAATATTTAAAATTTCTGATTAATTGAGAAATTACTTATTTATTTATATTTCTTTTTTGTTTTTCTATTTTTGTTTAAATTTTGTATTTCCTGTGTTATTTGAGGCTTAAACTAATAAGCGATATGATATCTTATTTAACACGGCAAGAAATTTAAAACTAGAAAAGATTTGTAAAATAAGTGACACATTATTTATATTGTAATAATTACAAAGCCCTGTTTTTTTTCGGGTTTGAAAGGATAAGTAATGATCATAACACGGATTTCATAAAAAGATTTCAATAATCTATATATTATATATATAAGCGATTTACTACTTACTGACTCATAACGAAATCTCCGAAACTATCTGTCCGATTAACTTTACATAGTTACTTCTTTTTTGACGTAGACGTCCACCAAGAACGGATTTTACGGAATTCCTATCCCAAAGAATTTCAACAAGTTTCAAGTCAATTCGCTTTATAGCTACAGAGGTTTCATGATGAGTGTGTACATATACACATATAACATGTACATATATAACAACGGTTACCATACCAATGTTTCCCATAGCCACAATTACCATGACAACGATTACCTTGACAACGGTTATTATAGCAACGGCTACCATGGCAAACAGAGTTGAGATGAGGTTGTCACCCCCCCCGCCCAAAAGATAAAATTTGAAAATTATAATTGGCCTAAATAAAACATCAAGGACGTAAAAATATAATTGATTACGATATTGAATTTGATATATTCGAAAAATAAACAAAAATAATTAAAAATAAAAAAAACAACATTTGTCCTTAGTTATATGCTGGTAATTTTATCGTGGTATAGGCCTACTGGGGATCCGGTACCTCATAGGTGATTTGGAAATCTGTGTATTCATTGACTGGCATTATATTTCTCTATTTAAATTTATAAAAAAAACACTAAATATAAAATAGAAATTAAACATTTTCTCAATACAAGAAGTCTAGGTTTACATCCAAATTAACAGTATAGTGGGAATCAGCTGGTTTGTATATAATCATAAAAGTTACAATCGTTTATTAATTGGAAACTGAATTTTACTTGAAGTAGTATCCAATTACTACATCGAGTGTTCGATGGTCACTAAATAAATAATCAGGTTCCTAATTATTCCAATAGGTACTTATTATTTACTATTATATATATATTTTATTTTGATGTTTTATGATTTTTGGGGCTATATGTATATTTTTTTATGAATAAGTTAAAATAAAGCAAAATACTTTGTCATTTCGTAAAATATAAAGTATAAATTACCATTATGATTACATAATGATAATACTTTGTATTTTAATACCAAAATATTAATTGAAGATTTATATGTATTGATATTACAACGTAACCTAACATTATAATGATCCCAAGTGTTTTTTTCTGTGATAAAATATTTATTATTTATTATTTAAACTTATGCCAAAATCTAGTATTTTGGCATGACTATTATTGTTACTTATTTTATGAATTAAACACTTCACTTCAGTCTAATAAACTTGGTTTTATTTTTATAACACATTATAGAAAATACAGCGTCCGTCCTACATCTTACAATATTCTAGAAGGGCCTCTCGCATATACAATATAAACTAACTATAGACTGCATATTAAACAAATTATATAATTGCATATATCATCAATTATGTTTAAAAGATCGACATTTTAGTCATGCTTAAACATTTCTTTGATATCGAGCATCTCATTGAACAAAATCTAGAAAAACATCATTAGATTTTAACAATTACATATAGAAACTGTAATTATTTTGAAACAATTTTGAAATTACTTGTAAATTTTGAGTGGAATGTATAGCTTCCTCGTTTTTTGGCGATGTTTGAACATTTTGGATAAGAAATAAGCTAGCAATTTGTTACCTATCAAGGATTAGATTAAATATTATGAATAAATAAGTATATGACAAGGAGATAATAATGTTTTGATAATTTTAGGTACTAAACAAAAAATATTGTTTAATTGAACGTTACTTTATATTAGTTATATTATTACTTTCACTTACAAAATACATTTCTTATTTATATACTCGTATATACAAAATTTCTATGGTAACTACCTTTAATTATATATAATATTCATTTAAATTGATATAATGTCCTATTGTTACGCTACACATCTTTTATTGTGGCCAAAGTGATGATGAAAATTGCAGGAAAACATTATAAGTGAAATCCTTTTAAGCTCTATTTAGTAAAAATATTTTGTTTTCGGGCTCACTTTTTGCGTGGCCCCGGTATTACCATACTTCTAAAAGATTTGGCTTTGTTTTACAGCCGGCTGCCTGCCTGACGCCAACCCTCGAAGAGAAGTAAGAGAGTAATAATAATTAATTCACTCTTCGCTCTAAACAACCATGTGAGACCAAACGATGTCATATCACACTATCAAAGCGAAATTATGAATGCGTTTCCTCATTGATTTACAATAAATTAAATATTCTTTTAAACATATACTTTCTAACTTACTCGAACTGTACAAATAAAATTAGTAATTTCTGAAATAAACTTTCATACGATGAAACAGAACCTTTTTTATAATTAATAAACACACACATACAGACACATACACTAGTGTGTAGTGTGTGTAGTGAAAAATTATACACAGTGTGACTGCACACTGTGTATAATTTTTATATAATTCTTTTTAATGTACGCTACGCCGTTTATGAACTGGAGATTGAGATCCGTCGATAAGAAAAAAATTATATATCCCGATATATATATATATATATGTATATATGATCCATCAGTCCCAATTCATTGTAGGCAAAATGTGACTTCACAGGTTGATAGGATAAATTAGTAGGACAAACGTAGCATCTGTTTTTTTTGGAAAAAGTGAAAGGCGGGGCTGGGGGGAGGGGGTGAAAGTGCAAACCTTTGGGATACACTACAGGTCGCAAATATTGACGGAGGATTTTTAAACTCGGTATACACATTCTTAAGGACAAAATGAAGGTTAAGTTCTTGAACGGGGGAAATCGGCCGGGGGGTTGGGGGGCTGGGGGGGTTGAAAGTTAAAAACAGAAAAAAGTCACAGAAGAAGGCAAAATTTTAATGTAGGAAAAATCTTAGAAAATAAAGAAATTAAAAAAGGACACTTTTTTGTCCGAAAAGTTTTTTGATGCGAACCCCCGTTTAGGAGATAGGGGTGGGGGATGGTTCCCCGCTTAACCAATATATGCAGAGTGACCCGTCATAAGATTCGTAATGACCAGTAGAATACTGCTGGTTAGTTTTTCTTTGTCGATTCGACCGACGGGAATATACCTAACACGATCGACCCTGTCGAACGAGGTATTTTTGTTAAGTTTAATCGAAATATCTTAATTATTAATTGTTCATTATTAATTGTTTACTTATTGTGTAGACACATATTGAAAGATAATATTTATAAGAATTGTTAATTTAATGGATATTTAAATACATTTTATAAGATATTATGTATGTATGTATTTGTATGTTCATACACCGAGTCCCGGAGTGGGCATAAACGGCTACGACACAGTTTATACTCTTGCAGTCGTTGCGATATTTTTGTTTATTTACAATTCAATAAATTCAATTCAAATTTAATATATCACACTATATATATATATATATATATATATATATATATATACCTTTTGAGTATTTTTAAAATAAAATAAATAAAAAAAAAAATATTCAGCTAGTCCTATCAAAATGATTGACTATGAATTCATAATTTGTTGAACGGGATTCCTATAAGAAAGTTACGTCAATAACAAATATATGAAATGATATGAAGTTAAGTTAGGTACAATGTTACCAAAACTTTCCTTTTAGAATCAATCTCATTGAATTCAGTATAAGTTACATCTCGATGAAGACTGTTGTTTCCACCGTTTGGAGCAGTGGTATTGAGAATAATCCAGACTATTTGGCAACAGTTTTATTTCAGTTGAATTAGCAATAATTTTATTCGGATGAAATGGATCATTAAAAAATGAAAAATACATTTGGAATTTCAGTTATTAATGTTATATAAAATAGAAAATAACTTAAATTGTTCGTACAATTCGGAAAACTGTGAATAGATTATCTACACGAAAAACATTTAAAAGCAAGAAAAAATTTATATTCTAAGTATATGAAAAATCTGACTACATAAAATCTTTATAAATAGAAGATATTATTTGTATATAATTCATTAGTCATACTTATGTCATTAGTGACATCAAGAAAGAAGGTATGACAAAGCTGAATGTCACTCAGATTTCTCTACAGCATGATGGGCTAAAGTATGACACATCTCGATGAATTTAGCATTCTATATACATTCGTCTTTATCGGGACAGAGGAGACATATGCGAATCCTAACCGAAAACATTTTATTAGTCAATATAGTTAGGTACTACAAAATAAAAATATTGGTTAAGCTTAAGCCTCTCTGGAACGTTTTCCAGACGTCGGAGGTTCGAATACTGCACGAATATATACACTTTTATTCTTTATTTAATAAAAAAATAAGATAAAAATCTTAATAACATTATCATAGCTTAATACGTTGTAGAGATTTTCTATTATTGATATTTATTATTTATTTATTTAACTTCACGCCATATCCCTTGCAGGGTAGCCAGAGACGACGGAGCGCCAAATGGTACAGTCCCTGCATACCTCTTGTACAGCCAAATGTGCAGCTTTGCTGACGTTTCGCCGTCTAAATAATGCAGCCAAAGCACCATTGACTCTGTTACCGGCAGCAATACGCTTTTCCACATCCATTTCGGATCTTCCGTCTCTGCTAAACATACTTCCCAAATATACCACTTCATTCATTTGTTCTGTTATCTAACCATTCACGTTGATCTTACATTCTGTTCTTTCCTTATTTCTTTCAAATAGCAGAACCTTCGTCTTATCTGTATTCAGGTTTAGACCAATATTTTCACACCCAGCTTTTAGAGTGGTGACCAATGCCTGCAAATTGCATTCTGATGATGCAATAAGCACTGCATCATCTGAAAATAGCAAGCAATTAACCTTAAGGTCACTTACTTTCACTCCCATGTCACTGTCTTTCACGCCTTGGAGACAACTATCCAAATACAAATTGAACAACCAAGCGCTGACATAGCGCAACCTTGCTTAACACCCGATTGGATGTCAAACCAGGGCTACATGCCAGCTCCTACTCGCACACAGGCTGAGCGATTTTTATAAAGAGAATTTACAGCCTGTAGCAAGGGTCCCTTTACATTGCATCGGGGCAGTATCTCCCACAATTTCTTTCTCACAATCCTGTCAAACGTCTTTTCCAAATCCACAAAAGCACAGAAAACCTTTTGGTTTAGGGCCAAAAACTTTTCCGTGATCATGAGGCGGGAAAAGATCTGATCTATACACCCTTTTCCAGATCTAAAACCTCTTTGGGCCTTCCACAACAGCCTTTCAGATCTCTCTTGCATTCTTCTCGCTAATATTTTAGCATAAACTTTACCGCCCAAGCTAATCAAACTGATAGCCCTATAGTTTGCACAATCTATCTGTGATTTGCCTTTATACAAAGGTACGATGACTGCACATCACCAATCGTCTGGGACCTCCCCTGATATCCAACATAAATTGCACAAAAACCAGAACAAGTCTAAGACGCGTGGCCCACCATATTTGATCATCTCGGTAGTAACTTCATCTGCTCTCGCAGTCTTACCACGTTTCAGGCTTCGAATCGCGCTCTCCACTTCTTCCAAACTGATTTCACCATCGGCTACATCCGGACTCAACATTTCGCTGGTGCTCAAGGCCGAGGCGTCCTCACATTCATACGTCTCCTTGTAGAATTCCGCCCTCCCCTACAAAACGTGTGCTTGGTCTGTTAAGATTTCACCGTTCTTTGAAAGCACCCCTTTTATTCTACAGGTTGCCGAACAAGCCCGGGAATCACTAACTTCTCGACAAAAAAGCTTCGTGTTTTCCCGGAAATTGTTCGTCAACCTGTCATCCCTTTCTCTCTGAATTTTCATGCTTTATCTTTATAAGTTCTTTCGTTTTGTGCTTTTGCAGCTTGTACTCTCTTTTTCTTATCCCTCTCATACTTTTATCCTTAACCGAGGCTTTATAATTCAGCCATGCTTTCTTCTTTAACTCCACAGCGTCTTTCACTTCATCATCCCACCAGTCATCGTGCTTTTTACTAAAACCTCCTTTTACCATATACCTCTGTTGCTATTCTGATATTCCTCTCTGATCGGTGGATCTTGAAGCTTCCAGCTTTTTATGCGATAATTCGACTCCAAGCTTGGACACGTCGTGCGGCTGCGCCAACCTGCAAACAGACATCTTATTCTAGCAAAGACTAAATAATGGTCCGTTCCCAGATCAGCACCCCTTAGCCCTCGCGTGTCCATAACTTGGCTTTGAATACGCTGATCCACTAGGAATAAATCAATCATACTTCTTTCTTCTGCTCTCTCCCTTGTGTACATGTGAATTTGTTTGTGATCATACATCGTATTTGCCACAAACAAATTTCTCTCCTTACAAAATTCCAAAACAAGTTTTTGCAGCCTCATTCACTCTCTTATCACCGTATTTGCCTAGCACGCTTTCGTAACCACTACGCGCGTTTCCAACCCATCCATTAATATCTCCACATACTATCAACTTTTCATTACCTCTGACACTACTTAGAACATCCCTCACACTCTCCCAAAACTCCTCGAGCTCGCTTACTGGAGTAGAGTATTGAAATTTCTGCTAGTCCTGCTCATAAACGAATTTTTATTATAGTTGCTCCTTTTAAATGGTATGTCAAGTACGAAAAGATTTCTAAAACTTCCGGTATTTGTACACAGCCTTACAGTTCAAGCTTAAGCAGTTCCGAATAACCCATTTGCTACGTTCAACAAATAACATAACTGTTGTTCTTCGACCTATTAATAGAAAAAAATGAAATCAATTGCAACTTGCACGGAATTGTAAACATTGCTTAAAACATTTTTTAATGTTTTCTAAGCGAGTGATATAGATATTATAACATGGATTCCATACCGGAGAGGTATATTCTAAGTGACTGCGAACATATGCACATTACAACATATATACATATATATATTTTTATGGATGTGAAGTCCGAAGATATTTTAAGAACAAACCCGAACGATTTAAATGCTCTGCTAACTGTTGTTTACATGTTCATCAAATAATAATTTCGCTGTCAAATGTTACTCCTAAGTCAGTGATTTTATTTACTCTATTCACAGGATTGTTTAACAAAAGAGAATTAAATTTTAGAGTAACTGATTTCAGGCTATAAGAACACACGCAAAAATACATTTTAATCTAAACGGTTATGTGCATAATATTCCTTGGACCTGAAAGATGGTTCTATAGTAACAGTGAATCTTCTGTTTATATATGGGCCGAAGGATTTTTAGCTCATTTGCATAGAATAACATTTTAGAGTATTTAAAGCAAGATGATATATCGTTGAGAAATGTTGTAAAGAGCCCCAACAAACTGCCTTGTGGGATTTCCGAGAGAATAATTATAGGCAATGAAATATATCCACTCAAATTCGACAACGTCTGTTAACGTATGAAGAAAACCTTCTGTACATATTACTTCTGATACCCATGACTGCAAGTTCATTTATTAATAGGGCATGGTTTATTCGATCAAAGCATTTCTTGTAATCCATGTAGATCACGTCTACTAGACAGACATATATTGAGACAGAAAATTATTATATAACAGAAGATTTGATGTTTAAACTTAAACTTTAGCATAAAAACAGATAGGTCGGTAGTTTTCAACCATGTTTTGGCACCTTTTTTATGTATGGGTGTTATAAGTGCTGACTTCCATATATTGTGTACCTCACCTTCAGTAAATGATCGTTAAGCTAAACTCTTGGCGTAGCGGGCAATAAAAATAGCTGGAATATTATACAGGTCTGCTGATTTCTTTAACACCAGCGTTTTGAGTATGTTAAGTACTTCATTTTCTTAAATTTAAACATTAACGATATCTGATGTCGAACAAACCTTTGTTTGTGGCTCTATTACTATATATTGATGAGCGAGGAGTCAAAGTATTCAAGAAAAATAGTTGCATCTCTCCTGATCCTAATCGGGAAAATTATTACCTACCTTATTGTAGTACCGATAGATAAGCACTGGTCTGATTTTTGTGTTTACCAATATACCTAAAAGCCCCAAGAATTATTTTTGATACGAATTTCAATGTTTTTTATTTACGCTTCAAACATTTCTTTTTCCGTAATTACAGCTTGGTGCCGTGAGGTAATAAATGGCGTATTATCATATCCATTTCCATCTACTTTGTATTTAAAGTGGTATTTTTAAATCTCTTTAAATAATTTTAAGACTTTCAAATATGTCAAATTGGTATTAGTATAACTTTGAATATTATAAGTTAAAACCATGTCTGCATTTTCACTAAACGACCAAGAAATATTAGGCAGATTCAAATCATCGAGTATGATAAATTTGTTAAGTTTATTAACGGTAAGTTATGTCCCACAATTTACATTTTGGTTTTTATTTCCATGTTTTAAAAATAGGAATTCTATATGTTTGTACATTATGATATACTACTACATACTGAAGAAATTGAATTTCAATTTACAAAAAACATATTTTGGAAGAAGACTTTAAGTTCGAGTCAATACGACTAACAACTTTGTTACCAATGCCAGGCACTGAGTATGTAATTAATAATAACAAAAGCAACATCACTGAATTGATAAACCATATTTTAAAATCAAGGACTTGATAACGCAGGATTCGAACATTTGTCCTTTGGCATACCGGCCCCTCGCTGTGCCAACTAACCGTTACGTTTTTATCACCATCACTTATTAAGTTATGAAGTCTGTCACCAGGTCATACGTTTACGGATCTGATTGCTTTGATTAACAGTGTTATTACATAATCAATCGTTAAAGATTAGTATTTAGTATTTAAATGGAAAACACATGTATTTTCAAATTTTATGAGATAGGATTATTGAAATCTTGTCACGTACATTAAATTTATAGAAATACAAAACAAAATATGACCTTGTAAAAAAAACATCAATCATTTTACTATAAGCTATAAATTAGTTGTGGTAAATTTATCTCAGGTATCGATGGATGAAATTTGATACCCACGTTATTGATTTTAACTGTAATCTTTTATAGCATTTTATAAGATTTCTGACACAATTACAATTATTTTAAATTTCATCTCATATAACGTAACACCTAAATAATTTATTTCTTTATTCTTTACCGCAAATCATATTTTTAAATTGCCAATGTTAGCAATAAATATTAAACACTGTGATCGGCAACAACGATACTGAATTAGACGAATTCACGGAGTTCTGAATTCCACGCGTTTATTTGTCGTTCGACTACAACAACACATAACTCTATTTAAACGTTTAAATACTTGGAATAAAAAGAATGAATAAATTACCAGATTTCAATTAATTAGTAATTCATACTAACTTAAATAAAAGCTTCATTTAATACTTTTGTACTTGGGTATAAATTGTGTGACCCAGAGATAAACTTCAGAACAAAGTGCGTAAAGTGTATCTCCCACTCGGTTAGAGTATTTGTTAAGCTGATGGACTCTCTTTAAACATATTTAAGTATCAAGACTGATTAATATTTCTTCATATGTGACTTTATTAATAATAGCAGAAAAATTTTATTTTGAAAGGATTTGTAATGTCATGTTCATTAATTGTACTTTATTATTGCTTACTGGTTGTGATAGAATTTTGGATATGATAAATTATCACACAAAATCCTGAAAAACACTTCCATTATTTGAATATGACGATAAAAATTTAAATCGTTTAGGCTTCCCGGTGTTGTACGAGTTGTGATGCAGTGAGTATTAATTGGGAACTGAGTGTCACTTGAAGTAGTACCCAATTACTGAATCAAGTGTTCGGATGTCCTTAAACTAAATTAACAAACAGGTTGATAAATTATTTGAACATGTACTATTAAGTGATAAAATACCGTCAATATATGCAACAAACATCAAGTTTATAGGGACGTACATGGGCGATGAAGGTACTCCTTCATATACTACAATACCTTCATATACCTTTAAGCTATACTATAGCTTAAAGGGACTAGCTTAGGCGGTCAGATGATTTTAAATGAATATTATGAACAAAAAATCGAAAATTTGAGCTTCCGGATTCTCCCACTCACCGACGGAACATAACCAAATGAATTTGGTTACTATATGTCGATCTTCCGTAAGAGGGTGGTCAGGTTACCCGTAATGGTTTCCTGATTTTAAATCGAAATGAAAAAGATTATTTACTAGGGGCGCCAACAGACCCTCAACTTCGACTCGCTACGCTCGCGAAATCTGGGGTGCCGTTTGCATATTGAGCGAAGCGAACCCACACGAAAAAAAATCGAACAGGGGGACAGTACAATTCGATTTAAAAAAATCTTCACGCGCTTGTCATTGTAAAGCAAATTTTTCGCGCGAACTTTTATCCAATGGGATATCAGTTTTTTGACGATTTTTCCTCAACGACATGACATTTTTCATTTTTTTTAAAACCATCACCTTAATGTGTGTCTTTTTGATAGGAAAATTTCATAATTTTCCGTCAAGTAGTTTTCGAACCTATTCGTGACAAAGATTGCGAAAAAGTCTCCAGTAGAGCGCTACGCTCAATAACTTATTGGTTCAAGTAGCTGTACAGTAAATGTGTATTTATTCTATCAGGTAAATAAATATAAACGCTACAGAATGTTCCATATTTTCCAGACAAGATAAATAATTTGATAAATAAGTAAGTCTTTATTACTGTTAACTTACACAGGTACATCGGTTGAAATCTACTACTAAAAATATACTTAGGTACATACTACATTTCATAACATACTGGACTTTTAATGGTGACAGTAGACCTTATACGTGAATATGCATTCTTTTTCAACGTTTTAAAACCCTAAAATAAGATAACAAGTCCCAAATGCACAATCAGAATACACAGTATCAGGTAACGCTAATGTGACGTCAGCAGCAAGTTTCCCCAAAAAAGATAAGTTATTATACTATTCAAATGCACGTATATGTATTTATCTAGACACAAAGAGAACTGCTGATAGCTTAATAGAAGGAAAAAGGTCGATCACAATAAAGAATAATACCCTGGAAAAAAAAACCCTTAATTTCGAGGAAAAAGAGAATTGTGATTTCAAATGTTTGTCCTGACTCCGTAATTGAACAAAAATTTAATGAATTAAATATCAAAATAATGTCACCAATATCGTTCCTGAAGATAGGAATGACAGAGCTAGCATTCTCACATATATTAAGCTTTAGAAGACAACTTTATATTACCCCAGAAGATGAAAAAAGGTTACCAGAATCAATACAACTAATGTTTGAGGGCATAAATTACTGGATATATATATCTAACGACACATTCAAATGCTTTTCTTGCAACAATTTGGGTCATATAGCCAAAAATTGTACGCAAAATACTTCAGATCCCTCACCTTACATTGAAGATATACAAGCAATGGAAGAAATTAACCAAATTTTCAATAGAAATGATGATTAAGTGTCTGATACTATACCAACTTCCTTACCTTCATCTATACAAGAGAGCCCACAAGTATTATATGTAACCAAAGGAATTAAACGAATTTACTCACAAGGCACCAGTGAAGCGTCAAAACCAAAATTTACGGAATCCCCATGTGTACAAAATAACGACTCAGAAATATTAGATACAGAAACAGGTGAAACGGGAAGTATGATATCATTAGCAGAGGAAGAAGTTAAGCTAAGGACAAAGAAAAAGTTAAGAAAAACGTCACTTACAAATGATGAAGAAGTATGGGAACATATCGAACACAGTATGGCGGAATTAACTGAAAATATAACATTTCCTATTAATTTAGACCAATTCATCAGCTTACTAGATAATACAAAAGGAAAACAAAATATTAAAGAAACCGTTTTTTGGAATACAGATAATATAAAAGATCTGATGATGATGTGAAATAATTAACACAATAAAATGAACAAAACCTTAAAAACTATGTTCTCGGCTCTCAAAGAAACTATTTGATATGTTAAAGCACAGCCCTCACCCATACCACCAAGAGATCTCCTCCAGAAATTAGTAAAAATATGACAATCACTCATTTCATAAAACTATATTAGCTATAATTATACCTTTAATTTTTAATCATTGTTAAAGTGTAATTTCATGGTAGTTTAGTTTAAATATGGATATTTTGTAATGGAATGTTAATGGTTACTTTATGGGACTTCCAAACATAAATTTGTAATTCGACAGTTGGAGCCATCTTGCATTTGTTTCCAAGAAAATATATAACAAATATTTCAAAAACTGTATACAAGCCAATAGAGCTAGCAGTGGTGTAGCAATATTCATAAAAATTGATACAATTCCAGAGCAAATTCATATTAACACACATTTAGAAGAGGTGGCAGTAAAAATAAGGTTTCCTATTACTATGACAATGTCCGACCTTCCAAATAGTATGCCATTAAATAAAGATGATTTGAAAGATTTGATCAATCAATACCTGCGCCCTTTATTTTTCTAGGAGATTTAAATAGTCACCATTTCTACTAGGGCTCTGAAAAATGCGATTTAAGAGGTAAAATGGTAGCTGAGTGGTTGGATGATGAAGATAGTGTGTTACTGTTAAACAACGGCCAGCCCACACATTTTAATTGTAACACTGGCCATACTAGTAACATAGACTTAACTTTGGCTTCACAAAATATAGCTACATATTTTGAATGGAATGCCTTAGATAATTTGTATGATAGTGACCATTTCCCAATTTTTATAAAGTGCCATACTCCACATAGCATTCCCAAAAACATAAGAGTTTCGAAAAAGTGGAAGTTTGAGTTAGCCGATTGGGCCAAATTTCATAAAGAGGTCGTCAATAGTATTCCTAATTTAATAAATATAAATGACACGGATGAACACTCAATAAATGATATCGTAAAAAACTTTACTTCACTAATAATAAAAGCAGCAAATATATCAATACCAAAAACCACAGAAATAGACATTAGACAGAATAACTTACCTTGGTGGAATAATGATTGTAAAATTGCCATTAAAGAAACTAAAAAAGCTCTAAGAAAGTTTAAGAAATTTGCTAGAAATAATCCAAATTCGATTTGTAAGATACAATCTTCTTGTATTCTATCTTACAAATCGAATTTGGAGCATTAAAAGAGCATATTATAAACGACTTCTAAAAGAAAGTAGACAACGATATTGAGAAAACTGGGTATCAATTATAATTAATAAAACTACAACAGGAGTGATGTGGCAAAAAATACACAGAATTAATACATATAAGCTAGGATTTCATAATGTTATAATTAAAAAATCAGATGGAAGTTTAACGTCTATTCCAGAAGCAACTACTTGCCTCTTAGCAAATAAGTTTGCTGAAAATTCTGGTTCTAAAAATTATGAAGACTAATTCATTGTACACAAAAACGTTGAAGAAGAGACATACTTATTTAGATACTACCGATAATAGTAATCAAATCAATACAGAAATATCTATGCAAGGAATATTATTAGAGGTTTCAAAACTAGGTAATGCTAGCCCTGGACCGGACAAAAGATGAGGGCAAAGTAGCTGGCGGGTCACAGATGATTTGTGATCACCGCCGCCCATGAATTCCAGCAACATCCAAGGATTTACCAAAGCGTTCCCGGCCTAGGAGGTGGGAGTAAACGACTTTTTTGAAGGTACCCATGTCGTACCGATCTGGAAATACCGCTGAAGGGAGTTCATTCGAAGAGTAAGTTTAAAAAAAATGTTCTTAATTCGCACAGTGGAGGATCGCCACGCATCCAGGTGGTACGGATGGTATTGGAAGCAATGGCGCGCTGTGCGTGATGAAATTCGGCGGTAGGCATCAGATCGAATAGCTCTTTGAAACACTCCCCGTGGTAAATGCGGTAGAAGGCGCACAGAGATGCAACGTCTCTACGCAATGCCAAAGAGTCGAGCCGTTCACAGAGCACGGGGTTCTCGACAACCCGAACGACTCTCCGTTCCGTACGCGGTCAAATGGTAGAAGCTGATATTGGGGTGATCCGGACCAGAGATGAGAACAGTACTCCATGTGTGGCCGGACCTGCGCCTTATAGAGCGCAAGTCTTTGGCCAGTTTTGAAATACTGCCTCGCTCTATTGATCATGCCCAATTTCATTAAGGCCAACTTAGCCTTGCTCTCCAGATGACCACAAAACTGACAATTGCTCGAAATGTCGAGACCCAGTATTCTGATACTTGGCGAGGCAATGAGGGGAGTGCTCTCGAAGAGCGGTGATACGACAAATGGGGTTTTCTTAGTGGTAAACCCGCAAACCTGTGTCTTCTGGGGATTGAACTGAACGTGGTTCATTTCACCGAACTCAGAGACCATCCACAAGGAAGTCTCTATAGAAGACACAAGTTTCCTTCGGCACTCGTCGACGTTTTCTCGAGAGAGACCTGCACGGCCGGAATATACCGCATCCCCAGTGCTGTCATCCGCATAACAATGTATGTTGGAAATTTCCAACATATCATTGATGTGCAGGAGGAACAGAATTGGGGATAGCAAGCAGCCTTGGGGTCCACCAGCATTCACGGGCTTGGGGTCCGAGCAAAAATAGTCGAGAACGACCTTGTATGCTCCGCCCAGTTGGAAAAAGCTGGTGATCCACTTACATAAACTCTCGGGAAGCCCATAGGAAGGCAGCTTCGAAAGAAGCCCTTTGTGCCATACACGATTGAAGGCCTTCGCCATATCCAGACTAACTGCCAGACCCTCTCCCTTGCGTTCAATAACAGTTGCCCAACGGTGCGTAAGATATAACAGAAGATCACCAGCCGATCGACCATGGCGAAAGCCATATTGCCGGTCATTGACCAACTGATGATCCATGTACGTTAGGTGCTGTTTATTAATTATGCTCTCTATTACTTTGAAGAGAAGAGAGGATTGGATGAACAAGGGCACGCTTCCATGAGACCGAGACTACTCCTTTAAGGTAGGAGTACTGAAATAGACGCGTTAGCGCTGGTGTCAACTCGGGGGCACATGTCCGTAGCACAATTGGAGGGATACCATCTGGCTCACTCGACTTATGAACTTACCAAGGAAAAAAGGGTTTTTCCGATGATTTTTTGCCGAAACACTATTTCGGACAGTAAGCTCTGACACCGCGGGATAATAGGCGGTGTATTCCCTTGGTCGTCCAAAGTCGAGTTGGAGGCAAAAAGAGAGCGGCTTTCTCTTTTGCTGTGTGGGCCAGAGAGTAATCCCCTGTGTGCAGTGGCGGTAGGGATGGCTGGCAAAAGTTTCCCAGGGAAGCTTTTGGAAGCATCCAGAACTTGCGCGTATCAGGCGGGTACCTTGCCAGCTGATCACCAATTTTGACGACATACTTGAACTTTGCTCTAGCAATTTTCCGTTTGAAGAATTTGGAGGCACGATTATATTTCCTCTTCAGAGCTCTAGAGTTCGGATCCTTAGTAACTAACGCATTAGCCCAAGCTTGATAAGCCTGCCGTTTTCCAGCAGCTGCAGCCCTGACAGGCGCATCAAAAAAAGGCCGCGATCTGCCAACAAGTGGTACCATAGATCTTGGTACAAATAGTTCCATGTCCTGAAGTATCACATCAGCTATAGCCACAGCGCAGTCACTACGATCGTTGGAAGGGAAACAAATCGGCCCCAATGGGTACGATGCAAAACAGGATCGCATTCCATCCCAATCTGCTGACTTGTAGTGCGAGCCGGACGTTGAATGGACCCTACACTCCGTACCAAGCAATGATCAGAGGACCCTAAGGGAGCCTCGACAATGACTTGGTATTTTCCGGGATGTGTAGTCAGCAGAAGATCCAACGAAGAGGGCATATGGCTGCCCCCATCCAGTAGACTAGTGTGCGTCTTGACCAACTGGGACAGACCATTTGGCAGAGCAAAGTTAAACACAGATCTCCCTGCGTAGTCCGTGTGAGAGCAGTTCGTCAATCTTTGCCTGAACATGGCCCAAGAGTTGATCCGTTTCTGCATTACCACTATGGGACCTGTAGAGGCACGCGTAGACTCTGACATGGTCGTCCATGTTCACGCGCAGCCAGAGTACGGACAGGTCCCTACCTTCAAAATGACCTGACAGTAGTAGACGTATGAAAATAGCTAAAACTTGTGACATAATTTTGACTTCGAAAACACTAATATTTTAACGTTGCGAACTCTGCCAATTTTTCCATTCATCAATTTTACATTATGCCCAGATTTTCTTCCAGAAATATATTTCAAGTCTAATGTGACTTGAAATATGACAATAACTATTTTCGATTGAAATTAGAGATGTGGGCAGTGATTGTTGTTTAATTAAGTTTTTTTTAGTACTATTCAATCGGGAGCTGCACTACAGCGATGTTGACAATACGAATGCTGGAAACGGAGAGCATAGACAAGATACCTGAAAATAAATACTGGATGTATTTGTTTATTTTAATATTTGTATTACATGCAAAAACGTATTTATTTTATTGTATTTATGTCTACTAAAATTGTCAAAACAGTACAAATGAATATGTCCTTCAAATGAAAGAATATCGGAAATGCTTCCAATAGAAAGAACTAGAAAGGTCATGACATTGAATTCAAAACAATAAATAAGCGAGTAGTGTTACTAAACTACGCAGAACGTCAAACTAAATGTGGGTAAAATCGTAATTTATTACAAATGAAAACATTTATTTTAGTAATATTAAACTTAAGAACTGAATGTTTTTGGAAACAAATAAGCATTATAATTTGACAATATTTTAATACAACCTAAATATATCATTAAGACAACGTAGGTAGCATCTAAAAAACTGAAAAGATTGACAATTTATATAATTTTTGACCAAAGAAAAACACAGAATCCAAATAATAAAATAATCATATTGCTACTTGTATATTGTTTTATGTGGAAAATATATTTCTTTCTGATTTTTGAAGTTTTTCATATTTAAAATTTTCTAGGGCACATGCGAGTACTATTTGACTCGTCAGTCATATTAATTATGATGACTAGAATTATTTTGATTAATTATTTTTATTATACACTTGTATTACAGGAATGATACTTATACACAATACCTAGAACATTGACAACGCTTCTGTATCTTAAAAATATTTACTTTATTTTATGATCTCTTGTAACTTTAGTTTTTGTTATTGATTGATTTTATAGCTCATAATAAAACTATACATTTTATTCTAGTGCTGTTTTGATATCGCAAATTCAGATTATATTGCCTTTTAAAATACATGGGTACATACTGAAATCATTAACTCTACATATACATCAGAATTTTCTTATAGTACAATTTAAATATTATCCCCTAAAAATCAGAAAGCTATTCTTGATTACAATAGTCTGTAGTCCAAGTGCTGATAACATGGTCAGTGGTAAGACCTATTGAAGAATCCTTAATTTAATTAGTAACGATAATAAAGAATAAAGATTTAGAAACTTAAAATTCCTTACATGAGAATAAAATACGACCATATTCCTCAAATAAGATTGCATTAGTGGTATTATTTCGCCCACGACAACTGTTCCTCTTTTGTTATTTGTTATAATATAAAACTTTTGTTCAATTTAAAAACTTTATAGTTGACGCTGTGATGAGAATTGTAGTTATTCAATACATAACAAATATATATTAATCGATGGAATTGCTCAAATACTCGTATAAAATAATACATTAAAATGAATTCATTTTATGAAAATTTATCAGAAGAATTCAATTATAATTTAAGTAGTTATTAAGTACTTTTTAAACTTATTTCAAGTCTGCAACTACTCGAGAAACTAAATAAGGACTTCAGAATTTTTGGGACATTTCTTTTTACTTTAATAAGTGGAATGAGCGACTTGACAACTGATTCACTGAACAAGAAAAAGTTGGAAACAATACCGAACTTACAATTAGAGAATCATAGTATCAAGGAAGGATTGTCATCGTTTTTTATTCAATTGTACTAAATATTTTTTTTTATTATTTAACAGTAATTATAATAGATGTACTAAGTTCTATTAAAACGTTGTTATATTTGGAACTTAAAATGTCTAAATGTATTCTATACAGAGACTTAAACGGATATACATATATTTTTCTTAGTATCCTTGAAAGAAGTTTGGATTTTTTACAAAAGTTAAAAGTCTTGTGTTTTTATTAAAGTGTGCGTTATAGCAACCAAAAAAAACTTGTTTTGTTTACACAATTACTGAATATTTAATTGAGTTATCAAATTGGATTAAGTAAAGTAAATTCTTCTGTTGTATTCTGTTCCCTTTAGGTTTCCTATTTTTTCTAAATTTGTTTTTTTTTTCATAAAACAATTTAATAAATATTCTCAGACGTTAGAAAAACTAACCGTTTCTTTCTTTGGTATAAAATTTTAATGAATAGGTTTGTTAAGTAAATTTATTAGAAATATATGCTCAAAATGATATATAAATTTCGTCATCAAAATTTAATGATGTTCTAATTTATTAATATAAATACTCGTAAATATATTTCTGTTATTTTTAAATACAAAGGTTATTAAAAAACTTAAAAGATTTTAATGTATTACACGAAAATGAAGGCTGTAAGATCTGCTTGCTTAAAATTTTATCAGAATTAAATAATAAATCTGTTTTAATTTTAAACATAATAATGAAATCTGTTTTGCCGATAAAAATGTCATTAATTCATTGTTTGATCGCTCCTCATAGGGATATATTGTTTGATAAACATCTGCATTATCGTCTTAATCCATTAAGCCAATCGAAATTGGATTAAAGCTAGTTACGTGTTCGATAGCAATAATATTTGAAAAAAATTTTTGGTGCTAATATTTAAAGATAATCTTTCCTTGTAACCATTTTTTTTAGTAACCTAACTGAAAGAAATAAAATTGACGTGAAAAATTCATAGTATTTCATATTAAATATTGAATCTGAACATCGTCTTTCTTTTGAAACACTCACCACTTCTTAACCATCATCACTTAAATCTTACTATCTACTCGTAATAACGTAACATTACAACAACCACAAAACCATAATTTCTAAATCACGTAACAATTAGAGATTTAGCAACAGATTTGAACAGTTCTACTATATATAAGATTGACACGTAATTTCTAGAAAGCTTAAGATAATTGTGCTCTACTCTAGAAGATAATATTTGACTTGACATACACCGTGTTGCAAAACACTTTTCTTTGTTTCAATTACATTGGTGTTTCATTTCTTCCTTATTTATAAATTATCTATAATGTACGATGTTATAACTTTAATGTTTTCTAAAATGATAATAAGGATTTCAAGATATCAAACAAATAATTTTCTTATTAGCTCCGGGGTCATTTTTTTATCATAAATGGTTTAATATTAGATTTTCTCCAATTATAGATTTATTTTAACTAGCAGTATATCATGATGTAAAAATATTTATTGATTCTAAAACAATTCATAGACATTATAGGATCTTTAAAACAAAAAACGTGTTTCTATTAAATTTTAGTGTTTTTATTCAATTTCAACTTGTATTGCTCAATAAAAACTCCCAACCGCACAGCTAGTGATTCAAAATATCGAGGTCTATTATTTGGAAATTACATATTACAGAGCGAAGACATGACGCAAGGGGTTTTACTAGTCGACTCTTATATTAATTAAATAGAAAACATTCAATTTACCCCAATGCGGACATCTTCTCTAAGGAGGTCTCAACGGAAGAAATATCTAACAGATCATTATAATATGTAATAAATGGTGTTAGAGATTGCACGTAGCCTTGCTAAGCCCAACTTTTCGTGGGCATGTAGTGAAAGAAATAACCATTCAAAATTCCTTTATTCTTCTGTTCTAAGAAGAAGATTATAAACAGTGGGGGAAGGCCATTTAAGATAGGAAGTAAAAAAAGGCCTAGTTATGGTAAGATATATAAGATATCTTAGGAAATATTCGATATTATTTTATGTATTGTGTTGTGTGTTGGACTAATTTAACATTTAATAAAGTACAACGTACTATTCCATTCAGGAATTTGTGAATATATATATAATATTACAACTTTTAGTCCCATTAATACACAATTACTAAATTATATATACTACATTAAACACAAAATTCGTTTAAGTAGATTAAGGACTTCAAAATGAATTCCGTTAAGTTTGTGGAACTTTTGCATACTCAGTTAGAATATCTGATAAGCTGATCGTCTTTCTTCAACTGGCAATTAGTTTAAACATATTTTTAACTTCTGATTAATTGAGAAATTATTTATTTATTTTGTAACTCTTCCGTTTTTGTTTAAATTTCGTATTTATTGTGTCGTTTGAGGCTTAAACTAGTTTATTTGTATGTTATTTCATTAAACATGGCAGAAACTTATAGCTAGAAAAGATTTGTAAAATAAGTGACACATTATTTATATTATATTAAGTACAAAACCTTGTTTCTTTTCATAGGATATTCATTCATTTTTTTTAATAGGATATAAGTAATTATTATAAGACGGTATCTTGAACTAGATTTGCATAATTTGTATTTAGTGATAAAGGTTACAATTGTCTATTAATTGGAATCTGGGTATCACTTAAAGTAATACTATTATTAATAGTATTAAAAATGTACTTTTAAAATTACATTTATATATATTTATACTATTACTATTACTACTACTACTACTACTACTAGTACTACTATTACTACTACTAGGAGGCAAAGACGAAAAGATACCTCTTACAACTAATCATTACCAGCTTTATAGTAAGGCACATGGGAGATGAGCAAACAGGAACGAGTTTAAATATTTTGAAGCGAAAAAAGCCATAAAATTAAATACAAGTGTAGGATAAAACTGTAATTATACTTACTTAATTTTATTTTAATATTTTATGATTTCCTTTGTTATATGTATATTTTTTTTTGAATAAGTTAAAATAAAGCTATTTTAAAATAATAAGTAGTTTATTTTGCAAAATACAAAGTATTACTTACTATCATGATTACTTTGTATTTAAATAGCAAAATGAAGATTAAAGATTAATACATATTAATATTACAATATATACCTAATATTATTATAGTCTCAAGTATTGTTTTAAATATGTATAAGTATTTGCGTGAGTTTAAAAAAATATGTTTAATAGATCGACATGTTAGTCATGTATTAATATTTGCTTGATGATGTCTGAAAATCACAAATTTTGAAATTACTTGAAAACTTAGAATAGATATCCTATTATTTATAGCTTCTTCGTCCTTTGCCGCAACACCTTTGGATAACAAATAAGCTAGTAATTTACTAACTAGCTATCAAGGATTAGATTGAATATTATATATAAATAAGTATGTAACAAGTGGACAATATTTTTTAAATAATTTTAGGTACTAAATAAAAAAATAACGTTTAAAAAAACGTTAACTTACATTAGTTATATTATTACTTTCACTTGTCATCTTATTTTTATATTTACAATATGTTACCTATGTTACCTACTTTAATTATATATCACAATCATTTAAATTGAAATATAATGTCCTATAGTTACGCTACCACTACTATTGTGGCCAAAATAGTAAAGAAAATTGCAGAATAACTATTATACATTGTAAGTGAAATTCTTTTAAGCTCTATGGAGTACAATTTTAGTAACTGTGTAAGAGATTACAATATTCAATTACATCATACTATATAGTAAATAGTGTAATTATATATATACGAGTATATATAATTACATATATATAATTACACTATTTATTACTAAATTCTGAACATTTGCTATTGTTTATGCTCTAATGAAAAAATTTAATATCTAAAAAATAGAATATAAAATGATGCGAGATTAAGAAAAGTAGAAACTAGTATGGTCATTAATGAAGTTGGGTTCTGACTCACGTTGTATCATTTCAAAGTTATTTGATAGAAGCAGAATTTGAAAATGACTCTGTAACAAATATACCTTCAGTAAACCATTATTTCGTAAATACAAAGTTCCTAACGTGTTGTTAAATGAAATTTAACTCGTATCATTAAAAAATATCATTTATAGTAGTATATAGTTAAATGTATTAAATATTTTATATACCTACAAACTACTTTTGAGTGGATTTCACAAGTAACCTGACGTTTTTTTTTCCAATTTGAGCTTACTTTAACTGTTATTATTGGTACTCATTGATAAGGAATGTAAAAGCTCACGTCGCTGATTATACCTAGATCTGAATATTATTCAAATGATTACTGATCAGGATAGGTTTGAAAATGTTTAAATAATATTACCCACTGCAAAATAATGACTTTTATTTTTTCTGTCTGTGTAAGGCTTTGTTTATTTAATGTTTTACATGTACAAAATATGTACGATGTAGTACGAGTATTTCAATCCAAATTATTAGTTACTATTAATAGATTTAACTAATTTAATTAGAACATTATTAATTAAATTATTATGTAAAATAGCAACATCAATAAATTACATATATTAGTAATGCACATAAAATAAACTATGAACATAATTTTTTGCTTTAATTGACAAGGGTAGATGTACTTACTTAATCCTTTAAATAATAATAGCCATTCTTAATGTATTGCTATTATAAATATTTGCAATCAAAACTTTTCTGGCACATTCTGGCACAAACTGGCTTTATATATTTTTTTATACAATATCTATCATGATAGTTTATCATATTTTTATCTTATCCTAACAAATATGAACACATTAAAATTTTAAACCATGCATTATATATATAATTTGTATAAAATACAAGATATAACATGTAAATGTACTAATAGTCATCTAGTCGTTTCAAAATGATTGACTTTGAATTAATAATTTGTTGTTCGGAATTTCTAAAAGAAGGTAATGACATATCTAATATCGATTGTGTCAATAATAAATGTATAAAAATATCAAATGAATATTACCAAAATGTTCCTTTTAGAGTCCGTTGCTGAGTTCAGTGAATCAATCTCATTAAATCATTAACAATCTCGATGAAATGTGTTTGCACCGTATAATGCTTTGTACAAACCAGACTACTTTGGCAGCATCAGCTTTCATTTAGTTGAATTAACAATAATTTTAATAGCATGAAATAATGGGTGTTTTTTTAGAGGTATATAACTTTAGGTTCAAATAAAACACCGTTAAATGGCGTTAATTGCCATGAATTTGGTATTATTCAAAAATTAATGCTTTGCCATTTTTATTTGAATATGATTTCCGGCATATGGCCACCTCGACTGGCTCGGAGAAAGTCCAATCGGGAAGTCCAATTTTCAATCACTTTTTGCAGTAACGGAGGCCGTATATCAGTGATAACGTGGCGAATATTTTCTTCCAAGGCGTCAATCGTGTGTGGCTTATCGGCGTAAGCCAGAGACTTCACATAGCCTCACAAAAAATAGTCCAGCGGTGTTAAATCGCATGATCTTGAAGGCCAATTCAAGGGTCCATTCCGCGAAATTATTCGTTCACCGAACGTTTTTTTCAATAAATCAATTGTGACACGCACTGTGTGGCATGTTGCACCGCTTTGTTGAAACCACAGCTCCTCCACATTAAGGGCATGCAATTGTGGAACAAAAAACTCAGTGATCATGGACCTGTAGCGGTCACCATTAACTGTAACGTTCTGGCCGGCATCGTTTTTGAAGAAATACGGACCAATGATTCCACCAGACCATAAAGCACACCAAACAGTGACTTTTTCTGGATGCAACGGTGTTTCGATAATGGCATGAGGATTCTCTTCACCTCAAATCCGGCAGTTTTGCTTATTAACGTACCCATTCATCCAAAAATGAGCTTCATCGCTGAACAAAATTTTCTTGTGAAATTCAGGATCAACAGTAAGTTCGTTTTGAGCCCATCCACCAAATGTACGGCGTGCCCCATGGTCGTGCGGCTTCAATTCTTGCGTGAGTTGAATTTTGTAAGCTCGAAAACCCAAATCTTTCCGCAAAATTTTCCATAAAGTGGATGGACACAGCTCCAATTGTTGAGCACGACGCCGAATGGACGCATCTGTTTCTTCCTCGATACTACACTCTACAGCAGCAATAGCTTCTTCGGTACGAATTGTACGACGTCTCTGAGGATGCGTTTTGTCCTGTAGAGTAAAAACGGTGCGCAAACGATCCATGTTTGCTCGAATTCATTGCTCTGATGGACGATTATGCCGACTGTATAATGGACGAAGAGCGCGATGAGTTTCTCGAACTGAACCATGTTTTTCGTAAAAAATTTGCACAATTTGCAGGCGTTTTTCAGGTGTCAGTCTATTCATGATAAAATGGCAAACCAAACTTAACACAAAACAAGTGACAGCTATCAAAATAGCGCGCATATTAAACAGTATTGCCAACTTAAAGTTCTATACCTCTAAAAAAAACACCCAATATATTGTTAATAAATAAAAAATACATTACGATTATTAGTTTTTATTGTTCCTGATAGAAAATAACTGAAATTGTATGTACAACTCGAAAAACTTTGAATTGATTATCTATGTGGAAAACATTTAAATGCAAGTAAAACTATTATATTAATCATAAGTCATACTGATATCATCAGGGACATCATGATAGAAGACATCATCATCATTGATGGTTTGGACTGGCAACACTGGCCCAGGCAAAACGTCAAAGTGCAGCTCCCATATAATTAATTAGTATAAAATATAAATAACTATTATTTGATTAAAATAAAGTGTAATTACTCATTAAAATACGTTATCAAATATAGAAATAATATTTAAAAGTAAATTTGTAGCAAGAAAAGTGTGTAACACGATAATCTTCGAAGCTGTCACTTTGTCAACGGCAGCATTTCAAACTTTGGGGAGTATTTTGTTTCAATTTAAATATACATTACACTCATTATACTGCACAATACTCATTTTAAAGTGAGTGACGTCCATCCACACACTCGGGCTACGTTATTGACTCACTTTGCTTGACTAGTTGGAAGCAAAGTTGAAGACAAAAAACATTGGCCCCATACAAAACCACTTACTTTATTTTACTTTACATTATATAAGCATTTAAAAATCATTTTAAAATCGTTCCCATAAGCCTTTATTGCCAAAGTGTTAGCAGTAATACCTATTTAATAAAATTATAATATCTTAATCATATTGATCTGAAAAATAATTCATATATAATTAACTATATTAATAACTTCATTAATTCATTGTTAAATTTCTTTTATATATATTAACATTAATATAACCATCTTTTAATTATTTTATTAACTTATCCAATTGTTTTAGTTCATTTTTATTTGTTCATTTCTTTGTTATTTATTACAACCTTTCTTTCCTTTTCTTACTTACACTAAATCCTTTCAGTTAACAATGGAAAAAGTAGTTATGACCCGCAAGACCTCTAAATTAAAAAAGGCTTTAGAAGAACTAAGATCTTCTAAAGATTTTTGCAAAAAACTACTGCAGGAGCAAGAGGACAGTGAGGAGGAAATTAGAAACGTTGTAAAGAGAAATACTGATCTTAAAGGTCAGCTCGCTGAACTACATACCAATTACTTGGATATTGTGGCTCAGCGAGACCAGTTAAATAATATAGTGACGTTTGACCAGTGCAGCATTGAGCATGAGAGAGCACTAGATCGCATTTCAGAACTTGAGTCTGATTTGATACAGGCTAGAAAGTCAATTTCAGACCTGGAACCATGCAAACTAAATATAGAAAGTCAGCATACTCATAGCTTATATGAGGAACTGGTTGAATGCAAGTCACAACCTACTCAATCAGATTTAAATAATAGAAATCCAGTATTAATTGATTTAACACAGGATGATTTAAGTATTGTGCCCCCTATATACTTCTCAAGTCATAATAAATTGAAGAAGTATATTAAAGTAAACAAATTAATAAAAAAATATAATAAAATAATAAATAATAAGTTTTCAGCTAAGAAAATAAATTATCTCAAAAATAAAAATCTAAATTAATAAAAAAAGCAAACTTTTTTAATAGAAAACTGATTGAGAGTAGGTCTATGTATGAGCGAGACACCCAAAACTTATATGAAGAAATCTGACAAGTGACTTTTTCTTTACAATCAATTAATAAAAAATATGAATCCGCTCAACAGCAGATTAAGGAACACATTGAAGCCACAAGTAATTTAGTGGACTTGTGTAATTATAATTTGGAACGGTTTGAGTCTTTAACAGATAATTACTCTAATTGTAGTTGTGTGAGTAAAAAATTAGATGAAGTTAGTAAAATAAGCTTTGAGGTGTTGGGTGACTCGGCTATACATAATAAACTTAGTATTAAAGATGTAGATATTATGACAAACAGTCAAACAATTAATAAGTTCTCCGCTGTGCTCCAAAATAATTACTTTGTTTTCTCTGACCAATTAGGTCAAGGCTTTGGGTCCCTTTTAAATAATGAATTAGATAATTTATGTAACATATGCACGCCGGGAGCCAGTTACCAACATCATGTAAATAAAATGATGAGCTACAATTTGATAAAAAATAGTACTATTGTATTATTACATGGAGATGGTTTGTCCGTTAAGAAAAGTGAAATTATTAAAAATATGGAAAAATTATTAATTATAAATAGCAAAAATAATTGTAAATTTGTATTGTGCTCATTTCCATATTCATTATCTTATTCGGACAAACAGAACAAATACATATATAATCTTAATATGACATTGTACAATTTGACATACCGTCATAGCGACGCTTTTCTTTATTTTGACATAAATAAATTTATTTATAATAGTTTTAGAATGACAAAAGGTACAATGTATCTGCCTCAGTATTATAAAAAACAAATTGCTACTTTAGTAGCATTTAATATAAAAAACTTCGTTATAAGGGATATAACGAAAAATGACATTAATCACAATAATATAACTGTGATAGAAAATAATCGTTCCACTTTAAACTGAATAATACGACAAAGCCTAAGCTATTTAATATTATCCATCAAAATATACAAGGCTTAGGTGGCAAGGAGTCGGAAGTGGAACTTTTTGTTAAAAAATTCAATATTAGTTTATTGTGCATTACAGAGCACTGGTTGTCAAAGAGCAACAATATTATAAATATCGAAAATTATAAATTGTCAAGTTCGTTCTGTAGAGAGAAAGCTATTCGCGGTGGCTCACTTATCTTAGCTCGTAGTGATGTAGTTTTTAAGTCTCGTTCAGACATAGTGGCGCTCTCTGTCGAGCGAATTATTGAACTATCCTGCATTGAGCTCAATGAATATATTATCTTATGCGTGTACCGACCCCCCTCTGGAGACTTTGGTGAATTTGAAAATAAAATGGAGGATATTTTAACAACACTTTGTAATAAAAACAAATCGGTGATAGTGTGCGGCGACTTCAATGTAGATATATTACAAGTAACTTCGTGTATTGTTCGTTTATTAAATTTGTTTAAATCCTATAACCTGTTAAACGTCTTTTCGGAACCTACTCGAATAACTAGTGTTTCCGCGACTTGTATTGATAATGTGTTCTGTCACTGTAACGTATATGAAGAGAGGATAATATCGAATTTAAGTTCAGACCACTGTGGTCAACAATTTTCTCTCTTAATTAATCATGAAATTGCAAGACCCCAAAAATTCACTTGTAGACCAATAACAAAAAATAGAATGCTCACTTTTAAAAAAAATGTTGCAAAAATAGTGATTAAAGGAAATGTAACCAATGATAATCCGAACAATTTATATAATAAAGTTTTCGATTTATTGTTAAATGAATTTAATAATATCTTTAAGCCAAAAACGTTTACGAAATACTTTAAAATTAAATTTAGTGATTGGGCTACCGTAGGAATATATAGAAGCAGAGAAAGATTATATGATTTATATGGTGAGAGGCAATGTAATCATGATCCGGTGTTCTTAAATAGAGTCAGAAATTTCTCTAAAATATTTAAGAACGTTTGCGTACAAGCCAAGTCCATTTATATAAAAAATAAATTTTTAAATTCAGAAGATAAAATAAAGGCAACTTGGGATGTTTTATCTAGTTTTACTGGAAAATCTAGGGCTCCCAATGGACCTATAAAGTTAAAAATTGATAATATTGAAATAAATAAAGAATCAAAGGTGGCGGCTGTTTTTGAGACCTTTTTTACTGAAATCCCAATAACAGTCACACGTAATTTAAATTCCTAATCATCTGTTGCAATCGCGGAATTGAACAAAAATGTTAAAGTCAATAATAAATATTTTGCTTTTAAACCTGTTTAAAAAATTATAGGCCTATCTCGGTTTTACCGATCTTGAGTAAGGTTTACGAGAAAATTATTTTAAATCAGATTTCAGAGTTTATGTATAGCAGTGGGATTATGCATAGTGAACAATATGGTTTCACCAAAGGCAAATCAACGACTGATGCGGGTGCTGCGCTTCTTAAGCACATTTACGACGCGTGGGAGAAGTCGCAGAATGCAATTGGGGTGTTTTGCGATTTGTCCAAAGCCTTTGATTGTGTGGACCATCGGACGTTACTATGTAAAACTAAACCACTACGGTGTACGTAGCGCTGCGGTTGATCTTATTGCCTCTTACCTGAATCAAAGAATCCAGACAGTTTACGTAAATAATTCTAAATCGTCTGGTTCTCACCTAAAGATGGGTATTCCGCAAGGATCTATTCTGGGCCCCTTTTTGTTTTTACTTTATATTAATGACTTGCCCTTTTTTGTTAAGGGTCTGTGTGACATTGTACTCTTTGCTGATGACACCTCGCTTATTTTGAAAGTTGAGCGTGATAGGATTAATTATGACGAAGTAAACAGTACTTTGTCACGAGTCCTGCATTGGTTCGAAATTAATAATTTAGCGTTAAATGCTAAGAAAACTAAATGCGTAGAGTTTACACTTCCTAATGTAAAAAGTAAAAATTGTAACTTGCTCCTTAACAATGAAGTGTTAGAATTGATTGACTCAACAAAATTCTTAGGTTTAACATTAGATAGAAAGCTCCAGTGGAACCCCCATCTCTCAACACTCGCAGCCAAACTCAGCTCCGCCGTCTTTGCAATTAGAAAAGTTAGACAATTAACGGACATAAATACGGCTCGACTTGTTTATTTTAGTTATTTTCACAGTATTTTATCTTACGGTATTTTATTATGGGGCAGTGCTGTCGAAATTAATTCTATATTTATTTTACAAAAAAGGGCTGTGCGGGCTATTTATAACTTAAAAGCTAGAGATTCTCTGAGAGATGTTTTTAAAGAAATAAGTATTCTTACAGTCGCTTCCCAATACATATTTAATAACATTTTATATATACGTCAAAATTTAAATAGTTATATAAAAAACAGTGACAGACACGCGATAAATACGAGAAATAAAAACAAACTCGTAACGCCAAAGTTTCGGCTTCAAAAAGTTAATAAATCCTTCATGGGTTTGAGTATACGCATATATAATAAAGTTCCACAAGATATCTTAGACCTTCCATTTCTTAGTTTTAAATCTAAAATCAAAAGTTTATTGTTAAATAAAGCTTATTATAACGTTCAAGAGTTTTTAGTGGATCGAAATATGTGGAACTCAAGTTGTTGAATCATTTGCAGGATTTATATTATATTATAATATACATCACCTATTGTTATATTTCTTTTGAAAAGAGCAACTGTTGAGTTTCTGGCCGGCTCTTCTCAACAGAGCAGCATTCCGAGCCGGTGGTAGCTTGCTTACGGACGGACTACACTAACCTTTTTTTGTATTGTAATAATTGACGATTCAAAAGTGCGTGTAAATGCCTACTTGAATAAAGATATTTTGAATTTGAATTTGAATTTGAATTTGAATTTGAATTTGAATTTGAATTTGAATTTGAATTTGAATTTGAATTTGAATTTGAATTTGAATTTGAATTTGAATTTGAATTTGAATTTGAATTTGAATTTGAATTTGAATTTGAATTTGAATTTGAATTTGAATTTGAATTTGAATTTGAATTTGAATTTGAATTTGAATTTGAATTTGAATTTGAATTTGAATTTGAATTTGAATTTGAATTTGAATTTGAATTTGAATTTGAATTTGAATTTGAATTTGAATTTGAATTTGAATTTGAATTTGAATTTGAATTTGAATTTGAATTTGAATTTGAATTTGAATTTGAATTTGAATTTGAATTTGAATTTGAATTTGAATTTGAATTTGAATTTGAATTTGAATTTGAATTTGAATTTGAATTTGAATTTGAATTTGAATTTGAATTTGAATTTGAATTTGAATTTGAATTTGAATTTGAATTTGAATTTGAATTTGAATTTGAATTTGAATTTGAATTTGAATTTGAATTTGAATTTGAATTTGAATTTGAATTTGAATTTGAATTTGAATTTGAATTTGAATTTGAATTTGAATTTGAATTTGAATTTGAATTTGAATTTGAATTTGAATTTGAATTTGAATTTGAATTTGAATTTGAATTTGAATTTGAATTTGAATTTGAATTTGAATTTGAATTTGAATTTGAATTTGAATTTGAATTTGAATTTGAATTTGAATTTGAATTTGAATTTGAATTTGAATTTGAATTTGAATTTGAATTTGAATTTGAATTTGAATTTGAATTTGAATTTGAATTTGAATTTGAATTTGAATTTGAATTTGAATTTGAATTTGAATTTGAATTTGAATTTGAATTTGAATTTGAATTTGAATTTGAATTTGAATTTGAATTTGAATTTGAATTTGAATTTGAATTTGAATTTGAATTTGAATTTGAATTTGAATTTGAATTTGAATTTGAATTTGAAGTTATGACGAAGCTGAATGTCACTCAGAAGTGCAAAGATCATGTTGCAGCATAGAATGAAGTGTCTCGATGAATTAATATTTATATACGAGTCCAAACATCTTTATCAGGAGAGAGGCGACATTTATTTGGTTTTCTAACCAAAGTGTGTAAACATTTTTTAAATAGTAATTTTACTTGTGGCATCCTTTCAATGTTGCTTTTGAAAGCGGTAGTCTAATTGGTAGATCATCGAAACCGTTTCCCAGGTTCAGATCCTGTCTATCTATATACTGTTTTCATTCTTTAATTAATAAAAATCTAAGTGGTTCTCTACGTACAATGTAGATCGTGTTAATAACATAAATTTAGAAGATTTTATTTATTAAAAGTAAGTTATGTCTCAAAATTTACATTTTAATAGACACGTTTGGCAGGCGGCTTGGAGATCGTACTCGTAGTGTAGTGTCACGGTACGCAGAGGACGCTGCTGCCTATCCTCCGGAAAACCGATCCCTCTGTCGCCTCTTTCGACATCACGGGAGGAAATTGTTAAATTAAATATATTAAATTCATCAGAAATACACACAGCTCTTTTACTTCCTTTTCGAGAATACACCTTCACCATGATTCCTCTACATGCACCAATGTTAACAAAATATAGTGACAAATTTATATAATAACATAATGTACGTATTATATAACAACAAATTCCAGGTCTGTCGAATACTGAAACATACACTTATTAGACAACACGTTTAATTGTTTTAATTATGTTGATGTTATGTTTATTCCCAGTTTATAAACTAGTTAAAGTTAGGTATGCCATGAGTGTTATCACCATAACATGGTTTTTAGTTTTTCTATAATGAAAACCAAATTTAGATATGGTAAGCAAAGGTACCTTTTTAAAAAAATTACATGTGTCTTCTTTTTATTTTTTAGCATATATTTTTATAAGATACAGAATTCTTATAATTAGCAGCTTTATGTATGTATACCGTAATATAATAAAAACATATCGATCCAATCTTCAGAGTACCGAGCTTATTTTTAAAATAATATAGGATCTCTCAAATATTAACACCTTTATTTCAAATTATGAAATTATATTTTTATAACTTTACTTTTATGCTCGGCAGTTTCTATAAAAGATTCCATAACTTTCAATCTTTACGGGAAACTCCCGATGATAAAAATTATAGCCACTTATAATACCGCGGTCTTGTAATTCATTATAGAACGATGAAGTAAATAAATTAAATAAATAAAAAAAAATATTCAGGGGCAGTCTCACTCTTTGTTCCATTTGCATAAACGCCAATAGTCAATAAGGTCTGAACTATGGCCTTTTTACGTAGATCAATCACTTCAATCTGATTACTATAAGTATCAGAATACACTTTTATTTATTTTATGCATTAGTTGTAATGGTTTGACTATAACATTTGAGTTATAGTATCGGAAGATTGATTTTTATAGACATATAGATAGACACATTACTGGAGTCTGAAATGCAAGAATTGCATTACGTTATAACATACATCCCATTTAACATAAGTTTCATTTAAGTACGATAAGGACAGGTAGTTGGGTGCAACTTGTGCGATCCGGAGACAAACTTCAGAATGAAGTGCATCAAGTTTGATAAACTGTCTCCCACTCGAATAGAATATCTGTTAAGCTGGTGCATTCTTTTTAAACATATTATAAACTCCTGATTGATTAATATTTCTTTATTATACAATTTATTCTGTCTTATCTTAAGTTTTTTCTGTTCGGTTTAACAATAGCATAAAAATATAGTTTGAGAAGATTTGTCGACTGTTATGATAATTAAAAGAACTATATTGTTTCTTGTTAACTGTGATAGGATATTTATTATGATAAATTATAACACAAAGTCCTGAAATAAAATTCCGTTATTTGAGTATGATGATAAAAATTTTAATCGTTTAGGCTTCCCGTTGTTGTACGAATTGTGATGCAGTGAGTATTAATTGGGAACTGAGTGTCGCTGCAAGTAGTACCCAATTACTGAGTCAAGTGTTCGATCGCCCTTAAACTAAATTAAAAAGCAGGTTGATAAATTATTCGAACATGTACTTTTTAGTAGAAGATAAGGACCGTCAATATTTGCAACAAATATCCAGTATATAGGGTTATACATGGGTGATGAAGGAGTATAGCTTAAAGGGACGAGCTTAGGCGGTCATCAGATTTTAAGTGAATATTTTGAACAGAAAAAATAGCTTCTAAAAATAGATAGATATGTATGATGATAAATAGATATGTAGGATTAGATGAAATACTTTAATTAAGCTCCATTTAGTACAATTTTGTTTTAGTCATTGGGATAGCGTCCCGTCGCTGTACCACTTAATTATTTGCTTTTTTTTTCATTTGTCGATTATAGGATGATAGATTAACTGATCTAAATTTTTTAGCTATTAATCACGAAATTTCAGAAGCGAACAATATTAACAGTGTTATGAAATAATAATTCCTTAAAGAAATAATGAACAAAAGTCTCAATATGGAAACAAAAATTGTATGATATTTTTGTTTTATTAAATATTGTACATATATCGCAAATTTTTCATTGATTTTTAATTTAGATTAAAGATGAAGTCCAGTTGAAGTAAATAAAATATGTTGTAATTATAAGACATTACAAGTGAATTTCTTAAGTAAACAAAAATCATTATTGTTTTTACTGTAAACTATAATTTAGAGGGTGGTAGATTTATCTTAAGTCCCGATGGCTTAAACTTCAAATCCACGCTATTGATTTAAACTTCAATCTTTCATTGCATTTCCCAAGACTCCTGAAACATTTCTCATTATTTAAACGTTCTTCTCCTGAAACCAAATAGTCAGATGATTTATTCCCTCAGTCCATACGTATAAACGTTTTAACTATATACTAAGTACGAATAAAGATTAAACATCGAGCTTTGCACTCGAGATCCTGCATCAAACGAACAAATATTCATTCAATGTTTGTTTCGATAAAACAATTGATAGTACCTACCTCATACTACATATAGCTCTATTTAATCGAGCAAATACATTTTTTAAAGATAAAATAAATGACTGAAACAATTTAAAAATGTCTAATTTACTGTTTTTCTTAATGCCGAATTTTCAAGCTGTTATTTGCACATGAGAAGATGATTAATGTTAGTTAGAAACTACAATGTTACAAAACTAGGGACTTATAAAAGATTCTTTATTAAAAAAATATTTGGAGTTATTGGTTATAATTTTAGAAAATTTTGAATTATTTAATAGGTATACTTAGTACCTTTAAGTAAATAAATAGATTATAATTATAATAGGTTAAAGTTATAACTACTAGAAAATGCTTGTATCTTTTGATGATGTGTTTAATCGTAAACTCAATAACTCAGGCAATGACGGTTTAGTTAGTTATCGGTTAAAATGTATTAAAATTAAGACGTCATTGCAAAATGTAAGCGTAAAGTCCAATTCTAAGTTTTTATTACAACCATCAATGCATCATGAAAAGACCAATTGTAGTAAAATTGTGGGGAAGAAGTAAGTCAATGCAGAAGAATGAGCAAGAAGCTCCATTAAATCTCACTCTTTACTTAATGTATTTTATATTACAATACCTACTACTTGTAATACTCTATAAATAAAGCTCCGGCCTCTAAAACTTGTATTAATGAAAAAAATTGAAAAACATCACTGTCAGCAAAGTTCAAACATGTCCTGACCTTTATATACCTACTAAAAGTTTATTATTCATTCAAACAAAGTTGTACAATAACATAATTATATCTAAGATAAAGAATACAATCATGTAAAAATTATAAACATATCATGATCTAGTTTTTAAGTTAGAATTGAAATATATAAAATTAATATTGTGAATGTGTATATATCGAAGTCACGTATACAAAATATAGTATAAAAGTGTCGCCCGACTTTACTGTCATCTTCTAATTCTTTATTCTTAAAAAGGCTTTTTAGTTTTTTATGAAAAACAATAATATTATGTTTCATTTTAGTACTTACACCGTACACCACTTCTGACAATCAACATTCCACACATATTTTTGATATAGAGGGACAACAATGAATTGCCTTTTAAAAGACATTTATCATGGACACGACGACTGGTATTATAGATAGCAGGCAGTGTTTTTGAGAGAATGAGAAATTAAACACACATTTGTCTCAGACACCGAGAGCTTCTACCATGAGACAATACTGTGAAAGTGTCCATAGTAAACATCTTGCGGGGATAATAATCACCGGTCTAATCTTACTAACCCGCCACTTATTTCTGACTGACGGTAAATTATTACCTGATATGAATGTCATGATTTACATATATAAATAAAAAGTATACTAATTAGTATTAATATTCTAGAGCAAACTGTTATATTGTAATTAAAGTAATTAATAAATTAAAGTTACAAAGAAATTACTTCTTTGTTTAGGAATTTTCCCTTTCAAGGGTTTACAGCATAGAACGGAAGTTAGAATTTTCAACTAGTCATAACAATGTTAATTAAGTTCTAACTTTATTATATTCTATAGAAGCTATATGTAATATGTATATTGTCTTTTTAATACACAAAAAATAACCTGCGTCTTATAAAAAATAACTATATAACGGGTTTTATAAAATTTATAAAATGATAGATACTGTATAAAAGTCTAGAGAAGTGTAAAATTATTATTATAATATCCCAACACTATGTATTTCCTGTTACTTTTTAGAAATAAATGTTTAATATCCTTCCACACTAGATTTTTTCCGTTTTATTTAATATGACGTCATACATTTATAATTGACATGATGAATATAAGTTTTTAGTTCTAAAATGTTATGTTATTTGTCCATATTTTAGAATCCCTGGTAGATGCCACATAGTGAACATAGATTTTGTTTGTTTTTTCTGTCTCTAATTTTTATATTGTTTAAAATTAAATTATTAGGAATAATAAGGTATAACAAGCATTAGTTTGCTGTAAATACCTATATATTATTATCTCCCAGAAGGGCTATCCTATATTAAAAAATCCACAGTGCCTCAGAAACTAAATCATACTATATAATCGTTCACAGAACTACACTTTATATTTCAACTATAATAGAAATTCTAATTTCCGAACTTAGAGATAACTGAAGGAAGATTGGTTGAATTCCTTGGAATTTAACCAATGGAAGACTCTTGAGTCTTCAATCTAAATAAACTTATAATAATTAATTATAATTTATTCTGAAAAATAAATTTCTTATTTAATTGCTAGAACAACGTCAATTAAAATTTTAGTTCAGTGTTAATAGTAGTAGTAGTATTGGATAAATCACATCCTATTCGGGATTCGCAATGCCGTCTAATAAAAAAATTAAAGAAATGCACATGCTAGTTTTCTAGCGTTTGTTGGAAAAACAAAATAAAAGTGATCATTTACTCAATAACGGACACTAGTGGAACGAACACAGGACGTAATTGCTCTGCACTGCAATCACCACTGAGTTATGTAAGACGTTGCAAACATTTCCCTCGGATGCGTCTCGGTGCACGGATCACTGTCACGTACAGTGACCCACACCTGCCTTGGTCTCCTCTTGTTAATCTCTGCCAATCACTCGGTTGTTGCATAGCGGCAAAGTTAGTTAATCTATTGGCCTTTTATATTAATAGCCCTATAAAATATGTTTCATTTCCGACCTTTATAATTACTTAATTAATCACATTGCCATTTGCATGTTGTAGTACTTTTTGTAGACCAAAAAAGTTAATTCCTAATTGTCTTGGATCTCCACAGCAGACCACCATAAGACAATACTATGAAAGTTTCAGTTGTTAAGTAAAATTCTTGTGGCGAGATATTGAAAATTAGTCAACTGTCAAGTCAGTTTTCTAGTTTGCGGAATTCGCAACTAGTATTCCGCGAAATTTAAATTGAATTGATATAGGCATATTAAGGCATGCTTCAATAAGAATTAAAGGTATTATTATGTAAATACTAAAGTAGAATAATAATAAAATATTGCTATTTTCGCGGGACTTACGTTGAAGTATTTTGTACTACATTAATATTTAAGTTAAAAAAGTTACTGCGTTATTAAGGAGATATGTCGTTCAAGGGTTTACTAACGAGGAGTGTTAAAACCCATCTCTCTACACACAATGTTAATGAAGTTAGTATTTTTAAGTTTTCCAAACAATATTAGTTAAAAGTTCGATGTAAATGCATGTGGTAAGTTAAAAAAATATGTTGTTAATTGTTACTTAACCATTTTTTTTTCAATTGGTGAATTTCCAATTTTCTTCTTCTTCTTCTTCTTGATGAACTAAATTGTTACTCGAATTTAATACATGAATACATAAAAAAATGTGCATTAGACACAACTGAAATATTTTTATTAAATAAGGTTCCTTTTATAATAATCTCTTAAAATAAAAAAAGCGCTATTGCCAATGAAGCAGCAAAGATATATATATACTCAGCTCCCTTATTTCTAAGTACGAGAATGCAGTCAAACACTTGTTGTTTAATTTTTAATAGGTAAAATCATAATCATTATCAACCAGTTGTAAACCTTTTACAATAAATACGTAGATGAAGGAGTGTGAAATTTAGCAAAGTTATATATGAAAAATGCAGAAAGCTATTATTTTAAATAACAATAATTTAGAAACCATTGAGTTAACAATAGAAAATGTTACTAAATACAATACGATTCAGATTTATTGTTTACATTTACACTGACATGGTTAGTCAGTGTTAAAAAGTCGCAGAGATTCGCCAATGAATATGGCTTAAAAATATTTACACCACAATTTTTTTTATTATCGGCTTAATTTGTAATTATTTTTGAACAAAATAATAAATGACATACATCCGGTAATGAAAATAAATTAATAGATGTACATAATTTTCTGATAGATATAAATTAACAAGAGCAAATGAATATTCGTTTACAGAGTATTTTATTTTAATGCATTAAAATGTGGCTTTTTGTATTTACATATATTACGTTACACATTACACTCATAATGGACAACCACCAATAACGATTGATTAAGAATTATAATTTTAACCGGACGGACATCGTAAAAAATATTATATCAAAAAACATATTCCGTATTAGAAGTAAATACTGTCAGAAAGCATTAAAATATACCTTGTCAATATTAGGCAGAAAGCATACAAGTATATCGAGAAACTAAATATAAGACGATTAAAAGTTGAAAAGTCTAAGATTGTGAGAAGCGTGTCAAAAGATTGCTGTTAGCACTCTTTACTTTACCTAATGGAGCGTCTTTTCGTTCAATTATTTGAGATATTTAACCTAACTTAACCTAACCGAATTATTGGAGACAAAATGAAAGGAATTATTTATGAATTGGCTTCTTTTTTCGTTATTGGAACATTTATTTTTATTTGTTTATTTTTTTATTTATCTTAATATGTTAGTCAGTAAATTAATATATATATATATATAATATATATAATATATATATATATATATATATATATATATATATATATATATATATATATATATATACTCATATTTATAAGTATATTATTAGTGCTAAGAAAATTGTTTATTACGCACCCATGACGATATTTTAGTACCAAACATAAAGTTTAGATGGCAGTATAAGCAATTTAGATTGAGAAAAGATTTTGGAATACCATCAGATTTTATTTATTAAAGATTATTATTTAGTGAAATATTTTTTGTTATTTATTAAATGGTATCTTTTTCTATATATAATTATGTATTACATTTATATGTATTTTATTCTACTAGATAGTGAAGAAATTTAATTTAATATTACACAAAACAACAGAGGAATACTTAAAACTTGGTCTGATTTTAGTAACGTCAATAATATCGAATTAACCTCTGATTAATAGTGAAATTTACAATAATTAATGTGATTAAAATTTTAACTCGAAGATACTCTGTACAATATTGTGCTACAACATCAAACGTTGGAAAAGTTTTTGCAAATTAAGAAATAAGACCTAAATTTATTAAATAATGTTGATTTTTATTGTTTTAAATTACTTATACACATGCTGGCCATGTTAGGCTTATGTATATTAAAAATATATAGAATTAATAATAAAGAATTCATTAACTGGATCAGGTTTCCAACTCCAACAGTGAAGGGGCATGTATAACTGTTAGCTAGTTGGTTATTGCCAGGCCTATCATCAACCTAGTCCTTTATTGTATAAAAAGCTTTGGAGAGGATATCACGTTTAATATAAGTAAGCATTATTTTGTGGTTCGTTACGTTGACAGGTTTTAACAAATTTTTTTGAAATGAATTTCATTGGGTTAAATTATTTTGTTGTTTTAGTAAGTATAAATTTCATAACTATTATTTTATCTATATCTTTAGTATTAATATTATGTATGTCGCGTTTCATAAATATTAACACACAATGGTGTTTAGCGTTTAAACCATTTGCATTTATATAATTTTTTGATATATTGCAAATAAAATGAATAATAAATAAAAGATCTGTCGTTCAAATTCCGACTAAAAGCGGTCCAATGATGAAACTGCAATTTGGGATTTTTACAATGAAATCAATTATAATTTATTAATAATTTGTAAGTTAATATTGAACCAAAATATTAAAGAAGTTAGTCAATGATAGAAATTCACAATGTCCTAAATATTTTGCAATAAGCTGTATTATTAGGACATCTTGTTCCCTGGTTTTATCAATTTGCTCGTTGGCACAGAGTTAAGTACAAAACGTACCTATTTCTTATGTCCAATTATTATTTATTTGTAATTATCAATAATGGATATCCTATTATTTTCTAAGCGGTAGAGCCTAGGTGTAGTTTTTTGGCTGCAGCTCGTATTGGGCTGGCTCGACCGGGGAAGGACCACCCTCTCACAGAAGACCGACGTCTTGTAACCAAATTCATATGGTTATGTTTCGTCGGTGAGTGAGAGAATCCGGAAGCCCAACTCCGCCTCCCCCCGCCAAACACGAAAGCGATGCCAATAAAAAATATACCCCAGGAGGGTACCGGCTTTGACGAAGCCGGGGAACCCCTTCCCGAGCAAAATCGGGTGAGCGATTCTCGGATTTTGCCCGGGCTGCCCGTCGTATCTAGGGCGGGCAAAGCATCGCCTTTTATGTTTACTGAAACAAACAACGAGTCAACGCAGCGGCACCCCGCCCTACTCTAAATGTGGACTTATGCAACATTCGGGGACTTCATTCCAATTCAAACACCGTCCATTACCATCTAGAGACGGTACAGCCGGTCTTGTTGTTTTTGACGGAGACTTATATATCTCAATCTAGCGACACAGCGTACCTGTCATACCCCGGGTATAAACCGGGGTATCTGTGTTCGTAAGGAAGGAGAAGGATATCTGCTACCGTCGCCTTCAGGTTTTTGAAGGTCGGGACCTGTTTGTACTCTGGCTGCGTGAGGACATGGACGATCATGTCAGAGTCTACGCGTGCCTCTATAGGTCCCATCGTGGTAATGCGGAAACGGATCAACTCTTGGTCCATGTCCAGGCGAAGTTTGACGATCTGGTCTCACAGACCCAGACACAGATCATTGCTTGGTACCGAGTGTAGTGCCCATTCCACGTCCGGCTCGCACAACACCTGCGACTCGACGGTTTTGGCACTACAAGTCAGCAGATTGGGATGGACTGCGGTCCTGTGTTGCATTCTACCCATGGGGGCCGATTTGTTTCCCTTCCAATGATCCTAGTGACTGCGCTGCGGCTGTAGCTGATGTGATACTTGGGCATGGAACTATTTGTACCAAGCTCTGTGGTACCACTTGGTGGCAGATCGCGGCCTTGGTTTGATGCGTCGGTCAGAGCTGCAGCTGCTGGCAAATGGCAGGCTTATCAAGCTTGGGCTAATGCGTTAGTCACTAATGATCCGAACTCTAGAGTTCTGAAGAGCAAATATAATCGTGCCTCCAGATTCATCAAACAGCTGGCGAGGTACCCGTCTGGCACGGGCAAGTTCTGGGCGCTTTTCAAAGCCACTCTGAGAAATTATTGCCAGCCATTTCTATTGCCACTGCACACTGGGGACGACTCTCTGGCCCACACGGCAAAAGAGAAAGCCGATCTTTTGGGCACTTTTTTTACCTACCACTCGATTTTGAACGACCACGGGAAAACACCACCTTTCCAGCTTTCTCACTGGGCGGAGCATACAGGTCATTCTCAACGGGTTTTGCTCGGACCCCAAGCCCGTGAACGCTGGTGTACCCCAAGGCTGCGAGCTATCCCTAACTCTGTTTCTCCTGCATATCAATGATATGTTGGATATTCCCAACATACATTGTTATACGGATGGCAGCACTAGGGACGCGGTATATTCGCCTGCCGTGCAGGTCTCTCTAGGGAAAACGTCGACGAGTGCCGAAAGAAACTTCTGTCGTCTATAGAGACCTCCTTGGGGATTGTCTCTGAGTGGGGTGAAATGAATCACGTTCAGTTCAATCCCTTAAAGAGACAGGGTTTACCACTAAAAAACCCTATTTGTCGTATCACCGCTCTTCGAGAGCACTCCCCTCATTGCCTCGTTAAGTATCAGAATACTGAGTCTCGACATTTCGAGCAATTCTGTTTCGTGATCATCTGGAGAGCAAGTTGACCTCGATGAAAATGGGAGTGGTCAATAGAGCGAGACAATATTGGAAACCTGGCCAAAGACTTGCCCTCTATAAGGCCCAAGTCCGGCCACACATGGAGTACTGTTCTCATCTCTGGTCACCCTATATCAGCTTTTACCATTTGACCGCGTACAAGGGAGAGCCGTTCGGATTGTCGGGAACTCCGTGCTCTGTGAACAGCGGGACTCTTTGGCATTGCGTAGAGACGTTGCATCTCTGTGCGTCTTCTACCGCATTGACCATGGGGAGTGTTCTGAAGAGCTATTCAATCTGATGCCTACCGCCGAATTTCATCATCACACAGCACGCCGTCGCCTCCAATACCATCCCTACCACCTGGATGCGTGGCGATCCTCCACTGTGCGGTTCTCAAGTACATTTTTTCAACGTACCACTCGAATGGGGAACGAACTCAATTCGGCCGTATTTCCAGATCGGTACGATACGGGTACCTACAAAAGGCGTTTACTAGGCCTTCTAGGCCGGCAACGCTCTTGTAAATCATCGGTTGTTGCTAGAGTTCATGGGCGGCGGTGACCACAAATCATCTGTGACCCGCCAGCTCGTTTGCCCTCTTACATAAAAAAAAAATATGAAAAGATGTATTAGCAACTTCTATTCTATTTTGCAAACAGAGATCTATTTTTTTATTCATTAAATACATGACGTCATTGTAAGTAAAATCGAAACAAAGGATTTTAACATGAAATTTAGTCGCCATTCTCAAGCTTTTTTATATTTAAACCATATTTTAAATAATATTAATATACAAGTTACATAGTTATTCATATTGAAATTTTTAAAAATTAGCTAATTGTTGAATATCAGCGGGTAACTAGTGTATTACGAACATCAGACCGGTAACTAATGCATACTTTGACTATGACTTCGTCACACACTTTATCTCATCATATTCTGTTTTTTAATGATTAATTACGTTTGTTGATTCTATATACTTATTATTACTACTATTTTCCAGTTAGTAATATATTTCAATCAGTTTTTGGTGTGTTATACACTGTTGTAAATATGAGATCATGATTGAACTTGCTGTATAGTGACATATTTTTTGCCTCTTTTATTAATAATAATCCTAGAGCCTAATTGTAAGCATTTAATTTGTAGAATGTATTGTCAAATAGCTAATTGAGAAATGAATTATATACCTGCCAATTCGTGATTTAATTATTATAATGCCCACTTTTTATTTAAGTACTTACTTATAATCTATGTATTTAATTACAGTAAGTAAGTATATAGTTATCTATAAAATAGTCATACTTATATTACTGATAAAATGTATATTACTTATACTTAATTAATATTAATAAAAAAACGAGTGTTTTACTTACTTTTTTATGAAAGAAATTTAAGTTATAGTAATGCAAAAATAGACTAACTAATATTTGCTTTTATAGTATTTTATCGCTTAATAAAATGTTTTATTAAACACTTATGAATACATATTAGTACCACTCTTACAGTCTAGATGACTCTGCTAGCAATAAAGATCGTGTTAACAGTATAAGGTGTCGGCAAGTTGTTATCTAACGATATAATTTTATTTTCTTTAATGTTTTTAGTATAATTTTAATGTATGTGGTGTCTAAAAATATAATTATTAGTTTGCTTTCGATGTCTTTAATAAATATGACTTCAATTATGATATACTATTAGATACTTAACTATGTACATTCATTTACATAAAACGTATTTCGGAAGAGGGCTTCAAGCTCAACCTAATTCTTTTATGGCATTTTTTGCCACAGGCAAATAATTTGTTACTAATAATAAACACTGAATTTTTACAATATATTCAGAAATCTGAAGTGGAATCTTCAAGTATCAGTTCCAGAGAATCAACCCTGTCAATTATACGTAGTGCTGCTAATATTTATTATATATTATGTTATAAGCAACTCCAAATGTGGGTACAAAGTATATTAGTAGCAATAGTTATTGATAGTAATTAATTAGCATATTTAAATAGGTATTTTGTTTTTGTTGAATTTCGTTTATTTATTTGAATAAAAAATATGTATAGAATAAAGAATTCATCAACAGGCGAAATCTCGAATACTATCACGTCACTTTATTAACTAATTATTTCGTTATGTTGTTTGTTTTTTGTTTGATGGGCGGGGAATTGGGTAATTTTTTCTTATTAGATGTTATATTGTCTTGTAGTATATGTTTTCAGCTAACAACTGTGCTTTTAAATTTTATAAAATAGAATCATTGCAATATTGTCAAACCAATTAAAATATGTTGTATGAAATGAGCAGAGAAAGTATCGAGCTATAAAACAAATATATCATAATTCCATGTAACAGATTTTTTATAGGTTTTAATAATAAAATATGTACCGATAGTTTTGGGAATAGTTATATAAAAAGTTATAAAGAAAATGACATTTTTTTTGTTTTCTCTTACAGGTGTTTCCCAATTTTCAACAATCTATATATATTATGAAATCTGCATTTACATAACTATTATAACTAAATACTAAACACTATTTTACGAAATTTTAGTTAGTTCATATTTTGTTTATTTACTTAGTAAGTCAGACCAATTTTTCCCTTTGTTGTAAGGTCTAGGTTAAAAATAGGTATTATAAGATTTTTATAATGAGTCTAGGTCTAGAAATAAAGTAAATAAATACCTATTTATAACAAAAAATAATAATAATATTCACACTCCTTGTGTCCTTCTATAGAAGCAGAACTAATTATAGATGCATCTTAACATTAGTTATCAAATAATTTTATTTAAAAGTATATTTCAATTTTACTCACTTCATTTTGAAGGAAGAAATATCTACTTTCTTCCTTATTTCATTGCAAAAAAGGAGCAATTTATTATTTTACTTCCGAGTAGTTTAAATAAATTATGTTTCGTATTGTCTGCTTGGTATGCCTTACATTCTTTGTAACTATTTGTTTTTTTTGTTACTATATTTACATTTTTAACATTTACGTGTTCACGCTTTTAAAATATAGTCCCAAGACCCATGCTGTATTTTACCATATATTACTCAAACAATTCTTCATAACTAATTTTATTTTTATGAGACGCCCAATTTCTCTGACAACAACTCTCGATAGTAGTACTTAATAGGAATAGTAGGCATAATATATGTAGGTTTGACGATTATTAAAAATATATTACTAATTATTATGTTTTTTTGTTCATTATCCAGATAATTATCTGATTTATTTAAAAAAGTATACTTTTTGCAAAATTTATGGTTTGATCAAAAAATCCCCTCCTTTCAACATATGTCAAAAATAATTACTAAGCTGGTGATTTTGTTTCAGTGGCTTAGTTAATATTATTATGATTTAACACCCCCCTTGTCCTACAAATTGTATGGCACATGATCCTATATTATCCTATCCTATTATATATGATATTTAATAACTGTACGACAAAAATATCACTTGAAAGGTTAGGTCTCTATCGTCCATGTGAAATAATGCCCTACAAGAAAACAGGTGTATGTATCTCTAGTGCGACAGGATGATCCTCCTCTTTTAAAAAGATGTCTTTGTGTGCTTATGGTACAAATTAAAATAAATTACATTTCTTGCCAAGCTGCTACTCGTTGGCAAGGATTATGCTCAGAATTATAAAAAACATTCTCGTGTATAAGATAACAATATACTTTTCATTTTACATTTATTATAATTTATGTTATAAATATTATTACAAATGGTATATTTATTGTATGTACGGTTTTTTAGTTACATAACAATGATTAAAATTTTGTAAGCTATGTGTTTAGTGGTTTTAGTGCAAGCACAAATTTACTGAGGGCAAACGACCAGTCAATACAGCCGCACCCCGCTGCATTCTAAATGTGAACTTTTACAACATCTGGGGACTTCAAACAATTTAAAAACCGTCCACTATAATCAAGAGACGGCTCTGCCGGCCTTGTTGTTGTTGACGGAAACTCAGATATCTCAACCTTGCGACACAGCGCATCTACTATATACCCTGGGTATAAACTCGAACATCGTTTTATACCACACGCCAGGGTACGCCTCCATACAGATTTATATACAGATTTATTTGTAAAGGAGGATATCTTCTACCGTCGCCTTCCTGTTTGTGAACTTCAACGTGAACGTGTACAACAGACACTTCAAGATTATTTATATGTATAGTCATAACCATTTTATTATTTATAAATGTACCGCGTAATATTCTAATGCCCCAGAATTGTATGAGAAATTTATAAAGACGAATAACAACCTTTGTTACCTACATGTATCACAGCTAATGGTATCAAACATCAATAAATTTAGGATGTAATAGTCTATACGATTTTAGTTTGTATCACTTTAAGAACCAATATAATAATTCACTTTATTAAGGAGAAGTGCAAGTACTATTTTTTACCCGAGTAACTTGATTCTTGTCCACCCATAATTTTCAGTAACTTTTTCCACGAGGAACCGCATGTGTGTGTACATGTAGGTTTATACAATTCTTTTAATTTGTTGCTGTAATTCCTGTTTTATTGGTGGTAAACTGGAATAATTATATGCTACCAAATATATTTTTATATTTTTATTTTTGGTTTTAATACGTTTTTTTACATAACTTATGTTGATACGAGTATAATGTTTTTTGTAGGCTTCACATACATATTTCAATACATCCAACTATCTCATTTGATGTTGTTAATGATAAATGATCACATTGAAGGAGTTGAATAAAAGCTTTTAGAACATTTTTATTTATCTTTAAAATACTGAAAGATCTTATTTTTCTATTACAAAGAAAATCAGGATTTTAACCATTCCATGTAATAACTCCTAGGGTGATTAAACAAGATAGCTTAGCATAAATTTCTTTATGTTCATTTATTTCTTTATGCACATTTATTTTACTTTTGCTTAAACAAATTATTATTTTATTACATTTAATACCATTACAAACAAAAATTTTTTGAAAAATATAGGTTAAGTATTGTTAGTTAACATAATTAAATATTTAAGAAAAAGTACACTATTGGTACGTAGTCCGTTGAACTGGCATATTGACTTGACTTACCAGAACAAATATTACAGCAATGGGAATGCAGTAAAATAGACTGGGGTGTTTTTATAAGACATATTTTAAATAATATTTCGTAATCAAACAATAAATCTGTTCAAATGCTGCACTTACTAAAATATCGAAACGGGAATGAAATTAAGAGTTAGCTTTTCGATAACTAAGAAAATTTAATCGAATGAATAATGAACGATAGCGAATAAAATATACTTTATACTGTAAGCGGCTTGTAAAAAATGGAATGTCGAGATTTACATTTCGAGACTTTACTCGCCGTTTGCTTATACATACTCGTAGCACAGGAAAACTATTCGCTTTCCTAAACATTTTTAAATCTCGCCATGCTATCCACTGGTGAGTTAGAAACTTCAGATTTACATTATTAAAATAACACAATTTCAACTTTTACATCCCTAGATATTTAAATGGAAGACTATTCTTATAAAAACGCAAGTATTGCCCTACAAAAGGTTGGTTCACGTTTTACCGCCGGTTTTCAATTCTTCTTCAATGGTCTCTACTCATAAGTTCTAGACTCAAAATAATTCTTTCCTAAGATGTTCCTTGTCATACAAATTAAAATTTATTTAAAAAGCTGAACATTCAGTTTAAGTCACGTGATTGATGTTAAGCGATGCGTCGCAAGTAAATCTCTGCTACCTGCAAATTGCAAGGCTTATTATTCGATCCTTCTTTGCCATTAATGATATTTCTAGAAACAGTGTTGCTGTGTTAATTTTCACCTCTGCTATAAACTAAATCATCTGGGGAATTACATCTAAGCGGAATAAAAAATTAAGTATGGTTTAACAAGACAATAGAATATATCAACCTATAATATAGACAGTTTTATCAAAACAAGAAACATGGTAAATATGATAACAAACACTGTTATCTAGTCACGATATGTAACATGTAATAACTATTAAGTATGCTAATTGTTTCAGTGTAAAAAGTGATATAGTGAATTCAGGGTGGAGTATAACTGAAAATTTATGTTGGTTATAGAACTTAGCCGATACTAAGTGGTGAATGGTTTTGGGATAAAACATTACTTTTTAGTACATCATAAAAAATAATGATATTATAATTTTTGAAATCAATATATTTTGTAAGTGAATTCTAGTTAATAACTTACCTTATTATATTATACTTTTTAGTTGGGTTATTATATAATATAAAAATTGTGAAAAATCAGTTTTTTTGCTTTGCCATGGCTATATTATCTTGACAATAAGAAGTAACAATACCTTAAATATATGCTAACAAAATTCTCACAATAAGAGATTTCAATCAATTTCACCATAATATATTTCATCCTCCTATGTTCTTTAAGTACCATAACGCTTTGCAACCACCCATATTTGATGATCTTCGCCGGCGTTGGTAGACCATCAGAACAATCGGTTTGTTTTCCAGCCAATATGAAAAGTACGTATTAAAAATGTCATGGACAGAGATAAATTAAAATATAAGCATATGAAAAGGATAATTGTCATTAAATGAAATCATTATTCTGTCGATAAATTGAAATTAAAGTAAACATGACGATATTGCATAATATGATTTGCTCACAAAACGAATATTCATAGAATAAAATAAAATAATATTTTAAACATCTTAAGTTTAAAGTGTATTACTTTGTTTTAATGTCTAACTTTGGTATTTTAAACCAGAAGTATAGTTTAATGAAACGTATTCATTTATGTTTTCTTTTCAGAGCTTATAAATAAACTCACACAGATGCTGTTTCAATTAAATTTGTGATCAACGTAAAAGATTTTTTAAAATTTTTTTTTGAAAATTTTCTTAAATCGGATTAAAGTTAATTATGTATTATAAAACAAAGTATATTATTAACTTTTAACAGGTTATTAAAGGTTATTTTCATTTTTTGTGTTTATTTACAGAATACAACTTATTTTTTATAAAGACCGCAAAACTTGATATTTTATGTCTTTCGATAATTTTATATTCTTAATAACCAAATATATGCTATAGTTGGATGAAAAGTGGATTATGTAATTTATTACACTAGGTCAATGATTTTTATCTTAATGTTTTTGGTTTCAAACATTTCGTCTGACCATTATCATTAATTAATAAATGAATCAGACCTTAATCGATAAAATTAATTATTCAAATAACAGATTTTTGTTTAAAATAATCCATTGAGATGTTGGAGTTATCTGCTATAACTCTGTAACTAATATTATAAAATATTTAATAAGAAGGCAGTCCCCAAAACTGAGCAATTGTAAGTAGGTTTCACGTATACAGCATTAATATTTTTGAGATACTGTTACTATATCACAGATGTTGATTTTCTCACTTTGCTATGCGCATCTGCTAAACGATTTTCCGGAATAGAAAATGCAATCTATGTGTGTTACCTGACGCGACACGATCAAAAACACCTCTTACACGAACTAGGATATGGAGTATTAGAATAAACTTATTTGGTGGATATTTTTATATTAAAATAGAAGTTAAAGAAACATGTACTTTCCAAAACTAAAGATAGATTTTTATCAAAGCAAAAGCATATTTCCTTTAAAATTAAAAAATGTTAAAAATAATGTTTTTAACTTCGATTTCGCTCGTGTACAATGTAAAAAATGTAGTGTGAAATAAAATAAAAATAATAAAATTATTTTAAAATACAATATTTTTAAAACAGCGTCCAATAGTTTATGTTGCTAAGATTTACCCCATTCCACTTCAGGGATTGAATTTCAATATTTCATTCTTAGTGCCAACTTGTGAAAGTAATTCATTAAACTTTTATTATAATATTAGCTTCATCAATATATTAAAGTACATTTATTTTTTCAAATTTTATACATAACTGTTTAATTTTAGTGTCCTAAAAGGAGAGACTTGTTTAACTATAATTATTAAGTTACTTTAAGCAACTCAAGACACCGATGAAGACTTCTATACTTTTCTTTTCATATTCTTAATTTTTTTTATTGTTTTGAAATGTAATACATTAAAACATACATATAACAATTGCATTTCTCGGTAAGTTTACACATTGCGTTACAATATGTTTTTAATGAATATGTATACATTTTTATAGAAACTTCAACATGGGGTTAAGTTAAAGCAAATTGCATTAAGTTAATGGCGGTGGCGTTGCGGCGTTGGGGACCGCCAACCAACACGCCATGTTCCGAACGGCGGGAGGTGGAGGACGGAGCTACAACTAGCTACGTGGAATGTAAGAGGAGGAATGGAACAGAAGATGATTGAATTATTAGATGTGATGGATGACAAAGATCTGGATGTTATTTGTGTGTCTGAGACCAAACGAAAAGGCAATGATGCGACCGATTTGCCTGGCAACCGGGTCGCTTTCTGGGCTGGGGTTCCAGAGGGTGAGCGAGGTTGCCAAGGTGTAGGCGTGTTGTTGTCCTCTCGAATGGTTAATGCAATGGTAGAATACAAGGCTATCAACCCGAGGCTTCTTTGGGTTCGCTTCAAGCTGGGGATAACAAGAGTATTCTTGTTGGCCATTTAGGCGCCAGTATCCTCAGCTCCAGTGAGCGAGCTCGAGGAGTTTCGGGAGAGTGTCAGGGATGTTCTAAGTAGTGTCAGAGATAATGAAAAGTTGATAGTATGTGGAGATATGAATGGATGAGTTGGAACCGCGCGAAGTGGTTACGAAAGCGTGCTAGGCAAGTACGGTGATAAGAGAGTAAATGAGGCTGGAACGCTAATTTTGGAATTCTGTAAGGAGAAAAATTTGTTTGTGGCAAACACGATGTTTGATCACAAACGAATTCACATGTACACATGGGAGCGAGCGGAAGAAAGAAGTATAATTGATTTATTCCTAGTGGATCAGCGTATTCGAAGCCAAGCTATGGACATGAGAGTGTTTAGGGGTGGTGATCTGGGAACGGACCATTATCTAGTCGTTGCTAGAATAAGAGGTCTGTTTGCAGGTTGGCGCAGCCGCACGACGTGCCCTAGCTTGGAGTCGATTCCCGGGGTTGTTCGGTTACCTGTAGAATGAAAGGGGTGCTTTCGAAGAATGGTGAAATTTTAACAGAGCAAGCACACGTTTTGCAGCGGTGGGCGGAATTCTACAAGGAGACGTATGAATGTGAGGACGCCTCGGCCTCGAGTATCAGCGAAATGCTGAGTCCCGATGTAGCCGATGGTGAAATCAGTTTGGAAGAAGTGGAGAGCGCGATTCGAAGTCTGAAATGTGGTAAGGCTGCGGGAGCAGATGAAGTTACTGCCGAGATGATCAAATATGGTGGGCCACGCGTCTTGGACTTGTTCTGGCTTTTGTGCAATTTATGCTAGAAATCAGGAGAGGTCTCAGACGATTGTCGAGGTGCAGTCATCGTACCTTTGTATAAAGGCCAAGGTTCACAGATAGACTGTGCAAGCTATAGGGCTATCAGTTTGATGAGCTTGGGCGGTAAAGTTTATGCTAAAATATTAGCGAGAATAATGCAAGAGAGATCTGAAAGGCTGTTGTGGGAGGCCCAAGGAGGTTTTAGACCTGGAAGAGGGTGTATAGATCAGATCTTTTCCCTCCGCATGATCACGGAAAAGTTTTTGGCCCTAAGCCAAAAGGTTTTCTGTGCTTTTGTGGATTTGGAAAAGGCGTTTGACAGGGTTGTGAGAAAGAAGTTATGGGAGATACTGCCCCGATACAATGTGAACGGACCCTTGCTACAGGCTGTAAAATCTCTTTACCGAGATCACTCAGCCTGTGTGCGAGTAGGAGCTGGCATGTCGCCCTGGTTTGACATCCAATCGGGTGTTAGGCAAGGTTGCATTATCTCAGCTTGGTTGTTCAATTTGTATTTGGATAGTTGTTTCCAAGGCGTGAAAGACAGTGACATAGGAGTGAAAGTAGGTGACCTTAAAGTCAATTGCTTGCTATATGCAGATGATGCAGTGCTCATTGCATCATCAGAATGCGATCTGCAGGCATTGTTCACCACTCTGAACGATGGGTGAGAAAATAATGGTCTAAACCTGAATGCAGAGAAGACGAAGGTTCTGATATTTGAAAGAAATGAAGAAAGAACAGAATGTAAGATCAACGTGAATGGTAAGATAATAGAACAAGTGAATGAAGTGGTATATTTGGGAAGTATGTTTAGGAGAGACGGAAGATACGAAATGGATGTGGAAAGACGTATTGCTGCCGGTAACAGAGTCAACGGTGCTTTGACTGCATTGTTGAGACGTCAAAACGTCAGCATAGCTGCACGTTTGGCTGTATACAATGCTATTTTGCTACCGACGCTGTTATACGGCAGCCAAACGTGGGTAACACAGGAGAAGAATGTAAAAAGATGAATGCTGTGGAGATGCGATCTCTTCGCAGAATATGCGGAGTCAGCCTAGCTGACCGAATCCGCAATGAAGAGATCCACAGAATGGCAGGTACTAGTGAAGATGTTACAGTGAGAATGAAGAAGAACGTGATCAAGTGGTTTGGGCACGTCGAACGAATGAGTGATGAAAATATGGTAAAAAGATTTATACAGGAAAAGTTAGTGGTAAGAGAGAAAGGGGGAGGCCTCGAGTGACCTTTGAAAACACTGTATCTTTGATACTGGAGGAAGGTCACGTAAAAAGCACGAGGACCCCCCGGAGGGCATGTATGAAGAGGTTGATGTCTGTGGTCGAGGCGAAAGAGGTATGCAGGGACCGTAGCGTTTGGCGCTCCGTCGTCTCTGGCTACCCCGCAAGGGATATGGCGTGAAGGTAAATAAATAAATATATTAAGTTAATGCAGTTAGAGCATTTATCGCATCCTCATTCTGTAGATTCAGATAGTTACCGACTTGAATTAAGTATCCCCTTGAATTATAAGAGCCTTACTACCTATTGATATTTTATTAAACCTTTTAGGACACTGAAAATAAATATTTATATTGAATTGAGAGGGCGGAGTAAAGCAGCGACGTTCTTCTTTCGAATCCTTTGAACTATGCGGCTGAGATAGTTTGTAATTATGGATATATACTTACTATTAATTAAATATTACTTTGTTATATTTTAATCACCTTTTTGTTCTTAAATTGATATGCACAAAATTAATTAATTGGATGTCATTACTATTTAACGTAGTCAAATGTAAATTTTTCGTTAAATATAATATGAAATTGAAAGGTCAATTATGAAATTTCACATTTTTACATATTAGAATATTAAAACCATATGATCATTGTACTGATTTATTTATCTATAGACACGCATACAATGTATTCGTCATATGAGAAACTATGTATTCTTCTTTTGTAACAATTAATTATGTATTTTTGTGATAAAATAATGTTGATGTATGTGTTTATGACATCATAGCTTTTGAAACACGTGAACACCTTAAAGTTTCTATTGAGATGAGAGGACTTTCTATATATTTTTATTAATAATAACTCATTCCTAAGTATAAAAAATGTATTTCATTTGTATTGACACCATAACATATTAAACGCAATATAAATGTACATAGGACGTGCATTACTTTATAGCGTCTTCGTACCTATCCATTATTCAATATATTATATATGAGCTGAGGTATTTTACGCCTTGAGGATCGTTTTGATTATATCGTTGAAAAACAATAATGTGCATAAAACCTGAGTTTTAACATACGAGTATGTTCTTTGGCCTTTGGTGATGGCGTGTGATTAATTTTGTCAATAGAAAATAATTAACTGCTTAACTACTTGATTTAATTTTGCAAATCGTAATTAACAACTTGAAATTACTTTTCTTGGAGTTATATTTTATAATATTACTAAATGAATTATTTCTGACACCTCCAATACCTATATAGATTATTCAACAGAAAACACAGTATTTTGACGAATTAGTATTTACTATATGCAATGTAATACATACATATATATAAATTGGCTTGTATTAAATTATTTCGGTACTATGATTTTTTCTTATACTCTAGCAATCTAGATAAAATATTGTGTAGATACGTAGAAATATTAACGTCTCAGTTTTGACAAATATGACCATAGAGAGTCTTTACATCGTGAGCTGAATCTTAAAAACACTGGTAGACTGTTATCGGGTGTTGGTTGAATCCTAAACAAAGTATGAAGGTACTTACTTAAATTAGGTAACCACAATTCCCCACAGTTGACAAATATATTTTATAAAGGCCAAACTCATAAAAGAGTATATAAAAATTTTATATAAAAATAAAAATTGCGATTTTGGCAACACTCGAACTTGCGACCTCTGGGAAACCGAAACATTTTGAAAGAAGCTAACGGTAGAGAAGTGTTATATTTATAATTTAATACCAGGAAGAAAAGAACCACTAACTTAATTTAACATATTTAAGTCGATACTACCGCTTTAAAGCTTCTATTTGTACAAAATTCCAAAAGGTAACCGTAAATAACGATTAGTAACTTAGTACTTCATGCTGTAGTTTAGTTTATAATTAATAAATCATTAGATTCAACAAACTTTAATGTATAGTAAAATGAAATATACAATAAAATAAATAAAATATCACATAAAGTTCATAGGTATGTGTTGTTCATATAGTATTTTATGTATATATTTCTTTATTGTCCGATTGACGATTCCTTATTTCGTTGACGTGTATTTCTCCACACCTTTAAGTCAGCGCTAGGCAAGTGAATCCGGGGCAGTTGTCAGTTAATATTTTGTCGACCTAAAAATTTGGCGCATTTAATTAATGTATGTAATTAATTTGCACAACCACATGTAGAAATGTATTTTTATTTTAGTTTATAATTATAAACATGTCATATTATTGTTTAATTATAATAGTAATGAGATTGCCCATTCTGTAATCTGAAATGTTAAAAATAAATTTGTGATAATATAAAAGTTTTTATGGGTTAGCTATAAACGATGCAAGATTTAAAATATATTTTAGTTACATTTAAGGTGCCAGAAGAGTAACCACGTCTTATAATATTAAACTATCATATTCTCAAACATTATATTTCCTGTTTTATTACTACTACGAGTTTTCATACTATTAATATACTCGTATTAATACTTCGGCTTTATCAAGTTACGTAATAAAACAGTCCTACAATGTGTGAAACGATTTTATTTCTGAATAAGCGCCTGGATTCTAGAACACTGCCAGTGTACCTAAAGGAGTATTGAGAGTTTCAAAAGCAATGTGTCATCAACATTCGCACTTCGAACTCTATCCATTCCCCCATATTGTACTATTTTTGTATAGTTTTAATTTATCTATCTTTTACTTAATTATTAAACGATGACTGGATGATTTTATAACCGGTCAACCCTGTAGCTGACCATGTTTGTTTCGACTGATAATGCTTCTGAACGTGACCTCTTGTAGCATCTAATGAATAGAAATTAAAATTGAACTCTAAGAAACATTACTTATTTATGGTACTATGATAACTTAAAAGGTCCAAAGTAAAACAATTATTATTACATTAATAGATCCTACAACAACTAGGCGTTTGCGAACTTAAGACTGAAAATTAAACAAATAAATTCTTAGTATGAACTGAGAGCAACATATAATAAAAATAAATAGCTCAAGGTCGTTACACGTTATTAATTAATTTCATGATATAAGAAGATAACAATATATATTTGTCTATGTTTTGGCCTGTTTTCAAAACAGATGACTTATATATATTAATTATTTAAGAAATATCAATGAACTTTAAACTAAAAGCACTCATTAACATTAAAATTGCAATTTGTGAATTATTCCGTCATTATAATAATTGTCCGATTACGAATAATATACCCACCACCATATTTTATATTTTTAAGCGTGAAACATAAGACATTTTTAATTTTCGTTTTTAAATGAATGAAGAAAATACTCACATTTTGTACAATCTGACTATTTTAAAATTTGTTATTATTGCTGACCGCCTCTTTATAAGAATTATTGTTCACTCGTTGATGTCTTACTGACAAATGGACCTATGTCCATTGGACGTTTCTCATTGTAGATAGCTACATTTATATATAGAAATATTTTATTAAATAGGCTCGGCAATTATAGCTCGTCAAGAAAAAATACGTTTTGAATTCATTAATGTGTTTTAGGGGAAAGTTAATCTTATAATAAAATAACTAATTTAGGTTTTAAACTAACACGGTTATTAAAATTTAATATTTAGAAGGATACTCTATTAGTTATCTCACTTGAGACTTTTCTAAATCTAAGAGACTGTTACATTTTTGAAAAGATAGTAGATAGTATACAACAGAGTTATGTAAAATATTTTTGAGCCTATCTATCACTCTTTTGATGTGTGAAAGAAAAGTTGATTATCATATTATATAATATAAGTACCATTAATATAGCCTTAATTTTATATCAATTTCTTCTTAAGAGTTGCTTGAAGTGTATTAATCTATTGTACGCTGAGGTCACATGAGCATTATGTGATATGATAATAGTTGTTCGTAAATAAGCCTCTAATCCTTAAAAATTTTACAGTATTGAGAAAATGTATACCTAACGAATAGCGGTATTATGATAAACAAGAATGAGAAAATTTAAAGAATGTGAAGAATGTAGTAGGAAAAAAATTTAAGTTGATTTGTCAATAGTAGTCTAATGAAAAATATTATAAATAATATAAATGTTATAGGTATTATATTATAAATATGATGTTTCTGATAATATGATGTTTCTGATAATAACTTCATTTCACATTAAAATTAATGTTTAATTTGAGGTACTATGCTAAATATTTGTTTTATGTAAAACCTTACAGAATGACTCTACTCATAATAAAAAAGTAAAAAAAAAATTTAAGTTAAACGGTTTTATATTGTAGATAAATGTACTAAAAGCTTAAAAATAATTTCATGGATACAGTCATGGGTACCAATATATATACATTGTTATATTTTCACAATAAAGTAACTCGTAACCTACTCACTTTCTGGAAATATCTATGGTGACATAAATTCCTAAAAATGAAATTAAAATACATTTATGTAAACACCTATGACCAAAGATGTCATTTTTTAAATATACAAATTTTAAACATATGCATTGATTCAACTAAAATAAAATCGTGGGGCACGTCCAATCGTAAGACATGGCATGAGACTTCACCCACCTAGTGGTAAGTAGCAAGTGTCGTCGATGAATGGGGGTAACGAACGAAAGTATATCAATCACAAACTGAAACCAAAACATGAACTCATTTGCATGAGCCTCTTTGCTGTGACCTCGTAGTATATACGATACCTTTATTAAACTTCTGATAGATTGAACACGCGGCTCGCGGTCGTTAAAAAGTCTCGAAACGCCAACTCATATCTTTATCTACTTTAATTTGTAACTGCAAAACAACCTTTATGAATCTATTTTGTTCTATAAATAATTGCGTTTTTGTTCCAGTTATAATTGAACATCATGTATCTATACACAGGTAAATAATAAACGGTATGAAATGAAATCTTCCAACAAGTGTGGCTGTAGTACTTCACTGCACTTACGATATTTGTCCCTGTATAGTACTTAATTAATGTGTGTTGATTCAGTTAATTGGTCAGGCGTGTTATATTTAGTCGATATTTTGTGTCTAAATGCGGTGTGTTTAATGAATGTACATTATGGCGATATACGATTTTCAGCAATTTATATTCTACTATTGTTCCAAGACCGAACCACTGGTTCTGTGAGCTTTAACTACTATATTTTATATATGAATACAGTTATGGTATATTGTTTGTATTTAAATAAGCTTAACATTGTTGTAAAAAAATGTTACGTTTGGAGTAGCAATAACAAAAGTCTCATTTTTTTACAGAATACTGTCGAAGCAATTTTTATACAAAATAATATGTTCCAGATATTCTAATTATTAGTAGTATTTTGTTAGATAACAAGGGGTGCTAGTATTTTTAATACATTCAAAGAATAATAAGAGAGATTGATTGCTAATGCGATTTAGTGGCCCACTTTACAATGAAGTGGGTCAAGTTTGCGGAACTGTCTCCTCCTCGGTTAGAATAACAGATGAGCGCCAGTGATAGTGGAATCTCGTTGTCTAAAACATGATTTACATACATAATAGTTGTATATTTTGTTATTAATATATTATATATTATTTTTGTTATTAATATATATATATTATTAATATTAAATAATTGGCAGAATATATTGAAACATTGTTTAAACATTTTTAAACTGCAGAATATATCTGAACAAAATATCAGACAAAGTCGAAGAAGAAGAAGTTCTCTTCAGAGGAAGTTGTGATATTTTTTCATAATTTTGTATGTTATGTAAATAAGTAGTCAATATTACTGAAATTTATTTTCAGACATGCTATGATGGTTAAATAAATTGATTTAATAAGAGAATCTAGAAACATATTCACATACATTAATCAGAAAATAACTGAACACGGAGATTGCAATACAGTCACTCAAAAACATTCAGTGTCACCGATCTCATAGGAATTCAGGCCTTTATCATAAAAGAAAGTTGTAAAATAATTCTTTTTTCTTACATTCAAGTTGCTCTTTATATTAAGCAATAACTTCACCGCTCCTTCCTATTACCTGTGGTAAATCTAATTTAGAGTCAAGATTATAGCAATTGGCTTGTATCCGTCTGATAGTAAGCCTGTGACTCTGACGGAAGGACAACCCAAACCCTAGCTTGTAGATTGATGGCATATTGCGAAAAAAAACCACATATATTGGATAGGCCCGTCTTCGTCTACAGAGTAGCCTTGATATTATAGTTGCCAAGCCCCAGCAATGAGTTTGAGTTTTGACTTTGAAAAAAAATGTATTAATTTTCTGAAATAAAGTAATAAATATGTGCAAAACACATAGCTCTTTTAGTTTCTTTTCGTAGTATATTTGTGGTTTTGAAATGATTTTGATTAGACCTTCACCATTATTCTTTTACATTCACCAAAGTTAATAAAATATAGTGATAAATTTATATGATAACGATACGTACGGAGGCCCACAGAATGAACACGAACATTTGAGAATGACGATGCAAATACATCTAAACTCTTCTTCTTTATTTTTTAAATTTCTTACTCGATTTCACTTAATGTAGTACTATTTTTGTAATTATCATTTTATTAACTACTGTACATTTTCAATATAATTGTCACAAGATCGACACCAGATATTTATTTGTCACAAAACCTATAGTATTTTCCATTATATGTTAAGCAATGTGATTCAAGAATGTAATACCGAACTAAACGATTTGAGATTCTTTGCGTTTGTTTCCATTAGAACAAAATCGATAGTATAACATACAATATGGCTGTATTAAAAATATAGGTAATACGTATAACCCTTTCAAAATTATAACTGTGGTTTAATAAAATGATTATACATATGGGCAGCACCGAACCATTAATCTGAAAGTAGCAAAATTATAAGTTGTCCCTTATTATGTGTTTGTTAAATCTATAATATAATTATATATATTGCATATTTTAAAAATTTATAAAACGGTGTTTAAAATTAATTAATATTGATTTAATTAAATGCAACTGCCATTACTGTATCAAAGTAGAGTTCTACTCGGACTCAGTACTCAGTATGTATAATCAAAATAATCAAAGGAAATCTGCCGCAGCCTGAATAGTTTCAAAGCTATCAATGCACAGTAGTTACTATATTTTAAATAAACTAAATTATAAGTTAACGAAGTACTTATAATATTATACCATCATATTAAAATTATTAAGCATAGTTATTTTTATTTAGATATGTGAAAAATTATTTAACAAATATCGAATGACTGTTACACAAAAAGGTTAATACTTTTACATCTAACCAATAGCAAAATGAAATGATATTGAAAAAACCCTAATCCTTTACAAAATACTTATAATTATAAACAAAACCAAATTTAAAAAAATTAAAGTAGAGGTTGATTCATTAATCACTTATGAATGACATCAACATTTTAAAACCAATTATATTATGTTTTAGACACACCAACCGCACGCCGACATTTCCATACAATGAAAGATCATACATACATAAGTGCCGAGTTATATTACATCCAGCATGAATAAAGTCCAATTTAATAAGTAATTATTAAGAAAGTAATTTATATATTATATTAAAAGACATATTTTCTATAAAGAAAATGTTGATATTCTCATTTTCATATGACCCGTTAAACTCTTTTCCGAGATTGCAAATGCAATCTTGGGAGCTACCTGACGGAGAAGGCGAGAGACATCTCGCCTTCTCCGTTATGAAGTGTGTGTATATAGTGAATATTTTAAGTAACATGTTCTTATAGTATAAACATTTTTAGATTATATTATGTAAAATGATATGTTACCTATGTAGGTAGTTAAAAGTACAATAAGGTCAAATTGTATTTACAAATTGAATTGGTTGCTAAAAATAGTAGTTAATTTAATTAAAATTATTGCAAATTGGAATTTCAACATGGATGCTATTAGTTAAAATTTTAAACAGCGGATCTTCGTTTAATTGTTGTGGTAAATAGTTACACGTAAGTATGTAAAATGCCAAAAGTGCTTTAATGCAAAATAATAAAACGTAATAATAAGTACACAATTTTGTGATAAACTAATAATTGAAAATAATAAATAAATGTCAAACATAATCTATTCAGTAGCATTACTATTGTATTTGAATGTATTCCGATTTTCGCTTGTCGTGTATTTAACAATATAAATATGGGAGATACTTTTACAGAGTATTTTGAGAAACTTGAAAAGTTTGTTTATGAAGAAATTGTAATGTTGAATTAAAAATCTTAATATAAAGAAAAATAAAGGAATATCCTATGATTACGGAGTCAAAAGCGTTCTGCGATTGGTTTAGTCTTCTCTTTTGACACAAAATCATTTGGAATACAATATTACACCTATAGTTTTTGTGTTATATTTATTTATATGTATCATATATATTATGTAGAACACATGTCTGTGTAACAAATATAACTTTCATTATTAAGGCAGAGATGTTGTATAATTTACTCACAATGTCATTAAATATGATTGATTGATTAATATTTGTTTAATGTGATTGAGTATGTCGGGAAGCTTGGGAGTAGTACCAGTGACAGTAAAACTTGCAGGTAGTGGTCTGTCATAGTATAGGCATGTTATGGAAGACATTCTTGTAATAAGTGGAGTGATAGTAGAGAGATGACGAATGACAACAGGGTATAAAAGAAAAAACATACTGCGCCGACCCCAAAAGTCTGATATTTTTTGATTTTAATTTTTAATATTTCGAATGCTTTGTACTAATCGTATACAAGATGAGATCTTGATGGCCATGATTAAGCCAGTTAATTAGTCAAGTCAATGGGTTCTAAGTGTTAGAAAGGTTACAACAATCTTCTCTATTAAAAAAAGGATGATATTTAAATTCAATAGCCTTTTTCGTATATGGCCAATGCATGACCATCTACAATCACAGTCAAGTTTATATAGTCAGTCGTTTGCCGCTGATACGGGGGAGAGGGGGCGATTGTAGAGTTTATAAACCGAACCGGACTGGCCACACTAGTAGCATATGTGCAAGGTGTTACTGACATAATTGGTAATATCTTAGAAAAAGTTACTATAAAAACAACTTATTAACCCTACAGGATAGGGAACCAAGTCTTGAGATCAAATAAAAAGCATATTCCTTAGTATTGAATGTTCCAAGAGTCGAGTTAAACTTTACGACAGTAAACATTGTATATTTTTACACCCGCGTCTGAGTAAATGACTTTTGCATAGAAATGACGCAAGTTGAAGATAGCAAATATGTCAAACTCTGTAAATATGACTTTAAAAATAATAATAGGACAAGCTTCTATCGACAACTCCTAGTTCTGTTGCAAATAAATTTCTGAGTTGGATGCATGCTTCGACAAAGACGTTTTATTTTTAAAAAATTACTTCTCTTAATGATTATAATTATAATTTTGATTCTTATCCTGGTTTTCATTTTTTATTATCAGCGCTTAAACAATATGTATAAAATTAATTAGTATAAAGTGTATCGATAATAATTTAAAAAATAAATTATAACTGGACAAATATATGCTACATAATAGTATTAATTAATAAAATATATTAAAAAATCGTACCACTTTTTTAGAAAAAATATGGAATTAGTTTCCTACAATGGTGGATGAAAATAATATTTAAGGAAATATTCATTTTCATATTACAATCCTCAACCAGTGTTTCATAATAATATTGTTTATAGATACCCCTTGTATATAGAAACTGTCTTAAAAAGTACCGTGTAATAATAAAATAGAAAGTAAATATAAGATAAGCCTCTAACAAGTTGAAAACCTTAAGATTGAGAAAAGCGTGTTAAAATATTATTTCAATCGCAGAGTAAATTCGTATTTTCGTAATCTTATATGCGAAATTATAAATTAAGTTAACTGACTTAAGTAAGATAGATATTAATTACACATATTTAATTTATTTATTTACATTTAATTTCTAATAACCAAAAGATCACTGCTATTCGTTAACACAATGCCATATATAACATATAAACATAATGATTTTATGATGATTTTATGTGACCTGAAACTAATAATCAATAATATCATTAATATTGAAAAAGTATTTAAGTCCGAAATCATGACTTATGGAAAAAATTATAACGCTAAATAGAATTTATAATAATTTTTAATGACTTTATAATAATTTATAATAAGTAAGAAGTGTGTTCTTTCTGTTTCTTTATGCCAACTTATAACAATTTTATTAAGTGGAATTATCGAACCAGGCGTAAATATATTTTAAACATTTAAGCCTATTAATGCATTCATTTACGAATTTTCGTAAATTAAATATATATGGTATATATGAATACTTGTCAATTTATATTTATATATAAATACAAGGGAACTTCCCGGCCCTTCGGGCCAGGAAGGGTCAAAGGTCACGTATGAGGTCGGCACCTACCCTATTCTGTAGCCTGATTCAATAGCTTTTTTTTGATGTATTACACATTATTGTGTGATTTGTGGGTGATAAGTGATGCGCGTGCATACAGAGTCAATTAGCTCATTATTATATAAGTAAGGATGTTAGAACTCGTATTTTTACTTCATAAAGGTAAACAACAAATAAAAATAAACAAAAAGAAACTCAGAGAACAATCTACGAGTACGTTAATACAAAATTCCTGTTCTTATGAAAGAATTGAAATTACTTAACTTCATTGTGTGGACGACTGAGCGGTTCACACAAGGCTCGAACAGAAAAACAGGACTTATTATTCTTAGGAGCAGCCTTCCAAACCAACGAACTAATTTAAAATTAAGTGGCGCACCCTAGAGCGTTCGTTTCGGTCGGTTGTATGTTAACTACTATCGATCGTTGGTATAGATGGCGCTTTACAATGCATAGTTTAATTATAACTCGATATTACTTATACGATAATTACTTGAACTATGTGAAAAATCTTTACGTAAATAACTAGAAATATTACGATATTAATAACTACTTACAACATTAACATTAGTATTTTGGATGTTTATTTTCGTTTAGATTCAATACAATCTGAATTCGTTTATATAGATGGCGCATTACAATGACACGTTTAGCTATAGTCTATTATTTAATTACGGTTATGTGGAAAATCCTTTTATAAATAATTAAAATTATTATTATCAGTATTTATAAAACTAACACTAGTATATTGAATGTTTACTTTAAATGCGATAATGGAGGGATGTCACTTTTTAGAAGCGCCGACACAGTCATTCTGATAGGCAGTGCGCGCTCTGCCCTAGCCTTACCTGTAACTAGTGCCCAACATATCGTATGGTAAGTAAATATCTCTGAAAAGTAAATAGGATAGTAGGCTTATGGTAGGGAAACAACAGTAGTAATAAATCTGTTTTGAGTATACTTATGGTTAAAAATATTGATATGTAGGTAAGTATTCGATTGTTTTACATTTTGCTAACGGTAATTAATTAGTTTGATTTTACTACCAATATGCAATTACTATCTATCTATCTATCATCACTATCAGTAAAGAGACTATCAGAAAAACTCTTTGCAGAGGTTTAATTTTCAATATAATAAAATGAACTTATATGATTGTGGGGAAGTTACTGTGGTAAGCATTAGGCATTAGTTGCTTTGTCTCTTAAAGTGGATGGCAGCAGCTCAGCAGCAGCCTCCGCCTCTGCAGTTTGTTGTGAAGAGACATTATCGCCATCTCCCGTCGACAAGGTGTATTATTCTTCCGGTAGTGGGGCGGCGCGGAGCTGGTTATGAGCATCCTTTTGTGGTCGCTCTCGTCCAACAACTTACTTCACCAGATATGGATCGTAATCCAAAACTTTGTATGCTTCAAAGGGATCACTAAATTTGACATCGAGATATGTTTAATTACGTGGATTATTTTTAATTAATACATAGTCCCAGCATTGAAATAGAGGTAGCCGTGTCTTACTTCAATTCGATTGAATGTCAGTTGCAGGCTGTCATGTGCTCTATGCCAATTTTAAGTTTCATAGTTATTTGTGATAGCCAACGCATATGTGAGCTCCCTCCTCTACTTGGCCATTTGTTCGATAAGCTCTTGGAGATATTGCGGGGATGTTTATACCTATATGATAGCGGTATTCTTTGAATTTATCGAGGTACACTGGCCGAACGTTAACGATAATCTGAACTGGTTTACTGAAGTTACACACTACACACACACACAGATACACCGTTCGCTTCAAAGCTAAGTGGATTTTAATTATTTGAATTAAAATATATTTAATAAAAGCATCAACGATAACAATGATGTAGTTTTGATTGTTGTATCCAGTTTTCCAGTAATGTCTTTATGTATTACTTCAAACGCTGAGGACGTATAAAAGTGTATATAAGTTACTCGTGCAATTTAAAATTTTCACCTCTTACAGAAAAGATGCGAAGACGAAAAATATTATTTATTATTATAAGACATGAAGAAAAAGGCAAAACGAGTTGCGAGTGTATCTCTGAATAAACATTTCTTTTTCCTGTATGCTTGGAGGCTACAAGTAACTAAGAAAAATACATACAATTTTAAAATATCATGCAATTATACCGAAGTAAAATTAAATCAGTAAGGTAAAAACATCGTTGTTGACTCTAGAATTACAACATAAACCTAGAATGTTTTTAGTTTTGCTTTTAGGTATATCCACGATGAAAAAAGGTAAATGTCATATTATCATTTAGTATATTCTCTAATAATATAAACGTAACATTTTAATTGAAAGTGGGATCACTCAAGTGGTAACTACAGTTTGATAATGCAAAACTAAATAAACTAAATATAGATATAGATAACTAAAAATATTAAATTTTTTAACTACTTTTTCGAAATGTTTAATATTTATAGTTATATTTGAAATAATTGATTTCAACAAGTAAAACTATCTTGAATACTCAAGTAATGTAAGATTTTGAATTTATTGATTAAAAATAAAGGACGACCTTAAGCTAAATAATATATTTTATCATTGAAACTTTTGATCTATTCAATTTATAACTATTGTAATAAAATAATACTGAATTTGTTTGATCACACTAAACTCTTGAATTCTCAGCTGGATTTTTTTCGTATTTACTTACAATAGCTGGCTAGGTGACTAAATTAAAACATAGAAAAATATAGAAATAGATTCTTTTTTATACAACATAGACGGCTGTTCCGAAAATTGTTAGTTACAAAAAAAATATAATCTCTATTTTCCAGAAACTATTTTGTATTTAATTTAATTACAAAACTCCTTTGTGATAAAATTAAATATAAAGTAGTTTTAAAATATTTTTAAAGATTATTGGTCACTCTTCTTTTTTTGTAACAATGGACATCTCGAGAAATTCTTTCATATTTATATACTAAACTGACCTAATGATTGGAAAAAGTTTCCACGATCTTGCATGAATATCTGAAATTTAGAAAAGTTGCTTCGCGAGAGAGGCCGCATTTTCTCACTTTATAACAAATATCACGTTGTGTTCATTGATGCAAATTTATTCTAGAAAAATTTAAGGAAATATCTTGGCAAAACGTATCTTATATCCTTAAACGGAATAATCAAGATTCGTTAATGTAAGAATGTAGGAGTCGTTTTTGTTCTGTTGACGGATCTTTTACTACGATACTCTTAAGAAGCATCAATCCACGGGTGTTTGAAGAAGACGAGTTGCCCACAAAACTCGACTGTAATCAGAACTTTAAAAAAAATGTGAGTTGTTTTTTTTACAACGGAATAGACCAGTAGCAGTTATTCCACTAAAAGATCGTAGAACCGTTACTAATGAGTGGTGTTGCGAATTTTGTCTATCTAGAGTTTTCAGGGAGTTGAATAGCGACCAAGAAGCGACGTTCGCAGCATTTTTTTCTACCAAAATAATGTGCCCGCCTACACAGCTGTGTAGCTCTAGCAGCTAGCAGCTGCAGCTAGCAGCTGCTAGAACCATCAACTATTTGATATATTTGAGGTTACAAATGTTACTTAAACCTCCGTAGGGCCCAGATTTAGGTCCATGCGACTTCTTTCTATTACTCACAATAAAAAAAAGTTCGTTGTCAAGAATTTAATACTAGAAAACAAAAAGACAGAAAAATAGTCGTCGAAGAATTACGGAAGCTGTTTTTCGATATATTACAAGAGAAGATATTAAATGTCTTGAAAGCTAATCACCTGAATACATAAGTGCATAGAGCAACCTCTATCCATTATGAGGGGAATATTTTGAAAATGTGGATTAATTAATTAATTTTAGGGTCTGAAAAAAAAACAGATTAGTCTGTTATTTATATTTTCTAATAATTCTAACTTAGTGAAAATATTATAAAAGAGCGATGAGGATTTTTTTTTTTATGTTCTTGAGTTTTTTATTTATCATACAATTGCACAAATGCATGTTCCATATGTTTTTACGTACAAATTATTAAATAAGTAGTTTATAACATTGTAAAATGAATGGCAATTGCATATAAGTTTACACATTTGGTTAAACCTAAGTATGTTAATTTTGTTAAAGTTACACTTTAACGCGAAAGTAAGTTCAGGCAAGTTGTTGCAAGTTAATCTAGTAAGAGCATACATCAGATCCTCTTCGTGTAGATTCAGATAGTTACAGACTTGACATAGGTACTTTAAGTACGGACAGTGAAATTTATGTTTAAATTATACAAATCAAACTGCAGTTACCACTTGAGTGAACCCACTTTCAATTAAGATGTTACCGTTTATATTATTGGAGAATATACTAAATGATAATATGACATTTACCTTTTCCATCGTGGATATACCTAAAAGCAGAACTAAAAACATTGTAGGTTTATGTTGTAATTCTAAAGTCAACAACGATGTTTTGATCTTACTCATTTAATTTTACTTCGGTATAATCGAACGGTGTATCTGTTCGGTAAACCAGTTCAGATTATCGTGAACGTTCGGCCATAGTACCTCGGTGAATTCAAAGAATACCGCTATCAAATAGGTATAAACATCCACGCAATATCTCCAGGATCTAGTTGAGCAAATGGCCAAGTAGAGGAGGAAGCTCTCAAAAGCGTTGGTTAAGACAAATAATTATGAAACTTAAAATTGGCATAGAGCACTTAAGAAGAAGAAAAGATAGAAGTAAGACACAGATACGTCTATTTCAATGATGGGACTATGTATTAATTAAAAATAAACTACGTAGTCAAACATGCTTAGATGTCAAATTTAGTGATCCCTATGAAGCATACAAAGTTTTGGATTACGATCGATATGTGGTGAAGTAAGTTATTAGATGAGAGCGGCCGCGAAAGGATGCTCATGACTATCTCCGCGCCGCTCTACCACCAGAATGATAATACACCTTGTCGGCGGGAGGTGGCGATGATGTCTGTTCACAACAAACTGCAGTGGAGGAGGCTGCTGCTGAGCTGCTGCCATCCACTTCGAGAGACAAAGTGACTAATAGAAAGTTAAACCTCTGCAAAGAGTTCCTCTGATGGTCTCATACTAATGCATTTAATTGCATATTGGTAATATAATCAAACTAATTAATTACTGTTAGCTAAATGTAAACAATCGAATGCTTACCTACATATCAATATTTTCAAACATAAGTATACTCAGAACAGATATATTACTACTGTTTTTTCCCTACCATAAGTCCACTATCCTACTTACTTTTTATAGATATTTACTTACCATACGATATGTTAGGCACTACTTACAGGTAAGGCTAGGGCAGAGCGCGCACTGCCTGTCAGAATGACTGTGTCGGCGCTTCTATAAAGTGACGTCACTCCATCATTGCATTTAAAGTAAACATTGAATATACGAGTGTTAGTTTTATAAAAAGTGATTTTAATTTTAATGATTTATAAAAGGATTTTCCACATAGTCGTATTTAAATACTAAACTATAGCTAAACGTGTCTTTGTAAAATGCAATATATATAAACGAATTCAGATTGTATTGAATTCAAACGAAAATAAACATCCAAAATACTAATGTTAGTGTTGTAAGTAGTGATTAAAATTGTAGTATTTCTAGTTATTTATGTAAGGATTTTTCACATAGTTCGAGTAATTAAATATAGAATTATTCATTGTAAAGCGCCATCTATACCAACTAACGACAGTTGTTAACAAACAACGGACCGAAACGAACGCTCTAGGGTTCGCCACTTGTTCATAAATCAGTTCGTTGGTTTGGAGGGCTGCTTCTGAGAATAAGTCCTTTTTTTCTTTTCGAGCCTTATATAAGTTATTATAAATTATATTTAGCGTTTTAATTTATTCCAAAAGTCGTGATTTTGGGCTGAAATACTTTTTCAATATTAATGATGTTATTGATTATTAATATCATCATTATGTTTATATGTTATATATGGTATTGTGTTAAAAAATAACAGTGATCTTTAGGTTATTAGAAATTTAATGTAAAATTAGATGGGTGTTAATATTATACAATTTAAGGCACTTTTATAATTAATAAACAAAATATGTGTGATTAATTCTTTTCTTACTTAAGTTAGATAACTTAATTGATAATTTCACATATAAGATTACGAAAATACGAATTTACTTTGCGATTGAAATAATATTTTAACACGCTTTTCTCAATCTTAAGGTTTTCAACTTGTTACAGGCGTATCTTATATTTACTTTCTATTTTATTATTGAAACGGTAATTACGTTTGCGGTAGTCAGAAGATTGAAAAAAATCGAATAATTATTAATTATTAGTTATATCTAGGTGAGCAATTTCATCGGATATCTTTATCAATTTTAAGGGCTCTCCTCTTACTTCGTTGTTTTCGTTGATTAATTTCTACTGACATGATTTGGCATCCTAGGGGAATAGTTATAAGGTGCCTTTTAATGATGTAAATTCCTGTTTATTGCATGATATTTGTAACTTTTGATTTTCAGGGAACGATATAATGTAGTGTACATCGTCCAGTTTCTCCATTGATCCTCGTAGAAGATTAACTGTAGTTAAGTGACAAGATTCCTTCAAAATTTGGTTAATAATTAGCTCGTGGATACAATCGGATTTTGCACGAATCTGATGATTGAGGTCTATTTGGCAGAGATACCAGCTGCTATCTTTCGGGCATTCGGCCTCTATGTACAAGAATGAATTCTCGTTAGTTGCAATGAAAGGAGAGGATGGGATGGGAGCCTCAGATTTTTTATTGGGTACTACTGCTAATCTATATAATAAAAAAAATATCTTTAGAAATAAAAGGAAATCGGAATATAAAAACTATTTGCTTATTAGTATAGTAAGAAGCTGGTTGAATTGGATTATAATATTCACTTAATTCTAAATTTAAAATACAATCTTTTCCGTAGATAATCTTAAGCTTGTCTATCATTGAACTTAATAACTTTTTAATGGTGGTAGAGCCTAGCTGCAGTTATCTGACTGCAGCTCGTATTGGGCTGACTCGACCGGGGAAGGACCACCCTCTCACAGAAGACCGACGTGTTGTAACCAAATTCATATGGTTATGTTTCGTCGGTGAGTGAGAGAATCCGGAAGCCAAACGCCCCCCCCCCCCCCCGCCAAACACGAAAGCGATGCCAATAAAAAATATAGCCCAGGAGGGTACCGGCTTTGACGAAGCCGGGGAACCCCTTCCCGAGCAAAATCGGGTGAGCGATTCTCGGATTTTGCCCGGGCTGCCCATCATATCTAGGGCGGGCAAAGCATCGCCTTTTATGTTTACTGAAACAAACAACGAGTCAACGCAGCGGCACCCCGCCCTACTCTAAATGTGGACTTATGCAACATTCGAGGACTTCATTCCAATTCAAACGTCGTCCATTACTATCTAGAGACGGTACAGCCGGTCTTGTTGTTTTTGACGGAGACGCAGATATCTCAATCTAGCGACACAGCGTACCTGTCATACCCCGGGTATAAACTAGAACACCATTTTATACCACACGCCGGGGTATCTGTGTTCGTAAGGGAGGATATCTGCTACCGTCGCCTTCAGGTTTTTGAAGGTCGGGACCTGTCTGTACTCTGGCTGCGCGTGAACATGGACGACCATGGCAGAGTTTATGCGTGCTCTACAGGTCCCATAGTGGTAATGCAGAAACGGTTCAACTCTTGGGCCATGTTCAGGCGAAGATTGACGATCTGATTTCACAGATTCCCTCCGCCGAAGTCCTAGTCCTCGGAGACTTCAATGCCCACCATGCCGATTGGCTAGGGTCACGTGCCACCGACTACGCGGGGAGATCTGTGTTTGACTTTGCTCTGGCAAATGGTCTGTCCCAGCTGGTAACGACGCACACTCGTCTACCGGACGTGGACAGCCATATATATGCCCTCTTTGTTGGATCTTCTGCTGACTACACATCCCGGAAAGTACCAAGTCACTATCGAGGCTCCCATAGGGTCCTCTGATCATTGCTTGGTACGGAGTGTAGTGCCCATTGAACGCCCAGCTCATACAAGACCTGCGACTCGACGCGTTTGGCACTACAAGTCAGCGGATTGGGATGGAATGCGGTCCTTTTTTGCATCCTACACATGGGGGCCGATTTGTTTCTCTTCCAATGATCCTAGTGACTGCGCTGCGGCTGTAGCTGATGTGATACTTCAGGGCATGGAACTATTTGTACCAAGCTCTGTGGTAGATCGCGGCCTTGGTTTGATGCGTCTGTCAGGGCAGCAGCAGCTGGCAAACGGCAGGCTTATCAAGCTTGGGCTAATGCGTTAGTCACTAAGGATCCGAACTCTAGAGTTCTGAAGAGGAAATATAATCGTGCCTCCAGATTCTTCAAACGGAAAATTGCTAGAGCAAAGTTCAAGCATGTCGTCAAAATTGGGGATCAGCTGACAAAGTACCCGCCTGGCACGCGCAACTTCTGGGCGCTGTCTAAAGCCACGCTGGGAAACTTTTGTCCGCCATCCCTACCGCCATTGCGCACAAGAGTTCATGGGCGGCGGTAATCACAAATCATCTGTGACCCGCCAGCTCGTTTGCCCTCCTTTTACATAAAAAAAATAATAATAATAATACATCTATACTAATCATAGAATGGTACATGTTTGATGCATGTATAAAAGCTAAACTATTTTCTTTTCTTAGTAATTCGTTCATTAAATCATCTATGTTCTTAGTATTACTAATAGTTGGGCATATTTAATTAGAATCAAACCATTATTCATTTTGTTATAAAATATTAACATTAAGGTACTATTAATTTTACTTTGATTTTCTACTAGTTTAGTCAAAACATTATATTTAGTGATCCATTCTTTGCTTAAACTTACTTGATTATTAATTTCATTTGTAATTTTATCCTGATTACTTTCTAATAATTTTATAGCCTCGTTATACCTTAAAGCATCAGTATAATCTAGATTCCCTGTAATACTTTTTATAACTGTTCCGAGTTCATCAATGATTCCTCTTTTGGATCAAGAAGGTTGTAAGGATTTAATTTGATATAATACCTGGTCTAATTTGTTAAGCAAGGAACTTATCTGAATTTCATACACTGAATATGTGCCATTAGGTAATTGATTCTGATATTTGTGTAAATGATTCTGTAGACTGTGTATTTTATTATCTATGTCGTCAAGTTGTACGTATTGTAAGAATGTATGGTAATGTGTCGCTATTTTCATCGGTCCAAGTTTGTAGGAAAGTATTCGAGATCCGTCATCAAGACTATCGAATTTAATATCTTGAAGATGTACCAGGGGTAGCATCGTGAACACCAGGATCCTGTAACAAATTCGCTGCCTTAGGGATTCGCTTTAATCGCGATTTTGCTATAGGACCACGTTTCTTTTTAGTATAAATATGTATAGGTAAATTGGCAAGGACAGTATCTTCTGTATATCTTGGGGCTGTTTTTTGTCTTTCAGCTAAGGGATTCCTTACAAAAATCTGCTGATCGGGTGCATATTCAAGCTCAGGTTTGCGTGTATTATTTCTATTCTCAATAAGGGTCGTTCGGTTACTTAGGGATGACTGGTTAACGATTTTGTATACTTTTTCATCCGTTCTTTATGTGTTTGTAAGTATTGCTGTAACGTTTGTTGAGTGAGGTCAATGTCAAGGCAGTCTCGGGGGTCAAAATATCCGTTTAATAAATGAAAAGGTCTACATCGCGTGAAATTGTGTATGGAACTATTGTAGGCTATTAAACCGTAGGGCATAAAATTGACAATGGGTTCGTCTTTATGTTGTAATTTTAAAAGTCGTAGATTTCAAGGAGAGTTGAGTTAAATTTTTCAATATTACCATTGCCATTAGGAGAATGAGCTAAGTTCTTGTGGTGGTTAATTTTGTGAAGTCTAGTGAATTCATTAAATAATTGATTGGCAAATTCTGTTTCATTGTTAGTAATAATAGTCATTGGGACGCCATGGTGGGTACAATATTGTAAAAGGTCTTGTAATACACTAACAGCTGTTCCGTCACGCAAGTAATATGCTTGTCCGTATGTGGTAAAAATGTCTATGAAAGTCACGTATTTGATACTCTGTATTGTCAGTAAGTCTATGTGAATAATTTCGAACGGTTCATCGCTGGGGGTTCAACGTTAAATTGAGGTCGTACTGGGCTTGTCCGCATATAGTATATTCTGTGATAAATTTAGTTATTTGATCCTTCATTTCCAGCCAAAAGTAAATTCGTGATAATGATAAACGGATTTCATTGATTCCTCGGTGATTTGTCTTACTCTGATGATAATGAAGAATAATTTTCTGCTGTCTAAAATATTCTTTAACGTTTTCTATTTTCGTTTTTGCTAAGACTAAATTCATTGAAGATGATCTAAATTTACTTTGTAAAATTGGAATTATGGTATACATATCCAAGATAGGATTACATATGATATGGTATACATATCTAAGCTGAAGATTGAAAACGTGGGGCGCATCAACACACATCTCATACAAACTCACTAACGGAAGATTCCCATGAATCTCATAAACTTAACTCTCTAACTCTAATAGCCTTACTATCAAACGCATACATAGAAATTCACTCTCAATTATCTAAAAATTTAAAACCACCTAGAACTAATCAATACACATGTATAAGCTATATCACCAAATGATGTGCCCCACGTTTTACGAGATTACGACGATTATCGAAGATTACGAGTGACACAAATTAAGGCAACAGCTGCAGGAGGGGTGATAGAGTGAACCGACGTGGAGCTCAAAGTTGCCATAGGGCAAAATTATTTTCTTCTTTTGAGTGCATTTGTAAAACGTGGGTTTTTAATTTTTTTTAATATTTAATTATTAAGATTCTCGAAGTCTCTGAAAAAAACTGTTTTATCTTATTTGTGTAAGTGGCTCGCCGTCTAGATAAAATACATTAACGTACTGGCTACATAATAGTTCTAAATTTTTACGTTCCTCAACGTTAAAATGCTCTGTACCAATTCGCGGCAGAGCGTCTTGTACGCGTTGCGATTGTTCAGTGCATGTGAAATTGATATTATTAATTTCCGCAAAGACGGCTCGGTCCATGGAGAATATAAAGTCATTCCTGCTGGGATTTTCAACTTCTACGATACCTCTGCTATTCTCAACGGATGTAAGGGCGTAAGGCATTCACTAATTATGCAACTTGAAATTTTTGTTATTTTATATATGCTTCACCATCGTGCATATTGATAGGAATTTTCAACAGTTTTGATTGATCTGCTGGAATTATATTTTCGTATAAATTTGCATGCGTATATGGGGTTTGAAGCAATTTGGTCAATAAGTGTTTTATTTTTATAATCTATTACTGCTTCCCATTTCTCTAATAAGTCGGTTCCTATGAGTCCATTATGAAAAAATCATGAAATTTATATACATAAAATGTTATATTATGCGGATTATTAAATTCATTCAAGCTTGGTATGGTTGCTGTATAATTACTTCTAGTTTTGGAATGAATATTACATACTTCGAACGAATCGTAGTTTAAAGGATAATTATAAAGATATTTTTTTACAATTGCTGCACTTAAAAAGGATTGATTGGCTCCCGTATCGATTAATAATTTTAATGGTGGCGTAAATATTTGGATATATGGAAGGTGATATTGTTTATGTAGATTTATTTCTAAGGTGTCGATTGGAGATTTTCTGAAAATCCTGCTTATTATCGTCAGATGCTTATTATCGTCAATCTCCTTATTGGTTTCTATTTGTGACGTAGTGGGATTTTCGGTATAATCTTGGGGGTAGGCCTCATAGGTATTTGTCTTGATTTAAAATAATTTCTTGGAGAAGGATTACCGTATTTTTGCCAATTATGTCCTGTAAGTGTATGCTGTGTTGGTGGCAGTGGTCGAGACACAAAGTGGCTCACACCGCTCATAGGTCTAGCACATCCATTGCCTTGATTAGGCTTCTGTGTAATACTATTTCGAGGCGGTAACCTAAACGTGTGACTGCTAGGGTTGTAGTTCGGAGGTGGTGCACCAAACATTCTTTGTATGTGTGGGTTGTCTAGGGTGTTGGTGTTCATTATTAAATTTAAAAGGCTGTGTGTCAGGTCTTTTTTGTATAGTATACTTAGTGGAAAAGTGCGTGGTGCGAATGTGTAGGAAGTAGCGTTAGGTATAGCGGTTACGGTTTTGTTAGATTTTGAAACCTCGTACTTGTACATAGTATTAAGCTCTTCCTGTACATATTTAAGAGCTTTTTCTATAGTTGGTGGTCGCATACAACGAATGTGGGATCCTAATGGTTCTTTAAGACCACGAACATAGGCCTGCATAGTTACTTTTCTATATAAGTCGCGCTTTGCTTCGATAGTTGTGGATAGTGTTTCATGTAATGTAACATAAGTTATTAACATGCTAAACAAATTTTGACAATGGTCATAAAATTCTTGATTGCCCTGTGTGGCTAAGGAGAGATCATTGTATAGGGCAGTCTCATCCCTTCGAAAAGTTATTAATTAAAAGTGTTTTAATACCTAGCCAACTACCGAGTATTCCGTTTGAATTAATTTTGCTTGCTGCTGTGCCTGTTACTTTATTTTAAATTCCATTTAACAGACATACGTTAGAAAATTCGCTAACAGGTAATTCACTAAGATATTGGATCGCTAAATGGTTCCAAATTTGGATAAATCGAGTTAAAATATTTGGGTTCCCGTCGAACTCCGTGACAAGGCGGAGGGCCTTTAATATGGTGTTCGGGTCGTGAGACATGTTAGCTAAATGATTTGAATTAGAATAACTACAATCTAAATTTGATTTTTTTATTTCATCATCATCATCATTATCAGCTGTCGTGCGTCCACTGCTGGACGTAAGCCTTCCCCATTGACTTCCACCGCGATCGGTCCAAAGCGGCCCGCATCCATTGGTTTCCAGCTGCTCTTTTTATGTCGTCTGTCCACCTAGTTGGCGGTCGTCCTCTACTTCGCTTGCCAGTAAGTGGCCTCCACTCAAGGACCCTTTTTCCCCATCGGCCGTCACTTGAGCGGGCTATATGCCCAGCCCATTGCCACTTCAGCTTACAAATCCGTTGGGCTATGTCGCTTACTTTTGTTCGTCTGCGAATCTCCTCGTTTCTGACTCTATCTCGCAGCGAAATTCCCAGCATAGCCCTCTCCATCGCACGCTGAGTGACTTTAAGTCTCTCTAAGAGTCCCTTTGTTAGAGGCCACGTCTCGGTTCCATAGGTCATCGCTGGTAACACACACTGGTCGAAGACTTTCGACTTAAGGCACTGCGGTATTCCGGACGAAAATACGCTCCTTAAGTTCCCGAACGCTGCCCATCCTAGTTGGATTCGTCGATTGACCTATCCCTCGAAGTTGGACCTGCCCAATCGGACTTTTTGTCCCAGGTAGACATATTCGTCGACAACTTCGAGAATGAAGCTCCCAACGGATACCGGGTTAGGCGCGACATGGACATTCGACATAATTTTCGTCTTGTCCATATTCATTTTAAGGCCCACCTGTTGAGAGACTCCATTAAGATCGCCGAGCATAATGCTGAGGTCTTCCAGGGATTCTGCCATTACTACTATATCGTCGGCAAATCGAAGGTGAGTTAGGTACTCGCCGTTTATATTGATGCCGAGTCCATGCCATTCCAGGAGCTGGAAAGCGTCTTCCAGTGCAGTGGTAAATAGTCTCGGAGAGATAACGTCTCCCTGTCTCACGCCTCGCTGTAAAGGAATAGCGTTTGTACAATGCTCCTGGACTCGAACCGACATGGTGGCGTTTGTGTACAAATACTTCAACACTTCGATGTACCGATAGTCAATATGGCACCTCTGAAGAGACGACAGTACCGCCCACGTTTCGATCGAATCAAAGGCTTTCTCATAGTCCACAAACGCTAAGCATAATGGCCGATTATACTCCTCGGTCTTCTGTATAATCTGCCGCAGCGTATGGATGTGGTCTATGGTACTAAAACCTTTTCGGAAACCGGCTTGTTCGGGAGGCTGGAAGTCATCAAACTTGCTCGTGAGACGAGTCGTGATAACCTTCGAAAACAGCTTATAAACATGGCTCAGAAGCGAGATGGGCCTGTAATTCTTCAGCAAAGTATTATCGCCTTTTTTGAAGTATAGGGCCACCATACTTCTGTTCCATGCTTCCGGCGTTACACCCTCAAGCAGAACGGCATTAAAGAGCTTCTGAAGGACCCTAAGTACGGGCAATCCGCCCGCTTTCAGAATCTCTGATGTGATACCGTCTTCACCTGGTGCCTTGTTATTTTTAAGCTGTTTTAGGGCCACACTGATCTCGTGCAAGCTGATGTCCGGGATTTCATCGGAATGGTGTCGGGTAAGCTCCGCTCTTGGGTCTTCTGCTAAGCTATCAACAGGTTTAGCGACCGAGGTATATAAGTGTCCATAAAACCTCTCGACCTCCCTCAAAATGTCAGCCCTACACGACACTGTGCTTCCATCCCCCAATTTCAACTTCGATAACCGGCTTTGCCCAATTGACGAATCTCGCGCAAACACTTTGGAGCCTTGGTTCCGCTCTATAGTATCTTTAATACGGTTAGTATTGAAAATACGGATGTCGTGTCGCAGATATTTCCGTATGCGTCTGTTGAGCTGCCTATAAGTCTCGGTATCATTGAGGGACTGAAGTGCCAACGCGCGTCGTTCCGCCATAAGTTTGAGAGTTTCGTTGGCTAGTTTTTGGGGTCTATTCTTACGGCCGGGTCTGCAGAATTTTCCTCCGACCGTATGGACAGTTTCTACCAACCTGTTGTTAATTTGGTCCACGGATGCGCAATCATCTAGGCAAGCGAAGCGGTTCGATAATTCAAGTTGAAAGCTTTCGAGATCTTGAATATGAGCTTTAGATGGACGGAGCGTAGACTTCCCCAACCGAGATCGTTCCAGCCTGATATTGAGATTCAGCGTGCCTCTTACCATTCGGTGATCGCTCCCTGTTTTTACGTTGTTGATCACAGAGACATCGTTGAATATCTGGCGTCTAGTGGTCAAGATGAAGTCAATCTCATTTCTAGTGGAACCATCGGAACTTAACCAGGTCCACTTCCTTTGAGGCGGCTTCTGGAAGAAAGAATTCATCATAAAGAGTCCCTCTTTCTCCAGAAAATCGGCCAGCCTCTGTCCCCTAGGGTTCCGCTGCCCATATCCAAATTGTCCTACTCTCAACTCGTCGTCGCTTCTCTTGCCCAGCTTTGCGTTGAATTCCCCCATAACAACATTAAAGTGAGTTTTTGTAGTATGTATGGCCCGACTGATATCCTCATACATAGCCTCTACTTCATCATCTGGGTGTGCGGAGGTCGGTGCGTAGACCTGTATGACCTTCAACGAGTATTTTTTAGAAACTCTGAGTATAAGGTACGCGACCCTACTCGACACACTTTCAACGACTGCAATGTTGTTTATGAGGGGGACTTGTGGACCATAAACCCGACACCTCCTTGGGACTGTTGGTCGCCCTCCCGGTAGTATAGCAGGTTTCCGGATTTGAGGGTTATCGTGTTCTCCCCCTCTCTACGGACTTCAGATAACCCTAATATATCCCAGCGTAACCTACTCATCTCTTCTTCCAGCTCAGCAATCCTGTCGTCAGTCCGCAAAGTGCGGACATTGTGTGTTACCAGGGCCAGGTGTCGTTTGGGGTGGTAGCCCGATCCCATCCGGAGATTCTTAGCACCCCCTGCCCCACCATAACCACGGCCGCTACCGAAGCCGGGAACAGTGGGACTGCCGGGTACTGGGGGCCTGGTCCTGTTTGCGTCTGTCATATTTAAAGGGGAGAATTTTTTATTTATTTCGAATTAATATTTCTTATTCTATCTATACCTAACCGACGAGCCTGTTTTAGGATGGAAAATTTTAGTAACTTATGAATAGGTTTTGGTCTAGGAAGGAGCAACACGAGAACAATTCTTATGTACTCACATAAAATGCATTATCTGGACTCTTCTCAGTTGAATCGATTCTTGGATTCCACTCCCGGCTGCCACAGGTCCGTAGATTCTGGATTCTCGAACGGTGCTCGATAGCCACCCGGGCAGCACACGACTTGATGATTATTATAAAATGATCGCGAACCGGCCCGCGAAAATCCTACCGACTGCGCCAATTACGTTTGCGGCAGTCAGAAGCTTGAAAAAAAAACTAATAATTATTAATTATTTATTAATTATAATTACAATAATTATCTTAAAATAAAGACTGCTTTAATCGAAGTGGGAATAAAGAGTGATAAAAAAATATTACAATTAATAAAATTAATAAATGTTCGTGGGATTAGGGTTCCGTAACTCGGTACATTTTAAGACAGTTTCTGTATACAAGGTGATATAAACAATATTATTATCAAACAATGGTTGTGGATTGTATTATGAAAATGCATATTTCCTTAAATATTATTATTATCCACCATAGTAGGAAACTAATTCCATATAAAAATCCATTTATAGGATAGATATAGATTATATTTATCTAGTTATAATTTTTTTTTAATAATTATTATCTGTAATAAAGTGTACTATTGTAAATAATTTTACAAATATTATTTAAGTGTTTATATACAAAATCAAAACCACGAATAGGATCAGGATCAAAATCAAACTAAAATTAGAATCAAAATAATTTTATAAAATAAAACGTCATTTTCCAAGCATGCATTCAAATAATATTTTTTTTAGCCACAGAACTGGCAGTAACTATCATTATTTTAATGTCATATTTACAATGTTCGTCATATTTCCTGTCTTCAACTTTCAGCATTTCTGTGCAAAAGTCATTTACTCAGACGCGAGTGTAAATGTGTACAATATTTTCTGTCGTACAGTTATCTTTTACTCGATTTCCGGCACATGCTATACCATGAATATTCCTTTTTCCGATCTCCAGGCTTCGCTCACTGTCCTGTAGGGTTAACAAGTTGTTATATAGCAACCTTTTCTAAGATATTGTCAATTGTGTCAGTTACACCTTTCACATATGCTACTAGTGTGGGCAGCTCAGTTAGGTTTCTAAACAATACATTCGCCTCCCCCCCCTCCCCATCCATTTGAGCGACAAACGACCGATTATATAAACTGTACTGTGATTGTGGATGGTCATACATTGACCATATACCATATACAAAAAACAAATATCAATCAAACAATCATATTTAATGACATTGTAATACAACAGCTTTGCCTTAATAATGCAAGTTAAATAAGGAACGATATTTTCATAAAATTTTATGTGGCTAATATGTTACACAGACTCCATTATTTTTACATAATACATAAGATAGATATTATGATAAATATAACACGAAAACTATAGGTGTAATAATGTGTTCCAAGTGATTTTGTGCCAAAAGAGAAGACTTAAATTTTAACTAATCGTAGAACGCTTTTGATTCCGTAATCCTATTAGGATTCCTATTAGGATTTTAAATTAAATATTACTATTTTTTCAAAAAGAAACTTTTCAAGTTTTTCAAAATACTCTCTCAAGTATCTCTCATATTTATATTGTTAAATACACGACAAGCGAAATTCGGAATACATTCAAATACAATATCATTATTACTAATAAGATTATGATTTACATTTAAATATTCTTTTCTATTTATATGTTTATCACAAAATTGTGTGCAACGTTTAATTAATTTGCATTAAAGCACTTTTGGCATTTTAGATACATACGTGTAACCATTTTATACAACAATTAAACGAAGCTCCTCTGTTTAAAATTTCGACTAATATCCATCCACGATGAAATTCCAATTTCCAATAATTTTATTTAAATTAACTACTACTTTTAGCAGTCAATTCAATTTATAAATAAAATTTTACCTAATTTTACTTTTAACTACCTACATAGGTAACTTATCATTTTATGTAATATAATCTAAAAATGTTTATACTATAAGAACATGTTACTTAAAATATTCATGACGAGATGTCTCTCGTCTTCTCCGTCAGGTAACTCCCAAGATTGCATTTGCAATCTCGGAAAAGAGTTTAGCGGGTCATATGAAAATGAGAATATCAACATTTTCTTTATAGAAAATGTCTTTTAATATAATATATAAATTACTTTCTTAATAACTACTTATTAAATTGGACTTTATTCGTGCTGGATGTAATATAACTCAACACTTATTTGCAAAGTCCGGTTTGAAAGTTAAACATAAAAGTTAACTTGAAGATATAAAATTGTAGAACATCAAAAAATTCAAGCAAAATAATTTCCAATTTATTAAAAATCAGGCAGCAATTTGTAATATAATTTTTATGTCATGTTCATTTGATAGCAACAATCAAACACTGTTCATGATAATAAGTAATTAATGCCACCAACAGACAGCCTTAGCTCCGTTAGAGGAATTACGAAAGTTCTGGCCGCCATCGCAAAACAGATAGGCGGTGCTATTAAATTAATTTCATGGTAATATATTTCGTAAGTTTTTACTAAAAATATTAGATTATAAATTTCATTTAATTATAAATTTTATAATCATAAGTTTTATGAAATGTATCAGATATGATTAATTGCAAATAGTAACTAGAGTTGTATGTTTTCAGTTAAGTCTGAAGACTCAACAAACTCGTTAGTGTATGACGATGTATGCATGATCTTTTATTGTGTTGGTGTCTCTAACACATAATATAATTTGTTTTAAAATGTTCATGTCATTTATAAGTGATTAATGAATCAATCTCTACTTTCATTTGTTTTTTTATTTGGTTCTGCTTATAATTATAAGTATTTTTTTTGTAAAGCATGGGATTTTTTCAATATGATTTAATTTTGCTATTAGTTAGATGTAAAAGTTTACCTTTTTATGCAACAGTCATTTGATATTTGTCATATGATTTTAAAATTATTAAGCACAGTTATTATTATTTTCACATAGCAAAATAGTAATGCTAAACTATAGTTAATAATTTTAATATGATGGTATAATATTATATGTACTTTGTTAACTTATAATTTAGTTTTTTTAAATATAGATTTCAATATAGATTCAATACTGATACACTTATGTGTGCAATTACTGTGTATTGATAGCTTTGAAACTACTCAGGCTGCGGCAGACTTCCTTTGATTATACATATTGAATCCGAGTAGAACTCTACTTTGATACAGTAATGGCAGTTGCATTTAATTAAATCAATATTAAATAATTTTTAACACAGTTTTATAATTTTGTTGTTGTGTAAAATCCTTATCAATATATTATAGATTTAACAAACACATGAAAAGGGACAACTTGTAATTTTGCAACCTTGATCAGAATAAATGATTAAATGATTCTGTGCTGCCTCATAAGTATATTCGTTTTATTAAATCACAGTTCTTATTTTGAAAGGATTAAACGTTTTTTAATACAGCTATGTTACATACATATATGTACAAGTTCAAAATAAATTTATTATTTTTATTTGAGGCTACTCTGTAGACGAAGAAAGACCTATCCAATATATGTGGTTTTTATTCTCAATATGCCATCAATCTACAAGCTATGGATTGGGATGTCCCTCCGTCAGAGTCACAGACTTACTATCAGACAGATACAAGCCAATTTCTATAATCTTGACTCAAAATTAGATTTACCACAGGTAATAAATAGGAAGGAGCGGTGAAGTTATTGTTTAATATAAAGAGCAACTTGAATGTAAGAAAAAAGAATTATTTTACAACTTTCTTTTATGATAAAGGCCTGAATTCCTATGAGATCGGTGACTTGAAATGTCTTTGAGTGACTGAAATTAAAAACTGTATTGTGAGTGTTGCATTCTTGTTTTGCAATCTCCGTTTACAGTTATTTTATGATTATGTATGTGAAGATGTTTCTAGGTTCTCTTATAAAATCAAATTATCCAACATAGCATGTCTGAAATTGAAAGCTTATACATTTCTGTATTAGTAATATTGACTACTTATTTACATAATATATAAAAATATGAAAAAATATCACAACTTCTTCTGAAGAGAACTCCTTCTTCTTCGACTGAAAAATATAAATAGCCACTATGCTTGGCGTTTGTGGACTATGAGAAAGCCTTCGATTTGACGATATCCTAGTAATGTGCAAAAGACCGAACCGTTGATTCGGTAGTATTAGTTTTTGATAATTATTTTTATATATGGATATATCAAAAGTATATAGCTTCAATCTAAATAGGCTTGCAATACAATCCTTTAATAAATTTAAAAATACGGACAGTACTCGTGAAGATTACTACCATCGAACATAGTTACAAACTTTACCTATACTTTTTATTTTGTGAGGTTTACGTTAAAAGTATTGTTTTGATGTAAACTTTAGAAAATAATTATTACTTACTTTGAATTGTACAGAGGGTAAATTTTGTCTGAAATCTTGTTCAGATATATTCTGCAGTTTATAAATGTTTAAACAATGTTTCAGTATGTTCTGCCAAATATTTAATATAAATGTATTTATTAATAACAAAATATACAACTATTATGTATGTAAATCATGTTTTAGACAAAGAGATTCCACTATCACTGGCGCTCATCTGTTATTCTAACCGAGGAGGAGACAGTTCCGCAAACTTGACCCACTATATTGTAAAGTAGGCCACTAAATCGCATTAGTTATATATATATATATATATATATATATATATATATATATATATATTTCTTTTGTTATTCTTTGAATGTATTAAAAATACTAGCACACCTTGTTATCTAACAAAATACTAATAATAATTAGAATATTTGGAACATATTATGTTGTATAAAATTTGCTTCGCCAGTATTGTGTAAAAAAAATTGATTTTTATTCTTGCTACTCCAAACGTAACATTTTTATTAAATAATTATGAGCTTATTTAGATACAAACGATATACATTAACTGTATTCATATTTAAAAAATAGTAATTAAAGCTAACAGAACCAGTGATTCGGCCTTTGAACAATAGTAGGTGATAAATTTCTGAAAATCGTATATCGCCATAGTTAACTTTACATAATGAACATTCATTAAATAGACCGTATTTGGACACAAAATATCGACTCAATGTAACACTCCTGACTATTTAACTGAATTAACACACATTAATAAAATACTATACAGGGACAAATATCGTAAATGTAGTGAGTTACTATGACCACATGTATTGGAAGAATTCAATTCATACCGTTTATTGTTTACCTGTTTGTAGATGATGATGATGATTATATCTGGAACAATAAACGTGATCATTTATACAACAAAGTAATTCATTCATAAGGGTTATTTTGCAGTTACAAATTAAAGTAGATAAAGATATGAGTTTGCGTTTAGAGACCTATTAGCGACCGCGAGCCGCGTGTTCAATCAATAAGAAATCTAATGAAAGTATCGTATATAATAACGAGGTCACAGGTGTTTTATTACAAGAAATTATCGAATAAAATCTAAGTGGATTAAGTATAGTTTTTACTATATCATACTACAAATTTATTTGATGTATGTACCATTAAACACAATTATAATTTACAAGATGGATCAGTTACTTCTTATAGGGAACTTTTATATCAATCTTTGCTTAAAAGAAACAACTTTTGGTTATTTAAAAAAAAATTGTACCTAAAAATGATTTTGGGAAATTTTATGCGTGTAATAATAATTTTTAGACTAAAGATTGTTATTCTAATCCCGCTAAAGCTATAAAATTTTTATGGCACTTGCAGGTTCTCGTGCAATATATTATAAACTTTGTATGAACAACAGAATGACTGCAAATGTAATAAATACCTATTATATGATATAACACTGATCTGTTTGTTTATTTTTGATTTATTGTTTGCGTGTTTTAAGAAAACTGAGGAAAATGCAGTAAGGTTATCAACAACAGAAAACCTTATTGCCGTACTGTATGTAAAATATGTATTTTACATACGGTATATTTATTATTATTATATATATATATATATATATATATATATATATATATAAATATATCTTTAATTTACTGATATTTGTAGATACTATTGGAATAACGTGAACTCTCAAGCTTTCACAAAATATTGCAGTTTTCTTCTTACTTAAATCAAAATTTAAAACATATTTAATATTTAATTTATTTAATGACACAATCAGAACAATCAAATAAAAATGTTTAAAAATCCATAACTTTTTTAAATAGAATTGCAACGATGAAATAAATTATTATTATTTTTTTTAATTATTTATGATTTCATTTACAACTGGTGTTTAATTATTGCTTACAACGAATGTGTTATAAACTTACTACGATATTTTGTCATATAATATATTTTATTAAATGCAAAATGCGTGGAATTATTGACCTCAAATAAGCGACAGTAAAGTTGAAAATATTAACATTGTTACTGTAAACTTCGGTTGTTATAGATCTCGTTAGGAAGCTTTTGCCAACTTTAGTCCTAAGGATAGTTTCAGATTTATTAATTAACATAGTAAATAAAACTATATTATAAATTTAGTAACAAAGGAACTAATATCAATCAACTTTAATATGCGCGTTCACGCGTAATTGATTTAGTCTTTATAAGATCAGGAAATATCTTAATTATTATAAATATCAACTTCAAAACTCAATAACAAAATAATATTCACTTGTTGCACAATGCAATATTCTACACTACAAAAGTGATAGTTTCGATGAAAATGTTTTGAAAGCCTCGCGGCAACCGATTTTAAGATACAATACAGATGCGTGGTTAAGTTTCTATAGCAGTTTTCATATTTACACAAAATGATTGTTCAAAGTTGATATTACATACAATACGGTTCGATGACTATAGTATTTATCAATTATAAGCATTTCTTTTGTGTTTGGTTCTCTTTACTGTAAAAGACAGAATGTGATAATTTGGAAAATTACTTCTTTTTTACAAGGGTTTACGTAAAACAAATATTTAGCATTATACCTATAACGAAACATTAATTTTAGTGTGTAATAAAGTTATTATTAGAAACATCATATAATATTGTTTTACAATATAATATCTATAATATTTTACATTAGATTACTATTGGCAAATAAAGACTTAAATTTTTCTCCTTCCACATTCTTCATATTCTTTACACTTTCTTATTCTTGTTTATCATAATACTGCTATTTGCTAGGTACACCTTTTTAAAATACTTACGAGTAGTTCTGTCGAGTAAACCTGCGAAAAAAACAAACAAATCTGTTGTATTTATTACTTACTTGACTACTTCACATTAATTTAAATAAATAATTATCCCACTTCAAGATTCATTTAATGTTGTACTCGTAATTATAATGTAATATCTACAAATATTCATTTTATACAAACACATTTGAGGTTTATTTAATTTCATATTCATTTATAGATTTTTAATTTGATTATAGTTAAATTTGTCCCAGGACAAGACGAAGAGAAAAAATTAAATAAAACAAACATCTTTAAAAATAATTTTTAATTATATCTTAAATGTAAATGAATACTATTTATACTTTTTTTTATTTTTTTTATAGATTATGTAATATAGCTTATAATCTATTAGCGATCGCTATAACACTTTGAAAGACTTTGAAAAACTTTGAAAGATACATTGCGTTTTCCTATTTTAAACTAGAACGTCTTTTCTATGTTTACATACTAAAGATAAATTATGTAGAACAAACGAAAGAAATGTAGGCTGTGCTAACAAATATCTATTTTAAGGCATTGTTTATTGACAATAAGTTGATTGATCGACTATGAACAAACATAAGACATATGTCATTGTGAACCTATATATCACTAGCTTAGTGACAACGATATTTTATAAAAATATAAAAATGTTTTTTTAACATTTCGTAAAAGCGTCAATTTAAATGAAAAAGTATACGCACAATTTATACTTTTCCAATATAATTAAATGATTTTAGTATGTATAAATGATGAAAAAACAAATATAATGTTTGAGAATATGATAAGTTGAAATTATAAGATGTGTTTAGTCTTCTGGCAGCTTAAATATAACTAAAATATATTGTAAATTTTGCATTGTTTGAGACTTACCCATAAAAACTTTCATATTATCACAAATTTATTTTTAACATTTCAGATTACAGAGTGGACAATTATCATAACTATTATAATTAAACAATAATATGACATGTTTATAATTATAAACTAAAACAAAAACACATTTCTGCATGTGGTTCTGCAAATTAATTACATACATTTATTATATGTGCGTAATTTTCACATTGACAACTGCCCCGGATGACTTAAAGGTGTGGAGAAATACACGTCAACGAAATAAGGAATCGTCAATCGGACAATAAAGCAATCTATACTTATAATAAATCTGTAGAGAGGTCAATTCTGTACATGAAATATATTTACAAAATAAGTAGCAGGGGGTGATTAGTGTTCGATACTGATGCCAAAAATGCAGTTAAAAAAATTTTTGTCTGTCTGTCTGTCTGTCTGTCTGTTTGTATGTTATTTATAGAAAAAAAAGCTACTCGACGGATTTTAACGAAACTTAGTACAATTATTCTTTATACTCCTGGGCAGGTAATAATATACTTTTCATCACACTACAATGAATAGGAGCAGAGCAGTGAAAGGAAATGTTGAGAAAATGGGAGAAGTTGCTTGATTTTTTAAGCTTCCGTCGCGTGTGCAGCCTTAATGGTTAGAGCTACATAGAAACTATGTATAACGGAAATATTCTACATAAAAATACACGAAAAATATTCCAAGACAGCATATATCTACCTTTTATAGTTAACTCACAATAACACGCATAACTCTCGATAGCTTAGCAGTTCGGAGATTTCTTATTATATTTGTTTACTTTTACGTTTATAAAACCAATAATGCTCACCATCATTCCTAATTAAAAAAAATAAACATTAGCACCAATTCAATAAAAAAGGAATCATTGAAATCGGTATAGAAACACCAAACTTATACTTACTTACATGAAATACGCCAACAAGACATCGCGCGTGAATAGTGAATCAAGCTATAAGGATTATTTTTGCGTAACGGTTGCCGCGCTCGACGGGGCTCGCGGCGGCAGAGTATAAAAGGGGCGGGAGGCGAGCGCAAGCGTCATTAATATTTGGCTGTTGATGCGTTCAGAGTGTTGAACTTTATTGACAGACAATAATTGTTATTTTATAAACCGTGCTTATCAGCGCGACTTTTTGTCTTTAAATAGTTTATTTTAATTTCTTTTGTTGTTATTTTCTAAATTAGTTTTAGTTTTGTTTAAATTCTTAACTATTAATAGTTCCTATTTTATTTCTTTTTAAGTAGATTTAGATTCGATTTTTAGATTAGATAATAGATAGATAGATTAGATTATTGTTAGATTTTTAGTTACTGATAGGTTAGTTTTGGGCATTTTATGTTTAGTTTTTTTTGTATTGAGTAGATAAAAGCGTAGGTAGGTACTTTTATTAATTATAGTATTCATAGGTATTTTTTATTTATTTTTAAGTGAAGTAGGTATAGGTAGATATTGCCTACTATCTACCTATACTGCACACGTGTTTTAGCTTTATTTTCATTTCTTTTTTTTTTGTACCTAAGTTGTAGGTAGGTAGGTACATATTTCTTAGTTTAATTCTATTAGAATATTAGGTATTTAAGTTTAAATAGGCACTTAGATTTATATTTTTTTATTATATAGCAGCTGTACTTAGAACATCTAAGGTTTTTTTTGTATTAGCATAGGTACTTTGATTAATTACAGTAGTTGTAGGTATTTCTTATTATTCATTTTTAAGTGAAGTAGGTAAGTGTAGATAGTATTGCACACGCATTAAGTATAGCTTTATTTTCATTTTTTATTCTTTTGTAATTTGTAGGTACCTACGTACATATTTATAATTCGATTAGAATATTATTTTAGTTTTAATAGGCACTTAGATTTATATTCTATTTATTATATACTTAGCTATAGTTAGGACCTCGGACGTAAGTTTTTTGTTGGGTAACTAAATAGAATTTAAGTTACCGTCGATTAAAAATAAAATAAACGATGCCACCTAAAAAACGACCATCTTTATCTCGAACTTCGAGTCAAGCTAGGAGAATGAGAATGACGCGTTCTCAAGAATCGGAAGAGGAAAGAGCACATCGGTTAAACTCTATGAGAGTTAGTGCCTCAACATCTCGAGCTAATGAAAGCTCTCTAGAAAGAGAGATGCGATTAGCAGCTGAAAGAGCGAGACGAGCTACAACACGGGCTTCTCAAAGCTCTTCTCAACGAGAGCTAAGGCGTTCCATTGACCGGGAACAACATGCGTTATCCCGAGAAGCTGAAACTGCTTTACAACGAGAATTGCGACTCACAGCTGACCGCGAACGGCATACATTATCTCGCGAGTCTGAAACCTTCACTGAGAGGGAATTACGGCTTACAGCTGACCGCGAACGTCATATTTTATCTCGCGAGTCCGAAACCTTCACTGAGAGGGAATTACGGCTTACAGCTGACCACAAACGTCATATTTTATCTCGCGAGTCCGAAACCTTCACTGAGAGGGAATTACGGCTTACAGCTGATCGCGAACGTCATATTTTGTCTCGAGAATCTGAAACTTTTACTCAATATCAAGACCGTTTGACAAATGATAGGGCGCACCATAACATGATTCGATCTCTTGAAGATGAACATGAGCATGAACAACGACTAGAGTCGGGACGCGATTATTACAATTCTTTGAGACAAGAACAATTGATTACTTTATCTAATGAAAGATTAAGAATTGAAAATATTCGGTCGCTTGAAACAGAAGAACAGCGAGAGGCCCGTCTTACTGCAGATAGATTTCGACATGGTCTTAATGACTTAGATATACACGTGGTAGATCAATCTACAAATTCGGTGGCGTGGTCCGATAAATATAAAAGTGGGTTTGCTTATAACCTCACAATTGATTACAGATCATCTTCTGAAATAGGCGATATGAACGTAGTATGTTCCTTTTGTAATGCTTCGAAGTGGAGGAAGGAGTCTGCTGGTTTCTGTTGTTCTGGAGGTAAAATAATTTTGCCTTCGTTCGAAGACCCGCCGGAACCTTTAAAATCACTACTTTTAGGGGAACATTTGCAATCCAAACAGTTTTTAGATAATATTCGCACTTATAATAGTGCATTCCAAATGACATCCTTTGGTGCTAAACAAATCTCAGAAGGCCCTTTCATGCCTACTTTTAAGGTACAAGGTCAGGTTTACCATTTGATAGGGTCCCTTTTGCCTGAAGAACAACCTAAATTTCTTCAAATATATTTTGTATCCGATTACAACGAACAGTCGAATATAAGAAATCAATATTTTCCGAATTTAAATACTGAACTCATTTCACAACTTCAGAACATGTTACATCAGGTTAATTCGTACGTATGCAGTTTTAAATCGGCATTAGAAGCCCTTTCTCAAGATGGTAATAACAATTATAAAATTGTTATAAATGCCGATAAGCGTCCAACTCAGGAACACCCTGGGCGTCATAACGTTCCATCCACGAATGAAGTTGCTGTAGTACTGGTCGACCAGGAATGTGATAGGCGTGATATCGTTATACGTTCCAGAGACAATCGTTTGCAACGTATTTTCGAAACCCACAGGGCTTACGACAGTTTGCAATATCCTATGATATACTGTCGAGGGGAAGATGGTTATAATTTCGCTGTATACCAAACCGATCCGCGCACAGGCGCACCTAATTATAATAAAAAGGTGTCATGCCTTCAATTTTATTGTTACCACCTGCAAGTGAGACGGAATAGATTGGTATACTTTCAACGTTTTCGTGGCTTATTTAATCAGTTTATTGTTGACATGTACGCAAAAATTGAAACCGAAAGATTAGTTTATATACGATCTAATCAAAGGCAGCTGCGCGCTGAAGAATACGTGCACCTTCGCGATGCCATGCAGCAAGATAACGATACTGTGAATATGGGTCGTTTAGTTATTTTACCCTCTTCTTTTACTGGTGGTCCACGCTACATGCATGAACGTACTCAAGACGCTTTTTGTTACGTAAGAAAATATGGACGTCCCGACTTATTTGTTACTGTAACTACCAATCCCAAGTGGGATGAAATCACTCGGGAGCTTCTTGAGGGTCAGGCACCGCATGACCGCCATGATATTATTGCAAGAGTGTTTCATTTAAAATTAAAATCAATGATAGATCTTCTTACCAAAGATAACATTTTTGGAGAAGTATTGTGTTATATGTATAGTGTTGAGTGGCAAAAACGCGGCTTACCTCACGCACATATCTTGCTTTGGTTAAAAGATAAGGTTCGACCTAATGATGTAGACAGATTAATCAGTGCTGAAATTCCAGATCCGACTGCAGATCCCCTGTTATACGACATTGTTAAAACTCATATGATACATGGTCCATGTGGTGCATTTAACGCAAATGCTCCTTGCATGCAAGACGGTCGTTGCACTAAAAGGTATCCAAAAGCATTAGTGGATGAAACTGTAACAGGACATGATGGATACCCATTATATTGTCGCCGTTCAAGAGACAATGGTGGTTTTACTGTTGAAAAGCGAATGTCTGGACAACAGGTTACTTTAGATAATAGGTGGGTCGTTCCGTATTCGCCTGTATTGTCCAGAGCATTTCAAGCTCACATAAATGTAGAAATGTGTAATAGTGTAGAGTCAATTAAATATATTTGTAAGTACATTAACAAGGGCAGTGACCAAGCTACGTTTGCGTTAAGAAATGAACATGATGAAGTTACTAGATTTCAGTCAGGCAGATATATCAGCTCTTCAGAAGCTGTGTGGCGGATCTTAAGTTTTAATATTCACGAAAGATATCCACCTGTGACCCATCTGGATGTTCATCTGGAAGGCGGTCAACGTATATATTTTAACGCCGAAAATGTTACAGAACGATTAGAGAACCCTAGACAAACAACTTTATTGGCATTCTTTCGACTTTGCCAAACTGATAATTTCGCAAAGTCTCTTTTGTATGAAGAAGTTCCATCGTATTATACCTACGATAAACAACGAGGTGTCTTTAACCGTAGACGCCGAGGCAGGCCTGTAGATGGCGAGACAGGTATTTTCAAAGAACATGTTCTTGGTAGAGTGTATACTGTTCATCCTAACAACGCAGAGTGTTTTTATTTGAGATTATTATTACATACAGTGCGAGGACCAACATCATTTATAGATTTGAGAAAAGTAGACGATGTTGTTTATCCAACTTATCATGCAGCTTGCCAAGCGCGTCATTTGCTTGAAAATGATCAACATTGGGATGACGCTTTAGCAGAATCCTGTGTTAGTGATAATCCACGACGGTTACGCCATTTATTTGTAACATTACTCACATTTTGTAATTTATCTGATCCTGTCCAATTATGGGAAAAATATAAAGAAAAATTTGCAGAAGACTTTCTTCGGAATTTATCTCACAATAATGAAGGCGCAACTAATGATAATTTTCGAGATCTGGCTATAAATCAGTGCTTATTAGCTCTTCAGGAAGACTTAACAGCAGTAGGCGGTAAATCACTTTGTCAATATGGTTTGCCAACGCCAACCTCAGTCGGAGAGGTTACCAATAGGGAATATTCCGCAGAGATTGGTTACAACCCAATGGAACTGCTGGTAACATTAGAAAACGGTGTCCCAATGATGACTGCAGAACAACGCTTAGTCTATGATCGCGTGTGCGAGAGTGTGCAGAATAATTTAGGAACAATATGGTTTTTAGATGCACCTGGAGGAACTGGGAAAACTTTTTTGACTAAATTAATATTAGCTTATGTTCGAAATCAGCGTAAAATCGCTCTTGCCGTGGCTTCATCAGGTATAGCTGCAACATTGCTACCAGGAGGTAAGACTGCTCACACTATGTTTAAAATACCAATTAATTTAGATCGCACGGAAAGTCCAACCTGTAGTATTTCAAGAAATAGCGACAAAGCTAAGGTATTGCGTGAGTGTAATTTAATCGTATGGGATGAATGTACGATGGCCCATCGAAAAGGAGTAGAAGCAGTAGACAGAACTCTAAGGGACATAAGACAAAATGATCGACCAATGGGCGGTATTACGGTTTTATTTTGTGGTGATTTCCGACAAACCTTACCGGTAATACCACGGGGAACCCGAGCTGATGAGATTAGGGCTTGCCTGAAAAGCTCTTATTTGTGGCGTGATATACAATCGGTGCATTTGACTATAAATATGCGAGTGAGAACTGGAGACAACGCAGATAATCGTGAATTTTCTGATACATTATTGAAGATTGGTGAAGGTACCTATCCACAACTACACCAAGGAAAACTTATTCTGACACCTGAGTTATGTTGTATAGTGCAATCCCAACAACATCTTATATCTTCGGTTTACGGTGACATAACAATTATATTAAATAGGGACAATTCTTGGCTTTGCGAAAGGTCCATTTTGACTCCTCGCAATGACCAGGCATCTGAAATTAATAATAAAATACTGTCTAATATACAGGGAGAAAGCAAAGTTTATAGTTCAATAAATAGAATGGTTGATGAACAAGAAGCCACTAATTACCCGATAGAATTTTTAAATTCTTTAAGTATGCCTGGACTACCTTCTCATATAATTTGTTTAAAAATTGGCATACCGATAATTCTGCTCCGAAATTTAAGACCACCTCAACTTTGCAATGGAACTCGGCTAAAAGTAACCCAGTTGCAACAAAATGTAATCGAGGCTCAAATTTTAACAGGTTGCGGTGCAGGAGAAACTGTCTTTATTCCCAGAATTCCCATAATACCAAATAATTTTCCATTCCAATTTAAAAGAACGCAATTCCCAGTATCGGTGTGCTATGCCATGACTATCAATAAAGCTCAAGGGCAGACTTTTCGTGTTGCTGGAGTAGATCTCGGTGTTAGCTGTTTCTCGCATGGTCAATTATACGTCGCTCTTTCCCGGGTTAGCAATTCTAGGAATCTTTACGTTCACGTGCCGGACGGGTCGACTCTTAACATAGTCTACCCAGAAGCTTTGCGCTGAAACATTTTAATTTGATCTAAAAATATTAGCAATATATTATCTTAATAAAAAACAAGGAGTTACACGCTGACCGAGTCGTGGGTATAGCGTGGGTATATTATAATATTCTGCGGTTACTTATATTTTTCAACAGTTTTGTGGATTGGCATATTATATTACTATTGCCCTTCTAAAATACGAAAGTGAATCTGCCTGTTACGTCAAAACTATGAGGGAGGACATCTGCTAATTTTTTTTCGAAAAACGACGGAAACGCGGACGAAGTCGCGGGCAAAAGCTAGTATATATATAAAATACTATATGAACAACACATACCTATGAACTTTACGTGATATTTTATTGTATATTTATTATACTATACCTTATAGTTTGTTGAACCTAATGATTTAATAATTAGAAATTAAATTCCGGGATGAACTTTTAAGTTACCTATCGTTATTTAAGTTTACTTTTTGGAATTTTGTACGAATAGATGCTTTTAAGGGGTAATGTGGACTTGAATATGTTAAATTAAGTAAGTACTACTTTTCTTACTGGTACTAAATAATAAATATAACATTTCTCTACCGTTAGCTTCTTTCAAAATATTTCGATTTCCCAGAGGTCGCAAGTTCGAGTCTTGCCTAAATCGCAATTTTTTTTATATAATTTTTTATATACTCTTTTAGAAGTTTGGCCTATATAAAATATATTTGTCAACTGTGGGAAATTGTGGTTACCTAATTTAAGTAAGTACCTTCATACTTTGTTTAGGATTCAACCAACACCCGATAGCAGTCTACCAGTGTTTTTAAGATTCAGCTCACGATGTAAATACTCTCTATGGTCATATTTGTCAAAACTGAGACGTTAATATTTCTACGTATGTACACATTTTCTTATTTATTACTTATAAAAGATTTTTCTTATTATTTATTACTAATAAAAGATTTTTATTTTGTTACTTAAATAAACTACATATCAACTGCAGCAGTTGACAAATGTAAATAATTTGAAGAATTATAACAGTAATCCAAAATCATCGTAAGAAAATGTTTTTATTGCCTTAAAAATGTATTTGTGGATTAATCTTACATCCCCATTCCTCGTCCCTCCCATTACTAATTTCTTAGTTTCCGTTATGGCCCCTTTGAGGTGATATGTGTAACTTTTCCATATTTTTTGGGGGTTAAACTATATTCAGTGACTAGCTTATGTTATATTTAAATACACTTATTAATGAAGTATTCAATATAATTTTTAAACTTCCAAAAGGTCTAAATGTTAACAGGTAAGGCTCGTTTATTCAAGGGGATACTTAATTCAAGAGGTTAACTGAATCTACACAATGAGGATCCGATAAATGCTCTAACTGCATTAACTTACTACACTTTACTTTAACTTACCCTCAGGTTGTAGTTTCTATAGAAAATTATACATATTCAATACAAACATTGCAACGCAATGCGTAAAGTTACCGAGAAATGCTATTGCTATATGTATTTATGACGTATGTTTTACATTTTGTATGTTTTCTTAAATATTTTATAATATTAGTAACAAAGTTATTGCAGATAACTCCAACATCTCAATGGATTATTTGAAACAAAAATCTTTCATTTGAATAATTAATTTTATCGATTTAGTTCTGATTTATTAATTAATGATAATGGTCAGACGAAATGTTTGAAACCAAACACATTAAGTTAAAAATCATTGGCCTAGTGTAATAAATTACATAATTCGCTTTTCATCCAACTATAGCATATATCTGGTTATTACGAATATAAAATTATCGAAAGAGTATAGACATAAAATACGAGTATATAGTCAAGTTTTATGTTCTTTATATAAATACAAAAATGTGTTCTGTAAATAAATACAAAGAAATAACAAACAATTTTAATAACTTGTTAAAAGTTAATAATATACTTTATTTAATAATAAATAATTAAATTTAATCATATAATTAAATTAAAATAATGGATTTTTTCGAGCAATCAAAAAACTCGACATAAAAATTCAAATAATTCAACAAATACGCCTTCCGTAATCTTACGAAATACATTATCATGAACTTAATTTAATAGTGCCGCCTATTTGTTTTGCGATGGCGGCCAGAACTTTCGTAATTCGGACGGAGCTACGGCTGTCTGTTGGTGGCATTAAGTACTTACTATCATGAAAAGTGTTTGATATTTGCCATTAAATGAACATGAAATAATAATAATATTGCAAATTATTGCCTGATTCCTAATTAATTGAAAATTATTTTGCTTGAATTTTTTGATTTTCTACAATTTCACTTTTATGTTTAACTTTCTTTAAGTTTGCAAATAAGAGCTGAGTTATTTTATATCCAGCACGAATAAAGTCCAATTTAATAAGAAATTATTAAGAAAGTAATTTAGATATTATATTAAAAGACATTTTCTATAAAGAAAATGTTGCTATTCTCATTTTCATATGACCCGCTAAACTCTTTTCCGAGATTGCAAATGCAATCTTGAGAGTTACCTGACGGAGAAGGCGAGAGACATCTCGTCATGAATATTTTAAGTAACATGTTCTTATAGTATAAACATTTTTACATTATATTATATAAAATGATATGTTACCTATGTAGGTAGTTAAAAGTACAATAAGGTCAAATTTTATTTATTAATTGAATCGACTGCTAAAAGTAGTAGTTAATTTAAATAAAATTATCGGAAATTGGAATTTCATCGTGGATGGACATTAGTCGAAATTTTAAACAGAGGATCTTTGTTTAATTGTTGTGTAAAATGGTTACACGTATGTATGTAAAATACCGAAAGTGCTTTAATGCAAATTAATTAAACGTTGTACACAATTTTGTGATAAACATATAAATAGAAAGGAATAATTAAATGTTAATCATAATCTTATTAGTAGTAATGTTATTGTATTTGAATATATTCCGAATTTCGCTTGTCGCGTATTTAACAATATAAATATGAGAGATACTTGTTGATACTTGAACTCCTCTGTTGTATTACAATGTACTTACAATGTCATTAAATATGATTGTTTGATTAATATTTATTTTATGTATATAAAATATGGCCAATGTATGACCATCCACAATCACAATAAAGTTTATATTTATATAGACGGTGGTTTGTCGCTCAAATCGGGAGAAGGGGGCGAATGTAGCGTTTAGAAACCTAACCGAGCTGCCCACACTAGTAGCACATGTGAAAGGTGTAACTGACACAATTGGTAATATCTTAGAAAAGGTTGCTATAAAACAACTTATTAACCCTACAGGACAGTGAGCCAAGCCTAGAAATCGGAAAAAAGGAATGTTCCATGGTATAGAATGTGCCGGGAATCGAGTTAAAAATAACTTTACGGCTGAAAATATTGTATACATTTACACTCGCGTCTGAGTAAATTACTATTGCACAAAAATGCCGGAAGTTAAAGACAACAAATATGACAAAGATTGTAAATATGATATTAAAAATAATGATAGTTAAGACGAGCTTTTATGGGCAACCCTCAGTTCTGTGGCAAAAAAATTTCTTAGTTGAATGTATGCTTGGACAATGACGTTGTATTTTATAAAATTATTTCAATTAATGATTATAATTAAAATTATAATTTTGATTCTAATTTTAGTTTGATTTTGATCCTGATCCTAATCTTGCTTTTGATTTTTTATGTAAACTTTTAAATAATATGTGTTAAATTAATTACAGTAAAGTTTATTACCGATAATAATTATTTAAAAAAATGATAACTAAATAAATATATCCTATATACAAATAAATAGTATTAATTGACAAAATTTATTAAAAAACCGTACCATTTTTTTAAAATATGGAATTAGTTTCCTATTATGGTGGATAACAATAGTATTTAAGGAAATATGCATTTTCATATTACAATCCTCAACCATTGTTTGATAATAATATCGTTTATACCACCTTGTATACAGAAACTGTCTTAAAATGTACCGTGTCAGTAATAAAATAGAAAGTAAATATAAGATAAGCCTGTAACAATTTGAAAACCTTAAGATTGAGAAAAGCGTGTTAAAATATTATTTCAGTCTCAAAGTAAATTCGTATTTTCGTAATCGTATATGCGAAATTAAAAATTAAGTTAATTGACTTAAGTAAGGAAAGAAATAATCACACATATTTTTTTTATTAATTACACAGGCATGCCTGTGTAGGCACACAAAAAAAAATCATGAACCAGAGAGGAGACCCCATTATTCTTAGGTTTTTGGGATCGCTGAAACCAAATATGACAATAAAAACTAATTTTAGTTGCCCATTTTCCCGCTAGCACCCCCTTGCTACCTCTTAAGGGGTGAAAATTTAAATTTTTGTATAAAATCAAGATATATGTGTATTTCTACGTTTTTTGGGGTGCTGAAACCGAAAATGATAACTAAAAATTAATTCAAGACCCTTATAACGCATTAACACTTTATTACTACCCCTTATGGGGAGTGAAGTTTTCCACTTTTGTATACTACTACTTTTGTCACTATCCGGGGAGCTGGATTAAAGTAAGTCCCCTTGTCTCTTACTATTCAGCGTCTTCCCGTTTCTAGGGATAGTGAGAGGCAAGGGGACTCACTTTAATCCAGCACCCCAAAAGGGAACAGAAATCTACTACGTCCACGCCGTTGTTCCTGGGTTACTCTAAGAGTAGAATTAAATCATGAATATATATCAGATACTTCTGATTGATAAAGCATTTGAATTTCTAATATAAGAGCTAAGATAAACATGTCATTTATTGTAAATCGTTAAAATTTCTTCATACATCTTGATTTTATACAAAATCGAAAACACCCCCACCCCTCCGTAAGGGGTGGTTAGGGGGTGGTATTGAGTAAAAGAGGTATCAAATTCACTTTTGGTTGGCATTTTCGGTTTCATCATAACAAAAACATAGAAATACACAGTCATCTTTATTTTATACAAAAATGGAAAACTTCACTCCCCATAAGGGGTATTAAGAAAGTGTTAAGGGGTTATGAAGGTCTTGAATTAATTTTTAGTTATCATTTTCGGTTTCAGCATTCCAAAAAACGTAGAAATACACATCTATCTTGATTTTATACAAAAATTTAAATTTTCACCCCTTAAGAGGTAGTAAGGGGGTGTTAGCGGAAAAACAGGCAATTGAAATTAATTTTTATTGTCATATTCGGTTTCAGCGATCCCAAAACCTAAGAGTTCATAACCCTCTGGTTCATGATTTATTTATTTTTTTTCCTGTGTAATTAATTATCTCATCCCCTAACGTACTGAGGTCTACTGTTCACAGAACGACTAGTTTTTTATTTACCTACCTACAGAAAGGCATAAAGCGACAATAATTGTCCAATTTTTTTTTCTCAGGCAACAAATGAATCTTAACGAAAACCGAACGTTCTCCAATATCAACACCTGCTGGGTGCAGTATCGGCACTCGAAACTCGCCGATATTATCTAGGTGCTTGCGTATTTAAGATCCAAAACCATATTCTATCGGAGAACGGGACGTCTGCAACAACCTTTTATTGAGCAATACTGGGTACATTACAAGTGGAAGACAAAGTACACTGGGTACATTACAAGTGGAAGACAAGTAGCCCTGCACTTCGCTCTACAGTTGAATACAGAAGAAGGAAACGCTGTCCCCACATCCCATCTACGAGGTCCACCAACTAGAGATTGGAAGAATAGTGTTGCTCTCGAGGTCAACTTCATCGTGCTATCAATGACGAAGCAAGAAGCCTACGGCGCCGACGCAATTCTTATTATAAATATGTAATTAACTAGAAAGCTGTCCTTTACTGAAACACTCTTTTATCAAATACAAAGTAGAAACAACATACGAAATAAATGAAAATAATAAAAATAAAAATGAGGTAAAAAGAAAATATTTCGATAAGACTTTAACAACAAACAAAAAAAAAAATTGCTTAACTAACATTTTTATAAATACAACATATGTCAATTGCATCCATAATCTGACAGTAAAGAAGAGTCTTAATTATTATTAACACATTTTTGCAGATATATATTTCAAATATTAGTTCACCTATATAGAATTAACAACAATAGATACATTCATCATCTTCTTCCCTTTATCCCAATTTTGGAGTCGACGCAGTATATACGGAGACGACGTAGTATTTTCATTCCAAACTGTCCTGTTACTCGTCATCTCTGTGCACACTTCCTTCTTCTCCAAATCGTCTTTCACGCAATCTATCTTTTGGTCACATGCCTTTCATCTCTTCTCATAACATGCCCATACCATGATAGACGACTACCTGTTTTTTTTCTGTCACTGGCGCTACTCCCAAGCTTCCCCTAATATACTTATTCTATCCTTTTTTGTCACCCAACACATCCATCTTAATATTCACATCTCAGGCACAAACAATTGCTTTCCATCCATCACTTTCATCGCCCAGTACCCAGTTCCATAAATAACGACAGTTCTAATAACGGTTTTATAGATTCTCCCCTTTAGCTTAAGGGGAATTCTGGCATCACAAGTTGTCCTGGTTACTTGTCGCCGTTTCATCCATCCCGTGTTCATTCTGTGCTTTACGTCCCAGTTAATATTGCCATAAGTTTGAATTAGATAAACAAGGTAGCGAAAGTCAGAGCGGACTGGTAATGGTACTTCCTCCAACAATAAGTTGTATATATGTAATATATCTACATTATGATAGTAAAAACAAATCTAATAAAAATATTTAAAATGAGATAGCAACATTTGAATATGTTGCTAATGATTTTAATTTTGCTCTTAATATTATTCGTTTATAATTAATTCTGTGGAATATTTACGAATAAAATTATAATAAATTTAATTTGTAAAAATAGCTAAAGTTGTTATGCATTCATTGATAAATCAAGTGAATAAATCTTTCAGAATTCAATTAATGTCAAATAAAAATAAAAATTGTAACTAAAATAAAGAATTTAAATAAAATAAATAAATAACATAAACTTTTTGTGTTTCATTAAGTATCACAAAAATATGTAATGTAATTAAAAGTTAAAATCATTAAGTGTGTGTAGATATGTGATAAAAGATTTAAACTTTACCAGATTTTTTAGTACTTGTTAATAAAATTTAGTAGTTTTACAATAAAAACTATATGAGAGTAACTTGTGTTTATATTAAGGAATGCAAGTTGTAATTGTTACATCATTGTGAAATGTATCATTCACACTATCAATATCATTCTTAAAAAAATCATACAGAGTTATTAATAAATATTTTCATGTTTTGAAAATAAAACTTATGTGATAAATCTACTCATACTCATCCTCCATAATTTAGCTAACTGTAGGATAAGAAACAATTGACCGTATATAAATTAAACCATGGAATACCTATATATATATTCACATTGTTATTTGCATTTCGTTAAATATTTTTATCTATATATATTGTGAATATAATATTTATATTACATTCCATTCCAATCCATTAAATCATAAATAGCTTAACCTTTCAGTCATTTACCTCAATTTCAGACAAATTTTACTTGTCTACAATATGATCACCACAACATATCTCCAGAGAACTCAAGATGGAACTTATCATTCTAAAAACAACGTACTTACCCTTATCTACTGATATTCTAGATTTGTAGGTCTCTGGTGACGGTAACGCAAGGCAGAGAGAAAAGTTATATCTTCGTAACAAGATCTTCAATATACCGATATACTCAGCGTACTGTAAAAGTTGTTGACAAACATATTGAGTATAATCTCAATAAAAGTCTATTTGCTTATAAAGCCAGGGATAAGAACTGAGTTTGGATCTGGTTAAGATATTAAATAGATTTGCAAATAAGCAGTTTTAATTAATTTAAAATGAGTTAACGTCAGAGATGTACTCGGCTGTTGCATTTTACGCCTAAGCAACGGGAGTGGAATGTAGTCATATGCAGAAGCTATTTTAAGAGAAACACCCAGAAGATACTCTTTATTGAAGCTAATTGAATGTTTATCATCTCATTGAACAAATTAAGGGCAATCAAAAATAATATACTTGTGAATTTGTCTTTTTTTGAGGCAACTTCTTGAGGACTTGCTAACACTTAAAAGTTAGCCCTTAATTACAGCTCCTGTCTTCTCATGCATTAATTGTAGCTTTATTTATAAAAAAACTAAAACATTATAAACTAAAGAAAATTCGTTTCTTTCCGTGCCGCGTTCAAAACTGCGACAATTTTCATCTGAACATAAAATGTACGTAACTCTAAGAAATTTCTTAAATTAATTTACTAGCGACAAAAGGAAAATTTTAGAGTAAATTTATAAAATAAAACTTTATTAAATTAACAACGTAAGGAGTATTAAAAATAAATGCATTATTTTTACGACATTCATCACAAATAAGTATTTCCACAATTTTTTTATACGTATATGTTGAATATTTAAAACATCGTAACAACTGACAATTGTGGAATAAACTTTTCAGTTTATACTACTATATAGATATAGTGTAATATTTTTTTTAAATAATTTTATTTCTTTTATCGGTAGTGTCTAAAGTATATATTTTATATATTTTTTTAGTTAGGTGAATGTTCTTTTCACGAATGAAATCATATGCATTACTTATGAATAGAATGCAATTAATGACCTAAATTGCCAAAAATATCATCACTATTCAGTTAAAATAAAGTATTTTTAAGAAGACCAATTAATAAACATTGTTCCTTACTACTATTTACTTACGCTGTCAAGTGGAGTTCCTGGTAACAGTCAGTATTCATAATTTTATTGTTCCACCCTAATACAGTTCCAATTTTTTATCGAAATAAATTCGATGTTCTTTTTATTCACATATTTCAATATTACATAGGAATAAATCTTATAATCAATAGAGAATTGTATTTGGGTTTTATTAAATATTTGTATTTATATATTTATATCTTTTCCACATTGTATCAATACCAGTGATCACTTGTGTACGGCAAATGGCAGTGGAAAATATATTGCAACAAAGTTTGCATCTTTGCTATATTTATATATTTTGTGATCGTTATTTTTTTTATTTGGAATCGATTTCGAATCCGTAAGCAATACCTTTTACCTCTAGTAAACATTATAATATTTTATTTATTTGGATCGGGTGCCGACCCATATTACCATATTTAATATTTACTAATGTTTAAAGACAGTTTACAAAAGTTACTAAAGTTACTAAAGACAGTTACTAAAGTAACTAAGCGTAACTTTATAATTTGTTGTCTATATTAAATATACAAACAATTTTATATTTCCAGCAATAAAAAACTAGTTACATTTCGAAAATTACTGTAACCTTGACAAAAACTCAAAAAACTTCGCACAACTTTCCCTATACATCTTTTACTTTAAAAGAATACAACATTATAAAGAAAATCTTAAGAACAAAATTTTTTTTACCGAATACTTATAGTGTCTCTTAAATAGTTAAGCATAAATAAGTTAGAGATATATGAAACTTTTATTGTTTTTATATAGAATTTAATAATAAGTAATAATCAGTCAGCACCATAATGAAAATTTTAGGAGTAAGTGGCGACCTATTCATATAGTAGTAAATTATAAATATTATCAAAAACATCAAACCCAAGAGTCCTCAATAATAACTTTTCCTCAGCGTAGCCTGATTAAATATTCATGCCAAACGTTTTTTCAATAGTATTCTGTCCTACATTACTGTCTGTCCTTTAGGATGATACCGCTACTGCTATTTTCTATATTTGTAAATTTTTTGATTTGCTAATTGATTCAAATATCGTTTGAGTAATTGTACTCATGGGCAGGCAGTTGGGTATAACTTGTAAGATTCTAAAACAAACTTATCTTGAAGTGCCTCAAGTTGTCGGAAGTGTGTTCTACTCGGATATAATAACTGATAAGAGCCGGTGGACTTTGTAATTTAGCACCTAATTGTATCCTTATTAATTATATTCCTTAAAATATTTTCTTAACTAAGAATTAATAATAATTTGTCATAACACTTGTCCTAATTATAGTTCCGGAATTGCTCAATTTAATGTTTTAATGCGAAACAAATAAAATATTTTTTATTGTTTTATTTTTAAGAACAAGCAAAGTCACTATTATTGAATTAAAATAAGCAATATTACAGATAACTATAATTATAGTAAAACTGAAAAATAAAAATAGACACAGTTGAGTGGAATTAGCAATAACAGCGACGTCTAGGATATTTATACAATATATATATATATTATACACGCACTATGGTGTAATTAATTTCAATAATTAACCTCTATGTTAGATACTAAACAATTTGTGGGTGTCACTATTATTTACAACAGATATAAACAAGGAGAAAGATTGGAAGCAAATAAAGTTAACACCTAATTTACTCTGGACCTACATGAATATTTGTAAAAAGTATAATATAATAGAATACTATCATAGTACATATTATCTTTTGCAGCTTTTCTACGGATAGAAGAACTTAAAGTTATTATAACTATAAAATTGTAATACTTCAGATTAAGGTGAATACGTTTTAAATAATTCCTTTGCTGATTACTATATGCAATAAGGTTTTCAGAAGAAAATAAGAGAAACTTTATAAACTTGAATAATTTTGAAAACCAAAGATTTAAAAACAATAATAGAGAAAACATTTATCCAAAGGAAAAGACTCCATTCAAAAGATTAGCAATCCAGTATGGTTGCTGAGTACTACTTAGCAGTAGAGCTCTAGTATACCACATCTGCTCACGTTCTATGTTGTATAGTACTATCTATGTATTATTTACTTTTTTATGTTACTTAGATAGTTTGTTCATCCTTCTTTAAGCCAACGGAGAAAAGATGTAGTGATATGGATCACTATTACGTAAAATGATGTATTGTTCAACATGTTACTAATACTGTTTAATGTTATTTACTAAATAAATGGAAAATTATTATTAAATGATTGCGAAAGAAACGGTAACGGATAAATTAGGTTCATAAATTATATATTCTCCTTATTACTTTTTCATTAATACGCCGAAGCTACTTACGATGGAATTTCTTTGTTGAAATTATCAAAGCATACTCTCTTAGTTCTTACTCAAAATGATTAATTCCAGTGAAAAAAAAAATACTTTTATATTCACGTCTCTAGTGTATAGTACATTTAAATAAAAGAAAATTGCTATATATTAAAATTAGTCGTCTACAGAATTTCAATTCAAAAGAATTAGAAATATTTTAAAACTGTGACACCATAAGGTTTGTTTGTAACGAGTGATAGACTCTTTTTAATGTGAGCGGATCCTTGCTACAGGCTGTAAAGTCTCTTTACAGAGATCACTCAGCCTGTGTGCGAGTAGGAGCTGACATGTCGCCCTGGTTTAACGTCCAATCAGGTGTTAAGCAAGGTTGCGTTATGTCAGCTTGGTTGTTCAATTTGTATTTGGATAGTTGTTTCCAAGGCGTGAAAGACAGTGACATGGGAGTGAAAGTAGGTGAGTAGTAGTGACTTAAGTTCAATTGCTTGCTATATACAGATGATGCAGTGCTGATTGCATCATCAGAATGCGATTTTCAGGCATTGGTCACCACTCTGAAAGATGGGTGTGAAAATAATGGTCTAAACCTGAATGCAGATAGGACGAAGGTTCTGATATTTGAAAGAAATGAAGAAAAAACAGAATGTAAGTTCTACGTGAATGATATAATAATATAACAAGTAAATGAAGTGGTATATTTGGGAAGTATGTTTAGCAGAGACGAAAGATACGAAATGGATTTGCAAAGGCGTATTGCTGCCGGTAACAGAGTCAACGATGCTTTGGCTTCATTGTTGAGACGGCAAAACGTCAGCATAGCTGCACGTTTGGCTGTACACAATGCAGTTTTGCTACCGACCCTGTTATACGGCAGCCAAACGTGGGTAACACAGAAGAAGAATTTAAGAAAGATGAATGCTGTGGAGATGCGATCTCTTCGCAAAATATGCGAACTCAGTCTTGCTGATCGAATCCGCAATGAAGACATCCACAGAATGGCAGGTACTAGCGAAGATGTCACGGTGATAATGAAGAAGAACGTGCTCAGGTGGTTTGTGCACGTCGAACGAATGAGCGATGAAAGAATGGTAAAAAAGATTTATATAGGAAAAGTGAGCGGTAAGAGAGACAGGGGGAGGCCTCGAGTGACCTTCGAAAATACAGTATCTATGATACTGGAGGAAGGTCACCTAAAAAGCATGAGGACCCCCCGGAGGGCAAGTTTGAAGAGGTTGATGTCTGTGGCCGAGGCGAAAGAGGTATGCAGGGACCGTAGCGTCTGGCGCTCCGTCGTCTCTAGCTACCCCGCAAGGGATATGGCGTGAAGCTAAATAAATAAATAAATAATGTATGTATATAACAATAGTGATAAGTTTGTAACATACATAATGAGGTATTTCATGTTTAACAATGTAAAACATCAATATTTTCCTTTATTTAATGTAACTCGTAATTTAAGAATAGTGGACAACAAAGTATCTTATTTTCAATATTTCAAATATTATGAAATGAAAAATATTATGTTAGTATAAAATATTATATTACATAATTCAATTATTGTATTTTCGAGCTCTAATTAATATATAACAGTATATATTAATTAGAGTTATAAACTACAACTTATGGTTTATACTACATTACATCATAGATATATATATATAAAAAATATCAAAATCTAGGAAGCCAGTAAGAGAAGATATGATAAGGGGAGACAGAAGTGCTATCTTAAATATAAGAAGAGAAAGCATAATTACTTTACATTTTTAATTTGACTTTATCATAAAAGTTCCTAAACACTCAATGAGTTTTTAGTGAATTGGACACTCAGTGAGTTTTTAGTTAATGGAGCTGACATTATAAGTAGCTATAAACAAGTGAAATAAAGCAAGAGTAAAACTGTGCATTCAATAAGGTTAAAATAGTTTTCTTTTTCCTTGGTTTGTCTGTTTTGTTTGTTCATGAATTACGCAAAAGTTAGATTATAATTAATTATACAATTCACCATGTTGGACTTTATTACTGAAACGTAATACAAAATGGTTTTATATAAATTATATTAATATTTATTACAACTATATTTATTATTGGCATAATATTAATAATTCTGAGTAATTAAATTATCAAAACAACGGAAATAAAAATGCAAAATGATTCATCAGTAATAATAATAAAACTCTTGTGTATATTTTAAATATCAGTTAAGTAAATATCAGTTAAGTAAATAAAATCAAAACGATATATTCATATTGAACTAAACAGAAAAAAACATATTTTGACAAGAATAGAGTAAATTGAATCATTCTATTTAAAATTAACAAGAGGTTGCGTATGTAACCCAGAGTAAAGATTTTTTTTTTAATTTTTATCAGATAAGAGTATACCAGGTATACCAGGTTTCAATATTTCACAACTCCAATAGTACGCACGAATGTCTCTGAAACATTGTTCAAAGTAAGCGGTACATTGTTAAACGAACTAACGGTGTTCTATATTCCAAGAATCTATTCTATAAACAGAAACGAAAAAATTAATAGTACTTTGTACTCGGTGTCTTATGTATATATTGCAGTTCATTCATTAAGTTTATCACTTTTCACGGATAACTAGAGGTGTATTATGACATTAATGATTTTATTTGTACATCATAACACCATTAAACATATGTTGACATAACAAAAGCAACAATAGACTGATACAATCATAATTTCAACACGGATTTCTTCGAAATACCTAGTTACTTATAGAAAAAGGGAAACATATTAAGCTTCTTATCCACACCTTATCCAGATTCTATATGCTAATTGTTATAAGGTACATAGAAATCATGGCCCGTATATAAATAGGTGTTTTTTCTTGCCGAAATGGAATTATTCATCAACAAATAATGACGTATGGCGACTTTGTATATTTCATACAACTAAGGAGTAAGGTAGTTAATATCTCACGTTGACTTGATAACGAACACTTCTCCTACTTTCATGAAATATCAATAACATTACATTAAAACCATAAACATTTAAAAATTAAATAAAAAAGAAATTCTTTTATTTATATGAATAATTAATTAAAATTTAAATAACAGGCTAAATTTTATTTGTTTCGTAGGGCTATCATAACCACGCTGATAAATTATGTTAAATTGCTTCCATCAATAAAATAAAAATATGCGGTTATGCGAATTAATTACATGTTGTAGGCGTAATTTTCGGATACAAAACATTTAAACTGACAACAAGAGCCAAATAAATTAATACTTCCATAACGTTGACATGTTGGTTATATAATTTTTCTGAGACAAAATGAAACTATGTTTTAGTAGTATTATGAAACCGGATATTGTAATGGATGTCAGTGGTGGGTAATGTTCTTTATTTTTATTTGCATCTATTTCAAAAAAATAAATAACGAGTTTTATTCATTTTATTTATTGTCAAATAGTACCTAGTGAGGTGAGTGGTGTTTGTAAAGTAGCAGTAAAAGACAATAAAGGCAGGAATTATTATCGTAACGTATTGTATGTATGTAGTATTATAATGTAACAGTCACTATATAGGTAAAGTAATCATAACATTATCACTGGATGTTAACTAAATGATGTCATCACATATGAATGTGTCGCAATTTAATTAGTAGGTTCGAAAACATGTTAGGCATTGTATTTGAAATCACGATACTGCATCACTCAATTTCATATTCTATGAGTTTGTTTGGATTAGAACAATTAAAAGTGAAACAAACAAAGTAGTTGTATTAAAGAAAAAATATTATAAATATTTAAACAGGTAACACAAATATTTTAATTTAATTATACATTTTTAAGAGCAAATATTTACTAATTTATTCTGACTGAAGAATTATTAGTTGATGATTTCGTACTTCTCATGTTTGTAACACTTAAATACACCGACCACACCACACTTACAGACAATGAAAGCTCAGCTGTCCAGGTGATGAGACGGTTCATTACCTGCTCGTATTCAAAACTTCTGAATTCAGTTTATTTGGAACTAGCCTTTTTAATATCCCGACATTATATACAGTTACATTCAGAATATTTTTATTAAACAGGATGAATGAACTGAAATGAATGAAATTCTTTATCATGGCGTGCTGTTTATTGATTGATATGTTGCGGGTTCCTTCATATTTGTATTTGAAATAAAGATTACATTATATTTTTGACAAACAACATCCGATTTTAGAGAAAAATGTTTAAAACATGAACGATGAAATAAATTTGACTTCATTTGGTTAACTTAATGAAATATATATTTAAGTAGTTATTTGATTATCTTATTAACTTAAACTATACCGTTTGAGAACTTACCTTTTAAATTTATAATTTAACATTACTGAAATATGGAAGATATGAAAATTTAATTAATCAACTAAAATTAGAAAAGATTCTGATTTTAACTTTATCCGTTAAAGAACGAATACATTTCAGAAGTGATTAATATCAATATTGGTTATTATAAATTTGGTTTATTGTTTTTGTTATTTTAAATGTTTTTGAAGTTGTATCTTTGAGTTATTTAAAATTAAGTATTATGATAAAAAATTTATATCTATTTATAAAAATATATAAAACAATATTTTACAATAATGTTCTTTTCAAAATTTCTTTAAATGTATTATTTTATAGAAAAACAACAAAAATATAATATTATATGAATTAGAAAAAAGTTATATGAATGTATTGTTAATAATGTGTATCGTAGATGCATGATATAGTTTGCACTTATAAAAATATTAATTGAGGAATTTATTCCTAGCATAAACCGATTACTCCCTACCGTGTGCGGAATTATAATAGCATTTAGTAAAAAAACATTTAATGTTTTGTTATTTATGTTTCCACAAATTTCACAGTGACTCGACTTATTTTCTACCTACAAATGTATTTTCACTTAATTAATTAATAAAATTCATTACAATTATGTTAACTGAAAATACATTAACTGCATTTTTTTAATATAAATATCTCACAGCGTATATTCACAAATATAAATGTGCATTTGATAATTGATGAACATATGTTTTGTTAATAAACATTAGTAAGAGCGCTATAAAGTATTAATTTATCTACTGATCCAGTTTAAACATTTTCTTTCCGAAATCCCTTTGTTCAATGTAATTAAATAGAATGAAAGCAATTACGTTAATTTAATTTATTCAATGTATATAATTTATTTAGCCATATAAAATGTAGAATGTAGAAGCATTGTTAAATATTAAGTTGTTGTGAAATATTAACAACTTATATAAGTATAAGACGTTAATATTTGTAATACTTAAATAAAAAAATTTAAGGTTTTTAAATAACAATTTCAAAATTTAGTCCAATCCAGAGATTATTGAGTAAGAAACTGTAGTATATGATACCAACACTAGACTACAAAACAATTATCCTTACTTTAACTACCTTTTTCGGCGTCAACTTTCGCTTGGAACGTGGTTTGGCCGGTTCTCCTGATTCAACCGTTGTGTATTTTTGATTATCATACATACATACATACATTAAGATCATCGGATCTATTACATTTTTAACTTTGAGTCAAATTATCTGAACTGACATTTTTAATTGCATTCAAAACGAATTTAAATCACTTCACTACTACAAAATATGGAATGTGAGAGAAATGTGAATATATAAGAACCCTACTGGTAGTTAGACCACTCCAACCTTACAGGATTTCCAATCTGTTGAATGGAGTCCTTTTATTACTATTCTCCTCTTTGATAAATGTTCTCTGTATAAAGCTCTTAATATCTTTTGTTATGGAAAATCTCTTCACAATTCTATGTACTTTATAATTACCAAGCTTTGAAACGTGTGTTTATTTCTTCTTAAGATCATATTATTTATTACCTTTAACTTATATAATTAGGGGGTTGTTATTCATAATATAATGTAATTGAGACAATACACATATACATTTCAACTTTGTTTTTTAATTACATTCATAAAAATAACATTTTTTTTGTAATTGTTATAGATAGATGTTTATTCAGAGATACATATAGTCGCAACTCGTTGACTTTTTTTTTTAAACCACAACTTGTATTTATTTATTTAAATATATAAAAATACATTAAAATTAGTAAAAATGAAACTTAACGGTACATACGTTATTATTATTATTAAATGTAAGGACTGAACCAAATTTTCATTTTTTGATAGTATTTTCAGGAAGCCAGTTGCCAAAACATAATTATATCTGTAATAAACGTAAGTTATCCATAATGTTTCAGTAATTTTAAATATGAAACTAAAAACATAAATATATAATATATAAAAAAAACAAATAAAAAACCAACACAATAATGTGGCGATACAAAAAGGTGGCCTTTAAGTTAACAAGCGATTTCTACGAGACCACTTTTGGATTAAGGATACGTTGTGGTAGTACGAATATATACTCGTATGTAAATAAATCGATTTCAGCTTCCGTATAAAGGTCTTGAATATTTAATAAAACAATGAAACATTAAACTATTCTATTGTTTTTACGGTTATAATAAAATTCACCATACTATTCTAGAACAAAGGATTGATTCAATAAAAAAAAAATAGTCATAATCTAGCGATAATAATAAAAAAAATATATTATAACGTAAAATTAGTTTTTTTTTATTTAATTTTTATTGAAATAAAAAATATTTTACCAATAATATTGTAACAAATAGGTCGAATTTGTTGTATTTTAAATATAATTTAAAGAAACAGAAATTCGTCGGTTTTAATAATATAATAGTTACTTTAATATATCTTGCAACAATAAGCTGCTTGAAATATGCTAAGTAAAGAACAGTTTTGTATATATTTTCAGTGTCGTAACAACACCATACAATACAAAAGGCTTTGTTGTATGCAAGTATACTATTATTATCTACGTTATGTACCCACACGATCTCTACATCAAATATTAACAAGAGAATATCTGTGATAGTGATACCGTAATTTTCTTATTGTACAGTTGTGTACTAAAGTCGCAATAGACAATTTTGTATGTTTTTTTAACCTATTTTATTAATAAATTGACTTTATTACAATTATATTTAATACGGTTTATACAAAATATATTTTTACGGGATGTTTACTTCGTTATTATTTCGATATTATTTCGGGACTAATCACCAGAAAGGGTTCTTGCCTGGTATTTCTGGATGCCTGGAAAATAACACTTTAATAGCGGAAAGCCTTAAAGATGCAAGAACTAGTGAAAGACAAATAACGGGATGTTGGATAGACTTAGAAAACGCTTTCGGTCGGTACGATATGAACTGATGTTGTTCGCGCTAAGGTCGTATAACTTTCCAACGTAAGTGACATGATTGCATCATATTATTATTTTCTTTATTTTTTTTTATACTGTCTAGGTTAGTGCTTGACTACACTCCACCTGATGGAAAGTGGAAATGTAGTCGCATTAACCTAGCAACCTATTCAATCTTTACTTGAAGACACCCACATTATATGTGGACGAAAATACCGACGCAGGCAATCTATTCCAGTCCTTCGCTGTACACATTAAAAAAGACGAAGCAAAGCGCTTCGTTCGGACAGGATGAATGTCCACAACGTAAGGATGGATATCTGCCGTGCGTCGGAACGTCCTGTGTTGGAAGGGGGACGGAGGAATTAAATCGTGTAATTCCTGCGCACCGTCACCAAAATATATCCTAGAGAATACTGAGAGGCTAGCAATTCTACGCCTGTGGTCAAGGCTGTGGAGGTTGGTTTCAATCAATTCAGGGTCACCTATAAGCCTCTTTGCTCGCCTCTATTGAGCCCAGAACCTTAAGATGAGACTTTGCGGCACCAGCGAATATATGTACTCCACACACGACCGGATCAGTGCTTTGTATAATACAAGAAGCTGTCCCGGTGTAAAAAGATACACTCTGGAAAGTATTCAAAATTAAATTTTTCCATAATCACAAATGAAAATCATTCCAAACTATTAAATCACAACATAGGTTTATTTCAAGGCTGTTGTATTTCTCCAATAATATTTAACATAGTCATCAATATTTTAATAAATAAATTAATTAAAAATGTAAAAAAATGGGGTTATCGGTTTAAGTTTAACAATAAATACACAGAATCCATACTAGCATTTGCAGACGATCTCGCGATACTGACACGTAATCCAAAACAATGTCAGCTACTTTTAATTGTTGTGGATGATTTCTATGCTTGGACGGACGGATTGAGGACAAAACCAAATAAATGCTACAGTCTATGTCTGGGTAGGCGGAACACCAGATATACCTCTTACGATCCGGGTCTTATAATAGGCGGTAAGTGCGTTAATACAATTACCGACGCAGCTCCGTTCAAATTCTTGGGCAAAAAAATCGATTACCAAGGAGGCACTCCATCGTTAGATACAATAGTCGATGGCTTTTTGAATGATCTAAAAAAGGTAGACAATCAAACAATAAGTAACATCAAAAAGGCTTGGATTTACGATAATTATTTAACATCACGTCTAAATTGGCCTTTCCTCGTTTACGATATAAATAAGATTCTTTTGTTGAAGTTGAACATTGGACATTGAAGTCATGGCTCGGGTTAGCGCATCCAGCGAACTCTTCTACCTTATTTAGAGACCGACAAAATTTTGGGTTGAAATTAAAGAAAGCATCGGAATTCTATAAACACCTAAGAGTGACCAAAAGACATATCATCTCAAAATCGAATGATGATACTATAACGTCTCTCCCAAAAGATAAAATTGTCGCAGACCTGGAGTCACGACTTCAAATCCATAAAAAAATTGTGATAGGTGCTCAGACAAATAAAGCAGGGCTAGAATCAAGTAGGAAAGAACAAGACATAAAAATAATAAAAGCCACCGAGAAATCTTGCAACATCTGTGGGGAGGCAGTAGGAACAGCGAAACACTTGCTAGTAGGGTGTAGGGTACTTCTAAATAGAGGTAAATACTTGCGTCGCCACGATAAAGTATTAGATATCGTACGAGAAGCGGTTAGTCTCTCTGTGCAAGCAAGGAAGAGTGCAGAAGGGTATAACAACCACCAAAATATCAGTAGAGTTTGTAAAGGCAGGTTCGTCCGTCGTCAAGATTGTTTAAAAGAAAATACTAATACTTTAGTAACGTTTTGAACAACTCTCATGTTATATAAAAGTAATCCATAACACTACTTGAAGGGTTTAAGAAGAATTAGTAAATTTGTAAAGTAACATTAAGTATTAAACGATTGAAGTTACCCATTTTTTTTTCAAAACAAAGTGCTTGAATTAATTCATTTGATTTTCATTTAATTTTTTTGGGTTGCTTTTTATTTTTAAACCTACTGGCAAAACTAAACTTTGGAGTTCTTCAGAACTCTAAACTATGTAATGATTTGGAATATAGAAATCATCTGGTAATTAATAATAGTGATTCAAATGAAGGAAATCTGTATTGGTATCACTTGATTTTATGAAGGTTAAGTAACATATCATAGCTTTTGATCTAAAATGAAATATTTTACTTTGTTTGTAGATATAATATTAATAAATTGACATATTTGATGGGACTCAGATCGTAACTTTGTGTTCATACAGTTAAGTTGTGTGTAAACATCAAGTTGTATATTTAGGAGACAAACTAAACATAAAATGTGTCTAATCTTATCGTATACATAAATAAATAATATATATACATCTAAAATGATTATATTATATTTTACTAATATACAATACATGAGACATGTATATATAGTAGCTCTACTAATTTGTAGTACATGAACCTAACAAAAAATATCAATTTGTTGGATGCAGTCCTTTTATTCCATCAAGTTATTAAATTTATCTTACATCTCAGATAAAATCAATTCATCTTTCTTCATAATATAGTTCGGAGTAGTTATATGTTATCGAATAAACAATGAATTAGAAAATAGACAATGGGATGTTGTTTAATAAATACATTATCGTTTTATTTATTATAGTTTACACAAAATTAATTTAATAAATTACTCAATTCAAATATAACTTAAGGAACTTAAAAAATTTATGATTTTACAGAAGTTGTGTTAAATAATATGATTCTTTTTTTATTTTACTTTATTATACCTATGTTGTACAAATATCAATATGGTTCTAGAATTAACGAGGCGTTAACTTCATCTACTTATTGTAAACAATACTGAGCGCGGATAAATTAAGTGACATTCACAAAGTGGTTAGGATTATAAAGCTTAATTAAATGTTTCAATTAATTACTTCATAGTGCGTGTATAATATATCTATGAATACTGAAGATGTTCTCATTTGAAGTTTTAATGTGATCTTATTTAATTTTAAAATTGTTTATTTTTATTAATATTGATCAATATTAAACGTAAAATTTTAGGATATGTTCGTATAATTTTATGTTTAAGACTTATAATATATTTTGTTTTTAAGATCTGATCCATAATAATTATTATATAAGTATATTTAACCAGCTCTACTCACAGTGATTGTATTGGAAACGCTGCGAAAACTGTTCACGGCACGCTAACCAATAAGCTCGGGCTAATTCTGACAAAATCAACACCAATAGAACCAGTTTATAATATTTATATTATATATTGAAATAGGTTCATATTTCTTTGCAATACAAAAAAATACATATTAAACATGATTAAAGGAACTACATGTATAATATTAATCTCAAATGCAACAAATAATCCGAACCCTAATGGAAGCCAAGATAAACAAAACAAAAGACTACTAATAAGTAGTAATTAAATGAACTTACTAGTAGCCTTAAAAAATGAAGCATATGTTTTTTTAATAATATCATCATAGAAATTGAGTATTATTTTTTACAGTGTGCACTGTGCAAACTTGTTTTAAAAAATAATATTATATATTAGTAATTAGAACGATCACTGAAGTCGGATAATGTTAAATTGGAAAGCTTCTTTAGAGTTTTCAGTATAAATATGGTCATTTTATTTGTTTAAATATTGCTTAATTCTTAAAAAAAATATTATCAAAACGTAATCAAAACTTTTTTGTAACCTTTGCGTGCCGCTTTAGTAGTTGTTTTAATTTTACTACCCTATTTTATTTGTTAATTATCAGTTAAGAAATGACTAGTGCGTCTCTTATAGGCTGCAAGATCTACGTTATCTTTTAAAATACGCGACATGGTTCTGGGTGTTATATTTATCTCCCGAAATTTTTTGGTTCTCGGACAGGACATCTTCGAATTCTTTCTACTTTTTTGTACAAACACTACGTGAAAGTCCAGATCTTTTTTTGTCTCACATAGAAGAGGTTTCATTGTATCTATCAATAGATCGGTACTCAAATATTTGCCTAATACAAAGTGTATGGAGAATTTAAAAAATATATTTGGCTCCATACCTACTTTATCACCACACTTCTAATTCATATCACAAAAACCAATTGTACAAAATTGACAGATTCCAAATTTAAAAGTAAAAATTTGTTTATTTTAAATTGTAACAATATTTATAGTCAGACTAAGTATTGACGACTAATTTGAAAACTAGATATTTTTTTATTTCGGGCCAAATTTATAAATATAGCAAATCAATTTAAAAATATGGTAATATGCAACAGCGTTACTATCCTTGAGGAGAGTAATGCACAAAGATTAATATTTATAATTAAATATTTAAATATTAAAAAAATATATTTTCATAACTTATTCATGCTTATTGGGTCTATTGAATATCAAGGTTAACATTTAATAATTTTGTATAAAAAATAATATTCCTTAAATTATTATCAAAGTTGTTCTTGTTTATCACTTCCAAGCAATTTCTTTGTATTGAAGTAAATAAAACATGTGACAAAAGTTTGTGCGTACTTTAAGATGCCCGTGCATTTATCAGCCTGAAAGGATTTTTTAAAAAGGACGTAGTAACTATTTTTATAATTGCATGTTTAAATACTTTTTTTAAGAAAACATTTAACCTATGGGTATTTAATAAACTTTTGGAGATTTTTTCATTGTGCTTCATTTAACGACATTTAAATCAAAAATATTTTATTATGTATATGAAATCTCCTATTATTTTCATGACGACATAATAAAGATATGAAACGAGACCGGTAAGAAAAATTACTATTTTTTAAATTTTTTCCTACTAAGTTACTCTATTAACATAACTATAACATAGGATAGGGATTAGTATTCAATTGCACCCACGTACAATGTCTTTGAACATGGAAATATATTTCCACATCCTATTCAAATAAATAAAATATTAAAACATGGAAGAGGAAAAAAAGGTTTTGCTTGCGGATTGTACCCGCAGTCGATTCTAAAAAAAACAATTTTAATAATGTTTACCAATGTATCTTTGCTTTAAGATGCAAACTTTTTTGCAATAGACTTTAAAAGCACGAAGTCTATTTAAAAAAAAATATAGCATATTGAAAGTAAATACAGTAATGAGTGTAAGGATAAATCCCACTTTATCAACAATATAATATTTACCTAAATAATTTATTAGGGTTGAAAGTAATAAAAGAAAGTTGAAATTGGTAAATAACATACAAGATATGTAAAAATAAATAATACAATGATATGAGTTTTACAAGGTTGCACTAATTTTTGAAAACCTTTTTAAATATTGTTTCAAGGATTATCTCCTCGCCTCTTACTTCCCTTCAAATCTTATTAATTGAAACGTAATTAAAATTATTTATTAAAAAACATTTTTTTATTGTCATAGCTACCCCTAGCTTGAAAAGTTATTTGACACAAAAGAGCTGGTGACAGGACTCAGCGAGCTTTCTCTTGTTATTTTTTAAAAAGCTAAATTTACTACAAACTTATAACAAGCGTCTCCGAGTACACTTTTATTTTTGTTATGAAACTTAGGTACTTAACCAGACAAACACAAGACTGTTAAACATACTATGATACTTAATGAAATAAAAATAGTCACCTTATCAGCCTAGGCATAATTTCATTTGATGAAACCTCTTCGAATAAAATTTATTCCAGCACTTTGGTTGCTTTAACTCTTTAAAATAATCATCTTGACATTTATACTCATAAAACGCGACCTTTGTCGTCTAGAGTATTAAATAATCCTTAATAAATAGTTTCTTAACGTTAAATCAAAAACACAAAGAAAACAAAATTATAAATTATGTCATATCTTATGGAACTGAAATCTCAGTATTGCTATAATACGAGTAGCAATCAGTGACCAATTTAGTAATTAATAATGATTATGTAAAGTGAATTAACCTTTATGCAATACTAACGTTTGTCTGCATGACCTTCGTATTATTTTGAATATTATGATATAGCGGACCATGCCGTTGACGAGTGAGACTTCGGTTTTCGTCATATAGTCCATTTTGGATTTATTAACCACAATTAACAAACACAACGCGCCCCTTGTGGCTGAAAATAGTTATCTGATCACAAATGCCTATCTTTATTTTATTTAACTGCTAACTACAGTGTTGTTCCTTTTCAAATGTCACTCTACATTAATATTCTTCTTGGACATCAATTAAATATGGAAAGAGGCAGGATTTAGAAATATTTAATAAATATTTGACTTATTCCTAGTGGATCAGCGTATTCGAAGCCAAATTATGGGCACGCGAGTGTTCAGAGTTGCTGATCTGGGAAAGGACCATTATATAGTCCTTGCTAGAATAAGAGGTATGTTTGCAAGTTGGCGCAGCCGCACAACGTGTCCAAGCTTGGAGTCGAATTATCGCATAAGAAGCTGGAAGCTTCAATATCCACCGATCAGAGAGGAATATCAAGAAAGGGTTTCCAAGAAGCTGTGATTCTGGAAATGAAAGTGCTGAAGTATGCTGGCAGAACCTTAGGAATGGTATGGTGAAAGTAGCGACCGAGGTATGTGGAAAAGAGGTTTTAGTAAGAAGCGCGATGAATGGTGGGATGATGAAGTGAAAGACGCTGTGGAGATAAAGAGGAAAGCATGGCTGGATTATAAACCCTCGGGTAAGGATAAAAGTATGAGAGAGATAAGAAAAAGAGTACAAGCTGCAAAAGCACAAAACGAAAGCACTTATAAAGATGAAGCGTTAAAATTCTGAGAGAGTAAGGGATGAAAGGTTGACAAACCAATTCCGGGAAAACACGAAGCTTTTCTGGCGAGAAGTTAGTGATTCCCGGGGTGGTTCGGTAACCTGTAGAATGAAAGGGGTGCTTTCGAAGAACGGTGAAATCTTAACAGAGCAAGGACACGTTTTGCAGCGGTGGATGGAATTCTACAAGAAGACGTATGAATGTGAGGACGCCTCGGCCTCGAATACCAGTAGTCCCAATGTAGCCGATGGTAAAATCAGTTTGGAAAAAGTGGAGAGCGCGATTCGAAACCTGAAATGTGGTAAGGTTGCGGGAGCAGACGAAGTTACTGCCGATATGATCAAATATGGTGGGCCACGCGTCTTGGACTTGTTCTGGTTTTTGTGCAATTTATGTGCAGAATGCGATTTGCAGGCATTGGTCACCACTCTGAAAGATGGGTGTGAAAATAATGGTCTAAACTTGAATACAGATAAGACGAAGGTTCTTATAGTTGAAAGAAATGAGGAAAGAACAGAATGTAAGATCAACGTGAATAGATAAAGTGAATGAAGCGGTATATTTAGGAAGTATGTTTAGCAGAGACGGAAGATACGAAAATGATGTGGAAAGGCGTAGTGCTGCCGGTAACAGAGTTAACGGTGCTTTGACTGCATTGTTGAGACGTCGAAACGTCAGCATAGCTGCACGTTTGGCTGTACACAATGCGGTTTTGGTACCGACGCCGTTATACGGCAGCTAAACGTGGGTAACACAGAAGAAGAATGTAAGAAAGATCAATGCTGTAGAGATGCGATCTCTTCGCAGAATATGCGGAGTCAGTCTAGCTGACCGAATCCGCAATGAAAAAATCCACAAAATGGCAGAAACTAGCGAAGATGTCGCGGTGAGAATGAAGAAGAACGTGCTCAGGTGATTTGGGCACTTCGAACGAATGAGTGATGAAAAAATGGTAAAAAAGATTTATACAGGAAAAGTTAGCGGTAAGAGAGACAGGGGGAGGCCTCGAGTGACCTTCGAAAATACAATATCTATGATACTGGAGGAAAGTCACGTAAAAAGCTTGAGGACCCCCGGAGGGCATGCATGAAGAGGTTGATGACTGTGGCCGAGGCGAAAGAGGTATGCAGGGACCGTAGCGTTTGGCGCTCTGTTGTCTCTGGCTACCCCGTAAGGGATATGGCGTGAAGTTAAATAAATAAATAAATAAATATATATTAGATATATTTCAAAATAATAATAATACATATACTTTTCTATAAAGTTTTACTTGTGGTACAATTTCGTAATAAAATGTAAAGTTCTCATTTAATAGCACTTTGTGTAAATATTGTTGTTATTAAAAATAATGTAAACACTTAGAACTTTTATATATTTTTAATTTGTCTATATACATATAAATGTTTTTTTAATAATACAATTTTTCTCATTAATGGTTCATTTGTAAGTAATAAATAAAATAATTACTTTTAAGTTTTTAAAATACCTCGCTCCAGGATTTATAAATGAAATTTAAGCCTTTAGAATATTTTTAAGGCAAATTCTATAAATCAAGAAATACTTGATTGAGTGATTAAGAAAATCGATTTCTAAAACCCCGGTTAAAATAACAAAGGGTAAATATTTTGTTATTCGGTAAGTATGATAGCCAAACAAAATTATTATTTTAAAAATGTTTAATTCGACAAAGAACGCTTCAAAACAAAGTAATTCATACTATATTACTCATTTCAATAGGTTCAGAGTTTATCATTTATACCCTGTCTAATATATTTTTTTTTCTTTAAAGAGAATGCAGTTTAATAGTAATATTCAATAATAGTTATGTGCAACAGCAGCGGTATTAGCCATAAATATATAAAAAAATATATTTTGAAGGCTAATTTTCATATTTCCATTTATTATATACTAACGTATAACGTATAACGAGTTACAAAGTAGAAATTTATTAATCATGGAAACTAAAATACTGGATGATGAGTTGCATCTTAAAAGATTTCGTCTTTACTAAATTTTACTCCCTGCATCGTCTTGCGAACTTATAAATTTATGTAATATGATTAAGAAAATATATTTATATTACAATTATTATTACTAATAAGGTGTGGACGAAAACCTAAGGGGTGGCGATTGCTGTAACTGTGAACGGACAGAGTAAGGACAACAAAATGAGTGAATTATATGTACGTAAATTGAGATATATACCTATATATATTAATAATAATTATTAAAAATCAACTTAAATCAACTTAAATATTCCAGTTTTGGTATAAAAAAGAGGTCTTATATTAAAAATGGGATTCAAGATAGTTAGTATCCTGTAAGTTACATAAGTTTTATAATTGTAAGCGGAAACATAAGTATACATAGGTGGTGGCATTTCTGTTTGCTTTATAAATAATAAATTGCTCTTTGCGTGAATATTTTTTTCTATGCGCATTATTTTTTTGGATTTGCCTGGATTTTATTAGAAAAGCATTGAAATAGTATAAGTATTAGAATCTTAATAGAAAGTGACATCTGCGTGGATTCATTCCAAAATCTATAGGATAATGTTTATTTTCTATTGAAATCTCAATTCGTTCAAAGGATGTTACCAGAATTTTGGGACATCTGATAAATTTAAGTCAATTGTAAAAGTTGCAGCAATTGTCTGAAGAAAGATTAATGTTGTATCCAAAGCTATTATTTTTGGCACAGACTGTTTTATTACTAGATATTCTTATCTCTATTGATACCTAGAAAGTCTAATAATTTATATAACAAAACTGTTAGACCTGTTGTTAGTTTTGATGAAATTTGATGCGGAGTTAGTTCATTACTTAGATATTATTATCTAAGGTAACATATCAGTTTTTACTTCACTCTTAACTATAAAAAATGTAGATTGAAAAGTTTATCGTGTTGATGATCAAGACTTGATTTGTAGAAAGCAGAGCTAAAGAAGCCGGATTTCTTTCTAGTTTGTGTCACAGAAACAATCTTAGAACAAACAATAATATTGTTGAAAATAAACAATTTTTTAAATATATATATAACATTTGAAAAAATAACTAGATTCGACAAAACCGGATGTGTTAACGTTGAACATTTTATTATAACGCCTTCATTATGGTTTATTACTTGTATATACTATATATATTTTGGTTTGTAATTATTTTATTGAATTTTAGATATTAAAACATAAACTGACATTATCTTAAGTTTCGCAATTAATTAACGTGCAATTTTATCGATACCATTTAGTTTACCTACTCATAACATTATAATTGAAAGTTGTTTAACATAACATTGAACTAATATCATATAATTCTATAATTTTTAAATTTATAAAAATCTTTGCTAGAATACCCTTGATATAACTAACAAGTCAGTGGGGGAGTTGAAATTGCTCATATCGGATGAGTTATAGTATATTAACAAACTAATATTTTTATATAACAGTTTGAAGGCGTATGTTATAAACAAAAAATCTACTCGTGTTTTAACATTCCAAAAAAAATTACGATTTTCGTTGCGAATTAAAGATATAGCTTATACTTTTCCCAAATTAGATAGTTGGTGAAACCAGCCGTTTATATCCGAGAAAGAATATTGTAATGTTATCGAAAGAGAAGTAGCTACAAATTTTGCAGTTGTGATAAGTGATATGAGCAATGCTACCTAATGCTTAATGTTAATGTTATGGGTATTAACTGCCTATTTTTCTATATTATGTGAGCTATTGGGCTGTAATTAGAACAATATTATAATAGTCACTCATATTCATTATTAACATTTCAACGTAATTTTATAAGTATTTTCCTACTTATCTACCGAGAATATTAGTGATTTTACTTATGGAAACAGAAATGAGTCCTTAGACCAGGGTGTGTTTGGAGTCCTCGTAGCCTTAATTTTAAATTTAAGAATGTCATTAAAGAAGGGGTTATTTCGATAAGTAAGGTATCAAAATGGGTCCACCGGCCATTCCCATTTCACGTACAGAAGTGAAAATGATATAAATAAATATACAAATTTTCTATATAATTTATGTGGCGAACATTTTACTTTAAAATTACTCAAGCAACTAAATATTTCACATGGTTACAAAGTATAGGGCATAGTTATTTTATTATTTTACACATTGCATATAAGTGCAAAATACAATTTACTTATTTTACTTGAGGAAATAACTAAATCCGCATGAGTTTTAAGAAAGTTAAATGTGGCTTATGTAAAGTAAAATTAGTTTAAAGCCTTATTTATGTATACTACTTGATACTTCTTGCAAATATGTTATTTTTTTATGTTATGATAATAATATTCTTTATGTTTAAGTTCGCTGTTTCGTTGAGCGGGATATATAAACAGGCAGGGAATTTTATTCTGGCTGATATCATCAATTAATAATTCAAAAGATAATATATAACATTATTCTACGTATATAGTGTATTATAATAATGACTAAGTTAATAAGGTATGGTATAAGATGCTTCTAGAGTTTATTCATTAAAAAATGGGTGTAGGTATATTAAGTATTACATAAGAATTCAAGCAAACCAAATGTGAAAGGATAACTTTTATATGTGGTGTTACAAAAACAGATAAGATAAGAAACGAATATATTACAGGCAGTTTGAAAGTTGAGCTCATTACAGAAAGAGAAGGAGTGTAAAGGTAACATGATATGGCTGTGAAATGAGGAAGGATGACAGCAATTACAGACAGAGCAGACAGTAAAAAAGCTATGGACATAAAAAGGATTAATATATGGCTAGAGAAAGGTCAAAAAACAAATGGATGGATTATGTGAATGATGACATGAGGAAGAAAGGTGTTGAGACAGCAATTACGGATGATAGGAGTGTGTGAAGAAAACATGTACTGACTCCGCCTGGAGTGAGACAAGAACGGGAAATTGATGATGATGGATTAATATATGTCTACTATGACGAGATCTTGGTTTGACTTAGTCAGGTACTTGGTCCCTATGATGAGGTAAATATAAATGCTTTTCTCATCTTTTTATTAATTTTTTTCTCATATTACCTAAATTAACAATCCTGTCTGAAAGTTTGATGTTAACCCTTACATGGAGTTACATAATTTAATAATTATATAAAAAATAAAAATATAGTTTTCAACACATCTTATGGTGGTGCTGTTGACCTGATTGTGAAAACACAATTTAAGCAACTTTTGAGGATTAATACTAAAACTTACAATAATTTTAGTGTTAGTTAAATGATAAGAGATAACATATTGCCTATTATATTACTTAGTCTGCAATAAAATAAACAAAAAATCTTAATTAAAAGTCGGTTCATTGGGTAACTGCTGTTTGACTTGTATGATTCAGAGAGATTTTTTACTGAAGTACCTAAGTACATATATCAATTCTGTAACTATTTGAATCTACACAAAGAGGATGCGATAGAGTAGATGCAGTTAAAGGATAACTGCATTACTACTTACTACAACCTGTTTAAACTTACCTTCATGTTGACTTTTGAATATAAAATTAACATACTGTAGCTTTAATGCACTACGTAAATTTAGCTTTCAAATGCATTGAAATTTTGAGTTGAATACAATTTAACATTTTCACTACTTTTAAATGTTATGTATGTTCTATGTATGTTCTACAATACAAACTTTGTACCAGTTAGTAATAAAAATTTAAAGTTTAGGTTTACTTTATACATTTTATTTCCCGCCTTACATATATTGGTGAATATCATAAATAAAATAAATAAAATAGTTAATAAATTGAACATATTAATTGATTTAAATACGTATTTATAAAGCACATGAAATTGGCATTTATAAATCATAATGGGTTACTATACATAAGTCTTAATGCTTTTCATTTTCAATTTTAGAGTGAAAATAAAAATATGTTTATTAAAATATTTATGTCTATTTGAAAATATTACGTCAACTATTTTTAGATCACAGTTAAAACTTTAAGTTCATAAAGCAATCGTTAGTTCTTTCCCCACTTCATTAAAATGGAACTGAAAGAGTGAACTTGAAAGAAACTTTTAGTAAAGGACTAGAGATATCTAGATATTCAGTTAGATACACATTAATAAAAAGTTGTTTTTTCAATCAACTATATATATTTATTATTTTTCGAAAGTATCATAAAAGTAATACATATAATAATATTTAAGTTAACTTTAATAAAAGCAAGGAATGACATTTATTTTTTATACGTTTATAAAAAAAAAATAGATTCAGTATTTCTATTATCATAACTCCGTCGCAGAATAAGGAGTTTTTTCGAGACTTGTTTTGAACATTCACAATCACAGTTATTAATATTACGAGAAATTGTAAATAAAAGTAATAAAATGATATTGATAACAAAACAGGTAGTGAACTAAATAGTAGACGATTTTTATGTAAGTAATTTATTATTGTATACAGATAATATTTTATTATGATATGAAAAATATTTATTCTAAAAGTATATGTCCTATTGTCTTTTTATAACAATGCATTGCTTATTTTTACTTTTTTTTTACACTTTTTCTTTTATTAATACTTGGCCTAAAATAAAAAGTAACTTCATAAATGGTTATTACCCTCATATATTCGCATATTACGTGTAAGGTATTAACCCGACATGTAATATAATTTATAGTTTAATATATATTCATAATGGTGTCCAGCCGTGATGCTATGCCACTTTGCGGGGAAGGTTATCATCACTTCTTTATGTTAAATAGTTTGGATTTAACTTATAAGATATTTTTGTTTTATATTTTGAAGCATGTATTTTCAATAGTTGGCTTTTATTTAAATTATTGAGCCTTAGACCATAAATCCATTTTTTTATCCTTTTTTATTCTTGTTTTTTATTTTATTTGTAACTGTTTCTATGGCTTATATTTCAGTTAATTTTGTAGTATTTCGTCTTATGACATTTTATTATCGGGCTATCCTGAAAAAATATTTCTATATTTATAACTTAATAATTTTGTGGTTACTGAGTCCCTGAGAGATGTTTTGAAAGACATTGGTATACTTACGGTAGCCTCTCAATACGTCTTTAACAACATATTATTTAACATTAAAAAAAAATACTTCTATCAAGCTACAGTGACAGACACTTGATAAATACTAGAAATAAAAACGCCTAAGTTTCGTCTCCAAAAAGTTAAAAAATCCTTCATGGATTTCAGTGCACGCATATATAATAAAATTCTACAAGATTTTTGATCTTCCTTTTCTTAGTTTCAATTCTAGAATTATAAAAAGTGTATTATTAATAAAAACTTAAAATAGTATTCAAGATGTATGGAACTTGGGATGTTGGCTCATTTGACAGGTTTGACATTATAATATACTCTGATACATCAATCATTGTTATATTTCATTTAAAAAGAGCAACTGTTGAGAATGCTGCCAGCCTTTCTGGTATAAATGGCTACTTGAATAAAGATATTTTGAATTTGAATTTGAAACACCCAGGAAGTAATATTTTCTAAAATTGTATTTCTTCAAGTTGGCTTATATAGTTTAAATTTAGAAATTACTTAGCAAAAAAGTACTTAAACATTCTGATGACATTGACATTCTGGGATTCTTTCCACTATAATAAGATTTTAAAGTTAATAAAGAATATTTTATAAAGCACTTAAATTATCTTCATAGATATTTTCATCACGAAGAAAATGTTGAAATTCTCGTACCAGTTTTTTTTTTTGGATTTAAAATGTAGGTCACCTGACGATGTAGGCGTCTCTTGTGCCAGGAAAATTTTAAATAAGATGTGCTTGCTTATAGTATAAACATTTTTTAAGTAATATACTTTAAAATGATGTTCCAAAAAATTACTTAAAAAAACAAAAAAATACAATTTAAATTATTAAATTTATTATTAATTTCATAGGTGTTTTCAGCGACTTCTTGGACTTAGACTTCTTCTTTTATTATGAAAACGAGAGAATTTTCCAGAATAATACGTAATTATATAAAAATCATTTAAGTTACCATTACACATACCATAACAATTTCAAAAAAATCTTATTCATTATCGGAATTTGAACGATTGGTTTCGAACCTGAGGTTCTTACTTATGAGAATCATGCGCCCGGAACATGGTGAAACCTCGGCGTCAAGTCACTAAAGTAGAAAATTTTATTACAAAAATGCGAGTAAAATTTTATGGTTTGGTGCCATATCTATGTATAAGTTTTTAGCCATCTTAAATCTAATACATTTTACTAGATTTGAAAGCTAGCCTAAGTTATTTCTTTTACATATATTCTATATTGCCGGTCGTTGATCAACTGCTCATCCTCGAGGTACGTTAGGAACTGCTGATTGATAATGTTAGTTCCATGCTAGTTCCTATTCTCGATATCCTCTTGACTGTTATAACACATATCCTTAATTTCTCTTTAACAGCCAATTCCTTTCCATCTGCCTGGAAATCGGCACATATCATGCCCCTACCCAAAATCAGCAATCCTAGTTCTCCCTCACAGTTTCATCCTATATCCATCCTTCCTTTCCTGTCTAAAGTCCTTGAAAACACTGTATTTAAACAATTGTCTTATTTCCTGAACCATAACAAACTCCTTAGCCCTTTTTATTCAGGTTTCCGCTCTTGTCACAGTACTACAACAGCTTTGCTGAAAGTAACCGAAGACATCAGGATTGCTATGGATAACCATAGACTCACGATAATTGTCCTTCTGGATTTCAGCAATGCTTTCAATTCCATAGACTTTGATATATTGCTTGGTGTTCTTCGCAGCCTTAACATATCTCCACCTGTGATTAACTGGTTCCATTCATACCTGTACGGCCGTCGACAGACTACATGCTCTGATGACTTATCCTCTGATTGGGCTGTTCTGTCTGCCGGCGTCCCTCAGGGCGGTGTTTTATCTTCTTTACTTTTTTCCATTTTTATTAATGAAATCACTAAAATTATATCTTCTCACCACCATCTCTATGCAGGCGATTTACCTATCTACAGACATTGCTCACTTAATGATCTTGATGCTACCATTAGAGCCATAAATAATGATCTCATTTTAATAAAGGAATGGACTGAGTCTTTTGGTCTCACTGTCAATCCCAAAAAATCTCAGGCCATTCTTAAAGGTAGCAAATATCTTCTTAATAAGGTGCAACTTAATCAGGTTCCTAATATAATGTACTGTGATACCGTGATTCCTTATTCTGACGTATTAAAAATCTGGGATTGGTGATAGATAAACACCTAAATTGGACAGCACAAGTAAATGAAATGAGTCGAAGAATGCATTCGTCATTTCACTCTCTCAAGCGTCTGCTAAATTTCCTACCTTTAAAAACTAAAATCTCGCTATCTCACTCCCTTTTGCTACCCCTTCTCGACTATGCTGACGTCTGCCAATTAGATGCTAACGAGGAGCTACTTAATAAATTAGATCGCCTTCAAAACTTGTGCATTCCTTTTATCTTCGGATTGCGTAAGTTTGACCACGTTTCAAATTTTCGACGTCAACTTAAGTGGCTCCCTATTCGCCTTCATCGGAATATGCATATTTTAACCACGCTGTTTAGTGTTTTCAGAAATTCATCTCCCTCTTATTTATATGAACTCTTCCACTTGTCCCCTCCGAGTAGCCGTCCCAAACGCTCTTGTGTTTCTGTTAAATCTTTTAATGTCCCTCCTTACAATTCAACATTTTACTCCAAATCTTTCTCCATTCATGCAGCGCGGTTATGGAATACTCTTCCCAGCCCAAGTATTATAAGTAGCCCAATCTTATAAGTATCCCAAATGTTGTACTGTTTAAACGTAGATTAGAGCTCTACTATCTCTCCCAGTTATAAATATATGTATTATATATGCATTTGTTATAATACATATTTATATATTCATATATGTGTTTGTATATATTTGCGATTTATTATAGTAAGTAAGTAGTTGTATTTATTTATGTATTGGTATAATTTAGTTTATTATATAAGTAGTGTTTAGTTAGTTATTTACTATTAAGAATATGTACTATATGTAGTGTGTACCTATTTCTGACCTTTTAATTCAACTTTGTCACTCTCATGGGTAGCTGGTAGAGATCTCTCTTTAGAGTTAAGCTCATCCAATGTTTTTTATGTCTCTGAATCTTTTGTTATTACTAAATCTGGTACATGAATAAATAAATAAATAAATAAATAAATAAGTTATGTTTTTAAATCAACATACATTCATATATTATTATCTAATATAGCTGAAAGTTTACCCCATATCATATTCTAAATTTCTAGTTATCATACATATAACAAAAGTAATAAATATTATGAATAAGCTACAGTAGATATAAATACAAATACACAGTATTTATTACAAAGGCACAAATAATATAAACCAGAGAAGATGCAAATACCCAGGGTATTTCCCGAACGAACTTTTACGAAATTATAAGTGTTAATAAAAAAAAACAATTGATTTTAAAGTAAAATGATTATGAAAATAAATGTTTAAAAGTAATAATTAAAGATAACATAGACTATACACAAAAATAAAATGTAAAAAAAATTACATGAATTTTTGTAAACACTAATTGAAAAAAGAAGATTTTACAAAAAATATAATAAAAAAAATGTTATTTATTAAACTTAGCAAGACCCAATAGATGTTTTTCGATTATATAAAAAAATCCCTACAAATTTTCAGTATTTTTCCTTTTCACAGACATACACCCATACATCCATCCATTCATCCGAGAAAAGTGAAAACAATACAGAACGAACAAAGTTCGTTCGTGAAAACTATAAATTATTTGTTTTCGTCTAAATGGACACATGATATCTAACACAGCGTTAGTTCGTTTGACAACGCATCGCTCACTTTGAACACAATGTGTCACTCATTCGTATACACTATTAGAGTTGTGACATTTTAAGAATTAGTACACAACTAAATAAAATATTTATCCGAATTTGAAAACTATGCTGCGGTACATGAAAATTATTTTTTGTCAATTGTAAATAAAATGCTTTTCTTATAAAAAAATTTGAAATTATTTCTTAATATTTAAGTGATTTATTGCAACATCAAACGCGCGCACACACACACACACACACACACACACACACACACACACACACACACACATCATTCCACATTTTATATTTCAAAAATTTTTAAGTTTTATTATTTTTTTTCTCTAGAATTTGAATACTGTATTTAACTATTTTATTAATTAGATAAAAAAAAATACAAATATATGATCTATAGGTTTGAAGAAATTAATTAATATAAAATAATATTTTTTTCCAAACACGAAGATTATTCAACGGTCCTTCATTTTTAATAGTTATTATTATTTTAGATGTTGAATATTCATTTATTGTAATATTATATCCTTTTGTCATTTAATTTATATGAATATTTTATACTAACTTTATTTGTACTTTTAGATTGTAGATCCTAATGTTTGTTCACCCGAAAAAGGTTGAATATATAGGAAATATCAATGTTATGCTTAAACAATATATGATTGCATTATGCCTAAAGAAGTAAATATATTAATAACAAAATATAGTAATTAATTACATAATGTAAATCATGTTTTAGACAACTATAAATCTCACTAATTCATCTGGAGTATAAATACTTAAAGCAAGTTCCTGTTTAACAAAGTCAAATGTCGCTTATCGGACATTCTAACAGAATAGGAGATTATCCCAAACTTGACCTACTTCAATGGGAAGTTTGTCTTTCTGGACGCACAAGTTACACAAAAACAATCTCCCCTTAATATATTTAAATGATACTTTTGCTTAATATCGTAAGTATGGCAATACTTTTTAAAACGTTTTGTTAAAAAAATTTTGCAAATACTCTTATATGACTAAATGTTTCCCCTTTGCTATATACTCCACTACATCTTTATCTCTACTTTTATCTAAGTGTGTGTTTTCGGTTTAAATATAAGATGACATAACCTACAAATAAGTTTTTATAAAATTATGGATAGAAGTATCCATAATTTCATAAACACTTTTTTGCATGACGATACAAACATACGCGTCTAGTCTATATTACGTTCAGAGATACTAAAAAGATTTTATCAAAGTTATTATATTATTTTTACTGATAACATAAATAACAAAGACGTATCAAAATAACTTTGAATATTTAACTAGTACGAAGTATTAACATAGTTCCCTGCCATTATTATTAACTTCTTTAATAGTTTTAGTTAACTCTAATAGAGAGATAAAATAAATGTAAATTTTAAGCCTTTAACTTCGCAGTTAATTAAAGCTTTGTCACGTTTAGTTCGTATCTAATATAATTCCTTAAACTTAATGAGTCGAAAATGTAAATTGTTGTTTTCAAGTTAACGAATCAGTTTACTTATATAATACTTGATAGCTGTGGCCCTGGGTTAATAAAACTTAATGTTTAGATCACATAAAGAAAGTTAAGTAAAGTTAAAAGGTTATATTTTTTAGTTTAGGTATTTTAATTTATTTTATAATGTTGGAACAATATCAGTTCATAACAGTTCATAAAAATAAATGCAAAAATTTCTACTCTATTTTCATGTCTATGTTGAATATTGAAAACATAGTAATAACTATCAATTATAGAATAGACTGGCAGGAGTAGATATAAGGTATTATTTTTTTTATTTTCTTATTTCTCCAATAACTAGTCACTAAAATAGTAATCAAATGCATTGCCTTTGAATAGAAAGCAAATTAACGAACTAAATTACCAAAGACATCATTAATTATAATGCTTTAAGGCCATTATGGTAAATACATTTATCAAACAGTATGGACGCCGTAGCACTTTAATTACTTTTTTAATTTATCGAGCCTTGCGGCTAAAAGTAGTTCTCAGATCACAAACTCTTATCTTTATTTAATTTAACTGCCAACTACACTCTTATTACTTCTTAAATGTAATTCGCAATAGAATTATTTTCCTGAATATACTAGTGACTATTTAAAAAATATGTGTTCATTATACTAAATATATTCGGCACGTTTCATGATTTGTATGAGAACATTTTAGTATATATTTTTAAGCATTATTAAACATATGTACCATTACTATAAAATGATGCTTGGAGGTAAAAGTAAAATGTAGCTTATTGATATCATAGCAACATATTTCATTTAATAACAATAAATGAAGAACAAATAATTTGGTAACAATATTAATAAAGGACTGTTTGTACAGAAAAAACTTATTTTAAACTTAAAATAAAGCAGTTGTAGAAGCAAATTTAGAATTATAAGCAGCAAATTGTATATGATGCCTACGTTATAACTTGGTATTATCAAAAAGACCAATTAAAAATCATCTTACTAGCGCTATCTAATGGAGTCTCGGATAATAGCTAATATTAAATTTTGTTTTGTTATACGTTTGTATAGTTCTAATTTTTCATCGTTATAAATTCAGTGTACTATTTAATCACATAGTAAAATATATTATTACATAAGAATAATTTATTAAACATGTAAATTACTTTTAATTATTTATATCTTTTTCACTTTGAACCAATACCAGTGATCATTGTATCAACGGAAGTATCAAGAGGGCCTATTTTGAAACCATATTCACAAAAAAAAGTACACTTAAATTTTGGATTTTCGCTATATTTGTATATTTTGTGACCGTTATAATTTTTGTTTGTTTCGTTTGAATCCGTAAGCGAAACTTTATTTCCCCTATTAAGCGTTATAATATTTTATTTATTTGGATAAGACTTCGAAACCTATTACCATGTTTAATCTATACTAATGTTCAAAGATTGTTTGGCGTTGTTTTCTTGTAAAGCATGTTTGGCGTTGTTCACTTGTTTCACATAAATGAAGCTTCATATCACAGTCGTTGATAAAAACATTTAGATTACCCTCGTAACAAAATGATGGGTTTAGTAAAAACGATGGCTACCATATAAAATTAAAAATATTACTTAAATAAAGAAAATTATAAATATTAGGACACTATTTTTTATAATAAGATTACAAAATGTTGAAATCTAAAGTTTGATATTTTCATTGATATCATTATTAATATGTTATAAGAGAATGCTAACTTATTACATAATGTAAAAAAGTTTTTTTGACGAAAGATTAGGGATGCCCTAAACTTTCTAATTTGGAAATTGGTGTAAGTAAATCTAAAATATTACTTATTAAAGGATATGAATATGAATATATGGTCACCTTAATATGTATAATTAAAGTAAGAGAAACTTCTTTTCTTATACTGATTTATAAAACAATGCATTTTAAACACCTAGCATAAATAAGTAACAGAAACATGAAATCTTAATTATTTTTATATAGAATTTCAAACCAAATAATTATTAGACAACACCATAAGGAAAATTTTAGGTGTATATTAGGGGCGAGCCACAGATGAACAGTAGTAAATAATAAATGTGATCGAAAGTTATCAAATCCAACAGATCTCAATACTAAGTTTTTCTCAGAGTGGCCGGATTAAATTTTGATTGATTGCATTAGGAAGGTATGCTATTGCATATTTTCATATTAGCGACTTTTTATAAGTTTGTCAATTATTGTTACAAATATCAGTTGAGTAGAATATGGGCAGGCAGTTAGGTATAACTTGAACTATTCTGAAACAAACTTCAAAGCCAGTAGCGCTCATGAACCCTCGGATGTCGCAAGAGTTTATAGGCGGCGGTGATAACATATCATGAGTGACCCACAAGCTCGTTTGCCCTCCTCTTACATAAAAAAATAAATAAAAATCTTGTACGCATAATTTTCAGACAAACATCATTTAAACTGATAATATAATAAATTAATACTTCATAACATTGATATGTTGGTTATTCAAAATGAACTTTAAAGAAATATAAAACACTATCTGTTAGCTGTGACTCTTTTCGCGTGGACTACAGAAAGCACCGAATGTAAGTAATGCTTGACTTTAGGCACCTCCATAAATCATTTGATTAGATGGTATAAAGTGGAGCTACCAGCCTGACGCTCCTTTTTAATATTTTATTTTACAACTAATTAGGATAATAACAATATCCTAATTAGTTGTAAAATAGAATATTTAAAATCTATCTCATATATATTACCACATTTCACTTGAAGTAAATTTCTTTCTAACTTGTTTGTCCGAATTATAAATTAAGCCTAAAAAAATATATAATATAATTTTTCTTATATAAAATTATTGAAAGTTTTGATGGTATTGTAATTTACTTCCCACGTATGTGCATTAAAACTAATGAGCCTATTTCTTATTATTTATCTTTAAAATAGTCCCTAGTTTGTGTTGTTTGTGTAGTAAAAATGAATGACGGCAGGAATAATTTTGATGCTAAATTTCCTTTCATGTTGCTGTTGAACAAATTATAGTACATACCATGTTTAGTTCGTAAGATATGGTTAGCTGGTATTTTTTTAACAATATTTTTGTTAATCATCATCGAATATCACTTCAATCACTCATTTAACGCAATACTGACTATATAAGTCAGTGTACATTTAAAGTAATGTACATATTTTATAACATTATCACTCGATCTGCACTCCATGATGTCACCACATGTACGAGTACATATGGTACATGTGTGTCGCAATATCACTAAGAAGTTTCGAAAATATGTTACGCATTGTGTTTGAAAATAGTGATACCACATCAAACGATTGCACATTTCATGGGTTTGATTACATTTGAACAATAAAAAATTGACAGTTATTCAAACAACGTAACTGGGATAAAATAATAAAAAATATATATTAAATAAATAACCGTACAAAAACATTACATTAATGCATTAATTAAAGCAAGTAGTTAGACATTTATTCTGACTTGAGAATTATAAGTTGATGCTTTCGTACTTTATACTTCTCATACTTATAACACATTTATGAAGATATAATAAAGTTATTTTAAGCATTAATGAATATTATATTAATTAAAGGCCACTGCTAGTAATCTAGCAAAGTTAAATTATCCTCTGATTTAATATGCATAATCAAAGGAAGTCTGCCGTAGCCTGAATAGTATCAAAGGAATCAATACACAGAGAAATTTATCTATTGAGGATATTTATTGAGTAAACTAAATTAGATGCTTGCGAAATACTTATAACATTAGAGTAACCCAAAACTCTATACCAGACTATTATAAGAATAAGTTTATAAGTAACATTATTCGGCAAATATTATTATCTGAAGACGTACATAATAATATATATAATAAGAAATGCCTAGAATGCAAAAAAATCGACAGTACCTAAAATAAACTAAATATAATAAAGAAATTAATATAAACATTTTTTTATTATATATTTTTTAATGTTTAATCTATATGTAGCTAGATTTGGACTGATTTATTTCAATAAATAAAACTACCATTAACAAGTCATTCCGGTAATAAGACATTTCTGACTCATTTGAAAAGTGATCTGAAAATATTATAAGATTTAGAATTTATTGTTTTAACAATCCAAGAATGCTTTAAGCTAAATAATACATTTTTACATTTAAATTGTTGTTCTAGTTTATAACTATAATATTAAAATAATACTGTCTTTTTTATCTTGCTTAACTCTTAAATTGCCAGCGGGGTTTTTTAAAACTATTTCAATATATGTTTCCCCATTTTATTCTATATGTGGTTTCTATAATAAAAGAAGACTATCATATTCTAAGAATTTAATAAACAGAAATATATTTTAAACAATCAAAACCATATTATTCTTTTCTTTCCGGCTTATATCAGTAGCTATGAACTAATATTCCGGACATGTTCCTTGTTCCGTTAACGTGGTTTAAATGCCCTTCGGCAGTCTTTTATTTTTATATATCAATTATTATTTATATTTAAATTAAATCAAACTTCTTACTTAAAACTTATGTTAAAATCTTTGTAATATTTTTTATGAAATTAAAAATCTCCACCTCGTTGCTCAAAAACCGCCAAAGCTTTCCGATTCCTTTAATTATGTTGAACCTGCGGCTAGAGACTGACAGAAGACTGCCTGGCATTAATAATGTTACTGCTTCTTCGTTGGTCAACAAATAATAATTAAATTATGAAAATGACAACCATTATATAATTGTTCTTTTATTAATATTGTTCTTTCCTGAACCGCTAACAAAAGATCAAGGCACCTTATCTGTATTATTGACATTCTGAATACAAAGAGTTTAAATTTCTAAGACGAGACCGAGCTTTTGTTTGGATTTAATATTATATCCATAAATATTGTGTTAAAAAGATGAAGTTCAAAATAGTAAATAGATGTTAAAAATTGGTACATTATTGTTGGTATAATTTAATAATCCAATATGTTAAAAATGTTTTTTTATCTATTTTAACTATTTCATTAAAAATCGACTTAGATAGGTTAAAATCCTAATTCTTGATCATGGCGTGTTAATCATATCTGAAAGTAAAGTAACAATTAGATTACGTACTTTATATTTACAAACAATGCTTTACTAATTATGGTTCTCCTGGGTTCAACCACTGTAATCAGCATTTACGATTATCCTACATCCATTTTTCAGCATTTTACCGGTACGATTAAAAATTCCCTCCTATTGTGACAAAAGAAAGTGACGTAGAACTCGATGCGTAATTGTTAATCGAGCGAAGCGAACGAAGTGAGCGGAGCGTTTTACTGGAGAATTTTTTTACATTCTTTGTCACTAATTGACTCGAAAACTACTTGACAGAAAATTGTGAAACTTTTCAATCAAAAAGACACACATTAGGTCATGGTTTAAAAAAATATATATTTGAAAAAAGTCCTCAAAAAAAAATTTTTTTTTAATATCATGTCAAAAAACTGATATCCCATTGAAGTCAATGGGAAACGATAAGTCAATACACTGGACTCGCTTCGCTTAATATACAAACGGCAACCGAGATTTCGCGGGCACAGCGAGTCGAAATTGAGGGTCTGTTGGTGCCCCTAGTATACTTCACACAATTTATACGGTACCCATATGAATTAAATTTATTTTTTTACTAAAACCGAAGCCTGCAGCTGACTTCGACGTAATTTTAACGACGTAAGCTCACATTTACTTCTTCATTATCTTTTAGAGTCCTCAATCGACCTCGGACATTTCCCATATCCGAAACGTATTTTGTTTAACAGTAACTTTTCTAATACATAATTAATATATTTTTCCGAAGCGTTAGTGGCGTGGTAAAACTAGTATTCGTAACTAATGCGATATTTAAAGTTATCAAGTATTTCGTGATTAAAACAATATCAAAGGAGAATCAAATGGTTTGAAAATGAACAAATCACTAAATTCAAAATAGAAGTACACCAGAACAAATTTCAAATAAATTCGACTTTGGAAATATAGACCAAACGTCACATTTTTGAGATTAAACTGATTAGTTCATTAAAACTCTAATTTTATAAGAAACACAATGAAGAACATTAGTTTTACAAGACATTATTATAAATTACAAAGTATATTTCAATATAAAATTAAATAAAAACTTATTTTAAAATCAAGAGTAATGAAGAAAAAAAGTCTCACAAAATACTAGATTATATGAATTTACATTTTAATTTAGAAGCACAATCGACTATAATAGAAGGTCGAAGTCGTGATAATATTTTATATTAACATATAATACTTTTACTATATATCTTTTTTATAGACCATACAGCTACTACTGATTTTATATAATCTAGGTAACTTTAAAGAAGGGGTAGGTATCCTATATAATTATTGCAAGACTGTAAAATAGAACATTTTTATTGCTGTTACCTGATGAGAAACGGTATTCTCTTATCAATAATTTATATAATACATAAACGATTTACCACTCACCGATTCATCACGAAATCTCCAAAAGTATCTGTTCGTTTAACTCAAAATTTTACAAAGTTATGTTAACTTTGTAAAATTTTAAGTTAAACGAACGAACGAACGAACTTCTTTTGTGACGTAGACTAAGAACGGATTTTACGGAATTCCTATCCCAACGGATTTCAACTTTTTGCATTTCGCCAAGTTTTTAATTTGTTTAAAAAAATTTAAAAAATTTAAAAAAGGAGCCTAGGAAAACGGTTACCATAGCAACGGTAACGATAACGACAACGGATATAATGACAACGGTTCCCATGGCAAAAAGAGTTTAGATGAGGTTGGGTGGGGTGCAAAAAGTTGAACTTTTAAAATTTAAAATTTTCATACAAAAATATTAAGGACGTAAAAATATAATTGATAACAAAATTGAATTTCATATATTTGTAAAAGAAATAAATATTATTTTTTTAAAAATTGTCCTTAGTCATATTCTGGCAATTTTATAGTGATGTAAGCCTACTGGGGACCCTAAGGGACAGGCTGAACAGCCTCCAAGGGACTGCCTGTCGCATGATGACTGGCGCCATGTCCAGTTGCCCAGGAGCGGCTCTGAATGCCCTACTGGATCTCCCACCTCTCGACTTACATGTCAAGACGGTGGCTAGGGGCAGTATTCTCAGAGTATCGGCCCAGGGCAGTACAAACTGGATGTCGAGCAGGCTGAGGACCTTTAAGGACTCGGTTATGAGCGACAACGTACTGGCGATGAATGGCGATAGCATGGTTCCACACTGCAACTTTGTGCAGAACTATTCTGTGGAAATACCGACAAGGGAGGAATGGTCGACCGGCCTCCCCTGGAGGAACGGCTGCCTTGTATGGTACACCGATGGATCCAAAATGGGACCTTATGTACGATGCAGGGTATATGGAGAGCGTCCTGGCCACAGGGAAAGCGTAAGCCTGGGTAGGTATGCCTCCATTTTTCAGGCAGAGGTGTACGCCATAATTGCTTGTGCGACCCGGAACATGCAGCGCAACTACACGAATATGACCATTTACATCAACTCGGATAGTCAGGCGGCACTAAAGGCCCTAAACTTGAACACCATCATGTCGAGACTGGTCCTCGACTGCCTGACGAAACTGAACACTCTGGGCTGCAAAAACAGAGTGGTTCTAAGATGGGTCCCGGGCCACGAGGGCCATGTCGGCAACGAGATTGCCGACGAGCTGTTCCTTGCAGGAGCTAAGAGCAAAACATATGGTCCAGAACCAATATGTGGTGTTCCAAACAGCCTAGCTCGTATGACCCTGAATAACCTCACTAGGTGTGAGGCTATGAGGCGTAGATCCCGGGCCACAAGCATTCCAAAGCCCTTATCAAACCCTTTAATGCGAAAGCAGCTAAGGAGCGCATTGGGCTGAGCAGGAATAATCTACGCATCATAACTAGAGCGCTTACAGGGCACTGTTGCCTGAATAAGCACCTAGCGACCCTCAAATTAGTGGACGGAAAAGTGTGCAGGTATTGCCACGAGGCGGATGAAACCCCGCTCCATCTGCTATGCGAGTGCGGTCCACTGATGCGTAAACGCAGTGACACCCTGGAGAGACACATCCTGGATCCAGTGGATGTCCGACACCTCACTGCAAAGGAAATTCTGCAATACCTCAGAGTGGCAGACCTATGCAATGAACTGTAGGTAGTGGCGATCACAATAGATCTTTTAGGTCGCAGTGATACTGGGCTCTCACAGTCCTGCACAGCCGCACTTTTTAAAAATAATAATACTGGGGATCCCGCCACATTACATAACGGCACCGCATCCCAATACACAGTACCTCATAGGTGTTGTAGAAATCTGTGTATTCACTGACTGGCATTATATTTCTCTATTTAAAATGTATATGATTTACACTTAACATAAAATAGAAATTCAACATTTTGTCAATACAAGTACTCTAAGTTCACATCCAAATTAATAGGGTGCCGAGCGAAGCGGACGGCAATCAGCTAGTAGTTTTATAAAGACATACTTAAAACAAGAAAACAAAACAGAAAATTATTTATTCTACAAGGAGATATATTTTTTGTTAGTAATAAATTCGTTGTTTATCTATTCCAGGTACAACTTTATTATTTTTAACCAAACTTATATAATCTTTATGGCACTACTATGATAGTTATGATTGGTTTGAATTGCCATTAATAATGAAATATGTTATGATTATAATAGTGCTAGGGGTAGTAAGTGGCAAAATATATGATTACCTAAAGTAATAGGACATTAAGTGATTAGTATCATTCCCATTACCAATTCTTTTTGTGTCCCCTTTTATTATTATAAATGTTATTATTTATAAATCGCAAACTAATTAAAGGATAGAATTTTTTACATCCATATTGTAACATAAATATAATTTAAAAACCTTGTCTAACATTGTTAACATGAATTAATTGGAATTGAAAATAAATAAAATATATTTAATAGTTATTATTATTATCATGAAGTTTATATGAAAAAAATAAATATTACGTTTATAGAATATTGCAGTTATTGTTGTAATTGACGGGTATTAGGTATGCTTACATATTTTTTTTCAAATACAATAATATAGGGTCATACATAACATAATTGATTGAGAAGAAAGTCTGTAGTTTTTTAGAAGACAGACTTTCTTAATCTGTCTGACTTAGATGTTGTGTCGAATACTAAATTATACAGTTTTATTAAAACCTTTGTGAAATACGTTTGATCGTAGTTAATGGTTATAATATTTATTTTCTATTGTAATATGTAAATATGAACCGAACTAACGTACTTGTTAGAATACACATGAATGAATCAAAAAAATGTTAGTACTGTGATGCAAACTGCTATTTGTATCTTCATATATCACATGTTATTACAACGTATTGTAAAAGGTGAATATTTGAGAATTTGGTAAAGTACGGTAACGTAGGTGCCTACTTAGTACTCTACTCTACCAAATTTTTAAGTGCAAGATATACGTTGAAAATATTTTAAATCTTTCTTTGTCTTTTAACCTGCCGTTTTTTAATATTTTTTTTTTGTAGTTGAAATAATAAAATAATAAAATAAAGTAAATAATATAAATCTTATATAACGTATTTATACATGCGATTATGCAAATTAATTAGATACACACATATGGTTGTAATTTTCAGATCGACTTCAACTAAATTACTAACAAACTCCTAATTTACTTCCATAACACTGATATGCCATTAAAGAAAAATGGATAGCAAAAAAAACAAGGGTCCTTAATCAGACTGATGTAGATAATATTATTGTTATCCAATGTCTTTACACTTATAAAATATATATGAAATATTATTATTTGTTGAAACTTATTTATTTAATCATTCTCAATTAAATTATAAGCATTTCTTTGTTTTATATTTTTATTAATTTGGCTTTTAAATATAAAATACGGAACTAAATTATAAAGAAAAACTTAATAATCTACTATATTACATAAGTCTTATCTTATCTTATATTATTATAAATATATTGTTGTAAAAAAAAAGAGTAGTGTGGTTTGGGTTCGAAGTGTACAAATAAAACTTAAGAAATAAAATATTAATACAAAAAGTGGAATATTGTTATAATAGAACAAAAACACACAAAAATTAAGTAGTTTTTAAAAATCGGAAAATATATTTATTTTTAAAAATATATAATTAAGTAAAAATTTCAAACCATTTACGTACCGGTTATCGTAACAATATGTTTCTTTAATGAAATCTGGTGTATTTAATTAAAGATTATGTTGTTTAATTCACAAGTAATCCATTTTCGTCAATTCAGTTTTATCTTTCTCGCTATCCTTAGTATGAGTAGATGAAGTAAAACTTAAGACAAATGGACAAAATTTCCGCTACTTTATGAGAAATAAGAAATAAATGTCTATATAAATAAATATCTATAAATAAATGTCTAATAAATCCCTTCCTCCCGGACCTCGGTATCGAGTAGACGTGTGCCAAACTGTTATCCCTTTGTTTTTATATCGTTTTTATTTTAATTTTTAATATAATTATTATTTTAAATATTTAAATTAGTAAAATAATTCTGAATAAATAATAGGAGTGCATAAGTGAAGTGAAATCCTCTTTGTTCTGTACCCCTGCGATTGGGTAATACCCACCGCCCTCGTATCCGCCCCTTTCTCAAAAGTTGCGCAAGCGCCGCCTATCATCACTAGCTATCGGCTAATTGTATCTGCGTGTCCCGCCCTACGTTCATCATCAGCGTATGGAAACTTACTTGCTCAAACGCCGCCCTACTTGAAGTATCACTAGGAAGTAAATGATTCGTTTTATGTGCGCCTGGTACTTTAAGAGACTGATTGCCGATAATAACCAGAAAAACTTACTTGTACTATAAAAAAAAAAAAAAAAGAAAAAAAAAGAAAATCGCTTAGTGTAGTGTCAGTTCTAATAATTATAACAAGATATGCCACTCCGACGCACACCCCCCACTTCGCCGCGTGTACAACACTGCTCGCCTGAATCCAAACTTAATAAATCCGGAGAAGATTCAAAGCGTGGTACCGTCAACGTTACTCAACGTCATAAACGCAAGCGAACTGAGTGCAACGAAACTCAGCTTAATGATTTGATGTCGGAAATGAAATTAATGTTTGAGGAATTAAAAGCGCATCAGAAAGCCCAGGATACTAAAATGGAAAAAATATCTTTGGCACTAGAAGAAATTAGGACACAGAATATTAGTGTTCAAAACACTGCTGACTTCCTTGCCAATAAATTTGAGTGTATACAGTCACAAATAGAAAAAATTTAAGCTGATCGCTGTAAAGACTTACAACACATTCAAGGCCTGGAAGATAAGCTTGAAAACATAGAACGCCATAAACGTGCCTCTTGTATTGAAATTAAAAATATTCCATATGCACCTGGCGAAACTAAACAGGATCTCCTCAGGCATGTTTCCACTATGGCTAAAGTTCTAAATACGCACACTGACCAAATTTCCGTTAGAGATATTTTTCGCATCAGCAAGAAAGACTCTGAAGATAAAACAATTATTGTAGACTTCACAAGTGTGTTAACGAAGGAACTTATTATACGGAAATATAAAGAGTATAATAAACACAATAAAACAAATAAACTAAGCACGGAATCTATGCAGATACGTGGCCTACGTAAGCCCGTCTTCATCTCTGAAAATCTGACTCCTAAAATGAAAAGATTACTATACCTAAGCAAGGACTACGCAAGAACAAACAACTACGACTTCTCTTGGGTATCAAACGGGAAAATATTCCTTAGAAAGAAAGAGGGCACCGCTGCCATCCCAATTAGAGGCGAGCTAGATCTAGCGAATTTGAAGACTGCTGTGAGTTTATGACTACTTTTAAAAAAATATTTATTCATGTTTCTAATTGTATTTTCATGCAATAATTTTTGTAACACTTTTTTATATAATTTTAAATTTATATTCATTCAATTAACAATCTTTACACTATACATATACAATTTTACACTTCACATTCACACTCAGTATGGCAAATGGCGTATATATTATTTTATTTTCTCGTTTATATGGATAGTTCCTTAATTAACAATGACATTGAACGAAAGTCTATATCTCAGTCATATGGTTGTGCTCCGGAAAATAGTTGGGAGTATTTTAAAAATATGAATAATAAATTCCTAATTTTACACCTTAATATTAGAAGTATTAGTTGTAATTTTGATGAATTTCAATTACTGCTAAAAAGAATAAACTTGGTTTTTGACGTGCTTATACTCAGTGAATGTTGGCTGAGTAAAAGTCATTGTCTCCCGGCGATGCCAGGCTATTCTTCATATAAAAGCACCTTTACAAACCAAAACGACGGAGTAGTAGCTTTTGTTAAATCTGAACTTGCGTGTACAGTTATAAAACCAACATTAAAAGATGCTAACTGTCTCGTCTTGAAGTTTAATAACGATATTGCTGTAGTGGCCGCTTATCGATCTCCTTCAATTAGGAATGTATCTGATTTCATCGAATCATTGGATAACATTCTAAAGTCCTTGTCAAAGTTTAAAACTGTCGCATTGATTGGTGATATAAATATTAACATTATACCAGGGAGTGGCGACCCTAATGCAGATATATATCTAACTACGGCAGCCATGCACGCAATGCTACCGGCTCATGTATTACCGACAAGGAATAATAGTTGCCTAGACCACGTCTTATTAAAAACAAATAGACCTTCAACAGTTCTGGTAATTGAATCCTCTGTCACGGATCATACTCCTGTTATTTTATGTAGCAATGGTAAAGTTAGGAGAAATAGAGCTGCCTGTACTAAATTAATTACGGATGAGAGTGCTTGTGTGAGGGACCTTGGTAATACCAACTTTTCTCCTATCATGTCCATGACTGATGCTGAAGCGGCAGCTAGTACTTTGGTGAAGATTATCATGGATATCGTCTCGTCTCATTCACGAATAGTAGCTATTCCTAGTAAGCGACGGATTATTAAGCCTTGGATGACGCCAGGTCTTTTGCGTTGTGTTAGAAATCGTGACCGGTTATACAAAATTCACAAAAAAAATCCTAACAATCACGAAGCCAAATTAACGTATACGCGATACAGAACCCATTGTAGGAACATCTTGAAAACCGTTAAAATATCTTACGAACGTGCAGAGTTCCAAAAAGCAAAAAATGATCCCAAGGCCACATGGAAACTCATTAAAAATTGCACATACTTAAACAATGAAATAATAACTGCTACGTCACTATTACAGTTGGCTTCTAATCCTGAACAATCCGTTAATATAGTTAATGATTACTTTAGTAGCATTGGCACAGAGCTATCCTCAAGGCTGAAGAACTGTGATACCTTTTCAAGCACTTCCAGCAAATCTACGATTAATTCGATGGTTTTAATGGAAACTGATAATGACGAAGTTCGCCGCATAATTATAGGGCTTAAAAGGTGCGCCGATAACATTTCCTCCTCTTTATTGAAATCAGCTCATCATTCTTTAGTACCAGTAATAACACATCTTTTTAACATGTGTATCTCTACTGGAACTTTTCCTGCAGTATTTAAGGAGGCCATAATTCATCCCATATATAAGAGTGGTGATAGAGATAGTGTCAACAGTTATAGGCCTATATCAGTATTGTCAACATTGTCCAAAATATTTGAAAAAATTTTGAACAGCAGATTAACAAAATTTGTGGAGGACCTTACCATTTTGTCTGACAATCAATTTGGTTTCCGTAAAGGTAAATCAACAGAAGATGCTGTATTAACATTAACAAATACTATTGTAAATAATCATAATTCAAGACTTAAAACCATTGGCATCTTTCTAGATCTTACTAAAGCTTTTGACACCGTCTCTATACCCATTCTTATGAATAAACTTGAGAATATTGGAGTGCGTGGAAATGCTCTTCAAATATTCAAAAGTTATCTTAATAACCGTAAGCAACGGGTGCAAATCTATCCGTATAAAAGTCAAGCTTTACCAATTACGTGCGGAGTGCCCCAGGGTAGTGTATTGGGCCCTACGCTATTTCTTATTTACGTAAATGACCTACTTGAGCTCCCCTTAATAAATGAATGTAAGATTTTGGCTTATGCGGATGATACTGCACTTCTCATTCAGGCTCGATCTTGGACAGAAGCTCGTATTTCAGCTGAGACAGTTTTGAGTAACATAGTTCGTTGGATGGACAGGAACCGGTTGACACTAAACTTAACGAAGACTATGTTTGTCACATTTTCTGTCAGTTCACACACTTTGCCTGATGAGACTTATTCAATTCAAGCACATCGTTGTTTATCTCGAGGTACTAGCTGTTCCTGTGCTACACTAACCCGTGCCCATACTATTAAATATTTAGGAATAGAAATAGATCATTTATTGACTTGGAAGGATCAGGTAGACTCAACGGTTGTTAGGGTAAGAAAATTGATATTTGTTTTTAAAAGGCTGCGGGCGGTTGCTGATCCAAACATCCTAACAACAGTTTACTTTTCTCTGATACAATCAATTCTCTCTTATTGCGTAACAGCATGGGGTGGATCTAGTAAAATTCGATTTCTTCGATTGGAGAGAGCACAAAGAGCTGTACTAAAAGTAATTTTATCAAAACCAATGCTTTCACCTACCAATGAGCTATACAGCACTGCCAATGTGTTAACAGTAAGACAATTGTATATTAGACAACTGATTTTACGAAAACATCAGACACTACTTTTCATAATTGATAATACATTCACTCGTCGCTCTAAACAATCATGTGAAACCAAACGATGTCATACTGCACTACCAAAACGGAATTATGAATACCTTTCCTCATTGATTTACAATAAATTAAATAAAATTTTAAACATATATCCTCTGACATACTGGAGCTGTAAAAATAAAATTTGTAAATACTTACAGAAACTTTCATACGATGAAACAGAAACGCTTATTTATAATTAATAATGACACACACACACACACACACACACACACACACACACACACACACACACACACACACACACACACACACACACACACACACAACACATACCCACCTCACATTCTTATAATAATATAATTAACTCTAATAATTAATCAATAAATCATTGTTTATTATTTTAATACATTATTTAATTCTTTAATAAAATTGTAATAATAACAATTTAATAATTTTTCGTTAAGTTTAAGCGAAAAATATAAATTTTTATTTATTTTTGTCTCAAAAACGAATAATAATTATTTATTATAATTTAGTTATTGTATAGAAAATAATATTTATAAGAATTGTTAATTTACTGAATATTTGAATACATCTTATATGATACTAGAACATACACGGAGTCCCGGAGTGGGCGTAAACGGCTGCGACACAGTTTATACTTTTGTAGTCGTTTACGATATATGTTTGTTTGATTACAAATGAAAATTGTAGTTTTCAAAATTCAATAAATTCAATTCAAATTTGATATGTATACCATGTATATAGTTTTAAGAATTTTTGAAATAAATAAATAAATAAATAAAAAAATAAATGAAAAACGAAAAAATATCAATATTTTAACAAAATAAAAAATGTTATTCTAAATAGTTGAATAGTCGAATTTATTCTTTTTAAGTAGTATTATATCGTCTTATTTAACTTATTCTTTTTCAATAATCACGCAATGGCATCACCTGAATATTGGTTTTCATTGACGCAAAACGTAGTTATTCAATATAAGTAACATAAAATGAATGATTATTAATATAAAGTAAAACAAAAATGCTTGTTATGTCTTTACATACAACTTATTTAACAAATAATTTATTTCGCTATAAAATTGCAATTGCATTTCTAAATTTACAAACTGTATCAAAGCTACAATTTGTTAATACGTATTGAAACTTCAACATAAAGGTAAGTTAAAGCAAGGTGTAGTAAGTTAATGGAGTAAGAACACCCATCGGATCCTCTTTGTGTAGATTTCGACAGTCACTTCAAAATATACATTGAAATTTTTCATTGAATCATTGAAGTCAAACTGCATTTACCCATTTAACGTATTTTCAATTAAAATATTACGTTTATATTATTGCCTAATAAACAAAAAGGTAATAAGATATTGATCTTATTTCATAGATATGAGTATACCTAAAACGACACTAAAACAATGTAGGTTTGTATTTTAATTTTTAAGCCAATAACGATGTTTATATATCCTGGTAGAAATTATACTTCTGTATTTTTATTCCTATCATATATTTAAATATGACGTATCTTTCTAAGCCCCTTGCAGCCACCGAGAGTAATGGTAAAATAGATGTTTAGTCAGAGGTCCAGTCGCAACTTATGGTCCTATATTATTAGAAAATTGATGAGCTTTATTTTTAATTAATAAAATATATAAATACACATTATCATTAGTAACAGCGACACTTTTGCAACTATTGGCATATTAAAAGATTTGTTTTATTTTTTAAACCCTTTCAGGGTATGAACCCTGAAAGGGTTTATAGATCTAAGACAAGTTTGCAATTTGAAAATATGGCTTATATTATAAATATATTTACCATGGCATTAGGTTATCATATTAAAAAAGAATAAGGAGTATACATGTTATATAAATATATCAATTATCGTCATTCTTTTTGTTCCACTATAGTTTGGAGTCGTCTCATTGTTTTTGCCTTTACTCACTTCCATTAGGTGTTAGTTCCATCTCAATTTCTTTTTCCCCTTATTTCTAATAATAATAATAATTTCTTTTTTACATTTTCTGTAAGAGGTGCAAATTTTAAATACTTATTCTTTATATTATCTAAGCTTGTTACACCACAAATCTACCTTAATATTTTTAACAAGTTTGCATGCAGTTTCATATAAACTAATGTATGATTTGCATATCCTGAACAATATAATTAAACAAGTACCTTATACTATATAAGTATATATCTCAAAATAATTATCACTATAATACTTCTAAAATATAGGGACGTAATTAGAATATTATATTCTGACTGTTTGACGTTGACGTTGAAATGTCTAAGTGTTGACGAAATGTCTAAATACGAAGTATGTATAAGTATGTCTTACTAGGATCCGCCAACCGTTGGCGGCGGGTGTTGAGCTGAGCCCCTCTCCTTTCTTCTTTTCTTGATAACTTTTGAATGGCTAAACATTTTTTCAATCTGTTTTCGCTTTAACATCCGCGTTTGGCTCACACATACATGAGAAAATTTTTAGCTAATTATCTCGTCGCATTCTGGAGACGAATAAACACAAAAAAAGTCTCCCAAACGGTTAAGGGCTTCACTTACGCTCAGCTCAATAAATCAATGACTTAAACGAATAAAATATAAATGACTTCCGGCATGTATTGCCGAATCATGTAACTAGCTGTATACATAATGCTATAAATACACCTACACATACATCCAAAATAAATTATATAGTGTTATATATACGTATATTCAAGTAGTATAAGGCATTTATATAACATTTACGTTGTTAACAGCTCCAGCTTCCATCGACATGAGCATGACAGAAATCAATCGTTGTTCAAACTTATGTGGATTAAGTTATTTCCTGTCAAATTAAGATATTAATAAATATATATGTATATATTTATATAGTATATGTATTTTTAATAATTAAATATTTTACATTTTAATCGGCAAATATTGAAACTACTTTGTCTTATGTGTATCAAAGTGTAAATTCTGTGACATATATTGCAATGATATCTTACCTCTTTATATTGTTCTTTCTTATTTCTTTACATGCACCAGTTTTGTGTTCATACTAAGACGGTAATATAATATTTTAAAATATTTTTTGAATGTGATTGCATACTTTTACATAACATGACTAGTAAATTTTTTTTAGTTAATTTTTGAACAAATAGAAACGAGATTCTCGTAGTCATTAAAGCCTCGTCAAAATGTGCTGTAGGTATATCAACAATTTACTAAGACAAATTAGTTCAATTGAAAGCGTCATAAATGAAAAAGTAAATCTAATAAACTAGTTCATAAACTTGTACACACGTACGCTAAGCGACCTTAAATTATTTGTAATAATTATAGTCACATATTTTACATAAGTGATTTTTTTATAAGTACCATTATAATATCATTACCTATTTTCATTTCCTTCAAAAATATATTTATTAAATATGGTTATATGGATACAGGATCCTAATTGCAATTCGTCAATGAAATTGTAGCGGGTATATTAAATGACAATTATAAATATATATTATTTTGATTTCAATTTTTCCCGAACATAAACATATATTTTATATTCGCAGGCAATTGAGTCGATAGTTCTTATGGTAACCACTAGTGTCCATGATCATTATAAAATAGACTTGAGAGAGAATATTAAAATAGAAGTGATGGAGAACCTGACTTTTTTACGATGAGAGATTGATTGAATTTGATTTAAATCTAAGAAAAAAAATAATTAAAGCTTAATATCTCACAAACGAATTTCTTAATCGAAAAATGTGTTTTAACCTAACGATATCCCACATTATTGGGTCCTGAATAAAAAAAAATACAATCTCACTATACCTGTAGAGGAGTTTTGACTCTACCTAATGTTACACCTCGCAGGTTTATATCCCTCTTATATTCTTACTCGTTACGGTTACGGTACTCTTATAACACATTTTCATATAACGAGATTTCAGGCCCTCGTATAATACGTGTTTTCCCTTATATAACGTAATATTTCTATACTATGATTTTTTTTAAAGTTTATAATTAATTTCGCTTATCTTTGCACATTGTGTTCTTATAAAATTAAATAAAATTAAGTAAAAATTAAATTGAATAGAGTTCTTTCTTAATATTCCATTTAAACCACCTGTAACGAGAAAAGCTAATCGTGAATTATTTATATATAACGCGTTATAAGATCATATGAGTGCGTTATATTTCTACAACGCGTTTTCCTGTAACGCGTAACAAATCTACCGTGTTATAGGGGGGATAACTGTATTTGTTTGTCAATTGACAATCAATCACACGCAACACTATTCCAAAAAGTTAAAAAAATGGTAGATTTAATTTATTTATAAAATTGTTTTTTTTAATTGTGTAATTCATATCAATACCTTAGATCCAAAACAGACGTTGATTTAATTTAAATGCTAAAAAAAAGGTATTTAAACTTTTTGCAAACCACGCTTCCTGTTCTTCGAAAAAATATTTTAAAAAGTTAATATGTTTATGCTGTTTAAATAATAATGTACGGAACGAAATTTTCACATTTTTAAATTTATAAGCGGCTCTAAAGATAAAAACATAGAATGAAATATTATAATATAATGTTAGAACATTATAATTTTATTTTATTTGATATAATAATATAGGATTTGTTCTAGAGAGTGTAATTATGAACGGGAATAAGGAAATTTAAAGTTATAAATTGAAAAAAAAATAAAGAGCTATTAGTAGGAAATTATCTACTTTACAGAGATTGTAAGGACAATCTATCAATCCATAATGCATGTATTGTATACCACATACATTTGACTGCCTCGTAGCTTTAACTTTATATTGTAACTTTATATTGTAATATAATAAATTAGATTTTAAACTACAAGAAACTATTATTTTACTGCGTGTAATAGTGAGTTCCGTCTTATTCATGTACGAGTACATCATAATTTCAAACTTTGCACTGTGGTAAAGTAACGTAAGTATATTATTATTAATTACAAGGAAAATAAATATTTTTGTATTAAGTTTTAAGAAATTTATTAAAAGTTGAAGCTCTTATACAAGTTATATGACAACAATAAATTTTTTTTTATTCGATTAATGGTTTTTAACTATTATTAGGTTATAATAGTAATTTATTACATTTAATACCATTTAACTTATTTACTTATGAACTCACTTTTAATATCATTTAATAAAATATAAGCTGCGTTATTTCAATTTTGTACATTATTTGTCTGTTGCTTATTTATCCACTGTATGCATTCTGAAGTAATTGTTAAACTTCATTTTTGAAACTGCATGTAAATGAAAAATATAGACCCAAAACCAGTTTTATGCAAAAATAAAAAAAAGCAGTTACTATTGACTACAACACTATACACATATTGTGTACATACTCGTACAATACAATACTGTTTACAATATGAGTAAGTATTCCTATACGTGATAACGTATACGTTATAACGTAACGATAACGTATAACGTTTAACAATCCATTATATAGTTCAGTTTTGTTTGTCAGTATTTGTTTTTAAGAATGTGATCTTTTTACTTGTTTCACTTACATTTACTGCACTGCACTGTGTATTAATATAGGGTAAAAAAATAAATTACACAGGCACACAAAAAAAAAAAAAAGTCATGAACCAGAGGGGAGACCCCATTATTCTTAGGTTTTTGGGATCGCTGAAACCGAATATGACAATAAAAACTAATTTTAAATGCCAGTTTTCCCGCTAGCACCCCCTTACTACCTCTTAAGGGGTGAAAATTGAAATTTTTGTATAAAATCAAGATAGATGTCTATTTCTACGTTTTTTGGGATGCTGAAACCGAAAATGATAATTAAAAATAAATTCATGATCATTATCACCCCCTACCACCCCTTAAGGGGGGTGTAAATTTAAATTTTTCTATAAAGTCAAGATAGATGTGTATTTCTACGTTTTTTGGGATGCTGAAACCGAAAATGATAACTAAAAATAAATTCATGACCACTATCTCCCCCTACCATCCCTTACAGGGGGTGAAAATTTCAATTTTTCTATAAAATCAAGATAGATGTATATTTCTACGTTTTTTGGGATGCTGGAACCGAAAATGATAACTAAAAATAAATTCATGACCACTATTACCCCCTTACCACCCCTTACAGGGGGTGAAATTTTAAATTTTTCTATAAAATCAAGATAGATGTGTATTTCTACGTTTTTTAGGATGCTGGAACCGAAAATGACAACCAAAAGTGAATTTGATACCTCTTTTACTCAATACCACCCCCTAACCATCCCTAATGGGGGGTTTCAATTTTGTATAAAATCAAGATGTATGAAGAAATTTTAACGATTTACAGTAAGTGACATGTTTATCAAACTAGTTTGAGGTTACTCTCTCTCTCGCTCTTATATTAGAAATTCAAATGCTTTATCGATCAGAAGTATCTGATATATATTCATGATTTAATTCTACTCTAATCCTGATGGAACCTTGCATCTTGCTCCTCACTGTAGTCTCCTAAATTGTCAGGAAAATAGTCCCTTCTATTTTGGAGGCATAGAATTAGGTTCAGCATCTTTTAGTCTCCTAAATTTTCAGGAAAATAGTAACAATTCTATTTCGGAGGCATAGAATTAGGTTCAGCATCTTTTAAGCGTTTTACAACACTGCCGGATGGATAACAGTATAAGTAGTATTAAATAGAAAGCAAAAAAAAAAACAAAAAGTGAAAAAACTTGTGAAGAATAGGACAAAAATCATGATTCAGTCTTAAGGGTTGGTGAGGGGTGTTAATGGGTGATAGAGGTCTTAAATTTTATTTTTAGTAATCATTTTCGGTTCCAGCATCCTAAAAAACGTAGAAATACACATCTATCTTGATTTTATAGAAAAATTTAAATTTTCACCTCCTGTGAGGGGTGGTAAGGGGGTGATAGTGGTCATGAATTTAATTTTAGTTATCATTTTCGGTTCCAGCATCCCAAAAAACGTAGAAATATACATCTGTCTTGATTTTATAGAAAAATTGAAATTTTCACCCCCTGTAAGGGATGATAGGGGGAGATAGTGGTCATGAATTTATTTTTAGTTATCATTTTCGGTTTCAGCATCCCAAAAAACGTAGAAATACACATGTATCTTGACTTTATAGAAAAATTTAAATTTTCACCCCCCGTAAGGTGTGGTAGGGGGTGATAGTGGTCATAAATTTATTTTTAATTATCATTTTCGGTTTCAGTATCCCAAAAAACGTAGAAATACACATCTATCTTGATTTTATACAAAAATTTCAATTTTCACCCCTTAAGAGGTAGTAAGGGGGTGCTAGCGGGAAAACTGGCATTTAAAATTAGTTTTTATTGTCATATTCGGTTTCAGCGATCCCAAAAACCTAAGAATAATGGGGTCTCCCCTCTGGTTCATGACTTTTTTTTTTTTTTGTGTGCCTGTGTTATTAACAAACAAATGTTAGGAGTAGAGATATATTAAATATCCATCTTTTAATGTTTATTTATTACCATATACTATAAAAAAAATTACTGTATTTAACAAAATTTATCAGATGACACTATTATGTAGAATATACTGGTCTATTTCTTATTTTTCCTAATTAATTTTATTCAGATAATATGTTATGCTTATGCAAATGCTTATGATAAAAATAATAATCATAATCAGAATTACGATAAAAATCAAAACTAATAATAAAAACAAAAAAAAATATTTTTTTCGGTATCTTCCCAGATTTGATGAAAAACAGTTAAGTACTTTCTTTGTTTAAAAATATTGATAGACTAGAAACCAGAAATTATAGACCTATGTCTGTTTTACAGGACCTAAGTTATAATATCTTACTTAAAAATATATATATTCTTAACCAAATGACAAAATTTGCTTATAGCAATAAAATTATGCATAATAAACATCAAAATCACCAAAAGGAAATCAACAACTGATGCGGGTTTCACGCATCTTAAGCATATTTACGACGCATGGGAGAAGTCGCAGAATGCAATCGGAGTGTTTGGCGATTTATCAAAAATTTTTGATTGTACAGACCATCAACCATTACTATACAAACTTAAACACTATAGTGTACCTACGAGTAGTTCTGCGTGTGATCTTGTTGCCAGACGTTTGAGGTAAATAATTCTAAATTCAGCTGGTTCTCCCATATAGAGAACAGAATGCATGAAATTTTCACTTTCTAATGTGCAAAGTCAAAATTGTAGCATGCCCCTTAACACCGGAGTGTTATAACTTACTGACTCAACAATTATCTTAGGTATAACTTTAGATAAAAGGCTCCAGTGGAACTCCTATCTGTCAACACTCCCAGGCAAACTCAGCTCGGCCGTGTTTGCAATCAGAAAAAATCCGTGCCCGCAGGGGGACTCGCGTGGGTAGACCTCGTGTGTAACTCGTTTAAAATATAACTGACTACCTAAGAATAACACATGACGCCGTTGTTTACATCAAAAATTACCAAGCAAAAAGCGGTTTTAATTTTTTTTCTCGGAAAAGGTATCTTTTTTGGAAATACTTTTCGTACTTAAATTTAGAGTAAAAAATAACCTTTCTATTAAAATATTTGCGAGGAGGGAATGTTTACGAGAAAAAAGTTGCCGTGGTTTTACCTACCTTAAATTTACAAGCTAAAAGTGGTTTTTATTTTTTTTCTCGGAAACGGTACCTTCTATAATAGTTCCATTAGTAAGTAACCAGAGTTGAATGTTGTCAGTTGAGTCTGTAGTATTCACAGACCTCGTTAGTAACTCATTGCTTGGTTTAAATTCTGGTTGAAGAGACTGTAGCTACTGATTACCTATATAATTAATACGGAATTAGAATTACCGTACCATCACATCTCCAGGTAAGCTTTCATTGTAGAAATAAAATAATATATATATATATATATATATATATATATATATATATCTTTTTAATGAATATGTCTTTCCAGAGGTCAAATTCAAACTCATGATTGATGATGATATTTGATTTTCCTCTCTGATTAGTTTTCAACAGGACTCCATTCGCATGGTTTAAAAAAATCTATCGGAACATATTCACATCAGAATTGGTCAGTGTTCTTAATGTTATCGAGGCAGTAAAGAAGATTTTAGCGCCATTTTTGCTTAATTAAAAAATTTTTATTCTTTGTGCAGCTCGTAATACAAATAGAATTATAGATATATTTTTATAATCATGCGCAGACAGGGCATAACATCTATTTTTATTTTAGACAAGATAGTTGTTGTTCGAGCTATCTACAACTACAGTCCTCGGAGTCCATTAAAAATATTTCTAAAGACGCTTCTATAAACGCTTACTTTAGCGAATATAACGCTCGCATAGGTTAATTTATAAGCTAAGCTTTTAATGTTTAGCAAATTAACATACTTTGAAATACTTATGGCAGTAGCATTTATTTATATTAATATTAATTAATGTATAACACAGTTTAATATACCTAAAACGACAACTTTTTATTTGGCCACTTAAGGCAGTAGTCTGCTTTAGGAGCCGAAAAAAAAGCGTTTTTTCAACAATTTTTTTGAAAGGGAAGGAAATGATTGCGGTAAACGAAATTTTGAGACGATAGTATATTATATTCAACCTTTAAAAAACAATTTTTATTATTACAAATTATTGAAATTTGCCAAAGTTGTAACGATTTTTCTGGGGGGCCTGGAGTGTGCACTCGTAAATCGGTGCCGGTGATGGAGGTCGTGCGATGCATCTGAAACAGTGGAACCAAATTTTTTTTTTGTTTTTATAAGTTCCTTTTCTATATGAACTAAAAAAATACCGAAGAAATGACGAAATTCCAAATTTTTTCGAAGTTTGAATAAAAATTCCCTTTTTTGAAAAAAAAAAAAATCACTTTAAGTTGCAAAACAAGTAATTTAAATAGTACTTTTGTCCAACTTTTTTAGTTCAAATAGAAGATAATTTAATACTGAAGCTAGATCACTTTGGTTTTTTTCGATCGGACATATATTGTTTTTACTATCGCCGGCACCGTTTTCCAAAACTTGTGAAAATGAAAACTCGAGAAAACGGGCTGTAAAGTTTTCGGTCCAAAAAAATCTAAGTTTTTGGATACTTACACTAATTAGATGTTAATCGGCTATCCCCGGGCTATACAATAATCCTTCCTCTTCTTCAAAAAACTCGTTTTGGCGGAGGTTATCCGATCTTCGAGCTGTACGAGCCTCCTTGCTGGAAAGTGATGCGCGCCGATTCTCCCGCGTTATGCGCTCAGCATCGACGGTGTCAGCAAAATTTTTGCATTGCTGCCCGATGACAATATAGAGGAGCTGCATGGTAGAAAGCACAGCTGAATAGCCTTCGTTGAAAATGCCTGTCGCTATATTTGCTGCTATTTCGACGATTTTATAGCCGGAATTTACGTGTTTCGGATTTAGGCGCCACACAATCGAATTGAACGATTCGTTCGAATTTTGAGTGTGTCCGCCTAAGCACCGCGTCAATAAATCGTCATATCATCGCTGCTTGCTGCCTTCAACTTTTGCTCACTGCGACTCGTGTGTAAGTCTCCGTCGTCCGATGATACACTGGTAAAACGATTGCCGTGAAATTTTCGCTTTCGCGGTTCCGCAGCACACTGTCTTTTACATCGATCACCTTTCGGGTAGCTAGACATTTCGATGTGCGCTCGGCAAAATACAAAATGAAACTGAAAGTTAACGCTACAAATAGCAGTGTAGAGGCCGATTCCGAGAGCTATAGTTTACCGTTACATTGTATACCGTTATCCCAACAACTACTCGACACAGACCTTCTAGAACCTCCAAATAATATTTCAAAGGACCGTTCAATCTTTTCAGGTATATACGAGTATAATCAAACAATAGAATACACGAAGGGGCGGAGCGCGCGCGCTCGGGTCTGCCCGAGCATACGCACCTGCTCGACGCTCGGCCACTAAAACTGATCTAGCTTCGAAAATATGTCGAATTGGCCTCTAAAATTTTGAACACATATTCTTGGATAGTTTTGGAATAGATTTAAGACAAAAACGAAAAATCGATTTTTTTAAGCCTGTAAAGCAGACTACTGCCTTAAGTAAGAATAATTAATTCATAATTATAAGAATATGTAAATAAATAAAAAAAACATGGAATGTGAACTTGTTTGATTCGATATTGTGTTTTTCAAACACAATGCTTAACGTATATCCGAAAATGCTAGTGAAAATGTAAGAAATAAATATCTGGTGTTGATCGAGTTACAATTGTATTGAAAATGTTAGGCACTTTAAATTTTGTGATTGTTATATATAAAAGTAATTTAAGTGAGATAAATAAAAAATAAAGATATTAATATTGTTGTTTATTAAATATAATCCAATTTATAGATACAAGAAGAATAATCCTAAAAGTTAATTTTAGTAAACAACTAGTAGTTGGTAGTAGAGGTAGAGGTTATAAGATTCTTGGTGGGAAGTAATTTTCAAAACTTTTGTTCTTATTTTAAAAATTATTTTTTATTATTTTATTATATATTTAAAAAGGTTTTTCTAAGAAAGGTCTTCAGGTTGATATTCTATATTTGTAACCAAAGGGATTTTCGTGAAAGCTAAATGCGTTTTTTTACAATTGCCGCCATCTGTACTCCACATCGATAAAGTAGTACGTAACGGGTTGTGTTTTACACAGTAAATAGAATACCACATATTACAAAGAAGTCACAGAGCCCGGTTGGTACGTTTATGCATTTGAGTGAAAAATTTCGATTTAATTGATGTGTGTTTTTAATCTTCCAGCACATTAACGCTATGGAATCTATTTCTTTGTCAGTTTAAATGTATTGTATCAAAATATTACGGGTATAACATGTAATTAATTTGCATCACCTTATGTATTTATTTTATTAATGTAACCGATTTAAACTTAATATATTAATGTGGTTGTAGCGGTTAAAATATCTAAATAAATAAAGGTTTGTTTATATTTTCAATAATTATTCCAATACATGTAAATATTATTGATATACTTTTATATGAGTATAATATTATCCTATATATGTTCAACAAAATTAAGGTAACTCCGGCAAGTTCAACTCAACCAAACATAATAAGTACCTCATTACTTACTAACACATACACATTAGTAATACATACATTTCTGCTAGTCCATAACTATATTTCAGAGACGAAGCTTCTTAGCATTCCATGGATTCACAGTGCGGGTGCCGGGCCCATCGCGTTGCAGGAAAAGGAGCGCATACAATGCCTGGGACTTGCGACCCAGGTGTAGGTTTAAGGGGCCCCTTTAGTATGCGCATACACGCTCACCTTCACTGTTCACGCTCCTCTCCCTACCTAATCAAATATCGTAAGAACCTACTAAAGCTGCCTTTGAAATACGTTCCAGAAATGAACTGATGATCGTTCTAGAAAGGCCGAGATCCTTAAATAAATTGTAAAGAGATTTTGCTGTTATACCTCTCGCTCCTACTTCTACAGCGTACAAATTAACTTTAAATTTATTCCTGATCAGTTCGTTACACAGTTCGTAATACTTGTTAAGCTTAAATGTATGATCTTTGGGTATGTTTGTTTCCCAGGGTACAGTAAGCTCCACAAGTATAACGCGCCTTAGTTGTTTTGAATACAGGAATAAGTCCGGCCTAGATGACGAAACACAAACATCCCCGGGGATTTTGTATTGCCTTTCATACGTGTCCATCATGATAGTCCAATCAGGAGACGCGTCCAAGATGGAATAAGGTTTTAATTTAGATTTTTTGGACGAACCTGCCTTTACGAACTCTACTGATTTTTTGGTGGTTGTTATACCCCTCTGCGCTCTTGCTACAGAAAGACTAACCGCTTCTCGTATGATTTCTAATACTTTATCGTGGCGACGCGAGTATTTACCTCTATTTAATAGTACCCTACACCCTACTAGCAAGTGTTTCGCGGTTCCTACTGCCTCCCCGCAGATGTTGCAAGATTTTTCGGTGGCTTTGCCCCATCTTACTAAGTTACTTTGATCTGGGAGAGTCATTTGGAATGCGTTAAGATAAAATTTTAATAATGCTGGGGACCAATCATGAAGCAGGGTGCGCCATCTCAAAGCTAGCGGAATACAAAAATCTCCTATGGTCACCCATTCATTTTGCAATTCTAGGCTCATCGCGTGCAACCGGCAATTATCGTTTTCATCGTGCCGAATAAAGGATTTTATTATTTTGATGTCTTGTTCTTTCCTACTTGATTCTAGTCCTACTTTATTTGTCTGAACACCTATCACAATTTTTTTATGGAATTGAAGTCGTGACTCCAGATGTGCGGCAATTTTATCTTTTGGGAGAGACGTTATAGTATCATCATTCGATTTTGAGATGATATGTCTTTTGGTCACTCTTAGGTGTTTATAGAGTTCCGATGGTTTCTTTAATTTTAACCCAAAATTGTGTCGGTCTCTAAATAAGGTAGAAGAGTCCGCTGGATGCGCTAACCCGAGCCATGACTTCAATGTCCTTATGACGCTTGCATCTAACTTCAACAAAAGGGTCTTATTGATATCGTAAACGAGGAAAGGCCAATTTAGACGTGATGTAAAGTAATTATCGTATATCCAAGTCTTTTTGATGTTACTTATTGGTTGATTGTCTACCTTTTTTAGATCATTCAAAAAGCTATCGACTATTATATCTAACGATGGAGTGCGCCCTTGGTAATCGATTTTTTTGCCTAAGAATTTGAACGGAGCTGCGTCGGTAATTGTAGTAACGCACTTACCGCCTATTATAAGACCCGGATCGTAAGAGGTATATCTGGTGTTCCGCCTACCGAGACATAGACTGTAGCATTTATTTGGTTTTGTCCTCAATCCGTCCGTCCAAACACAGAAATCCTCCACAACATTTAAAAGTAGCTGACATTGTTTTGGATTACGTGTCAGTATCGCGAGATCGTCTGCGAATGCTAGTATGGATTCTGTATATTTATTGTTAAACTTGAACCGATAACCCCATTTCTTTTCGTTTTTAATTAATTTATCTATTAAAATATTGATTACTATGTTAAATATTATTGGAGAAATACAACAGCCTTGAAATAAACCAATGTTGTAATTTAAGGGTTTGGAATGATTTTCATTTGTGATTATGGAAAATTTTAATTTTGAATAATATGATGCAATCATGTTACTAACTAACGTTGGAAAGTTATACCACCTTAGCGCGAACATCATCAGTTCATGTCGTACCCACCCGAAAGCGTTTTCTAAGTCTATCCAACATACCGTTATTTGTCGTTCACCAGTTCTGGCATCTTTAAGGCTTTCCGATAGTAACGTGTTATGTTCGAGGCAACCAGAAATGCCAGGCAAAAACCCTTTCTGGTGATTAGGCCCGAAATATTTATTATTTATCATGAATTGCGTCATTTTCGTTTGTAAAAAGGAAAAAAATATTTTTGATATTGTGTTTGTAAGAGCTATCGGTCTAGTGTCCCTAGGATCCGAGACATGGTTACGTTTGGGAATGAGGACAAAAAGAGCATTTCCGAATGTTACCGGTGTTTGTCCTCTTGACCAGATTTTACCGAATATATTCAATAGATGTTTATGAATCGACGGACATTTTTTATAAACTATATAAGGGATACCATCCGGACCTGGTGCTGACTTAGATGGTTTCTTTTTAATTATTTTATTGATTTCCTCTAAAGTTGGAGGGTTAGCAAGAAAATCTATGGAAGGACTCTCAGGTTTTCGTTCGTTGTTATCCCCATACAGCCTTTGATTTTTTGGCACTTCGTATGTGCTTTTATAATAATCAAAAATTTGCTCGTTGGTCAAGAGAAGCTTACCTTTTTCGTCTTTGAAAATGTTTTTGGATATATTTTAAAAAATTTTGTGTATTTTTTTTTGGAGTTCTTAACTTTTCTAGAAATTGTATTATATTAATACAAGTTAATAAAATAATTTCTGTTTTCAAATAAACATAGAACTGTTGATGTTAGGGTATGTATATGATATAAAAATTAAAACTTTTAACTGAAATAATAACAATTCCTAATTTTATAAGTCAAATTTAATAAACATTGTGTATAAGGTACAATAAGAATAAAGACAATATTTAGACAGCGTACCTACTACAAAGTACTATTTCCATTTCTTTTTCAATTGATTCATGAAATCTAGAACAGCGTTAGTCCCTTTGACAGCCTATTGCTTACTTTGAGCACGATGTTTCAGAATCATTCGTTGTGTACTATTGCAGTTGTGAAATATAGCATACTCCTAAGAGAGTAACAGTTTTGTCATTTATTAACAAATATTCTAAATTATATGAGTAACTTATAGAATTCTGGGTAATATGTAAATTGTTGTTTTTATTGTATTTGATTAATCATACAATTTTATTCAATATTTAAGATATAAACTCTCATTGTTATGACGAGAGATTCATTATATAATTTTAATTCCGTGGCTCTAAAATTATTAATAATTTTAAATCCTTTATGAACCACAAATATGATTGTTATATATATAAAATACATTTCAGTTATATTTTAGCAATAAAATATATCTTTAATCAGAAAATTAACTAACTAATCACTAATCACTTAGAAAGAAACTTGACGCAAACCAACAAAAAATCAAAACTATTGATTTGGAGTTAAAATACTTTCAATCATGTGGTTTACGAAGTCATTCCTCTGACCAGTATCCTAAGGCTTTAATTCTTGTACCAACCGAATTTTGTAAGGGTAAAGGTTTAAATCTTTATGCAAAATACGGCATAATAAAAAATTTCTTCACCTACACAAATTGCACTTTATACTCCATTATTGTATAGAAAGTTGGATTTTCGCTTTTATTACTCTAAGCGTAACATTTTTTAATAAAAAAATAATTTTATTACCTTTTAAAAGCTTATTTAGATTTAAACGACATACATTCAGTGTATTCATATATAAAAAGTAATTAAAGAATAATAACAGTACCAATGGTTCGACCTTGAAACAATAATATAATATAAGTTGCTGAAAATTGTATATCGCCATAGTTAACTTTATATAATGTATGTTAATTATAAAAACCTTAATTAAATTCACAACATCGACTAAATGTGACATGCCTTACCCATCAATTAACTTCATCACTATTCATCATCATCATCATCTTCATCAGCTATCGTGTGTCCGCTGCTGGACGTAAGCCTTCCCCATTGACCTCCACCGCGATCGATCTAAAGCGGCTCGCATCCATTGCTTTCCAGCTACTCTCTTCAGATCATCTGTCCACCTAATTAGCGGTTGTCCCCTACTTCACTTCCCGTCACTTGAGCGAGCTATATGCCCAGCCCACTGCCCCTTCAGCTTCCAAAACCGTTGGGCTATGTCGGTTAATCTTGTTCGCCTGTGAATCATTTTCTGTGTCTATCTTGCAGCGAAATTCCCAGCATAGCCCTCTTCATCGCACGCTGAATGACTTTAAGAGCCTCTTTAAGAGTCCCTTTGTTAGAGGCCACGTCTCGGTTCCATAGGTCTTCGCTGGTAACACACACTGGCCGAAGACTTTTGACTTAAGGCACTCCGGTATTCTGGACGAAAATACGCTCCTTAAGTTCCCGAACGCTGCCCATCCTAGTTGGATTCGTCGATTGATCTCTCCCTCGAAGTTAAACCTACCCAATCGGACTTTTTGTCCCAGGTAGACGTATATTCGTCGACAACTTCGAGAATGGAGCTCCCAATGGATACCGGGGTAGGCGTGACATGGACAATCGACATAATTTTCGTCTTGTCCATATTCACTTTAGGGCACACCTGTTGAGAGACTCTATTAAGATCACCGAGCATAATGCTGAGGTCTTCCAGGGATTCTGCCATGACTACTATATCGTCGGCAAATCGAAGGTGAGTTAGGTACTCGCCGTTTATATCGATGCCGAGTCCATGCCATTCCAGGAGCTTGAAAGCGTCTTCCAATGCAGTGGTAAATAGTCTCGGAGAGATAACGTCTCCCTGTCTCACGCCTCGCTGTAAAGGAATAGCGTTCGTGCAATGCTCCTGGACTCGAACCGACATGGTGGCGTTTGTGTATAAATACTTTAACACTTCGATGTACCAATAGTCAATATGGCACCTCTGAAGAGACGACAGTACCGCCCACGTTTCGATCGAATCAAAAGCTTTCTCATAGTCCACAAATGCTAAGCATAATGGCCGATTATACTCCTCGGTCTTCTGTATATTCTGCCGCAGCGTATGAATATGGTCTATTGTACTAAAACCTTTTCGGAAACCAGCTTGTTCGGGAGGCTGGAAGTCATCAAACTTGCTCGTGAGACGGGTCGTGATAACCCTCGAAAACTGCTTATAAACATGGCTCAGAAGCAAGATGGACCTGTAATTCTTCAGCAAGGTAGTATCTCCTTTTTTGAAGAATAGGGCCACCACATTTCTGTTCCATGCTTCCGGCGTTACGACCTCAAGCAGGACGGCATTAAAGAGCTTCTGAAGGACCCTAAGTACTGGCAATCCGCCCGCTTTCAGAAGCTTTGATGTGATACCGTCTTCACCTGGTGCCTTGTTGTTTTTAAGCTGTTTTAGGGCCACACTAATCTCGTGCAAGCTGATGTGCGGGATTTCATCGGAATAGTGCCGGGTAAGCTCCGCTCTTGGGCTTTCTGCTAAGCTATCAACAGGTTGAGCGACCGAGGTATATAACTGTCCATAGAACCTCTCGACCTCCCTCAAAATGTCGGCCTTACACGACACTGTGCTTCCATCCCCCAATTTCAACTTCGATAACCGCCAATGACGAGTTACGCCAATGATGCCCAATTGACGAGTCACCAAACACTTTGGAGCCTTGGTTCCGCTCTATTGTATCTTCAATACGGTTAGTATTGAGAATACGGATGTCGTGTCGCAGAGATGTCTCGGTATCATTGAGGGACTAAAGCGTCAACAAGCGTCGTTCCGCCATAAGTTTGAGGGTTTTGTCGGCTAGTTTTTGGGGTTTATTCTTACGGCCGGGTCTGCAGAATTTTCCTCCGACCGTATGGACAGTTTCTACCAACCTGTTGTTAATTTGGTCCACGGATACGCAATCATCTAGGCAAGCGAAGCGGTTCAATAATTCGATTTGAAAGCTTTCGAGGTCTTTCTTGAATATGAACTTTAGATCGACGGAGCGTAGACTTCACCAACCGAGATCGCTCCAGCCTGACATTGAGATTACTCGACTCTTCAGATATCCCCACAAGAAAAAATCGCAAGGTGTAAGCTCCGGGCTTCTGGGAGGCCATGGGATATCACCTCTGTGAGAAATCAATTTGTTAGGAAACATTTCTTTGACCACCGGTAAAGTCACGTTTGATGTATGGCAAGTGCGGCTATTGTATCCTTCAAATTCATGCAACTGTGGTGTCAAAAACTCTCGCAACATTTTCACGTATTCCACTGAGTTCACAGTTACGTTATTTCCTTAATTATTTTCAAAGAAGTATGGACCGATTGTGCCCTTTGCGGATATGGCAGCCCACACTGTCGTTTTTGGTAAATGAAGAGGCTTTTGGTGTTTATAGTGAGGGTTTTCCGTGCTCCAATATTGACAATTATGTTTATTTACGTGACCATTAATGTGAAAATGTAAACCCTCGTCCGTAAACAATACATTCTCAAGGCTAGAGAATCGCTCCAGTATAGTGTCAGCAAATAACTTGCGTTGAATGTAATCGTTTGGTTTCATCTCCTGTACAATTTGAAGCTTATATGGGTGCAGTTTAAGGTCCGAATGCAAGATTCGCCGCAGACTAGTTCTTGGTATAGCAAGAGCCGCCGACCGCTTACGCGTAGATGATTCTGGATCGTCCCTTACAGAAATTTCAACCTCCCGAATGTTCTCTTCGCTTCTTCTTGAACGTGGTCGCCCAGTTTGTTTAATATTCGTTGTCGATCCCGTTTGCTCAAACTTTTTAACCCTAGCTTTAATTAAATTAACACTTGGACACTCACTTACACGTTGTAATCCGTATTCAACTCTAAAGAGGCGTCGTACAGTAACGTAGGAATCGTTGTTTTTGTAAAATTGTTTTACGCAAAAAGCACGCTGTTGTCCCGTGAAGCGCTCCATCGTGACTAAAATTGCATTAAACGACGCACAATTCCCCGCCACCCGCGCGCCCCTTGCTCTCGCGGTTTTGGAGAAATCAAGTGTTGCTATTTGCAAAAATTTTTGGCCCACCCTGTATTTAATTTTAACATTTTCTCTGGAGGTGTTGTGTAACAGAGAGATCGATTTTCCGGAGCAGCAGCGTCGTCTACGGATCATAACACTACAATGCGATCGTCAACCCGCCTGCTAAGCGTGGCGATTATGGCACATCACCTTATGGATATTGAACCACACCGCTCATAGTGACGATTTTGAAAAGGGGCCTATGTCTTGCAGTGAACGTCTATGGGCTGACAAGAAGAAGAAGATAATAATGTTTTCAAGTTCAATGTTGGTTAAAATTAAAAGAAAATTAAAAGAATAATAATAATAACGAATAGAGTTTAAAACATATTTTTTGAAACATATTTCGTTGTTAGTTAAAAATTAAAAGTATGTAGCTTCCGCTGTTGCAAGTTAAATTACATAAAGATATGAGTTTGCGTTTGGAAAACTATTAGCAACCGCGAACCGCGTGTTCAATAAATTTAAAATTTTATTAAAGTATGCAACTACGAGCTCACAGATGTTTAATAAAGATTCTTTTATCGAAATTATTGAATCAAATCCAAGTCGGTTAAAGAAAGTTTTAACTAAATAATACAATTAATTCTTTGTTATTTATTTCATGTATTAAACATTAAACACAATCGTCACATAGTCAATTTCAATTTACACGAGGGATCAATTATCTATTACAAGGACTTTTATATTTTATATCTCTGAAAGCGTTTAATTATATGATTCTATACCACGTAAAAACTACTTGACCGACTGTCGATAATATTTTTTAGCCTGAAGAAGGATATTCTTGAAAGTTTAATGTACAAAAAAAAAAATTTGATAGGTTCATACTTTAATAACGATAATAAGTTGATAAAGTTCTTTTTGATTTTGATTAAATAAAATTCCTGCCTCTGCCTCTGCCTCTGCCTCTGCCTCTGCAACGCTTTGACATTAGATTAGGAGATCGCCTTTAATTGGTTTAATTATTACGGAAATGGTAAAATGACATAATATAACTAGTATCATATATTTTTCGCCGAAATAATCTAAATGTAGGAGATAAACATCTTGCATCCTGTTTCATATGTGCAACCATTATACAGGTGATATTTAGATAATCAAGCTATATTCTCTATACTTCCACTTGATCTAATAACCTTAACATACTGCATTCTCTCGCCGAATTTCTGGAAATAATATTTACTTCAACATATATTCTGATTAGATGTTGAGTCTATTTCTAAAATTAATATCTATAGAATACTGGAATGACTGTTAGTTTATTATTCGTAAAACTTTTTACTTACTTTCGAAGATCGGTAAGTTGTTCCTATCGCATTCCAATACCTAAAATAATATTTTGCTCTATAAGTAACAACTTATGCAAGCTTTCAGATCTAATAAAATGTATGAGATTTAAAATTCATAGTAATATAGTTTTATGATTTATCGATATAGATATTATTACAGTTATAGTGAGAAAGAATTTTAAAATAGAATTATTTTAAAAATATAACATATTTGGTATTATTAACGTTACACCTCCTTAATGGGGCCGTATATCTTTACCAGAAATCAAAATATACTATTCTACCGCCTTGATTATGTCACATATATATTTCGGAGACGGTCATGAGTACAGATGCTTAACGAGACGCATCACGCTATCCATGTGGATGTAGCAATGTCGCGATTACATTATAACATGAATATTTCGTGCTACGATGGAGCCTACATTGTGGAGTGGTACTAAAGAACTGCCACTTTCCTTTGAGTCACGCTGCAGACCAGAACTAGTCCACTAGGAATCGTCATACGTTTCGTTTAATGAAGACTAATGCGGATATTAAAGATTACGTATTATAGTTCATTTAATTTATTCGCTTACCTAACGAATCGCCCACGTGATGTCTGACGAAAGACCGATATATACATATATGGCATAGACCGTAACGTTACCGGGTACCAACACGATTGTCGAAACTTTTACCAATATTTTTTTTTATTTTATATCAGTCGAATGTCTTCTTATGTTTAATAGGAATGTTTAAAGTTTAATTTGGCTCATTAGTTTTAAGGTTTAATATTTTTTAGAGCACTCTGAAGGCGGTAAGTGTTGAACATGTGTTACTACATTAATGAAATAATTTATTACATATTAAGCTTCGCAGACTGCTTTTGGTTTAGCTATCAATAATTACGTATTATATTTTGTATGCCTGTAAAAAATATTAGATTTAGAACATTTGCTACTGCATTTAGCTACTATTTAATTTAATTTTAATTAACTAATTAACCTTCCTTTTCTAAATTTTAAATCTAGAATCAAAAGTGTATTATTAAATAAGTCTTATTATAACATTCATAAGTTTTTAGTGGATCGAAATGTGTGGAACTGAAGTTGTTGACTTATTTGCTGGGTTGATATTATAATGTATACATTTAAAATTCTGAAATTTCTTTTAAAAGAGCAACTGTTGTATTTCTGGTCGGTTCTTCTCAACATAGCAGCATTCCGATCCGGAGCTTACTCACAAACTGACTACAGTGACATTTTTGTAATAATTGACGATTCATAAATATGCCTGTTGAATGTAATGAATGAATGTATGAAAGTAATGCCTATTTGAATAAAAATATTTTGAATTGGAATTAGATGATTAATTGAATTTGTAATTTTTGTGCTTTAAAGTAATTACGTATTTTTTTTCTTAACTAATCTATTTAATTTATATTACTTAAAAAATGTTTCAATCTGGTATAAAACCCTAATCTTTGTGATAAAAATGTCTATTAATATATTTAAACTCCAACCCCGGAATGTATAAGTCAATGTCAGAACTTATTTACGAAGTAATTTCTAAAATTTAACTATACAAACTAACTTGAAGAAATATAATTTTAGAAATTCCTTTGATATTAATGAACTTCCTTGATGTTTTGATGGCACTTCGAGCAAAATAATAACCAATGTAATAAGAATAAAATTATTATTATTCGTCTTAATTTTACCAGTTGATAAATGTCAACAGTCACAGTCCCCTGAGAGGAAGGCCAAATGCTCAGACTTTTAAGAATAAATTAGGTTAATTTAAAGCAATCCCATACTAGCTATTAAGAAAAGTTTCTCATTAAAAGGTTGATTTAATTCTAAATATAAATTTGTAATTTAATATTATTATTATCCATTGAAAATAATAACAAGAGTTGTATGTTCTTAGTTGAGACTGAAGTATTCAGAAACCTCTTTAGTTAGTCTTTGACCGGTTTTATTTTCTAAACAGTTATTATTAATCATTTTTTTTTCATAATCCGAATATTGTAAGGTAAAACATCATTATACATTTTTATATTTCCTTTAACACGTTAACGTGAAGTACAATCATTTTTTTATTGTTCTAATCCAAACAAACTCACGGAATCTGGAATCGTTGGATGCAGTATGGCGAGATTCAAACACAATATTTAACATGTAATCGACACTGCTAGTGAAATTGAGACAAATAAATATGTGGTGCTTGTTGATCGAAAAACAATTTTATTTGAATATGTCCATTATTTTACGCTTCACGACACTATCACAACACAATTATAATTTAATTGGTGAAATCTTTATCGCATCATTCCTATTTTTGTATAATGTATATTTAGTAAACTGTCCGTATATAAACTCACAACAACGACTTATTGTAATACACCTAACCCATCCATTAACTTAATCAACAGACATTAATTACGTTATATTCAGGAACATGCATCGTATTAGGCCTTATATGCCACGAGCGCAGATTATTTTGATCCGTCATCTGTCAGAAACGCAGATATGCGCTCTATACTAAATATGAATTCCTAACAGTGCTAGTGTAATGACGTAACAAATATTCGCATATTTTTGCATATTCGCATGCGCTTTCGCAAAATTTCTGGGAATGTTTTGCGAATATAAATAACAGTAAACAATTTTAAAATAATAGTAGGTTAATAAAATCAGAATCCATTAATTTAGTAAGTTTTGATTGCAAGAAAAAGTACCGTAACCTCGTTTATCAGTCTTCAATATGTTATTTGATATATTTTTTGTATTTACTTTACTTTGGAAAATGAAGCTTAACCATTAAATTTTCATTATAACCTATAAGATAAGGCAATAAACAACGGATAATGCAATGTAAACAAAGAAAATCAATTCTTCTATGAAAGTTTTGTTAGTATTTATATAAAATTTATTAGACAATCATCATCTTAAACTAGGGGCGTGAATTGGACCACGATTTTGATTCGCTGCGCTCTGAAATCTCGGTAGAGTTCGGCGAATTGAGCGAAGCGAGTAACCCATCTTCAATTCAACGTTTAATGCTGTAACCGACGGGCAAAAAATATAGAATAATCAAATATCACATTTTTTTTTCTTATAAACCATCGCTATCTATAAATGTGCAAAATTTCATGACGATCGATGATGTCTTCGGTTTCATTTAACCTGACATTCTTTTACAGGCAGAGAATGCGAATTGTAAAATACAACGATTTGGCTTTTTACAACTAAAACCAAACTATGTTGAATGACATACTCTTGAGTTATACTCCTAGTTAAAATAATTTATTTTTTCACGCATGTTTTCATCGGAAACGATTAAAGCAATCACAGAAGTTTGTTTGGGGGGTAAAGTTTGGGGGTGTGGAAAATTCCACGAGTAGTACATATAACTAATTTGCAATAAAATAAAAACCAACACAACTGAGTAGGCGTTACAAGTATAAATGTTATATTCGTTTAACTTAAAAAATATATTTAAAATATATTGCAAATATTAAATTAATGCGCTGACATAGAAATCTACCAAAATTTAATATTATGAGTAAACTCGACGATAGTCATGAACTAATCATTAATAAACTTAAAGCTAGTGACGCATATTTCGCTTTAACTAATTTAAGTACATTTAACAATAATCAGGAATCGATAGAATTAAAATGCGAAAAAAACTAATTACTAAATGAAAATTATCATGATTATAATGCCTCATAGATATAAAAAATGAGTGTATATAGTTAGTTGCCTAATTGTATAAACACGTAAAGAATATTTAATAATTAGGCTTTTAAATATTTTTTACTTAGCTGAACCAGTGTACAGCTTCGGTTTCCCTCAATAAAAGCCATAAATGAAACTTTCTTAAAACTTTTGTGGAGTTAGTTTATTTCCTGAAGGAATTAAGGTTAATTGTGTTTTTTTCCAGTGTTTTTTTATGCTCACTGATGATGATACGTGATTACCGCCGTCCATAAACTCTTGCAACATCCGAGGATTCATAAGACCGCTACTGGCCTTGAAGGTGGAAGTATACGCCTTTTTGAAGGTATTGATTTCATATCGATCCGAAAATATCGCCAAAGGGAGCTCATTCCACATAAGAGTGGTACGTGGAAGAACGGTGCTTGAAAACGGCACAGTGTAAGATCATCACGCATCCAGGTAATAGGGATGGTATTGGAGGCGATGACGTTTTGTGCGGAGATGAAATTCAGCGGCAGGCATCAGATCGAATAGCTATTCGGAACACTCCCCTTGTATATGCGATAGAAGACGCACAGACACATTGATAACTAGTTTGTAATAATACGAGTATAAATAAAATTTCCGTAAATATTATATGATATGAATGGTTTATTTATAATAACTAGAACCCTTGGAGAACTATAAAAAATTACGAGCGATTTTCTAATCTCGTTCCAAACTTACTACCCAAATTTTATTCTCTTAGTGTTATTTCTTGTCTTTTTGAACGATTAGGTTGAAAAGAAATTGATTCTATTTTTACCGTCTTTCAACTCAAGCTATTTCTATACGACGTTTCAGTATAAATATTTTACTAATTTTTAATAGTTATCAATCTTCCTTCCTGTTTGATTTCCAATACTCATACACTCTGGTGGTTCATTTCCAACAAACAAATCATATCACAAATAAAACACACACGCATGATACAGCACTGTATTCATATATATATATATTAATATATATGTGTATATTATACACGTACTATGAGAATTAATTTGAACACTTAAGCTCTATGATAGAAAGTAAATATTTGTGGGTGTCACTATTATTTACAACAGATATAGATTAAGAGAATGATTGAAAGGAAATAAAGTTAACGCCTCATTTTCTCTAAACCTAAATAGATATTTGTAAAAAGTATAATGCAATAACATACTATCATAGTACGTAGGATCTTTTGCAGATTGTTTATAGTTTATAGTATAGTTATGACTATAACATTGTAATAATTTAGTTTATATTGAATACTTTCAAATCATTCCTTTTCAAATTACTATATTCAATATGGTTGGTTGGTGGTTGGTATGGTTCAGAAAAAAATATGATAAATTTAATAAATTTAAAGTTTTATGAAATCCAAAGACTTAAAAACCATAAAAAAACATTTATCCCAAGGAGGAACAGTAATAAAAGGACTCCATCCAATAGATTGGCAAGTACTAATACTTAGTAGAGCTCTAGTATACGATATCTGCTCACATTCCATGTTATATAGTAGTACGTATTATTTGCTTTTTATGTTACTTGTATAGTGCAGTAGTCCTTATTTAAACCAATGAAGAGACGACGTAATATTATAGATTACTATTACATAACATGATGAATTGTCTACATGTCACTAATTTCTATATGATTTCTAAAATACATTTATACAAATTCATTTATCTAATAAATAAATTAAAATTATTAAGAATATTAAATAGTTGCGATAAATTATATATTCTCCTCATTGCTTTTTCATAAATTACGCACAAGCTATTTTCATTTATTTACACAAACACTAAATTGGAAAAGTTACAAAAACACAATCTTTAAAATATGGCTAACCCCTACCCTTTGAAGATAATATTACTCTATATATGCAATTTAAAAGAATTATAAAGTTGAAACATTGAAACTTTAAATAAGTAAACTATAACGTTTTGAGGTACTTTTTTAGATTTAATAAGTAAAAAAACTTTGAGATAACAATTGTTAAATTCACAGACTAAGAAAATGTTTAAAACAAATTCGAATTTACATCTATTCAATAATAATAATCTTAAAATTTTAAGAATAATGACAGATGACAATTGGTATTAAATATATTTTTTTAATTTCAATACTAATAATTACAATTTCAATATAAAATAACTTTCTTATACTGATAGAATGTTATGGATATCCTTTGAATTGAGTAGCAAACGATATAAGACTTTTTAAACTCCGACTGGTAGTTTCTGAATTTCTTTACACAATTAGAAAGCTTTCAGATATTTAATACTAGTATGATATTGTTGTTCTTGATAAATTTGTACACCATACATGTGATCATAGTACCTCACTATGCTTACGGCAATTGTCCCTGTATACTATCAAATTGATGTGTGTTAAGTTAATTGATGGGTCAGGCGTGTTACATTTAGTCGATGTGGTGCGTTTAAATACGGTTTATTTAATGAACATGCATTATACAAAGTTAACTGTGGTACGATACACAATTATCAGCAATTTATTACCTACTACTCTACAAAGGCCATACTGGTTACTGTATTATTATTATTATCATTTACTTACTATACATATTCAGATACGTATAATTTTATCTAAAACTTCTTAACACTATAATATGTATATAATAATAGTGGTAAATTAATAATTATTTATTTATTTATTTATTTAGCTTCACGCCATATCCCTTGCGGGGTAGCCAGAGACGACGGAGCGCCAAACGCTATGGTCCCTGCATACCTCTTTCGCCTCGGCCCGAACATCAACCTCTTCATGCACGACCTCCGGAGGGTCCTCAAGCTTTATACGTGACCTTCCTCCAGTATCATAGCTACTGTGTTTTCGAAGGTCACTCGAGGCCTCCCCCTGTCTCTCTTACCGCTCAATTTTCCTGTATTAATCTTTTTTACCAATCTTTCATCACTCATTCGTTCGACGTGCCCAAACCACCTGAGCACTTTCTTCTTCATTCTCACCGTGACATCTCTGCATTGCGGATTCAGTCAGCTAGACTGACTCCGCATATTCTGCGAAGAGATCGCATCTCCATAGCATTAATCTTTCTTACATTCTTACATTTTCTATGTAACCCATATTTGGCTGCCGTATAACAGCGTCGGTAGTAAAACCGCAATGTGTACAAACAATGTGTGGTCAAACGTGTAGCTATGCTGACGTTTCGCCGTCTCAACAATGCAGCCAAAGCACCATTGACTCTATTACCAGCAGCAATACGCCTTTCCACATCAATTTTGTATCTTCCGTCTCTGCTAAACATACTTCCCAAATATACGAGTACCGCTTCATTCACTTGTTCTATTATCTTACGATTCACCTTGATCTTACATTCTGTTCTTTCTTCGTTTCTTTCAAATATCAGAAACTTCGTTCTTTAGGTTAAGACCAATATTTTCACACCAATCTTTCAGAGTGGTGACCAATGAATGCAAATCGCATTCTGATGATGAATTGAGCACTACATCATCTGCATATTGCAAGCAATTTACCGTCACTGTCTTTCACGCCTTGGAGACACCTATCCAAATACAAATTGAACAACCAAGCTGACATAGCGCAACGTTGCTTAACACCCGATTGGATGTCAAACCAGGGCGACCTGTCAGTTCCTACTCGCACACAGGCTGAGTGATCTCTGTAAAGAGACTTTACAGCCTGTAGCAAGGGTCCGCTCACGTTGTATCGGGGCAGTATCTCAGATAATTTCTTTCTTACAACCCTATCAAACGCCTTTTCCAAATCCAGAAAAGAACAGAAAACCTTTTGTTTTAGGGCCAAAAACTTTTGCGTGATCATGCGGAGGAAAAAGATCTGATCTATACACCCTCTTCCAGGTCTAAAACCTCCTTGGGCCTCCCACAATTGCCTTTCAGATCTCTCTTGCATTCTTCTCGCTAATATTTTAGCATAAACTTTACCGTCCAAGCTAATCAAACTAATAGCCTTATAACTTGCACAGTCTATCTGTGAACCTTGGCCTTTATACAAAGGTACGATGACTGCACCTCGCCAATCATCCGGGACCTCCCCTGATTTCCAGCATAAAATTCATTATCTCCGACACTACTTAAAACATCCCTGACACTCTCTCAAAACTCCTCGAGTTCACGTACTGGAGCTGAGGATACTGGCGCATAAACGGCTTACAAGAATACTCTTGTTATCCCCAACTTAAATGGAACCCAAAGAAGCCTCGGGTTGATAGCCTTGTATTCTACCATTCCATTAACCATTCGAGAGGACAACATCACGCCTACACCTTGGCAACCTAGCTTACCCTCTGGAACCCCAGCCCAGAAAGCGACCTGGTTGCCAGGCAAATCGGTCATATCATTGCCTTTTCGCTTGGTCTCAGACACACAAATAACATCCACATCTTTGTCATCCATTACATCTTCTGTTCCATTCCTTCTTTTACATTCCATATAGCTATTTGTAGCTCCGTCCTCCACCTCCCGCCGTTCGGAACATGGCGTGTTGGTTGGCGGTCCCCAACGCCGCATCTGTTCATGTCAAAACAATTATTATTTCAAATTTATTATTATGATTATATATATGATTATATATATTTATGATAATTAATGTAATGTAGTGAAGTATTTTATAGTTATTAATGTTTAACAATTTAAAATATCAATATTTTTTAAACGTAATTATTTAAAGAATTATGACATATGACAATAAAGTATATTATTACAATAAAGTATATTATTTTCAATATTTTATACAGTAATGTTTTTTTTCGAGCTCTTGATAAATAATGTACTCTAACATTAAAACTACACGTATTTTCATATTGTACCCAACCCAAAAAACATTATTTGATAACAAATTAAAGCATTCTACTTAAAATTTACAAAAAGTTATACATGTACGCAGGGTAAAGAACAATTTCGTCTAAAATGGTAGTATACAAAATGTCACAAGTCGAATAGTGTGTACGAATGAGTTTGAAACATTGTTCTCAAAGTAAGCGATACACTGTGAAACGAACTAACACTGTTCTAGATTCCAAAAATCTATTCTATAGACAGAAACAAAACAATCGATAGTACTTTGTACGCGCTGTTTAAATATATGTTGTACTTCATTAATTATGTTTAAAACTTTTCACAGAGAACAAGAAATTTATTTTATTAAATTAATGTTTTTTTGTGCATAATAAAAGCAATATATACATATTAATTTGAAAACATATCATAAAATGTTGAATAGAATGACACATTCATCATTTCAATTCAGTTTTTTATTTCAAATTACATAGTTACAACTTATAGTAAAAGGGCGAAATCCTCTACTGATCCTTTACCTAAATTAAATCTTAAATGTCATAAGGAACACAGTAATCATGGCTAATACATAAAATAGTGCCTATTAGATTGTGTTGTATGTATAGTAAAAATTTATGAAGGCAGGAATTACTTTCATGCCAAATTTCATTTCATATAGCGATAGCGATATTGCATCAAACGATTTCAGATTCCATGAGTTTGTTTGCACTAGAACAAAAAAATCGACAGATAAACAACAACAACGTAGTTAAGTTAAAATAACAAAAAAATATATCCTCAATATATAACCGTTTAAAAATATTACAAAATGTTTTAACTAAATTATAACAATTTTATGAGCAAGTATTTAGACATTTATTCTGACTGAAGAATTATAAATTCATGCTTTCATACTTTATACTTCTCGTATTAATAAAACATTTATGAAGATATCATAACGTTATTTTAAGCATTAATAAATATTGAATTATTTAAAAGCCTCTGCTAGTAATCTAACAAAAGTTGAATTATCCTCTGATTCAATGTGCATAATCAAAGAAAGTCTGCCGGGACCTGAATAGTATCAAAGTAATCAATACACAGTAATTATACGTAGAAGTGTTTATTTATTGATGATATTTATTTAATAAAATAAATAACAAGCTAACGACATACTTATAATATTAAAGTAACTTAATATTTTACACTATAATAAATAAATAAAATAAAAATAAAATAAAAAGCCTTTATTGTTGTTTTAGTTTAAATTACAAAATATATCTATATGTGCCTAACTAACTTATTTACTATATTCGTACTCTTAACTATTTATTATCTTAATTAATATATTATTAATGAATTAACTGTTGTAGTATAGTACTTTAGGCCAACGGTATTCGCTCTTCAACTTGTCTTTCGACAAAGGCCTCCTCTAAAGATCTCCATTCTGTCCTATTCTTTGCTGTTCGGGTCCATGTTGGACCCGCTATTTTTCTGAAGTCATCCTCCCATCTTTTAGTCTGTCTCCCTCTGTTTCTTTTGCCATCTATTGGATACCACTCTGTTATAAGTCTTGTCCATTTTTCTTTCTTCTCTCTCGCCATGTGACCTGTCCATCTCCACTTTAATTGTTTGTATGTTGTGTATGCATTTTTGAATTTTGTTTTACTTTTTATGTCTCTTAATTTCTCTCTGTCTTTTCTTTTAACCCCTATTGTACTTCTTTCAATACTATTTTGGCAAACTTTTATTTTGTTTGCCAGTTGTTCCGTCATTGCCCAGGTTTGACACCCGTATAATAAACATGGTAGAATACATATATTATATACTTTCCTTTTTTCCTTCATCGGCATTTCATTGTTCTTCATTACTTCACTAAGTGACCAATATCGGTTCCAAGTGTTAGTTATTCTTCTTTCTATTTCTTTTTTCATACAGTCTTCGGTAGATATTACCTGTCCCAAATATATATATTCATGTATATGTACGTATTCTATTTCCTCATTATTGACTTTAACTGACTCTGTTTGTGATGAGTTTGACATAATTTTTGTTTTATTTAAATTCATTGTTAGCCCTGCCTTGTAACTCTCATTGGCTAGTTGTTGTAGCATTGTTTCCAGCGATTTTGAGTTATTAGAGAATATAATGAGGTCGTCAGCAAAACGTAAATGACTCAGGTTTTCGCCGTTTATGTTTATTCCATTATTCCTCCAATCTAGGTTCCTGAATATCATTTCTAAGACAGCTGAAAATAATGTTGGTGAGATGGGGTCTCCTTGGCGTACGCCTCTCTTGATAGGGAATTCATCACCAAGAGATTCTAGCTTTACCTGCCCAGTGCTCTTAGTATATACGTTTTGGAGTATTCGTACGTACTTTAACTGTACCCCTTGTGTTTTTAATGCATCCCAGATATATCCATGTTCCAGTGTGTCAAATGCTTTATTAAAATCAACAAACCCTAGATAGTAGATCTTATTATATTCTTTATATTTTTGTAGTATTTGTCGAAGGGTATGGATATGATCTATGGTTGAAAAACTTCGACGGAATCCAGCTTGTTCTTTTGGCTGATTTTCTTCTAGAGTATTGGCAATTCTGGACAGTATAATTTTTGAAAATACCTTATAGACATTAGACATTAAGCTAATGGGCCTATAGTTAGCTATATCTCCTTTGTCACCTTTTTTGTGTAGTAATATAATGGTCGATTTAGTCCAATCATCAGGAATCTTTTCTGTTTCGATAATTTCGTTAAATATTTTTGTAAACTTTTGAGCCATAACTGGTAATGTCGTTTTCAGTAGTTCATTTGTAACGAGATCTGATCCGGGAGCTTTATCGTTCTTTTGTGTACTAATTGCTTTTATAGTTTCTTCTTTTAATATTTCAGGTATTTCCTCTTCATTGGTTGATGCATAATATTCTTTTCTAGTTAAGCCCCAAATTTTTTGGCTTTTATATAGATTTCGGTAAAATTCTGTGGCAACTTTTAGTATCTCGGATCTTTTTCCTGTATTTTTTCCATCTTTCTTTTTCATGCTAGGTATCCAATCTTTTTTGCTATTTAGTGTTTTCAGTGCCTTTTTTATTCCACCGGTTTTTTCTATAAAACTCTTCATTGTGTTAGTTCGTTTGGTTTTTCTCTCTCTCCTCAGTTGCTCGCTAATCATCTTGCTTATTTCTGTTATTTTTCGACGATTGTCTTTGGTTTTATTTCCTTGCAATAGTTCTTTACGATCCTGTAGTAGTTGTTTACTTTTAAGTGAAATTTCTTTCTTGTTCTTCGTGGTTGTTTCTCTAGTTACAGTTTTTAATTGGTGTATTAATTTATTATATTTTTCTTGTAGCGATAGACCATCTTCGATGTTAATTGACGTCCGGAGATTATTGAGTAATACTTCTGATACACCATTGTATTGAATAGCTGTGTATTTGTTATGGTACCGTCTGGTTTTCTTGAGGGGTGTTCCTGACATGATTGCCCGAACCATTCTATGGTCTGAATTAAAATTTAAATTTTGTATGACGGAGACGTTTTTGAAAGCTTGTCTTTTATTAGACATAATAAAATCTATTTCGTTCTTGTGAAGTCCATTAGGCGATTTCCATGTCCATTTATTTGTTAGTTTCTTTTTGTAAAAGCTATTTAGAATGCTCAATTTGTTTTCTAGAGAAAAATTTATTAGTCTTGAGCCATTGTTACTTCTAGTACCATAACCGTGCCTTCCCATAATAAGTTCTTCGCCGTTGTTTTGTATTCCGATTTTACCATTAAAATCCCCCATCACAATTACGTTTTTATGTGCATTTTCGATTGTGTTTCGCAAGTCTTCGTAAAATTTTTCAATTTTTATCACATCCTCCTTTTTGTCTGAATCCGTTGGTGAATATGCCTGGATAATGGACCATTCTTCTTCTTCTCCATAAAGTGTTATATTAAGAATTGCGATACGTTCAGAAATCCCTCTTAATTCTTTAATGTTGTTTGCCAATGTTTTTCTAACCATGAAACCAACTCCATACATTGCTGGCGTTTCTCCTTTATAATGTAATATATATTTTCCATGATCTTCTATATGTTCTCCAAATCTTCTCACTTCACTAATCCCTATGATATCCCATTTTATTTCTTCTATTGCTAATTCTAGTTCTTGAAGTTTTTTGGGGTTCTAAGGGATCGACAGTTGATGGTTGCTATATATATATCGTTGTTTTTCTTTTTAGTTTGCATCTTGGCGCTATTTTTAACCTTTAGAGGGTCGTGGTCATTTTCCCCCACGATGACCAGTCGGCTTGGGGGAGTGTTGTGTTTTGTTGTTGTTATGTTCTTTTTATTATAAGATTGTTGTGTTTTCCGTTTCCCGAGTTTTAGTTGCTATTGTTTATTATCAGTTAAAATAGACGGAGAAGAGTTGCTTCTAATCCTCATTAAATCATAAGCATTTAATCTGTTAATGTTCGACGGCATTAAGTTTTGTTGTTTCCTCGGCTTAGTATTAAATCGAGGAGATGTTGATGTTTCTCTTTTCCGTTTGTCATTGTTTATATTTTTTCCTTTTATTATTATTTTGTCTAATTTTAGATATGCTATATTTCCTTTCTTTCTCTCTTCAATCAGTTGTGGCTGCAGCATTTTTCTCTTCTCTAGAACATCTTTAGTATAATCCTCTGAAATGTATATATCTTTTAGATTTTTCTTCAGTTTCATTACTTCATTCTTTTTCCATTCGTTCACGAATGTAACCAAAATAGGTCTTGCTTTATCACTTAGCTTCTTTCCAATTCTGTAAATGTTACTTACTTCATAATCTTCTAAATGAATGCTCAAGTCGTTACTCAAAATTTTTTTCAATTTTTGTAGTAGTTCCAGGTTGGTTTTTTCTTCTTCTTTTATTCCAAAAAATATTAGATTGCTTTGTTTCTTTGCTCTTTTCAAACTTTCTACCTCTATCTCAAGTTTTTCTAATTTTGTTTTCAAGATTTTATTTTCTGCTATGATAGGTTGCAGTTTTTCATCCAAGTTCTCCATTATATTCTTTGTAATAGAAGTTTGTAGTTCCGTAGTTTGTTTTTGCATTTCAATTTGCAATTTATCGAATAAAAGTTGAAATTGATTATCCATTGCGATTTAGTTATGAGTGTAATGGAACGTACAGAGCAGAAGCTTTATTTTTCTTAGATTGGCAACACTGAGATGTATGTTAGATTACGACTTGACACTTTTGAAAGAACTTCTAACCTCAATTTAGTAATCCAGTCGTCGCGGCTTTTTACACTATAACCATATTATAAAGGTAAGTAAATAAATAAAATTTTTAAGCATTGTTTTTATTATCTAAACACGTATTCATATATTGAAATGAAAAAATGACTATAATGCAAAACCGGCAACACGACAATACCTTAAATATACTAAATATTATATACAGATATTAACTAAAAATATTTAATTTTGTAAATACTTTATCTAAATGTTTAGTCTTTATAGTTACATTTAAATAATTGATTTCAACAAGTAAAACTATCTTGAATACTCTTACTATACTACTTGAATAAGATTTTGAAGTTATTGATTAAAAGTAAAGGACTGCCTTAAGCTAAATAATATGTTTTATCATTGAAACTTTTGATCTATTTAATTAATAACTACTGTTCGGAATAGCTATTAAGTAAATTGTACAGTTGCTAGTAGCAATCGTCAGGCGCTAAATATATTTTAATTATTAACAAAACGAGGGTAGATGTTACGTTTTTGGTGGTGTGACAAACGCACGCGTAACGGTCGAGACAGTTCTCGAACATAGTTCTAGGTGAGCAGTTCTCGGTGAACCTTGGTGCTTAACGATTTGCGGAGTAATCATTATCGGTTCTAGTAGTTTCCAAAAGAGTAAATTACATTAGTGTCGAGTGTTTAAATTGTTGGCTGCAGCGCCGAACTGGTGGCTGCCTTCTCACTCAAAGTGTGCGTGAAACCGAAGGTCACGCGACGGAACACTTAAGTATCAAATTCTTTGTCCCATAATTATTTCCCTTTTTACTAAATATTATACAATTTATCCTGCACCCTGGGGAAGCCCAAATCCTTTACTAGTACAGACTGACTATGTGACTTCCTTCTTTGAAACATAACAGAAGCAGACAGGTGAGTCGTTAGTTTTAACTAGAGAGTAATCGTATACGTAGCTGTTGATGACGTTGCTCGTTTAGAGGCTATGTCGTGGGGTCCGCCGAGCTAACTTATCTAATGATTGGAAACAGTTTCCACGATCTTGCATAAATATCTGAAGTTTAGAAAAGATGCTTCGCGAGAGAGACCTCATTTTCTCACCTAGTAACAAATATCCCATTGTGTTGATTGGTACAAATTTATCCTTTTTTTTAGATTTTAAATATCTCGAAAGCTAATCACCTGAATACATAAGTGCATAAACCAACCTGTATCCACTATAAGGGGAATATTTTAAAAATGTTGATTAATTTTAGGGTCGGAAAAAAATCTGCATTTTCTAAGAATTCTAACTTAGTGAAAACATTATAAAAGATCGATGAAGATTATTTTTTTTAATATTCTGGAGTTTTTTTTTATCATAAAATGAAGTGCAAGTTACATATGTTTTCGTACATATTATGAAATAAGTAATTTATAACATTATGAAATGGCAATTGCATATAAGTTTACACGTTTTATTAAACTTAAAATTGTTAATTTTGTTGAAGAGACACTTTAACCCGAAAGTAAGTTCAGGCAAGCTGTTGTAAGTTAATACAGTAAGAGCATACATCGGATCCTCTTTGTGTAGATTCAGACAGTTACAGGCTTGACATAGGTACTTTAAGTACGGACAGTGAAATTTATGTTTGAATTATACAAATCAAACTGCAGTTACCACTTGAGTGAACCCACTTTCAATTAAGATGTTACGTTTACATTATTGGGAATATACTAAATGGTAATACGACAATGATCTTTTTTCATCGTGGATACACCTTAAAGCAAAACTAATAACATTGTAGGTTTATGTCGTAATTCTAGAGTCAACAACGATGTTTTTATCTAACTCATTTAATTTTACTTCGGTATAATTTTGCATAATATTTTAAAATTGTACGTATTTTTCTTAGTCAGTTGTAGGCTCCAAGCGTAGAGGAAAAATTGATGTTTATTCACAGATACACTCGCAACTCGTTTTGCCTTTTTCTTCATGTCTTAATAAATAATATTTTTTGTCTTCGCATCTTTTCTGTAAGAGGTGCAAATTTGAAGTAATACATAAAGACATTACAGGAAAACTGGATACAACTATCTAACACGAGTACAGCATTGTTCTTGTTGACGCTTTTAATAAATATGTTTTACTTCATTTTTCAAATAATAAAAATCTACAACGGTATCTTGGCAGCTTTGAAGCGAACAGTGTATCTGTTCGGTAAACCAGTTCAGATTATTGTGAACGATCGGCCAGTGTACCTCGATGAATTCAATGAATATCGCTATCATATAAGTATAAACATCCACGCAATATCTCCAGGAGCTAGTCGAGCAAATGGCAAAGTAGAGGAGGAAGTTCACAAATGCGTTGGCTATGACAAATAACTATGAAACTTAAAATTGGCATAGAGCACTTAAGAAGAAGAAAAGAAAGAAGTAAGACACGGATACGTCTATTTCAATGCTAATAATGCAATTTTTATTAAAATTATTTAAAAATAAACCACTATGTATTATTTAAAAATAAACCACGTAATCAAACATATCTAGATGTCAAATTTAATGATCCCTATGAAGCATACAAATTTTGGATGACGATCGATATCTGGTGAAGTAAGTTGTTAGACGAGAGCGACCACGGAAGGATGCTCATGACTAGCTCCGCGCCGCTCTGCCACCGGAATAATAATACACCTTGTCGGCGGGAAATGGCGATGATGCAACTGATGAACAAACTGCAGTGGAGGAGGCTGCTGCTGAACTACTGCCATCCACTTCGAGAGACAAAGCGACTAATTGAAAGTTAAACCTCTGCAAAGAGTTCCTCTGATGGTCTCATACTAATGCATTTAATTGCATATTGGTAATATAATCAAACTAATTAAGTACCGATAGCTAAATGTAAACAATCGAATGCTTACCTACATATCAATATTTTCAGTCATAAGTATACTCAGAACAGATATGTTACTACTGTTGTTTCCCTACCATAAGCCCACTATCCTACTTACTTTTCAGAAATATTTACTTACCATACGATATGTTAGGCACTACTTACAGGTAGGGCTAGTACAGAGCGCGGACTGTCTATCAGAATGGCTCTGTCGGCGCTTCTATAAAGTGACGTCACTCCATCATTGCATTTAAAGTACACATTCAATATACTAGTGTTAGTTTTATAAATACTGATTTTACTTTTAATTATTTATAAAAGGATTTTCCACATAGTCGTAATTAAATAATAAACTATAGCTACACGTGTCATTGTAAAGTGCCATCTTTATAAACGAATTCAGATTTTATTGAATCCAAACGAAAATAAACATCCAAAATACTAATGTTAGTGTTGTAAGTAATGATTAATATCGTAGTATTTCTAGTTATTTATGTAAGGATTTTTCACATAGCTCAAGTAATTAAATATTGAATTATTCATTGTAAAGCGCCATCTATACCAACTAGCGACAGTAGTTAACATACTCGTACAACCAACCGAAACGAACGCTCTAGGATGCGCCACTTGGTTATAAATCAGTTCGTTGGTTTGGTTCGAGCCTTATATAAATTATTATAAATTATAATTAGCGTTTTAATTTTTTCCAAAAATCGTGATTTCGGACTAAAACATTTTTTCAATATTAATGATATTATTGATTATTAGTTTTAGGTAGCATAATATCATCATTATGTTTATACTCGTATGTTATATATGGCATTGTGTTAACGAATAGCAAGATCTTTAGGTTATTAGAAATTTAATGTAAAATTAGATGGGTGTTAAAATTATACAATTTAAGCCACTTTTATAATTAATAAACAAAATATGTGTGATTAATTGTTTCCTTACTAAAGTTAGTTAACCTAATTTATAATTTCGCATATAAGATTACGAAAATACGAATTTACTTTGCGACTGAAATAATATTTTAACACGCTTTTCTCAATCGTAAGGTTTTCAACTTGTTACAGGCTTATCTTATATTTACTTTCTGTTTTATTATTACACGGTACATTTTAAGACAGTTACTGTATACAAGGTGTTAAAAACAATATTATTATCAAACAATGGTTGAGGATTGTAATATGAAAATGTATATTTCCTTAAATATTATTATTATCCACCATTGTAGGAAACTAATTCCATATAAAAAATGGTGCGGTTTTTTAATAATTTTTATTAATTAATACTATTTATATGTAGGATAGATATAGGATATATTTATCTAGTTATCATTTTTTTAAATAATAACTATCAGTAATAAAGTGTACTATTGTAAATAATTTTACACATATTATTTAAGTATTTAAATACTAAATCAAAACCAGGATTAGGATCAAGATCAAAATCAAACTAAAATTAGAACCAAAATTATAATTATAATTATAACCATTAATTGAAATAATTTTATAAAATAAAACGTCATTTGCATTCAACTCAGATTTTTTTTTGCCACAGAACTGGAAGTTGCCCATAAAAGCTTGTCTTAACTATCATTATTTTTAATGTCATATTTACAATGTTTGTCATATTTCCTGTCTTCAACTTCCTGCATTTCTGTGCAAAAGTCATTTACTCAGACGCGAGTGTAAATGTGTACAATATTTTCTGTCGTACAGTTCTCTTTAACTCGATTTCCGGCACATTTTATACCATGGAATATTCCTTTTTCCGATCTCCATACGTGGATCACTGTCTTGTAGGGTTAATAAGTTGTTTTACAGCAACGTTTTCTAAGATATTACCAATTGTGTCAGTAACATCTACCTACTAACACCTTTCACATATGCTACTAGTGTGAGTAGCTCGGTTAGGTTTCTAAACGCTACATTCCCCCCCTCCCCCCTCCGATTTGAGCGACAAACGACCGACTATATAAACTTTACTGTAATCGTGGCCATACACAATACATAGGCCACATACCATATACATCAAAAAAATATCAATCACACTAAACATTAAACACAGTTACACAGACTCCATTATTTCTACATAACAAATATGATAGATATTATAATAAATACAAAACGAAAACTCTAAGTAATAATGTGTTCCAAGTGATTTTGTTTCAAAAGAGAAGTTAATGTTTATTAAACCAATCGCAGAACGCTTTTCATTCCGTGATCTTACGATATTCCTATTAGGATTTAAAATTCAATATTAAATTTTTTTCATAAACAAACTTTTCAAGTTTCTCAAAATGCTCTGTAAAAGTATCTCATATTTATATTGTTAAATATATGACAAGCGACATTTGGAATTCATTAAAACACAATATCATTATTACTGAAATTATGTTTGACATTTATTTATAATTTACTATTTATGTGTTTATCACAAAATTGTGTACAACGTTTAATTATTTTGCATTAAAGCACTTTTGGCATTTTACATACATATGTGTAACCATTTTACACAACAATTAAACGAAGATCCGCTGTTTAAAATTTCAACTAATGGCATCCACGATGAAATTCCAATTTGCAATAATTTTATTTAAATTAACTACTATTTTTAGCAGCCAATTCAATTTATAAATACAATTTGACCTTATTGTACTTTTAACTACCTACATAGGTAACATATCATTTTATATAATATAATCTAAAAATGTTTATACTATAAAAACATGTTACTTAAAATATTCATGACGAGATGTCTCTCGCCTTCTCTGTCAGGTAACTCCCAAGATTGCATTTGCAATCTCGGAAAAGAGTTTAGCGGGTCATATGAAAATGAGAATATGAACATTTTCTATATAGAAAATGTGTTTTAATATAATATCTAAATTACTTTCTTAATAATTTCTTATTAAATTTGACTTTATTCCCGCTGGATGTAATATAACTCGGCACTTATTTGCAAAAGTCACGTTTGAAAGTTAAACATAAAAACATAAAAAGTTAAGTTAAAGAAATAGAATTGTAGAAAATCAAAAAGTTCAAACAAAATAATTTCCAATTAATTAAGAATTAGGTAATATTTTGCAATATTATTTTTATTTCATGTTCTTTTGATGGCAACTTGATAGTTGCCTTCAAATGAACATCAAATGAACATGAACATGGACAAAAGTGTTTGATAACTTTTCATGATAGTAAGTACTTAATGCCACCAACAGACAGCCGTAGCTCCGTTAGAGGAAATACGAAATTTCTGGCCGCCATCGCAAAACAAATAGGCGGCGCTATTAAATTAATTTCATGGTAATGTATTTTGTAAGATTTTATTAAAAATATTAGATTAGAAATTTCCTTTAATTATAAATATTATAATCATAAGTTTTATGAAATGTATCAGATATGATAAATTCAAATTATTAACTAGAGTTGTATGTTGTCAGTTAAGTCTGAAGACTCAACAAACTTGTTAGTGTATGATGATGTATGCATGATCTTTCATTGTATATCTGCGTGCGGTTGGTGTGTCTAACACATAATATAATTTGTTTTAAAATGTCCATGTCATAAGTGATTAATGAATCAACCTCTACTTTCTTTTGTTTTTTCTTTGTTTCTGTTTATAATTAAAAGTATTTTGTAAAGGATTAGGGTTTTTTCAATATGATTTTATTTTGCTATTAGTTAGATGTAAAAGTATTAACCTTTTTGTACAACAGTCATTTGATATTTGTCATATGATTTTTCACGTAACAAAATAATAATAACTATGCTTAATAATTTTAATATGATGGTATAATATTAGAAGTACTTCGTTAACTTATAATTTAGTTTATTCAAAATATAGCATCAATGCTGATAAACTTATAAATTTATCTGTTTAAATTTCAGTCTTAAGTTTGCAACCATCTACCGGTTGTAGAACTTATTAATGAACTAAGATTAAAAGAAAAATCACAATTGTGACCATTCTGTTACTTTCTAAGTTAATAAATAAGTAATGTTTTTTATTGTTCACTTTTTATTTCTATTCATTAGATGCTTTAAGAGGTAACGGTCAGAAGCATTATCAGCCGAAACAAACATGGTGAGCCACAGGGTTGACCGGTTATAAAATCATTCAGTCATCGTTTAATAATAATGTAAAAGATAGATAAATTAAAACTCTAACAAAAATAGTACAATATGGGGGAATGAATAGAGTTGAAAGTGCGAATGAATGAATGATGACATATTGTTTTTGAAACCCTCGATGCTCCTTTAAGTACACTGGCAGTGTTCTAGATTCCAGTCGCTTATTCAGAAATAAAAGCTTTTAAGACATTGTGTTACTGTTTTATTGCATAACTTCATAAAGTCGAAATATTAATACGTATATACTAATAAATGAATATATTTATTTAGCATTTAATTAAACCTTCGTTAAATGCAAAGTATACTTTTTAACTGTAATTAAATGATTTATTAATGATTTTCTAACCAAAATTTTAACTGAGAAGACTTACTGTAAGTTATTAGACAATAATAAAATAATATTTTAGTATGTCTAACTGATGAAACAGGATATATTATGTTTGAGAATATGATAAGTTGATATTATAAGATATGTTTACTTTTCTGGCAGCTTAAAAGTAACTAAAATATACCTTAAGCTTGCATTGTTTGAGACTAAAACATAAAAACTTTTATATTTCACAACAAAAATTTATTTAAAAAACTTCAGATTACAGAATGGACAATTATTATAACTATTATAATTAACCATTAATATGACATGTTTATAATTATAAACTAAAACAAATATAAATTTTGACATGTGGTTGTGCAAATTAATTATATGCGCCTAATTTTTAGGTCGACAAAATATTAACTGACAACTGCCCCGGATTTACTTCCATAGCGCTGACTTATGAGTGTGGAGAAATACACGTCAAAGAAATAAGGAATCGTCAATCGGGCAATATAGAAAATATTATTATAAAATATTATACAATTTTTACATATACCTATGAATTTTATGTATTTTATCGTATATTTTATTTTACTTTACATTACAGTTTGTTGAAACTAATATTTTGATAATTAGAAATTAAACTACGGCTACTAAGTAACTTAGAAGTTCAAGTTACTTATCGTTATTGAAGTGTACGTTATTGGAATTTTGTACAAATAGAAGCTTTTAAGTAGTATGGACTTAAATATATTAAATTAAGTAAGTGGTTCTTTTTTTACTGGTACTAAATAATAAATATAACACTTCTCTACCGGTAGCTTCTTTCAAAATGTTTCGGTTTCCCAGAGGTCGCAGATTCGAGTCCTGCTTAAATCGCTAAATTATTTTTTTTATATAATTTTTTTTATACTCTTTTATGAGTTTGGCCTATATAAAATATATTTCTCAATTGTGGGGAATTGTGGTTACTTAATTTAAGTAAGCACTTTCATTATTTGTTTAGGATTCAACCAAAACCAAATAGCAGACTACCAGTGTTGTTAAGATTCAGCTCACGATGTTAATACTGTCCATGGTCATATTTGTCAAAACTGAGACGTTAATATTTCTACGTATCAACACAATATTTTATCTAGATTGTTAGAGTATAAGAAAAACTTATAGTACCTAAATAATTTAATACAAGCCAATTTCTATATATATATATGTATTACATTGCATATAATAAATATTAATTATTTGAAAAACAGTGTTTTCTGTCGAAAAATCCGTGTGGGTATTGGAGGTGTTAGAAATAACTCATTTAGTAATATTATAAAATATTAATATATCATAAATATAAAACAAAACTCCAAGAAAAGTAATTTCAAATTGTTAATTACGATTTGCAAATTTGAATCAAGTAGTTAAGCAGTTAATTATTTTCTATTGACAAATTTAATCACACGCCATCACCAAAGGCCAAAGGTCTTCAAAGAACATATGTTAAAACTCAGGTTTTATGCAAATTATTGTTTTTCAACGATATAATCAAAACGATCCGAGCTCATATATAATTTATTGAATAAAGGATAGGTACGAAGACGCTATAAAGTAATGCACGTCCTATGTACATTTATATTGTGTTTAATATGTTATGGTGTCAATACAAATGAAATACATTTTTTATACTTAGGAATGAGTTATTATTGTAGCAGCATATTAATGAAAATATAAAGAAAGTCATACCTCTCATCTCAATAGAAACTTTAAGGTGTTCACGTTTTTCAAAAGCTATGATGTCTTAAACGCATACATTAACATCATTTTATCACATAAATACATAATTAATTGTTAAAAAAAAGAAGAATACATTGTATGCGTGTCTATAGATAAATAAATCAGTACAACGATCATATGGTTTTAATATTCTAATATGTAAAAATGTGAAATTTAATAATTAACCTTTCAATTTCATATTATATTTAACCAAAAATTTACATTTGACTTCGTTAAATAGTAATGACATCCATTTAATTAATTTGTGCATATCAATTTAAGAACAAAAAAATTATTAAAATATAACAAAGTAATAAAAATAAGTATTTATTTAATAGTAAGTATATATTCATAATTATAAACTGTCTCAGCCACATAGTTCAAAGGATTAGAAAGAAGATCATCGCTTGGCTCCGCCCTCTCAATTCAATATAAATATTTATTTTCAGTGTTCTAAAAGGTTCAAATATCAATAGGTAGTAAGGCTCTTGTAATTCAAGGGGATACTTAATTCAAGTCGGTAACTATCTGAATCTACACAATGAGGATCCGATAAATGCTCTAACTGCATTAACTTAATACAATTTACTTTAACTTACTCTCATGTTGATATTTCTATAAAAATTTATACATATTCATTAAAAACATATTGTAACGCAATGTGTAAAGTTAACGAGAAATGCAATTGTTATATGTATTTATGATGTATGTTTTAATGCATTACATTTCATAACAATAAAAAAAATTAAGAATATGTAAAGAAAAGTATAGAAGTCTTCATCGGTGTCTTGAGTTGCTTAAATTAACTTAATAATAATAGTTAAACAAGTATCTCCTTTTAGGACACTAAAATTAAAAAGTTATGTATAAAATTTGATAAAATAAGTGTACTTTAATATGAAGCTAATATTATAATAAAAATTTAATGAATTACTTTCACAGGTTGGCACTAAGAATGACATATTGAAATTCAATCCCTGAAGTGGAATGAGGTAAATCTTAGCAACATAAACTATTGTACGCTGTTTAAAAAACTTTAAAATTATTTTATTATTTTTATTTTATTTCACACTACATTTTTTACATTGTGCACTAGTATGAGGGAATTCAAATTATAAACATTATTTTTAACATTATGTAATTTTAAAGGAAATATATTTTACTTTGATAAAAATCTATCCTTATTTTCGGAAAGTAGCATTATAAATACACATTTCCTTAACTTCTATTTTAATATAAAAATATCAACCAAATAAGTTTATTCCAATACTCCATCCTAGTTCGTGTAAGAGATGTTTTTGATCGTGTCGCGTCAGGTAACACACATAGATTGCATTTTCTATTCCGGAAAATCGTTTAGCAGATGCGCATAGCAAAGTGAGAAAATCAACATCTGTGATATAGTAAGAGTATCTCAAAAATATTAATGCTGTAAACGTGAAACCTAGTTAATTATAATTGTTCAGTTTTGGGGACTGCTTTATTATGAAATATTTTATAATATTACTAACAAAGTTATTTCCGACTAGGTACTCCAACACCCCAATTGATAAATTTAAACAAAAAATATGATATAAAAAATTAATGTTATGAAATATCTCAGTAGAAACAAAATTTAAAGTGACAATTAGATTAAAATAATATTTCTATAACATTGATATATTGGTTATGCAACAAAATGGTAAGAAATATTGAATATAAGGTCTTGTGTGTACCGTATAAAACACTATCTGTTAGCTGTGACAGCCTGACACTCTTTTTGAAGTATTTTATTTTATAACTAATTAGAATATAACAATGATGATTTTCTTAAGAGACAGGTAGCTGTATTGCTATCATATTTTTTTACAATGACAACCAATAATTTGGCTAAACAAACTGCTTTTACTGAGCAATATATAGATGTAAGTAAGACAAGTTTGGATGTTATCTCAAACAACATTAGTTTAAACTAGATTGTAAGACAGAAGAGATATTCTCTAGCCGAATAAATGAAATGTGTAATCTAAATAATTATTATAGAAAAGAAAATATTGTCAATGTGAGTAATAAAAATAACAATGTAAATTATATCAACCTGGTGCATCAAAATATCCAGTGTATGAGAAATAAAGAATTAGAAATAGAGTTATTTTTGAATAATTTTAATATTAATATTTTTTGTGTAACTGAACACTGGCTTAAAAATGATGAAATAATGTTTAATTTTAATAACCACCAGGTTGGTAGTTCATTCAACAAAGTTAATTCAATACATGGTGGCTCTTTAATTTTTTTTAATAAACATATAAAATTCAAGGAACGTAAAGACATAGTAACCCTCTCTGTTGAACGAATAATTGAACTAGCTTCAATAGAATTAGAACAATTTATCCGTCTTCTAACTTTGAACAATTTGAGCAAGTTATGGATGAGGTTTTACGGAAATTATCTGGTATAAATAAACAGACAATTGTTTGTGAAGATTTCAATATTAACATCTTGGAAAATAATTCAATAAGTGTCAAGTTTTTAAATTTATTTTCTTCACATAATCTGTCACACATGTTTATGGAACCTACTAGAATCACCTCCACTAGTGCCACCAGTATTGATAACATATTCACTAATATTATTCCAACTTCCAAATGTTTAATCAATAAACTGGATTCAGACCACTGTGTCAATTTATTAATTCCAAAAGTAGTAACAGATCAAATTTAAAAAGGAAAATAACTTTTGTACCAGTAACTGCTGATTGAATAAGTAAAATTCAAAATGACTTGGTTTTGCTATTTAAAATTATTAAAAAATTCATACCCCAATATTATGTCGAGTGGGCCGGATGGCATTTCTCCACTGGTGCTACGAACGTGTGCCCCTGAGTTGACTCCAGTGCTAATGCGTCTATTTCGGCACTCCTACCTTAAAGGCGTAGTTCCGGTCTCGTGGAAGTGTGCCCTTGTCCATCCGATCCCTAAAAAAGGTGATAGCTCGGACCCAGCTAACTACAGACCTATCGCCATTCCCTTCTTCTCTCCAAAATACTGGAGATTATCATAAACCGACAGGTCCTAACGTACCTCGAGGATCACCAGTTGATCAATGACCGGCAGTATGGCTTTCGCCATGGTCGATCAGCTGGTGATCTTCTGTTATACCTCACTCACCGTTGGGCAACGGTTATTGAAAGCAAGGGAGAAGGTCTGGCAGTTAGTCTGGATATCGCAAAAGCCTTCGATCGTGTATGGCACAAGGGGCTTCTTTCGAAGCTACCTTCCTATGGGCTTCCCGAGAGTTTATGCAAGTGGATAACCAGCTTCCTCACTGGGCGGAGCATACAGGTCGTTCTCGACGGTTTTTGCTCGGACCCCAAGCCCGTGAAAGCTGGTGTACCCCAAGGCTGCGTGCTATCCCCAACTCTGTTCCTCCTGCACATCAATGATATGTCGGATATTTCCAACATACATTGTTATGCGGATGACAGCACTGGGGATGCGGTATATTCCGGTCGTGCAGGTCTCTCTTGGGAAAACGTCGATGAGTGCCGAAAGAAACTTGTGTTTTCAATAGAGACTTCCCTGGGGATGGTCTCTGAGTGGGGTGAACTGAACCACGTTCAGTTCAATCCCCAGAAGACACAGGTTTGCGCGTTTACCACTAAAAAAACCCCATTTGCCGTATCACCGCTCTTCGAGAGCACTCCTCTTATTGCCTCGCCAAGTATCAAAATACTGGGACTCGACATTTCGAGCGACTGTCAGTTTCGTGGTCATCTGGAGAACAAGGCCAAGTTGGCCTCGACAAAATTGGGAGTGATCAATAGAGCGAGGCAGTATTTCAAACCTGGCCAAAGACTTGCGCTCTACAAGGCGCAGGTCCGGCCACACATGGAGTACCGTTCTCATCTCTGGTCCGGATCACCCCAATATCAGCTTCTACCATTTGACCGCGTACAACGGAGAGCCGTTCGGATTGTCGGGGACCCGGTGCTCTGCGAATGGCTGGACTCTTTGGCATTGCGTAGAGACGTGGCTTCTTCGTGCGTCTTCTCCGCATTTACAACGGGGAGTGTTCCGAAGAACTAATCGATCTGATGCCTACCGCCGAATTTCACCACCGCACAGTTCGCCATCGCCTCCTTTACCATCCATACCACCTGGATGCGTGGCGATCTTCAACTCAAATGTGGAACGAACTTCCTTCGGCGGTATTTCCAGATCGATACGACATGGGTACCTTCAAAAAAGGCATTTATTCCTTTCTCCAAGGCCGGCAACGCTCTTGTGAATCCTCGGATGTTGCAAGAGTTCACGGTGGTGATGACATACTAACGGTGACCCGCAAGCTCGTTTGCCCTCCTATAACATAAAAAAAAAATATATATATGTATAATGACTTTTTAAATAATTTTATTCAACTATTTAAATCAGTATTTACCGCGAAATCTGTGTTTGTTACTGATACATTAGTATTTAGTGAAGGGGCAACAGCAGAGTTACATAAAAACAGAGAAAAATTATATCAACTGTATGCGGAAAGGCAATTTAATACTAGTGAAGAGTTTAAAAATTATGTAAAAATATTTTCTAAACCATTTAAAAAAGGATTTAGTATTGCCAAATCATTATGTATAAGTAGAAAAATTCAAAATAGCAATAATAAGATAAAAACAACTTGGAAAATAATTAATGAGGAAACTGGAAGAGCACAATCTCAGAGAAGCGACGACAAGTTAAATATTAACAACAAAAATGTCAGTCCTGATCTTGAGGTTGCAACAGCTTTTGAAACTTTTTTTACAGATATTCCAGTTACCACTACTAAATTTTTAAACTCCTCTACCGCTACAGCATTGACATTACTTGCGGAGAATGTAAATCATTGTGATATAAATTTTAATTTTAAAAAGGTTAATGCCCAAAAAATTATGAATATTTTTAAATTAATTAGTCTTAAGAAGACAAGTGATCTATGGGGAGTTTCAGTTAATATACTTAGGCCACTAATAGGCATTCTTGCACCACTATTAGCATTAATTTTCAATAACTGTATTGATTGTGGTATATTTCCTGATCTAATGAAACAGTAAAATAACACCATTATTTAAATCCGGCAGTACATTAGATCCAACTAACTATAGACCTATTTCAGTATTACCAACATTTAGTAAGATCTTTGAAAAAATTATTCTCTCTCAACTAGTTACTCATTTTAATAAAAATAACCTTTTGCACAATAAACAATTTGGTTTCACTCCTGGTCAATCAACAACAGATTCAGGTATTGAGTTATTGTTGAATATTTTCGGAGCCTGGGAGGAATCGCAAGACGCGCTTGGCGATATCTGTGATTTATCGAAGGCATTTGATTGTGTTCAGCATGAAACTCTAGTTAAAAAATTATATCATTATGGTATTAAAAATAAGGCCCTAGATTTAATTAGATCTTATCTTAGTGAGAGAATTCAAAAAGTAGACGTAAATGGAAAGCTTTCCCCTGGTTCACTTGTCAAAATGGGTGTGCCACAAGGCTCTATATTGGGACCTTTCTTGTTCCTCATTTATATAAATGACTTGCCTTACCTTGTGAGGGACAAACATGGGATAGTGTTGTGTGCTGATGATACTTCTCTTATCTTTAAAATAAATAGACAACAATCAATAATGGACGATGTAAACAATGCTCTCTCTGATATTGTACAATGGTTTAATGCAAATAATTTTTTACTTAATGAAAAAAAGAGAAAATGTATTAAATTTACATTACCCAATGTGAAAAAAGTCAAAACCAATGTACAATTAAATAATGAGGAACTGGATTTAGGGAATTCTGCTGTTTTTTTGGGCATTACCTTAGATGCAAAATTGCAATGGGGCCCTCATATCTATGATTTGTCGAGCAGACTCAGTTCTGCCACTTTCGCGGTTGAAAGAATACGCCGATTGACAAACGTTGAAACAGCTAGAATAATTTACTTTAACTACTTTCATAGTGTTATGTCATACGGCATATTTTTATGGAGTAATGCATCAGATATAGATACGATCTTTGTTTTGCAGAAGAGGGCTGTTAGAGCAATTTACAATATGAGGCCTCGAGAGTCATTGAAAAATAAATTTAAGGAATTAAAAATTATGACTGTACAATTAATATATTTATGAAAATTTAGTTTATGTTCACAAAAATATTTCAAAATTCAGTAAAAATTGTGATGTACACAAAATTAATACTAGAAATAAAAATAAACTTGCTGTGGGCATAGCACTAGGCTCCATAAAATAGGTAATTCTTTTATGGTTAATTGTATACGTTTTTACAATAAACTCCCCAGTAAAGCCTTAAATTTGTCTCTAAATAAATTCAAAATATTCATTAAAAGGAATTTGATAAAAAAAAGTTATTATAGTCTAAAGGAATACATTAACGACTGTGTGGCCTGGGAATAAATTGTATTTTAGCGAATAACTAGTGCCTACGCAATTTTTTCTGATGCTGTTCGTTAATCTCGTTCAATCTACTGGCTGCACCGATCCCTTAGAAGTCATTACTTGCGGTAGCGATGGAGGCCGGGTTGCCCCCTTCTCTCAATTATGGCGAAGGGGGTGATGGCTGACCCTTGCGTTATGCTCGTGAACGGGTGCTGCTTGCGGTGACTGGTCGTTTTGCTAGCCACGGATTTCCCTTTTCTTATTATTATTTATTATTATGACGGCTTATCGAATTGATTGCGATGGTTCCAGTCGTTCGTACATTGCTCAATAAATATATTGACGTTTATGAAACAGTGATCACAATAAATTTGTGTGGTTCTTCTCAGACCAGGGCGCGTTTGGAACCCTCGCAGCCTTATTTTAAGTTGGAAAGTGTCTTTTCAGAAGGGCTTATTTTAATACATTCGATATCAAAATAGGCCCTCCTGTCCCTTCCATTTGACGTACACAAGTGATCACTGGTATGGATTCAAAGTGGAAAATATATAAATAAATAAATAATAAGATATTTCATATATATTACCATATTTTATTTGAAGAGAATATCTGTCTAACTTGTTCGTACATATCTGCAATAAAATTATAAGGAGCCTATTTCTTATTATTTATCTTCAAAATTGTGCCTACTAGTTTGTGTTGTTTTTATACGAAAATGTAAATTTCATATCATGTAGCGATAGCGATATTGCATCAAATGATTTCAGATTCTATGCGTTTGTTTGCACTAGAACAAAAAAAAATCGACAGTTAAACAAACAACGGAGCTTGGTTAAATAATGAAAAAAATATATCTCAAATATATAACCTTATAAAAATATTATCACATTATTTATATTGTTAGAATAACCTGCATTGCATTTGCAAACGTCACACGCCACAGACTATAAAAGCGGCCGAGTTTGTATGGGCAACACATTTTGCTCGTTGGACTCGGTAGTGACAGGTTGTGGATTGTCACTGTTGCAATCTGCGGTGTTTTCACAATAATTATTTTTGTGCTGATTATTTTTTATATTTGTAAAATGGAGTATTTTTAATTTCGATTAGATTATAAGTGAATTGTTGTAATTTAAAGTAAATTTATGTTCATCCTGACATTTGTTCTTTTTTTTAAATACAATTCCACTTCTGACGATAAAATCAGAAGTGGGATTCGCCTGTGCTCACAAATAAATTTATTAGTTTTGTTTTTTTTTCAATTTTAGTTTTGTATTCTACCCCCACTTTACAAATCATTTGGTTTTTTTTAGTATTTAATTTGTTTTTCAAAGATTTTATTTTTGTATTCTACCTCCATTTTACAAATTATTTGCTTTTTAGTATTTAATTTATTTTTCAAAGATTATATTTTTGTATTTTACCTCCATTTTACAAATTATTTGCTGTGTAGTATTTAATTTGTTTTTCAAAGATTTTATTTTTGTATTCTACCTCCATTTTACGAGTCATTTGTTTTTTAGTATTCAATTTATATTTCAAAGATTTTATTTTTGAATTCTACCTCCATTTTACAAATCATTTGGTTTTTTAGTATTTAATTTGTTGTTCAAAGATTTTTTTTTTTTTTTGCATTCTACCTCCAACTTGTAAATCATTTTGATTATTTTATTTATTGTTTAAAATGCCTCGACCATCACGGTCCCGTGAAAAATCTTTTGATTCGCCTCGTCGGAAGGCTAAGCGTAGCAGATTGCAACAGCACAACCACCGGTCTCGTTCGCGATCTCGTGAGAATAGTTGTCACTCGCGGTCTCGTTTAGATCGGCGTCGTTCATGGTCTCGTGGCTATCGGGTTCGTTCACGTTCGCATCATAGTCAAACGCGATCTGGTAGTGATTACCGCAGATGCCGTTCGCGCAATAGTCACAGTAGATCTAATAGTACTGGGTATCGTTTGCGCTCTCACAGTAATGATCGTTGTCGGACCGAGTCCAAGAACAATAAACGTAGATCGCGTTCGCGTCGTAATCATTCTCGAAAAAGGTCTTGCTTTGATAGATCGGTAACAGGTAGTCCTAAACATAAAGACTCTATCCGGAGAGCGTTAGGGTCGATAATTTCACGTTTAAACGCAATTGAGGCGAGTTCGAGGGGTAGCGTGCATTCCTCGTCACCTCCTTGTCCCGGCACATCTCAGAGCGAGAGCGCATCGATGCCAGCAACTCAAGTGCTCGCAGATGCACTACAGAGTATCACAAAATTGTCAAAGTCTGCAAATTATTATGTTTCGAATTTTGATCCAGCTATAAATAGTTTTGAAGTGTGGTGCGACGAAGTGGAGCGAGCGCGGTTAACTAACAACTAGGGAGATTCAGAATGTTTGTCGCGAGTTGCGCTTTGCCTCAAAGGAGACGCTAAAACCTGGTTAAACGAGTGGACTACTAATGATCGCTCTTGGTCAAACTTCATAAGAGAATTCAAGTCCCTCTGCCCGCAAAAGACGGATTACGCCGAAATACTTTGTGAGGTCATAAATACTTCGTCCGATAAGTATCCTACTTATGCTGAATACGCGCGGCGTTCACTATTACGTCTGCAGATAGTTCAGGGTCTGAGCAACGAACTTAGGGTTCTTATCGTCATTAGGGGCATTAGTGACGTTCAGGTGCGAGCAGCGGCTGCTAATGCTAACCTTACCATAGATAACTTGATCTCCTTTTTAGCAACGTATGCGAAGCCTGCTGATTTCAAAAATGATTCTCGGGCGCTGTTTAACGAAGTTAAGAAACGTAACACCAATAGGCCTAAGTGTTACGGTTGTGGACAGATCAGTCATTTGCAAAACAATTGTAGGAATCGCAACGTTACTAAGCACTATAGTATAGTATGGTAGTATGCACTTTTTGTAAAAAGTCTGGACATAAGGAAAGCGATTGCTTTGCTAAGGCTCGATCGGAAAATCAAAATAAGGACCAACGCAATGTTAATCTCTGTCGTGAAATGTCGGATGGTCGAGTCAATAAGGATGTGAGTACTGCGGGGTGATACAGGGGATACCATTAGACGTTTTAAGCGATACATGTGCTATGAATGTGTCCCTTATACCATCGAAAATGCTGAAAGATTTCGCGGGTCAGCGTAAGGAAACTTATTGTGTGTGTGATTCCGAAATCGTAGCTTGGGAATATTAGTCTGTATCAAGAGCAGCACTAATATTATAAGTACTAACGCTACCACTCCTGCTCTCCGTGCGCTGATTCGTGAAGTCACCGTAGAAAGTTCGATCCCCAACGCTGAGGCAACGAGGGAGCTTGGCAGTAGTCGTGTGAGATGTCTGCTAAAACAGAATCAAGTCTAACAAGATGCCCGCGTCAATCGTCAGCGACACCTTCCCAAAGTTTTCCAAGTGGGTGACCAAGCTTTTTCGATAAAGTATTCACAGTCTACGGGAAAGCTTGATTCGGGTATGAGAGGTCCATATCGTGTCACGAATGTATTGCCCAAAGACCGCTAAGAGCTGAAATTGCTCAGCGGTGCTCGAGGAAAAACTACGCAGGCGGCACATTTTATGGTCCCATGGATGGGAGAGTGGTGTCCTAAGAGTTGCTTTGCATTTTTTTTAAAGTAAGTTCGTGACTTAATTTATTTTTTGTATGTTACAGTTCCGAGGTTGCTGATTATGTATGCCTGCGCGTGTATGTGTGTACGGCAAGGCAATAGCTAACCACGCGTTTCAAGGGCACGTTGTGCTCTCTGTCACATATTTGAGTCATGGACATCGAGAGGGCATACAGAACGGCTGCAACAGTTTTTGTGTTAATACGTATGTTGTCGGACGTGCGGTGCACTCCTAGTTCGTGGGTCATGTGAGCTGGTCTTAAAGTATGTGGGTGTCGGGCGAACGCTCTCCCCTTGAAGATACTTTCCGTACTGGCGGCGCAGTCTAGGAGTGTACACGCTGTTGAGGTTCCGTTATAATCGGGCTACCACTAAACGTCAGTGTAGTGGTACCAAAGTGGCATCGGGCATTAACTTGCCTGTATGCCGTGATACTCGAGTGGGGGGAATAGTTTGCAAATTATCTTGTGCACAAGTAGGTAAAGTCAGTGTGTATGACACGCGTGTATTGACAAGGAGAGTGATGAATGTTTGTAACAGACTCATTGTAGGACAAATAGTTTTGAGCGAAAGAGTTGATTTAATCTTTTCTTGATCATGAACGAGGGCCTTGAATGTGTAAAGAATGAGAGAACAGGAATTTTAACAACTTATGGCGATTCTGTTCGTATAAAAATCATGTTATACGGGGAGAATTGCTATATCTCGCCGTGATGGCCTGGGCACTCTCAAATTATCGAATGACGACTCTGACAGTGATGGCGAGGACTCTACCGAGCAGTTTCCTGGTCCATCATCCGCACGTCCTGCAGAAAACGTTGAAGAGTACACCGAGGACGGCGCACGGTCAGGAGAGGCCGTGTTAGAATAACCTGCATTGCATTTGCAAACGTCACACGCCACAGACTATAAAAGCGGCCGAGTTTGTATGGGCAACACATTTTGCTCGTTGGACTCGGTAGTGACAGGTTGTGGATTGTCACTGTTGCAATCTGCGGTGTTTTCACAATAATTATTTTTGTGCTGATTATTTTTTATATTTGTAAAATGGAGTATTTTTAATTTCGATTAGATTATAAGTGAATTGTTGTAATTTAAAGTAAATTTATGTTCATCCTGACATTTGTTCTTTTTTTTAAATACAATTCCACTTCTGACGATAAAAATATATATTATATTATTATATATATAAATATACGTATAACTCACGTAAAAAGCACGAGGATCCCCCGAAGGGCATGTATGAAGAGGTTAATGTCTGTGGTCGAGGCGAAAGAGGTATGCAGGGACCGTAGCGTTTGGCGCTCCATCGTCTCTGGCTACCCCGCAATTGATATGGCGTGAAGATACGTAAGTAAGTATAAAAATATTACACCAATATTTTAGTGTTTAGACATTGATTCACTGAAAAACTATAAATTGATGCTTTTGTTCATACGTACTTTATTCTTCTCATATTTATAACACATTTATGAAGATATAATAGCATTTTTTTAAGCATTAATGAATATTGAATTAATAATAAGCTTCTGCTAGTAATTTAGCAAAAGTTGATTTTTCCTCGGATTCAATGTGCAAAATCAAAGGAAGTCTGCCGGGGCCTGAATAGTATCAAAGCAATCAATACACAGTGATTATACGTAAGTGTATATTTATTGATGACATTTATTGAATAAAATTAATTACAAGCTAACGATATACTTATAATATTAAAGTAACTTAATATTTTACACTATAACCATATTATAAAGGTAAGTAAATAAATAAAATTTTTAAGCATTGTTTTTATTATCTAAACACGTATTCATATATAGAAATGAAAAAATGACTATAATGCAAAACGGACAACACGACAATATCTTAAATAAACTAAATACTAAACACTATATACAGATATCAACTAAAAATATTTAAATTCTTTATCTAAAAGTTTATCTCTGTATAGTTACATTTGAAATAATTGATTTCAACAAGTAAAACTATCTTGATTACTCAAGTAATATAAGATTTTGAATTTATTGATTAAAAATAAAGGACTTGGAACTTTTGATCTATTCAATTTATTACTATTGTAATAAAATAATACTGAATTTGTTTGATCACGCCAAACTCTTGAATTAGCGGGATTTTTTTCGTATTTACTGCATTCAATAGGTGCAGGCTAGGTGAATAAATGAAAACATAAAAAATATGGAAATAGATTAGATAGAGAGATTCATTTTTATACAACATAGGTGGCTGTTCTAAAAATTGTTAGTTACAAAAAATATATAACCTCTATTTTCCAGAAACTATTTTTTGTTTAATTTAATTACAAAACTCCTTTGTGATAAAATTAAATACAAAATAGTTTTCAAATATTTTTAAAGATTATTGGTCACTCTTCTTTTTTTGTAACAATGGACATCTCGAGCAATTCTTTTCACACTTATATAATAAACTGACCTAATGATTGGAAACAGTTTCCACGATCTTGCATGAATATCTGAAATTTAGAAAAATTGCTTCGCGATAGATGCCTCATATTCTCACCTTGTAACAAATATACCGTTGTGTTGATTGGTGCAAATTTATCCTATAAAAATTTAAGGAAAAATCTTGGCTAAACGTATCCTACATCCTTAAACGGAGTAATCAAGATTCAATGTAGGATACGTCTTTGTTCTGTTAACGGATCTTTTACTCCGATACTCTCAAGAAGCATCAATCCACGCAATGGGTGTTTGAAGAAGACTAGTTGCCCACAAAACTCGAGTGCAGACGAAGCTTTAAAAAAAATGACAGCAGTTTTTTTACGACGAAGTAGGCCAGTAGCAGTTATTCCACTAAAAGATCGTAGAACCGTTACTAATTAGTGATGTTGCGAACTTTGTCTATCTAAAGTTTTCGGAGAGTTGAATAGCGATCGACCAAGAAGCGACGTTCGCCGCATTTTTTTCTACCAAAATAATGCGCCCGCCTACACAGCTGCTAGAACCATCGACTATTTGATATATTCGAGGGTACAAATGTTTGTTACTTAAACCTCCGTAGGGCCCAGATTTAGCTCCATGCGATTTCTTTTTATTTCCCACATAAAAAAAAAGTTCGTTGTTGAGAATTAAACACTACAAATAAAAAAAAGGCAAAATAGCCGTCGAAGAATTACGAAAGCTGTTTTTCGATCTATTACAAGAGAAGATTTTAAATGTCTTGAAATCTAATCACCTGAATACATAAATGCATAGAGCAACCTCTATCCACTATGAAGGGAATATTTTGAAAATGTTAATTTCGGGGTCCGAAAAAAAACAGGCTGGTCTATTATTTGCATTTTCTATGAATTCTAACTTAGTGAAAACATTATAAAAGATCGATGAAGATTATTTTTAATTATATTCTTGAGTTTTTTATTTACCATAAAATGAAATGCAAGTTACATATGTTTTTACGTACAAATTATTAAATAAATAATTTATAACATTACGAAATGGCAATTGCATATAAGTTTACACATTTGGTTAAACCTAAAAATGTAAATTTTGTTGAAGTTACACTTTAACACGAAAGTAAGTTCAGGCAAGTTTTTGCAAGTTAATCCAGTAAGAGCATACATCAGATCCTCTTTTTGTAGATTCAGATAGATACAGGCTTGACATAGGTACTTTAAGTATGGACAGTGAAATTTATGTTTGAATTATACAAATCAAACTGTAGTTACCACTAGAGTGAACCCACTATCAATTCAGATGTTACTTTTATATTATTGGAGAATATACTAAATGATAATATGACATTTACCTTTTTCATCGTGGATATACCTAAAAGCAGAACTAAAAACATTGTAGGTTTATGTTGTAATTCTAAAGTCAACAAGGATGTTTTTATCTTACTCATTTAATTTTACTTCAGTATAAATTTGCATGATATTTTAAATTTGTATGTATTTTTCTTAGTCAGTTGTAGCCTCCAAGCATACAGGAAAAATAGATGTTTATTTATAGATACACTTGCAACTCGTTTTGCCTTTTTCTTCATGTTTAATAATCATAAATAATATTTTTTGTCTTCGCATCTTTTCTGTAAGAGGTGCAAATTTTAAATTATACGAGTAACTTATATACACTTTTATACGTCCTCAGCATTTGAAGTAATACATAAAGACATTACAGGAAAACTGGACACAACTATCAACCACGAGAACATTATTGTTCTCGTTGATGCTTTTACTAAATACGTTTTACTTCAATTTTCAAATAATAAAAATCCACAACGGTACCTTGGAAGCTTTGAAGCGAACGTTGTATCTAAACCAGTCCTGATTATCGTGAACGTTCGGCCAGTGTACCTGGGTGAATTCAAAGTATACCGCTATCATATAGGTATAAACATCCTGCAATTGACACTCAATCGAATTGAAGTAAGATACGGCTACGTCTATTTCAATGCTGGGACTATGTATTAATTAAAAAAACCCCCGTAATGAAACATATCTCGATGTCAAATTTAGTGATCCCTTTGAAGCATACAAAGTTTTGGATTACGATCGATATTTGGTGAAGTAAGTTGTTGGACGAGAGCGACCACGAAAGGATGCTCATAACCAGCTCCACACTACTCCACCACCGCAAGAAAAATACACCTTGTCGACGGGAGGTGGATGATGTCTCTTCACAACAAACTGCAGTGGAGGAGGCTGCTGCTGAGATGCTGCCATCCACTTCAAGAGACAAAGCGACTAAAGCCTACTGCTTACCACAGTAACTTCACCACAATCATATGAGTTCATTTTATTATATTGAAAGTAAAACCTCTGCAAAGAGTTCCTCTGATGGTCTCATAATAATGCATTTAATTGCATATTGGTAATATAATCAAACTAATTAATTACCGTTAGCTAAATGTAAACAATCGAATGCTTACCTACATATCAATATTTTCAATCATAAGTATACTCAGAACAGATATATTACTACTGTTGTTTCCCTACCATAAGCCCACTATCCTACTTAATTTTCAGAGATATTTACTTACCATACGATATGTTAGACACTAGTTACAGGTAAGGCTAGAGCAGAGCGCGCACTGCCTATTAGAATGACTGTGTCGGCGCTTCTATAAAGTGACGTCACTCCATCATTGCATTTAAAGTAAACATTCAATATACTAGTGTTAGTTTTATAAAAACTGATTTTAATTTAAATTATTTATGAAATGGTTTTCCACATAGTCGTAATTAAATAATAAACTATAGCTAAACGTGTCATTGTAAAGTGCCATCTTTATAAACGAATTCAGATTGTATTGAATCAAAACGAAAATAAACATCCAAAATACTAATGTTAGTGTTGTAAGTAGTGATTAAATAACGAGTTATAATTAATCTATTAATTGTAAAGCGCCATCTATACCAACGAGCGATAGTAATTAACATACAACCGACCGAAACGAACGCTCTAGGGTGCGCCACTTGGTTATAAATCAGTTCGTTGGTTTGGAGGGCTGCTTCTAAGAATAATAAGTCCTGTTTTTCTGTTTGAGCCTTGTGACTAACCGGTCTGACTGAATGAAGTTGTTAATAATTTCAATTGTTTCATAAGAACCGGAATTTTGTATTAACGTACTAGTAGATTGTTCTCTGAGTTTCTTTTTGTTTTTGTTTATTTTTATTTGTTGTTTACCTTTAATTAAGTAAAAATACGAGTTCTTATATATTTATATATAAATATAAATTGACAAGTATTCATATATACCATATATATTTTATTTATGAAAATTAGTAAATGAATGCAGTAATAGGTATAAATGTTTAAAATATATTTATTTACGCCTGGTTCGAAAATTCCACTTGATAAAATTGTTATAAGTTGGCTTAAAGAAACAGAAAGAACACACTTCTTACTTATTATAAAGTCATTAAAATGTATTATAAATTCTATTTAGCGTTTTAATTTTTTCCATAAGTCGTGATTTCGGACTGAAATATTTTTTTCAATATTAATGATATTATTGATTATTAGTTTTAGGTCGCATAATATCATCCTTATGTTTATATGTTATATGGCATTGTGTTAACGAATAGCAGTGATCTTTTGGTTCTTAGAAATTTAATGTAAGATAAGATGGGTGTTAAAATTATAAAATTTTAGTCACTTTTATAATTTCCTGTTCCAAATCAAGACATAAATATTGATGTAATTTGATGATTATAATCATCAAATTAAATTAATTAAATTTGAAACTAAAAATTTGTATATTTTTAATTTATCTTATCTAACGTAGTACTTCCTTTTTATAAGATTCACTAAATTTAAAGTGCTGTACATTTTCAATACAATTGTCACTCGATCAACACCACATATGCATTTCTCACATTTTCACTAGTACTTTCGAATATGTGTTAAGCACTGCGATATCGAATTAAACGATTTAAGATTCCATGCATTTGCTTGTACAAGAGCAATAAAAAAATATATGGTACTATATACAAGACAGCTCTATTAAAAATATATATAATGAAAAATGGTAAACTTATAATCCTTTCAAAATATAACTTTATTTTAATTATATTATTACATCTATGGGGCAGTAGAGAATCATTTATTCTGACTTAAGTTGCAAAATAATAAGTTTTTATTTTAAGTTCAAGTGTTAAATATTACTTAATATTGATTCAATTAAATGCAACTGCCATTCTTGTTTCAAAGTACAATTTGCTCTGATTCAATATGCATCATCAAAGGAAGTGTGCCGCCGCCTGAACAGTTCCAAAACAATCAATACACAGTAATTATACGTAGAAGTGTATCATCATTGATGTTACATTTTGACTTAACTAAATTATAAGTTGACGAAGTATTTATAATAGTATCCCATATTATCAACATTATTAAGCACAGTCATTTAATAATAACAGTTTAATAATTGTTATATAATCAATCATTGCATGTTTATAAGAAAAGACTTTAAATTATAACTAATAGCTAAATGAAATGAAATCTGATTTAAATAACTTAGGTAAGTTGTTACAATATCTTTATAAGTGTAAAATTAAGTAGTAAAAATATTTTGAATTTAAAAATAGTTTTCATTTTCGGTAAAATATGTTAATTTAAAATTTTGGCTAATAATCTAGGCGTACGTGTATAAGTTTACTAGATTTATTTATTCACTTATGACCAATTAAATAGAGCTGTCAATTAAACTAAATTGTCTAATTACATTTTTGATATACCTACAGCATATTTTGAAGAGGCATGTGCTATTATGGAAATCTCGTTTCTATTTGGTTAAAGAGGATTAAAAAGCTATACTAAAAGTATAGGTTATTTTAAAATTTTATTAATTATTAATGTTATGAAGTAATATGTACTATTTATTATACAGAAATTATTTGAAAATGTTATATTACTAATTAGTAGAACACAAAACTAGTATATTTAAAGATAATAAAGGTCGCATACATGTCGCAGAATTGACAGGTTGATACATACTAGGCAAAGTAGTTTAAATATTTGCTACTTAAAATGTAAAAGTTTTAATTACTAACAAAAATATACACACCGACATTCAGTATCAATAATTTAAATTTTGCAGGAAATAACTAAATCCACATAAGTTTGAACAAAGTTTAATTTGTGGCTCATGTCGAGGGAAGCCGGAGTTGTTACCGTTGTAAATTTTATGTAAATTGAATATATATATGTATATATAGTAAGATATATTTTATACTTTTGGTGAAGGTGCTTTTTTAGGATTGGGTATATTGTACAGCTAGTTACTTAATTAGACAAATACCTGCCGGAAATCATCTGTATTATTTATTTAAGTCATTAATTTATGTAAGACTTTGGATCTAGACATTTTGTCAACTTGTGGGCATCAGTCAATCAGTCGCAACCTAATGCATTATGTTTCTATATTTTAGGAGTATTATAATGATGATTATAATCAGAAATGATATACTATATAAGGACTTGTAGAATTATAATATTCACGAATCATACGGATAAATAATTATTTTAACAGAAGTAATTTAAAATTTGCATATCCTACCGAAAAGATGCGTATACTAAAATAATTATGGTTATTACCATGAAAAAAATTTTGAGACGTAACGGATAATCGGAGCGAGTGAGGTTGAAAAGATGTTAAAACGACTCTAACTAAAGTGGAGCAAGAACAATGACAATAATGGATATATTTATATAAAACTTATACTTCTTATCCTTTTTGGCCGCGGCGAAAGAGGTATGCAGGGACCGTAGCGTTTGGCGCATCGTCGTCTCTGGCTACCCCGAAAGGGATATGGCGTGAAGTTAAGTAAATAATAAATAAATAAATCCTTTTTTGCTATGACAACCTATTATCAGGATAAATACATTTGTATTATACCGTTTTCTGACAAATCTTTTAGTATGCCGATAGATCTACATAAATTATTAAATAAAAAGTCGATGTGATTTACTTATAAAATAAGACAACGAGTTGCGAATGTATCTCTGAATAAATATTTATTTTTCAAGTGCGCTCGGGGGCTACAATGGCCTTACATAGATATACATAAAATTAAAAATATGAAGGCAATTTCAAAAAAAAATATGACATGCTATTAAAAACAGGATATGAAAACATCGGTGTTGGCTCAAAAATTAAAACATAAACCTACAATTTTCACTTGTAGGTAGAATATGTACGGTGAAATAAGACCGCTATCATCTTACCTTATAGTATATTCTGCAATCATATCAAATTAAATGGGTAACTGCGGTTTGATTCGTATGATTCAAAGGGAAATTACACTGTAAGTACCTAAAGTACCTATGTCAAGCCTGGAACTATTTGAATCTACAATAAGACGATACGATGAGTGTTCTTACTGTATTAACTTACGACAACTTGCTTTGACTTACCTTGATGTTGAAGTTTTAATACAAAATTAACATATTGTACATTTAACGGAGTGTGTAAATTTATTTAAAAGTGCAATCGCCACATTATAACGCCATAAATTACCTGTGAAATATTTTGTATGTAAAGGCATAACACGTTTTCGGTTCATAATAAATAAAAATGTAAAGAACATGAAAAAAAAAGCTTGATTCAAATCTTATAATGTTTTCGCTAAGTTAATAATTAACACAAATGAGAAAATAAAATACATAACAGACCAATCTCTCCTTCTTGGGCCCTAAAATTAATCAACACTTTGAAAATATTCCCTAGTGCAAAGAGATTGCTCTATGTACTTATGCATTCAGGATTAAGCAAGAGAATTTTAAAAAAACGTCTCTTGCAATAGAATGAAAAGTGACAGTTGAAATTCTACAACGACTATTTTTCTGTCTTTGTCTTTCTTTTATTGGTCAGTGGTGTAAAATTTTTGGCCACGTAGTATTTTTTTTACTGTAGATAATAATACAAAATCACATGGGTCTAAATCTGAGCTGTACGGAGGATGGGGTAACATTTGTATCCCCGAATATAATAAATAGTCGATGGTTCTAGCTATTGTGAGCTACAAATATCAGAAAGTATTCTCGGTTGGTCTTTATCATTTTTATTTTTTAATGAGGATATTTCGATAAATATTACTTCTGTCGTCAAGACTCTTACTTTTAAGTGGATGCAAATATGGCACTTATTTAAAATATGACAAGCGATATCCATTTTCTTTATAGAGATTTTTAATTTTATGTCTGTATAACGACTGTGTTTTATTTTGTTAAAATATTGATATTTTTTCGTCTTCTTCTTTTTCTTAGTCGTTTCGCTCTTGACAGAACGGCCGTGGTCACGTTGAGGCGTCCCGGCCAGTGTCAGAGGTGGTCACAGCTTTCTTCATGATCGCCCGCCATCTCTCCATGTTTGCAGACTGTCTGGTGCAGTCTGACACACAGTTTCCCACTGCTGCTTTCATTTGATCCGTCCAGCGCATAGATGATCTGTCACGTGCTCTGGTTCCTTCTACTTTTCCTTGAACTACCAGCCGTTCTATGGAGTTATTATCACGTCTAGAGACATGGCCAAAGTACTGCAGTATACGTTTCTGTACTATGGCCGATAGACGCTTTGTGATGCCAAGTTCCTGAAGTATGGACACATTGGTGCGGAACTCTGATCACGAAATGCCCAGTATCTTTCTCCAGCACCACATCTCTAGGGCATCTATCTTCCCCTTTTCCAATTCATGTACTGTCCATGTCTCTGCCGCGTAAAGGAAGATTGGGAATACCAGCGTTCGCATAAGTCTGACTTTGGTGGTTTTGGCGATGTTGCGATTCTTCCACACTTTTTTTAGTTTTTCTACCGCAGTTCTGGTTATGGCCATACGATGCTTAACTTCATCTACGCAGCCGCCATTATTTGAGATTACGGCCCCAAGATATACGTAGACTTGAACCACGTTGTAGTTCGCAACCTGTGTAACTTCTGGCGAGTTGTCATTGACGCGGTCCACGAACATGATCTTGGTCTTAGATCGGTTGATCTTCAATCCAAACGTTAGACTTATGCACTCCATTTTGTGAAGTAACTACTGCATGAGGTCCGCGCTAGTCGCAAATAAGGTGGTGTCATCTGCGTATCGCAAGTTCGAGATCCTGCATCCACCAATCACAACACCATCGATCCAATCTTCGAGAGTGATTCGCATTATAAGCTCGGTGTATTTATTAAAGAACAAAGGTGACATTACACCCCTGTCGCACACCCGCACGTGGGTGGAAATTATCTGAGAAGAGGTCATCAGTGCGCACTGATGCTGTTCCCCCTTCGTAAAGTCCCCTGAGCAAGTGTACGAGGTGTTGTGGTGTGCCCATTTCCAGTAGTGTTTTCCACAGCGTTGGCCATTTCACCGAGCCAAATGCTTTGGAGAAATCAACAAAGCATATGTATGTTGGCTTGTTGAATTCTCGAGCTTTTTCGATAATTTGGCGAACGATTAGAATTTGCTCACGGGTTCCATTGCCTTTTATGAAACCGGCTTGTTCTGGCGCAATTTCTCTGGACAAATATGCTTTTAGTCGCTCGTTTATAATGCGCAGCATTATTTTACTAGCATGCGTAATTAGTGCAATGAGTCGAAAGCTGCCACATTTCTTAGTAGAACCCTTTTTATGAAGAGGAATGAAAACTGTGTGAGCCCATTCAGAAGGCCATTTGCCTGTGACCCAAATCTTGTTGCAGATAGTGTGGAAGATTTGAATGCCATATTTTCCCATTGCACGAATAATTTCGATTGGGATTTCATCTCTTTCTGTGGCTTTCCCATTCTTGAGATGTTGTATAGCAGCTCTTACTTCTGATTCCAGAATACCTGGCTCCAGCATATCACTTGTAGGCTCTGTAGATCTAAAATTTCGTGACTGAGGATCTTCAAACAAGGACTGTCAGTAGTTCCTCCAAACTTCGGAAATCTTGTCCAGTTCAGTTATTACTTGGCCATTACGATCTTCAATAGCCCAGGTTTTAGACGACAGCGTTTTTGTAATGAGACGGATCTTGTGGTATAAGTCTCTTGACTAATGACTATCTGCATGGGCCTCGATCTTTGTACAAATATTGCGAAGGTAGTTTTTATGATCCTGTCTGCATTTTAGTTGTATCTTTGCCGATATGTTATTAAGGTCTTTGATATCAGCCCCTGATGATTTCATCTTCTGGCTTTTTTCGACGAGTTTGAGGGTGTCATCAGTCATCCAATGTTGTTTTTTTGAGGCTCTAATTGGTGGGCTTGTCTCTTGACTGCTGAAACAATGAATGACTTAGCACGGGCTCATAGTGCATTGGGTGTCTCGCTAGCCAGATCCGCTCTTGACCTTTGTGACCAGTTCCGCTCCACAACCGAACGAAATCTCAGAGCATCTTTTACTTCGAGTTTCCTAGTTTTCCTGATGGCTCTGGCGGCCGTTAGCTTAAGCTGTAGCTTTGAGATCAAAAGTTGATGATCTGACCCACAATCAGCCCCAGGCAATGTATGGGCGTTTGTGATGGACGACCTCCAATGTGACCGTATCATGATATAATCAATCTGGTTTCGAATCTTTCCATCAGGCGACACCCCTGTGTACAACTTTCGAGGGTGATGTTGGAAGAGGCTATTCCAGAGAGGCAGTAATTAATAAGTCATTTTCTGAAACGAACTGTAGTAAGCGATCACCTCGACTATTTCGTTTTCCGAGCCCAAATTTTCCGGCACATTTGCTCAGCTGATCAGCATTTTCTCCGATCTTAGCATTCAAGTCTCCTAAGATTACTAATAACTACCTATTAGGTACCTTTGCTATCGTAGATTCCAATTCGGAGTAAAACTTATCGATTGCTTCATCGCTTGCAGCTGAGGTAGGGGTATAAACCTGTACGATATTAAGGTTCATCGGTGATGATTTTATCTTGATGCTGATAATTCGATAGCTTACTGGCTCGTATCCCATCACGCAATTCCTCTGATCTATCGGTACTAATAGTCAATCCTACACCGTTGCTGCTGCTAATGCCATTGTCAGAAAAGTAAACTACGTGGTGGTCTGTCAATAGATGTCCGCTGTCTTTCCAGTGCGTTTCGCTTAGTCCACAGATGTTCACATCGACTCTATCCACCTCACGCTCCAGTATGATAAGTTTTCCTGAAGGATTTAAGCCGCGCACATTCCAAGTTCCTATCGTCTGGAGGTGTCGTAACTTGATTGAGTTTCTAGTAATAGAGTTTCCATGGAGGGCCTGGTCCCCTACCCCGCCATGGCCGGTAGCCAACTTCACACTACGATCTGTTTAAGATTTAAAATATTTTAAAAGCATTTCTTTCACTTTGAAAATATGATAAAGTAGAAACTCTACTCTACCGTATTTTACCATATTCTCAAATAATCACCTTTACACTACATTGTGCTGACATGTGATATATGAAGGTACAAAACGCAGTTCGTATTACTATTAATAGAACTGAAGTTTTTCTGGTTTATTTAAGTATATATTAATCGAACCGAACCAACATACTATGTTAGTTCAGTTCATTATTACAATAGATATTAAATAATTTCACAAAGGTTCTAGTTTTAATGAAACCTAATAATTTAGCCTTCCACATAACATGTAACTTCGAAATTAAACAGAATAAAAAAAGTCTGTATTCTAAATAATACTAAATAATCTACATAACTTTTCTCATTCGAGGTTATATTTTAATGACCCTATATTATAAGAGGCGTCAAAATTGTATTCGAAAATATGGGCATTAACATTTTATTTATTTAAATAAATAAATCTGTATTATAATATGGATGTGAAAACTTTCTGCCTTTTAATTAATTTGCGATATCTAAATAATGACATTGTAAGAATAAGGGAGGAGAGAAGAATAGGTATTTGGAATGATACTAGTCATTTAATCTCCTATTACTTTACGTAATCGTATATTTTGTCACTAACTACCCTTAACATGTTGCGTTATGAATGGTAATTCAAACATTTCATAACTATGTTTATAGATAAATTAGTTTACCATATATATGGCTAATCTATATATATGATAAAGTAATTTATCTTGGAACCAAAGAAAATGAACTTTCTCGTAAATGTAAATTAAATGTAGCATTCGTCCAGAACCACAGTTGTCATCAGAACACACAATTTATTAAACTCGAACAGATATGCTAATTTAATTAACCAACAATATAACGAAATTTCTAAATAAATCTTGACGCATATATATTCTCTTAATATGTTAATTAATAATACGGCTTTCATTGGCTTGTTACCTTTAAAATGTTATTATCTTTTTGCATTTTTTGTAAATACTAAACAAATCATATAATTTTGTAAAAGTTAACATAATTTTTGTCAAGTACACAGAAGTTGCACCTTGAAACGCTAAGCTTTTTTTTACATACATAATGTTCGCCTCAACTTTATCAAACAAACTTATAAATTATAAATTTAAGGACCGTTCTGAAATATCTACCTAAGTGTTAGTTCTCGCTGGCGGCCTATATGGTATAACTTTTTAAAATTAACTTGAGTTACAATATAGCCTTATATACACAGCAAAGCATTAAGATCTTTATCCAAAGAACATTTATCCAAAAGGAGAATAGTAATGACAGGACTCAATCCAACAAATTGGCAATCCTAAATCCAAATGATCTAACTACCAGTAGGGTTTTTATATATCACACATCTACACATCACGTATTCTGCATTGTACACTAGTGATTTAAAGTAACTTTGGCCACTACTTACAGTTTTAATGCGCAGTCTTAATAGTCAATTTGGTGACAAGTTTCCCCAATATCTTAATTTTGAGTATAGGTTCGGTATTATTGCTTGAATCACACTTTTCTCTTAACGCACAGGCGGGCTTTAATCTATCTATTGTTACTATGGCATTTCTGTCATGTAGATGTATTTTAAGAAGCTGCTCATGAAATTGCGACCCATAAATATGTGTCAACATAGCGTGACAATGTTATGACATATGTATGACTATATAGCACTATGTTAAGTGATAAGATTAAAATGATATTCTATCTAAAATATTATTACAAAAAAAGACTAGCCAATAGCATGAAAGTAATTCCTGCCTTTAATCATTTTTAGTATACAAACAAAATAAACCAGTAGGCACTATATTTTTTAGGCTCAATATTTTTTCATTAACGGATAAAGTTTTACATACAGTTTAAATGTTGTGAATCTAAAAAATATGTCTACAACCTGTAATTAATTTGCATAATCTGTTCTTATTTTATTTAAAAAAAGATGATAAAAGTGCCCAAAGATAAAGTGCTAGGGCTTATGTCAACCTAATATAATAAATACCTTACTTCTTAGGTTAATAGAATTTTAACAAATATCATACTTCATTATTTGTTGGTAAATAATTATATTTCAGAAAAAAAACATATATACATTATGTTTTAGACATGATTTCTATGTTTCTTATAACTTTTAGTAATTGAATTTCGGTAAGGGGTGAGTAATTTAAATTGATAATAGTGTCTTCCTATTACTGATTTTATGTTATCACTAGCTTTTGCCCGCGACTTCGTCCGCGTTTCCGTCGTTTTTCGAAAAAAAATTAGCAGATGTCCTCCCTCATAGTTTTGACGTAACAGGCAGATTCACTTTCGTATTTTAGAAGGGCAATAGTAATATAATATGCCAATCCACAAAACTGTTGAAAAATATAAGTAACCGCAGAATATTATAATATACCCACGCTATACCCACGACTCGGTCAGCGTGTAACTCCTTGTTTTTTATTAAGATAATATATTGCTAATATTTTTAGATCAAATTAAAATGTTTCAGCGCAAAGCTTCTGGGTAGACTATGTTAAGAGTCGACCCGTCCGGCACGTGAACGTAAAGATTCCTAGAATTGCTAACCCGGGAAAGAGCGACGTATAATTGACCATGCGAGAAACAGCTAACACCGAGATCTACTCCAGCAACACGAAAAGTCTGCCCTTGAGCTTTATTGATAGTCATGGCATAGCACACCGATACTGGGAATTGCGTTCTTTTAAATTGGAATGGAAAATTATTTGGTATTATGGGAATTCTGGGAATAAAGACAGTTTCTCCTGCACCGCAACCTGTTAAAATTTGAGCCTCGATTACATTTTGTTGCAACTGGGTTACTTTTAGCCGAGTTCCATTGCAAAGTTGAGGTGGTCTTAAATTTCGGAGCAGAATTATCGGTATGCCAATTTTTAAACAAATTATATGAGAAGGTAGTCCAGGCATACTTAAAGAATTTAAAAATTCTATCGGGTAATTAGTGGCTTCTTGTTCATCAACCATTCTATTTATTGAACTATAAACTTTGCTTTCTCCCTGTATATTAGACAGTATTTTATTATTAATTTCAGATGCCTGGTCATTGCGAGGAGTCAAAATGGACCTTTCGCAAAGCCAAGAATTGTCCCTATTTAATATAATTGTTATGTCACCGTAAACCGAAGATATAAGATGTTGTTGGGATTGCACTATACAACATAACTCAGGTGTCAGAATAAGTTTTCCTTGGTGTAGTTGTGGATAGGTACCTTCACCAATCTTCAATAATGTATCAGAAAATTCACGATTATCTGCGTTGTCTCCAGTTCTCACTCGCATATTTATAGTCAAATGCACCGATTGTATATCACGCCACAAATAAGAGCTTTTCAGGCAAGCCCTAATCTCATCAGCTATTATATACCGTATTACCGGTAAGGTTTGTCGGAAATCACCACAAAATAAAACCGTAATACCGCCCATTGGTCGATCATTTTGTCTTATGTCCCTTAGAGTTCTGTCTACTGCTTCTACTCCTTTTCGATGGGCCATCGTACATTCATCCCATACGATTAAATTATACTCACGCAATACCTTAGCTTTGTCGCTATTTCTTGAAATACTACAGGTTGGACTTTCCGTGCGATCTAAACTAATTGGTATTTTAAACATAGTGTGAGCAGTCTTACCTCCTGGTAGCAATGTTGCAGCTATACCTGATGAAGCCACGGCAAGAGCGATTTTACGCTGATTTCGAACATAAGCTAATATTAATTTAGTCAAAAAAGTTTTCCCAGTTCCTCCAGGTGCATCTAAAAACCATATTGTTCCTAAATTATTCTGCACACTCTCGCACACGCGATCATAGACTAAGCGTTGTTCTGCAGTCATCATTGGGACACCGTTTTCTAATGTTACCAGCAGTTCCATTGGGTTGTAACCAATCTCTGCGGAATATTCCCTATTGGTAACCTCTCCGACTGAGGTTGGCGTTGGCAAACCATATTCACAAAGTGATTTACCGCCTACTGCTGTTAAGTCTTCCTGAAGAGCTAATAAGCACTGATTTATAGCCAGATCTCGAAAATTATCATTAGTTGCGCCTTCATTATTGTGAGATAAATTCCGAAGAAAGTCTTCTGCAAATTTTTCTTTATATTTTTCCCATAATTGGACAGGATCAGATAAATTACAAAATGTGAGTAATGTTACAAATAAATGGCGTAACCGTCGTGGATTATCACTAACACAGGATTCTGCTAAAGCGTCATCCCAATGTTGATCATTTTCAAGCAAATGACGCGCTTGGCAAGCTGCATGATAAGTTGGATAAACAACATCGTCTACTTTTCTCAAATCTATAAATGATGTTGGTCCTCGCACTGTATGTAATAATAATCTCAAATAAAAACACTCTGCGTTGTTAGGATGAACAGTATACACTCTACCAAGAACATGTTCTTTGAAAATACCTGTCTCGCCATCTACAGGCCTGCCTCGGCGTCTACGGTTAAAGACACCTCGTTGTTTATCGTAGGTATAATACGATGGAACTTCTTCATACAAAAGAGACTTTGCGAAATTATCAGTTTGGCAAAGTCGAAAGAATGCCAATAAAGTTGTTTGTCTAGGGTTCTCTAATCGTTCTGTAACATTTTCGGCGTTAAAATATATACGTTGACCGCCTTCCAGATGAACATCCAGATGGGTCACAGGTGGATATCTTTCGTGAATATTAAAACTTAAGATCCGCCACACAGCTTCTGAAGAGCTGATATATCTGCCTGACTGAAATCTAGTAACTTCATCATGTTCATTTCTTAACGCAAACGTAGCTTGGTCACTGCCCTTGTTAATGTACTTACAAATATATTTAATTGACTCTACACTATTACACATTTCTACATTTATGTGAGCTTGAAATGCTCTGGACAATACAGGCGAATACGGAACGACCCACCTATTATCTAAAGTAACCTGTTGTCCAGACATTCGCTTTTCAACAGTAAAACCACCATTGTCTCTTGAACGGCGACGATATAATGGGTATCCATCATGTCCTGTTACAGTTTCATCCACTAATGCTTTTGGATACCTTTTAGTGCAACGACCGTCTTGCATGCAAGGAGCATTTGCGTTAAATGCACCACATGGACCATGTATCATATGAGTTTTAACAATGTCGTATAACAGGGGATCTGCAGTCGGATCTGGAATTTCAGCACTGATTAATCTGTCTACATCATTAGGTCGAACCTTATCTTTTAACCAAAGCAAGATATGTGCGTGAGGTAAGCCGCGTTTTTGCCACTCAACACTATACATATAACACAATACTTCTCCAAAAATGTTATCTTTGGTAAGAAGATCTATCATTGATTTTAATTTTAAATGAAACACTCTTGCAATAATATCATGGCGGTCATGCGGTGCCTGACCCTCAAGAAGCTCCCGAGTGATTTCATCCCACTTGGGATTGGTAGTTACAGTAACAAATAAGTCGGGACGTCCATATTTTCTTACGTAACAAAAAGCGTCTTGAGTACGTTCATGCATGTAGCGTGGACCACCAGTAAAAGAAGAGGGTAAAATAACTAAACGACCCATATTCACAGTATCGTTATCTTGCTGCATGGCATCGCGAAGGTGCACATATTCTTCAGCGCGCAGCTGCCTTTGATTAGATCGTATATAAACTAATCTTTCGGTTTCAATTTTTGCGTACATGTCAACAATAAACTGATTAAATAAGCCACGAAAACGTTGAAAGTATACCAATCTATTCCGTCTCACTTGCAGGTGGTAACAATAAAATTGAAGGCATGACACCTTTTTATTATAATTAGGTGCGCCTGTGCGCGGATCGGTTTGGTATACAGCGAAATTATAACCATCTTCCCCTCGACAGTATATCATAGGATATTGCAAACTGTCGTAAGCCCTGTGGGTTTCGAAAATACGTTGCAAACGATTGTCTCTGGAACGTATAACGATATCACGCCTATCACATTCCTGGTCGACCAGTACTACAGCAACTTCATTCGTGGATGGAACGTTATGACGCCCAGGGTGTTCCTGAGTTGGACGCTTATCGGCATTTATAACAATTTTATAATTGTTATTACCATCTTGAGAAAGGGCTTCTAATGCCGATTTAAAACTGCATACGTACGAATTAACCTGATGTAACATGTTCTGAAGTTGTGAAATGAGTTCAGTATTTAAATTCGGAAAATATTGATTTCTTATATTCGACTGTTCGTTGTAATCGGATACAAAATATATTTGAAGAAATTTAGGTTGTTCTTCAGGCAAAAGGGACCCTATCAAATGGTAAACCTGACCTTGTACCTTAAAAGTAGGCATGAAAGGGCCTTCTGAGATTTGTTTAGCACCAAAGGATGTCATTTGGAATGCACTATTATAAGTGCGAATATTATCTAAAAACTGTTTGGATTGCAAATGTTCCCCTAAAAGTAGTGATTTTAAAGGTTCCGGTGGGTCTTCGAACGAAGGCAAATTTATTTTACCTCCAGAACAACAGAAACCAGCAGACTCCTTTCTCCACTTCGAAGCATTACAAAAGGAACATACTACGTTCATATCGCCTATTTCAGAAGATGATCTGTAATCAATTGTGAGGTTATAAGCAAACCCACTTTTATATTTATCGGACCACGCCACCGAATTTGTAGATTGATCTACCACGTGTATATCTAAGTCATTAAGACCATGTCGAAATCTATCTGCAGTAAGACGGGCCTCTCGCTGTTCTTCTGTTTCAAGCGACCGAATATTTTCAATTCTTAATCTTTCATTAGATAAAGTAATCAATTGTTCTTGTCTCAAAGAATTGTAATAATCGCGTCCCGACTCTAGTCGTTGTTCATGCTCATGTTCATCTTCAAGAGATCGAATCATGTTATGGTGCGCCCTATCATTTGTCAAACGGTCTTGATATTGAGTAAAAGTTTCAGATTCTCGAGACAAAATATGACGTTCGCGATCAGCTGTAAGCCGTAATTCCCTCTCAGTGAAGGTTTCGGACTCGCGAGATAAAATATGACGTTCGTGGTCAGCTGTAAGCCGTAATTCCCTCTCAGTGAAGGTTTCGGACTCGCGAGATAAAATATGACGTTCGCGGTCAGCTGTAAGCCGTAATTCCCTCTCAGTGAAGGTTTCAGACTCGCGAGATAATGTATGCCGTTCGCGGTCAGCTGTGAGTCGCAATTCTCGTTGTAAAGCAGTTTCAGCTTCTCGGGATAACGCATGTTGTTCCCGGTCAATGGAACGCCTTAGCTCTCGTTGAGAAGAGCTTTGAGAAGCCCGTGTTGTAGCTCGTCTCGCTCTTTCAGCTGCTAATCGCATCTCTCTTTCTGGAGAGCTTTCATTAGCTCGAGATGTTGAGGCACTAACTCTCATAGAGTTTAACCGATGTGCTCTTTCCTCTTCCGATTCTTGAGAACGCGTCATTCTCATTCTCCTAGCTTGACTCGAAGTTCGAGATAAAGATGGTCGTTTTTTAGGTGGCATCGTTTATTTTATTTTTAATCGACGGTAACTTAAATTCTATTTAGTTACCCAACAAAAAACTTACGTCAGAGGTCCTAACTATAGCTAAGTATATAATAAATAGAATATAAATCTAAGTGCCTATTAAAACTAAAATAATATTCTAATCGAATTATAAATATGTACGTAGGTACCTACAAATTACAAAAGAATAAAAAATGAAAATAAAGCTATACTTAATGCGTGTGCAATACTATCTACACTTACCTACTTCACTTAAAAATGAATAATAAGAAATACCTACAACTACTGTAATTAATCAAAGTACCTATGCTAATACAAAAAAAACCTTAGATGTTCTAAGTACAGCTGCTATATAATAAAAAAATATAAATCTAAGTGCCTATTTAAACTTAAATACCTAATATTCTAATAGAATTAAACTAAGAAATATGTACCTACCTACCTACAACTTAGGTACAAAAAAAAAAGAAATGAAAATAAAGCTAAAACACGTGTGCAGTATAGGTAGATAGTAGGCAATATCTACCTATACCTACTTCACTTAAAAATAAATAAAAAATACCTATGAATACTATAATTAATAAAAGTACCTACCTACGCTTTTATCTACTCAATACAAAAAAAACTAAACATAAAATGCCCAAAACTAACCTCATCTAAAACTAACCTCATCAATCAGTAACTAAAAATCTAACAATAATCTAATCTATCTATCTATTATCTAATCTAAAAATCGAATCTAAATCTACTTAAAAAGAAATAAAATAGGAACTATTAATAGTTAAGAATTTAAACAAAACTAAAACTAATTTAGAAAATAACAACAAAAGAAATTAAAATAAACTATTTAAAGACAAAAAGTCGCGCTGATAAGCACGGTTTATAAAATAACAATTATTGTCTGTCAATAAAGTTCAACACTCTGAACGCATCAACAGCCAAATATTGAATGACGCTTGCGCTCGCCTCCCGCCCCTTTTATACTCTGCCGCCGCGAGCCCCGTCGAGCGCGGCAACCGTTACGCAAAAATAATCCTTATAGCTTGATTCACTATTCACGCGCGATGTCTTGTTGGCGTATTTCATGTAAGTAAGTATAAGTTTGGTGTTTCTATACCGATTTCAATGATTCTTTTTTTATTGAATTGGTGCTAATGTTTATTTTTTTTTTAATTAGGAATGATGGTGAGCATTATTGGTTTTATAAACGTAAAAGTAAACAAATATAATAAGAAATCTCCGAACTGCTAAGCTATCGAGAGTTATGCGTGTTATTGTGAGTTAACTATAAAAGGTAGATATATGCTGTCTTGGAATATTTTTCGTGTATTTTTATGTAGAATATTTCCGTTATACATAGTTTCTATGTAGCTCTAACCATTAAGGCTGCACACGCGACGGAAGCTTAAAAAATCAAGCAACTTCTCCCATTTTCTCAACATTTCCTTTCACTGCTCTGCTCCTATTCATTGTAGTATGATGAAAAGTATACTATTACCTGCCCAGGAGTATAAAGAATAATTGTACTAAGTTTCGTTAAAATCCGTCGAGTAGTTTTTTTTTCTATAAATAACATACAAACAGACAGACAGACAGACAGACAGACAAAAATTTTTTTAACTGCATTTTTGGCATCAGTATCGAACACTAATCACCCCCTGCTACTTATTTTGTAAATATATTTCATGTACAGAATTGACCTCTCTACAGATTTATTATAAGTATAGATATTGCTGATTTTATGTTATTTAAATCAACATGTGTATAGTGTTATGATATTTAAACAAAAACATTAATGTCATATAATAAACTTATAGCTCTTTGTATAAAATACTACAGATTCATTCGTACACACTATTCGAATTGTGAAATATCGAAACCTGATATACTAGTTAATGAGAAATAATTTTATCAAAAATTGTCCTTTAATCTGTGTTACATAAGTAACCTTTTGTAATTTATAAACTGTATGTTTCAATTTAAACTTATGTTATCAGAATTGTATTAAAATATTATATGTTTTTGGGTATGATTAAATAATGTAATTTTAACTTTATTTGCTTAATAAATCATTAAAATATAGCAGCGGTTTTTATAATTATTACTCGTGAATTATTTTGAAATTTTATTTCCGTTGCTTTACACTTTTACAATAATTAAATATCAATCAAAATTATTATAATACTAAATATAATTGTAGTATATATAAATATAATTAATATAAAAACATGTTGTAATACGTTTAGAAAATAAAGTTTGGTATCGTGAATTGGATGTTTAATTATAATCTATACAAATGTAATCAAATCACATCAAATCAAATCTTTGTTGAAAATAAGTTTCATACAAAACATTTTGTTCATTGTCAAAGCTACCACTAACTCAGAAAAATAATTCCCACAGACCTGAGAAGAACTGGCGACAGAAACTCAGCGGAATTGTCATGTTTTTTTTTTATTGGAACATAAATTCATTACATAAATACATTACACAATACGAAGTAAATAATCTTGAAGTAGCCTGGCAGCGATCGCTTCATCAAATATTCATTCATCAATCAAATATTATAACCTAAGTAACGTCATTCAATAACAAATAAACAGACAAATCATGTGCTAGATAACAAATTTTCACTAGTGACAAAAATCTACCTATGAGAATCCACATAATTACAACAAGTGCAGATTAACAAAGTCAATTGTCAGATATAGTATAGAGTCACTTTTGTTCAGTGCGGGCTCTTTTAAATTTCTTAAATACTTGAATACGGCGTGACACAACTATAATGATTACTGTAGTCGTTCAGGGAGCTGGTGCACGCTTTAGTTCCTGATTAAAAGGTAATCTTGATTTTTATGTTGTATTTATATTTTGTTTGAAGAAATTAAAGCTTTGACGCCCCAAACTACTTGACACACGACGGAATTACAATATCAAAGTTTTTTGAAAAAAAAAAATACGTTTTTACTATTGTATATATAAATTTAATAAATACAACTTATAATGTCAATTCCTTTATAAAAATATGTAGAAGATATTAAAACTTTAACCCTTCAGTCTTTTCTGAGAATATACTTTAAAACTTTCAACTAATATTCATGCCAACGTCCAACTTTATAATTACCTTAAATCTCATGATTTTACTGATTAAAACCTGGCTTTTGAAATAATAAAATTATACCAAAAACAATATAGTGGTTACAATAAAGAGAATAGTATTATTGTAGTGGTAAATACAAGTTTGTTTACAATAATTTCAAGAAAATTATTTCTCCCAATATAGGTGTTAGTAATCAATTTATAATCAATATGTTCAATGTTATTGGTCACAGTGTTATTGGTCGCAAGTGCTATTGGTCACATTGTTATTGGTCACATTGTTATTGGTCACATTGTTATTGGTCGCAAGTGCTATTGGTCACATTGTTATTGGTCGCAAGTGCTATTGGTCACATTGTTATTGGTCACATTGTTATTGGTCACATTGTTATTGGTCACAAGTGCTATTGGTCACATTGTTATTGGTCGCAAGTGCTATTGGTCACATTGTTATTGGTCGCAAGTGCTTTTGGTCACATTGTTATTGGTCACATTGTTATTGGTCATAAGTGCTATTGGTCACATTGTTATTGGTCACAAGTGCTATTGGTCACATTGTTATTGGTCACATTGTTATTGGTCGCAAGTGCTATTGGTCACATTGTTATTGGTCACATTGTTATTGGTCAAAGTGCTATTGGTCACATTGGTATTGGTCACATTGTTATTGGTCACAAGTGCTATTGGTCACATTGTTATTGGTCACAAGTGCTATTGGTCACATTGTTATTGGTCACATTGTTATTGGTCGCAAGTGCTATTGGTCACATTGTTATAGGTCGCAAGTGCTATTGGTCACAATGTTATTGGTCACATTGTTATTGGTCACATTGTTATTGGTCACATTGTTATTGGTCACAAGTGCTATTGGTCACATTGTTATTGGTCACATTGTTATTGGTCACATTGTTATTGGTCACATTGTTATTGGTCACATTGTTATTGGTCACAAGTGCTATTGGTCATATTGTTATTGGTCACATTGTTATTGGTCACAAGTGCTATTGGTCACATTGTTATTGGTCACATTGTTATTGGTCACATTGTTATTGGTCACAAGTGCTATTGGTCACATTGTTATTGGTCACATTGTTATTGGTCACATTGTTATTGGTCACATTGTTATTGGTCACAAGTGCTATTGGTCACATTGTTATTGGTCACATTGTTATAGGTCGCAAGTGCTATTGGTCACGTTGTTATTGGTCACATTGTTATTGGTCACAAGTGCTATTGGTCGCATTGTTATTGGTCGCAAGTGCTATTGGTCACATTGTTATTAGTCACAAGTGCTATTGGTCATATTGTTATTGGTCACATTGTTATTGGTCACAAGTGCTATTGGTCACATTGTTATTGGTCACAAGTGCTATTGGTCACATTGTTATTGGTCACATTGTTATTGGTCGCAAGTGCTATTGGTCACATTGTTATTGGTCACAAGTGCTATTGGTCACATTGTTATTGGTCACATTGTTATTGGTCGCAAGTGCTATTGGTCACGTTGTTATTGGTCACATTGTTATTGGTCACAAGTGCTATTGGTCGCATTGTTATTGGTCACATTGTTATTGGTCACAAGTGCTATTGGTCACATTGTTATTGGTCACATTGTTATTGGTCGCAAGTGCTATTGGTCACATTGTTATTGGTCGCAAGTGCTATTGGTCACAATGTTATTGGTCACATTGTTATTGGTCACATTGTTATTGGTCACATTGTTATTGGTCACATTGTTATTGGTCACAAGTGCTATTGGTCACATTGTTATTGGTCACATTGTTATTGGTCACATTGTTATTGGTCACAAGTGCTATTGGTCACATTGTTATTGGTCACAAGTGCTATTGGTCACATTGTTATTGGTCACATTGTTATAGGTCGCAAGTGCTATTGGTCATGTTGTTATTGGTCACATTGTTATTGGTCACAAGTGCTATTGGTCGCATTGTTATTGGTCGCAAGTGCTATTGGTCACATTGTTATTGGTCACAAGTGCTATTGGTCATATTGTTATTGGTCACATTGTTATTGGTCACAAGTGCTATTGGTCACATTGTTATTGGTCACATTGTTATTGGTCACATTGTTATTGGTCACAAGTGCTATTGGTCACATTGTTATTGGTCACATTGTTATTGGTCACATTGTTATTGGTCACAAGTGCTATTGGTCACATTGTTATTGGTCACATTGTTATAGGTCGCAAGTGCTATTGGTCACATTGTTATTAGTCACAAGTGCTATTGGTCATATTGTTATTGGTCACATTGTTATTGGTCACAAGTGCTATTGGTCACATTGTTATTGGTCACAAGTGCTATTGGTCACATTGTTATTGGTCACATTGTTATTGGTCGCAAGTGCTATTGGTCACATTGTTATTGGTCACAAGTGCTATTGGTCACATTGTTATTGGTCACATTGTTATTGGTCGCAAGTGCTATTGGTCACGTTGTTATTGGTCACATTGTTATTGGTCACAAGTGCTATTGGTCGCATTGTTATTGGTCACATTGTTATTGGTCACAAGTGCTATTGGTCACATTGTTATTGGTCACATTGTTATTGGTCGCAAGTGCTATTGGTCACATTGTTATTGGTCGCAAGTGCTATTGGTCACAATGTTATTGGTCACATTGTTATTGGTCACATTGTTATTGGTCACATTGTTATTGGTCACATTGTTATTGGTCACAAGTGCTATTGGTCACATTGTTATTGGTCACATTGTTATTGGTCACATTGTTATTGGTCACAAGTGCTATTGGTCACATTGTTATTGGTCACAAGTGCTATTGGTCACATTGTTATTGGTCACATTGTTATAGGTCGCAAGTGCTATTGGTCATGTTGTTATTGGTCACATTGTTATTGGTCACAAGTGCTATTGGTCGCATTGTTATTGGTCGCAAGTGCTATTGGTCACATTGTTATTGGTCACAAGTGCTATTGGTCATATTGTTATTGGTCACATTGTTATTGGTCACAAGTGCTATTGGTCACATTGTTATTGGTCACATTGTTATTGGTCGCAAGTGCTATTGGTCACATTGTTATTGGTCGCAAGTGCTATTGGTCACATTGTTATTGGTCACATTGTTATTGGTCGCAAGTGCTATTGGTCACGTTGTTATTGGTCACATTGTTATTGGTCACAAGTGCTATTGGTCGCATTGTTATTGGTCACAAGTGCTATTGGTCGCATTGTTATTGGTCGCAAGTGCTATTGGTCACATTGTTATTGGTCACAAGTGCTATTGGTCACATTGTTATTGGTCACATTGTTATTGGTCGCAAGTGCTATTGGTCACGTTGTTATTGGTCACATTGTTATTGGTCACATTGTTATTGGTCACAAGTGCTATTGGTCACATTGTTATTGGTCACATTGTTATTGGTCACATTGTTATAGGTCGCAAGTGCTATTGGTCACGTTGTTATTGGTCACATTGTTATTGGTCACAAGTGCTATTGGTCGCATTGTTATTGGTCGCAAGTGCTATTGGTCACATTGTTATTGGTCACAAGTGCTATTGGTCACATTGTTATTGGTCACATTGTTATTGGTCACAAGTGCTATTGGTCGCATTGTTATTGGTCACAAGTGCTATTGGTCGCATTGTTATTGGTCACATTGTTATTGGTCACATTGTTATTGGTCACAAGTGCTATTGGTCATATTGTTATTGGTCACATTGTTATTGGTCACAAGTGCTATTGGTCACATTGTTATTGGTCGCAAGTGCTATTGGTCACATTGTTATTGGTCGCAAGTGCTATTGGTCACGTTGTTATTGGTCACATTGTTATTGGTCACAAGTGCTATTGGTCACATTGTTATTGGTCACATTGTTATTGGTTGCAAGTGCTATTGGTCACGTTGTTATTGGTCACATTGTTATTGGTCACAAGTGCTATTGGTCGCATTGTTATTGGTCACATTGTTATTGGTCACAAGTGCTATTGGTCACATTGTTATTGGTCACATTGTTATTGGTCACAAGTGCTATTGGTCACGTTGTTATTGGTCACATTGTTATTGGTCACAAGTGCTATTGGTCACATTGTTATTGGTCACATTGTTATTGGTTGCAAGTGCTATTGGTCACGTTGTTATTGGTCACATTGTTATTGGTCACAAGTGCTATTGGTCGCATTGTTATTGGTCACATTGTTATTGGTCACAAGTGCTATTGGTCACATTGTTATTGGTCACAAGTGCTATTGGTCATATTGTTATTGGTCACATTGTTATTGGTCACAAGTGCTATTGGTCACATTGTTATTGGTCACATTGTTATTGGTCACATTGTTATTGGTCACAAGTGCTATTGGTCACATTGTTATTGGTCACATTGTTATTGGTCACAAGTGCTATTGGTCACATTGTTATTGGTCAAATTGTTATAGGTCGCAAGTGCTATTGGTCACGTTGTTATTGGTCACATTGTTATTGGTCACAAGTGCTATTGGTCGCATTGTTATTGGTCGCAAGTGCTATTGGTCACATTGTTATTGGTCACAAGTGCTATTGGTCACATTGTTATTGGTCACATTGTTATTGGTCGCAAGTGCTATTGGTCGCATTGTTATTGGTCACAAGTGCTATTGGTCGCATTGTTATTGGTCACATTGTTATTGGTCACATTGTTATTGGTCACATTGTTATTGGTCGCAAGTGCTATTGGTCACGTTGTTATTGGTCACATTGTTATTGGTCACAAGTGCTATTGGTCGCATTGTTATTGGTCACAAGTGCTATTGGTCGCATTGTTATTGGTCGCAAGTGCTATTGGTCACAATGTTATTGGTCACATTGTTATTGGTCACAAGTGCTATTGGTCACATTGTTATTGGTCGCAAGTGCTATTGGTCACATTGTTATTGGTCGCTAGTGCTATTGGTCACATTGTTATTGGTCGCAAGTGCTATTGGTCACGTTGTTAATGGTCACATTGTTATTGGTCGCAAGTGCTATTGGTCACATTGTTATTGGTCGCAAGTGCTATTGGTCACATTGTTATTGGTCACAAGTGCTATTGGTCACATTGTTATTGGTCACATTGTTATTGGTCGCAAGTGCTATTGGTCACGTTGTTATTGGTCACATTGTTATTGGTCACAAGTGCTATTGGTCGCATTGTTATTGGTCACATTGTTATTGGTCACAAGTGCTATTGGTCACATTGTTATTGGTCACATTGTTATTGGTCGCAAGTGCTATTGGTCACGTTGTTATTGGTCACATTGTTATTGGTCACAAGTGCTATTGGTCGCATTGTTATTGGTCACATTGTTATTGGTCACAAGTGCTATTGGTCACATTGTTATTGGTCACATTGTTATTGGTCACAAGTGCTATTGGTCACATTGTTATTGGTCACATTGTTATTGGTCACATTGTTATTGGTCACATTGTTATTGGTCACATTGTTATTGGTCACAAGTGCTATTGGTCACATTGTTATTGGTCACATTGTTATTGGTCACATTGTTATTGGTCACAAGTGCTATTGGTCATATTGTTATTGGTCACATTGTTATTGGTCACAAGTGCTATTGGTCACATTGTTATTGGTCACATTTTTATTGGTCGCAAGTGCTATTGGTCACATTGTTATTGGTCGCAAGTGCTATTGGTCACATTGTTATTGGTCACATTGTTATTGGTCACAAGTGCTATTGGTCACATTGTTATTGGTCGCAAGTGCTATTGGTCACATTGTTATTGGTCGCTAGTGCTATTGGTCACATTGTTATTGGTCGCAAGTGCTATTGGTCACGTTGTTAATGGTCACATTGTTATTGGTCGCAAGTGCTATTGGTCACATTGTTATTGGTCGCAAGTGCTATTGGTCACATTGTTATTGGTCACAAGTGCTATTGGTCACATTGTTATTGGTCACATTGTTATTGGTCGCAAGTGCTATTGGTCACGTTGTTATTGGTCACATTGTTATTGGTCACAAGTGCTATTGGTCATATTGTTATTGGTCGCAAGTGCTATTGGTCACATTGTTATTGGTCACAAGTGCTATTGGTCACATTGTTATTGGTCACATTGTTATTGGTCGCAAGTGCTATTGGTCACGTTGTTATTGGTCACATTGTTATTGGTCACAAGTGCTATTGGTCGCATTGTTATTGGTCACATTGTTATTGGTCACAAGTGCTATAGGTCACATTGTTATTGGTCACATTGTTATTGGTCACAAGTGCTATTGGTCACATTGTTATTGGTCACATTGTTATTGGTCACATTGTTATTGGTCACAAGTGCTATTGGTCACATTGTTATTGGTCACATTGTTATTGGTCACATTGTTATTGGTCACAAGTGCTATTGGTCACATTGTTATTGGTCACATTGTTATTGGTCGCAAGTGCTATTGGTCACATTGTTATTGGTCACATTGTTATTTGTCACATTGTTATTGGTCACAAGTGCTATTGGTCACATTGTTATTGGTCGCAAGTGCTATTGGTCACGTTGTTATTGGTCACATTGTTATTGGTCACAAGTGCTATTGGTCGCATTGTTATTGGTCACATTGTTATTGGTCACAAGTGCTATTGGTCACATTGTTATTGGTCACATTGTTATTGGTCACAGGTGCTATTGGTCACATTGTTATTGGTCACATTGTTATTGGTCACAAGTGCTATTGGTCATATTGTTATTCGTCACATTGTTATTGGTCACAAGTGCTATTGGTCACATAGTTATTGGTCACATTGTTATTGGTCACATTGTTATTGGTCACATTGTTATTGGTCACATTGTTATTGGTCACAAGTGCTATTGGTCATATTGTTATTGGTCACATTGTTATTGGTCACAAGTGCTATTGGTCACATTGTTATTGGTCACATTGTTATTGGTCACATTGTTATTGGTCACAAGTGCTATTGGTCACATTGTTATTGGTCACATTGTTATTGGTCACAAGTGCTATTGGTCACATTGTTATTGGTCACATTGTTAAAGAACGCAAGTGCTATTGGTCACGTTGTTATTGGTCACATTGTTATTGGTCACAAGTGCTATTGGTCGCATTGTTATTGGTCGCAAGTGCTATTGGTCACATTGTTATTGGTCACAAGTGCTATTGGTCACATTGTTATTGGTCACATTGTTATTGGTCACAAGTGCTATTGGTCGCATTGTTATTGGTCACAAGTGCTATTGGTCGCATTGTTATTGGTCACATTGTTATTGGTCACATTGTTATTGGTCACAAGTGCTATTGGTCATATTGTTATTGGTCACATTGTTATTGGTCACAAGTGCTATTGGTCACATTGTTATTGGTCGCAAGTGCTATTGGTCACATTGTTATTGGTCGCAAGTGCTATTGGTCACATTGTTATTGGTCACATTGTTATTGGTCGCAAGTGCTATTGGTCACGTTGTTATTGGTCACATTGTTATTGGTCACAAGTGCTATTGGTCGCATTGTTATTGGTCACAAGTGCTATTGGTCGCATTGTTATTGGTCACATTGTTATTGGTCACATTGTTATTGGTCACAAGTGCTATTGGTCATATTGTTATTGGTCACATTGTTATTGGTCACATTGTTATTGGTCACAAGTGCTATTGGTCACATTGTTATTGGTCACATTGTTATTGGTCGCAAGTGCTATTGGTCACATTGTTATTGGTCGCAAGTGCTATTGGTCACGTTGTTATTGGTCACATTGTTATTGGTCGCAAGTGCTATTGGTCACATTGTTATTGGTCACAAGTGCTATAGGTCACATTGTTATTGGTCACATTGTTATTGGTCACATTGTTATTGGTCACAAGTGCTATTGGTCGCATTGTTATTGGTCACAAGTGCTATTGGTCGCATTGTTATTGGTCGCAAGTGCTATTGGTCACATTGTTATTGGTCGCAAGTGCTATTGGTCACGTTGTTATTGGTCACAAGTGCTATTGGTCGCATTGTTATTGGTCGCAAGTGCTATTGGTCACATTGTTATTGGTCGCAAGTGCTATTGGTCACGTTGTTATTGGTCACAAGTGCTATTGGTCACAAGTGCTATTGGTCGCATTGTTATTGGTCACAAGTGCTATAGGTCACATTGTTATTGGTCACATTGTTATTGGTCGCAAGTGCTATTGGTCACATTGTTATTGGTCGCAAGTGCTATTGGTCACATTGTTATTGGTCGCAAGTGCTTTTGGGCACATTGTTATTGGTCACATTGTTATTGGTCACAAGTGCTATTGGTCACATTGTTATTGGTCACATTGTTATTGGTCATAAGTGCTATTGGTCACATTGTTATTGGTCACATTGTTATTGGTCACATTGTTATTGGTCGCAAGTGCTATTGGTCACGTTGTTATTGGTCGCAAGTGCTATTGGTCACGTTGTTATTGGTCACATTGTTATTGGTCACAAGTGCTATTGGTCACATTGTTATTGGTCACATTGTTATTGGTTGCAAGTGCTATTGGTCACGTTGTTATTGGTCACATTGTTATTGGTCACAAGTGCTATTGGTCGCATTGTTATTGGTCACATTGTTATTGGTCACAAGTGCTATTGGTCACATTGTTATTGGTCACATTGTTATTGGTCACAAGTGCTATTGGTCACATTGTTATTGGTCACATTGTTATTGGTCGCAAGTGCTATTGGTCACATTGTTATTGGTCACAAGTGCTATTGGTCACATTGTTATTGGTCACATTGTTATTGGTCACAAGTGCTATTGGTCACATTGTTATTGGTCACATTGTTATTGGTCACATTGTTATTGGTCACAAGTGCTATTGGTCACATTGTTATTGGTCACATTGTTATTGGTCACAAGTGCTATTGGTCACATTGTTATTGGTCACATTGTTATAGGTCGCAAGTGCTATTGGTCACGTTGTTATTGGTCACATTGTTATTGGTCACAAGTGCTATTGGTCGCATTGTTATTGGTCGCAAGTGCTATTGGTCACATTGTTATTGGTCACAAGTGCTATTGGTCACATTGTTATTGGTCACATTGTTATTGGTCACAAGTGCTATTGGTCGCATTGTTATTGGTCACAAGTGCTATTGGTCGCATTGTTATTGGTCACATTGTTATTGGTCACATTGTTATTGGTCACAAGTGCTATTGGTCACATTGTTATTGGTCACATTGTTATTGGTCACAAGTGCTATTGGTCACATTGTTATTGGTCGCAAGTGCTATTGGTCACATTGTTATTGGTCGCAAGTGCTATTGGTCACGTTGTTATTGGTCACATTGTTATTGGTCACAAGTGCTATTGGTCACATTGTTATTGGTCACATTGTTATTGGTCGCAAGTGCTATTGGTCACGTTGTTATTGGTCACATTGTTATTGGTCACAAGTGCTATTGGTCGCATTGTTATTGGTCACATTGTTATTGGTCACAAGTGCTATTGGTCACATTGTTATTGGTCACATTGTTATTGGTCACAAGTGCTATTGGTCACATTGTTATTGGTCACATTGTTATTGGTCACATTGTTATTGGTCACATTGTTATTGGTCACAAGTGCTATTGGTCATATTGTTATTGGTCACATTGTTATTGGTCACAAGTGCTATTGGTCACATTGTTATTGGTCACATTGTTATTGGTCACATTGTTATTGGTCACAAGTGCTATTGGTCACATTGTTATTGGTCACATTGTTATTGGTCACAAGTGCTATTGGTCACATTGTTATTGGTCACATTGTTATTGGTCGCAAGTGCTATTGGTCACGTTGTTATTGGTCACATTGTTATTGGTCACAAGTGCTATTGGTCGCATTGTTATTGGTCGCAAGTGCTATTGGTCACATTGTTATTGGTCACAAGTGCTATTGGTCACATTGTTATTGGTCACATTGTTATTGGTCGCAAGTGCTATTGGTCGCATTGTTATTGGTCACAAGTGCTATTGGTCGCATTGTTATTGGTCACATTGTTATTGGTCACATTGTTATTGGTCACATTGTTATTGGTCGCAAGTGCTATTGGTCACGTTGTTATTGGTCACATTGTTATTGGTCACAAGTGCTATTGGTCGCATTGTTATTGGTCACAAGTGCTATTGGTCGCATTGTTATTGGTCGCAAGTGCTATTGGTCACAATGTTATTGGTCACATTGTTATTGGTCACAAGTGCTATTGGTCACATTGTTATTGGTCGCAAGTGCTATTGGTCACATTGTTATTGGTCGCTAGTGCTATTGGTCACATTGTTATTGGTCGCAAGTGCTATTGGTCACGTTGTTAATGGTCACATTGTTATTGGTCGCAAGTGCTATTGGTCACATTGTTATTGGTCGCAAGTGCTATTGGTCACATTGTTATTGGTCACAAGTGCTATTGGTCACATTGTTATTGGTCACATTGTTATTGGTCGCAAGTGCTATTGGTCACGTTGTTATTGGTCACATTGTTATTGGTCACAAGTGCTATTGGTCGCATTGTTATTGGTCACATTGTTATTGGTCGCAAGTGCTATTGGTCACGTTGTTATTGGTCACATTGTTATTGGTCACAAGTGCTATTGGTCGCATTGTTATTGGTCACATTGTTATTGGTCACAAGTGCTATAGGTCACATTGTTATTGGTCACATTGTTATTGGTCACAAGTGCTATTGGTCACATTGTTATTGGTCACATTGTTATTGGTCACATTGTTATTGGTCACATTGTTATTGGTCACATTGTTATTGGTCACAAGTGCTATTGGTCACATTGTTATTGGTCACATTGTTATTGGTCACATTGTTATTGGTCACAAGTGCTATTGGTCATATTGTTATTGGTCACATTGTTATTGGTCACAAGTGCTATTGGTCACATTGTTATTGGTCACATTGTTATTGGTCGCAAGTGCTATTGGTCACATTGTTATTGGTCGCAAGTGCTATTGGTCACATTGTTATTGGTCACATTGTTATTGGTCACAAGTGCTATTGGTCACATTGTTATTGGTCGCAAGTGCTATTGGTCACATTGTTATTGGTCGCTAGTGCTATTGGTCACATTGTTATTGGTCGCAAGTGCTATTGGTCACGTTGTTAATGGTCACATTGTTATTGGTCGCAAGTGCTATTGGTCACATTGTTATTGGTCGCAAGTGCTATTGGTCACATTGTTATTGGTCACAAGTGCTATTGGTCACATTGTTATTGGTCACATTGTTATTGGTCGCAAGTGCTATTGGTCACGTTGTTATTGGTCACATTGTTATTGGTCACAAGTGCTATTGGTCATATTGTTATTGGTCGCAAGTGCTATTGGTCACATTGTTATTGGTCACAAGTGCTATTGGTCACATTGTTATTGGTCACATTGTTATTGGTCGCAAGTGCTATTGGTCACGTTGTTATTGGTCACATTGTTATTGGTCACAAGTGCTATTGGTCGCATTGTTATTGGTCACATTGTTATTGGTCACAAGTGCTATAGGTCACATTGTTATTGGTCACATTGTTATTGGTCACAAGTGCTATTGGTCACATTGTTATTGGTCACATTGTTATTGGTCACATTGTTATTGGTCACAAGTGCTATTGGTCACATTGTTATTGGTCACATTGTTATTGGTCACATTGTTATTGGTCACAAGTGCTATTGGTCACATTGTTATTGGTCACATTGTTATTGGTCGCAAGTGCTATTGGTCACATTGTTATTGGTCACATTGTTATTTGTCACATTGTTATTGGTCACAAGTGCTATTGGTCACATTGTTATTGGTCGCAAGTGCTATTGGTCACGTTGTTATTGGTCACATTGTTATTGGTCACAAGTGCTATTGGTCGCATTGTTATTGGTCACATTGTTATTGGTCACAAGTGCTATTGGTCACATTGTTATTGGTCACATTGTTATTGGTCACAGGTGCTATTGGTCACATTGTTATTGGTCACATTGTTATTGGTCACAAGTGCTATTGGTCATATTGTTATTCGTCACATTGTTATTGGTCACAAGTGCTATTGGTCACATAGTTATTGGTCACATTGTTATTGGTCACATTGTTATTGGTCGCAAGTGCTATTGGTCACATTGTTATTGGTCACATTGTTATTGGTCGCAAGTGCTATTGGTCACATTGTTATTGGTCACAGTGTTATTGGTCGCAAGTGCTATTGGTCACATTGTTATTGGTCACAAGTGCTATTGGTCACATTGTTATTGGTCACAAGTGCTATTGGTCACATTGTTATTGGTCACATTGTTATTGGTCGCAAGTGCTATTGGTCACATTGTTATTGGTCGCAAGTGCTATTGGTCACATTGTTATTGGTCACATTGTTATTTGTCACATTGTTATTGGTCACAAGTGCTATTGGTCACATTGTTATTGGTCACGTTGTTATTGGTCACATTGTTATTGGTCACAAGTGCTATTGGTCGCATTGTTATTGGTCACATTGTTATTGGTCACAAGTGCTATTGGTCACATTGTTATTGGTCACATTGTTATTGGTCGCAAGTGCTATTGGTCACATTGTTATTGGTCGCAAGTGCTATTGGTCACAATGTTATTGGTCACATTGTTATTGGTCACATTGTTATTGGTCACATTGTTATTGGTCACATTGTTATTGGTCACAAGTGCTATTGGTCACATTGTTATTGGTCACATTGTTATTGGTCACATTGTTATTGGTCACAAGTGCTATTGGTCACATTGTTATTGGTCACAAGTGCTATTGGTCACATTGTTATTGGTCACATTGTTATAGGTCGCAAGTGCTATTGGTCATGTTGTTATTGGTCACATTGTTATTGGTCACAAGTGCTATTGGTCGCATTGTTATTGGTCGCAAGTGCTATTGGTCACATTGTTATTGGTCACAAGTGCTATTGGTCATATTGTTATTGGTCACATTGTTATTGGTCACAAGTGCTATTGGTCACATTGTTATTGGTCACATTGTTATTGGTCGCAAGTGCTATTGGTCACATTGTTATTGGTCGCAAGTGCTATTGGTCACATTGTTATTGGTCACATTGTTATTGGTCGCAAGTGCTATTGGTCACGTTGTTATTGGTCACATTGTTATTGGTCACAAGTGCTATTGGTCGCATTGTTATTGGTCACAAGTGCTATTGGTCGCATTGTTATTGGTCGCAAGTGCTATTGGTCACATTGTTATTGGTCACAAGTGCTATTGGTCACATTGTTATTGGTCACATTGTTATTGGTCGCAAGTGCTATTGGTCACGTTGTTATTGGTCACATTGTTATTGGTCACATTGTTATTGGTCACAAGTGCTATTGGTCACATTGTTATTGGTCACATTGTTATTGGTCACATTGTTATAGGTCGCAAGTGCTATTGGTCACGTTGTTATTGGTCACATTGTTATTGGTCACAAGTGCTATTGGTCGCATTGTTATTGGTCGCAAGTGCTATTGGTCACATTGTTATTGGTCACAAGTGCTATTGGTCACATTGTTATTGGTCACATTGTTATTGGTCACAAGTGCTATTGGTCGCATTGTTATTGGTCACAAGTGCTATTGGTCGCATTGTTATTGGTCACATTGTTATTGGTCACATTGTTATTGGTCACAAGTGCTATTGGTCATATTGTTATTGGTCACATTGTTATTGGTCACAAGTGCTATTGGTCACATTGTTATTGGTCGCAAGTGCTATTGGTCACATTGTTATTGGTCGCAAGTGCTATTGGTCACGTTGTTATTGGTCACATTGTTATTGGTCACAAGTGCTATTGGTCACATTGTTATTGGTCACATTGTTATTGGTTGCAAGTGCTATTGGTCACGTTGTTATTGGTCACATTGTTATTGGTCACAAGTGCTATTGGTCGCATTGTTATTGGTCACATTGTTATTGGTCACAAGTGCTATTGGTCACATTGTTATTGGTCACATTGTTATTGGTCACAAGTGCTATTGGTCACGTTGTTATTGGTCACATTGTTATTGGTCACAAGTGCTATTGGTCACATTGTTATTGGTCACATTGTTATTGGTTGCAAGTGCTATTGGTCACGTTGTTATTGGTCACATTGTTATTGGTCACAAGTGCTATTGGTCGCATTGTTATTGGTCACATTGTTATTGGTCACAAGTGCTATTGGTCACATTGTTATTGGTCACAAGTGCTATTGGTCATATTGTTATTGGTCACATTGTTATTGGTCACAAGTGCTATTGGTCACATTGTTATTGGTCACATTGTTATTGGTCACATTGTTATTGGTCACAAGTGCTATTGGTCACATTGTTATTGGTCACATTGTTATTGGTCACAAGTGCTATTGGTCACATTGTTATTGGTCACATTGTTATAGGTCGCAAGTGCTATTGGTCACGTTGTTATTGGTCACATTGTTATTGGTCACAAGTGCTATTGGTCGCATTGTTATTGGTCGCAAGTGCTATTGGTCACATTGTTATTGGTCACAAGTGCTATTGGTCACATTGTTATTGGTCACATTGTTATTGGTCGCAAGTGCTATTGGTCGCATTGTTATTGGTCACAAGTGCTATTGGTCGCATTGTTATTGGTCACATTGTTATTGGTCACATTGTTATTGGTCACATTGTTATTGGTCGCAAGTGCTATTGGTCACGTTGTTATTGGTCACATTGTTATTGGTCACAAGTGCTATTGGTCGCATTGTTATTGGTCACAAGTGCTATTGGTCGCATTGTTATTGGTCGCAAGTGCTATTGGTCACAATGTTATTGGTCACATTGTTATTGGTCACAAGTGCTATTGGTCACATTGTTATTGGTCGCAAGTGCTATTGGTCACATTGTTATTGGTCGCTAGTGCTATTGGTCACATTGTTATTGGTCGCAAGTGCTATTGGTCACGTTGTTAATGGTCACATTGTTATTGGTCGCAAGTGCTATTGGTCACATTGTTATTGGTCGCAAGTGCTATTGGTCACATTGTTATTGGTCACAAGTGCTATTGGTCACATTGTTATTGGTCACATTGTTATTGGTCGCAAGTGCTATTGGTCACGTTGTTATTGGTCACATTGTTATTGGTCACAAGTGCTATTGGTCGCATTGTTATTGGTCACATTGTTATTGGTCACAAGTGCTATTGGTCACATTGTTATTGGTCACATTGTTATTGGTCGCAAGTGCTATTGGTCACGTTGTTATTGGTCACATTGTTATTGGTCACAAGTGCTATTGGTCGCATTGTTATTGGTCACATTGTTATTGGTCACAAGTGCTATAGGTCACATTGTTATTGGTCACATTGTTATTGGTCGCAAGTGCTATTGGTCACATTGTTATTGGTCACATTGTTATTGGTCACATTGTTATTGGTCACATTGTTATTGGTCACATTGTTATTGGTCACAAGTGCTATTGGTCACATTGTTATTGGTCACATTGTTATTGGTCACATTGTTATTGGTCACAAGTGCTATTGGTCATATTGTTATTGGTCACATTGTTATTGGTCACAAGTGCTATTGGTCACATTGTTATTGGTCACATTGTTATTGGTCGCAAGTGCTATTGGTCACATTGTTATTGGTCGCAAGTGCTATTGGTCACATTGTTATTGGTCACATTGTTATTGGTCACAAGTGCTATTGGTCACATTGTTATTGGTCGCAAGTGCTATTGGTCACATTGTTATTGGTCGCTAGTGCTATTGGTCACATTGTTATTGGTCGCAAGTGCTATTGGTCACGTTGTTAATGGTCACATTGTTATTGGTCGCAAGTGCTATTGGTCACATTGTTATTGGTCGCAAGTGCTATTGGTCACATTGTTATTGGTCACAAGTGCTATTGGTCACATTGTTATTGGTCACATTGTTATTGGTCGCAAGTGCTATTGGTCACGTTGTTATTGGTCACATTGTTATTGGTCACAAGTGCTATTGGTCATATTGTTATTGGTCGCAAGTGCTATTGGTCACATTGTTATTGGTCACAAGTGCTATTGGTCACATTGTTATTGGTCACATTGTTATTGGTCGCAAGTGCTATTGGTCACGTTGTTATTGGTCACATTGTTATTGGTCACAAGTGCTATTGGTCGCATTGTTATTGGTCACATTGTTATTGGTCACAAGTGCTATAGGTCACATTGTTATTGGTCACATTGTTATTGGTCACAAGTGCTATTGGTCACATTGTTATTGGTCACATTGTTATTGGTCACATTGTTATTGGTCACAAGTGCTATTGGTCACATTGTTATTGGTCACATTGTTATTGGTCACATTGTTATTGGTCACAAGTGCTATTGGTCACATTGTTATTGGTCACATTGTTATTGGTCGCAAGTGCTATTGGTCACATTGTTATTGGTCACATTGTTATTTGTCACATTGTTATTGGTCACAAGTGCTATTGGTCACATTGTTATTGGTCGCAAGTGCTATTGGTCACGTTGTTATTGGTCACATTGTTATTGGTCACAAGTGCTATTGGTCGCATTGTTATTGGTCACATTGTTATTGGTCACAAGTGCTATTGGTCACATTGTTATTGGTCACATTGTTATTGGTCACAGGTGCTATTGGTCACATTGTTATTGGTCACATTGTTATTGGTCACAAGTGCTATTGGTCATATTGTTATTCGTCACATTGTTATTGGTCACAAGTGCTATTGGTCACATAGTTATTGGTCACATTGTTATTGGTCACATTGTTATTGGTCACATTGTTATTGGTCACATTGTTATTGGTCACAAGTGCTATTGGTCATATTGTTATTGGTCACATTGTTATTGGTCACAAGTGCTATTGGTCACATTGTTATTGGTCACATTGTTATTGGTCACATTGTTATTGGTCACAAGTGCTATTGGTCACATTGTTATTGGTCACATTGTTATTGGTCACAAGTGCTATTGGTCACATTGTTATTGGTCACATTGTTAAAGAACGCAAGTGCTATTGGTCACGTTGTTATTGGTCACATTGTTATTGGTCACAAGTGCTATTGGTCGCATTGTTATTGGTCGCAAGTGCTATTGGTCACATTGTTATTGGTCACAAGTGCTATTGGTCACATTGTTATTGGTCACATTGTTATTGGTCACAAGTGCTATTGGTCGCATTGTTATTGGTCACAAGTGCTATTGGTCGCATTGTTATTGGTCACATTGTTATTGGTCACATTGTTATTGGTCACAAGTGCTATTGGTCATATTGTTATTGGTCACATTGTTATTGGTCACAAGTGCTATTGGTCACATTGTTATTGGTCGCAAGTGCTATTGGTCACATTGTTATTGGTCGCAAGTGCTATTGGTCACATTGTTATTGGTCACATTGTTATTGGTCGCAAGTGCTATTGGTCACGTTGTTATTGGTCACATTGTTATTGGTCACAAGTGCTATTGGTCGCATTGTTATTGGTCACAAGTGCTATTGGTCGCATTGTTATTGGTCACATTGTTATTGGTCACATTGTTATTGGTCACAAGTGCTATTGGTCATATTGTTATTGGTCACATTGTTATTGGTCACATTGTTATTGGTCACAAGTGCTATTGGTCACATTGTTATTGGTCACATTGTTATTGGTCGCAAGTGCTATTGGTCACATTGTTATTGGTCGCAAGTGCTATTGGTCACGTTGTTATTGGTCACATTGTTATTGGTCGCAAGTGCTATTGGTCACATTGTTATTGGTCACAAGTGCTATAGGTCACATTGTTATTGGTCACATTGTTATTGGTCACATTGTTATTGGTCACAAGTGCTATTGGTCGCATTGTTATTGGTCACAAGTGCTATTGGTCGCATTGTTATTGGTCGCAAGTGCTATTGGTCACATTGTTATTGGTCGCAAGTGCTATTGGTCACGTTGTTATTGGTCACAAGTGCTATTGGTCGCATTGTTATTGGTCGCAAGTGCTATTGGTCACATTGTTATTGGTCGCAAGTGCTATTGGTCACGTTGTTATTGGTCACAAGTGCTATTGGTCACAAGTGCTATTGGTCGCATTGTTATTGGTCACAAGTGCTATAGGTCACATTGTTATTGGTCACATTGTTATTGGTCACATTGTTATTGGTCGCAAGTGCTATTGGTCACATTGTTATTGGTCGCAAGTGCTATTGGTCACATTGTTATTGGTCGCAAGTGCTTTTGGGCACATTGTTATTGGTCACATTGTTATTGGTCACAAGTGCTATTGGTCGCATTGTTATTGGTCACAAGTGCTATTGGTCGCATTGTTATTGGTCACATTGTTATTGGTCACATTGTTATTGGTCACAAGTGCTATTGGTCATATTGTTATTGGTCACATTGTTATTGGTCACATTGTTATTGGTCACAAGTGCTATTGGTCACATTGTTATTGGTCACATTGTTATTGGTCGCAAGTGCTATTGGTCACATTGTTATTGGTCGCAAGTGCTATTGGTCACGTTGTTATTGGTCACATTGTTATTGGTCGCAAGTGCTATTGGTCACATTGTTATTGGTCACAAGTGCTATAGGTCACATTGTTATTGGTCACATTGTTATTGGTCACATTGTTATTGGTCACAAGTGCTATTGGTCGCATTGTTATTGGTCACAAGTGCTATTGGTCGCATTGTTATTGGTCGCAAGTGCTATTGGTCACATTGTTATTGGTCGCAAGTGCTATTGGTCACGTTGTTATTGGTCACAAGTGCTATTGGTCGCATTGTTATTGGTCGCAAGTGCTATTGGTCACATTGTTATTGGTCGCAAGTGCTATTGGTCACGTTGTTATTGGTCACAAGTGCTATTGGTCACAAGTGCTATTGGTCGCATTGTTATTGGTCACAAGTGCTATAGGTCACATTGTTATTGGTCACATTGTTATTGGTCACATTGTTATTGGTCGCAAGTGCTATTGGTCACATTGTTATTGGTCGCAAGTGCTATTGGTCACATTGTTATTGGTCGCAAGTGCTTTTGGGCACATTGTTATTGGTCACATTGTTATTGGTCACAAGTGCTATTGGTCACATTGTTATTGGTCACATTGTTATTGGTCATAAGTGCTATTGGTCACATTGTTATTGGTCACATTGTTATTGGTCACATTGTTATTGGTCGCAAGTGCTATTGGTCACGTTGTTATTGGTCGCAAGTGCTATTGGTCACGTTGTTATTGGTCACATTGTTATTGGTCACAAGTGCTATTGGTCACATTGTTATTGGTCACATTGTTATTGGTTGCAAGTGCTATTGGTCACGTTGTTATTGGTCACATTGTTATTGGTCACAAGTGCTATTGGTCGCATTATTATTGGTCACATTGTTATTGGTCACAAGTGCTATTGGTCACATTGTTATTGGTCACATTGTTATTGGTCACAAGTGCTATTGGTCACATTGTTATTGGTCACATTGTTATTGGTCGCAAGTGCTATTGGTCACATTGTTATTGGTCACAAGTGCTATTGGTCACATTGTTATTGGTCACATTGTTATTGGTCACAAGTGCTATTGGTCACATTGTTATTGGTCACATTGTTATTGGTCACATTGTTATTGGTCACAAGTGCTATTGGTCACATTGTTATTGGTCACATTGTTATTGGTCACAAGTGCTATTGGTCACATTGTTATTGGTCACATTGTTATAGGTCGCAAGTGCTATTGGTCACGTTGTTATTGGTCACATTGTTATTGGTCACAAGTGCTATTGGTCGCATTGTTATTGGTCGCAAGTGCTATTGGTCACATTGTTATTGGTCACAAGTGCTATTGGTCACATTGTTATTGGTCACATTGTTATTGGTCACAAGTGCTATTGGTCGCATTGTTATTGGTCACAAGTGCTATTGGTCGCATTGTTATTGGTCACATTGTTATTGGTCACATTGTTATTGGTCACAAGTGCTATTGGTCATATTGTTATTGGTCACATTGTTATTGGTCACAAGTGCTATTGGTCACATTGTTATTGGTCGCAAGTGCTATTGGTCACATTGTTATTGGTCGCAAGTGCTATTGGTCACGTTGTTATTGGTCACATTGTTATTGGTCACAAGTGCTATTGGTCACATTGTTATTGGTCACATTGTTATTGGTTGCAAGTGCTATTGGTCACGTTGTTATTGGTCACATTGTTATTGGTCACAAGTGCTATTGGTCGCATTGTTATTGGTCACATTGTTATTGGTCACAAGTGCTATTGGTCACATTGTTATTGGTCACATTGTTATTGGTCACAAGTGCTATTGGTCACATTGTTATTGGTCACATTGTTATTGGTCACATTGTTATTGGTCACATTGTTATTGGTCACAAGTGCTATTGGTCATATTGTTATTGGTCACATTGTTATTGGTCACAAGTGCTATTGGTCACATTGTTATTGGTCACATTGTTATTGGTCACATTGTTATTGGTCACAAGTGCTATTGGTCACATTGTTATTGGTCACATTGTTATTGGTCACAAGTGCTATTGGTCACATTGTTATTGGTCACATTGTTATAGGTCGCAAGTGCTATTGGTCACGTTGTTATTGGTCACATTGTTATTGGTCACAAGTGCTATTGGTCGCATTGTTATTGGTCGCAAGTGCTATTGGTCACATTGTTATTGGTCACAAGTGCTATTGGTCACATTGTTATTGGTCACATTGTTATTGGTCGCAAGTGCTATTGGTCGCATTGTTATTGGTCACAAGTGCTATTGGTCGCATTGTTATTGGTCACATTGTTATTGGTCACATTGTTATTGGTCACATTGTTATTGGTCGCAAGTGCTATTGGTCACGTTGTTATTGGTCACATTGTTATTGGTCACAAGTGCTATTGGTCGCATTGTTATTGGTCACAAGTGCTATTGGTCGCATTGTTATTGGTCGCAAGTGCTATTGGTCACAATGTTATTGGTCACATTGTTATTGGTCACAAGTGCTATTGGTCACATTGTTATTGGTCGCAAGTGCTATTGGTCACATTGTTATTGGTCGCTAGTGCTATTGGTCACATTGTTATTGGTCGCAAGTGCTATTGGTCACGTTGTTAATGGTCACATTGTTATTGGTCGCAAGTGCTATTGGTCACATTGTTATTGGTCGCAAGTGCTATTGGTCACATTGTTATTGGTCACAAGTGCTATTGGTCACATTGTTATTGGTCACATTGTTATTGGTCGCAAGTGCTATTGGTCACGTTGTTATTGGTCACATTGTTATTGGTCACAAGTGCTATTGGTCGCATTGTTATTGGTCACATTGTTATTGGTCGCAAGTGCTATTGGTCACGTTGTTATTGGTCACATTGTTATTGGTCACAAGTGCTATTGGTCGCATTGTTATTGGTCACATTGTTATTGGTCACAAGTGCTATAGGTCACATTGTTATTGGTCACATTGTTATTGGTCACAAGTGCTATTGGTCACATTGTTATTGGTCACATTGTTATTGGTCACATTGTTATTGGTCACATTGTTATTGGTCACATTGTTATTGGTCACAAGTGCTATTGGTCACATTGTTATTGGTCACATTGTTATTGGTCACATTGTTATTGGTCACAAGTGCTATTGGTCATATTGTTATTGGTCACATTGTTATTGGTCACAAGTGCTATTGGTCACATTGTTATTGGTCACATTGTTATTGGTCACAAGTGCTATTGGTCACATTGTTATTGGTCGCTAGTGCTATTGGTCACATTGTTATTGGTCGCAAGTGCTATTGGTCACGTTGTTAATGGTCACATTGTTATTGGTCGCAAGTGCTATTGGTCACATTGTTATTGGTCGCAAGTGCTATTGGTCACATTGTTATTGGTCACAAGTGCTATTGGTCACATTGTTATTGGTCACATTGTTATTGGTCGCAAGTGCTATTGGTCACGTTGTTATTGGTCACATTGTTATTGGTCACAAGTGCTATTGGTCATATTGTTATTGGTCGCAAGTGCTATTGGTCACATTGTTATTGGTCACAAGTGCTATTGGTCACATTGTTATTGGTCACATTGTTATTGGTCGCAAGTGCTATTGGTCACGTTGTTATTGGTCACATTGTTATTGGTCACAAGTGCTATTGGTCGCATTGTTATTGGTCACATTGTTATTGGTCACAAGTGCTATAGGTCACATTGTTATTGGTCACATTGTTATTGGTCACAAGTGCTATTGGTCACATTGTTATTGGTCACATTGTTATTGGTCACATTGTTATTGGTCACAAGTGCTATTGGTCACATTGTTATTGGTCACATTGTTATTGGTCACATTGTTATTGGTCACAAGTGCTATTGGTCACATTGTTATTGGTCACATTGTTATTGGTCGCAAGTGCTATTGGTCACATTGTTATTGGTCACATTGTTATTTGTCACATTGTTATTGGTCACAAGTGCTATTGGTCACATTGTTATTGGTCGCAAGTGCTATTGGTCACGTTGTTATTGGTCACATTGTTATTGGTCACAAGTGCTATTGGTCGCATTGTTATTGGTCACATTGTTATTGGTCACAAGTGCTATTGGTCACATTGTTATTGGTCACATTGTTATTGGTCACAGGTGCTATTGGTCACATTGTTATTGGTCACATTGTTATTGGTCACAAGTGCTATTGGTCATATTGTTATTCGTCACATTGTTATTGGTCACAAGTGCTATTGGTCACATAGTTATTGGTCACATTGTTATTGGTCACATTGTTATTGGTCGCAAGTGCTATTGGTCACATTGTTATTGGTCACATTGTTATTGGTCGCAAGTGCTATTGGTCACATTGTTATTGGTCACAGTGTTATTGGTCGCAAGTGCTATTGGTCACATTGTTATTGGTCGCAAATGCTATTGGTCTTATCTTATTAATATGATCAAACTTCAGAATTTTTTCCCATGTTTAGATCAATTATATTCACTTATATTTATAAAGATAAGAGTAACAATTTATGCAAAAAATTCTTCAATTTTTACAAACATTGCAAACGCCTCATATTTTTGACAAATTAAGGTTTTTTGTATATAAATTTTAAGTACATCTGAACTTGTATATTGATTACTTATCTGGATTCATAAGCTCATTCAATCTGAGAAAGTTATAAGTAATTGATGACATTCATAATTTGAGGTTTAGTTCCAAATCCAAGTGTCCTTATGTACTAAGCTACACACTATAATATGTTTTAGAGCTATGGGAATAAGTTGATAGAAATTGAAAACGAGAGGAATAATAAAAAATGCAATTTAAAACATACTTTCTGAAATCAATTTATTGATTATTTATTTAGTTTCACGCCATATCCCTTACGGGGTAGCCAGAGACGACGGAGCGCCAAACGCTACGGTCCCTGCATATCTCTTCATACATGCCCTCCGAGGGGTCCTCATGCTTTTCACGTGACCTTCCTCCAGTATCATAGATACTGTGTTTTCGAAGGTCACTCGAGGCCTCTCCCTGTCTCTCTTACCGCTCACTTTTCCTATATAAATCTTTTTTACCATTCTTTCATCACTCATTCGTTCGACGTGCCCAAACCACCCGAACACGTTCTTATTTATTCTCACCGTGACATCTTCGCTAGTACCTGCCATTCTGTGGATCTCTTCATTGCGGATTCGATCAGCTAGACTGACTCTGCATATTCTGCGAAGAGATCGCATCTCCACAGCATTCATCTTTCTTAAATTCTTCTTCCGTGCTTCCCACGTTTGGCTGCCGTATAACAGTGTCGGTAGCAAAACTGCATTGTGTACAGCCAAACGTGCAGCTATGCTGACGTTTTGCCGTCTCAACAATGCAGTCAAAGCACCGTTGACTCTGTTACCGGCAGCAATACGCCTTTCCACATCCATTTCGTATCTTCCGTCTCTGCTAAACATATTTCCCAAATATACCACTTCATTCACTTGTTCTATTATCTTACCATTCACGTTGATCTTACATTCTGTTCTTTCTTCATTTCTTTCAAATATCAGAACCTTCGTCTTATCTACATTCAGATTTGGACCATTAATTTCACACCCATCTTTCAGAGTGGTGACCAATGCCTGCAAATTGCATTCTGATGATGCAATGATGCAATGATTGGATGTCAAACCAGGGCGACATGCCAGCTCTTACTCGCACACAAGCTTCGTGTTTTCCCGGAAGTTGTTCGTCAACTTTTTATCCCTTTCTCTCTCCGAATTTTCACGCTTCATCTTTATAAGTGCTTTCGTTTTGTGCTTTTGCAGCTTTTACATTCTTTTTCTTATCTCTCTCATACTTTTAACCTTACCAAAGGCTTTATAATCCAGCCATGCTTTCTTCTTTAACTCTACAGCTTCTTTCACTTGATCATCCCACCATTCATCGCGCTTCTTATTAAAACCTCTTTTCCTCTTACCACATACTTCTGTCGCTACTTTCACCATACCATTCCTAAGGTTCTGCCAGCATACTTAAACACTTCTATTTCCAGAATCACAGCTTTCAAGCTTCTTGGAAACCCTTTCTTCATATTCCACCCTGATCGGTGGATCTTGAAGCTTCTAGCTTCTTATGCGATAATTCGACGCCAAACTTGGACACGTCGTGCGGCTGCGCAAACCTGCAAACAGACCTGTTATTCCAGCAACGACTAGATAATGGTCCGTTTGAAGATTAGAACCCCTGAACACTCGCGTGTCCATAACTTGACTTCGAGTACGCTGATCCACTAGGAATAAATCAATCATACTTATTTCTTCCGCTCGCTCCCATGTGTACATGTGAATTTGTTTGTGATTAAACATTGTGTTTGCCACAAACAAATTTCTCTGCTTACAAAATTCCAAAATAAACTTTCCAGACACATTTACTCTTTTATCACCGTACTTGCCTAGCACGCTTTCATAACCACTTCGCGCGTTGCCAACCCATCCATTAATATCTCCACATACTATCAACTTCTTATTACCTTTGACACTACTTAGAACATCCCTGACACTCTCTCAAAACTCCTCGAGCTCGCTCATTTGAGCTGAGGATACTTGCGCATACACGGCTAACAAGAATACTCTTGTTATTCCCAGCTTAAAGCGAACCCAAAGAAGCCTCGGGTTGATCGCCTTGTATTCTACCATTGCATTAACCATTCGAGAGGACAATAATAACCTTGGCAACCTCGCTCACCCTCTGGAACCCCAGCCCAGAAAACGACCCAGTTGCCAGGCAAATCGGTCGTATCATTGCCTTTTCGCTTGGTCTCAGACACACAAATAATATCCACATCTTTGTCATCCATTAATCTAATAATTGATTCATCTTCTGTTCCATACCTCCTCTTACATTCCACGTAGCTATTTGTAGCTACGTCCTCCACCTTCCGCCGATTGGAACATGGCGTGTCGGTTGGCGGTTCCCAACGCCGCATTTTTATCAGTTAAAATAGTCATATTCTTGTCGTTGGAAATAGACACAAATTGTGTTTATTGTATTTTAAAAGGAAATAATAACTATTGTTTATCTTGCCGGGAAATATAGTATTATTATAGACAACTAATTATAAAGACGTGGTTATTTACGTTAGTAACATAACTATAGCGTAGGGCAGGATTTTTGTACGCGGCTTCGCCTACGGAAACTGTCTTTGAACATTAGTATAGATTAAACATTTTAAATACCATTTCCGGTATTTATCCAAATAAATCAAATATTATAACATCATATAATATGTATCAAAATACGCCCTCCTTCCACACACTAGATACACTAGACACTTTCATTTGACGTACACAATTGATTACTAGTATTAATTCCAAATGGAAAAGATAAATAAGAATAGCGTAATAATTATTAAAGTCATAATATAAATACAGTATTGATTATAAAATTTATTCCTTTGCAATAATTTATTGAACTATGTAATTAAATAGCACACTCAAGTTGTTTCAATAAGAATTAGAATTATAAAAACATGCAACAACAAAATTTTGAATACTAGCCGTTGACCAGGATTCTATTCGATAGAGTTAGTAGGATTTATATACAATTACTTAGAACTTATTTAAAATGCTTATAAGAGAAATATGATTATTGAAAATTGTCACTAATTACGATGTTTTAAATATTCGACATATACATTTGAATGTATTGTAGAAATACCTTTATTCAAAGTTTTATTTGTAATGTAATGTTATCAAAAATTTAACATTAGTTCCTCTTGTCGTAGGTAAATTAATAAAAAAAATTCTTAGACTTGAGTTTAAGAAATTTAAAATCAAAAAATGTCTTCTTTTTGACTAGAAGAATGTCATTTTTTTTTAGGTTACGTTATGGATTAATTCATTTATATATTAAGCTACAATTAATTTACGACAGAACAGAACTTTAAAATATATATTCAACTTTTATTTGAAGGGAGATAACGATTTTTATTCTTATTACAAATTGGCATACATTGCACTTGTTAGATTATTTGAAACTACAAATGAAACTGGCTGAATACTAAGGAAAATTTATTAAACAAGCTGTTTTACACTGTCTAATAAATATATCGTGTATATTGAAATCTATAGTAGATTTCAATATACACAAAGTAACAACATCAAATTAAAATTTTATAAACAATAGATGGAATACTTAGATTATCAGTTCAATACGGATGTTCTTAAAAATCAAATAGGGGCTGGTAGCCGTATTTATACTAATTAAACAGTTACAAGCTCCAGCCGCCTTTATGGTAATTGTTCATAATCATAGCTTTAATCATTTTAATAAGTTAAGTACAAAAAAAAATGGTACTATGAAGATTAATAATTTCCTTAATGTACTTGTAGCAACCATATTTCACACATTTATGTTTAACATATTTAAGTATATAAACATAATAATTTAATATCATAAAGATAATAGTATAATATGTTTAGCAATAACAATTGATCCAAGTAAATGTAAATTCTAAAATGTAATTAATACAATAATACTACACTTTAATACAATATTACGTATTTTTAATTAGAATTAATTAGTTATATAAACAATTATATTATTAGACTACCACATACCAAAATATTATATCATGAAAACTTTCATCACACATAACTATATGTAGGTATCAAATAATACATTTAATATACGGCCATACTGACAGCTCTTCGTCCCTCAATTAGCTTTTATATTTATTTACTGAATTTGAAACACATCATATTATATAAAACCTAAAAAATAAGTAATTTGTATTACATTTCAATATATTTGTTTATTATGTATTTCATCGTTTATTGTAGTTATTGTTATATAATTACTTAACTTTAATTCACACTACTTTGACGTTGATATAATTTCCAGATAGTACTAGTACGAGTTGATTCTAAAAAATATTGAATTATTAATTTGTGATTTATTAGAAGGTACATAAAAGATGTCCAGGCTACTTTTACGATATTAATAAATAATAGGATAATTGAATCATATTGAAAGGCCATAAGCATACATCTGTAATAAAATAATAAAAGTAAGTTAATTTAAATGTATTGCGATTGTATCAGAATTTATGAATAAATAGTGTACTAGTTATTATGTTGTCGAATATGAGATAATATTAATTAAATAAATGTTTTCATAATTAGGTATTCATAATATTTGGAGATTGAAATATTATTTACACTTATAATAGTATCCAAATGTTGTAACACTTGAGCGGTCAATATATAATTATATACATACATATAATTGTATACACGTATGATAAATTCGTCAAAAGAGCTTTGGGTTGCATGTTAGGTAAAGTTTGAGGCAACAAAACTGTGTAACAATTTTTTTCTAGCAAATTTATTGTCCATTTTCATTAATCAGATTAGATTAGTTATCAAAAAAGTTTGCTATCCCCAAAACTCTCTAAAAATATACACGTACGTACTAACGCCTACGTCTACTCCGTGTTTAAACTCATCTTTTTCTATATTTTATCATTAATACTATCACTTATCTCTTAGTATCTAAAGAGGTGGAAACTGTAGGTTTAAAACAAAGTGACTTTTTAGTTACAGGGTTCATTCAGATTTATAAATTGTTACCTATATCCATACTTATAATTTTCTGCACTAAATATTATTTTTTAAGAAAATAATCTTCTTAATCAAAACATAAAATAATGTAATTTGATGGATTTTGTGATTGATTCTACCTCTTTTTTTATGGAAGAGGAGGACAAACCAGCTGGCGGGTCACAGATGATTTGTGATCCCCGCCGCCCATGAACTCTAGCAACATCGGAGGATTTACAGGAGCGTTGCCAGCCTAGGAGGTGAGAGTAAACGCCTTTTTTGAAGGTACATGGAAATGCTAATAGCTAATTCGATTCTCACATGGGACAGTTGTTAGTTTTGTTCCTTATTTATAAAATCCTCTACTAGAGACTTGCATTATTTAGTCGAGAGAGGGACTTTTTATTGCCTGAGAATGGCACTTACAAAATTTATATAATTTTAAGTATCTTCTGAAAGAAAAAAGTTTTAAAGACTAAAACAACTTATCAATTTGTACTAAAACAAAACCGTTAGAGTGTCCAATACTAATTTCTAATACCTACAATGCGAATTATTTTTATTGCGAACAGAAAAGTGTACATCGTTTAGAAGCTACAATAAATTAAACTTCAAGTTTCGAATTATGTTTGGAGTACACAGATATAAATACATTCAACTATCTATTTATATATATAAATAAAAAAATATACACAATATTAAATCGAATCGTTATCAACATTTATTGTTTTATAGGATTTAAATAAATCTAATAATATAAAGCTACACACAAAAAAAAAGTTGAAAGTTAAAGTTAATATAGATAGAAAATGAAAAGTTAAATTTATTTCCTGAAACCAATTCCTGTGCGGCTTAAAATTAAAAGAATGTTGTTTTAACTGGAGTTGCAAGTTAAATTAGATAAATATATAAGTTTTCGTTCCGAGAACTACTAGCAACCGCGAACCGCGTGTTCAATAAATTAGAAATTTAATTAAAGTATTTACTGTTACAACTTTATGATATATGTGTTGTAAGTACGAGTATCCGAATGTATTAATATCCTATTAACGCTATCACGTTAAACGAGGACACAAGTTCGGTTTTATTATTATTTTAAATTTAGTAATGAAATAGTCTACTTCACTACTAAGAAATGTAAATTTTATTAAACTAATTAATTGTTTTTTTTATATGAAAAACCCAAAGAAATTCGATAGATTTGCATATTTCTTCATCAAAATATTAAAAATCAAAGAGAATACTTTATATACACATATTATTGTTCTTATACCTATCTGTTCTTCAACATATATCTAAATGTTTTATATTATGCTAAATTATTACGTATATATGTATGTTTGTAGGTAGTGTATAGTTAAAGTTAGGGTAGGTTTCTATTTGGATAAATAAAAACTTCGTATTAGAGGACTTTACGTTAAAAACTGAATTTCTCTTTCACGAACTGCCTTTATAGAAAAGTAAAACAAACACCTAGACTCAAAATACAATGTTACTGTAATCCTACTGAAAAAAGCTGTTAAGGATGACATATTTTATTTATATTGTTTATCGACTTGGTGCTACTTATTGCTAGTAAATAAAATTTATCAATTACTTTCTAAAATTGGACTCTAATATTATAAAAACCAATAGGAATATGGTACTAATAAGGTACTTAATAGACTTTACCATAGATATAAAGAAGGTTTTACGTAGCACTAAATATCATAAATATAATATATATAAATAAGATAAGGTAAGCCTTTTTTTACGATTTTGTTGATTATTATTTTTGAACATTACTTAACTTCATTTTTGAGGTTTAAGCTTGTTTTAAACTAAAACCACAGTTATCAATTATTACATAAGTCAATTAATTTGTTAATTTCCAAACAACAATTTACGTTTTCAACTCATTAAGTTCAAGAAATGACTTTAGATAGGAACTAAACGTTTAAATTCTTATGATTTTAAAGGGTTAGAATTAACATATACTATATCTATTGTATTGTATGTTTTGTTTATTATTTCTGTCACCATAAAATATAATACACAAACACAAGAAAACATCTAAAATGTATGGGACGGCCTTATTGCATAATGGCGATTTCTTCCAAGCAACCTTAGAAAAAAAATGTACTGGTTACATATTATACATATGTATTAAAAGTTGTTTAGATTTTTCCTTGTTATTTGTATAAGTGAAAAACTAAAAATCTGAATGTTATAGGTAATAAAATCTTATTTCATAGAATTGCAACTTGTTCCTTGTCTTTGGTATCCCTAAACATTATATAGGCTTAGTGTGTGAGTATGAAATGTCTATAATTCCATAAGTACTTATTTATATTGTGATCAAATAAATGAATACATGTTTAACACAATATCAACTATAATTTATGATAAAGTTTCATAGTGCAATTTTTGTATTGATTAATTATATAAAAACATTATATAAAATTAAAAAATACACTGAACTTAAATTGCTTGTGAAGTTAATATTTTATTATTTTAATTTTATCTTTGGTGTGATTTAATGCTTTAGATCTAAATATTTCCTCTGTCGTTAATTTATGGTGTAATATAGTAATGATTATGTTCACGAAGTAAATATCATATGTATTTTGTATTTTAACTTTAATGATCCATGAGTACTGATATTGAATCGACTGTGCTGACTGACTAACTAGTTTTAAATTATATTTTTCAACGTAATTTTAGTTTTTCTTATTATATAATAGAGTCTAATAAAATAAGACAAGTCCGATTACGAGAAGATCAGTATAGCTGAACCCGCGGTCACTTTCAATTTCAATTTTTGTTTGTTTGAGGCCTCCAATCTTAAAGACATTGTAGGCTGTTAATGGCTGTGTAATAAGATCGATAACAATACAGTCAAAAATACTTACTCTATAATAATAAGAACGTAACGTTTTAATTGAGAGTAACAGCAGTTTAGCTCATATGATTCAAACAGACATTTCACTGTAGATACTTGAAGTATCTATGTCAAGTTTATAACTATATGAATCCACACAAAAGGGATCCGATGAGTGCTCTAACAGCTTTCACTTACAACTACCTGCTTTAACTAACCTTCATTTTGAAGTTCCAATAAAGTTAACATAATGTAGCTTTAATACAATACGTGAATTTGCTTTGAAATGCAATTGCAATTTTACCATGCATAGAATTTAAACACTAAATTCTTCTGTATTTAAAATATTATGTTTTACAGTATAATATTTGTTACAAGGTAATTTAGTAATTAACAAATTTCAAAACGAAAGTACAGTTCCATTTTCAACTTTATTATAAGTATGAGTATATATATATATATATATATATATATATATATATATATATATACCTTACTTATTTTATTTATATTAAATATCGTAGTAAAATAATTATAGCACTAAAGGTGCAAAATTTAATGAATTTCGTTATCAAGAAGGCAAAACGAATTCGTTTTAAGCAAAATTGTATGGTAAATATCTTTATGTTTGCAGACCAAAGACAATCAAGTCAAAATTGATCAATAATATGGAAGAAGTTGTTAATTCCATTGTGTATATATTATAATTTTTCCGGGTATTGCTACATTAAACAACACATACTATGTAGTCTCCCATTTTTTTTAATTAAATTTTCTAGTTTATACATGATTTATAAAATCTTACTAAATATCCTAGAAGCAATATAGCATAGCTATCATTAAAACAATTCAAAACAAATATTAATTACATAACATCACAAATATCTGCACACTTAGCTACATAAAATCATGAATACGATTGTCACTATTTGAGTCCCGTATGGATAATTTTCAAAAAGAACTTGCACTTTCTCAATCTTCGAAAACTTCTGGCACTTGTAAGGACTTCCCGGACTTGCGACTGAATACTCCGTATTCAAGAATCTTTTTTGGAAAATCTTATCTATGTTGCGGCAGCAGTGGTAATTATTGTTAGGAGGATTTGATAAGCACGACTGTAAAATAAAATTCATCTTTTACATGGTCTGTAAGAAACGACTGATGAGGAGACAGAATCTATAATAGAGTCGATCGCATGAAACTCCCAAGTTTAGTAATAGAGAATAGTGATATCTGTGATAGACTCGGCACTTAAAAAGACAAACCACGCCCTATATTAGTAAAATTTATTTACTGGATATATTTTTTATTGATCAGAAACATAAACAATCTTCCAGAAGTCTTCTTGCTTTTAAGGTAACTATTGCTACTAGTCCGACAAGATCATCCTTGACAAGGTGTCTTCTTCGTCACGTGTGTATTTTTTTTGGGATTTTTATTTACATAACACAAAACGTGAGAATCATTATCAAGCATCATTATTTCGTTAGCAAGTGGTATAAGAACTCATAACAGTCATTGAGAATAATTCTTTTTTCGATACTCGTATCTATTATAGTATTATATTCTTGTCGAACATAACATATCGTTTGCTCGTATTGGGCTGGCTTGCCCGGGGTAGGACCACCTTCTCTCTTTCTCAGTTTATCGGATTTGATGAAGTCGGAGAACCCCTCCCCGAGTAAAAGCGTTAGAATAATTCCCGGATTTTGCTCGAGAAAAGGTGATCAAAATTGGGCAAAAGTATTCATGATTAATGTTTATATTTATTGAGCTGAGCGAAGCGAAGCTCTTTACTGGTCATATCGCAAAAAATGCGAACTCTCTGTTCTTAAAAACTATTCGAGCTACGTTAACGAAACTCGCTACAACGATTGCGAGCATAAGGTGCTAAGCATATATTTAATTTTTTTTAAAATCGTAAATCTAAATTCAGTATAATTGACTAATTCACTTTAGGACAATTTACGTGCTAGCTCAGAAACTACGCATTCCACAGTTTTGAAACTCGGCATGGAGTTTGATGCCACATTGCTTTATGCCTGTGAAAAATTTCGGATAATTTCGATCGACAGATCTTGAACAATTGACAGAACTAATTTAGTTCGATTAGTGACTCACCAGCGCGCGCCTGCTCGATGCACGAGTTACGAGTGGATTGAAATCTAAGAAAGTTTGTAACTACTCTCATACATAGCATAACTGACTATAAATTCGTCAGAATGCAGTTCACATTGAGCTCGAAGCACACTAAAAGAATGGTAAGTTTGCAAATGACGGAAAAAAAGTTTCAATTCACCAGAAAATTGTTGTTAGACTTATCATATGGAACGTCTCATACCGGCGCGCGCCTCAAGTTAAAAGAATAGTAAAATAGAAGGAACAACTGAACGAACGCTTCAGTTGCGTGTGAGGCTTCGAACAGGCAAGGTTTCGTCCGAATATTTTTTTTCAAGTTAGTTAGTTAGCACGTGACCTGAGCAAAAGTTAGCTCAGCTCACGACCCCGCTTGCGTGACCAAGTAGCTAACATCTTTATAACCAATAGTGTTCTATATTTTAACAAATTGTAAATGCATATACTCATATCCAAGGTCGTTACCGTTCTTGTGAATTCTCGGATGTTGAAAGATTTCTTGGGCGGCGGTGATCACACATCCACGGTGACCCGCAAGCTCGTTTGCCTCCTCTAACACGAAAAAAAAAGCAAAGTATTTGTGTCATCTTAAGCAACATGAGCCATTCTCATCTGAAACACTTCTTTAGGGTTCTAAAAGAAGTACTGTTAATTTTAGTATTAACTGTTAAGAAAACAAAATGCACGCAGTTTAAACTTCCTAATGTAAAAAGTCAAAATTGTAGCTTGCTTCTTAACATTGAAATGTTAGAACTAACTTACTCAACAAATTTCTTAGAAAAGTTAGACAATTAACAGACGTCGACGAGTTGTTTATTTTAGTTATTTTAATAGTAATTGTTCTCACGGTATTTTATTATGGTGCAGTGCTGCCGAAATTAATTCCATATTTATTTTACAAAAATGAGCTGATCGGGCTATATATAACTTAAAAGCTAGAGATTTCTTTTTTTTAGTTACTTGTTTACTAATTATTTTCATGTCACAAATAGTATATGCGAATGAGTAAAACATTACGCTCAAAGTGTGTGATACGTTGTCAAACGAACTAACGCTGTACTACATTCCATGTATTCATTTAAACAAAACAAAAATAATCGACAGTTCTCTATATTATTTCTCGCTTTGAAATAATATATATTTGTCGTAGTACTTACTTTAGCTTATTTATAATATATACTCCTATTTTGTATTTAGAATTAGAACTAAAATATAATATATTTGTTAAGCTTTCAGCTATATTAAATTATAATATATGTATGTATGTGTTTATTTGAAAAATAACTTACTTATTTTTTGTGATAAAATGACACATTCATCATGAGCTTTTTCATGAGCTATATATAAATATATTCAATATTCTATATATATATATATATATATATATATATATATATATATATGTATATACCTAAAAGCAAACGAGAACTTGAATCACCAACCATGTACAAATTATTAAAAATTATTAAATAATGAATACATGAATATCCCAACATTATTTAAGAAATATACCTTTTTAGTGTTCAGTAAAATACATATGTTTTAAACACGTTATGTAAACCTAAAAATACTTGAGAATATATATTTTTGCTTACGAACTATATGACAACGTTTAAAATTTATACAGTGTGGCGTAATGCCACTATGATAAAAATAATTAATTCTTATTACAGAATATTTCTATTGTTCTTCGCTCACTCCCTCTATGCTTTAATTATAGTATTTGTGATTTTTGTATATTTGTGCATAATAAACAATATCCGTGGAAATAACTGTTTCGCTGGACTATTCCTACCTATCTCAAAATCTAACGTAGGGTACAACCACAACACCACAACTACAATAGTAATGGTACCGTAGCAAGTTTTTTATACTTTTTATACATTTTCTTTTCTTAACACTTTTGCTAAAATGAAAAGTAAGTTCATAAACTGATATCTCATATATTTACATGTCATATAATAACTTACACGTAATATAATTTTGTAGTTTAATATGTTTTCATAATGGTGTTCAGAGGATAGCCGTGGTACTATACTAGGTTATGGGAAGTTTATGATCTCTTATTATTATTAAATTATTTTGTATTTTGTTATAAAAGTTTTTTTAATTTATGGACGATAATGTTTGAAAGACTGTAAATAAAAATTAATACAAATTTTTTGTTTTATATTTTAAGAGCCTGTTATTGTTGTTTAACTTTCAATAGTTAGGTTTTAGTTTTATTTAAATTATTAATCCTTAGAACATGTATTTTTATTATTTATATATGTATCTTAAGTGGGTTTAGTGCAAAAGTATGTTGGCACATCTGATTTATAATTTTAAAAATTATTAAATAACTTTCATCCGCAGCTTCGCAGGCGATAAGTTCAATATTAGTATGTAAATTCATTATTAATTTATTTGCTCCAACCTGTTTCTCTGTGTTCCTGGTATTGGATTCGATTTATCTTTTGTTTCTTAATTACTTATCTAAACTGACTTGTAACATTAAATAGTAAAATAGTATAGTAATAGTATTTCAAAGCACAATTTGCATATTGCATAAAGCTACAGTATGTTAACTTTCTACACAAACTTCAACATGTAAGTAAGTTAAAACAGGTTGTAGTAATTTAATGCAATTGGAGGAATATTCTATCGGATACAATAGTGTAGAGATAGATAGATCTTTGTGTTGATTCAATCAGTTAAAAAGGCGACATACGTACTTAAAATACTTATAATGTAATTTATCTTTTAATAAATGTAATTTACAAGTCAAACCGCTGCTACCCATTGAACCCATTCTCTATTAAGATGATGTTACGTTTTAGGAGTAATTAATCTAAACTCATTCCACGGTAGATATATGTTCTGCTAATAATATTGTAGATTTTTGTTTTTATTCTTAAAGGCTGCAGTTGTGTTTTTAGAGGCAGGTCAATTGATTACACATGAATTACGTTAGCTACAGACGTAGAGACGTAGAGTCAGAAAAAAACAAAACTATTTTAAACTAATTTTAATAAAAAAAATAATACTATAATAATAGTATACAAATTGTATGTATTCTTTAAGAGTTAATATATAAATCTCAAATGTTCTGTCGTCCGTTAATTTAGGTGATATATTAAAAAACAATATACAAAGGAAGGTGAAATATTTATTTATATTTGTCCTGAAATAATCAGACCTAAAACCATACTACTATAAATCAATGACCTAAGGTAACAAACTATTCATAATAACTGTTAATTACCTGTCTATTTACTCGTATATATCATCCTGAACAACCAAACTACAAACTTACGAGTATACATAAAGAATCTTTACATTACATAATAAATTATTATCATTACATAAAGAATATAAAAGATTAAAAAAAACATATTTGCAAGAAGTATTAATTAGTATACATAAAAAAAGCTTTAAACCAATATTACGACAGTAACAACTCTGGTTTCCATTTACCATAAGCCACAAATTAAACTTTCTTAAAACTTATGCGAATTTAGTTATTTCCTCAAGTAATTTAAGTAAATTATGTTTTGTACTTGTATGCAATATGGATGTGTGTATTAAATAATTAAAAACTATGCCCTGTACTTTGCAACTATCTGAAATATTATTTACTTGGGTTGTTTAAAACTAAAATTGTATAGAAATTTTAAATATTTACCTGTCTTCTCTTTCCTGTCGTTTCTCCATTACCACAAGCAAAAAGTTATATTTTTTAACAAAGCTTAATCAAGTTTTATGCACGAGAAATGACTTTAAAAATACATTTAAAATATAATTGATTTTAATTATATTATAAAAGAACCAATCACTTAGGCTACCTTAAAGAGACTAATTTAAATTTAATACAATATATTAAATACTAGTGAGTCCAATATTAAAATATGAGCGTGCAAACATTGCTAAAATATGCTATATTTTTAATAAAAAAGACTTCGTGCTTTTAAAGTCCATTGCAACAAATTTGTATCTTTCTTATATTTGTATATCTTATCATCGTTGTTATTTTTTTAGAAATAGCTAACAATCCGTAAGTAAAACCTTTTTTCTCTCATTCTAGGTCATAATATTTTATTTATTTGAACAGGATGCGGAAATATATTACCATATTCAAAACGTGGTGGAGTTGAATACAAATACCCTGCCCGATGGTACTACCGTAACTTTATATAGAAAAATAGAAAAATTAGGGGTTATAGTACATTACATATCTTCATTACATATCGTTATAGAAATTATAGGTAAATATCAGGTTTTTTTTGGTTACATTTGATTTGAAAGTCGTTACATAAAAACAATGCAAAAAACGAACTGACAAAGTTTAAGATTGCACAAGTTACCAAAAAAAAAATATAACAGGCATATTTATATATAGAATCTGACAGGTAAATGAATGCCGACGGTATTTAAAAGCTTCCAATAATAAAAAAGTTTCTATGTCCTTGTCGAGGAATCCTTTCAAGTCGATAACTACTCGGGAAACTTAAAAGTGCGCACGAACTTTTACCACATTTTTTATTGACTTTAATACGAAGAAAATGCTAGGAATTGATAAAAACTTTAATACTAACTCAAAATACAACCTAATAATCATAATAGTAACGGATATTATTTCTTTTACTGAATTGTTAAATGTTGAACTTGAAATTCAATAGACAAAATAAGCATGTGTTATAAGTTACAAAAATTAAAATATTAAATATTACTTATCCTAACATTTAATTATAAATATTAACCTTTGTGTATCTCTCCTCAAGGATGGTATTGCATATTTCCATATAATCTAATCGCCAGGTCTGTATAGCGGGTATATTATATAATATATACAAGTTTATTTCTAGACATATTTTAGAAAATGAACCTTTTCCAAAATCTCCAAAACTATAATTTAATATAAGACGACTTGTATGCACGTGGTTTTGAGAATAAAGTGTGTGTTCAAAAATTTAATACATTAGGACACTTTACAAATTAATTAATTTTTCACTGGACGAATATGATGAATTGTTCGACAAGTTACTAATACTTTATATTTTATTTAAAACAATCATTGTGTATATGTTGTATATCCAATATACAACTTCAAATTAGTAAAAATATTAAATTGTTATTTTCCCTCAATAAGAATCTACTTGTAGTGACATTTTATGAAATTAGCAGTTTATTTACTTTGTACTTCGTAAAAACGTCTCTTTTTCATACAAAAACATAAAGGTTTTTATATTTACGTCTCAGATATAAAAATATATAAATAAAAGATGTATTTGACTTTTACCTTGATATATCATACAAAATATATATTTAATAATGACAATTTTATTGCACAAAAGGTGTTATAAAATATATAAAGCTGTCTGTAATGACTTTAGTGCACAACTGTAATAATACCAAAATGGCATTGTCAGTATCGCAGATATTTTTTTGTTAACATTTTATTATGTATATATCATGTGGGTAGATAATACTAGTATACTTGCATACAATTGCGTTTTGTATTGCGTGATGTTGATTTGACACCATACAATATAAAAAGCAATTGTTACTTACAGTTTACTGTTTCAAAATATTTAGGCTTTTAACTTTTATATTATTAAATTATATTAAGAAAACAACAAACACGCTTTGATTTATATGTTACATTTTTTTTGTTTTTAAATTGATTTTTAATAAAAAAATATTTTACCTGTGACATTATAACATACTCGTTTGTTAAGAACTGTCATTGAATTATTAGTATTATTATTATTATTTAAATTAAAATATATATTTTGTGATATTGTTTTTTTTCTCATATCTATTATTAAAATTTAGTAGAAATGCAATTGTTAGAAGGGTATCAGGATGTCATCAAATAAAGTTCTTAAAATCCAGTGAATTACAATTATTCTCATCTTTTGCATCTCAATATGACAATAGTTATGTAGATTTTGAGTTTTAAACAGGTCCTTACAATATATGGGGGCTAATAAAGATGATGGTAGAGCCTAGCTGTAGTTATTAGAATGCAGCTCGTATTTTTTTTAAATTTTTATTTTAGAGGAGGGCAAAAGAGCTCGCCGCCTTTGAACTCTTGCAACATCCGAGGATTCACAAGAGCGTTGAAGGCATTGGAAATAGGAATATATGCATTTTTTGAAGGTGCCCATGTCGTATCGATTTGGAAATACCGCCGAAGGAAGTTCGTTCCACATTCGAGTGGAACGAGGGAAAAAGTCCTTGAAAACCGCACAGTGGAAGATTGCCACGCATCCAGGTGGTATGGATGGTATTGGAGGCGATGGCGAGTTGTGCGGTGGTGAAATTCGGCGGTAGGCATCAGATTGAATAGTTCTTCGGAACACTCCCCGTTGTAAATGCGGTAGAAGACGCACAGAGATGCAACGTCTCTACGCAATGCCAAAGAGTCAGCCGTTCGCAGAGCACTGGGTTCCCGAAAATCAAACGGCTCTCTGTTGTACGCGGTCAAATGGTAGAAGCTGGTGTTGGGGTGATCCGGACCAGAGATGAAAACAGTATTCCGTGTGTGGCCGAACATGCTACTTATAGAGCTCAAGTCTTTGACCAGGTTTGAAATACTGTCTCGCTCTATTGATCACTCCCAATTTCTATGAGGCCAACTTGGCCTTACTCTCCAGATGACCACGAAACTGACAATCGCTCGAAATGTCGAGACCCAGTATTCTGATACTTGGCGAGGCAATGAGAGGAGTGCTCTCGAAGAGCAGTAATACGACTAATGGGGTTTTCTCAGTGATAAACGCGCAAATCTGTTCTTTCAATAACTGCTGCCCAACGGTGCGTAAAGTATAATAGAAGATCAACAGCTGATCGACCATGGTGAAAGCCATACTGTCGGTTGATAATAATCTCCATGGTTTTGGAGAGAAGGGAGGTAATGGCGATAGGTCTGTAGTTAGCTGGGTCCGAGCTACCTTTTTTAGGAATCGAATGGACAAGGGCACGCTTCCATGAGACTGGAACTACGCCTTTAAGGTAGGAGTACCGAAATAGACGCGTTAGTACTGGATTAAACTCAGGGGCACACGTTCGTAGCACTAATGGAGAAACGCCATCCGGCCCACTCGACTTATGAACATCCAAGTAGTAAAGAGATTGCCTGATAATTTTTTGCGGAAAAACTATTTCCGACATTGAGCTCTGGAGTTCTGACACCGCGGGATGATAGGCGGTGTTTTCCCTTGGACGTACAAAGTCGAGTTGGAGACGAAAAGAGTGCCCAAGAGATCGGCTTTCTCTTTTGCCGTATTGGGCCAGAGAGTCATTCCCCATGTGCAACGGCTGTAGGGAAGGCTGGCTAAAGTTGCCCAAAGTGGCCTTTGAAAGCGCCCAGAATATGCGCGTGCCAGCTGATCCCCAATTTTGACGACATGCTTGAACTTTGCTCTAGCGATTTGCCGTTTGAAGAATCTGGAGGCACGGGAATCATATTGGACTGATTTGACCGGGGAAGGCCCATCCTCTTACAGACGATTGACGTACACTAACCAAATTCATGTGGCTGTGTTCTGTCAATGAGTGAGAGAATCCGGAAGTCCAACTCACGTCATAGTCTATGCATGCCTCTATAGTTCCCATAGTGGTAATGCAGAAACGGATCAACTCTTGGGTCACGTCCAAGCGAAGATTGACGACCTGTTTTCACAGACTCCGGCCCAAGATCAGCTTCTACCTTTTGAATGTGTACAACGGGTAGTCATTCGAGTTGTCGGGGAGTCGATGCTCTGCTAACGGCTGGACTCTTTGGACTTGCGTAGAGACGTGGCTTCTCTGTGCGTCTTCTACCGCGTTTGTAACGGGGAGTGTTCCGAAAAGCTATTGGATCTGATGGCATCCGTCGACTTTTATCACTGCACAGCATGTCATCGCCTCCATTACCATCCTTACCACCCAGAGGCGTCGCGATTTTCCATTGTGCATTTTCAAGGACTTTTTTTCTACGTACCTCTCGAACATGGAACGAACTTCCTTCTGCGGCACTTCTAGACGGATACCACATGAGTACATCAAAAAAATTATATTCTCCTAGTGTCAAGGCAGCGTTCTTGTGAATAGCTAGGATGTTGCAAGAGTTCATGGGTGGCGGCGATCACATATCATCGGCGACCCGCAAGCTCGTTTAACTTCCTCTAACATAAAAAACACAAATATTCGTTTTAAATTTAATTTTCAAAAATCTCAAAACTTACTAAATGTTAAGTTATAATTGAAAGTGCTCAAAAGGTACAGCAGTACATACATTAAAACTTAAATATGTATTTCATTAAGTTAACCAAATTAACTTAAATTTATTTATACATTCATCATTCATGTGTTTATTTATTTATTTATTTTATTTGAAAGAAATGAAGAAAGAATGTAAGATCAACGTGAATGGTAAGATAATAGGACAAGTGAATGAAGCGGTATATTTGGGAAGTATGTTTAACAGAGGCGGAAGATACGAAATGGATGTGGAAAGGCGTATTGCTGCCGGTAACAGAGTCAACGGTGCTTTGGCTGCATCGTTCAGACGGCGAAACGTCAGCATAGCTGCACGATTGGCTGTACACAATGCAGTTTTGCCACCGACGCTGTTCTACGGCAGCCAAACGTGGGTAAAACAGAAGAAGAATGTAAGAAAGATGAATGCTGTGGAGATGCGATCTCTTCGCCGAATGTGCGGAGTCAGTTTAGCTGCCCGAATCTGCAATGAAGAGATCCACAGAACGGCAGGTACTAGCGATGATGTCACGGTGAGAATGAAAAAGAACGTGCTCAGGTGGATAGTGATGATGGTAAAAAAGATTTATAAAGGAAAAGTGAGCGGTAAGAAAAATAGGGGGAGGCCTCGAGTGACCTTCTAAAACACAGTAGCTATGATACTGGAGGAAGGTCACGTAAAAAGCATCAGGACCCACGGAGGGCATGTATGAAGAGGTTAATGTCTGTGGTCGAGGCGAAAGAGGTATGCAGGAACCGTAGCGCTCCGTTGTCTCTGGCTACCCTGCAAGGGATATAACGTGAAGCTAAGTAAGTATTCATGTATTAATCACTTTTCTCTAAAATAAGTTGTTGTTTGTCAAGTGTGTAATCTAATCGTTACTTCACTTTCAAATATGAAGGAACATTTCCATTAGCAGGCCATGATAACGAATTTCGTCAATATCATTTCATTTGTTTTAGTTCATTCATTCTGTTTAATAAAAATATTTTTCTAAATTTTCAGAACAAATACAACTGTAAAGTTATACAAAACATAAAAGACAATATTTTTCAAAATGCAAATGTCATCCACCAAGTTATATTCGAACTGGTGTTATATTAGACTTTCTAGCTTAGTGATATTAGTGAATCAACCACAAAATTTTACGAGCTCTCAGAAAATTCAATCGCTTGGACTACAGAAGGACATTCTAAGCACGTTCGCCGAGTAAGAGATTGGCCCGGAATATTAGTTCAGAGCTACAGATATTATCTAGAAAATAAAGAGAGAATATTGTTAGCAAATCTTTTTAAAAGGTATTGCTGTTAATAAAAGGTTTTTGTTTTGTATATTATAACTATTCATATTTAACTAGTTATAAATTAGTAATTAGTTATAAAATAAAGCGTGTGAAATGCAGCGTCAAGGAGTTGGGCTGTCTTTATTATGCCGTTTTATAAAACAGATTTTCATGGAGGCCAAGGCCAGGCATTTTTACAATCAGTGTCTTCTGTAGTCCACACGGATAGAGTAATGGTAATAGATAGTGTATTATAGAGTAGATACTAGACCTCATGTTGAATACAGGCTTTTTTCTTGAGGTACATTTTGAGTAACCAACATGTGAACGTTATGGAATTATTATTTCGACTCAAATTGTCAGTTTAAATGTTATGTATCTGAGAATTGCACATCTCTGTATAATTTTATTAATGCAAGCAAATTAATTAATTATTTATCAGCGTGGTCATGAAGGTTCTACACATCCAATTAAATAAAGCCTGTCGTTCATATTTTGATTAGAAATATGAATAATAAGAAGAATGTATTAGCCATGATTATGTACCCTATAACAATTAGTAATATAGAATTTCGATAAGGGCTGGTGAGAAGATAAAGGAGCTTTCTTTTTTCTATAAGTAACATGTAGAAGATCCATGGTGAATGTGCAATCAAACTAAGCTCAAAACCTCAAATATATCACGAAAAAAAAGTAAAAGAGCTATGTGCTTTGCTTTGCATATGAATTAAACATATTTAATTTTACCATTTTCTTCCTTCTTGTCCCCTGCGTACTATTATATCCATGTTATGTTTGTCATATATCTGACAGAAATGCTGCATGTACACTATCAGATTCAAAGAGGATTCATTCTAGTTCAATTAGTAAGCCAGTTTCAAACCTGGGTACAAATTGGTCATAATTCAAAATCGTTTGTATATTTTTTCTGAATCACTTTTCTATTTTCCTTTTACTATTTCAAAAGTGAATTTTGTGTTTTCTTTAATATAATTCTATTTAGCATTGAATAAATTTTGTTTTTTAAAAACCTCCTACGGAACTCTCATGTAAAAGTAGGTACAATAATTCCACACTGCAATTGCCAACCCGCCTGCCAAACGTAGCAATTATGGCGATATATCCTCTTATGGATAGTGATCTTTGGGGGAGGCCTCTCTCTTGCAGAGGGCGTCTATAGGCTGACAAGAAGAAAAAGAAGAACTAATATTTAAATTATTAACACGAGTTTTATAACTGATTTATCAATTTGCTATTTCATTTCCGTTGTTTCACACTGTCCAATATTAAATACCCAATTAAATAGTACACAAAATTATGAAAATAATAAATATATTCGAAGTAATTATAAACATAATGTATAGAAAAATATTTTGTATTACTTTTCAGTAATAAAGTCCTACGTGATGAATTGTACAGTTAATTACAATCAAATTTTTTGTGTTATGCATGAACAAAAGGATACTATTGTAGGTATGTGACATGATACATACCCACAATAGTTACACACATGTGTGTAATACAATAAATTGCTGATTCAAATCTATTCAATGCACAGTTTTGGACTTGTAACTACATATTGGTTAACTTTGAATTTTTTGCTTTATTTAATTTATTTGTACCTACTTCTAGTGTTAGTTCCATTAAATAACTAAAACCTCGGTAATTGTTTAGGAACCCTTAAGATTAATCTTAATTAAAAGTTTAAAGTAATTATGCTGAGGTTCGTGCTTACTTCTTATATTTAAGATGTCTGTGACTTCTTAGTCCATTGTTATATCTTCTCTTATTGATATTTGTAGGTTTGGATATTGTTTTCTTAAATATAAGATTATAATGTTATTGCATATTGTATGAAAGCGTGTGAAACTGGAGCCAGAAAAAAAATATTTTACACTTTATATTATTAGCTTAGAAAATATTTAAAATTTATTTGTGAAAAAGAAACCTAAAATAAAAAAAAAACATAGGTATATATAAAATCGTTTATTACTGATTTACAAACAATTCTTATTCTTAGAGTATTTCGGTAATTAAGGGTGCATTAAGGGTTTACTTAGGGATTTTTAACTTTTAAACACATTTTTTTATATCTGGAAAACCCCTTAACGTATTGGGATTAGCCCCCATTATAACAAAAATAAAATATCTAGAACTAACAACTTTTATTTTAATAGATATCATTTAAGTAACTATAACATTTTTCCCACAACGAATTGAGACTAGCTCCCATAGTAACAAATGATAGTCATGAAAAGAGCTTTCTAACGACGACATACGTTTGACATGATTTTTACATAACTACAAATTACTTATTTTACACAAATTACATTACTTACAAGATCGTCAACAGATGTCGTCCCCAGTAGGATGCAAATGAAAGTTTTAGTTTATTTAATAGAATAATAAATTTTAAGTTATTATAAAATCTAGTTGATATTTTATTTTGAACGTTTATATAACAATATGAATTACATATCAAATGTTTATAAATAAGTCAAAAACAAATCACTGACATAGTCAATGCAGTGTTTAGAAGAAATTGAAGTTAGATAAATAAAAGTTTTTAACACTAGTTATAGTCCGGTCAATTTAGACCTAAAAATTAGAGCGAAGGTACATAAATTCCCATCAAGCTGTAAATCAGTAAGGTTGTTTAAAATATGATTAAAAATAAAATTTGAAAGTTCCTCACCTTTCCCCTGGGAGAAAAAAAATTTATTCAAGGTCAAAGGTAAAAAAAATGAGTTTTTCGCGATTTTCAGCGAAACGGTAAGTTTTATCATAAAAATATTTCAGAAAAAAATTGTAGATCATAAAATAATCTACAAAAAACGTATTTATTCTTTTTTTTAGCCACCGTTTTTGAGATATAACGATTCAAAAAGTTGTAAAAATTGCAATCGTCATAATATGCACACTTTCCACGCCATCTATATGGGCATACATACGTATGGTGTTGATAAAACATTTTTATTCTGAACATGATGTACGTAAATCATGTATTAGACAACAATTTTTTACAACTTACAAATAGGTAAATATATTTAAAGAGTTCGTATAATTCGTTATTAATAATTATTTTTCGTTAACGTTACGTTACGTTTTTATTCGTTAATAATAATAATTCGTTAAAGCGAATGAAGCTTAACAAAGTCAATTATTAGATATGGATATACCCAGTAGAGACAATTCTACAAACTTGGTGCACTACATTTTGAAGTTTGTCTCCGATACTTTACCCAACTATTTATCTTTAATCTATACTTTAATAACGGTTTTCTGTACTGTTGTACGTGTGGATACAATTTTAATGTATTAAAACATTGGAATCCAAAATTATAATAAAATGTTTTATCCCTATCTGTTGCTTCTTCGATACAAATTGTATTCCTGAATACAGTAATATAGAAAGATAGGTTTTTGATTTAATTATTTGATACACAGAGAAAACAAGTTTTTATACTTACTTATTCGGATTCAAATGATACACATTCAATGTATCCAAGCAAATAAAATGCTAAGTAAAGAATAATAACCTTTGCATTATAATAAGATATAAATTACTGAAAATTGTATATGGTACTTTGTATAATGTATGTTCAATAAAAAGTCCGTATTTTAACTCACAAAATCGATTAAATGTAACACACCGGACCCATCAATTAACTTAATCAACAAACATCAATTAGGTACTGTACGGTACAACGCCGTAAGTATAGCGAGGTACTATGACCACATGCATGGAGATATACAAATTTATCAGAAACCACAATATAATACTAATATTATAAATATGAAAGTTTTTCTATTTGTGTAAAGAACCAGTACCAGTAATAGTACCAGACGGATTTTTAAAAATCTTATATTCAAATCATAAGGATTAATATTAGTAAATTATTATATATTTTAATTAATATAATAATTTAGTATTAAGAAAAATAAAATAATAACACGTAAGCTGATATTATTTATAAAGTAGTAAGATTTTTTTATAAAATAAGAGCCACCCGTCTGACCTTTAATTGTGTAATAGTGAAATAGTTTTAAGTCCAAACTTGTTTCAACTTTTTCTTAGTCTGTGAATTTAACAGTTAATCTCAAGGCTTTTTTACTTATATAATTAAAAAAAAGTGACTCAAAACATTTTAATTTACTTATTTAATTTTTAAATGTTTTTCTAAAGTATTCTTTACAGATAAATTTATAGTTATGAATAAATATATAAATTTAAAAGGAATCATTTGTCTATAAAAAGATTTTTTAGTTTAGTATTGACAATTACTTATGATTTTTATGCATTACGGCCCCAATTATTGAAAAAAATTATGAAAATAAAAGCAATGTTATATATTCAAAGGTTCTGTTTATATAGTTATTGTAATCATCAAACTATATAAAAACAATTTACAGTTGCAATAAGGAGAATGCTATTAACGCTGTTGCAAATGAAAAAATGTTTAATAATGTTATACAGTTGTTTATAAAAGACGCAGAAATATATTTAAAAAATCGAATACAAAATATAAAACTTATAAGTAATTGGTAACGTTAATAATTTGAAGTTTAATTTAAATCCAAAAGGCCTTAAGAACTAAGTTACATACTATAAAGCTAGAAGAGTAAGTCGAAATTGATAAAACGAGAGGAAAATTACTACAAATGTAATTTAATACATGCTTTCTGATACCAATTCGTTTGCGGCTTAAAATTTAAGTTAAATTAGACGAAAATCAGAAAATATAAATTTGTGTCTCGTTAACTATTGGATAACAAAAGTGAACAGAACGAATAAAAATTGCGAATTAACGATTTTAAAACGCTCTCAATGATAGTCAGACGTAATATTTAAGCATTCAATCCAATTTTTTGAACAAAATAAGCATTAAGTGACATCATATTTGATATTGATATTATTTACCTCTATAAAATCGAAGCACATTTCGAAATAATATTGGGTTTGATATTTGTATTAGAACCTGATTTTCCAGATAGCGATGTGTTATCGCTATTGGGAAAATTAGATTAGTGTTACCAAAACCGTATAAATTAATTTTATTAATACATATATTATACAATACAAAAATTCTTAATAATATATACTTGACATGACATGATATGAGCGTTCAAAATATTTTTCTTATCCTTATTATAAAAAAAATACCGGGTGTATTTGTTCGGCAACGAATAACTCTCCAATAAATCAAATATTACATTGACCTCTAAGTAATTAATCTTATAAATTATTATTACAAGTCAATTTCAAACACTAAAATAAAAAATCATCAAAAAACAAAACCAATAATTAAAAAAATTATAGCTGTAGATATGGATAGAAAGGTTCTACGGGTCACTAGCGTATCAAAGTAGTAACAGCATGAAATAGGACACTAACACCGGATAACGTGATAATAACGTCGTCGGGAGATAGAAGTAGTTTCGTATTAAAGCATAGTCACTGATGACTTTTTAATTAAAGTTTAAATTTTTCGCTTATTAATTACAAATTCATTTATAATTGTCATAATTAAATTATTTGCAATCCCTTACAATGTTATTAAACTTTTAAATGTTTAATACGGTCGTCATTATTTATAATGCATAAGTATCCAACTTAATTGTTAAAATTAACATTAAAGTTTGATAATATTAAGCAAATAAACCAGTACTATATAATTTGTTTATTAAAAGTAAGTAATAAACAAATACATAATACTGACTCATAAATAATTTTGAATATTGATGGTGTGAAATTAAAGAATCATGCCATATCACTGGTTTATTTTTTTTTGTTCAATATGATGGCATAATATGCGAGTTATTGTAGGACATAATTTTAGTTTTTAGTGCTTATAAATAATAATAATTTTAATAAGCAGTAATTTGTGGGTGTTTTTCTTGAAATAGCTTCGGCTGAGTATAATGATGTTTACTCATTTTAAATAAAACTGTTTTTTTGCAAAACTTAACCAGATCAAGACTGAGTTCTTAGCCCTCGGTTTTTCAGTGTATATACTTTTATAAGCATATAGACTTTTATCGAAATTATACTCAATATGTTTGTCAACAAGTTTTACAGTACACTGAGTATATAAAGATCTTCTTACGAACCGTATCATCACCATCATGTCTGGCAAATCTAACATATCAGTAGCTATGGGTCAGGAGCTTGTTTTTATAAATAAAAATATCAATCTTGTGTTCTCCTGAATTAATATGTGGTGGACATATAGACTAGGTTGAATTTACCTGAATTTACTTAGATAAATGACCGAAAGGAGATGAATTAATGGGATGGGATGGAATGTAATGTAATTATTATATTAACAAAATACATAGATAATAATATTTAGTGAAATGCAAAAAATTACATAAATGTAGACATATTAGGTATTTCATCTCTTCATTTATTTACGATCAACTTATTCTTGTTCTACAACGAGCTAACTTATGTAGAATAGGCATGAGTAGATTTATCAAAAGCCTATTTTTTCAAAAGTTGGCAATAATTATTAATAACTCCGTATGATTTTTTATCGATGCCAATTATACATAAAATAATATTGATAATATATTACCGTTTAGTTAACTCAATCAGTAATGTCAACATAACATTATAATTACAAGTGATTAGTTTATTTAGCTTTGAGCCCATGATATATGACTTTAAGATTAATAAAAAAATAAACTTAATATATTTACAAAATCAGTGGAGGATATTTTAACAGGATATATTACTTTCTTGTGAGAGTGAATAACGAAACTGTACGTGGTTAAGCATCCTTAAGGGATGACTAGTTTTGCTGTAACGTAATGCAGTGTTAGAAAGATATCGTTTATATTTCTTACAGATTAGTTACTGTAAGTTATAACGACCGTTTGTTAACCCTCAATGATTGTTGTCGAGGAAAGCTTGCAGTTGTGAATAAAAATGTTATCAGTGCTATATCATGCGTGTGTATTTTAACTATATCACTTTCTTCATATGTTCTTGATTTCTTTGTTGGAAATAGACCTCAGAGCTTATGAGTAAATTATTCATACTGAAACATCGCACAAAAACAGTCTGAATTGAAAGACAGGAATCATAGAACCAATTTATCTTCAACTTAACTTTATTTTATCCTTTTCAGTACTTTTGATGACCAATGAACTAGTTCCTCTTGGCGTAAAAAATATCAACATTATTTTGTGAATTGTTTATAAAGTCGGTAACTTATATTATTGAAGTACAACGCTGATATCGATAAACTAAGTTAACTTTAACTAACTAACAAAATTTTAATAGCATTCGAATGATATCATCGATATTCTAATGTTTCTGGAATTCAAAATGGATAAACAAGCAAATGATCAAGAAGAGAAATAATATCGGTGTTGTTAAAATCGATATAATTATATCGAGAAATTTAATGTAGCAGTTGATTTTAATTAAATATATCAACTTGATATTTTTACTGGCTTCCCTTCTAGCGAGCAAACCAATTTCAATAGCATTTCTACACAACACCGACTTCTATTAATTCAGAACATTTATTGGACCGACATTAGAAAATCAATCGTTACTTTTAATAGTTTTTAAAATGTTCTAGTTATAACTAAACCATTTGTATAATATATTATTTACGAACATGATAGGTTTAAAAAATTTATTTATTATATAGTATTATTATAAATACATAGTGCCTTTGTCCTCAGCAATTTTAACTCATCATGTTTCTACACTTTCTCACGATTGCTATCACTTATCTCTTAATTTTAAGAGTGAAAGAAACGTTAGCTTAAAAGTAAAATTTAGTTTGTAGGAACTACACGCGTCGTTGTTATCTATATCTTTACTTATCTTTTTTGCACTATTTATGATTAATTCTTATCTAGTTATTACTTATCTTTTTTTTACATATTTTTTTATAAACAATTACACGGCTTAATAGTCTAGTGGTAATCACAATTGTTTATATGATCCACAGTTTTTTGTTCCCAGTGTGGGTGTAATTTGTGTTCGTTGTTTATAAGTTTGTAAATTGCTCAATAAAGATTTGGACGAGAGAGAGGTATTTTTTTGTCCCCTGGGGATAGGAGAGATAGAGGGACAAATTTTATATGATTCTCAATGTCTTATGTTCAGAATCATATAAACATTTGATTTCACAACTTATCATTTTGTTTTAAAAGAAAACCGTAATTGTATCGAATACTAATATCTAATTGCCACGATGCGAATGGAGTGAGTTATTTTTATTTCAATTTATTGAACGGAAAACTACACATCGCTTATAAAGTACAATAAAGAAAATGTCATGTTTCGAATTACGTTCTAAGTATATTGCACCGACAAAAATTCAAACAAATGTTATTCATTTCAACCGGTAGTTTAGTCTCACTGATTATAAAGGAGATAAAGAAAAATAGTCCGGAATTGGGTACCTCTGCTCACGTATGAAATATTATTATATTGTTCAAGGAATGATCGTAGTTAATATTTTAATGGATAAGATTAAAATACCTTATTATATATTTAGATGTACATACCATGGCGGTAATCCCATAAGAGACATACTCGATGTCTTTTTTACATAAATATAATGTAACCCAAATATATATTATGTTAAGTACTTGCAACTACATGGATTATAGATATCTATGTATTAATCTTGTAGATATGTATGTAATAGTTTTATAGATATGTATATATATACCATAAATCTTTCAATTCGTTAGTTATTTAGTTTAGTTCATCTGATGTTTAGCATGTAATCATCGTGTTAGTGTAGTAAATTTATAAAAAATATTTTGAAGATATAGGTTTATTTATACCTATACATGTATAAGGACTATAGACATATAGAAATATAACTTAGTTTTAGATATTTAATTAAAGATATAGGAACTATAGGTATATAGATATACACATATGTAGATATATGATATACACATAATAATAAATAAAATCATAACCAGCGTCGGTAGTTTTAACCAAATAAAAAAATATTACAAAATTATTAAATTATATACTATAATAATAAAAAAAGATAAAGATGTAGATTAATAGATGTTCAGTGGCTTGAGGATCTGGTGGCTGATTGGACGAACTAATAATATTAAAGGGTAAGTGGGTGCGTAAGTAAATCGCCACTTACCCCACCCTTACCAACGCGATCATTACGAATGAGATGAAATCCCGGCAGTGAATAAAGAGCTGATGACAAACATGGCTTAAGCCACGATTCTGATATTAAGATGGCATGTATATTAGGAGACTCAAATGATGCAAACATATCAGGGTAATGAGCCGGGAAACTTTGTGCAATTATATGGATTACATTAAGAGTTTTCGGACAATCTGAGAAACACGAACTAAGAGTGAAATTAAGGGGATGAGCGGCTGTACTGTGAAAATTAACATCACTTAAGGATTCGTCACCAGATGAAAGGGAAAGAAATTGGTTACTACTAATACTATCTGCTGAGGACATAATTAATAAATGTGTATATAATATTCAGTATATAAATTATTTAAAAATGAAATAAATATCAATAATATGTTTATAATGATAATTTTATATTATACAAATATAAAGTTGTTTAGAATATATACAAATGTAATATATGTCTATGTAATAAAATTACTACTAACGAATAAAATTAAAGTACCTAGCGATTTGCTAACCAACCAGCTTTGTAAATAAACATAATTTTAAGATAAGGTAACACTTAAACATAAAACAAAATATGTATATAAAATTTAAGTTTTGAAATAAAATAAGAAAAAATGAACACATCGAGTAAGAACTGGCATAAACAAAAATTACTGCAATGCCCTCCCAAGTATTAAAACATAAATATAAAAAAATATCTATAAATTGATGGACAACGTCAAGTTGATGACAGCAAATGTCAATTGGTACTTGTCACAGTTAAAAATGTATTGTCAAGTTGTTGTGATAATTAAAAAAATATTAACTATTAAATAGTTATTTGTGATTTTATACAAAGTACTTCAACTATTTCCAAACTAAATGTAAGTAGCATAATTAGGGAGAGGCTCATTAGAAAGTAATAGTAACAACAAAACAAGGTTATAGTTAAAATATAATGCATAAGTGATTTAAAATGTATAATATCAACTACATGCAAGGAAATTCCTTTTTGATAGTTCTTTTTGTACGAGGCATCGGAGGTTGTCTAACTTTCGACTCAATTGTCATGAAAGGTGAAGCAGGCGCTGCTGATCCTGGATCCCGGGCACCAGATACATTGCAAAGATTGTTGAGCTCCGAAATTGAAGATATTCTTTGACGCTTACCATCTGATCCAACAACAATAACGAAGCCATCCTTTGTCCAGCATCCGGATAATCCAAAACGTTGTCTTGCATTGTATATTTAATATTCCTGAACGTAATATAGACGTAGCGTGTATGTATGTATGAAGTATCCATAATTTCATAAATACTTTTTTGTAGATAATGTCATCTAATGATTAAACCCAACACATACACTTAGATAAAAGCAAAGTTAATATTGTAGAGTGCAGTATAGCAAAGTATACATTAAAAACATTTTGTGATATAAGATTACTTGTATTTTTTTTAAACAATACGTTTGAAAAAAATATGTACATTTCTACGATATTGAACAAAAGTATCATTTAAATATATTAAGGACTTATGCGTCCAGAGAGACAAACTTCACAATGAAGTGGGTCAAGTTCCCAGTAATCTCCTACTCAGTTAGAATATGCGATAAGAGCCGTTTGACTTTGTGATGCAGAAACTTGCTTTAAATATTTATACTCACTCTAATTTATAGATCTTTAAAACATAATTTCAAAGAGCACATTTAAAGTCAATAGTAAACAATAATAACTATATAAATTAAAGGAATGTACCAATTTATTTTTGTTTGACATAAAAATGTTTCACGCGCTTGTTGTTTCAATAAATTACTTATAAATTCAAATTTATGAACAAATAATAATTTTCGTGTAATGCACTCTGCATTACACATTACATTATTACATTATTATAATTATTAGTTCTCAATTTCAGATAAATATTTTATTTAATTACTAATATACTAATTTTTCAAATGTCACAACTCCAATAGAGTATGCAAATGAGTAAAACATTGTGAATTGAAAATAAACAATTTAGTAATATTAAACTAAAGAACTGAATGTCTTCAATTGCAAAAAAATGTAAATTACGACATACGAATAACACTGCATCTAAATTATCGAATAATACAAAATGTCACAGACTATTTAAGTCTTTGCAATACCATTCAATAGATAATTAATCTAACTTATTACAGACAAATATCATAAAAATTAGAATGTGTGACTACAAGTATTTAAATTACTACTGAAATAAAATTTCTCCGTAACAGTTGATATAAAAAACATAACTTACATTGACTATCAACCTTTTAAAATGTAACCAGTATAAAGTATAATTTATATTAATATTTTGTTTTTTTATTTTGTATTATTATTTATTTATTATCTTTATGATAAAATTGGAACTTGAAAGTATAAAGATAATTTGAATTCTTGTATTCTATATCTTGTAACATTCATGTAATTTGTAAATTCACAAATACTTGTTTGTAGGTAATCTGACCCAATTATTAAACTTTCAACGTATAATGTTTACAACAATGATAGTTATTGTTTATGACATGCTTTGTTCAACTTTCTTACAGGTTTTGTTAAAATAGTAAATAACAAATTGTTTGTAGTCGTAAGAGAAACAAGAGACAGAAGAAAGGTATTTCTATATTATTAATGTGACGAAAATTTGTTACTTTAATACAAACATTAGAATGAAGTACTTCAGAAGTGACCAATTATAGGGCATAATTTTTAATTACTTATCACAAGTATTGATTCAATTGTATTATACAATTTACTTAAATTACTTGAGGAAATAACTAAATCCGCATAAGTTTTAAGAAAGTTTAATTTGTAGCTCACGTCGAGGGTAACCAGAGTTGTTGTCGTCGTACATTTATTTTAAAGCCTTATTTATATATAATACTTGATAATATGTTTTTTAGTTAATTAATGTAGCTTATGGGCAATATTAATATCATATAATAATAGAAAAGTTGTTTATCTTTTTATTTTAAGTTCATGATTCATAATTTAATGCGTTAGCTACATATATTTTGTATCGCAATTATGACCAATTATTCTGTTAGGACATAATAGTGAGAATATATAGTGAGCGAATCGGAATAGTGATGATTATGAGGGTACAATGAGTTTGCATACCTACTATTAAGAGTACTACTGATATAAAAACAATTAAAATAAAAAATGAAATCGTTATAGAATGAAAATATTATTGACACTGGCAGGAAAAAGCATTAATATTTTGTTCAACAAAAGATAAATAACAACCTTAATTATAATAGGCAAAAGAAATTGAGAATTATTCTACGTTTCATGAAAACATTTTATTTATATGATACTTGTAGGAATGATTAACTTTTTTGTTGGCAGACTGGGAAGTAAAAAATATTTTTTCGATTTGGTTATTAATATATAAATATATTGTAGTTTTAATTCCATTTTTTTAATCGTTTCGGTTTAATCAATGTATGAAAATATTTAACGTGATATTTATTTTTAATCGTTTAGAATTAATATTTTTATGATTTTTAAAAATAAATAATAAGGTAATATAACATCTCCATTAACAAATCATAATTAATGTTTGAAAATTATTCAATGTAAACATCTGACCTCGTAACTATATTATTATATATTATTATTATTATTATATATTAGACTTACTTAGTGTTTTTCATTTTAAGGATTTGTACTTACTCTTACATTTACTATATTAATTAACTGAAACTTCACAAAGCGTTAAAGAACATAAAGCCTTTATATTAAGATTAATCAAGTCTTAAGTAATTATGGAGTACTTATCTCTTAGCAAGTTTGATCTCCGCCTTCTCTTGTCCTATTTTTTTTAGATGACATTTTTAGATTTTGATATTGTTTTTAAGTAATTTTATTTTATTACAGTATATTATATTTTGACTAAAATCTCGGAAAATTCAAATATATGATCTGTAATTTTGATGTTATTAATTAATATAACAATATTATGATATTACCTTCCAAACAATGAAAACAATATATTTTATTGACATCAATGTCAAGATAACGAATTACATTATACGAGGGGAAGTCCAAAAGTTCGTGGAATGTAAGGGATCTAAATAAAATAAAACAACAAAACTATATTTCCTTTTCAATATAATCACCCTTAAGCTCAATATATTTATTAGACCTATGAATTAATTTTTCTAAACCACTATAAAAATATGTTTTATCTTTTCCGTTAAAATGAGCCGAAATTGCCTCCCTTACCTCACTGTGGTCGGAAAATTTCCTTCCCCTTAAGTCTTTTTTAAATTGGGGAATAAAAAAAAGTCACTTGGGGCCAGGTCTGGACTGTAGGGTGGGTGAACTAGGGATTCGAACCCATGCGTGTGCAGAGCAGCCATTGCAATTCTGCTCTTGTGAACCGGCGCTTTGCCTTGCAAGAGCAACACAGCCTTTGTCAATTTTCCTCGTCGCTTTTCCTTGATGGCATCCTTGAATTTTTCTTATATCGTTGCGTAGTATTATCCGGTTATAGTTCTTCTCTTTTCTTTGTAATCAATTAAAATTTTCCCCTCACAATCCCAAAAAACAGTAGCCATCATCTTTCCAGCTGACTCCGTCACCTTGAATTTCTTTGGCGGTTGTGTCCCCTTTTTATGCCATTAGAAGGACTCTTGTTTGGACTCAGGCTCAAAGTGATGAATCCATATTTTGTCTCCCGTAACAATTCGGTCCAAAATCTGTGCAGGTTTATCTCCACAAAACTCCAAAACATGCTTTGACGCATCGACGGGCTGCTCTTTCTGAAACGGCGTGAGCATTCTCGGTGCCCATCTTGCAATGACTTTTGTCATACCCAGGTAATCATGTAGGATTCGCAAAATGGTGGTATCTGATAAATAATGCAGATAATTGTTTTTTCTTCAAACGGGCATCCTCTACTACAATTATATCCATTTTTTCGACGATGTCCGATGTGGTGGCCTTAACTGGCCTTTCTGAGCGGGGGTCGTCTTCAATTGACTCTCGACTATGTTTATAAAGACCATGCCACTTGTAAATCATTGATTTACTAGGGCACTGTTACCTATAAACGACTCCCATTTCATTCAATGGTTTGAGCGTTCTTTCCTTGCTTGGTAAGAAATTTTATCACAGCGCGGTGTTCAATTTTCTCCATAGTTTCAGTTATCTTCCGGATTGACTTGTTCAGCAGGCGACTGTTCGTAAACGAATGATGCAATCTGGTTTAAACTCGGTATTTATACTAATGATGAGTCTCCAATTCGTATGACACCAAGCGAGCGCCCCTACCCCCGCTCCATCCTCTCCATTCCACGAACTTTTGGACCTCCCTTCGTAACATATGAACATGTTTGAAATATTTAAACAATACAACAATATATAATAATAAAATAAATTAATGCATCACAAACTTAGCACTTAAATGTAAATAATATAGAGATATATATTACAAATTTAATAAGTTTTAAACATTTCTTTTTCTCAAACATTACAATACATTATGCTTAGATGTGTATCTAATAATAATAGTAATATATGTTATTACTGAATTTTTGTGAATAAATTATATATTCATGGTTATGATATTTAATATTAATATTTTGTAAATTATAACATTGCACACTCGAAAAAGTTAAAATATTAAAAAAATATATGTTTAAACAATGTGTGACCATATTCTGACTTATAAATATTTTCTAGGAACAAAATAGAGTAAACTATGCTATAATTTATATCATGTCTTAGACAACCAAACTGATAAAAACACAAAAAACACGCAAAAAAACTATAAATAAAACACAGTCAAACTGTTTTAACATATTCTGTCTTACTGACCGAAGGACGAATGCTTAGCGTAGCGAAGCGTTTGTCCAAAGGACTACATTTCCACTAGATAGGCCCAGTCTGCTATTTTTCCGTATGTATTTCAGTATGTTTATTCCGGCGTATTTTTCATCTTATCGTCACGAAAATTGGCAGGTGTGCTCTTTGAATTATTTGAATTTTTATGTCGAGTCGTTTTTTTGATTGGCCGAAAAAATCCAAAATGGCGGCGTTTTTTAGTTTTGTTTTTGGCGTAGCAGGAGCAATTTTCATCCGATCGCCACAAAAATTGGTGATCATGTTCTTTGAGTTATTTATTTTTTTTTGTTCGGCCATTTTTCTTACTGGGAGGAAAAATCCAAAATTTCGTTGATTTGAGTTTTTGTTAAATTAATTAAGTAAAAAATCCAAAATTTCCGAAACCTAAGGTGTTTTTTTGTTATTTCAAAATCCAAAATGGCGGCAAATGTTTTTTTTTTTAATTATTTAGAAAATGAGTGAGAGGCAATGTCGCATTTTATGGTTTTAGTGATGTTGCTTCTTAATGGCTGGTTAGTGTTTGTTTCCGTAAACAACAAAAATCAAATAGTAAGAAGCAACATTGGGGATGGAATCACCATTAAGTATTCCAACGAGGCGCAAGGTATTAATTACCTCCTGGGTACGCCTTGGAAAATATCTAACATTGGATTTCACGAGGTCCAGAGTACGGAGGTTACTGGTGTGGCGCTCATACTTGGTTCACGGGTGAAATATCGTAAACACTGCAACTCGTGAAATCCACTATAAATAATTTCCCAACATTGTCTCATCCCCTAACGTTCTGAGGTCTACTGTTCACAGAACGACTAGTAAAATATTGTAGTTATTATACTACTACTGTAACAGTTTTTATTCTACTTAAATACTGATACACTTGTAATTGTAATGCAGTCTGCTTGTATGTATGAATGAGTAAATTTAGAATACAGTATTTTAAATATATTCATGCGATCTGCTATGGATGTATCGATGTATTAAAGGGACTAGTATATATATAATAATAATGACGTCATATAAACAATGATGGCTTATGCACAGTAGGAAATAAATTGCATATTGTAATAATAACTTTAAAACTTTTAATAAATTGTTTGTAATGTGCATGTCCGTTAAACAGACCGTATTTAACTCATAACTTCGACTAAATGTATCACGCCAATTAACTGGACCAACACTCATCAATTACACAACATGTGTCGTAACTATTGTGAGCTACTATGAATTTATGTATGGAGAGAGTTTTTGATTAATTGTTAATTTTATAATTGTACAAATTTTTAATACACTGAGCTTAAAACACAGGCATTCTTATATTTCTATAATTTAATTAATAATTTAAAAATAATCATTTTTCGTAAAATCTGACTGTATTTATCAATCTATAAATCTAGAATTTATGAGGGTGTAAAAACTGACTCTTAATTAGGTATCTACGACAGTCATATAAAAAAGATTATATTGTTGCTTCCATCCCTATGAAAACTATAGTATATATTAATTGCAGCTCAATTGACAGAATGACGTAGAAGTCTCAGGTTCAAATCCTAATCCGGTCGATGTTGATGAACTCCTCGATATGTTTTTATGTCTTCCTTCTGTGCTCTTTTTTAATATACAAGGAATTTGTAAGATTAGAAGAAATATATTAACAAAGATATTCATATACGTCAAGTTTTACTTATATAACTAAATACTAATATGATTCGAAATACTTATAATTCACACTTAAAATTTTGGGTAAAAATAAGTTTATTCAATATAATTTATTTACTTATATGAAGACCTTTATCGATGGATTCAAAAACAACTAGTGGGAAACTGACTTTAAGAGGCCAACAGGATAGGCATTATGTATGTCGAAAAATATTTAAATATCTATTATCGATGAACAGAATATATTTATTTTCGTAGTTGTTGGTTATTTTGAAACAGTCATACTCTTGGCTGGCACTTGAAAATTAGAAAAAAAAAATTATCTAGAAGACGCCCCGTTCATTAAAGCTAATTAAAGTCGATTAAACTATTCATCAACTTATAAGTTGGCCTAGAAGTGCTAAAAATCTGGAATACACAAAAATGTCTCGAAAACACATATGATAATTTTAAAACGCTGGTATAAAAAATTAAAATTTTGAATTTGAAACAAATATATTTTTACTTCTAAAAACCTACATTATCGAAGAAAATATAACTCGTTCACAGAATTCCCTGCATAAAAACTTGTTTAGCATAATTTCCAAAGTGGAATGTGACAATTATTATAATTAAACGATTATTTGACGTATTTCACAACCAAAAAATATACGAAAATACAAATTAATTTGTGGTTATGCAAACGAACTACATGCATTAATTACCTGTGCTTAATTTGAAAATTACAGATCGACTACATAATCGGGCTATAAGCGTTCACATGCAATTGAGGAGAAATACACATTAACGAAATTGTCAAACAGATGATATAGAGAACATTATTTTAATTAATAATCTGCGGTATTCATACATACACTTATATATAATATTTATAATCCATTGAAACTATTTATAAAATTAGTAACTTAATAACTTAGCAGTAGTAGTATAGTAGTATAGTACTTCAAAAGTAAGCAACTGAACAAAATCAAAATTACATATGAGCGATATGCGTAACAAAATTAGAACTGGATTCATTCTTAATGATTTATTTATAAATATTATACATTTGTAAATATAAATTTAAAAAGTCTGTACATAAAACAAAAAATATCTTTAATGACGACTGAGAAATTAACAATATTATTTTTCATTCAGCGATTCAGCGATTTATTTTGAACATTATATAATAATTACATTATCACTAAATATAAGCAAAACTATATTTTTACTATAGATAAAATGTACCTTTTGAAATACCGCTTATAAAATATTATAAAACAAATAGGATATAAAAAAATATATATATATCTAGACATAAAATGAAAATTTCAACTATATATCAGTTAGCATTGTTAATTTTGAAATATAATATACATACATCCCTACAGCAACCTAAAAAAATCTTCAAATTATATATATATTTTTCATAAATTTATATAAATATTACCTTCCTCATATATGCGCATATTATGTAATAACTTACACGTAATATAATTTACAGTTTAATATGTATTCATGATGGTGTTCAGAGGATAGCCGTGGTGCTATGCCACTTTGCAAGGAAGGTTATAATCACTTATTATGATTAAACTATATTGTTTTAACTTACGAACATTAATATTAAATAGTCTGTACATCACAGTTTTTAGATATTTTTTGTTTAAAATTATAAATTCTCAATACCTGTATTCTCAATACTTTTAATTATTAAACTTACCTCTATTTAAATTATTGAGCATTATCACCTAGCTTTAATCCACGACGCGCAGAGGCTAAGTTTGACATTGGTCTGTAAATGTTAACGTTATTCGCAGGTTTTTCGGAGCATTTATTTACTTCCTCAAACTTGGCTTGTCTTCATAACCTGTTGAATATTGTTATTATTTATAGTAATAAGAGAACCTAGAACAACAATTTTTCTTATTACAGATTCTGTTCGTAAGATAAGGTATTTAGATTTTTCTGGATTAAGGGATGAGCTATTTAATTTTTTCCATGTCGCGATACAGTTCAATTTGCTAATAGTGTCGTACATATTTTCGGACTTGATAGAAGTTAATATCAAACATTTGTAAGTCATCCGCATAAATATTGTAAAGGCAATGTTTTAGTTTTTTTTTTATAAAAGACCAACATTACATATAAGATCAAGATCAGATCTAAGTTTGATCCTTGAAGGACACTATTTACTACCGGCCATTATAGTATCAAATACTTGAGAAAAATCCAGTTAAATAAGAATAGTATCTTCCCCTATTTATTAATCTCCTAATCTGTCATCCATTACGTTTGTTAAAGCGGTAACAGCGCTTCTTCGTTTTCTAAAGACTGATCGCATACATGACATAATGTTATTGAATTCTAAATATTCAGTAATCCATATTTTCCAATATGGAGAGACATAGCAAGATACTGATAAGGCGAAGATATATTCCAAGGAATCATTGACTTTCGAAATTGGAGTCTTTAGACATTGCCTTCGAAATGTATTGGTACTGATAACAGCATTAATTTTGTAAATGATAATATTAGGTACATACGAAAGAGAAAGTTCAAGTATTTGTTGTATATTACCTAATGCAATTGATTTTAATGACTTCAAGGTTTTCTTTATCAAAGATTAAAATTGTCCTTAATTGAAACGTAGATTTGTCATATAATGACGCGTTATAATAGGTTAAACTTACATGTAATGAATCACTTGTACCGGGTATCTTCAAAAATATTTATGTATTTGTAGGAAAAAAAAAATCTTTGTTCTTTTTTTTATGTAGTTAATTTAATTTTAAATGACTCCTGAGTTTGTGTCAATTATTAAAATTATTATCAATCAAAACTGAGAAATATTATTTATACTGACTAACAAATAACAAAGAAAAATAAAAATACTTTTAAAGTGTAATCAAGATAAAGTACAATTATTAATTGTATTTATAAGAATAAAACAAATAAATATAAAAAATAATAGTAAATAATTTAAATAAATGTTTATATTAATCCTTTCACCTCGTATATAATTTGAGCTTTGTCACTTTTAATCTAATATCATTCCCAGAAGACTAATTTGTTTAGATAAGACTTGATAGCTGTGATACTGTTACTAAAATTTAAAGTTTAAACCTCAGAAAGGATAAGGTAATGTCAAAAAAGAATAATTAATTAAATAAAAGTACGAAGACATTCAAATACATTTTTATTATATTTAGTTTTATTTTAAAACACCGTTATAACTACAGTAAAGTCTAAAATCGCGCTTGCCATATTAGGTAAATATGTGAGTTTCATAGAATTGACCTCTTGTTAGTTAGTTATCGATGTTTATATTTAAATGTAACTAAGTAGTGACAAATCTATAAACAATATAAAGAAAATATGTCATGTTTTAATAATTTTTTTCATTGCGAGTACTAACATATAGCTATATTTTAATGTTTAAGTTATTTTTAAATTTTATTACTTTATAATAAAAATAGTTCCTAAAAAGAGAACAGTGAATCATAAGTGCAAAGTCCTCTCATACAACTCTATTTTGACATTCATTAATTACACAGGCACACAAAAAAAAACATCATGAACCAGAGGTGAGACCCTATTATTCTTAGGTTTTTGGGATCGCTGAAACCGAATATGACAATAAAAACATTAGTTTTAAAATTATTTAAATGCCCGTTTTCCCGCTAGCACCCCCTTACTACCTCTTAAGGGGTGAAAATTGAAATTTTTATATAAAATCAAGATAGATGTGTATTTCTACGTTTTTTGGGATGCTAAAACCGAAAATGATAACCTAAAAATAAATTAATGACCACTATCACCCCCTGCCACCCCTTACAGGGGGTGAAAATTTCATTTTTTCTATGAAATCAGGATAGATGTGTATTTCTACGTTTTTTGGGATCGCTGAAACCGAAAATGATAATCTAAAAATAAATTCATGACCACTATCACCCCCTGCCACCCCTTACAGGGGGTGAAAATTTCATTTTTTCTATGAAATCAAGATAGATGTGTATTTCTACGTTTTTTGGGATGCTGGAACCGAAAATGATTACTAAAAATAAATTTAAGACCTCTATCACCCATTAACACCCCTCACCAATCCTTACGGGGGGTGAAAATTTAAATTTTTATATAAAATCAAGATGGATGTGAATTTCTATGTTTTTCAAGATGCTGAGACAAAAAATGATTATAAAGTATATAGTAACCTCATTGTATGCATATATTTGTTATTATGATGCTAAGACTGAATCATGATTTTAGTTTTTTCATTTTTCATTTTTTTGTTTGTTTTCTATTTAATTCTACTTATACTGTTATACTGTTATGTAGGGGGTGCTAGCGGGAAAAGGGGCATTTAAAATTAGTTTTTATTGTCATATTCGGTTTCAGCGATCCCAAAAACCTAAGAATAATAGGGTCTCCCCTCTGGTTCATGATGTTTTTTTTTTTGTGTGCCTGTGTTATCAAATACCAAGTTGTTATATATACAATAATAAACCATCTTTAATTTTAACTATAAGCTATCTACAAACATACATACATATACACAATTAATGCTTTCATGGTACAAAAATTAAAAATTTGCATATATACTGAAGTAGAGAAAGAATTGTTTGTATATTTTATTTACCGATCTCATTTTTTTTTCGTAAGCAAGATCAAAAAGTTACAATGCTTAAAAAATTATAAATTACTTAACAATATGTATTACTTACTGAGGTGAACAATTTTGCGGTCCGTTATTCAATATGTAAAAAAGTAAATCTGCATACACTCTATGAGAACGTGACAACGTGTATTTATGGAGTCGCTGGCTTGTAAGCCATAAAATACTAACGAAATGTTAAAGCTATAGCATGTGGTTTATGATTAAAAATCTATTACATTTTAACTAAAATACCTGATCGATTTGTTTTTGCCTTTTTAAAGGTACAGTCAGCGTCAAATAATTAGAGACGTTCAGGGTATTCAAATAAATAGACGCAACCAAAAAGTCAATAATATCGGTACAAACAAAGTTTCCTTATTGTTGTCAACAATATAGTCGCTCAAAAGGTTGAGACGTTTAAAATGTCATATAGATCGTTTCAGTTAAAGCGCCATAAATATGGTTACAGTCACCCTGCCAATGGTATCTAAGCATTCTAAGTGTTCAAAAATATGGTACACACTAAGAAAATAAAAAGATTAAAACCTCTTTAGGCAATCTAGTCTTGTTTACATGTCATTTTATTATATATCATTGTATGTCAATTATCAGTTATATCAATGTCAAGTGCAATGTTAAAGCAAGTTAGAAATAACATCTATTGAAACAATAATAGCGTTTCATGCATAAATATACCTACATATCGCATTAGTGACACCACGAAACATTATTAAATTATGTATTTAAAGAAAGAATGTGTCTCCGTAACAGATATTTCAAATGATCTGGGAATATCCACAAGTATCGCATTATGAGTTACCTATCGAGTTACTATCTCTTCAGATTCTTCTTCTTTCTTTTATTTAGAGAAACACCGTATACTGTTGAGATGACAAAGTGATGGTGCATTGCAAAACCATGTTTCATTTGGTCGTCCAAGTCAAATAAGTGCAAATCAAGACAGACATATAGTGCAGCGGGCTGTTAGCAATCGTTTTATAAACCCCATGAGCATGTTTGTGGAATTTGGCACATCACAGAACACATTAAGATGACGCCTACGAGAACATGGGTTACGCGATCGTATTCCTGCTAAAAAGCCTGTATTAACACCACGGCTTAAAGCGCAGCGTTTATAATTCGCATAAAATTATTATATTTCAATTTTGATAATGTGATCTTTGTACATGAAAAAGTTTTTGGTTCGTCTGCCCAGAGACGCTTATCTTTATACCGAACATCGAACACAAGATATAATGAAAGAAATGTCCTCCCTAATAATCGCAGTGGTCGAATCACCTTAGAGGATGGATGAACCAAAGCGGACCAGGAGAGCTAGAAGAGGTGAGAGGAAGAATGAATGACCCCCGATACAAAGACATTCTCGAAAACGTTTTACTCCCAACAGCCATGAGTTTTTTTTCCCCATGAAAGGATTAAGTTTGTTCAAGATAACAGTTCAGTGCACGACTCTCGAGTTGTTCAAAATTACTTAGAAGGTAATAGGGACCTGAAGTTAATTTCTATGCCGCCTCATAGTCCCGACCTAAACCCGATCGAAAATTTGTGGGGCAAAATGGTTCAGGTATAGGACAGTACGCGAGCACGAACCACCGCAAATTTAAGGATTCGCGTCGAAGAAGTTTATTAGTCCATGAAAGGAGACAATTTTTGCTACAATGCTGTACAATCCTTGCGAAGAAGTCTTTCTGACGTTATTCTTCTGCTAGACGGTGGCTATACACGATTATAGTTAGATAAATAAAGATCAGTAGCGCTAAACATGTTTTTTTTATTTTTACATTTGATGAGAGTTTTATTGAATTATGAATAATAGATATTGAATAATAGATAAGCACTCTTGCTCTACGAGATAAACATGCTAATACTCATTATCAATGAGGTACATCTATTTTCAGTCAACAGTTTATTAAATTATATTTGGGAAGTATGTTTAGCAGAGACGGAAGATACGAAATGGATGTGGAGAGGCATATTGCTGCCGGTAACAGAGTCAATGGTGCTTTGACTGCATTGTTGATACGGCAAAACGTCAGTATAGGTGCACGTTTGGCTGTACACAATGCAGTTTTGCTACCGACGCTGTTATACGGCAGCCAAACGTGGATAACACAGAAGAAGAATGTAAGAAAGATGAATGCTGTGGAGATGTGATCTCTTCGCAGAATATGCGAAGTCAGTCTAGCTGATCGAATCCGCAATGAAGAGATCCACAGAATGGCAGGTACTAGCGAAGATGTCACGGTCAGAATGAAGAAGAACGCGCTCAGGTGGTTTGGGCACGTTGAACGAATGAGTAATGAAAGAATGGTAAAAAAGATTTATATGGGAAAAGTGAGCGGTAAGAGAGACAGGGGGAGGCCTCGAGTGACCTTCGAAAACACAGTAGCTACGATACTGGAGGAAGGTCACGTAAAAAGCATGAGGACCCCCCGGAGGGCATGTATGAAGAGGTTGATGTCTGTGGCCGAGGCGAAAGAGGTATGCAGAGATGCGTAGCGTATGGCGCTCCGTCGTCTCTGGCTACCCCGCAAGGGATATGGCGTGAAGGTAAATAAATAAATAAATAAATAGTTTATTAATTACAAAATAATAATGCTTTAATTCGCAAACTAGCCAACTCCATTTCACACTCCAGCAAAAGTATTTTTCGATTCAGTTGTACAACAAACGATTCTCGGCGTAATTTACAAAAAAACAATTCCAGAATTATCACAATTCCTTGCTTAAATAGCAATTCGTATGTTTTTATATTAAACAATCCCCATTAAATAATATGATTTCACTCACATAGATTTGACTGGTTTGCGAATTAAGGCATCAAATTAAGTATCGTAAACGACTATGAACGAATTTTTTTACAAAACACAAGACATATCTATGACGTCATGCGTAAATTGAAAAGGATAGTATTAATTCCTATCCCTTTCATTTTATGTATAAATGTTTTAATATTAATTGAGGTGAGAAATTATATTTAAAATATATAGAAGTAAAGTTTATTTTTCTAGTGTGTTCCATATTTTTGAACACTTAGAATGCTTGGATACCATTGGCGGGGTGACTGTAACCATATTTATGGCGCTTTGACTGAAACGATCTATATGACATTTTAAACGTCTCAACCTTTTGAGCGACTATATTATTTATTTATTTATTTATTTACCTTCACGCCATATCCCTTGCGGGGTAGCCAGAGACGACGGAGCGCCAAACGCTACGGTCTCTGCATACCTCTTTCGCCTCGGCCACAGACATCAACCTCTTCACACATGCCCTCCGGGGGGTCCTCATGCTTTTTACGTGACCTTCCTCCAGTATCGTAGCTACTGTGTTTTCGAAGGTCACTCGAGGCCTCCCCCTGTCTCTCTTACCGCTCACTTGTCCCATATAAATCTTTTTTACCATTCTTTCATCACTCATTCGTTCAACGTGCCCAAACCACCTGAGCACGTTCTTCTTCATTCTCACCGTGACATCTTCGCTAGTACCTGCCATTCTGTGGATCTCTTCATTGCGGATTCGATCAGCTAGACTGACTCCGCATATTCTGCGAAGAGATCGCATCTCCACAGCATTCATCTTTCTTACATTCTTCTTCTGTGTTACCCACGTTTGGCTGCCGTATAACAGCGTCGGTAGCAAAACTGCATTGTGTACAACCAAACGTGCAGCTATACTGACGTTTTGCCGTCTCAACAATGCAGTCAAAGCACCATTGACTCTGTTACCGACAGCAATACGTCTTTCCACATCCATTTCGTATCTTCCGTCTCTGCTAAACATACTTCTCAAATATACTACTTCATTCACTTGTTCTATTATCTTATCATTCACGTTGATCTTACATTCTGTTCTTTCTTCATTTCTTTCAAATATCAGAACCTTCGTCTTATCTACATTCAGGTTAAGACCATTAATTTCACACCCATCTTTCAAAGTGGTGACCAATGCCTGCAAATTGCATTCTGATGATGCAATGAGCACCGCATCATCTGCATATAGCAAGCAATTGACCTTAAGGCCACCTACTTTCACTCCCATGTCACTATCTTTCACTCCTTGGAGACAACTATCCAAATACAAATTGAACAACCAAGCTGACATAGCGCAACCTTGCTTAACACCCGATTGGATGTCAAACCAGGGCGACATGCCAGCTCCTACTCGCACACAGGCTGAGTGATCTCGGTAAAGAGACCTTACAGCCTGTAGCAAGGGTCCGTTCACATTGTATCGGGGCAGTATCTCCCATAACTTCTTTCTCACAACCCTGTCAAACGCCTTTTCTAAATCCACAAAAGCACAGAAAACCTTTTGGTTTAGGGCCAAAAACTTTTCCGTGATCATGCGGAGGGAAAAGATCTGATCTATACACCCTCTTCCAGGTCTAAAACCTCCTTGGGCCTCCCACAACAGCCTTTCAGATCTCTCTTGCATTCTTCTCGCTAAAATTTTAGCATAAACTTTACCGCCCAAGCTAATCAAACTGATGGCCCTATAGCTTGCACAGTCTATCTGTGAGCCTTTGCCTTTATACAAAGGTACGATGACTGCACTTCGCCAAGCGACTATATTGTTGACCACAATAAGGAAACTTTGTTTGTACCTATATTATTGACTTTTTGGTTGCGTCTATTTATTTGAATACCCTGAACGTCTCTAATTATTTGACGCTGACTGTATACAACTTAATTCGGACAAAATTAGAAATTTGATTTTTTTACCTTAATCTTAGTAGACACCTCTAGAGTAAATAGGTATTAAATTGGTTTTGACATAAAGGTTTTAGGGAAATAAATATATTTTTTTACTTAATAAGAACCTATAGTTAAAATAATTACACGGGAAAAAATTCACGTTTCATCTTTAATATTAAAATTAAACAATCTATAAATCGGATCTGATAAAATATCGTACAACCCCGGTTACTATTAAGAAACTTTTATTTAAACTTATAGTTTCTTCCTCTCGTACAAACCAAGAGATAAGTGCTCACAAACTTTAGCAAATTGCCTAAAGGAAAATAATAATTCCTAAAGCAAATAATTATTTAAATTTTCTCAGTCTTTCTAAAATCTCATTAATATTAAGCTTTTCTAGATATGTCCCATAGTATTCTATTAATACTTACTAGTCTCTTCATTCTAATTTCTGTTTTTATTGTCAGAAAATCGAAGAGTTTCGTTTTAGGTAGCTAAAGTTCATTTGGACTTCTGTTCCTACTACCTTTACAACAGTGCTACTAGAGTCTGATTTTTAATAAGTTGAATCTAATTTTACTTTAAAAGATAATCTATTCTTGGACTTTTATTAACAGACCAAATCAATTCCAAATAATTTTCCTCGCAATGTGTCTGCTATTGGTGGATTTTTATTGAATAAAATTTCTTCCTTTAAATGGTGATTCTAAAAGTTATACTTATTATCATATGTATATACAACTACATATAATACATAATTTAGTATTCACTGCTGAACCATTACAACATTTAGCTACTGTTAAGAGTATAACTAATATTTCATCGTCCAAACATCATAAATAAGAGTTTTAATAAAAAATCGTTAAACTGATATTATCCTGTTTTTAATAACATATTGAATTTACACTTAGAATTTTACTACCATGCTATTATTTAGAAGAATCATTAATTTATTATTTATAGAAACGTTCATATCTTAGATATCTTCTGTATTTCATGTAATAAGTCAATTTCGAAATTAAATATTCTTTGATTACAACAATAACTTATGATACTGAAATAAATAATCATGAAACAAAATTTAAATTAATGCTTGTAAATAGAAGTAGCTGCTAAATTAACCACTATGTCGAAAAATTTTCAATTTAATAACAAAAACATTCGGATAGTGTAAAATCATCGTCGAATATTTTAATAAAGACAAACACGCTGATATTTAAATTATATTAAAATTGTAATACTTAAGAGGAAAAAGATATTAATTACTAACTTAATAATATACATAAAATATTAAACTAGCATATGACCGTGAATACTTTACTAAAGAGGTTTATATAATAACTATATCCCTGGAGAGCTGAAGATGCGTAACTATTCTATTATTGATCCAATTAACACGATAATATTACATCATATAGAGATAAAATATAAAATTAACACCTACATTGCTGATATCACTTATTACAACTGCAAAATCAGTAGCTACTTCTTTTTCGGTAATCTTACAATAATCTTTCGAGGAAATGAACAGTTGGTAAGGCCTATACACCAACGATCTAATTCTGGAATATATAGAGCTATATATTTTTAAAGCAGCAGAATTCGTATTCTTCTTAGGATGTTACAATAAACGTAGGTTCGTTTTTTACGTTTTGAAAGTGGTATAAAGACATATTAACTTACAATGATATAACAATAGTTAGCTACTGTGTTAATATATTAAGATTCATCTGAGTCAGATATTAGCAATTAAAAGTATCCCTCACTGACTTGTTAAATATACCAAGAGTATTCTAGCAAAAAAAAATTATTAATTTAAAATTCATAATTCATAATATAATAATCAATAAAATTCATAATATGATATTAGTTCAATTACGTTAATTAACCCTTTTAATTATAATGTTATGTTTACAATCCTGAGTAAGTAAATCAAATATTATGGATATAATTTCACGTTATTAATTAACTGCGTAACTGAAAATAATGTTGATTTATGTTTTAATACCTTTAATTCAATAAAATAATTTAATACCTTAAATTCAATAAAATAATTTAAATATATATATGGAAGTAGTATATAAAATTTAGGCATTTTAATAAAATTTACGATGTAAGCAGATCCGGTTTCGTTCGATATGAACTAGAAATTAAACCTTTAAATTGTTTTTTACATTAATTAACGTTAATTCTAATTCAATGTTTTTATATTTGTAAAGAATATTTTCCTAATGAAAGCAAACATCCACTGTTTGATTGATAACATTTCCCGTTTTTAGCTTCTTGAAGGTTAAAATAAATAAATAGATGTTACGGTGAGAAAGAAGAAGAACAGCTGAGGTGGTTTGGGCACGTCGAACGAATGAGTGATGAAGGAATGGTAAAAAAGATTTAAACAGGAAATGTGAGCGGTAGGAGGGACAGGGGGAGGGCTCGAGTGACCTTCGAGAACACAGTCTATGATACTGGAGGAAGGTCACGTAAAAAGCAGGAGGACCTCCCGGAGGGCATGCATGAAGAGGTTGATGTCTGTGGCCGAGGCGAAAGAGGTATGCAGGGAACGAAGCGTTTGGAACTTCGTCGTCTCTGGCTACTCCGTCAGGGATATGGCGTGAAGATAAATAAATAAATAAATAAATAAATAGAATACAAAATAAAAATTAATATACTTCATATAAAATTTTCTTTGAAGAAAAGAGTGTGATATCATAATTTTGTATCTTGGTCATCAATATGATTTATTTTTCATTTAACATTTATTTAAACTTTTATATTTCCAGCGACTTCGTGAGATGAATTCAGCTACTTATTGCTTTGTTTATAAAAACTAAGTTCCGTCCGTTAAGTAAAACCGGGAAAGTTTTATATACATTTATGGCAAACAAATATATCTGAGGCAGGCTTGCGTTCACCAGGAAATTATTGAATCCACGCTCATGTATGGGAGTGTAACACGACTATGGCAAAAAAAAGCCCTAAGGTAAGATTACCGTAGTAAAAATAAAAGCTGTAAACACTATGTTTGTAGTGTTATTAATATATAGAGTAAGAAATAATATTATAACTAACTAGACTAAAAACAGATGGTGTAAAAAATAAGGAAAGAGAAATGAATATAAGGTTGGTTATTATTTGGAAATAATATTATTTGAAAAAGAATAATTACAAAAAAAAAAGTATCACGGAAAGATAAATGGAAATTGTAGGATAGCCAGCACTTTCAAGAAATTCGGACCAGTTAAGCGACCTGCTAAAGTAGGGTGTGATAAAAAATAACAATTACCGACTTGCATTTGTAAAAAGTTTGATGATTGTGGAAAAAACTATTTGTTTTTGAAGTCATTAATACGCCATAATATTTGAGTAATAAGTTAACTTTCCATTAAGTTTCATCAAAATTTTTCTACCAGCTTTGTTTGTTTAAATTAATTTGCAAAATTTGCTTTCTTTTATTTTTAAAATGAAGAAATGAGCCAGAGATTAAGTGGTATATATAATGTATACTTGTGGTATAAAGAGACAGCAAGCTTGTATATCTAAAATATTGTGTCACAAGAAAGCTAAGACAGACACTACAATTAGTGTAGAAAAGGTAATTCGTAATTCCTGATTTTAAACATACTGCAATAACATCCACGTTATATAAGTAATTAGAGTTTTTAGCTATCAATAAAGATAAGAATATCTAGAAATAAACGGGTCCATGCCAAAAATAGTAATTACGGAGACAACGCATTGCACCACTTACTCGTATCTTCGTAGTAGCTTAAGTAGTTGTTTTGAAATTTCTTAATTATTTAGTTAAGATTCTTTTTAAAAATAGTTAAGATTCTTTTCTCTCCCTTCTTAGTTAAGATTCTTTTTTAAAATTATCAGTTAAGAAATGACCAATGCGTCTCTTATATGCTGCAACTCTTAATTTTTTTTTAAATACGCGACATAAATCTAGATGATATCTTAATCTCCCGAGAAATAATATTTTGCTTTCAGGTATTATTGGAGTTCGGTCCCTTAACGTTTTGATCGCATTTTTCGTACGAACACTACGGGTATGGTCAGATCTTCTTATGTCACAAACAGAGGTAGTTTCATTGTACCTATCAATAGCCCGATACATAAACATTTTACTATTAACAATTGTTAATAGTAAAATGCAATAGGCATTAAAGCTTATTGCATTGCATTTAATAATGAAGTATAAGTAATAATATTCCCTTACGTTATTATGATTGTTAAAGTTTTTCTTTCTTATCAGTTCCAAGCATTTTCTTCGTATTAAAGTAAATAAAAAATGTGACAAAAGTTCCAGCGCTCTTTTAAGTTGCCCGAGTAGTTATCAACTTGAAAGGATTCCTTGACATGAACGTAGTAACTATTCTTATAATTGGATGCTTTTAAATACATTTTTACTAAAAAATTGAATCTGTTGCCATTAAATAAACTTTTTGAGATTCTATAAACAAATGTGCCGGTTATATTTTCTTATTGGTAACACCTGCAATCTCAAAAATTATAAGTTTTTTTGAATAGCTTTTTAATTAACGACAATCAAATCATATGTCCCCAAAAATACTTTTGAAATCACCTATTATTTTATGAAGATATGAAATGAGCCATAACCAGGTAAGAGAAACCAATATTTTTTTTAATTTAGAACAAGGTATTTATATAAAACTCTGCCCGCGGACAATATCTTTGAATATTGTAATATATTTCCACATCCTATTGAAATAAATAAAATATTATGATCCTGAATAAGGGAACAAAGGTTTTGTTTAGAATGGTACCGCAATCGAACCAAAAACAATAATGACAAAATTTACAAATACAGCAAAGATGCAGAACTTTGTTGCCATAGACTTTAAAAGTATTTGAAGTAAATTTTATAATAATTATAGAATATTCAAAGTAAATGCAGTATTGCATGTGAGGATAAACCCCACGTTATTAAGAATTAACATTTACCGAAATGATTTAGCAGGATTAAAAATATTACATAAAAAAATCGGCTAGAATGTATAATACATAAATATGAGTTTTACAAAGTTTTACTAATATTTGAAAACCTTTTTAAATATTGGTGAAAGAGTTTTTGAAATCGGATAAGTAGTTTTTAGGATTATCTCCTCACATCTTACTTTTCTTCAAATCTTATTAATTGAAACGAAATTAAAATTCTTTATTATAATACATTTCATTGTTGTCAAAGCTATCCACCCTCAGCTAAAAAAAATATTTGACACAAAACAGCTGATGACAGAAACTAAAATCTATCTAGACAAACACAAGATTGTTTTAAATATGTTAATATTATAACACTTAATTAAATCATCTTAGTCACCTTCTCAGTCTTCGCATAATGTAATATAATGAAATTATTTCGAGTAAAATTGATTCCACTTCTTTGGCTGCTCTTTTAAATCTTCATCTTGACAATTTTAATCAGTTTTATACGTATAAAACACAACCTTTGCTGTCTAGAGTATTAAATAATCCTGAATATATTATTTCCCAACGTTAAATGAAATAATTATATATTATGGCGAAGCGGCATATACTGGGTATTTTAAAAAGCTACTTTTATATGGAGACGTCAAGCAGTATACTTCGAGGAAGTCGGTCGCACGGCAAATAAGATTATTGATGGGTAACGATGTTGTGAACATTAGATAATTTAGATTCCGCTTATTCCCTTCTTGCCTTTGGGAACTGAAATATCTGCGTTCCTCAATATTGCTTTAATAATAATCTGTGTACAATTCAGTATAATGATTTTGTAAACTATATACATATATAGTGTTGTCATAAATATTGTTGCAAGATTATTTTCATATCCTTATTAATTAGTAACTACATTCCTTAAAATATTTTTTTAACTAAGAATTAATAAGAGTTTGTTATAACACTTGTCCTATTTATAGTTCCGGAACTGCTCAATTTAATGTTTTATTGCAAACAAATTAAATATTTTCTATTGTTTAATTTTAAGTACAAGTAAAGTCACAATTATTGAATTAAAATACACAATATTACAGATAACTATGATTATAGTAAAACTGAAAACAATAATGGACACAGTTGAGTGAAATTAGCTATAACAGCGACATCTAAGATATTTATAGAATATATATATATATTATACCCGCACTATGACATAATTAATTTCAAAACTTAACCTCTATGTTAGATACCAAACACTTTGTGGGTGTCACTATTATTTACAACAGATATAAACAAGGAGAAAGATTGGAAGCAAATAAAGTTAACGCCTAATTTACTCTAGACCTATATGAATATTTGTAAAAAGTATAATATAATAGAATACTATCATAGTACATATTATCTTTTGCAGCTTTTCTATAGATAGTAGAACTTAAATTATTATAACTATAAAATTGTAATACTTTAGATTAAGGTGAATGAATTTTAAATCATTCCTTTGCTGATTATTATATGCAATAAGGTTTTCAGAAGAAAATAAGAGAAACTTCATAAATTTGAATAATTTTGAAAACCAAAGATTTAAATACAATAATAGAAAAAACATTTATCCAAAGGAAAAATAGTAATAAAAAGACTCCATTCAAAAGATTAGCAATCCAGTAGTAGTAGTTGCTGAGTTCTACTTAGCAGTAGAGCTCTAGTATACGACATCTGCTCACGTTCCATGTTGTATAGTACTATGTATTATTTACTTTTTATGTTACTTAAATAGTTCGTTCATCCTTCTTTAAGCCAATGGAGAAAAGACATAGTGATATGGATCACTATTACTTAAAATGATGTATTGTTCAATATATTACTAATATTATCTAATATTATCTAATAAATAAATGCAAATTATTGTTAAATGGTTGCGAAAGAAAAGACAACGGGTAAATTAGGTTCATAAATTAATTATTCTCCTTATTACTTTATCATTAATTACGCCGAAGCTATTTACGATTGAATTTCTTTGTTGAAATTATCAAAGCATACTTTCTTAGTTTTTACTGAAAATTATTAATTAATTCCAGTGAAAAAATAAAAATTACTTTTAGATTCACGTCTCTAGTGTTTAGTATATTTAAATAAAAGAAAATTGCTATATATTAAAATTAGTTGTCTACAGAATTTCAATAGGGATAGGGATTTTTGGTTGCTGCGATCGGCTTAGAAACCTTTTAATACTATAAAGTATAAAAAAACTGCTTCAATTTAAAACCTGATACAGCTTATTCATTGTTTACAAAATCGTACACTATTACAATGTGGAGTGATGACGTCCTTCTCTCCGCCTCCACCACCTTGACGGCACGCCCAAAAAATTATAAATATTTTAAAAAACTGTGCAACCATAAGGTTTATTTGTAACGAGTGATAGACTCTTTTTGATATGTTTTTCTTTATTGATTTATAACGATGCGATAATAACCTTTGTAGTTATTTCTTTATTTTCAGTAGTATATGTTTGGAAGTATATTTATGAAAGATGTTATTGATTACTGCTGACTTGTTTTACAGGGAATGGAAATATAGTCTACTGTACTCATTTGTGTCCAATATTAACAATACACGTTAAGGTTTAAAGAACTTTATTCTCATAAAACCATTAAGTTTACTTAAAATGAGATACAATAAATTTTCTCAAAAAAATAGTATAACAATAGTTTACCTCTGGAGCGACTATTCAAACATTTATAAACGTTATAATAACTTTTAACAACCTTGATTAGATTTTATATACATATTCCTTTAATTTAGTTTTAAATACACTTATGTTTTTTTCATTTTTATCATCATTCGGTAAGTTATTATATAGCTGCACTCCCTCAAACAGTATCGTTTTCTTACTACTTAGTGCGCACACCACTTAGCATAAATTTATCTTTATTTCTTAAATTATATTTGGTAATTTTTTTGTAAATTTTAATGTTAGAGTGTATTGATTTGGTGGTAATGTTTTTATCAGTATGCAGGTGTAATAGGTATCAACTATACAGTTGAGTGATATTTGGCAGTTTTGTTTTTAGTACAATTTATTGGTTGAGGTGAGATAAGGGCAGTGGGATAGCACTTTAATAACTTTATTTTGTATTCTTTGTAAGGTTATTAAGTTTGTCTTGGCGGCAGATCCCCATACTTCTAATAAATTGTTAAGTTTTTAATATTAACTTAAATTATTTATACACACTGTTTTAATAACTTAAATTTCATCCTAGTTATCGTAGTAGCGATAACAAATTGCTATCTGGAATGTCAGGTTCTAAACATCAAATCCAATATTATTATGAAATGTGCTGATTTTCGGGCGTATTTGATCTAAATTTGGAATATAATATTTAAATTATACATCTTACCATCGATTAGAACGTTTGATAATCATTAACTTATATTTATTATTGGACCTGTTTAATTTTTACAATAGTTATCTAGTAGTTCTCGAGCCACAAATGAATATTTTTATATTTACGTTTTATTTAACTTGCAAACAGCAGTTAAAACTACACGCTTTTCGATTTTACCCCGCAACAACAAAAGTTTTTAATTACATTTGTTATGATTCCTCGTTTTGAAAATTTTTATTTATTCCTAAAGTTTTTAAAACTATTATATTATGTAGATGGTTCTAAATGCAGAAGGTCTTAAGTTCCTTAGAACCAAACCCTCAAATTATTAACGTCAGTAATTTTTAGGACTAAAAGAGATTATAACTCCATATAAGTTATCAATAAATAAGTACTTATATAGATAAATTATACTGACTAAAATGACTAATATGTCAAAAATACGATAATAAGTTACATAAACAGAATCTTTAAATTTCTAATCATTACCTTTTAAAGGCTTATTTAAATGGAATTTTGATTCACTCATCCAAAATATTACTGTATATGTGCGATTTAAGAGGATAATAAAAATGTAATAAATATTAGTCAGTTTTTAAGTACGAGGTACATTTTTACGAAGGACTGAAGGGATAAAGTTTAAGGATATGTTTTTTTTATTTTTGCTCAAAAACATATATTTCAGTTTTTTTTAATTAAGGGAAATTTATTCCATGATGTTGGAGTTGAGGCCGTAACGACTTAAATACTTCGAAGTATTATTGAACTAAAAAATCGTTATAAAGATGACTTATCTTTAATTTAAATCTTTTTCCATAACTATTAAGTTTTGTTGTGAAGAATAAACTTCAGAAAAATACTTCGAAAAACTAAATAAGTAAATTAAAATATTTTCAGGTAGTTTTTTTAAATTTAATAAGTAAACAAACTCAGATAACAACTGTCAAATTCACAGACCAAGAACTTAAAACTAATACACTACTACACATTTTAAGATCACATGGGTGACTATAAATGATATCAAATAATATTTCTTATTTCTAATATCAATAATTATAATAACTTAAATATAAAATAACTTTCTAATACTTATAGACAACTATGATAACCTGGGAATTGAGTAGCAAAACGACATAAGATTATTAAAAATTCGATTGCTAGTTTCTGAACTTCATTACACAAATAAAAAAACTTTAAAATTTATAATACTTGTTCATTGTAGTTCCTGATAAATTTGTACACCATACATGTGGTCATAATACCTCACTATACTTACAGCATATGTTCCCGTACAGTACCTAATTGATGTCTGTTGATTAAGTTAATTGATGGGTCAGACGTGTTACATTTAGTCGATGTTGCGAGTTTAAATACGGTCTATTTAATAAACGTACATTTTACAAAGCTAATTATACGATATACAATTTTCAGCAATTTATATCCTACTATTGTACAAAAGCCATATACCATGGGTACTGTATTATTATTCTTAAGTTGCTACATAAAAGTATATTGAATGTATATCGTTTGAATCTGAATAAGTTTACAATTATAGAAAAACTTGTTCTCTCTTTACAGAGATGATGAAAATGATGTGTCGAATAATAAAATCTAAAATATAACTTTCTACACATTACTGTAATGTGGAGTACAATTTGCGTCAATGATGCAATATTAATATCATTTACTTTAGACACAACCTGCAATACAATTAATACATCAATAATATTCAGATGAAGTATGTATTCAATAATATAACTTAGATGTAGTGATGACAGTGGTTAAGGTTTTATCATCGCGGATAACAATCAGGAGACATAAAACATTTGATTATATTATTGGCTTGTTGTTTTTAATAAATTACAGTTTAATTGTAGTCAAATGTCACTACAGAAAACTATCTCTAAAGTATAGAATAAAGACAGGTCGCTGGGTAAAGTAACAGAGACAAACTTCACAATGAAGTGCACCAAGTTTGCAGAACTCTCTTTGCTGGGTTCGTATATCTATCTCTGATAATTGATTCCGTTAAGTCACACTTAAATAAGCTGCAATAAAAAAATATATCACATTCAGAAATCATTATTATTAATTCTATAATAACAATAGTTGTGAGTTTGTAACAAATGAGGTATTTCATTTCTGTATATGTATAACAATTTAAAACATCAATATATTCTTATATTTTAATGTAACTTCTAATTTTAAGAATAATGGACAATAATATATGTATATTATTATTAATATTTTATAATGTTATGAAGTGAAAAATTTTATATTTACAATAAAATTTTATTACATTATTCAATGAAATTTTTTCGAGCTCTTTTTAATATAAAATATACTATAATATATCTACTACTATAACATATAGTATATCCTATATTATATCTTATTTATAAAGAAAATTAATATCTTAACCTAGGAATGTCAGTAAGAGAAGATAAGGCAACTGGAGTCAGAAGTCACAGACTTTCCATCTTAAATGTAAGAAGAGGTTATACCTCAACATAATTAATTTAAATACATAGTTATTTACAGAAAATGGGAATCATTTAAACTGACAACAAGAGCCAAATAAATTAATACTTCCATAATGTTGACATGTTGGTTATTCAAAAAGCACCTCAAACAAATAGCCTATATTTAAAATATGGTCTCGTAACTATTTGATAACCGTTACTCTGTCCGCATGGACTACAAAAGGTACCAATTATAAGAAATGCATGGGCTTGGCTTCCACAAAAAGCCTTTTTATTAAACGGGATAAAATACAGCCCACCCCTCTTGTTGCCTTTCATATATTTTATTTTATAACTAATTACAATTTAATTTTTATTCACACTTGTTGTCATATAGTTGATTATATTTTTGCCTACTTACTAATTACTCTTAAGAAAGTATTTTATATAATTTATCTGACACAAAATGAAAGAATGTTTTAGAGGTAACCCGATGTTGGAGTGGATGTCAGTGATGGGTTCTTTATTTTTATTTTATTTTATTTTGATTTGCATCTACATGTGTCAAAAAAACAAATAATGAGTTTCATTCATTTTACTTACTGTCAAATAGTACCTAGTGAGGTGTGTGGTGCTTGTACAGTAAAAGTCAATACAGGCAGAAATTATTTTCGTAACGTAGTTACTATAACTGTAATGTAACTCGATGTTAAGTTAATGTTGTCACCACATATTAATGTGTCACAATTTCATTGGAGGTTCGAAAACATGTTGAGCATTGTTTTTGAAAGTCACGATACTGCATAACTCGATTTTAAATTTTATGAGTTTGTTTAGTTTAGAACAACATAAAATCAATAGTAAAACAAACAAAGTAGCTGTGTTAAAGACTAGTCGTTCTGTGATCAGTAAACCTCAGTACGTTAGGGGATGAGACAATGGTTTAAGTGCCTTTTCCAAAAAGAAATAACTATACCTATGTATGTATGAAGGTACATAACTACCGAATGAAATTTGGCTTCACCAAATAACAGCGGAGTTATTTAACTTTAAAATTTTTGATAATTCGCTATGGCCACCATTTTGGATTTTGAAATAACAAAAAAACACCTTAGATTTCGGCAAAGAATACTTAGACGAAATTTCAGCCCGCTAGCTGCCGCAAAGTCTGTTTTTGTGGTACGGATCAGAAATCATTTTGAAATTTTTCGCCCAAGCAAAAAAACTGCTCAACATAAAATTTGAAACACTTCTAAGGACACACCTACCAATTTTCGTGACGATTGCATAAAAAATAGGCCTGCTACGCCAAAACAAAAACTCAAATCACCGCCATTTTTGATTTTTCCTCTCAATAAGAAAAATGGCCGGAAAAAAAAATAAATGACTCAAAGAACATGATCTCCAATTTTTGTGGCGATCGCACGAAAATTGCTCCTGCTACGCTAAAAAGTAAACTAAAAAACGCCACCATTTTGGATTTTTTCGCCCAATCAAAAAAACGGCTCGACATAAAAATTCAAATAATTTAACAAATACGCTTGCCGATTTTCGTAACGATAGGATGAAAAATACGGAACAAAATTACTGGAATACATAACGAAAAATAGCAGAATGGACCTATCTAGTGGAAATGTAGTCCTTCGAACAAACGCTTCGCTTCGTCAAAAAAAAATTATAACTATTTAAAAAGATCATACAAATATTTTAATTGAATTATAACTTTTTAAGAGCAAGTATTTACTCATTTAATCTGACTGAAGAATTATAGGTTGATGATTTCGTACTTCTCATTTTTATAACACTTAAATATACCGATTACACCAACCACACATAGGTACATACAAAGAAAGCTCAACTGTCCAGATGATGGGACGGTCTATTACCTGCTCGTATTCACAACTTCTGGATTCTGTTTTTTTGGACTAGCCTTTTTAATATCCCGAGATAATTTACAGTTATATTCGAAATATTTTTATCAAACAGGATGAATTAACTGAAATGAATAAAATTCTTTATTATGGCGTGCTGTTTATTGATTGATATGTTGCGTGTTCCTTCTTATTTGTAAGAGAAATAACGATTACATTATATTCTTGACAAACAACAACCGATTTTAGAGAAAAATGATCAAGACATAAATAAATTTGACTTAATTTGGTTAACTTAATAATAATATATATTTCAGTAGTTATTTTATTATCGTATTTACTTACACTGTACCGTTTGAGAACTTACATTTTTAATTTATAATTTAACATTAATGTATCCTGGAAGATTTGAAAATTTAATTAATCAACGAATATTAGAGAAGGTTTTGATTTTAACTTTATCTGTTAAATAAAACATTCACAGAATTAATTATACGAACGAATATATTTCAGACGTAATTAAAATCAATATTAGTTATTATAATTTTGGTTTGTTATTTAATTTTTTTTTATAATTATACCTATCTTTGAATTGAAAAACAACAAATAATATTATATGAATAAGAAAAAAGTTATATGAATATGTCGTTAACAATGTGTGTCGTAAATGCATGATATTTTGTACTTACAAAAATATTGATTGAGGAATTTATTCCTGGTATGAACTGATTATACGCTACTGTGTGCGAAATTATAATAGCATCTAGTAAAAAAACATGTAATGTTTTATTATGCTTCAACAAATTTAACAGTGACTTGATTTACTTTCCACCTACAAATGTATTTTCACTTAACATAATTGTAAAAGAGAGAAGTAAATTAAATATTCTAACAGAAATACCTCACAGTCACAGATATAAAATCTGAAACCCCTTTGTTCAATGTAATTAAAATGAATGAAAGTAAGTACGTTAATTTAATTTATTCAACGTATACTAGGATCCGCCAACCAAGTGTGGCGGATGTTGAGCGGAGCCCCTCTCCTTCTTCTCTTCTTTTCTTGATAACTTTTGAATGGTTTAACATTTTTTCAATCTGTTTTCGCTATAACATCCGCGCGAATTAATTATTTAAAATTTACATTCTAAATTTTAACTTAATTTAAATGTTTTTTCGATGTTATATACTTGATGATAGAGTAAGAAACTGTAGTATATGACACCAACACTAGACCACGTTATAATTATCACTACTTTTTTCGACGTCAACTTTCGCTTGGCACGTGGTTTGTCCGGTTCTCCTGATTCAACCGCTTTGTATGTGACAAACTAAACGCCATAGATTCAAATATAGCTGGCCATTTAAATATCAATATTAAAACGGCTTAGGAAATCTCTAATTTCATATGTACATATAAAAAGGAAGAAATAAGACCGTGATACATAATAAAAAACATTAATTTCAAAAAACTTTGAAAATAAACTACAAAGTATATTATAATAAAAAATTAAATTTAAAATCTATAACAATAAATCATAATATAAATAACTACATATATGAGATGATTTTTTTAAAAATCAAGACTTCAATGCGCAAAAGCAATAAAAAGTTGAAACATAACATCTAAAAATAAGATTCATATTACAATTACAAAACATGACTCAAACTTTCTACATTCATAAAATTACGAAATAATACAGATTGAAATAACAATATAAAAAAATATACAAAAGAAATCTCACCCCTAATATAAATAAAAAAAACAAGACGAAGCAGTAAAATCTAGAAACAATATAAAAAACTAATAATGTGTTGGTTTAAAGTTTTTTTTGGCAATTAGGGCAGTATAATTAGGGTGTTGTTATTCATAATATAATTTAGTTGAGATATAATACACATGTATATTTCAATTTTGTTTTGACATTAAACTTATAAAAATAACAGATTTTTTAACAATTTTTATTAATAGACGTTTATTCAGAGATATAGTCGCAACTCGCTATCTTTTTTTTTATGAAACCAAACTTGTTTTTATTTAATTAAATATATAAATATACATTAAAATTAGTAAAAATGAGACTTGACGGTACAAACATTATTATTATTATTATTAAATGTAATGACTGTGTCAAATTTACAATTTTTGATAGTATTTTCAGCAAGCCAGTTCCCACAACATAATTATATCTATAATAAACATAACTTATCTATAATGTTTCAGTAATTTTTATATGAAACTAAAAACAGAAATTAATGTAATAAATAATAATAAATATATTTTATTGCAACACCAGAATGAAAAAAAAAATACAAATAAAAAACCAACACAATAACGTGGCGATACAAAAAGATGGCCTTTAAGCTAACAAGCGATTTCCACGAGACCACTTTTGGATAAAGGATACGCTGTAGTAGTATGTATGAAAATAAATCGATTTCAGCTTCCATATAAAGGTCTTTAATATTTAATGAAACAATAAAACATTAAACTACTGTATTGTTTGTATATTTATAATAAAATTTATCAAAGGATAAAATTAATTTAAAAAAATCTAGTGTAAATTTTATTTACTGTGCGATAAGCTGTACGCTTTTTTATCTTCAAATAATATAATAATTATAGCCTATATTTAGTTATTTTTTTCCAATTTATTGAAATAAAAATATTTAACCTATTATATAGTAACCAATAAGTTAAAACTGGATTTGTTGTTCTTTAATAAAAATTCAAAGAAATGGAAATAAATAGAGATTCCCCGGTAGTAATAATATAATAGTTACTTTAATATATCTTGCAAAAATAAGCTGCTTGAAACATGCTAAGTATAGAATAGTTTCGTATATATTTTCAGTGTCGAAACAACACCATACAATACAAAAGGCTTTGTTGTATGCAAGTATACCATTATTATCTACATTATCTACCAACATGATCTACACATCAAATATTAACAAGAGAATATCTATGATAGTGACACCGCCATTTTCGTATTGTACAGTACAGAGACGTAATATGAAAAGCTTATCTGATTAAATATTCTTCGTTTTTTGCAGTAGTTTACTAGATATACAATATATACACATGATTATTTAAAAGAAAATATAAAGTATTAGTAACGAGTTGAAGAACTCATCATGTTATATAAAAGTAATCCATAACACTACGTACGAGGGTTTAAGTGAAGAATTAGTAAATTTATAAAGTAACATTAAGTATTAAATGATTAAACATACCCATTATTTCAAAACAATGAACATGAATTAATTCATTTAACTTTTGTTAAATTTTTTAATTACTTAATTCAAATATAGCTTATTTAAATTATTACTTTTTGTAACTTAATGAACTTGAAAAACTTATGGTTTTACAGAAGCTTATCTTTATTATTTATCTATAATATACATTATACAAATATCAATATGGTTCTAGAATTAACAAGGCGTTAACTTCATCTACTTATTGTAAACAATACTGAGCGCAGATAAATTAACTGACATCCACAAAGGATTAAAGGTTAGGATTATAAAGCTTAATTAAATGTTTCAATTAGTTACTTCATAGTGCATGTATATGTTTATGAATACTGAAGATTCATTTGCAGTTTTAATGTTATTTTATTAAATTTTAATATTGTTTATGTTGTATTTTTATTTATATTGATCAATATTAAACGAAAAATCAAAGAAAAAATTTTAATTTTTTTCTGATCCTTAATAATTGAGCGAAGCGCTCTACTGGCGACTTTTTCACATTCTTTGTCACGAATAGGCTCGAAAACTACTTGACGGAAAATTATGAAATTTTGCAATCAAAAAGACACACATTAGGACATGGTTTAAAAAAACAAATTTTAAAAATGTCATGTCGTTGAGGAATAATCATCAAAAAACTGATATCCCATTGAAGTCAAATCTGAAACGATGAGTCATTACACTGTGCTCGCTTCGCTCAATATGCAAACGACACCCGAGATTTCGTAAGAGCAGCGAGTCGAAATTGAGGGTCTGTTGGCGCCCCTAGTTATTATATACATTTAACCGGCTCTACCCACGTTGATTGTAATGCAAACGCGGCGTAAACGGTTCATGGCACGCTCCGAGCGCAAGATTTAGAACCCCAAATGGTTTCAAAACACAGCTTAATTCTGACAAAATCATCATCAATACCGTCGGATGATAATATTTATTAATATATTGGAATATGTTCATATTTCGGTGTAATACAAAAAAAATACATATTTAACATGATTAAAGGAACATCTATAATTTTGATCTTAAATATATCAAATAATCTGAACCTTAAATGAAGCCAAGATAAATAAAACAAAAGATTACTAATAAGTAATTACTAAAACGAACTTATTAGTATCCATAAAAAATGAAGCACGTGTTTTTTAATAAAATTAAAATGTATGTATTACTGATCGAAAATTTGTTTTAAAAAATAATATTAGTAATGAAAGAACAAATATTTAGGACAGAAGCCAAGTCAATAAAGTCCACCTACACTTGTCAGATATTGTTATTTGTAGTTGTTGTTGTGAGATTATGATAAAGTTCCGCTAACTCGAGACACTTCAATATGAAATCTCTCTGTGTTTAAAGCATAATTGATGTTTTTTTTTGCAATGTTTGTTTTGTATCTAATATGTATTATGTACATACTGAAAAATGAAAATTAGAATTATACGATTTGTTTTTGAAAGGGTTGGATCAAAAATTATTTGTCAGCACGGTCAAGAGCTTTGATTATGTATAGGGTATTGCATCACACTTTCAACAAAGTGACTATTTTACATCTGTTATTCTTTTTCTAATTAGTCACCGACAAATCAGATGATAACTCGCCTCGTCAGATATAAATAATGTATTAGATAGTTTGGAAGACGTTTGTTTTGTAAAATATATAGACATATAAACTTATATATGTATATAGACACTTTCCATAAATATTGTTACAAAAAACATTATTTTTTAATGTACGTAACATTTATTACTATTACAGTGAGTCTAATATGGGAAAAATCTTCACTGCTAATCGTGTGGATTGTTTTAGTGATTCCAAAATAACCATATTAAATCTTAATACAGTAGATTAAGATCAGGAATATAAACGGAAAGTCTTCAGCTCTGATCTAGTCCGGAACATTCTTTAGAGCTTTCATCATAAGGTCATTTTGTGTGTTAAAATATTACTTATTTATTGTAAAAATTTTCTCATCCGTAATTAAAACTTTTCCGTGTCCTTCCCTTGCATATCGTTTAAGTAGTTGTTTTAATTTTACCACTTTAATCTTTTTTAAATGATCAGTTAATAAATGACTAGTACGTCTCTTATAGGCTGCAAGAACCTAGTTATCTTCAAAAATATAACCGCATATTTTTAAATATAATAATACATGAAGATATCACCTAGGTGCCTAGGTGATATCTTCATCTATTGAAAAATTGTATCTATAATTGCTTGGTACAAAAACATTTCCCAATTATAAGTGTATGGAGGATATTACAAATTTTATTTGGTTCAACACCTCTATGTAATTCAATCACAAGGATTCTATTTTCTTTATCGCCTCACTCCTGTTTCATATCACAATATGTTGTCGCGAAAATAAGAAAATACAATAAATAATCGTACAAAAATTACAGATGGCAAAAGTAATTATTTGTCTAATTTAATTGTAACAGTAATCTGGCCTGGCAATGAGGCCAGACTAATAATATATATATGTTATATATATATATATATATATATATATACATATATATATATATATATATATATATATATATATATATAATGTGACCGCTAATCAGAACAGACGAGTAAATTGAAAAACTTTATATTTTTTATTTCAGGCTAAATTAATATATATATAGCAATAGTGTGACCATCCTTAAGGACTTAAAAGTAGTGCTCAAAGATTAATTTCAATTTCTGTATCTTTTGAATATCAAGGTTAACATTTAATAATTTAGTATAAGAACCTACCTATTATTCTTATGAAGATATATAATAAAAATATGGAACGGGCCAGGTAAGAAAAGCTTTTATTTTTAAATATTCTTTTTATAAAGTTCCATAACTATAACATCGGACATATTCAACTACGCCCGCGGACAATGTCTTTGAACATGGAAATATATTTACACATCCTATTCAAATAAATAAAATATTAGGACCTGGAATAAGAAAAAAAGGTTTTGATTACGAATTGTAACCGCAGTCTCTTCTTCCAAAAAACAACGTTAACAAAATTAGCAAATATAGCAAAGATGCAAACTTTATTGGCATAAACTTTAAAAGCACGACGTCTATTTTATAAAAGTTATAGCACATTCAACGTAAATATAGTATGGATTGTAAGGATAAATCCCATTTTATCAACAATAAAACATTTACCTAACTAATCTATTAGGGTTGAAAGTAATAAAAGAAAGTTGAAATTGGTAAATAACATACAACATATGCAAAAATTAATAATAGAATGATATGAGTTTTACAAGGTTGCACTAATATTTGAAAACTTTTTTAAATATTGTTTCAAGGATTATCTCCTCGCCTTTTACTCCTCTTCAAATGTTATTAATTGAAACGTAATTGAAATTATTTATTAGAAAAAAAAATTGTATTGTCAAAGCTACTTCCAGCTTGAAAAGTTATTTGACACAAAAGACCTGGTGAAAGAACTCAGTGGGCTTACTCATATTATTTTTTAAAAAGCAAAATTTATTTCATACTTATAACAAGAGTCTCCGATTACATTTTTATTTTTGTTATGAAACTTAGGTACTTAACTAGATAAACACAAGACCGTTAAACATATTATGACACTTAGTGAAATAAAATTAGTCACCTTATCAGTCGAGGCATAATTTCATTTGATGAAACCTCTTCGAATAAAATTGATTCCCCTTCTTTGGTATGGTAAAGTATTGTTGTTATTAAAAAATAATATAAACATATAGAACTTTTATATATTTTTAATTTGTTGATATACATAAATATTTATTTTAAAAATAATAAAATTAATATTTAGTTTGTAAGTAATAAATAAAATAACTACTTTTAAGTTTTTAAAAATCCTCGCTTCAGGATTTATAAAAAAAGTTTAAGTTTTTATAATATTTTAAGGCAAACTCTGTAAAACAGGAAATCCTTGATTTAGTGATTAAGAAAATCAATTTCTAAAACCCCGGTTAGAATAACAAGGGGTAAAGATTTTGTTATTGTTATTCGGTACGTATGATAGTCAAACAAAATTATTGTTTTAAAAATGTTTAATTTGACAAAGAATGATTCGAAAGAAAATACCTCATACCGTATCATTCATTTTAATATGTCTAGTGTTTTTCATTTACTCCCTGTCTAATATAATTTCTTTCTTAAAATATAATGCAATTTAATAGCAATATTAAATAACAGTTATGTGAAGTAGTAGCAGTAGGTATTAGCCATAAATATATAAAAAATATATACTTAGAAGGCTAATTTTCCTATTTACATTTATTATAATATACTTTATCACAAGAAAGTAAAAATTTGTTAATTAGGGAAACTAAAATACTGGAACGTGAGCCGCACCTTAAAAGACCTCGTCTGTGCCAGACTTTACTCCCTGCAGCGTCTTGCGAAATCATAATTTTATGTCATTGGATTAAGAAAGTCTATTAAAATTATTATTATGTATAAGGTGTGGACGAAAGCCTAAGGGGATTGCTGTAACTGTGGACGGACGGACTAAGGACTACAAAATGAGTGAATTGTATGTTGGTATATTTAAATTATTAAAAAAAATTAAGAACATGTAATCCAGTTTAGTATAAAAGAGAGGTCTTATATTAAATACAGGGTGAAAGATAGTTAGTTAGTATTCTATAAGTTATATAAGTTTTATAATTGTAAGCAGAAACATAAGTATACATACATGGTGACATTTTTGTTTGCGTAGTGAATAATATATTGCTTTTTGGATGAATATTTATTTTTGTGTGTATTTTTTTTTTATTTGCCTGGATTTTGTTACAAAAGTATTGAAATAGTAAAAGTATTAGCATCTTAATAGAAAGCGACATTCGCGTAGATACATTCCAAAATCTATAGCATAGTGTTTATTTTTTATTGAAATCTCAATTCGTTCAACGGATGTTACCAGAAATTTGGGACATCTGATAAATTTAAGAAGTCAATCCTCTAAAAGTTGCAACAATTGTCTGAAGAAAGATAAATAGGGATACAACCTAGCTACTATTTTTGGCACGGACTGTTTTATTACTACATATTCTTATCTCTATTGATACCTAGAAAGTCTAATAATTTATATCACAAAACTGTTAGATCTGTGGATAGTTTTGACACAATTTCATCCGGAGTTAGCTCATTACTTAGATATTATAGCTAAGATAACATATCAGTTCTTACTTCACTCTTAAGTATAAAAAATGTGGAATGAAAATCTTATCGTGTTGATAATTAAGACTTGATTTGTAGAAAGCAGAGCTAAAGAAGCCGGATTTCTTTCTAGTTTGTGTCAAAGAAACAGTCTTAGAACAAGCAAGAAAATGGAACAATATTTTTAATATACAACATTTCAAAAAATAACTAGGATTCGTACAAGTTTAAAAAGTTTAATTTATGGCTCATGTCGAATGAAACCGTATGTGTTAACAACGAACATTTTATTCGAACGTCTTAGTAATATTTAACTACTTGCATAAATATTTTGGTTTTTATTTATTTTATTGAATTTTAGATATTAAAACATAAATACATTTTCTTCAGTTTCGCAATTAATTAACGTGTAATTTTATCGATACCATTTAGTTTAATTACTTATAACATTATAATTGAAAGTGGTTAACGTAACATTGAACTAATATCATATAATTCTATGATTTTTTATTTTTCTTCATATATTTAACAAGTCAGTGGAGAATTTGAAATTGCTGAATATTGGATGAATTATAGAATATTAACAAACTGATATTTTTATATAACAGTTTGACAGCGTATAAACAAAAAATCTACTTGTGTTTTAAAGTCCTATAAAAATTGCGATTTTCGTTACGTTATAAGGGTATACTAGTGGTCGCCCAGTGGTCGAAATTCGACCATATAATAAATTTAAATTGTAAGTGACTTAATATACATTATTAAAATAATTAATATACATTATTAAAATAATATTCCAACATTATTAAGGTTCTACTGTCTTTCGACAGTACTAACTACTATAACCACAGATTTTACCAAGACTGTTATTTGCCAATTTCTTATTTGAACAAATTATATGAAATTAAAAGAAATGTTCAATTCATGTTCAATTCTAAGTAGTCTGTTAAATTGTTGTAAACTTCAGACCTAAGACTTGTTTGATTTTGTCGAATGAAATGTTATCGTGAACCCTCTATTCTCACATACATATCAACAATCCACTGCAGAAATAGTTTTTGTGAATGGTGTAACATGCTGAAATCATCTCTAATTGCTAGTCGATAGGCTGTATACTGAAGCATGGTTAATTTATTTCTGGGTGCTCTTGAATTAGATGTAGTTGGTGTATTATGAGCAATATTGACATGCCACCCAGTATCACCGTTGGGAAAAAGCAGTGGGTACGCTAAAGGGTTTAATCATGAGTCCAAAACTGAGATATTCTTAATTATACCATTAGCTTTTGAAAAACAAATCATATTTCGTTTAAAAGGTGGCTCACCATCAACTATATTAAATATTACTGCTACATCAGTTTGAACTGCATCATTAAATCGGCGTAGATCTAAATGATGATTTACTTTAATGAGCATACAAATTTCTGTTTTGATTTTCGACTCTCTGACAATGATCTTTCATTGCAATGAATGACCGCACAAAAGGATTACTGCGTTCCAATTCCAGTGAAATTTCATGCATTATGTTGTTGTTACATGTTTGATTAACATGTTCTTGTAATCTATAATTAATGGCTGTGTCAACATCTTAAAAATATAATTGTGCATAACATGGTGAGCGACCATATGTGGCAGTCATTGGGCCTGATCTGTGATAAAAAACATCATGTATCTTGAAATGATACACTCCAATTGTAACTGCCTCAGCAACTTTGGCTTCTGAGCTAACCATAGCAAAACATGAACTATATTTCCTAATATGTATTTTCAAAATAATTTTTTGATTTACTTTTTATTGAAGGTTCATTTGAAGTAAGTCCGTCATATAATATTTTAAATCAAATATTCATTTTGACTTAAGGGTTGGTAATATTGCTTTACCCTTGTGACAACATGAAGTGAATGCAGTTTGGTCGCCTAAAGTCACTTCAGATTCAAAATGTTTCACATTGCAAAACCTACACTCGAAATTCATTAATCCACAATCATAACTTAAAAACATTTGGAATGACATTTAGAGCACACTTAAATGCATCTCTCAAAATCATATTACTATCTAATACTATTGATGAGAAATGATTCCTTCCTCTTAGAGAAATATTCCTTCTTCTTTGTCTCTCACTCCGACTCGTTAATGTTCTATGTCCAGGCATAATTAAAGTTCTTTCATAGATTACTGAAATCAAGAAGAGAAAAAGTTTTTACCTGTATGATGAATTCTTAATTCTGATAATTTGTACACAAAATCACTTATTTATCCTAAAGTATATGCAATCACTGAAATCGTAAACTACAATAATTGCTTTGAACCAGCAATAGCAAAAAATTTTGTACCTGAATGTTGTTATTGCAGATTGCTGCTACAGTACTTTCTTTATGCATATAATGATAGTCCTTGAAAGACGACGATACGTTTAAATGTATCTTACTGCTACACAACTCACATAAATTTGTATAAACGCTCAGTATTTCAAGTAGTATTCGTCAAATAAATCTTTAATTAACTTTAAACTTTTAATAAAATCACAGGAAACAAACTATACGTCTATAATAGACAAACGAAACAATTTGACCACAGAGTATGTATGCGTGTGTCAAATGCATGCTAGTTAGTATAATGTTTTATTAACTGATTTAATGTATTTTTTATGCATTATTATTAAAATCTTTTTTTACATTTAATTAAATGAGACAAATTAAACTTTTTTTTTGAGTACTCTGTCTATGCAGAAAATGAAAAACAAAAGAAACCATTTGACCACAGAGTATGTATACTCAATATATATATTTTTGATATGTCAATGTCAGTACTCTAAGTCTATAGTAAGTATGTGTGTGTGAATTTGCATGGTAGTGTGTGTAATGTTTCTATGTCTATAGACAAAATGAAAAACAAAAGAAACATGTGTGTGTGAAACGCATGGTAGTGTGGGTAATGTTTCTATGTCTATAGACAAAATGAAAAACAAAAGAAACATGTGTGTGTGAAACGCATGGTAGTGTGGGTAATGTTTTATTTATTGATTTAATGTACTTTATAAGCATTATTATTGAAAAATATTAGCATTCTGCACTTCTCCTGTACATAAACTATAAGTGTGCCAAATTTTAGGCTCCTGCGTCCGCGGAATTTTCGTAAAAAGGGGTCCAAAGTTTTGTCATCACGTATTAATATATAGATAATTTATACTTTTCCAGAATTAGATCGTTGGTGAAATCAACCGTTTATTTCCGAGAAAGAATACTGTAATATTACCGAAAGACAAGTAGTTACTAATTTTACAATTGTGATAAGTGATATCACCAATGCTACCTAATGCTTTATGTTAATGTTATGGGTGTTAATGCCCTATTTTTTCTATATTATTTGAGATATTGAGCTGGTAATTGCAACAATATTACAGTAGTCACTCATATCTATTATTAACATTTCAAAGTAATTCATATAAGTTTTTACCTACATATCTACCGAGAATATTAGTGATGTAATAAATAATAATCTTTTAAGCTACGTAACTTCCTGACTTTGCTTATGTAAACAGAAATTAGTTCTTAGAGCTGGGTACGATTGGAGCCCTCGTAGCTTTATTTTTAAATTGGAGAGTGGCATTATAGGAGGGCTAATTTCGATAAGTATGGTATCAAAATAGGCCCTCCTGCCATTCTTATTTGACGTACATAAGTGAAAATAATATAAATATATATACAAATTTTCTATATAATTTATGTGGCGAACATTTTAGTTTAAAACAACCCAAGCAACTAAATATTTCATATAGTTGCAAAGTACAGGGCATAGTTTTATTATTAATTTACACATTGCATATAAGTACAAAATATAATTTACTTATTTTACTTGAGGAAATAACTAAATCCGCATAAGTTATAAGAAAGTTTAATGTGTGGCTTATGTTAAGTAAAATTTGTTTAAAGCCTTATTTATGTATACTACTTGATACTTCTTGCATACGTTTGTTTGTTTTGTTATTTTTTATATTCTTTGATGATTTTAATATTCTTTATGTCTAAGTTTTTTGTTTGGTTTAGCGGGATATATAAATAGGCAGGGAATTAAAAGTTACTATTAATATTTTATTACTTTAAGTCATTGATTTATACCTGAATGGTATTGATCTGGATAATACTTCTGGCTGTTATAATCAATTGATTAGTCAGAAGATAAAATATATTCTATGTATATGGTTTAGTAATAATGACTAAATTCATAAAGTATTATGTAAGATGCTTCTAGAATTTAATTCAATACAAATGGGTGTAGGTATATTAAGTATTATATAAGAATCCAAGCAAACCAAATTAGAACGATAAGTTGCATTTGTGGAAAACATATAAAATAAGATAAGGCACGAATATATTACAGGCAGTTTGAAAGTTGAGCTCATTACAGAAAAGTGGAGGAGTATAAAGATAACGTGGTATGGTTGTGAAATGAGAAAGGATGAGAACCATGTGAGTGAGAAAGCCAAGGACATAAAAAGAATTAATGTATGGCTAGAGAAAGGTCAAAAAAGAAATGGATAGATTATGTGAATAAAGACACGAGGAAGAAAGGTGTTCAGACAGCAATTACGGAGTATAGGAATGTATAAAGAAGGCATGTACTGACTCCGTCTAGAATGGGACTAGAACGAGAAATTGATGATGATGGATTAATATATGTATACTTTGACGAGGTTTTGGTTTAACTTAGTCAGGTACTTGGTCCCTATGATGAGGTAAATATAAATGATTTTGTCACCTTTTTATAATTTTTTTTCTCATATTACCTAAATTAATAATCCTGTCTCAAATTTGTTAAGCCTTACAGGGAGTTACATAATTTAATAATTAAATAAAGAATAAAAATACAGTTTTCAACACATCTTATGGTGGTGCTGTTGATCTGATTGTGAAAATACAATTTAAGCAACTTTTGAGGATTAATACTAAAACCTACAATAATTTTAGTGGAAAATATATTGACCGTTAGATGATGAAAGATGACATATTGACCGTTAGATGATGAAAGATGACATATTGCCTTTTATATTACTTAGTCTGCAATAAAATAAACATAACATCTTAATTGAAAGTGGGTTTATGCTATTGTTTTACTTGTATGATTCAGAGAAAAATTTCTCTGTAAGTAGGTACTTACAGAGAATTTTTTCTATATAAATTCTATGTAAATATAAATAAATTATATAAATTTTTCAGACTTGATATAGGTATATCAAGTCTGTAACTGTTGGAATCTACATAAAGAGGATCCGATAAAATACTCCTCTAACTGCATTACTACTTATTTCTACATGTTTTAACTTACCTTCATGTTGACTTTTGAATATAAATTAACATACTGAATTTAGCTTTAATACATTACGTAAATTTAGCTTTCAAATGCAATTGAAATTTTGTGATGAATAAAACTCAAACATTTTCACTACTTTTAAATGTTATGTAATGTTCTACAATATTAACTTTATACTAGTTACTAATGAAAAATCTAAAGCTTAGGTTAATTTTATCGATTTTATTTCCCACCTTACATACATTGGGGAATATCATAAATAATATAAATAGAATACTTAATAAATTGAACATATTAAATAAAATACAATAAATTGAAATACGTATTTATAAAGCAAATGAAATTGGCATTTATAAATCATAATGGGTTATTATAAATAAGTCTTAAAATTCTTTTCATTGTCAATTTTAAAGTGAAAATAAAAATGTGTGTATCGAAATATTTATGTCTATTTGTAAATTTCTAATTGTGTAGAGATAAATTTTAATTATGATGTGAAAAATCTTTATTCTCAAAGTATACGTCCTATTGTCTTTTTATAATAGTGCATTGTTTTTATAAGGCAGTTTTAATTTTTTACATCTTTTCTTTTATCAATACTTGGCCTAAAATAAAAAGTAACTTCATAAATGGATATTACCCTCATAAAGTCGCATATTACGTGTAAGGTATTAACCCTACACGTAATATAATTTATAGTTTAATATATATTCATAATGGTGTTCAGCCGTGATGCTATGCCACTTTGCGGGGAAGTTTATCATAACTTTTTAATGTTAAATAGTTTGGACATAACTTTTTAGATATTTTTTGTTTTATATTTTGAAGCATGTGTTTTCAATAGTTGGCTTTTATTTATTCAAGAGCTTTTAGCTGACCTAAATGTTAACTTAGGTTGTTGACACATTTACAGGGTTGATATTATAATATACTCTTATACATCAAACATTGTTAAATTTCGTTTTAAAAAAATACCTGTTGAGAATGCTGCTGGCTTTTCTGGTCGGCTCTTCTCAGCAAAGCATTCCGAGCCGGTGTTAACTTACTCACGGACTGATTACACTGACCTTTTTTATTGTAATACTTGACGCTTCAAAAGTGCGTGTAAATGTCTACTTGAATAAAGATATTCTGAATTTGAATTTGAAACACCAAGCTAAATTTATATCAAAGTATTTTATAATTGTATTTCTTCAAATTGGCTTATATTGTTAAAATTTAGAAGTTACTTAGCAAATAAGAACTTATATATTCTGAAGACATTGACATTCTAGGATTCTTTCCACTATAATAAGATTTTAAAGTTAACAATGAATATTTTATAAAGCAGTTAAAATATCTTAGAATAGATATTTTCATCACGAAGAAAATGTTGAAATTCTCATATTTACTCTTTTTGGGATTACAATGCAAACTATATGGGTCACCTGACGATGTAGGCGTCTCTTGCGTCAAGAAAATATTAAATAAAATGTGGTTTCTTCGAGTATAAACATTTTATTTGAAGTAATATACTTTAAAAATATATTTCCAAAAAATTACTTAAAAATACAAAAAATACAATTTCAATTGTTAAATTGTTGAATTGAATATTTATATGAAGATTTCCAACTTGTTGGAATATCATATAAAATCATGAAATTAATTCACATTGAAATATTTGACAGGTGTTTCCAGCGACTTCTTGGTTTTATCATGAAAACGAGAGAATTTTCAAGAATAATACGTAACTATATAAGAATCATTCAAATTACCTATAACCATATCATAACAATTAAAAAAAAAATCTTTGTTATTATCGGAATTTGAACGATTGGTATCGTCCCGAGGTTCTTACTCATGAGAATCATTCGCCCGGAACATGGTGAAACCACGGCTCCAAGTCACTAAAGTAGAAAATTTTACTACACAAATACGAGTAAAATTTAATGGATTGGTGCCGCAGATCTATGCATAACTTTTTTAGCGATTTTAAATTTAATAATTTTACAAGATTTGAAAGCTTATTATTATTTTATTCCTTTTACGTATAGTCTATATTGCCGGTCATTGATCAACTGCTGATCCTCGGGGTACGTTAGGATCTGCTGATTGATGATGCTTTCCATGTGTTCAAGAGATCGGCTTTCTCTTCTGCCGTGTGAGCCAGAGAGTCATCCCCAGTATGCAATGTCGGTAGGGATGGCTGGCAAAAATTACCCAGAGTGGCTTTGGAAATCACGTTTATATTTTCTCTTCAGAACTGTACAGTTCAGATCCTTAGTAACTAAGGCATTAACAAAAGCTTTATACGCTTACCGTTTGCCAGCTGCTTCAGCAGACCGACAGACATATCAAACTAAGGCCGCGATCTTCCACCGATCTTCCTTCTTAACTTTCACTGCTAAACGCATCGAGTTGCAGTTTTTGTGCGAATCGGACGTTGAACGTTGACGTGGACGTTGGGCATTATACCAGATAATGATCAGAGGATGCTAGGAGCGCTGCAACAGTAACCTAGTACTTTCCTGGATGTGTAGTCAGCAGAAGATCCAAAAAATACGGCATGTGGGTATCCACGTCTGAGTGTGCATCTTAACCAGCTGGGACAAACCGTTTGCTAGAGCAAAGTTAAACATAGATATCCCCGCGTAGTCGGTAGCATAGTACTCTAGCCAATAAGTATTGTGAGCATTGAAGTCCCGGAGAACTACGACTTCGGCGGAGTCAGGGCCCAAGAGTTGATCCGTTTCTGCGTTACCTCGATCTCGACGTTCAAAAACCTGAAGGCGACGGTGGCAGATATTCTCCCTTACAAATACAGTTACCCCGGCGTGTCGTTTATAATAATGTTCGATTATACCCGGGACATGATAGATACGCTGTGTCGCTAGGCTGTGATATCTGTGTCTCCATAAAAAAAAACCAGGCCGGCTGCGCCGTCTCTAGTTTAAGTTGTAATGTCCCAGGATGTTGCAAAAGTCCAAATTTAGAGTGGAGTGCCGCTGAGTCTATCTCTTATATTTGGATTAACTCCTAATATCGTATAAAGTTAAATTAAAATTAAATAAATAAAAAAAAACTACAATTATATATATAGCTTAAAATTAAGTGTACGATTAGAACAACTCCAGTTACCCATGACCCACAAAGAAGAAAATAGTTAAACTTTCTTAAAACATATGCATATTTAGTTATTTTCTCAAGTAATTGTACTAAATTATATTTAGTACCTGTAAAATATGTATATGTTTAATATAGTTATTTGAGTTAAAAACTGTTATGTAGTTAGCAACTCTTTGAAGTACTTCATTGCTATGATTGTGTAAAATTAACAAATTTTCGTCACATTAATTATATATAAGTACTTTTTGTATATTGCCACTTGTTTTTAATACAACCACAAAAATTGGTTATTTTTTTACAAAATCTGAAAAAGATTTAAATGAACATCTAATTAATTATACTTGACATTATTATACACATGATACTCGTATGCTTAAACTTTCATTATTTGATCAGATTAGCAACAAACAAGGACTTATGACATTATATGTATGTTATACTGTGTGTCCAAATTTTTTTTTTGTACAACTTGCAAGTTCCAATTCTATATAAAACATAGTATGGAGTTTATATATATATATTTATGGTTGACTTAAATAATAATACAAAATAAAAATAACTTTTAATGTATAACCACTATTAAGTGTAATTATGCTTTTTATCAGATAACTATTAACTATCACTAATATAAGTGATGATTTTAAATCAACATACATACACATATTATTATCTAATATAGCTGAAAGTTTACGTCATATAATATTACAAACTTCTAGTTAACATATAAATAACAAAAGTAATAAATATTATGAATAAGCTACAGTAGATATAACCACAAATACATATTATTACAAAGGCACAAATAATATAAAAAACTATCGAATATTTTTGTGTCCGTTTAAATGGATACATGGCATCTAACACAGCGTTAGTTCGTTTGACATCGCATCGCTCACTTTGAACACAATGTGTCACTCATTTGTATACATTGTTGGAGATGTGACATTTGAAGAATTAGTATACAAGTAACTAAATAAAATATATAATGAGAACAATGCTGCGTTACACAATTTCTGTTTTGGCAATTTTAAATAAAATGCTTATCTTTGATACAAATTTGAAACCAACTCTTAATATCTAACGAATTTATTGATATATTACACGTGCGCACACATCATTCCACATCCTATTTTGCTGATTTTTTTAGTTTTAATAGATTTTCAATGGAATTTAAATACTTTATTTGATTTTATATATATTTGATATATTTATATGTGGTTTTTAGATATGTACATTTTAATTAGACAGGGAATAACACAAACATATGACATATAGGTAATTAATTAATATATAATATTATATAAAAAATATACTAGGATCCGCCAACCGTGCCCGGCGGGTGTTGAGCTGAGCCCCTCTCCTTTCTTCTTCTCTTATTAACTTTTGAATGGCTTTTTTTCAATCTGTTTTTGAAAGCATTTTTTCAATCTGTTTTCGCTATAACATCCGCGTTCGGCTCAAACATAAATGAAAAAATATTTAGCTAAATATCTCGTCGCAGTCTGGAGACAACTTAACACAAAAAAGGTCTCCCAAACGGTTAAAAGCTTCGCTTATGCTCAGCTCAATAATTTATATGTTTTCTATATAATGTCACCCTACAATACAATATAAACAATATATTTTATCGTTCATGATTGTCAAAATAATGCGTTACATTATAACAAAAGAACATGTTACTATTTTAAAATAGTTGAACAAATACACAATAAATAATAAAATACTTCAATACTGTACCAATGTAGCAATTATGGTATAGTCTTTTAATTTTCTTAGAATAATATAAATAAAAAAAAAATATTAAATGTTTTTTTTGTGAAATAAGGATTTTTAATACATTCTTTCATTTTTAATAGTTATTATTATTTGAGATGTTGAATATTAATTTATTGTAATTTTATATATAATTTGTCATTCGATTATATTTATATGAATATTTTCTATTAACTTTATTTGTACTTATTTAGATTGTAGATCATAATGTTTGTTCACCCGAAAAAAAGGATTGAATATATAGGAAATATCAATGTTATGCTTCAATAATATATAATATAAATTCTGCTTAAAGAAATAAATATATTAATAACAAAACATGTAAAATAATAATATAAATCATGTTTTAGACAACTATAAATCACACTAATTCATCTGGAGTATAAATACTTAAAGGCAGTTCCTGTTTAACAAAGTCAAATGTCACTTATCGGACATTCTAACAGAATAGGAGATTATCCCATACTTGACCTACTTCATTGAGAAGTTTGTCTTTCTGGACGCACAAGTTACACAAAAACAACCTCCCCTTAATATATTTAAATGATACTTTTGCTTAATATCGTAGGTATGGACATACTTTTTTAAAATGTGGTGGTGGTAGAGCCTAGCTGTAGTTATCTGACTGTAGCTCGTATTGGGCTGGCTCGACCGGGGAAGGACCACCCTCTCACAGAAGACCGACGCGTAGTAACCAAATTCATTCGGTTATGTTCCGTCGGTGAGTGAGAGAATCCGGAAATCCAAACCCCCGCTAAACATGAAAGCGATGCCCAAAAGAAAAATACCCCAGGAGGGTACCGGCTTTGATGGAGCCGGGGATCCCCTCCCCGAGCAAAATCGGGGAAATGATTCTCGGATTTTGCTCGGGCTGCCCGTCGTATCTGGACGGGCAAAGTATCGCCTTTTGTGTTTTTTGAGGGCAAACGACGAGTCAACGCAGCGGCACCCCGACCCACTCTAAATGTGGACTTTTGCAACATCCGGGGACTTCATTCCAACTTGAACGCCGTCCATCTAGAGACGGCGCAGCTGGCCTTGTTGTTTGTAACGGAGACGCAGATATCTCAACCTAGCGACACAGCGTACCTGTCATACCCCGGGTATAAACTAGAACACCATTTTATACCACACGCCGGGGTATATGTGTTCGTCAGGAGGATATATGCTACCGTCGCCTTCAGGTTTTTGAAGGCGGGGCCTGTCTGAACTCTGGCTGCACGTGGACATAGACGACTATGTCAGAGTCTACGCGTGCCTCTAAAGATCCCATAGTGGTAATGCAGAAACAGATCAACTCTTGGGCCATGTTCAGGCGAATATTGACGATCTGCTTTCACAGACTCCCTCCGCCGAAGTCGCAGTCCTCGAGGACTTCAATGCGCACCATGCCGATTGGCTAGGGTCACGTGCCACCGACTACGCGGAGAGATCTGTGTTTGACATTGCTCTGGCAAATGATCTATTCCAATTGGTCAAGATGCACACACGTCTACCGGACCTGGACAGCCATATGCCCCCTTTGTTGGATCTTCTGCTGACTACACATCCCGGAAAGTACCAGGTCACTGTCGAGACTCCATTAGGGTCCTCGAATCATTGTCTGGTACGAAGTGTAGTGCCCATTCAACGTTCGGCTCGCACAACACCTGCGACTCGACGCGTTTGGCACTACAAGTCAGCGGATTGGGATGGAATGCGGTCCTTTTTTGCATCCTACACATGGGGGCTGATTTGTTTCCCTTCCGATGATTCTAGTGACTGCGCTGCGGCTGTAGCTGATGTGATACTACAGGGCATGGAACTATTTGTAAAAAGCTCTGTGGTACCACTTGGTGGCAGATCGCGGCCTTGGTTTAATGCGTCTGTTAGGGCTGCAGCAGCTGGCAAACAGCAGGCTTATCAAGCTTGGGCCAATGCGTTAGTCACTAAGGATCCGAACTCTAGAGTTCTGAAGAGGAAATATAATCGTGCCTCCAGATTCTTCAAACGGCAAATCGCTAGAGCAAAGTTCAAGCATGTAATCAAAATTGGGGATCAGCTGGCAAAGTACCCGCCTCACACGCGCAAATTCTGGGCGCTTTCAAAGGCCACTCTTGGCAACTTTAGCCAGCCGTCCCTACCGCCGTTGCGCATGGGGAATGACTCCCTGGCCCACACGGCAAAAGAGAAAGCCGATCTCTTGGGCACTCTTTTCGCCTCCAACTCGACTTTGGACGACCAGGGGAAGACACCGCCTATCATCCCGCGGTGTCAGAGCTCAATGCCGGAAATAATTTTTCGGCAGAAAACTATTAGGCAGTCTCTATTTTCCTTAGACGATCATAAGTCGAGTAGGCCGGATGGCATTTCTCCATTGGTGCTACGAACGTGTGCCCCTGAGTTGACTCCAGTGCTAACGCGTCTATTTCGGTACTACTAAAAGCGTAGTCCCGGTCTCATGAAAGCGTGCACCTGTCCATCCGATCGCTAAAAAAGGTGATAGCTCGGACCCAGCTAATTACAGACCTATCGCCATTACCTCTCTGTTCTCCAAAATAATGGAGAGCATTATCAATAAATAGCTCCTAACCTACCTCGACGATCACCAGTTGGTCAATGACCGGCAATATGGCTTTCGCCATGGTCGATCGGCTGGTGATCTTCTGTTATATCTTACGCACCGTTGGGCAGCTGTTATTGAAAGCAAGGGAGAGGAGGAGGAGGGGAGGCTTCCCGAGAGTTTATGCAAGTGGAATTCCAGCTTTCTCACTGGGCGAAGCATACAAGTCGTTCTCGACGGTTTTTGCTCGGATCCCAAGCCCGTGAACGCTGGTGTACCCCAAGGCTGCGTGCTATCCCCAACTCTGTTCCTCCTGCACATCAATGATATGTTGGATATCTCCAACATATCATTGTTATGCGGATTACAGCACTGGGGATGCCGGCCGTGCAGGTCTCACTCGGGAAAACGTCGACGAGTGCAGAAAGAAACTTGTGTCTTCTATAGAGACTACCTTGGGGATGGTCTCTGAGTGGGGTGAACTGAACCCCGTTCAATTTAATCCCAAAAAGACGTAAGTTTGCACATTTACGACTAAGAAAACCCCATTTGTCGTATCACCGCTCTTTGAGAGCACTCCCCTCATTGCCTCGTCAGGTATCAAAATACTGGGTCTCGAAATTTCGAGCGGTTGTCAGTTTCATGGTCATCTGGAGAGCTAGGCCAAGTTGGCCTCGAAGAAATTGGGAGTGATCAATAGAGCGAGGCAGTACTTCAAACCTGGTCAAAGACTTGCGCTCTATAAGGCGCAGGTCCGGCCACACATGGAGTACTGTTCTCATCTCTGGTCCAGATCACCCCAATATCAGTTTCTACCATTTGACCTCGTACAACGGAGAGCCGTTCGAATTGTCGGGGACCTGGTGCTCTGTGAACGGCTGGACTCTTTGGCATTGCGTAGAGACGTGGCTTCTTTGTGCGTCTTCTACCGCATTTACAACGGGGAGTGTTCCGAAGTACTATTCGATCTGATGCCTGCCGCCGAATTTCATCAACGCACAGCGCGCCATCGTCTCCAATACCATCCTTAACACCTGGACGCGTGGCGATCCGCCACTGTGCGGTTGTCAAGGACATTTTTTCCACGTTCCACTCGCTTGTGGAACGAACTCCCTTCGGCGGTATTTCCAGATCGGTACGACATGGGTACCTTCAAAAAAGGCGTTTATTCTTACCTACAAGGCCGGCAACACTCTTGTAAATCCTCGGATGTTGCAAGAGTTCATGGGCGGCGGTGATCACATCCATCTGTGATCCGCCAGCTCTTTTGCCCTCCTCTTATAAATATATATATATATATATATATATTAAAAAAAAATTGCAAATACTCTAATTTAACAAAATGTTTTAAGTGTTTCCTCTTTGCTATATACATCACTCTACAACATTAACTCTGTTTTTATCTAAGTGTGTTTCAAATCAAACCAAATCAAATCAAAAATCTTTATTGAAAATAAGTTTCAAACATTTTTTTCAATGTCAAAGCTACCACTAGCTCGGAAAAATAATTCCCACAGACCTGAGAAGACCTGGCGACAGAAACTCAGCGGGATTGTCATGATTTTTTTAATGAGATCTTAAATACATTAAATAATCTACATAATAATAATACAGTAAATAATCTTGAAGTAGCCTGGCAGCGATCGCTTTATACCCACGGTGCATTATCCTCTAAGTATTCAGATACATTGTAGTATCCTTTTGCACACAAACGTTCCTTAGTTATTCTCCTAAATTTCTTAAATGGTAATACTTGAATGTTTGCTGGGACTTTGTTGTAAAACTGTATACATTGCCCCATGAAAGATTTACTCACTTTTTTAAGTCGAGTAACAGGTAGCGCAAGCTTGTGTTTGTTCTTGGTATTTATAGTGTGTATGTCACTGTGTCTAATAAAATTGTCAGTATTTTTATGTATATATTTAAAATTTTCAAAAATATGCTGTCTGGCGACCGTAAGTACATTAATTTGCTTATACTTATCTCTTAAAGAATCTCTAGGGCCCAGGTTGTAAATTGCACGGACAGCTCTTTTTTGTAAAACGAAAATGGTATTTATATCGGGAGCACTGCCCCTCAGTAGGATACCACAAGACATTATACTATGAAAATAACTATAATACACTAACTTAGCAGTAATCTCGTCAGTTAGGGATCAAATTTTTTTAACAGCGTACGCGGTAGAGCTAACTTTACTAGCTAATCTAGCTATATGAGGGCCTCATTGTAGCTTAGCATCAACAGTGATTCCTAGAAAAATTGTGGATTCCACTACTTCCATCGCTTCCTCATTTAAAAGCACATTAGTTTTGCACTTGTTTAATATTAGAAGTAGAAAATCTAAGAAGTTTAGTCTTCTTATTATTAAGCAGCAGGTTGTTAACACTAAACCAATGCACTGTTTTAGAGAGAGCCTTGTTTACATCGTCATACATTACCTAAATATTAGATGTAAGTTTAAACATTAGATCACATTACCTACAAACAAGTATTCATGAAATTATGGATACTTCATACACACATACGTGCCAAGTCTATATTACGATCAGAAATACTAAATATACGGAGAAATTGAACTACTATTGCTCTGCAAGAAGATTTTATCAGACATTTCATTATTTTTACTGATAAAATTAATAACTAAGACATATCAAAATAACTTTTAATATTTAACCAGTACAAAGTATTAATATAGTTCTCTACCTCCCATTATTGTTAACTTCTTTAATAGTTTTAGTTAACTCTAATAGAGAGATAAAATAAATGTAAATTTTAAGCCTTCAACTTTGTAGTTAATTAAAGATTTATCACGTTTAGTTCGTATCTAATGTCATTCCTAAAACTTAATGAGTTGAAAATGTAAATTGTTGCTTTAAAGTTAACAAATCAGTTTACTTATGTATTAATTGATAGTTGTGGTGTGTTACTAAGCCTTAATGTCCAGATCACAGAAAGGAAGTAACGTAAATAAATATTTTTTTAGTTTACGACTTTTCATTGGTTTTATAATGCTGTAATAATAAGAGTTCAAAAAAAAATATTTAAAAATTTTAATGTTATTCATGACGATTAAAACTTTAAATAAAGGCATTTCTACTTTATTTTCATATGTTGAATATTGAAAACATCGTAATAACTATCAATTATACAATAAACTGACAGGAGTAGATATGAAGTATTTTTTTTTTATTATGTTATTTCTCCAATAGCTAATGACTAAAATTGTAATCAAATGCATTGTCTTTGAATAGAAAGCAAATTAACGACCTAAATTATCAAAGACATTAATAATTATAATTCGTTAAGGACATTAAACACATTTAACAAACAGTATGGACTCCGTTGCACTTGCTTTAATTACTTTTTTAATTAATTGAACTCGCACCTTGCGGCTAAAAGAAGTGCTCAGATCACAAAATCTTATCTTTATTTAATTTAACTGCCAACTACACTATTATTACTTTTCAAATGTAATTCGCAACACAATTGTTTTCCTGAATATAGTAGTGACTAATTAAATAAATACCTATGTTTTCATTATACTAAATATATCGTTTCATGTATCATTACTATAAAATGCTTTTCGGGGGTAAAAGTAAAATGTAGCTTATTGATATCGTAGCAAGGTATTTCAATTAGTAATAATAAATGAACAACAACTATTTTGATAACAATACGAATGAAGGATTATATATAATGTTTATATGTAGGAAGGTATTCTTCGAAACCACTCATCTCAAAATATTTTTTTTTTGTCTTAAGATTAGGGGTTCCCCAATCGTCGAAAAAAAGTGTTTTGAAATTGGTTTAAGAACTTTGTTACCCAAAAATATTATCTAATAAACGATTGAATATGAATATGAATATGGTTATCTTATTACATTTAAAGTAAGAGAAATTTTTTAACTAAAACTTGTTTATTAAATAGTGTCTATTAAACAACTAGCATAAATAATTAATAGAAATATGATTTTTTAAATTTTTTTATAATCAATTCTATTGATTGATTTCCAGTGCAAGTAACGTCACTACTAGTGAATGTAAACAATATTACAGTTAAATATAATTATATTCAATCTTAAAACATTAACGGACACTGTTAAGTGGAATTAGTAATTACTGTTTGCAACATCTTAGATATTCAAAGATATATGTTTTATAAACGCACTATGATATATGAGTTTAAACACTTAAGCTTTACAATAGATATTAAACACTTTGTGGATGTCACTATTATTTACATCTCATATGGATTGAAGAGAAAGATTGGAAGCAAATAAATTTAACGCCTTATTTACTCTAGTCCTACATTGACATTTGTAAAGAGTATAATGTTATAGATTTTAAAGTTTTTATAACTAGAAAATTGTAACACGTTAGTTTAAGTTAAATATGTTTTAAATCCTTTCTTTTCTGAATACTGTATAAAATAAATGTATTTATAACACAGCATCTATTGATAATATTAAGACATCTATATCTTCACAACTAATTATGATTCCTAATTATGTAAGAAAAAAAAACTTTAACAAAATAAGGTAAATTTAACAATTTTAAAGAGTTTGGTTTAAAAACACAAAGAACATTTAACGAAAACAGGAATAGTAATAAAAGGTCTATCCAATAAATTAGCAATCTTTAATTAGCGTATGTGTAATATATGTATACATTTCAGAAATAATAGAAAAATATTAATAATATTAATAACGCGTTAAGTATGTTCATAAATGATCCAACTTATGCATAAATATAAATAATGACTATAATGGAAATTTAAAAATATAATAACATTTTAAGGGATTGCAATTAATTTAATAATAATAATTATAAGAGAATTTGTGATAACAGTTTCACTTTTCATAACAACTTTATCTTTAATAACTTTGAATAAGTAAATATAACTCCCGCATCTGTTTAGCAAAAAGAAATGGAAGAGTCTTTTAACCATAATCAAATTACTATAAATATTTTTAATATTGCTACCAAATAACTATTACATATCTTTCATAAAATAGTAGTACTAAAACAGTATACCAATTACTTATATCACCAGAGTTCCCCTTTGTGAATTGATACTATTAAGATAAAATATTAATAGATTTGTCAGGTGACCGGGACAACTCATTTCATACCGTGACGTCATTTCGCGTCAATTTGATAGTTTAATTGACGTTTCATAAATTGAAAAGTAGGTAATATTTATTGTATAAATTATTATTTATGATTTAAATACTTTTGTTCAGTTACCATTTTTGTAAAGAATATTCTAGAAATATTTTGAAACTTTAAAACCATAAGGTAGCATTTGTAACAAAGAATAAAATCTTTTTAAATATGTTTTTCTTTGTTGATTTACAATAATGCGACAATAACCTTTGCAATTACTTCTTTATTATCAACAGTATATGTATGGGAGAGGTTATTGATTATGGTTAACTTGTTTTACAAGGAAAGGAAGCAGAAAAATGCTTCCTTTCCCACTTCACAGCCCGCTGTACTCATATATGTAAAATATCTAAACATGTTAAGTTTTTGATACTTTAACACTAAACCTGCCGACAATTCTTGTATACCTGTTCCTACCGCACGCCATCAAATTGACCGGTAATTAAATGTTATTATATTATATAACGCAGGTAATGGAAATAACTAAAAGTAAGGAGTGTAGAAAATATTATATGCATATTCTCAGAACCTTCATGTAGTTTGATAACGATATTATAACGTTTAAATATGTGTAACTTTTACAAAAGTTTAAGAACGGTCGGTTTGACCGGTACTTGGTAGGTTTAGTGTTAAGGTCTGAATTTAATAAAATATATTTTGCTTTAGATTTTAAAGTTGAAATTAAATGGATAATCTCAAAATACTTCGTTAAAAGTTACTTTGAAAGATGCGTTATAAAACCCTCAGCTAAAGCTTTGTCTTGTCAGCCTATTTCTTATTATTAATATTCAAAACATTGCCTACTAGTTTGTGTTGTTTGTATACTATATATTTTGTTTATTTAGTCACATATGATTAACTGGTATTTTTTTAAACAATATTTTTGATTGAATATCACTTTAATCATCTCATTTAACGTACAACTATAAAGTCAGTATATTTTTTGAAATAATGTACATATTTTATTGTGTTCAGTTGTCTCCAGAATGCAACGAGATAATAAGCTAAAAATTTTCTCATGTATGTTTGAGCCGTAGATGTTATAGCGAAAACAGATTGAAAAAACGTTTATCCATTCAAAAGTTATCAAGAAAAGAAGAAAGGAGAGGCGCTCAGCTCAACATCCGCCGCGCACGGTTGGCGGATCCTACTAACATTATGTTATGACATATATTTATGTGTCGCAATTTCAGTAAGAAGTTTCGAAAACATGTTAACATTGTGTTTGAAAATACCGATACTGCATCAAACGTTTGCAGTTTGCATGAGGTTGTTGGCATTCGAACAATATAAAATCGGCAGTTATACCAACAACGTAGCTTGTTTAAAATAATAAAAAATATATCTTAAATATATAACCGTATAACAACATTACATTAATGTATTAATTAAAGCAAGTATTAACAATTAGATTACATACTTTGTGTTTACAAACAATGTTTTACTAATTATAATACGATAACTGAGACAGTGACTTGATTTAGTTTTTACGAGATGTTTCTAGAGTACGAGCGCAATGAAACTACTAATTTATCTACTGATCAGTTAAAATGTTTCTCTTCCGAAAACTGCTTTTTCAACGTAATTAATTTGAATGGAAGAGAGTATGTTAATTTAATTTATATAACTTATTTTATAAATTACTTAATTAGCTTTTAATAAATGCTATATATCGAAGGTAATGAAATAATTCGATCGATTGCATAAATTATTATATTAGTTATTAAAACAGAATAGAATTAAAATTTTCAATAGTTACCAAACTTGAATCCTAGTCGTTATGATAGTCCTTAGTAATAAAATCTCGATAGACTTAGTAGTTTTCTATTGTGCTTTATAATTGCTAATACTACAGCTCTACCGTTATGGTCTGGCCCGGTCTTAGGTAACTGTAGCTTATGACACCAGTACTAGAAAACGAAATAATTACTAGTAATTTTATCGAAGTCAAAATTTGTTTTGGGATTTTGAGGGTTTTCCTGGGTTCAACCACTGTAATCAGCATTTACGATTATCCTAGATCCATTTTTCATCACATTACCGGTACGATTAAAAATTCCCTCCTATTGTGACAAAAAAAAGTGACGCAGAACTCGATACGTAATTGTTAATATACTTCACACAATTTATATGGTAAACATATGAATTTAATTTGTTTTATTATTAAAACCGAAGCCTGCAGCTGACTTTGACGCAATTTGTGATGGATTCTCTTCCAGGCTCACATTTTGTTCTTCATTATCTTGTAGAATCCTCAATCGTCAGCGGGCATTAAAATACCCATATAGGAAAAGTTTAGATCAAAAACATACCGTATTTTGTTTAACAGTAACTTCCTAATACATAAATAATAGCTGTTTCTGAAGCGTTGGCGCCGAAACAGCTAGTAATTACGAATACTAGTTTTACCGAAAACTAGTATTCATAACTAAAGCGATATTGGAAGTTTTCAAGTAGTTTTTGATTAAAACAAAATCAAAGAAGAATCAAATAGTTTAAAAGGAATGAATCATTAAATTCAAAATAGAAATACACTAGAACAAAAGAACTAAACGCCACATCTTTGAGATTAAAGTAGTTAGTTCATTAAAACTCTAATTCTATAAGAAACTATGAAAAGAAAGAAATAGAAATGTGATACACAATGAAGAACATTTGTCTTACAAGACATTAATATAAACTACAAAGTATTTTCCAATATAAAATTAATGAAAAACTTATTTTAAAATCAAGACAATTCACAAATATTTCGAAGCCATAAAAAATAAAAGCTCTTAATATAACCATCGAATATAATCAAGATGCAATTGCAAAACTACGTAACAATATACAAATCGCGAATGAAAATCTAAATATTAAAACAAGTTTAAAAAAAACAACCCTAATATTTTTAAATAAAAAAAACAAGACAAAACAGTAAAATTAAGAAAAATTATAAAAAAAATAATTGTTTTAAAGTTTTGTTAGCAATAAGATATTATTAAAATCAAGATATACACATATTATTTCTTAATATATATATATATATATATATATATATATATATATATATATATATATATATATATATATATATATATATATATATATATATATATATATATATATATATATATATATATATATATATGTGAAAGAGTAACACTTTTTGTGTATTATTACCGACACATTGTACTTTTTGACAAATATTGTATAAACTAAAAGACATGTAATATCTTTTTGTCACTATTATGATAGTTATGATTGGTTTGAATTGCCATTAATAACATAAAATGTAATAGTGTTAGGGTAGTAAGTGGCAAAATATATGATTACCTAAAGTAGTAGGACATTAAGCGATTACTATCATTCCCATTACCAATTCTTTTTTTCCTTCCTTTTTGTTATTATAAATTATATTATTTATATATCGCAAACTAATAAAAAATCAGAATTTTTTACATCCGTATTGTAACATAAAATGTAATTTAAGGCCCTGGTCTAAGATTATTGACCTAAATTTATTGGAATTGAAAATAAATAAAATATATGGACATAATTAAAACATTATACTCTGACTGATTGACGTTGATGTTGAAAAGTAGACGAAATATCTGGATTCTAAGTATTATTTTAGAAATAAGTGACATAAACGAATAAAATATAAATAATTGCCGGCAGGTATTTGCTGAATTATGTAACTCGCTGTACAATATACCTAATACTAAAAATATACCTACACGTACATCGAAAATAAATAATATTATGTTATATATACACAAGTACATACATTCAAGTAGTATAAGGCACTGATATCAAATTTACGGTGATGACAGCTCCAGCTTCCGTCGACGTGAGTCACAAATCAATCTTTGTTAAAACTTATCTAGATTTAGTTATTTCCTGTCAAGTATATCAAATCAAATATCAAAGTTATTGACATTAGATCTCGGTGTATATATATTTTTTAGTTCATACTAAGGTGGTAATATAAAATTTTAAAATGTTTTATGTATCAGATTGCATATTTTTAGATAACATGACTAATAAATAAATTTTTAAAATAAATAAATAATTAACTTCTTTAATCCTCTTTGAACAAATAGAAACGAGAGGATTAATTCACAATAATTGCAGTACTAAAATAGAAAATGATAAGTTTAATATTTCTCGAACGTTATGACCACCTTTATCAGGTGATATATATTTTGTGGATATATATGTAAATAATAATGTATATTAATACATATTTACTTTTTTGATTCAAGAATATGTTTTTGTGTTTAAATTTTGTTTACTTTACACTGTTACATACAACAGCTTATATAGTATGTAGATAGATATTTTGAGGAATAATGTTGCATAGTTGAAAATATTTTGTATTGTGTTGTGTGAGTTGGGTTTTAACAGAGCTTGGTAGTAAGCTCTTGAGCGGCATAATTCCTACGGAAAGTAGTAGATACCTTTTTTATTCAAAATATAATATAAAATTCAATACTCTTAAGTAAATGGACGTAATATAATAAATATAAATTAAATATTTTCACATAAGAATAAAATCTTTTTGAATATTAAATACCTAAGTAGCAAGTAAATGTAAGAATAATTTGTTTTAAATAAAGCTATGATCATAATTGGGTACTATAAAAGACCGGATTTATTATTGATCAATGTTTCGACCCTACTGCGAGGTGTAACATTTTTAAAAATGATTTTAAAAAGTTTATATATTTATTCCTCACGTTGTATACATAATAATGTATGGAACGAAATTTGCACATTTTCAAAGTGTTTCGAGTTAAAAAATGTAATTAAACATTTTAATGTTATAATAGCTTTATTTTGTTTTATTTAATTTAATAATATAGAATTTGTCGTAGAGAGTATAATTATGAAAGTAAATAGGTATTGTAAAGTTGTACATTGACAAAAAAATTAAAGAGTAATTTTCTTTATTTGTTTAATAGTTTTTTAACTATTGGTTTATAATAAGGTTTTGTTACACCTTTAATAATATTTAATAAAATATTAGCGGTATTATCTCTATTTTGTACATTATTTGTCGGTTATTTATTCACTGCATGCATTCCGAAAGAATAGCTACATTTAATTTTTGAAACTGCGTGTAAATGAAAAATATAGACTCAAAACCAGTTATATTGAAAATAAACAAGTAGCAGTTGCTAATGGCTACATCACTATATACTATTGTGTACATACAAAACAATACTATTTACAATACGAATAGATATTCCTACACGTGATACGTGATTGCCAATCCATTAAATAGTTTTGTTTTGTTTTGTTTTATCAGTATTTGTTTTTAGTGAGTGATCTCATTACTTATTTCAATTTCATTTTTTATTTAGTGTACTCGAGAATTTATTTGGCATTTGAAATATATTTTCATGGTGATTCGAATTTTCACCTTTTTTTACACGTGTAATGTATTATATTATTTTTTTAATATATAATTCAAATTATTGTGTAGTATAATAATTATTTTACATTATATTTTCTTGAAACCTTTATCTAATTTTTATACGTTAATGTTTTCAAAACGTGAGTATATATTATAAGATACTTCGTAGCCTTTAGAAATTATATTATATGTACAATTAGTTAGATGATAAAATATAACATTATGCCGCTTTTATTTAAGGTATTAGGGAAATTAACCTATATAAAATACGACCAATTCATTTAGCTTATTGTATAATTTCGCAAACAAGGAAACGAAAAGATGCTTGCTTAATTTTTACTTTCTTGACATGTGCTTGCTTTCTACTTTAATATTGCGTTAATAATTACTCCATCAAGTTTATTTTTATTCATCGTTTAAGGAAATTTTTTAACATATTTTATAAAAAAATAGACTGTTTTAACAAAATTTAGTCTAGTTCTTTTTTTTCTAATTAATATTACACAGATACTCGGATAATAAGATAAATACTATCAAAAGCTTTTGATAAAAATAAAAATCATAATCATAATTAAAATCAGGATCAAAATCAAAACTAATACTTATTAACATTAACAAATTAACATACATTGAAATACTAATGGCAGCAGCATTTAATTAAATTAATATTAATTATTGTTTAACACAGTTTTTTATACTTATAACGACAATTTTTTATTTTGCTACTAAAGTCAGAATAAGTTATTCATAATTACAATAATATATAAACGCATGGAATTTCAAATTGTTTGATTTGATATTGCTTAACACAAGTGACAAATGTGTTAAAAATGTAAGGCACTTTAAATTTAGTGATTGTTACAAATAGTATCAAGTTAATTGAGATAAATAAAAAATTAAAGATTTTAATAATGTTATTCGTTAAATACTATTCAATTGATAGCTACAAGAAGGATAAACTTAAAAGTTGATTTAGTAAAAGTATTACAGTAAAAGTACTGCAACTTTCAATCCTTTTACTGTAGAATTTACAAAACAATTAGTAGTTGGTAGTGGAGGTAAAGTTTGTAAGATTGTTGGTTGGAATTAATTTTCTAAACTTTTGTTTGTATTTTAAACATTATTTTATATTATTTTATTGTATATTTAAAAAGCTTTTTGAAGAAAGAATTTTAGGGTGGTATTGTATATTTTTAATCAAACGGATTTTCGTGAAGGTTCAATGTGTTTTTTTTTAAATCGTCGCCTTCTGCACTGCACGTTGATGAAGTAGCATGTAACTTGTAGTGTTTTATATAGTAAAAAGAAGACCACACATTACAAAGTCACAAAGCCCGTTTGCTACGTCTATGCATCTGAGTGAGAAAATTAGATTTGGTTGATGTATGTTTTTAATCTTCGAGTACATCAACGCTATGGAATCTATGTCGTTGTCAGTTTAAATGTATTGTATCCAAATATTACGAGTATTACATTTAATTACTTTTCATCAGCTCATGTATTTATTTTATTAATGTAACCAATTTAAACTTAATATATTCATGTGGTTGTAGCGGTTTAGATATGTAATTAAATAAACGACTATGTTTCTCGTCTCTGGTCTGAAGCTGATATTGGGGTGGTTCGCCCAATATCAGCTTCTACTATTTGAACGCGTACAACGGAGAGCAGTTCGGATTGTCCGGGAACCCGGTGCTCTGCGAACGGTTGGATTCTTTGGCATTGCGTAGAGACGTGGCTTCTTTGTGCGTCTTCTACCACATTTACAAAGGGGAGTGTTCCGAAGAACTATTCGATCTGATGCCTGTCGCCGAATTTCATCATCGCACATCGCGCCATCGATTCCTTTACTATCCCTACCACCTGGATGCGTGGCCATCCTCCACTGTGCTGTTCTCAAGGACATTTTTTTCAAGAGGTTAGAAGTTGTGGGCTTAAACAGAAATACATCGACGATATTTACTTAGCATACGATATGTTAGGCACAGATGCCAAAAACATCAACGCCATTGTTTCAGGTAAGGCTAGTACAGAGCGCGCACTGCCTATCATAAAGCACTGTCAGCGCTGCTCCATCATTGCATTTTAAGTACACGTTCAATATACTAGTGTGAATTTTATAAATACTGGTTTTAATTTTAAATATTTTCCACGTTCCACATTAAAAGGATTTTCCAGATAGTCATAATTAAATAATAAGTTTAACGTCATAACATGTCAAAAAGCGCCGTCTATATAAACGAATTCTGATTGTATTGAATCCAAACGAAAATAAACATCCAAAATATTAATGTTAGTGTTGTAAGTAGTGATTAAAATCGTAATATTTCTAGTTATTTTTCACATAGTTCAAGTAATTAATATTGACTTATAGTTAAGCTACTCATTGTAAAGTGCCTTCTATACCAACGAACGATAGTAGTTAACATACAACCGACCGAAACGAATGCTCTAGGGTGCGTCACTTGTTCATAATTTAGTTCGTTGATTTGGAGGGCTGCTTCTAAGAATACTGAGTACTTTTTTTCTGTTCGAGCCTTGTGACTGAGCGGACCAAACAATAAAGTTAAGTAATTTCAATTATTTCATAAGAACAGGTATTTTGTATTAACATACTCGTAGATTGTTCTTTGAGTTTCTTTTGTTTATTTTCTATTTGTTGTGTACCTTTATTATGGTAGTAAAAATACGAGGTCTTATATATTTATATATAAATATAAATTGACAAGTATTCATTTATACCATATATATTTATATTAGTAAATGAATGCAGTAATAGGCATAAATGTTTAAAATATATTTACGTCTGGTTTGAAAATTCCACTTGATAAATTTGTTATAAGTTGCCAAAAAGAAACAGAAAGAACACACTTCTTACTTATTATAAAGTTATTAACAATTATTATAAATTATATTTAGTTTTTGATTTTTTTCCAAAAGTTGTGATTTTGGACTGGAATACTTTTCTCAATATTAATGATATTATTGATTATTAAAGTTTTAGGTAGAATAATATAATCATTTTATTTATATGTTATATATGACATTATGTTAACCAGTAGCAGTGATTTCTGGTTATTGGAAATTTAATGTAAAATTAAACGAGTGTTTAAATTATAACATTGAAGCAACTTTTATAATTAATAAATAAAATATGTTTAATTAATTTTATCTTCCTCAAAGTAACTTTTTTGAATTCAGTTAACTTCATTTATAATTTTGCATATAAAATTACGAAAATACGAATATATTTTGTGACTGAATAATATTTTAACACGCTTTTCTCAATCTTTACGTTTTCATCTTGTAATCCTTGTCTTATATTTTATTACCAGTATATGTTTGATTTCTATTTTATTATTGACACGGTACATTTTAAAGCAGTTTCTAGACACAAAGAGATATAAACAATATTATTATCAAACAATGGTTGAAGATTGTAATATGAAGATTCTTATTTCCTTAAATATTATTTTTATCCACCATCATAGGAAACTAACTCCATATTTTTTTTTAAAAAAAGGGATACGGTTTTTTTTAATATTTAATATTTAATTTAATAATTATATTTTTTTGTAATAATTATTATCGATAATAGTAATTAATAATACACATAATATTTAAGCGCTTATCAAAACCAGGATCAGGATCAAAATCAAAATAAAAATTAGAATCAAAATTATAAATATAATCATTAATTGAAGTGATTTTATAAAATATCCAATCCGTCATTGTCCAATCATTCATTCAACTGCGAAATTTTTTTGCCACAACATTGGAAGTTGTCGATAGAAGCTTGTGTAACCCTATCATTATTTTTAAAGTAATATTTACAGTGTTTATCATATTTTCTAATCTTCAACTTCCGGCATTTTTGTGCAAGACTCAGACGCGAGAGTAGAGAGTCATATGCAATGTTTTCTGTCATAAATTTATCTTTAACTCGACTCCCGGCGAATTCAATATTAAGGAATATTCCTTTTAATCGATCTCAAGACTTGGGCCACTGTCCTTTAGGGTTAATAAATTGTTTTTATAACAACTTTTTCTAAGATATTACCAATTATGTCAGTAACACCTTTCACATATGCTACTAGTGTGACCAGCGCGGTTACTTTTCTAAACGCAACATTCCCTTCACCCCCCCCCCTATTTGAGCTGCAAACCACCGACTGTATAAACTTAATTGTGATTATACAGGGTGGGCCATGAATTAGTTAACATTTGAAGAAATCGTATAAAAAAAACCATTTAACATATTTTAGAAATAGTTTATTTACGAGAAAGCTAATTAGTTCGGTTTTTGCACTCATCTAAGCGAGTCCTGAAGTTTTCGAATACTCTTCTGCAAAGAGACCGCGAGATCGCCGACATCTCTTCGATGATTTTTTCTTTAAGTTGACGGAGTGTATTCGGTTTATCAATGTAGACACGATTCTTTAAATAACCCCATAAAAAGAAGTCTGCTGGGGATAGATCTGGACTTCTGGGCGGCCATGGGATGTCACCTCGTCTGGAAATCAGCTTTTCCGGAAACATTTCTTTGACCACCGGCAAGCACTCGTTCGATGTGTGACACGTGGCTCCATCTTGTTGAAACCATGTGTTACGATTATAGCCAGCAAATTCCAGTAGCATCGGTGCTAAAAACTCCCTTAACATTTTCACATACTCGGCAGAATTAACAGTAACTGAACGAGAATCTTCAAAAAAGTAAGGTCCGATGAATCCTTTTGCTGAAATTGCAGCCCATACCTTAGGAGAGTGAAATGGCCTTTCATGTTTAGCTTTGGGATTTTCGCTGCTCCAATACCTGCAATTCTGTTTGTTTACATGTCCATTTAGGTGGAAATGGGCTTCGTCAGAGAATAAGATGTTGTCAAAATTACTGAATCGAGTTAACATTGTTTCGGCATATGACTTACGCAAATTTAAATCATTAGGGTTTAGTTCTTGCACTATCTGGATCTTATATGGATGTAATTTCAAATCTAATTTCAAAATACGGCGTAATGATGTGCGGGATAATCCTAATTCAGCCGAACGTTTGCGCGTCGATAAATCTGGATCACGTCGAACAGAAGCGGAAACTTGCTGCACGTTCTCTTCGCTTCGAGAAGTCCGCGAGCCGCCGGTTTGTTTCACATTTAGTGTAGATCCCGTCTATTCGAACTTCTTCACCCATTTCTTTATTAAAGGAGCACTTGGACACTGACTTAAGTCGTGTAAACCATATTCAACGCAAAATAAGCGTCTCACAGTAATGAGCGAAAAGTTGTTTAAATAAAACTGTTTCACACAGTAAGCGCGTTGTGGCCCCGTGAAGCGATCCATTGCGACAAAATTTCCAAGAAGCAAGCTATTGCCCCCGCGCGCGCCCGCGCCCCGCGTGGCAATAGTTTGCGTGGTAAGTTACATTTAAATGTTAACGAATTCTTGGCTCACCCGATACATTGGCCATATACTAAAAAGGCTATTGAAATTAAATACATTATTTTGTTAATAGAGAAGATTATTGTAACCTACCTAACACTTATATATACCTATTACTTGTATACGATTTGTACAAAGCATACGAAATATTTAAAATTAAAAGCAAAAAATATCATACCTTTGGGGTCGGCGCAGTACGTTTTGTCTTTCATTCGTCATCTCTGTACACACTTTTTTATTTTCCACATCGTCTTTCACACAATCCCTCCATCTTTTTTTCGGCTGTCCTCTACTTTTGCGGCCCTCCACTTCCAAACCTATTACTCTACTTATTACAAGCATTTCTTCCATAACACGCCATTACTATGACAGACGACTACCGCTAAGTTTTACTGACACTGACGCTACTCCCAAGCTTCCCGATATACTTAATTACATCAAAAAAATATCAATAAATTAATCATATTTAATGACATTGTAATTACATTATTATAAAATATCTCTGTCTTAATAATGCAAGTTATATAAGGAACGATCATTTCATAATATTCAATGTGGCTAATATGTTACACATACACCATTATTTCTACATAAGATATATGACAGATATTATAATAAATATAAAATTAAAAGTCTAAGTAATAATATGTTCCAAGTGATTTTGTGTCAAAAGTGAAGTCTAAACATTAAACCAAACGCAGAACGCTTTTGACTCCGTAACCCTACGATATTCCTATTAAGATTTTAAATTCAATATTACTAACTTTTCATAAACAAACTTTTCAAGTTTCTCAAAATACTCTGTAAAAGTATCTCTCATATTTATAGTGTTATACACGACCAGCGAAATTCGGAATACATTCAAATACAATATCATTACTACTTATAAGATTATGTTTTACATTTATTTATTATTTTCAATTTATATGTTTATCACAAAATTGTGTACTGTAATTAATTTGCATTAAAGCACTTTTGGCATTTTACATACATACGAGTACGTGTAACCATTTTACACAACAATTAAACAAAGATCCTTTGATTATAATTTTAACTAATAGCATCCATGATGAAATTCAAGTCTGTTATAATTTTGTTTAAATTAACTACTATTTTTAGCAGCCAAATCAATTTATAAATAAAATTTTACCTTATTGTACTTTTAACTCCCTACATAGGTAACATATCAATTTATATAATATAATCTAAAAATGTTTGTACTATAAGAACATGTTACTTTAAATATTCATGACGAGATGTCTCTCGCCTTTTCCGTCAGGTAAGTCCCAAGATTGCATTTGCAATCTTGGAAAAGAGTTTAGCGGGTCATATGAAAATGAGAATATCAACAATTTCTTTATAGCAAATATTTCATTCTAATATAAAATCTAAATTACTTTCTTAATAATTTCTTATTAAATTTGACTTTATTTGTGCTGCAGCAGTTATTTGCTAAGTCACATTTGAAAGTTAAACATAAAACTTTAAGAAATAAAATTGTAGAAAATCAAAAAGTTCAAGCAAAATAATTTCCAATTAATTAAGAATCTAACAAAAATTTGCAATATTATTTTTTTTCATAATCATTTGGTGGCAAATATGTGGTGGTGGCACTTTTCATGATAATAACTAAGTAATGACACCAACAGACAGCCGTAGCTCCGTCAGAGGAATTACGAAAGTTCTGGCTGCCATCGCAAAAACAAATAGGCGGCGCTATTAAATTAATTTCATGGTAATGTATTTGGTAAAATTTTACTAAAAATACTAAATTGGAAATTTCATTTAATTATAAATATTACGTATCAGATATGATTAATTGAAAATATTAACTAGAGTTGTAAGTTGTCAGTTAAGTCTGAAGACTCAACAAACTCGTAATGTATGACGATGTATGCATGATCTTTCATTGTATGGAAATATCTGCGTGCGGTAGGTGTGTCTAATACATAATATAATTTGTTTTAAAATGTTGATGTCATTGAATCATTCATTCATTTGTTTTTTATTTAGTTATGTTTATAATTATAAGTATTTTTAAAGGATTAGGATTTTTTCAATATGATTTTATTTGGCTATTAATTAGATGTAAAAATATTTAACCTTTTTGTGTAACAGCCATTTGATATTTGTCATATTCTTTTTCATATAACAAAACAATAATAACTATGCTTAATAATGTTGATATGATAGTATGATATTAAAAGTACTTAGTTAACTTATAATTTAGTTTATTCAAAATATAGCATTAATGACGATACACTTATACGTATAATTACTGTGTATTGATAGCTTTGAAACTATTCAGGCTGCGGCTGACTTCCTTTGATTATACATATTGAATCCGAGTAGAACTCTACTTTGATACAGTAATGGCAGTTGCATTTAATTAAATCAATATTAATTAATTTTAAACACCGTTTTATAAATTTTTAAAATATGCAATATATATGATTATATTATAGATTTAACAAACACATGATAAGGGACAACTTATAATTTTGCTACTTTAGTCAGAATAAATGATTCTGTGCTGCCTCATAAGTATTTTATTTAATTAAACCACAGTTCCATTTTGGAAAAAGGACATTTAACCTATATTTTTAATACAGCTATGTTGTAGCGAATACTATCGATTTTGTTCTAATCGAAACAAACGCATGGAATTACAAATTGTTTAGTTCGATATCACGTTCTTGAATCACAGTGCTTAACATATATTGGAAAATAATAGCGGTTTTGTGACAAATAAATATTTGGAGTCGAACTTGTGACAATTTTAATGAAATGTTTAGTTGTTAATTTAGTGATAATTACAAATAGTACTACAGTAAGTGAAATCGAGTAAGAATTTAAAAAAAGAAAGAAAAAGGGTGTCAATGTATTTTGCATTTTCATTCTCAAATGTTCATGGGTGACCTCAGTTTAAGTAGGATCTACGTAATTTATCAAATTATAAATTAAAATTTTTTAAATCAATTTATTATTTTTATTTAATAATAATTATTAATTCCGTGAGACTCCGTACGTATCGTTATCATATAAATGTATCACTATATTTTATTAACTTTGGTGAATGTAAAAGAATCATGGTGAAGGTGTAATCAAAATCACTTCAAAACCTCAAATATATCACGAAAAGAAAGTAAAAGAGCGAATGTTTTGCACATACTTAATATTTTTTTTCAGACCAGTAACACATTTTTTTTCAAAATCAAACCTCGAAGCTCAATGCTAGGGCTTGGCAACTATGATATCAAGGCTACTCTCCAGACGAAGAACCTATAAAATATATGTGGTTTTTATTCTCAATATGTCATTAATCTACAAGCTAAAGTTAGGGATGTCACTCTATCAGAGTCACTAGCTTACTATCAGACAGATATAAGCCAATTTCTATAATCTTGACTTTAAATTAGATTTACCACTTTTATAGGAAGGAGCAGTGAAGTTGTTGCTTAATGTAAAGAGCAACTCGAATGTAAGGAGAAATAAATATTTGTGGTTTTTTGTAAGGAAGTAGAAAAGAAGCAACTTCTTGTGTGATAATGACTTGATTTCCTATGAGATCTGTGACTCTGAATGTCTGCAAGTGCCTGAAATTAGAAACTGTATTGTGAGTTTTACATTCTTGCAATCTCTGTGTACAGTTATTTTCTTATTAATGTATGTGAAAATGTTTCCGGGTTCTCTTATAAAATTAATTTATCCAACGTAGCATGACTGAAATTGAAAGCTTATGAATTCCAGTTTCAATAATATTGGTTAATTATTTAGATAACATATATAAATATGAAAAAATATCATCACTTCCCTGAAGATAACTCCGTCTTTTTTGACTGAAGAATAAAAACGGCCACTATGCTTGGCGATTGTGGACTGTGAGAAAGAATTCGATTTGACGATATCCTACTATTGTGCAAAGGCCGAACCGTTGGTTCGGTATTATTATTCATTTTAAAATTATTTTTTATACATGGATATATCGAAAGTATATATATTGAGTCTAAATAGGCTTGCAATACAATCCTGTATTAAATTTAAAAATACAGACAATACTTGTGAAGAATACCACCAAAGCAAACTTAAAAACTTTACCTATCCCTTTTATTTTGTAAAGTTTACATTAAAAATATTGTTTTGATGTAAACTTTACAAAATAATTATTACTTACTTTAAATTGTATAGAAGGTAAAATTTGTCTGTAATCTTGTTCAGACATTTTTCTGCAGTTTACAAATATCTAAACAACGTTTCGACATATTCTGAAAATTATTCAATATAAAAGTATTTATTAATATCAAAATATACAACTATTATATATGTAAATCATGTTTTTGACAACCAGAATCCACTATCATTGGCGCTCATCTGTTATTCTAACCGAGGAGGAGACAGTTCCGACTTGACCCACTTCACTGTAAAGTTGGCCATTAAATCGCATTAGTTATATATCTCTTACTATTCTTTGAATGTATTAAATTTTTTTACATACTACTGACAATTGGAATATCTAGAACATATTATTTTGTACAAAAAATTGCTTCCCTATTATTGTGTTAAAAAGTTTGATTTTTGTTCATGCTACTCCAAACGTAGCATTTTTATATAACAATTTAAGCTTATTTAGGTAAAAACGATATACATTCACTGTAATCATATATAAAAATAGTAATTAAAGAATACTGAACTAGTGGTTCGGCCTTGGAACAGTAGTAGGATATAAATTGTTCAAAATCGTATATCGCCATAGTTAACTTTAAATAATGTACATTCATTAAACAGACCGTATTTAGACTCGCAATATCGACTAAATGTAACACAGCTGACCAATTAACTGAATCAACACACATTAATTAAGTACTATACAGAGACAAATATCGCAAGTGTAGTGAGGTACTATGACCACATGTATTGGAAGAATTCAATTCATACCGTTTATTGTTTACCTGTTTTTAGATGATGATGATAACATGATGTTCAATTATATCTGGCACAACAAACGAAATCATTTATACAACAAAATAGATTCATTAAGGTTATTTTGCAGTTACAGATTAAATTAGATAAAGATATGAGTTTGCGTTTCGAGACTTATTAGCGACCGCGAGCCGCGTGTTCAATCTATTAGAAATTTGATGAAACTATATAATATGAGGTCACAGATGTTTAATAAATGTGTTTTATTACAAGAAATTATCTAATAAAATCTAAGTCGATTAAGTAAAGTTTTTACTACATCATACTATAAATTTATTTGATGTATGTACCATTAAACACAATTATAATTTACATGATGGATCAGTTATTTCTTATAAGGAACTTTTATATCAATCATTGGTTAAAAGAAAGAACTTTTGGTTATTTAAAAAAAATCTTGTACCTAAAAATGGTTTTGGGAAATTTAATGCGTGTAATAATAATTTTTAGACTCAAGAATGTTATTCTGATCCCGCTAAAGCTACAAAATGTTTTTGGCGCTTGCAGCTTATCGTGCAATATATTATAAACTATGTATACACAATAATGATGGCAAATATAATAAATACCTATTTTATGATACAATATTGATTTGTTTGTTTATTTTTGATTTATTGTTTGCGTGTTTTAAGAATACTGAGGAAAATGCTATCAACCACAGAAAATCTTATTGCCGTACTGTATGTAAAATATGTATTTTACATACGGTATATCTATAAATATCTCTAAATTTGAGATATATGAACTATATTTATCTATAATTTACTGATATTTGTGGATACTATTGGAATAGCGTGAACTTTCAAGATTTCACAAAATATTGCAGTTGCAAGGTAGATATAGTTTTCTTCTTACTTAAATCGAAATTTAAAATGTATTTAATAAAAATGTTACATGGTTATCCTTTACAAAGTATAGGATAACCATATAACATTTTTACAAGGTTTTCTTCCCGTTGATAAGTTGCAATCTAACTGCTCAATATATTACCGATTTCGAACACTTCACACCTCTAGTTTAATGGAGCTTGTCCATCTCCGAACAATGGAGAACTTAAGTACGTAATTAGTTTAAAGGGCTGCCTTGCATTTTGTGGTATGCCTTTGGCAGGTTTTAATTAGAGTGACAATAATTCATAATATATATAATTTTCACCAGATCTAAAAATGTGCAGAAAAGTTTAAGATTTTTTATTGTGAAAATTTTATTTAATTATTAACCTCAAATAAGCTTCAGTAAAGTTCAAAATATTAATATTCTTACTGTAAACTTCGGTTGTTACAGATCTCGTTAGGAACTTTTTGTCAACTTCAGTCCTAACGATAGTTTCAGATTTATTAATTAATATAGTAAATAAAACTATATTATAAATTTTGTAACAAAGGAACTAATATCATTCAACTTTAATACGCGTTCACGCGTAATTGATTTAGTCTTAAATCAAAAAATATCTTAAATATTATAAATATTAACTTCAAAACTCAATAACAAAATAATATTCACTTGTTGCACAATGCAATATTCCACACTACAAAATTGATAATTTCGATGAAAAAGTTTTAAAATATTCCAGTAAAAGAATTGTACTTTAGAATAATAACTATTTGCAATTTGTACAAAAACTTGTAAAAGCAGTTATTCAACGGTTATATTGTTTGATATGACAAAAAATGAGATTTTAACTAGTACTGTTCTAAAAGTTTAAAGTAGTAATTTAAGATTGTTTGAAAGCCTTGCGGCAACCGATTTTAAGATACAATGTAGATGAATACATAAGTTTCTATAGCAGTTTACTTATCTAAAATGATTGTCCAAAGTTGATAATATTACAACATGGTTCGATGACTATAGGTATTTATCAATTATAAGCATTTCATTTGTATTTGTTTACTTTGTTATAATTTGGAAAATTACTTTTTATTTTGGGTCAGAGTCATTCTATAAGCGTTTACATAAAGCAAATATTTAGCGTTGTAGGTAATATTAAACTTTAATTTTAGGGCAAAATAAAGTTATTATTAGAAACACCATATAATATTCATTTATAATATAATATCTATAATATTTATATTATTTATAATATTTTACATTAGATAATTATTGGCAAATAGAGACTAAAAATTTTCTCCTACTTAATTCTTCACATTCTTTACATTTTCTTATTCTTGTTTATTATAATACCACTAGGTAATTCGCTAGGTATACACTTTCACAATTTACTTACTCTACACGAGTAAGTGAACCTGAAAAACAAACAAACAAAACTGTTGTATTTTTTACTTACTTGACCATTTCACTTTAATTTAAATAAATAATTATGTCACTTTAAGATTCATTTAATGTTATAATTACATTGTAATATCTTGTCATATTTATATTAATTAAACGCATTTAAGGTTTATTTGATTCATATTAATTTATAGCTTTTTAATTTTATTGTAGTTCAGTTTTTCCCAGGAGAAGAAGAAGAGAAAAAAATTAAAATATATATATAATAATAAAACAAACATCTTTAAAAATAGTTTTAAATGTACAATTTTATTATTTTTATTGATTATGTTATATAGCTTATAATCTATTAACGATCAGTATAAGACTTCGAAAGACTCTCAAATATACATTGCGTTTTCCTATTTTAAACTAGAACATCTTTTCTATGTTTACAAACTAAACCTAAATTGTGTAGAATAAACTAAAGAAATATAGGCTGTGCTCACAAATATCTATTTTAAGGCATTTTATTAACAAGAAGTTGATTGATCGACCATGAGTATACATAAGTTATATATCACAGTGAACCCACTAGCTTAGTGACAACTATATTTTATTTGAATAGATATTTTTTTGATAAATATACTTTGAAATGCTATTTTTAGGTTTGGTTTAATAAAACAAAATCATAGCATTTGTAGAGAAACTATACTCGTTATTATTTAACTTAGACCATTCATTATAATTAATTGAATTATGTTTAATTAAAAGTTATATAAATTATTTGTTTATCTATTTATCTTCACGCCTTGCCTAGCGCCAAACGCTACGGTTCCTGCATACCTCTTTCGCCTTGGCCACAGACATCCACATCTTCAAACATGCCCTTCGGGGGGTCCTCATGCTTTTTACTTGACCTTCCTCCAGTATTATAGGTACTGTGTTTTCGAAGGTCACTCCAGGCCTCCTCCGGTCTCTCTTACCGTTCACTTTTCCTATATAAATCTTTTTTACCATTCTTTCATCACTCATTCGTTCGACGACCCAAACCACCTGAGCACGTTCTTCTTCAATCTCACCGTGACATCTTCGCTAGTACCTGCCACTCAGGGGATCTCTTCATTTCGGATTCGATCAGCTAAACTGACTTCGCAAATATATAAATATCCAAGAATATAAAAGATTTAAAGGGACAGCTAAACAACTATTATCATATCACATAATGCTCATGTGACCTCAGCGTATAATGTAAATTAAATACTCCAAGGATATCTTAAAAAGGAATTAATTTTATGTTAAGGCTCTATTAATAATTAATGGTACTTATATAATATAATATGATAATCAACTTATCTTTCAAACATCAAAGTAGTGATAGATAGGCTCCAAAATGTTTTACATAACTCTTTTATGTATATTGTCTTCTATCTTTTCAAAAGTTTAAGTCTCTTGGTTTGTCGAAAGATTTATAAAAGTCTTAAGTATATCTAATGGACTATCCTTATACACTAAGTCAGTCAGTAAGTGAAGGCATTTTAGTTCTAAAAACTAAGATTTCATTTACAAAAATGGTTTCGGATTGTCTGAAATCTAGTCTCTAGTGTTTCAGCTTGGTTGACAGAAACAAAAACAAAAAATAAATAAACGAAGACCCGTCGATATCATGGTATTGACCGGTATTCGTTTAATGCAAATAGCATGTCATTTATACATTTGTATGAAGATAGTGTAACTATCTACCATCAATATTAAGTGGAGCGGGGGGGGGGAGGGGTTGAGCTTCCGGATTCTCTCACTCACCAACGGAACATAACCAAATGAATTTGGTTACTACACATCGATCTTCTGTGAGGGTGGTCCTTCGCGGGCGAGCCAACCCAATACGAGCTGCAGTTAGATAACTACAACTAGACTCTCTAAAAAAAGCATAAAAATTTAAAATAGGTAGGTTTGTTATTCGTAATCGGACCATTATAATAGTAAAGAAAAAAATCACAAATATTATTCATATCATGAAATCAATTAATATCGTGTTTGACTAGAATTAGTGTGTTTGAAAGGATAGATTTCGAAGTGCGAATGTTGATGACACATTGCTTTTCAAACCCTCGATACTCCTTTAAGTACACTGGCAATGTTCTAGATTCCAGGCGCTTATTCAGAAATAAAATCGTTTCACACATTGTATGACTGTTTTATTGCGTAACTTCATAAAGCCGAAGTATTAATACGAGTGTATTAATAGTATGAAAACTAGTAGTACTAGTAAAACAGGAAATATAATGTTTGAGAATATGATAGGTTAGTATTATAAGACGTGTTTACTTTTCTGGCACCTTAAATGTAACTAAAATATATTTTAAATCTTGCATCGTTCGGTACTAACCCATAAAAACTTTCATATTATCACTAATTTATTTTTAACATTTCAGATTACAGAATGGACAATCTCATTACTATTATAATTAAACAATAATATGACATGTTTATAATTATAAACTAAAATAAAAATACATTTCTACATGTGGTTGTGCAAATTAATTGGCTGTACACAATGCAGTTTTGCTACCGACGCTGTTATACGGCAGCCAAACGTGGGTAACACAGAAGAAGAATGTAAGAAAGATGAATGCTGTGGAGATGCGATCTCTTCGCAGAATATGCGGAGTCAGTCTAGCTGATCGAATCCGCAATGAAGAGATCCACAGAATGGCAGGTACTAGCGAAGATGTCACGGTGAGAATGAAGAAGAACGTGCTCAGGTGGTTTGGGCACGTTGAACGAATGAGTGATGAAAGAATGGTAAAAAAGATTTATATGGGAAAAGTGAGCGGTAAGAGAGACAGGGGGAGGCCTCGAGTGACCTTCGAAAACACAGTAGCTACGATACTGGAGGCAGGTCACGTAAAAAGCATGAGGACCCCCCGGAGGGCATGTATGAAGAGGTTGATGTCTGTGGCCGAGGCGAAAGAGGTATGCAGAGACCGTAGCGTTTGGCGCTCCGTCGTCTCTGGCTACCCCGCAAGGGATATGGCGTGAAGGTAAATTAATTAAATGCGCCTAATTTTTAGGTCGACAAAATATTAACTGACAACTGCCCCGGATTCACTTGCCTAGCGCTGACTTAAAGGTGAGGAGAAATACACGTTAACGAAATAAGGAATCGTCAATCGGACAATAAAGCAATATATATATATATATATATATATATATATATATGTAAAATACTATATGAACAACACACACCTATGAACTTTACGTGATATTTTATTTTTTTTATTGTGTATTTTATTTTACCATACATTATAGGTTGTTGAACAATAGAAACTTCAGAGAACGTGATTCAAAAGCTACGATGTCATAAACGCATACATTAATATTTTCTTATCACATAAATACATAATTAATTGTTACAAAAGAAGAATACATAATTTGTCATACGACGAATACATTGTATCAGTATCTATAGATAAATAGGTTTTAATATTGTAATGTGTAAAAATGTGAAATTTTATAGAACTTTCAATTTTATATTATATATACCCAATAATTTACATTTGACTACATTAAATAATAGTAATGGCATCCAATTAACTAATTTGTTCATATCAAATTAAGAACAAAAAAAATATTAAAATATAACAACATAATATTTATTTAATAGTAAGTATATATTCGTAATTATAACCTATCTCAGCGGCATAGTTCAATGGGTATGCTGCTTGGTTCCGCCCCCCTAAAGGAAACTTTCGTTATATTTCGTCAATAATTATGCAGCTCTTTTCACCATGTCGTTTAAAATGTCGATTGCAAGACTTTTTAAATTTGATTTATTAAAGTAATCTATATTTTAACACTTTATTTAATTACACTTACACTTACGAAGTCCTAAAACGCCTTAGCATTTCTAAAGTTCAGAGTTAGGAGATTGTATTCAATCAAAAAATTTTTGTTTTATATTATACTTTTATTTACTTATAAAAAAAATTAAAGATTTTTTTTATTACTTTACAAGCCTTATTCCATATGTTAAGAGTTCGGAACTACGTTCATATCAACTGCAGCGGTAGATAAATGTAAATAATTTGAGGAATTATAACGGTATGGTTACATTGCTATCGAAATAAAAATATATAAAAACCAAAAATGGATTTTTATTGTTAAGATCATGATCAATACCAATTTATGTTATATTTAAATACACTTATTAATGAAGTATTCAATATAATTATTTATTTTTATTGTTCCAAAAGGTCTAAATATTAGTAGGTAAGGCTCGTTTAAGTCAAGGCGATACTTAATCCAGGAGGGTAACTGAATCTACACAATGAGGATCCGATAAATTCTCTAACTGCATTAACTTACTACAATTTACTTTAACTTACCCTATATGTTGAAGTTTCTATAGAAAATACATATTCTATACAAACACATTGTAACACAATGTGTATTACTGAGTAACAATATGTGTACTTACTGAGAAATGCAATTGCTATATGTATATATGAAGTATATTTTAAAGTATTACATTTATTAACAATATGAAAAGAAAAGTATAGAAGTCTTCATCAGTGTCTCTAGTTGCTTAAACTAACCTAAATAGTTATAGTTAAGTCTCTCCTTTTAGAACACTGAAATTAAATACTTATGTATAAAATTTTATTAATAAGTGTATTTTAATATATTGATGAAGCTGCTATTATAATAAAAGATTAATGAATTACTTTCACAAGTTGGACCTAACAATGAATATTGAAACTCAATCCCTGAAGTGTAATGGGGTAAAAATATTATATTTTTAACTAATTTTTATTATTATTTTTTTACATCGTACACTAAAATAGGCGAAGTCAAAACAGTGTTTTGGTAAACGATAGCCTTCTTGTTAAAACCATTATTTTTAACATTATGTAATTTTATAGTAAATATACTTTTAATTTGATATAGATCTATCTTTATTTTTGGAAAGTAACGTTATAAATAGATGTTTCCGTAACTTCTATTTTAATATAAAAATATCAACCAAATAAGTTTATTCTAATACTCCATATCCTAGTTCGTGTAGGAGGTGTTTTTGATCGTGTCGCGTCAGGTAACACACATAGATTGCATTTTCTATTCAGGAAAATCGTTTAGCAGATGCGCATAGCAAATTGAGAAAATCAACATCTGTGATATAGTAAGAGTATCTTAAAAATATTAATGCTGTAAATGTGAAACCTAGTTACAATTGCTCAGTTTTGGGGACTGCCTTTTTATAAAATATTGCATAATATTACTAACAACTGATAACTCCAGCACCCCAATGAATTGTTTTGAACAAATAAAATATTTTTACCAATTAAGTTCTGACTGTTTAATTAATGATAATGGTCAAAGGAATTTGATTCACTCATTCATAATATTACTCCATAAGTATGATTTAAGAAAATGATAAAGTTGGACGATTACATACATTACAAAATTTTAATACGTAAATTAAAATATTTTGAGACTTTTCTTTTAAATTTAATTACTGATAAAACTTTGCGATAACAACTGTTAAATTCACAGATCAAGAAAATATTTGAAACAAATCAGAACTTAAAATTACTACACTACTAAACATTTAGGGGTCAGACGGGTGGCTTTTCATCATTTTAATAATATTAATTTTACAACTTTATTAATAATATCATATAACAAGTGTTATTAAAAAAAAACTTTAATACTAATAATTATAGTTTTATTAAAATAACTTTCTAATACTGATTGAAAGCTGTAATACCCTTTGAATTGAACAGCAAACGATATAAGATTTTTAAAACTTCCACTGGTAGCTTCTGAAGGTCTTTACACAAATAAAAAAGCTTTCAGATTTATAATATTAGTATGATATTGTGGTTCTTAATAAATTTGTACTCCATACATGTGGTCATAATGCCTCACTATACTTACGACCGATGTCCCTTTATACAATCAAATTGATGTCTGTTGATTAAGTTAATTGATGGGTCAGGCGTGTTACATTTAGTCGATGTTGTGTGTTTAAATACGGTCTATTTAATGAACTTACGTCAAAACGAACTATGGTACGATAGACAATTTATAACTCTATTATTATTATTTACTTACTATACATGTTTAGAAACAGATAATTTTATCTAAACCTCCTTAACACTATAATATGTATATAATAATAGTGGCAAATTAATAATAATTAATGTAATGTCATGAAATATTTTATAGTTATTAATGCTTAACAATTTAAAACATCAATATTTTATTTTGTTAAACGTAATAATTTCAAGAATTATGGACAATATAACTTAAAATTATTTTGTTAAACTTGTTATATAATGTACTATAACATTGAAACTATATTTTCATATTGTACCTGAAAAACATATTTTGATAAAAAATTAAACAGTTACACATGTAACGCAGAGTAAATAAAATTTTTTGTTAAAATGGTTACTCAGTTACGAGTATACCAGGATACACAACTTCATAAGTCGAAAAGTGTGTACGACTGACTTTGAAATATTGTGCTCAAAGTGAGAGATACGAAACAATCGATAGTACTTGGTACGCGCTGTTACTGTAATTAACTAAAAGTTTTATAGAAGTTAAAATCTTTTTTTGAGAAGTAAAACTATATGCTATTCAATTTGTTCATTATAATTTTTTTCTTATTAACAAAGTGGTGATATTTATATAAAAATATATTATTGTTTTTTAAAACTCTATATTTAATGTATAATTTTAACACATACGTAGCTACAAAAGTGTGCAATTTATTTTTGTAAACCTAGGTAAAGAATATATAGCCGGTGTATTTTTACGGCATCTATTGGATTCATAATAAATCAAATATTAGAATGGTCTATAAGTCATTAATCCTATAAGTTAATCTTGTAAGTTAATGTCCAACACTTAAATATAAAGAAAAAAACCAAAACTAATAATTATCAAAAACCAAGACTAATAATTAAATAATAGAACATTAGATCTGTAAATATGGAATGAAAGGTCCTACGGGTCACTAACGTATCAAAAGTGGTAACAGCATCCCTATTGAAATTCGGCAGATGGCTGATTTCAATATGTTCCAATTTTGTTTCATTTAAATACTAGCTTTTTCCCTCCCGCTTCTCTGGGCATACTATTAATCTGGATGTGAACTTAAGTTGCTATGGTAACCTTTGTCATATTATCCGTTGTCATCGTCACTGTTGCTATGGTAACCGTTGCTGTAGTAACTCTTACGTGCGTGTTAAGTGTATAGCTCCTACAGGTTTCAAACTAGGCCTAATAAGAAAATTGGAAATCTGTTGAGATAGGAATTCTGTAAATTCCGTTCTTGGTGGACGTCTACGTCACAAAAGAAGTAACTATGTAAAATTTTAAATTTGTCAGAATTTCGTGATGGATCAGTGTGTGGTAAATCGCTTATATACTAGCTTATTCGCTCCCACTTCGTTGAGCACACTATTAATTTGTCTTCAATGTCAATATTATCCGTTGTCATCGTAACCGTTGCTATATGTAACTCAATAGCTCCTACAGGTTTAAAACTTGGTTAAATTAAGTTAATCAGACAGATAGTTTGGAGATTTCAGGATGAGTCAGTGAGTGGTGCATCGCTTATATATATATATATATATATATATATATATTACTATACTAAGAAAAAAACTTTCTTAAAAATAATAATTAACTATCTTTTTCTTTACAAAATTTTTCAAGTTAACAATTAAACGTCTGTAGAGGAATATTAAACTTTAACATTAAAAATCTTTGTCTCCGTCAAGTTTGTTTCGATGTGAAGTGTAAATAAGTCCATCGCCAATAAACGTCACTAAGAAGATACACATTAATTATATGGATGTGTTCGGTTTCATTTATCCTGACATTCAGAGAATGTGAATTGTAAAATACAACGATTTGGATTTTTCCAATCAAAACTAAACTATGTTGAATAACATACTCTTGAGTAGTTTAAAGCATTACTTTTTGTCCTGGATCAACCAAGGTGAAAAAAGTTCATTGTTTAAACCCGAAAGTTTTTAATAAGCTCTTATTTTAAAACGGTAATTGTTATTATCAATATCTTCATCACAAGCAATTAAAGCAATCACAGAAGACATGGACACTGAATATCCGAATGTCGGTAACGGATATCTGCAATCACGTTTGCATCTACGAATGTTAGAAAATAAAATTCGTTAAATCATTAATATTCAGATTGTCCCAGTTTTGCGAATTATGCTTTACTTTCGTTATTCCTGAAGTTTGTACATATAAATATTGTCTGTCTACATATTTTTGTTGTGTTGTATCGAATTTTAGATCTGAACCGTAACTGGAATTATTTACCTGATTTTGGATGAAAATTTAATACGGTGCACGATTCAAGATGGCGGTTGTTTGTTTTTGTCGTGGATATCACATGAAAGGTTACAATAAACATAGTACCATGAGGGGATTTTAATGATACCATCCCCGGTATCTTTAAAATCCCGTATAAAAATGATAAATTATATTATTGCAAAACACCAATTTGATTGTCCAGTATCTACTTTTTTTTAAACATTGCTATCAATAAATCAATTTAAATATTTATAAATTCCCAAACTTATTTTAATGAATTTACTACATACTTAAATATATTTTAAATACCATAAAAAAGATTTTAAATTTAAGAAAAAAATCAACAAATTTTACCATCACTCATTCTTATTAAAATACACTTATATGTAATTAATTTTAATAATTAGTTTAGGTTTTTTTAAACATCTTTTTTAAAAAAAAACATTGTCTTAATTCACCCATAATGATTAACTAGTAAAAAAAACGATATTTTGCAAATAAAAAAATTTTGTTAATTTAGCATTAACTAACATGGCAACAGAATAGTAACAGTTTTTATAATTGATTATTTTTTCGCACCGCCTAACTGAACCATTTAGGTTGAGTTTGGGGTGTGAAAAAATCCACGATAGTAGCAAATATAACTAATTTACAATAAAATAAAAACTAACACAACTGGGTAGGGCTTACAAGTATGAAAGTAATATTTGTTTAACTTGAAAAATATATTTAAAATATATTGCAAATATTATATTAATGCACTTACATATATAGATCTAAATAATTGTATATATTAAAGAAATCTACCAAAATTTTATATTATGAGTAAACTCGACGCTAGTCATGAACTAATCATTAGTAAACTCAAAGCTAGTGGGGCGAATTCCGGTTTAGTTAATTTAAGTATATTTAACAATAATCAGCGATCACTAGAATTTAAATACGAAAAAAATATGTAGTATTTACTAAGTAGAAATTATCGTGATAATAATACCCTATAGATATAAAAAATGGGTGTATATAATTGCCTAATTGTATAAACACAAAGAATACTAAATAATAAGGCTTTAAATATTATTTATTTTGCTTAGCAGTTACAACTTCGGTTTCCTCAATAAAATCCACGAGAAAAACTTTCTTAAAACTTTGGTGGAGTTAGTTTTTTTCCAGAAGTAATTAAGGTTAATTGTGTTTTGTACAGTGTTTTTTATGATTTAGGAGGGCCAACGAGCTTGCTGGTCACTGATGATAAACGATCACCGCCCATGAACTTTTGCAACATCCAAGGATTCACAAGAGCGGTGGTACCTTGAAGGTGGGAGTATAGGAATTTTTGAAGCTATTGAGTTCATATCGATTTGACAATACCGTCAAAGGGAGTTCGTTCCACATAAGAGTGGTACGTGAAAGAAAGGTGTTTTTTATTCAACTAAAATCAACTACTTCATTGTATGTGCTTGATATGTTTATATATTATATACTTTCCACCATTCCGATTTTATAGTTCCTCTTCATAATTTGTTTATTTGTCTCCTTTGCACTTCTGAAACATTTGAATATTGATAATATTGTTCGAATGTGATTAAAGTTGATTTAGTTAGTTAGTTAGTTTAAAATTTATATTTTTTATGTTTAGACCACAAATTCGGTATTTAAAGTACTGAAAAAGATTTAATATTTTTTAGAGCCGTGAGAGCGTTATCACTGAAAATTTTATTACTTTTTTTAAAGTTCTCCTGTCCCTTCCCTCTTCCTCAATCAGGCGAAATATATGTATCAGATTTATATGACCGACCGCCCCACCGGGTGCATCATCATACACACACTTCTTTTAATACGACTGTATTGACCTTCTTGACAATTTTGAGCAGTCTTCAGAAATTAGTACCCACATTTTATTCTCTTAGTATTATTTCTTGTCTTTTTGAACGGTTAAGTAGAAGATAAATCGATTCTATTTTTATCGTCTTTCAATTCAAACTGTTTCTATGCGATGTTACAGTGTAGATATTTTATTAATTTTTAATAGTTATCAGTCTTCCTTCCTGTTTGATTTCCAATACTTATACATTCTGGTGGTCCATTTCCAACAAACAAATCATATCACACATAAAACACACACGCATGATACAGCACTGTATTCAAATATGTATGTATATTATACACGTACTATGAAAATTAATTTAAACACTTTTGTTCTATGATAGAAACTAAATATTTGTGGGTGTCACTATTATTTACAACAGATATAGATTAAGAGAATGATTGAAAGCAAATAAAGTTAACGCCTCATTTTCTCTAAATTTACATAAATATTTGTTAATAGTTTAATACGATGTTATGACTATAAAATTGTAATAATTTTTTCTTCATTCAATTTCAAATCATTCCTTTGCTGATTACTATATTCAATTAGATGTTCAGAAAAAAAAATAGATAAATTTCATAAATTTTAAGAAAACCAAAGATTTAAAAACTATAATAGAAAAAACATTTATCCAAAGGAGGAATGGTAATAAAAGAACTCCATCCAATATATTGGCAATCTAGTAAGGTTGCTGAGTTCTACTTAGCAGTAGAGCTCTAGTATACGACATCTGCTCAAATTCCATGTTATATAGTAGTACGTATTATTTGCTTTTTATGTTACTTGGATAGTGCAGTAGTCTTTATTTAAACCAATGGAGAGACGACGTAGTTTTATGGATTACTATTACATAATATGATGAATTGTTCAACATGTTACTCATTTCTTAATGATTTCTAAACTAAATATATACAAATGCATTTATCTAATAAATAAATTAAAATTATTAAGAATATCAAATAGTTGCGATAAATTACATATTCTCCTCATTGCTTTTTTATTAATTACGCAGAAGCTGTTTTCGATGGAATTTTCTATGTTGAAAGTTATCAAAGCATACTTTTTTTGTTCTTACAAAAATTGATTAATAACGTATAATGCCTATATATATATATATATATATATATATAAGCGATGTACCACTCACTGAGTCATCCTGAAATCTACTGAGTTACATATAGCAACGGTTACGATGACAACGGATAATATTAACATTGAAGACAAATTAATAGTGTGCTCAACGAAGCGGGAGAGAATAAGCTAGTATATAAGCGATTTACCACTCACTGACTCATCACGAAATCTCCGACAAATTTAAAATTTTACATAGTTACTTCTTTTGTGACGCAGACGTCCACCAAGAACGGAATTTACAGAATTCCTATCTCAACAGATTTCAGATCTGATCAGATTTCAGATAACAGTTAACTTGAAAAATTCTGTAAAGAAAAAGATAGTTAATTATTATTTTTAAGAAAGTTTTTTTTTAGTATATATATATATATATATATATATATATATATATATATATATATAAATCTGAAGTGAAACTTCTTTATAAGCGCTATGATTTGAAACTCGATGTAAGGAAACACGGTACACGAAAGTGTAGAAGAGAATGAGATATATATACATATTGCCCACTGAGACATAGATTCAAGTTGTTATTTTTTTAAACTTACGATAGATAGCGCATATGTATATAAATGTTTTTTTTTTAATATTACTTAATGTCCATAGACATTTGTCCACGCCTTTCATTGTAATTTTAAGACAATTTTGTCATGATTTTAATTGCGAGGGTAACTTCGCAGGAAATTTTTGTGTATGTAAATGTTAGCTGAGATAAGTTTTTTAACATAGTATAAGCAGTTGTATGCAAATATGCAAATAATTTACTTGTGTATTCAGAAGTTCAACTTCTTTAGAAACGTCATTTGAAACTCTATGTAATGAAAAATGCGAGATAATAAGAATAAATATTTTGGAAACTTACGATAGTTGGCGTTAATTATTTTGTAAAATTACTCGTGTCATTTCATCAATGAGAAATAAATACTTTTAAAGCTTGGCAAATAATAATAAACCTTACATTTATCTTAACACTCATGGTTCTTTATATACATACATTTCAATCTCTCGTGGGCTACTTTTCAGGACTTTCACATGTGTTCTGTCATATGTGAGTTGCATATACACACATATTTTATTTTGTTTGGTTTATATAGTATAATTATATTTATAATTTGTTGTAGAAGAATGTAGTTTTACTTTCTTGTTATATTTTTAATTTTATTGAGCGAAGCAAGTGAAGCTAGCGGAGCGCTCTATGTGAGATTTTTTGCATTCCATGTCCGGGGTTGGCATGAAAATGGCTTTACCTATTTTCACGAAATTTTTCACATTTGTAGCGATAGTTTATAAGAAATAAATGAAAAAAAAATGATATTTGATTATTCTGTATTTTTTGCCTGTCGGTTTCAGCATTGAACGCTGAATTGAAGATGGGTTACTCGCTTCGCTCAATTCACCTGATGATATATGCAATTGTATAGTCTGTCTGTCTGTAATCTATAGAAAGTTTACATTGTCTGTGCGAGATGCTCTCTGGAATATAGAAAGATGTAGGAAGGACGCTGTATTTTCTTTAATGCGTTATAATAATAAAACCAAGTTTATTAAACTGACGTGAAGTGTTTAATTTATAAAATAAGATCCACGAGAATCCATTGAGAATCGCCGAACTCTACCAAGATTTTCGAGCACAGCGAGTCAAAATCGAGATCCGATTCGCGCCCCTAGTTTAAGATGATTATTGTCATAGTCATAGAAGAATTGATTTTCTTTGTTTACATTGCATTATCCATTGTTTATCTAATATCTATAATAAAAATTTAATTGTTAAGCTTCATTTTTCGAAGTAAAATAAATAAAAAAATAATATCAAATAATAAAGTGACGACTGATAAACGAGGTTATGGTACTTTTTCTTGCAATAAAAACATAAGAAATTAATGGATTCTGATTTTATTAACCTAGAAGTATTTAAAAATTGTTTTTTTTTTCACTGATATTTATATTTGCAAAACATTCCCAGAAATTTTGCGAAAGCGAATGCGAATATGCAAAAATATGCGAATATTTGTAGCGTCACTACTTCAGCACTTTTAGGAATTCATATTTAGTATAGAGCGCATATCTGCGATTCTGACAGATGACGGAATACAAATAATCTGCGCTCGCGGCATACAAAGCCTCCTACGATACATGTTCCTGAATATAACGTAATTAATGTCTGTTGATTAAGTTAATGGATGGGTTAGGTGTATTACATTGAGTCGTTGTTGTGAGTTTTAATACGATATGTTTAATAAATATACATTATATAAAAGTAAAAACGATGCGATAAAGATTTCACCAATTAATTTATAATTGTATTGTGATAGTGTCTGGAAACGTAAAATAATGGATATATTCAAATAAAATTAGCTTTCGATCATCACCACATATTTATTTGTTTCAATTTCGCTAGCAGTGTCGAATACATGTTAAATATTGTGTTTCAATCTCGCAATACTGCTTCCAACGATTCCGGATTCCGTGAATTTGTTTGGATTAGAACAATAAAAAACGATAGTACTTCACACAACGTTAACGTGTTAAATGAAATATAAAAAGTAAACCATATAAAAATAAGAGCGTTTTAATATATTTTACTTTTATATGAGCAAATTTACTTTTCTTTAGAAAAGACAACTTTGGTATCTTTATTGTTCATTGATTTGAATGTATCCAAATGGGACATGCATTTTCATAAATTCAAACCTGCATTTCAAAATAACATGTATTAAGTATTATGGAAAATGTTAATGTCATCAGAATACACTTTCAATCACCGACCACAGAACGACACTCACAGACAAAATCAGATCTGCTAGCAACGTAATGGAACAGTATTCCCGAAGGTTAACCTGCTCATGTAAATGACTCTTTGATTATTTTATTTAAATGCCGTTATGTTTTTAGATTAAGATATTTACTTTTCCTAAGAATATTACAAGTAATATATATCCTATATAGTATACATGTCCCACAACTGGACACTGGCCAGTCATTCATGTCATCATCCTATTTTTTGTGCTAAATGCGGTTGTTAATGATGTTTTCTGTACACAAGATTCGGATTATGATAAAAAATATATATTAGTAGTAACTCTTTATAAATAAAACAGGTAAAAAACTAACTAAAGAGGTCTGTAGATACTTAAGACTCAACTAACAACATACAACTCTTGTTAGTATTTCAACGGATTGTATTTTAAGTAAGTATATAAATTTTATAATTAAATCATCCATCTAATTAGGAACTTCTCTTAATAGTTAGTATGGAATTACCTTAAACTAAGAGTAGGTTAGGTTAGGTTAAAGGTTCTCAAAAGTCTGAGCATGTGTCCCTTCCTCTGATGGGACTGTTGACATTAATGAACAGGTAAAATTAAGACGAATAATATAATATAATAATATTCTTATTCTTATTAAATTTGTTATTATTTTGCTCGAAGTGCTATCAAAACATCAAGGAAGTTCATTTATATCAAAGGAATTTCTAAAATTATATTTCTTCAAGTTATTGGTATAGTTAAATTTTAGAAATTACTTTGTAAATTAGTTCTGATATTGACTTATATATACCGGGATTGTAGTTTAAATACATTAATAGAGATTTTTAGCATAAAGAAAATGTTGATATTCTCATTTGGGATTTCAAATGCAATCTAGGTTTTACATGACCATGAAAAATGAACAGGAAAATTTTAAATAAGATGTGGGTTTTTACAGCAGATTTTAATCTATTATAAAAAAATATTTAAGTAGTATACATGAAAATAAAAGTTAAGGTAAGTAAAATACGTAATTACTTGAAAGTACAAAAATGACAATTTCAATTGCAATCATCTAATTTCAATTCAAAATATTTTTATTCAGATAGTCTTTAAGACCTACTTTTGAATCGTCAATTGTTACAAAAAAAAGGTCACTGTAATCAGTTCGTGAGTAAGCTCTTGCTCAGAATGCTGCTCTCCTGAGAAGAACTAGCCAGAAATTCAACAATTGCTCTTAAAAAAGAAATTTAAGAATTATAAATGTATAATATCAACCCAGCAAATAAGTCAACAACTTTATTTCGAACCACTTAAAACTTTTGAAAGTTATATTAGGACTTATTTAATAATACACTTTTGATTTCAGATTTAAAACTAAGAAAGGGAAGGTTAATTAATTAATTTTAATTAAATTAAATACTAGCTAAATGCAATAGCAAACGTTCTAAACGTTTTTTACAACATACAAAATGTAATACTTAATTATTGCTAGTTAAGTCAAAAGCAGTCTGCGAAGTTTAGTATGTAATAAACTATTTTATTAATGTAATAACACGTGTTCAACATTTGTTCCATTCAGAGAGCACTAAATCATATTAAACTTTAATTAAGTATTTGCAAAAAAGAGAGCTAAAATAATTAGCTCTTTTTTTTACAGATCTAGGAACATAAGAAGACAATCAACTAATATAAAATTATCGGTAAAAGTTTCCACTATCTTATTTATACATCACTGTGATTCGCGTACCAGACATAAGAAAACAAAAACCCTGCTTTGAGTGTAATAGTCTACAAAAGTGTTACAAGAATTTATTATTTTTTTATGTTATTACATTAAGCTTTAATTTAAGTAGCTATAATATTGTAAAAATATCTGCAACGTTATATACCATATATGTATATATCGGATCGATATCGTTATTAGGTATTGTCAGACATCACGTGGGCGATTCGTTAGGTAATCTAATAAATTAAATGAAATGTAATATGTAATCTTCCATATCTGTATTAGTCTTCAATAAACGAAATGCATGACAGTTTCTAGTGAAGAAGTACTGGTCTTCAGCCTAGCTTGAAGGCAAGTGGCCGTTCTTTAGTACCACTCCACAATGTAGGCTCCGTCGTATCACGAAATATCCATTTGATGATGTCATCGCGACCGTGCTACCACCACTTGGATAACGTGGGGCGTCTCGTTTCACGTCTTTACTCATAACTTTCTCCGACATATATACGTGGTCTTTGAAAGTAAGTAAAAGGTTTTATGTATTCATCTTTTTTTTAGTAAGCAGTCGAGTAAAAAATAGCAGCGATGTGCAAGGATAGTAGGTTAAAGAAAATACGAGAACATAAATAAAAAACTGACAGTCATACCAGTATTCTATAGATATTAATTTCAGAAATAAACTCAATAACTAATCAGAATATATGTTTAAGTAAATATTATTTCCAGAAATTCAGTGAGAAAATGCTGTATGTTAAGTGAAGGTTTAAAAAATAGCTCCATTGTCTAAATCTCATCTGTATAATGGTTGTACATATGAAACAGGATGCAAGATGTATATCTTCTATACTTGGATTATTTCGGTGGAAAATATATGAACGCAGAAGTTACACCTCATTTTACCAGTTACATAAAATTTATAACATAAATGGAGAGGTAAAGGTAAAGGTAAATTAAAATTGTAATTAGGTATTTAATCAAAATAAAGAACTTTGTCAATTTATTATCGTTATTAAAGAATGAATCTATCAAATCATATTTTTTTGTACATTTCACGTGATAAGAATATTGAGTGCAAATGTGTGGAATTTTTTGAGTTTAAAAACCATTATTGATAAAAAAACTTCATATATTTTTCTGTTTTCTTTTAAGCTGTTATTTTGTGGTTTAATGTTAAAAATAATTGATTAATATTATAATACTTAGACTGATAGCTGCGTTAGAAAAGACCTTTGCTAAGATTAGCCTACAAGACGAGTGACCTGTTCTTCTTGAGCGTCGCAGAAAACACACAGATCCATTCCCGTGGCATGTTGGTAACGTAGTTAGACTTCTTATTTTTATTCAGAGAAATTTGTTAATCTAAAAGAAAATTTCCTTTTTTTTTTAGGCTACGGCTAATATATTTTTTAAAATTTCTTTACCTTTCAATATACTAGTTCGGACCTCCTGTCATATAGATGTATATATATATTATACTTTATTTGTTATTATTATAGAAATTATGTCTACATAAAAAATATAAAAATAAAGTATACCTGTTTCATCAATCAATCACATCAATTTTATCGACGGCCGGTCAAGTAGTTTTTAAATTATACAGTATCAAATAAATAAACGCTATCAAAGATACAAAATTCCAAGAATCATTTTAAAAGACATTCTGTAGAAACAGTATTTAAAGTACGTAATAAATTCTATTATATGTATATTATATGTTACGTATATAAATTGTATTTTAGGTGACTTTTTTGTAAAATAACCTATTATTGGGTAGACCTCGAAGAATTCGGTCTGCCCATTCAGGTGTACAAGACTTTCGAATATTGGAAAAATTTCTTAACAGGATTGTTACATTTCTTGACAGGTCTTGTTATTATGACCTCCTGAGTCGAAATGACCATTGGTCAAAAATTTTATACATATATATATATATATATATATATATATATATATATATATATATATAAACTTACATAAATATATGCGTGCGTGCGTCCAGATTCGATTTTTGTCAGCACGATAGCGACCGCAGTTTCGCTCGGATCGTTTTCAAAGGGCAAGTTCGTTAACCAGAGAAAGCCGGCCACGGGGGACGCTAGGGCCTCATTTTTTCTGATTTCAGGTTTTCGACCATAACTTTTTCCCTATACAAAGTACATCAATTGCATTCATATTATATGATGTATTTGATGAATACCCATAACTAATGTAGATAAACCGAAAACCTAATAACTTAGGGGTGGGGGTAAAAAAACAGATATTAAAAAAAAAAATCATTTTTTTTTTTAACTTTTTTCTGGTAAACATTCTTACATCACAAGTATTTTTAATACAAAGGTTATTTTTTACTCTAAATTTAGGTACCAAAAGTTTTTATGTAAAAGGTACCGTTTCCGAGAAAAAAAAACTGCTTTTAGCTTGAAAATTTAAAGTAGGTAAAACCACAGCAATTTTTTCCTGGTAAACATTCCCTTCTCGCAAATATTTTTATTAGAAAGGTTATTTTTAATCTAAATTTAAGGCAACGCACTAGGTAGTCCTTTGACTAGGCCAAATAAAATTATCACAGTTTATTTTCGCAAGGGGTGTTATTCTTAGGTAGTGAGTTATATTTTAAACGAGTTAGACACGAGGTCTAATCACGCGTGTTCCCCTGCGGGCACAGATTTTTTTTTCTTTTAATCGAGGGTTTAATCTTACATACATGAAATAAATAAAAAATAATTTATAGTAGTATTTAGTAAAAACTTTATTTAACCTACTTCGATTTGATTCAATAATTCCGTTATAAAACATCTTTATTAAACATCTGTGAGCTCGTAGTGCATACTTTAATAAAATTTTAAATTTATTGAACACGCGGTTCGCGGTCGCTAATAGTTCTCCAAACGCAAACTCATATCTTTATGTTATTTAACTTGCAACTGTAGTTGAAGCTACATACTTTCAATTTCAATTCGCAATGAAATAGGTTTCAGAAATTATGTATTAAATTTTATTCATTGTTATTCCTCTGCTTTTCCATTTTCTTTTAATTTTAACGAACTTTGAGCTTGAAAACATTATTATCTTCTTGTCAGCCCATAGACGCCCACTGCAAGTCAGGGGTCTCTTTCAAAAATCGCTACGATAAGCGGTCTGGTTCAACATCCATGGGGTGATATGCCATAATCGCTACGTTTGGCAGGAGGATTAGCGATCGCGTTGTAGTGTTATGATACGTAGAGGACGCTGCTGCTCCGGAAAATCGATCTCCCTGTCGCCTTGTACGACACCACCAGGGAAAATTTTAAAATTAAATATATTAAATTTACCTACAGTATAAGGTTGATCATAAACTTGTGAAATTTTTTCTAGTATATAAGCTATAGTAATAAATTCATTGCTGCTTTCTATTAACTAAAGGGAATCTAATTTGGAGTCAAAGTAATAAAATTCCGACGGAGGGGCAGAATCACGAACCCTAGCTTGTAGATTGATGGCATATTGGAAATAAAAACACATATATAAGACAGTCATTAAGTTGTTGTTAAAGTTGATTAAATTAATTGATGGATCCGGCTAGTTACAGTTAGTCGATGTTGTGAGTGTAAATAAGCTCTGTTTAAAAAATATACATCATACAAAGTCAACTAAGGCGATATACAATTTGCAGTAATTTATAATATGCTATTTCTCCAAGGGCAAAACATTGTTACCGTATTATTATTCTTGAATTACTATTTTTAAATATAAATACTTTGAATGTATGTCGTTCGAATCTAAATAAGCTTATAAATGTTATTAAATTATTTATTTATTCAAAAATGTTACGCTTTGAGTAATAAAAACTAAAATCAATTTTTATATATAGTACTGGAGTATGAAGTGCAATTTGTATAGGTGAAGCAATTTTTATTCAAAATAATATGTTTCAGATACTGGTTGCATTTCATTTATTTGTATATGGGTGGCATTCAGAAACATGAAAAATTGTATGCAAAAATATACTAGTGTTAGTTAGATATATTAGTAAAAGCGGTTCGCATCCCATAGACATTTAACATGTTTTGTTATATTGTAATATTTGTAATATGTTATAGTGCAATACATTATTTGAATAATAATAATCATATATAACTTATGCGATTTAGAGAAAAAAATCACAATGAAATGGGGAAAGCTTACGAAATTGTCTGCTCCTTGCTTAAAATATCTGATAAGATACTTTAGCACACATTTTAATATCCTAATACTAAAGTAAGACAAAGCAAGCAAAGTTATAATAACAGTAACAAGATAAAGAATTATAACACCTAAACAGTAGTTCTCATTTTTAGTTGGTTTGCGTCGTGTTTCTTCGTATGTGACTCAGAACTACAGGATATATGTTATATATCCTGTAGAAACTAAATTTATATAACATATATCCTGTAGTTCTGAGTCACATACGAAGAATTTAGTAAAGTGTTAGTTAATTTTCTGATTAAAGATATGTTTTGTGGCTAAAATATAACTGAAATGTAATTTATATTTATTAAAATCATATTTGTGGTTCATAAAGGAATTAAAATTATTAATAATTTTATATACGCTGTCAAACGAAATAACGCTGTTCCAGATTTCATGAATCTATTGAAAAATAAATAAAGTATTATTATGAACCACCAGAAAAGAATCTATTAATATTATGAATATAGTATTATGTAGTAAGGTACTTATTATGTCCGATTGAGTTGAACTCCGTCACTTATCTTAATTTCATTGAGCTTATATAGCATTACATTAATCTCGTCTATTTCAATATAAAAATAAATTAATAATATTTCCATGTATTTGAATCATTATTAAAAATAAAAACAAAGTCCTTTATTTAATTAGATATCTAAACAGCTACAACCACATTAATATATTAAGTTTAAATTGGTTACACTAATAAAATAAATACATGAGCTGATGGAAATTAATCACACGTAATACTCGTAATATTTGGATACAATACATTTAAACTGATAACGAGATAGATTCCATAGCGTTGATGTGCTGGAAGATTAAAAACACACATCAACCAAATCGAATTTTCTCACTCAGATGCATAGACGTAGCAAACGGGCTCTGTGACTTTGTAATGTGTGGTCTTCTATTTACTGTATAAAACACTACCCGTTACGAGCTACTTCATCAACGTGCAGTGCAGAAGGCGACGATTGTAAAAAAACACATTTAGCCTTCACGAAAATCTGTTTGATTAAAAATATAGAATACCACCCTGAAGACCTTACTTAGCTTTTTTAAATATATAATAAAATAATGAAAATAATATTTAAAAAACAAACAAAAGTTTAGAAAATTACTTCCAACCAACAATCTTACAAACTTTACCTCCACTACCAACTACTAATTGTTTTGTAAATTCTACAGCAAAAGGATTGAAACTTGCAGTACTTTTACTGTAATACTTTTACTAAATCAACTTTTAAGTTTATTCTTCTTGTAGCTATCAATTGAACAGTATTTAATAAATAACATAACACACTCTGAAAAACTCAATATCGAATCAAACAATTTGAAATTCCATGCATTTGTTTATTTATTTATAAATTATTGTAATTATTCTGACTTAAGTAGCAAAATAAAAAGTTGTCGTTATACATATAAGCATATAAAACTGTGTTAAACATTAATTAATATTAATTTAATTAAATGCTGCTGCCATTAGTATTTCAATGTTTGTTAATTTGCCAAATATGGAAAGCTTAGCAAATTAACCTATGCGAGCGTTATATTCGCTAAAGTAACGTTTATAGAAATGTCTTTAAGAATATTTTTAAGGGATTCCGAGGATTGAAGTTATAGATAGCTCAAACAATTCTCTTGTCTAAAATAAAAATAAATGTTACGCCCTGTCTGCATCTGTTTATAAAATTATATATCTGTATTCTATTTGTACTGCGAGCTGCATAAACAATAATTTTTTTTTAATTAAGCATAAATGTAACCTAAATATTCTTTACTGCCTCGATAATATTAATAAAACTGACCACTGTACTAATATCCTGAACGCGTCCCTTCTTCCGTGAATATGTTCCGATTAATTGTTTTTAGTCCATGCGAATGGATGCCCTATTAACAACTAATCAAAGAAGAAAATCGAGTATCATCATTAATCATGGGTTTGAATTTTAAAAAAGTATATATTATTTCATTTATACAATGAAAGCTCATCTGGCGATGCGATGGTACAGTAATTCATTAGAATTACTGTATTAACCAGTTGTCGAACCTCCAGTATTAACTGGAGGTTCGACAACTGGTCTTGTTAAAACTTTTTGATTCAATAAAAATAATGTAATATATCACACTCGCGTCTCCACACCTTTCTCGATGGCGGCCACCACTTTCGCAATTTCTCTGATGGGGCTGTGGCTGTTGGTGGCATTGGTCGCATTAATTACTTGTCATCACGAAAACCGCACTTAGGTGCTACCAAATGATAATGAAACCTAATAATAATATTCTGAATTATTGTCCCATTCTTAATTATATGAAAGTATTTTTTCTCAAACTTTAAAATTTTCTAAAATTTGATTTCTTCAATTTAATATTTATATATATATATACTTTTGCAAATACTCAAACTCAGACACTGTTTTGACCTAACAAAATACCAAACAACAAACAAATTCTGTGAAAATAAGTAAAGTAAACGATAATAACGACCGATGTTAAGGGGCATGCTACAATTTTGACTTGCCACATTAGGAAGCGAAAATTCCAAGTATTCAGTTCTCTATAGGGGAGAACCAGCTGAATTTAGAAAGATTTACCTTAAACGCCTGGAAATAAGATCAAGCGCAGCACTACGTAGACTATACTTTGTATAGTAGTCAGATTAAAGACTTTTGATAATTAGCAAATTACCCCAATTGCATTTTGTGACTACTTCCATGCAACCCATGTTATTAGTCTATTAACCTATTGCATCAGATGATATAGAATTTAAATAACGCTGACTGTATTGGAATTTCCGTAACAAAAAGTCTCAATAACCGCCACATTTATATGTGTTTTTAATGTTATAAAATTGTAACTGGTTAACTACTAGAAGCCTTATCTTTCCTAGTATATAAGATATACCAAGTTGCCTTTTATATCTTTTGAATTTAAGATATTATTTCTACATAATAAACATCGACTTAGTTTGTACGCAAAACGTTCTTAAATAAGAAATTCTTAACTTTATTCAAGATTATTGGCTTAATATTTAGTCTTCACTATTGCAACGGGAACATTTTCTTAGTTATATTTTTCATCTTATATTTATCATAATACCATATAATATATAATATCATGTCATGTAGAAAAAAGGGGATCTGTTTCACAGATTCAACCACATTAAATGTTATGAAAAGAAAAACGTTCTTTATATAACTTGCCTTATAAAAGCTGAGTTGTTGTATTACAAAGTATTCATAATGACATCTATAATTATTGATATATTTGGAATTGTTTGGTAGCAATGGCGTACAATGCAAGACGAGATGTTTCTGGCTGTGACTGTGTCAGTTAATTAGTTATTGTGTCCCAAGTGTTAGATAGGTTTCAATAATCTTCTGTACTAAATCTAAGAAGTTATTTATACGTCTAATTATTCCAATTGCCTTCTTGATATATGGCAATTGAGGTATGACAATCCATAATCATAGTCAAAAGAAGAACATCAACATTCTATGCATACATTTACCCGAATGTAAATTTATGTAAATGTTTTTTAGACCAAAATGTCTAAATTTGAGGAGCAACAAATGTGATTACGCTCTTAAGTATTAAGCTTTAAAAAATAATGATAACATAAAAGAAATTCTCATTTTCTCTCGTTAACTTCCATTTCTGTTGTAAACTTCCAAGCTTCCGATGTTTTGTTGTATAAATTAATTTTCAATAAAAAAAAATATTTTAATATAAGTTTTGATTTTGATTCTGATTCTAATTATAATTATGATTTTTATTTTTATCATAAGCATTTGATAGTATTTATCTTATTATCTGAGTAATGTGTGTAATATTAATTAGAAAAAATAAGAACTAGACTAAATTATGTTAAAAAAAAGTCTGTTATTTTTAATAAAATACGGTAATAAGTTTCCTTAAATAATGTATAAAAATAAACTTAATGGAGCGAAATGTGCATTCTTATACTGCTCTCCTCAACATTTATTAGTTAATAAGTTAGTTTTTACTCCTTATTAATGCACAAAGTGTTTTAAATAGTGCGGATGTTAAGTAGATGTCTATATTAAATTAGAAAGCAGGCACATATCAAGAAAGTAAATATTAAAATATTAAATAAGAATCTTTTCGTTTCCTTTTTTGCGAAATTATACATTAAGTTAAATAAATTAGTCATATTTTATTAAGGTTAATTTCACTAATACATTAAACAAAGGTGGCATAAATTTTATACTTCATCACCTGTCTGATTGTATTATTTCTAATAGCTACGAAGTGTAATAATTGTTTTCAGAACGTGAGTAACGTTCTGAAAACAATTATTATACTTCCTAATCATTTGAATTAGATATTAAAAATAAATATTTCAATAATTTATAATAAATTTGTGACATTAATAATATATTACACGTGTAAAACAAGGTGAAAATTCGAATCACCATGAAAGTATATTTCAAATGCCAAAATGAATTCTCGAGTGCACTAAATAAAAAATGGAATTGAATAAGTAAAAAGATCACTCACTTAAAAACAAATACTGATAAAACAAAACTAAACTATTTAATGGATTGGTAATTTGGCACGTTATCAATAGGAATGTGTAGGAATATCTATTCATGTTGTAAATAGTATTGTTTCGTATGTACACAATAGTATATAGTGATGTAGCCATTAGCAACTGCTACTTGTTTATTTTCAATATAACTGGTTTTGAGTCTATATTTTTTATTTTCACGCAGTTTCAAAAATTAAATGTAGCTATTCTTTCGGAATGCATGCAGTGAATAAATGACCGACAAATAATGTACAAAATAGATATAATACCGCTAAATATTTTATTAAATATTATTAAAGGTAACTTCATAAGTAAATAAGTTAAAAGTTATTAAATGTAACAAAACACTATTATAAACTAATAGTTAAAAAACTATTAAACAAATAAAGATAATTACTCTTTATTTTTTTTGTCAATTTACAACTTACAATATCTATTTTCTTTCACAATTACACTCTCTAGAACAGATTCTATATTATTAAATTAAATAAAACAAAATAAAGCTATTATAACATTAAAATGTTTAATTACATGTTTTTAACTCGAGAGCCTCTTATAACGTTAAAAAGGTGCAAATTTTGTTCCATATATTATTATGTATACAACGTGAGGAATAAATATATTAACTTTTTAAACTCATTTTTCATGAATAAGGTCTTTTCTGTACATAGATTAGAGAGCTTTTTTAGCATTGAAATTAAATTAACATCTGTCCTGGATCTAAGGTCTTAGAATGTCATAGAATGACCTATATAACCATAGAATTACTTACACGTTAAAAAAAAAGTTTTATAAATAATTTAAATCATCCATTTTTATTGAACTTTTTGAAATGGTGTTGCGTGTTATTGATTCACAATTCACAAACAATATTCGTAAAAGAAAATGATAATGTTACCTCGCAGCAGGGTCGAAACAATGATTAATAAAATAATACATCCGGTCTTTTATAGTAACCAATTATGACCATAGCTTTATTTAAAACAAATTATTCTTACATTTACTTGCTCCTTAGGTATTTTAATTTCAAAAAACTTATTCTTATATATACATATTTATTTTATATTTATTCTGTAACGTCCATTCGCTTTAGAATATTGAATATATAATATTATAATTTAAATAAAAAGGTACCACTTTCTGTAGGAATTATGCCGTTCTACAGCTTACTACCAAGCTCTGTTAAAACCCAACTCACACCACACAATATAGTAAATATTTTCAACTTTACAACATTATTCCTTAAAATATCTATCTACATACTATATAAACTGTTGTATGTAAAAGTGTAAAGTAAGCTAAATTAATACACAAAAATATATTATTAAATCAAAAAAGTAAATATATATTAATATACATATTTATTTACATATATATCCACAGAATGTAGGTGATAAAGGCGGTCATAACCTACGAGAAATATTAAACTCATCATTTTATATTTTAGAATTGTAATAATTTTGAAGAAATCCTCCTATTGTCTAAACATATTTGTGATATTATTAAAACTTTTTTACCTTTTTAGGATTTCATAGACCACTAGAAAGCTTTATAGTATCGTCATATATAAATAATTAGTTTAAAAAAAAGAGCTTTTTAGTATATAGTGAGATTGTATTTTTTAATCGAGGACCCAACAATATGGAATATCGTTAGATCAGTCTTTTAAAAATATAGTGGGTTTTCAAAAAACATTTTTCTATTAAGATATTTGTTCGTGAAATATGAAAGTCTTTAAAGTCCAAATTTTTGTCAGATTCATGTGCAACATCTCTTATCGTAAGAGAGAAAGATGCTGAATCATTCCTATTCTAATATTCTCTCTCCTTCCGCGATGCACGTGTAGCAGCCATGATGATGATCATAGACATTAGTGGTTAACATAAGAATCATCGACTCAATTGCATGCCAATATAATTAATATGTTTACGTTCAGGGAAAATTGAAATCAAAATAATATATATTTATAATTGTCATTTAATATACCCGTTACAATTTCATCGACAAATTGCAATTAGGATCCTATATCCATATACTCATATTCAATAAAAAAAAATTTTAACGAAACGAAAATAAGTGACGCTATTATCATGATACATATTTTTCACTTTTACTATTATTTTTTACTATTATTTTTTACTATTATTTTATTATTATTATTTTTTAAATGTTACTTTAAAATTTTTACAAATAATTTAAGGTCGCTTAGCGTACAAGGTTATTAACTAGTTTACTAGATTTACTTGTTCATTTTGCAAAAAAATATTTTAGAATGTTTTATTACCGTCTTAGTATGAACACAATAATAATGCACATAAGGAAAGCAGAAAGAACGAAATAAAGAAGTAAGATATCATTGCAATATATGTCACAGAATTTACACTTTGATACACACAAGACAAGGTAGTTAAAATATTTGCTGATTAAAATATAAAATGTATAATTAATAATAAATACATATACACCGCGATTAAATATTAATAACTTAAATTTGACAGGAAATAACTAAATCCACGTAAGTTTAAACAAAGATTGATTTGTGGCTCATAACGACGGAAGCTGGAGCTGTCACTACCGTACCGTAACCGTACCGTAAAATACCGTAAATTTTAAGTACTTATATAAAAAATTGCATTAATTAATAAAAAAAAGCTATTAGAATTATCTATTTAGAATAAGATATTTTATTTGTTTAAATATTAATATTTTTTTGTTTTTTATTTTTTTCTTATTTCTAATAAAGTAACTAAAATTTTGTCCGTTTGTCTTCAGTTTTACCTCATCGATACTACAGATGGCGTTAAGGATAAAACTAAATGTATGTAGATGGATTACTAGTGGATTAAACAATATAATCTTTAATTAAATACACTAAATTTAATTAAAGAATCATATTGTTACGATAATACCGTCCCTCGTACGTAAATAGCTTGAAGTTTTTTCTTAATTATATATTTTTAAAAAGATTCAATTTTTTTTGTTGTGTGTGTTTTTTTAAATTATAACAATGTTCCACTTTTTGTAATAACATTTTATTTCTTAAGTTTTGTTTATATTTATTGTACACTACGACTCAAAACCGCAGTACTTTTTTCTTTTATAACAATATATTTAAATAAGGCTTAAGTAATATATATATATATATATATATATATATATATAAATTCGTTCTGGATTTCATATTTAAAATTAATAAAATTATAAAATAAAAAAATGTGCTCATAATTTGATTTACAATTAATGAGTAATTAGGTTCAACAAATAACACATAGTTTATAAATAACTGTAAAGACACTGGATATATACGAGTACATTATAATAATAATAATAATCTCTGTATCACTCTGATAAATGATCCTTGTTTTTTTTGCTATTCATTACTCTTTAACTGCATATCATAATTATAGAAGTAAATTAGGAGCTTGTTAGCAAATTAGTTGATGTCGATAAGAAAATTACAAGCAGATGTGTGTGTCTAATTAATTTGCATAACCGCATGAAGATGTATATATATATATATATATTATACTTTATTTTATTTTGTTACCTTTTATTATTAAAACTACAAAAAAAAATATTATTAAAGAACGGCCTGTTAGAAAACAATGGAATATTTAAAATTATTTCAACGAATTTCTTGCACTTGAAAATATGGTAGAGTAGAGTACTAAGTAGGCATCTACGGTAAAATAGATTACCGGACTCTATCATATTCTCAAATATTTTTCATCATTTACACTACGTTGTAATGACATGTGATATATGAAGATACAAAAATGCAGTTTGTATCACTATTCAAGTAAATATTTTTTGTTCATTCATGTGTATACTAACGTACTATACGTTAATCCTGTTTGTCATTACATATTATAATAGAAAATAAATATTATAACCATTTACTACGATCAAACGTATTTCACAAAGGTTATAGTTTAAATAAAACCCTATAGCTTTCGACACAACATCTAAGTCAGACGGAATAGGAAAGTATGTCTTCTAAAAGACTACAGACTTTTTTATTTAAGAGAAGGGCAAACGCGCTGGCGGGTCACAGATGGACGTGATAACCGCCGCTCATGACCTCTTGCAACATCCGAGGATTTAAAAGAGTGTTACCGGCCTTGTAGGTAGGAAAAAACGACTTTTTTGAAGGTACCCATGTCGTACCGATCTGGAAATACCGCCCAAGGGAGTTCGTTTCACAAGCGAGTGGAACGTCGAAAAAATGTCCTTGAGAAGCGCACAGTAGAGGATCGTCACGCATCCAGGTGGTAAGGATGATATTGGAGGCGATGGCGCGCTGTGCGGTGATGAAATTCGGCGGTAGGCATCAGATCGAATAGTTCTTAGGAACACTCCCCGTTGTAAATGCAGTAGAAGACGCACACAGAAGCCACGTCTCTACGCAATGCCAAAGAGTCCAGCCGTTCGCAGAGCACCGAGTCCCTGACAATTCGAACGGCTCTCCGTTGTACGCGGTCAAATGGTAGAAGCTGATATTGGGGTGATCCGGACCAGAGATGAGAACAGTACTCCATGTTTGGCTGGACCTGCGCCTTATAGAGCGCAAGTCTTTGGCCAGGTTTGAAGTACTGAATCGATCTATTAATCACTCCCAATTTCTTCGAGGACGAGCTATCACCTTTTTTAGGGATCGGATGGACAAGGGCACGCTTCCATGAGACCGGGACTACGCCTTTAAGATAGGAGTACTGAAATAGACGCGTTAGCACTGGAGTCAACTCAGGGGCACACATTCGTAGCACTAATGGAGAAATGCCATCCGGCACACTCGACTTATGAACATCCAAGGAAAATAGAGACTGCCTAATAGTTTTCTGCCGAAAAACTTTTTCCGACATTGAGCTCTGACACCGCGGGATGATAGGCGGTGTCTTCCCCTGGTCGTCCAAAGTCGAGTTGGAGACGAAAAGAGTGCCCAAGAGATCGGCTTTCTCTTTTGCCGTGTGGGCCAGAGAGTCATTCCCCATGTGCAACGGCGGTAGGGACGGCTGGCTAAAGTTGCCCAGAGTGGCCTTTGAAAGTGCCCAAAATTTGCGCGTGCCAGGTGGGTACTTTGCCAGCTGATAACCAATTGTAGTGCCAAACGCATCGAGTCGCAGGAGTTGTGCGAGCCGAACGTTGCATGGGCAATACACTCCGTACCAGACAATGATCAGAGGACCCTAACGGAGCCTCGATAGTAACCTTGTACTTTCCGGGATGTGTAGTGTGATCAGTAGAAGATCCAACAAAGAGGGTATATGGCTGTCCAAGTCCGATAGACGAGTGTGCGACTTGACCAATTGGGACAGACTATTTGCCAGAGCAAAGTCAAACACAGATCTCCCCGCGTAGTCGGTGGTACGTGACCCTAGCCAATCGGCATGGTGCGCATTGAAGTCCCCGAGGACTACGACTTCAGCGGAGGGAATCTGTGAAAGCAGATCGTCAATCTGCGCCTGAACATGGCCCAAGAGTTGATCCGTTTCTGCATTACCACTATGGGACCTGTAGAGCCACGCGTAGACTCTGACATGGTCGTCCATGTCCACGCGCAGCCAGAGTACAGACAGGTCCCGACCTTCAAAATCCTCAAGGCGACGGTAGCAGATATCCTCCCTTACGAACACAGATACCCCGGCGTGTGGTATAAAATGATGTTCTAGTTTATACCCGGGGTATGACAGGTATGCTGTGTCGCTAGGTTGAGATATCTGCGTCTCCGTCAGAAACAACAAGGCCGGCTGCGCCGTCTCCAGATGATAGTGGACGGCGTTCAAGTTGGAATGAAGTCCCCGGATGTTGCAAAATTCCACATTTAAAGTGGGTCGGGGTGCCGCTGCGTTGACTCGTCGTTTGCCCTCAAAAAAAAACAAAAGGCGATACTTTGCCCGTCCAGATACGACGGGCAGCCCGAGCAAAATCCGAGAATCATTTCCCCGATTTTGCTCGGGGAGAGAATCGGGGAGTGGGTCGGGCTTCATCAAAGCCGGTACCCTCCTGAGGTATTTTTCTTTTGGGCATCGCTTTCATGATTGGCGGGGGGGAGGGGTTGGGCTTTCGGATTCTCTCACTCACCGACGGAACATAACCAAATGAATTTGGTTACTACGCGTCGGTCTTCTGTGAGAGGGTGGTCCTTCCTCGGTCGAGCCAGCCCAATACGAGCTTAGTCGGATAACTACAGCTAGGCTCTACCACCTTAAAAATTTACTACTGTTTATCTGTTTAGCTCGCCCCTAATATACTCCTAAAATTATCCTTATGGTGTTGACTTATAATTATTTGGTTTGAAATTCTATATAAAAATAATTAAAATTTCATGTTTCTGTTATTTATTTATGCTAGGTATTTGAAAATGCATTATTTTATAAATCAGTATGAGAAAAGAAGTTTCTCTTACTTTAATTATACATATTAAGGTAACCATATTCATATTTATATCCTTTAATAAGTAATATTTTATCCGCCGTTTTTACTAAGCCCATCATTTTGTCACGAGGGTAATCTAAATGTTTTATCAACGACTGTGATATGAAGCTTCATTTATGTGAAACAAGTGAACAACGCCAAACATGCTTTACAAGAAAACAACGCCAAACAATCTTTGAACATTAATATAGATTAAATATGGTAATAGCTTTCCAAGTCTTATCCAAATAAATAAAATATTGTAACGCTTAATACGGGAAATAAAGTTTTGCTTACGGATTTGAAGTCGATTACAAAAAAAAAAAATTATAACGGTCACAAAATAGACAAATATAGCGAAAATGGAAAATTTAAATGTACTTTTTTCCGGTGAGTATGGTTTCAAAATACCTCTTGATACTTCCGTTGATACAATAATCACTGGTATTGATTCAAAGTGAAAAAGATATAAATAATTAAAAGTAATTTACATATTTAATAAATTATTCCTATATAATAATATATTTTACTATGTGATTAAATAGTACACTGAATTTATAACGATGAAAAATTACAACTGTACAAACGTATAACAAAACAAAATTTAATATTGGCTATTACCCGGGACTCCATTAGATAGCGCTAGTAAGATGACTTTTTATTGGTCTTTTTGATAATACCAAGTTATAACGTAGGTATCATATACAACTTGCTTATAATTCTAAATTTGCTTTTAAAACTGCTTTATTTTAAGTTTCAAATGAGTTTTTTCTTTATAAACAGTCCTTGTTTAATATTGTTACTATTGTATTGAATTGTATTGCATTGTACAAATTATTTGTTCTTCATTTATTGTTATTAAATGAAATATGTTGCTATGATATCAATAAGCTACATTTTACTTTTACCTCCAAGAATCATTTTATAGTAATGGTACGTATGTTTAATAAGGCTTAAAAATATATACTAAAATCTTCTCATACAAATCATGAAACGTGCCGAATATATTTATTATAATGAACACATATGTTTTAAATAGTCACTACTATATTCAGGAAAATAATTCTATTACGATTTACATTTAATAAGTAATAAGAGTGTAGTTGGCAGTTAAATTAAATAAAGATAAGAGTTTGAGATCTGAGAACTACTTTTAGCCGCAAGGCTCAATAAATTAAAAAAGTAATTAAAGTGCTACGGAGTCCATACTGTTTGATAAATGTATTTACCATAATGACCTTAAAGCATTATAATTAATGATGTCTTTGGTAATTTAGGTCGTTAATTTGCTTTCTATTCAAAGGCAATGCATTTGAATACAATTTTAGTGACTAGTTATTGGAGAAATAAGAAAATAAAAAAAATAATACCTTATATCTACTCCTGTCAGTCTATTCTATAATTGATAGTTATTACTATGTTTTCAATATTCAACATAGACATGAAGATAAAGAAGAAATTTTTGCATTTATTTTTATGAACTGTTATTATTCCATCATTAAAAAATAAATTAAAATACCTAAAAAATATATAATGTAATATACTAAAAAGCTTTATGTTTATTAAATGTAACAAGAGTAGGAATACCTACTTAATATGCTACTTCCTTTGACTTTACCATAGATATAACCTTTTAACTTTACTTAACTTTCTTTATGTGATCTAAACATTAAGTTTTATTAACCCAGGGCCACAGCCATCAAGTATTATATAAGTAAACCGATTTGTTAACTTGAAAACAACAATTTACATTTTCGACTCATTAAGTTTAAGGAATTATATTAGATACGAACTAAACGTGACAAAGCTTTAATTAACTGCGAAGTTAAAGGCTTAAAATTTACATTTATTTTATCTCTCTGTTAGAGTTAACTAAAACTATTAAAGAAGTTAATAATAATGGCAGGGAAGTATGTTAATACTTTGTACTGGTTAAATATTTAAAGTTATTTTGATACGTCTTTGTTATTTATGTTATCAGTAAAAATAATGTAATAACTTAGATAAAATCTTTTTAGTATCTCTCAACGTAATATACGAGTAGACTTGGCACGTATGTGTGTATCGTCATGCAAAAAAGTGTTTATGAAATTATAGATACTTCTATCCATAATTTTATAAAAACTTTTTTGTAGGTAATGTCATCTTGTATTTAAACCGAAAACACACACTTAGATAAAAGCAGAGATAAAGATGTAGTGGAGTATATAGCAAAGGGGAAACATTTAGTCATATTAGAGTATTTGCAACTTTTTTTTAACAAAACGTTTTAAAAAAGTATTGCCATACGATATTATGCAAAAGTATCATTTAAATATATTAAGGAAAGGTAGTTTTTGTGTAACTTGTGCGTCCAGAAAGACAAACTTCTCATTGAAGTAGGTCAAGTTTGGGATAATCTCCTATTCTGTTAGAATGTCCGATAAGCGCCATTTGACTTTGTCAAACAGGAACTTGCTTTAAGTATTTATACTCCAGATGAATTAGTGTGATTCATAGTTATTTAAACCATGATTTACATTATGTTATTAATTACTATATTTTGTTATTAATATATTTACTTCTTTAGGCATAATGTTATTATATATTGTTTAAGCATAACATTGATATTTCCTATATATTCAACCGTTTTCGGGTGAACAAACATTAGGATCTACAATCTAAAAGTACAAATAAAGTTATTATAAAATATTCATATACCTATAACATTACAATAAATGAATATTCAACATCTAAAATAGTAATAACTATTAAAAATGAAGAAACGTTAATTAAGTACGGGGGCAGCCGAGGATACAAAAAAAAACAAAATTATAAAAATACTTTATTTAAAATTACGACGACGACTGCTTGCTCGATATTAGAAAACAAGAGTGACAATTATATTTAAAACTAATTATAAAGAAATATATTTATGTCAAGTGAACATTCAGCTTTTTGATTGTTATAAAATTATAATGAAATAATAAATTTATGTGAAATGCAGATTCAGCTTTACGATTGTTAATATTCCAGGATTCTGATGATGAATGTACATATTGTACCAACGCTTGCTAAGCGGTTCCCGCGATGCATGGGAACATAACTCGTTGAATAATCTTTGTGTTTGGAAAAAATATTATATTTATTAATTCTTTCAAACCTGTAGATCATATATTTGTGTTTTTTTTCCTATCTAATTAAAAAATAATTAAATACAGTATTCAAATTCTACAGAAAAAAATTATTAAAACTTAAAATTTTTTTAAATATAAGATGTGGAATAATATGTGTGTGTTTATGTGTGTGTGTGTGTGTGTGTGTGCGCGCGCTTTTGATGTTTCAATAAATCACTTAATTATTAAGAATTAATTTCAAAATTTTTAATAAGAAAAGCATTTTATTTACAATTGACAAAAAATAATTTTCGTGTACAGCAGCATAGTTTTCAAATTCGGATAAATATTTTATTTACTTACTTGTATACTAATTCTTCAAATGTCACAACTTCAATAGTGTATATGAATGACTGACAAAGTGAGCGATGCGTTTTCAAACGAACTAACGCTGTGTTAGATACCATGTATCCATTTAAACGAAAACAAATAATTTATAGTTTTCACGAACGAACTTTGTTCGTTCTGTATTGTTTTCACTTTTCTCGGATGAATGGATGGATGTATGGGTGGATGTCTGTGGTCAGGAAAAATTTTCGAAGTCCTGAAAATTTGTAGGGATTTTTTTATATTATGAAAAACATATTTTTATTTTTTGAAAAATTTTCTTTTTTTAGTTAGTGCTTATAAAAATTCATGTAATTTTTTTTACAATTTATTTTTGTGTGTAGTCTATGTTATCATGATGTGATAAAATATCAAATGATTACTTTTAAACATTTATTTTCATAATGATTTTACTTAAAAATCGATAGTTTTTTTATTAACATTTATAATTTCGTCAAAGTTCGTTCGGGAAATACCCTGGGTATTTGCATCTTCACTGGCTTATATTATTTGTGCATTTGTAATACTATGTATTTGTCGTTATATCTACTGTAGCTTCATATTCATTCATAATATTTATTACTTCTGGTATATATTTATCATATATAGAAATTTATAATATTATATGGGGTAAACTTTCAGCTATATTAGATAATAATATGAGAATCTAAGTTGATTTAAAAACATAACTTATATTTAGTGGTAGTTCATAGTTATCTTGTAACAACCATAATTATTTTAATTTTGTATTATTATTTAAGTTTATCTTTTAAAAAAATCCGTAGTATCTTTTATATAGAATTAGAGCTTGCAAATTGTATAAGGGCAATTTGAACACTAATTATTACATACATGTAATGTCATAAATACTTGTTTGTAGCTAATCTGATCAAATGATTAAAGTTTAAGCATATCAAGCTTACAATAATATCAAGTACAATTTTTTAACATGTTTTGTTCAAATATTTTACATATTTTGTAAAAAAAACTAACAAATTATTTTTGATTGTAAGAAAAATAGTAAGAAAACAGGTATTTAAATACAATTAATGTGACGATATTTTTTAATTTTATACAACGATACCAATAAAGTACTTCAAAGAGTTACTAATTATATTGCATATTTTTTCACATTGAGGACATTGAGGATGAATCTCTGACTCACACGGCAAAAGAGAAAGTCGACCTCTTGAACACATGGAAAGAATCATCAATCAGCAGTTCCTAACGTACCTCGAGGATCAGCAGTTAGTCATTGACCGGCAGTATAGAATATATGTAAAAGAAATAACTTACGTTAGCTTTGTAATCAAGTAAAACGTATTAGATTTAAAATGCCTAAAAAAGTTATACATAGATATGCCATCAAACCATTAAATTTTACTTGCATATTTGTAATAAAATTTGCTACTTTAGTGACTTGGCACCGTGGTATCATGGCTATTTCGGGTGCATGAATGCCATGAGTAAGAACCTCGGATTTGAAACCAAGCGTTTAAATTCCGATGATAACTAAGATTTTTTTTTAATTGTTATAGTATGGTTATGGGTAATTTGAATGATTGTTATGTAGTTACGTATTATTCTGGAAAATTTTCTCATTTTCATGATAAAACCACGAAGACGCTGGAAACACCTATCAAATATATAAATGTGAATTAATTTCACGATATTATATGATATTCCAACAAATTGGTAATCTTAATATTCAATTCAATTTAACAATTGAAATTGTATTTTTTTTCAATTTTTTTGGAAGCTTTGTTTTTAAATATATTACTTTAATTTTTTTTAATATATTACTTTAGTTTGTACTATAAGAAACCACATCTCATTTAAAATTTTCTTGACACAAGAGACGCCTACACCGTCAGGTGAAAAATGGATATGAGAATTTCAACATTTTCTAAGTGATAAAAATATCTATAAAGATATTTTAACTGCTTTATAGAATATTCTTTATTCACTTTAAAATCTTATTATAGTGGAAAGAATCCTAGAATGTCAATGTCTTCAGAATATATAAGTATTTATTTGCTAGGTCAAATTTTTAAATATAAAAGCCAACTTGCAGAGATACAATTTTAGAAAATACTTTGATATAAATTAACTTCCTTGGTATTTCAAATTTAAATTCACAATATCTTTATTCAAGTAGACATAAACACACACTTTTGAAGCGTCAATTATTACATTAAAAAAGGTCAGTGTAGTCAGTCCATGAGTAAGTTAACACCGGCTCGGAATACTTGTTTGCTGAGCCAGCCAGAAACTCAGCAGTTGCCCTTTTTAAATGAAATTTAACAATGTTTGATGTATACCGTTTCGTCTACCGGATGTGGACAGCCACACGCCCTCTTTGTTGGATTTTCTGCTGACTACACATCCAGAAAAGTACCAGGTCGCTGTCGAAGCTCCCTTATGGTCCTCTGATCACTGTATGGTACGGAGTGTAGTGCCCATTCAACGTCCGGCTCGCACAAGACCTGCGACTCGACGCGTTTGGCACTACAAGTCAGCGGATTGGAATGGAATGCGGTCTTTTTTTGCATCCTACTTATGGAGGCCGATTTGTTTCCCTTCCAACGATCCTAGTGACTGCGCTGCGACTGTAGCTGATATGATACTTCAGGGCATGGAACTTTTTGTACCAAGCTCTGTGGTACCACTTGGTGGCAGACCGCGGTCTTGGTTTGATGCGTCTGTCAGGGCTGCAGCAGCTGGCAAACGGCAGGCTTATCAAGCTTGGGCCAATGCGTTAGTCACTAAGGATCCGAACTCTAGAGTTCTGAAGAGGAAATACAACCGTGCCTCCAGATTCTTCAAACGGCAAATCACTAAAGCAAAGTTCAAGCATGTCGTCAAAATTGGGGATCAGCTGGCGAAGTACCCGCCTGGCACGCGCAAATTCTGGGCGCTTTCAAAGGCCAGTCTGGGCAACTTTAGCCAGCCGTCCCTACCGCCGTTGCACATGGGGAATGACTCTCTGGCCCACACGGCAAAAGAGAAAGCCGATCTCTTGGGCACTCTTTTCGCCTCCAACTCGACTTTCGACGATCAAGGGAAGACACCGCCTATCATCCCGCGGTGTCAGAGCTCAATGTCGGAAATAGTTTTTCGGCAAAAAACTATCAGACAGACTCTATTTTCCTTGGACGTTCATAAGTCGAGTGGGCCGGATGGCATTTCTCCACTGGTGCTACGAACGTGTGCCCCTGAGTTGACTCCAGTGCTAACGCGTCTATTTCGGCACTCCTACCTTAAAGGCGTAGTCCCGGTCTCATGGAAGTGTGCCCTTGTCCATCCGATCCCTAAAAAAGGTGATAGCTCGGACCCAGCTAACTACAGACCTATCGCCATTACCTCCCTTCTCTCCAAAATAATGGAGATTATCATAAACCGACAGGTCCTAACGTACTTCGAGGATCACCAGTTGATCAATGACCGGCAGGTTGGCTTTCGCCATGGTCGATCAGCTGGTGATCTTCTGTTATACCTCACTCACCGTTGGGCAACGGTTATTGAAAGCAAGGGAGAGGGTCTGGCAGTTAGTCTGGATATGGCAAAAGCCTTCGATCGTGTATGGCACAAGGGGCTTCTTTCGAAGCTACCTTCCTATGGGCTTCCCGAGAGTTTATGCAAGTGGATAACCAGCTTCCTCACTGGGCGGAGCATACAGGTCGTTCTCGACGGTTTTTGCTCGGACCCTAAGCCCGTGAACGCTGGTGTACCCCAAGGCTGCGTGCTATCCCCAACTCTGTTCCTCCTGCACATCAATGATATGTTGGATATTTCCAACATACATTGTTATGCGGATGACAGCACTGGGGATGCGGTATATTCCGGTCGTGCAGGTCTCTCTTGGGAAAACGTCGATGAGTGCCGAAAGAAACTTGTGTCTTCAATAGAGATTTCACTGGGGATGATCTCTGAGTGGGGTGAACTGAACCACGTTCAGTTCAATCCCGACAAGACACAGGTTAGCGCGTTTACCACTAAGAAAACCCCATTTGTCGTATCACCGCTCTTCGAGAGCACTCCTCTTATTGCCTCGCCAAGTATCAGAATACTGGGTCTCGACATTTCGAGCGACTGTCAGTTTCGTGGTCATCTGGAGAGCAAGGCCAAGTTGGCCTCGACGAAATTGGGAGTGATCAATAGAGCGAGGCAGTATTTCAAACCTGGCCAAAGACTTGCGCTCTACAAGGCGCAGGTCCGGCCACACATGGAGTACTGTTCTCATCTCTGGTCCGGATCACCCCAATATCAGCTTCTACCATTTGACCGCGTACAACGGAGAACTGTTCGGATTGTCGGGGACCCGGTGCTCTGCGAACAGCTGGACTCTTTGGCATTGCGTAGAGACGTGGCTTCTTTGTGCGTCTTCTACCGCATTTACAACGGGGAGTGTTCCGAAGAACTATTCGATCTGATGCCTACCGCCGAATTTCACCACCGCACAGCTCGCCATCGCCTCCTTTACCATCCATACCACCTGGATGCGTGGCGATCTTCAGCTGTGCGGTTTTCAAGGACTTTCTTCCCACGTACCACTCAAATGTGGAACGAACTTCCTTCGGCGGTATTTCCAGATCGATACGACATGGGTACCTTCAAAAAAGGCATATATTCCTTTCTCCAAGGCCGGCAACGCTCTTGTGTATCCTCGGATGTTGCAAGAGTTCATGGGCGGCGGTGATCACATATTAACGGTGACCCGCACGCTCGTTTGCCCTACTATAAAATAAAAAAAAAAAAAAAAAAAAAAATATTTTTTTAATTAAACAAATATTACTTTTATACTTGTAAGCCCTACCCAGTTGTGTTAGTTTTTATTTTATTGTAAATTAGTTATATTTGCTACTATCGTGGATTTTTTCCACCCCCTAACTCAACCAAAATGGTTGAGTTAGGGGGTGCGAAAAAATAATCAGTCATAAAAACTGTTACTATTCTGTTGCCATGTTTATAAACTAATTATTAAAATTAATTACATAAAAGTGTATTTTAATAAGAATGAGTGATAGTAAAATTTTTTGATTTTTTTCTTAAATTTAAAATCTATTTTATAGTATTTAAAATATATTTAAGTATGTAGTAAATTCATTAAAATAAGTTTGGGTAATTATCCGACTACAGCTCGTATTGGGCTGGCTCGACCGGGGAAGGACCACCCTCTCACAGAAGACCGACGTGTAGTAACCAAATTCATTTGGTTATGTTCCGTCGGTGAGTGAGAGAATCCGGAAGCCCAACCTCCCCCCCGCGCCAAACATGAAAGCGATGCCTAGAAGAAAAATACCACAGGAGGGTACCGGCTTTGATGAAGCCGGGGACCCCCTCCCCGAGCAAAATCGCGGAAATGATTCTCGGATTTTGCTCGGGCTGCCCGTCGTATCTGGGGCGGGCAAAGTATCGCCTTTTATGTTTTATGAGGGCAAACGACGAGTCAACGCAGCGGCACCCCGACCCACTCTAAATGTGGACTTTTGCAACATCCGGGGACTTCATTCCAACTTGAACGCCGTCCATTATCATCTAGAGACGGCGCAGCCGGCCTTGTTGTTTCTGACGGAAACGCAGATATCTCAACCTAGCGACACAGCGTACCTGTCATACCCCGGGTATAAACTAGAACATCATTTTATACCACACGCCGGGGTATCTGTGTTCGTAAGGGAGGATATCTGCTACCGTCGCCTTCAGGTTTTTGAAGGTCGGGATCTGTCTGTACTCTGGCTACGCGTGGACATGGACGACCATGTCAGAGTCTACGCGTGCCTCTACAGGTCCCATAGTGGTAATGCAGAAACGGATCAACTCTTGGGCCATGTTCAGGCGAAGATTGACGATCTGCTTTCACAGACTCCCTCCGCCGAAGTCGTAGTCCTAGGGGACTTTAATGCGCACTATGCCGATTGGCTAGGGTCACGTGCCACCGACTACGCGGGGGGATCTGTGTTTGACTTTGCTCTGGCAAATGGTCTGTCCCAGCTGGTAAAGACGCACACTCGTCTACCGGACGTGGACAGCCACACGCCCTCTTTGTTGGATCTTCTGCTGACTACACATCCAGAAAAGTACCAGATCACTGTCAAGGCTCCCTTAGGTTCCTCTGATCACTGTCTGGTACGGAGTGTAGTGCCCATTCAACGTCCTGCTCGCACAAGACCTGCGACTCGACGCGTTTGGCACTACAAGTCAGCGGATTGGGATGGAATGCGGTCCTTTTTTGCATCCTACCCATGGGGGCCGATTTGTTTCCCTTCCAATGATCCTAGTGACTGCGCTACGGCTGTAGCTGATGTTATACTTCAGGGCATGGAACTTTTTGTACCAAGCTCTGTGGTACCACTTGGTGGCAGATCGCGGTCTTGGTTTGATGCGTCTGTCAGGGCTGCAGCAGCTGGCAAACGGCAGGCTTATCAAGCTTGGGCCAATGCGTTAGTCACTAAGGATCCGAACTCTAGAGTTCTGAAGAGGAAATACAACCGTGCCTCCAGATTCTTCAAACGGCAAATCACTAAAGCAAAGTTCAAGCATGTCGTCAAAATTGGGGATCAGCTGGCGAAGTACCCGCCTGGCACGCGCAAATTTTGGGCGCTTTCAAAGGCCAGTCTGGGCAACTTTAGCCAGCCGTCCCTACCGGCGTTGCACATGGGGAATGACTCTCTGGCCCACACGGCAAAAGAGAAAGCCGATCTCTTGGGCACTCTTTTCGCCTCCAACTCGACTTTCGACGATCAAGGGAAGACACCGCCTATCATCCCGCGGTGTCAGAGCTCAATGTCGGAAATAGTTTTTCGGCAAAAAACTATCAGACAGACTCTATTTTCCTTGGACGTTCATAAGTCGAGTGGGCCGGATGGCACTTCTCCACTGGTACTACGAACGTGTGCCCCTGAGTTGACTCCAGTGCTAACGCGTCTATTTCGGCACTCCTACCTTAAAGGCGTAGTCCCGGTCTCATGGAAGTGTGCCCTTGTCCATCCGATCCCTAAAAAAGGTGATAGCTCGGACGAAGCTGAACGCTGGTGTACCCCAAGGCTGCGTGCTATCCCCAACTCCGTTCCTCCTGCACATCAATAATATGTTGGATATCTCCAACAAACATTGTTATGCGGATGACAGCACTGGGGATGCGGTATATTCCAGCCGTGCAGGTCTCTTTCGGGAAAACGTCGACGAGTGCCGAAAGAAACTTGTGTCTTCTATAGAGACTTCCTTGGGGATGGTCTCTGAGTGGGGTGAACTGAACCACGTTCAGTTCAGTCCCCTTAAGACACAAGTTTGCGCGTTTACCACTAAGAAAACCTCATTTGTCGTATCACCGCTCTTCGAGAGCACTCCCCTCATTGCCTCGCCAAGTATCAGAATACTGGGTCTCGACATTTCCAGCAATTGTCAGTTTCGTAGTCATCTGGAGAGCAAGGCCAAGTTGGCCTCGAAAAAATTGGGAGTGATTAATAGAGCGAGGCAGTACTTCAGTCCTGGCCAAAGACTTGCGCTATATAAGGCGCCGGTCCGGCCACACATGGAGTACTGTTCTCATCTCTGGTCCGGATCACCCCAATATCAGCTTCTACCATTCGACCGCTTACAACGGAGAGCCGCTCGGATTGTCGGGGACCCGGTGCTCTGCGAACGGCTGTACTCTTTGGCATTTCGTAGAGAAGTGGCTTCTTTGTGCGTCTTCTACCGCTTTTACAACGGGGAGTGTTCCGAAGAACTATTCGATCTGATGCCTGCCGCCGAATTTCATAGCCACACAGCACGCTATCGCCTCCAATACCATCCTTACCACCTGGATGCGTGGCGACCCTCTACTGTGCGGTTCTCAAGGACATTTTTTCCACGTTCCACTCGCTTGTGGAACGAACTCCCTTCGGCGGTATTTCCAGATCGGTACGACATGGGTACCTTCAAAAAAGGCGTCTACTCCTACCTACAAGGCCGACAACACTCTTGTAAATCCTCGGATGTTGCAAGAGTTCATGGGCGGCGGTGATCACATATTAACGGTGACCCGCAAGCTCGTTTGCCCTCCTCTAACATAAAAAAAAATACATTATATTATCAACCCTGCAAATGAGTCAACAACCTAAGTTCCATATGTTTAGATCAGCTAAAAACTTTCGAATGTTATAAAGTTACTATATTAAGTTTTATTTAATAATACACTTTTTATATTTTGGAATTAAAATTAAGAAAGGAAGGTCAAATATATTTTATATGCGTACACCGAATCCAAGAAAGTCCATGAATTTATTTCTAGTATTTATCGAGTGTCTGTCACTGTAGTTTGATATAGGTATGAAAATTTTGTTAATGTTAAATAAAATGTTGTTAAATATGTATTGAGAGGCTACCGTAAGAATACCAATGTCTTTCAAAACATTTATCAAGGACTCACTAGATACTAAGTTTTAAATAGCACTACTAGCTATTAAGTTATAAAAACAGATTTATTTTTCAGCACAGCCCTATTATTAAATGCGATGAGACAAAATACTACAAATTAATTAAAATAAACTGGTCAAGCCATATTAACAGTTAAGATAAAAAAAAAAAGAAAAAAGGATAAAAAAAATGGTATTATGGTCTAAGGCTCAACAACTTAAATAAAAGCCAACAATTGAAAACACATGATACAAAATATTAAAAAAAAATATCTTATAAGTTATGTACAAACTATTTAACATTAAGAAGTGATGATAAACTTCCCTGCAAAGTGGCATAGCATCACGGCTTGACACCATTATGAATAAATATTAAACTATACATTATATTACGTATAAGGCTAATACCTTACAAGTAATATGCGAATATGTAAGGGTAATATCAATTTATGAGGTTACTTTATTTTAGGCCAACTAAAGGGGAGAACTTATTAATGTATGGATCTGAGTGCTGGGCGATGAAGTAGATGGATGAAAAGCGTTTGCATGTAACGGAGATGCGAATGTTAAGATGGATGTGTGGGGTGACAAGAAGGGATAGAATAAGAAATGAGTATATTAGGAGAAGCTTAGGAGTAGCGCCAGTGACAGATAAAATTAGAGGTAGCCGTCTGTCATGGTATGGGCATGTTATGAGGAGAGATGAAAAGCACGTGACCAAAAGAGTGCTAGGTATGGTAGTGGAGGGATGGACAGGTAGAGGACGGCCGAAGAAAAGATGGATGGATTGCGTGAAAGACGATATGGAGAAGAAGGGAGTGTGTACAGAGATGACGAGTAACAGGAGAGTATGGAAGGAAAAAAACATACTGTGCCGACCCCAAAATGGGATAAGGGCAGGAAGCGATGATGATCTTATTTTAGGCCAAGTATTGATAAAAGAAAAATGTAAGAAAAAGTAAAAACAAACAATGCATTATTATAAAAGAGACAATAGGACATATACTTTTAGAATAAATATTTTTCATATCATAATAACATATTATCTGTATACAATAATAAATTATTTACATAAAAATCGTCTACTATTTAGTTCACTACCTGTTTTGTTATCAATATCATTTTATTACTTTTATTTATAATTTCTCGTAATATTAATAACTGTGATTATGAATGATCAAAACAAATCTCGAAAAAAGTCACACTCCACATTCTGCGACGGTGTTATGATACTAAAAATTCTGAACTTATTTTCTTTTTTTTATAAACGTATAAAAAAATAAATGTCATTCCTTGCTTATTTTAATTCATTGCTTTTATTAAAGTTAAGTTTAATAAAGACACGCATATGTATTATTTTAATAATACCTTCGAAAAATAAGAAATATATAAAGTTGATTGAAAAAAAAAACTTTTTATTAATGGTTATCTAACTGAATATCTAGCTATCTCTAGTACTTTACTAAAACGTTCTTTCAAGTTCACTCTTTCAGTTCCATTTTAATGAAGTGGGACTTACGATAGCTTTACGGAACTTAAAGTTTTAACTGTGATCTGAAAAAAGTTGATATAATATTTTCAAATAGACATAAATATTTTGAAAAACATTTTTTATTTTCACTCTAAAATTGAAAATGACAAGCATTAAAGACTTATTTAAAATAACCCATTATGATTTATGAATGCCAATTTCATTTGCTTTATAAAAAAGTATTTTAATTAATTAATATGTTCCATTTAGTAACTCTATTCTATTTATTTTATTTATGATATTCACCAATATATGTAAGGTGGGAAATAAAATCGATAAAGTTAACTGAAACTTTAGATATTTCATTACTAATTGGTACAAAGTTTGTATTGTAGAACATTACATAAGATTTAAAAGTAGTGAAAATGTTAAGTTGATCATCACAAAATTTCATTTGCATTTGAAAGCTAAATCTACGTAGTGCATTAAAGCTACAGTATGTTAATTTTGGGAGGGCAAAGGCCCTCTTTTCCGAGGGTTAGCCGTGGGTTCATTCCGGGTACTTCTCTGGTTACAGAGTTGACCTTGGGGTGGTCTCGTAGTTTTGGGACGAGATTAGGATTTGGGGTTCTTCCTGTCGAGTCGCTCTCTAAGGAACGATTCGTGAGGGAGCTTTTCCAAGCAACGGACGGTGCCCGGGTTAATCTTCGTGGAGCTTAACACCACGGTCTTGCTCGGCGATCATTAGTCCCGGCTTGGTGGGTTCCCGACCTGGTTGTTTTGCGTGACAGCGGTGCGGCGGTAGTCTTCCCTACCAACCCGCCGGGTCGTGCTGTGGCTGTCCGCTCATGTGAGGCCTGAACGGTGTTCTCCTTCGCTCCTTCGGGAAGATCACCGCCGAAGGAGCTAGACCTGGACGAGGTTCTCAGGCATTTTGAAGATCGAGTCGGGAGCTGAGTGATCCATAGCGGCCTGGACAACCACTAGACACTTAAGCCCCGACTCCCCCGGACGTCTGGTTTCTGGACAGGGTCCGACTGGAAGAGGGCTTCGGCTCTCTTCTTAAGGTGGGCTTGGATTGGGGAGTAGGGACCTCCCTGCGATCTGACAAGCCTGCCGACTCTGGAAGGGGGCCTCTCGTTGCGGTGTGCTCTCTACGTGGTGTCCGTCGGGGCCCCGTGGTTGTGTGCGCAAGCGTTCCCGCGGTGTCCTACTTATGACGGCGATGACAAACGTCCGGTTTAGTGAGTAGAAGGTATCACAAAATCACCGCCTTCCTCCCGTTAAATTCGGTGTGTACTCATGATGAGTTCCAGACGCAAAAAAAAAAGGTAATGCAGTTAGAGAAGTACTCTATCGTATCCTCTTTGTGTAAATTCAAATAGTTACAGACTTGATATAGGTACTTAGGTACTTACAGTGATATTTCTCTCTGAATCATACAAGTCGAATAGCAGTTACCCAATGAAACAACTTGCAATTAAGCTGTTATGTTTATATTATAATAAACTAAGTAATATAAAGGGCAATATGTCATCTCTCATCCTTTAACGGTCAATATATTTTCCACTAAAATTAACGTAAGTTTTAGTATTAATCCTCAAAAGTTGTAGAAATTGTGTTATTACAATCAAGCTAACAACACCTGTAAAGGTTAACATCAAAATTTCAGACGGGATTGTTAATTTAGGTAATATGAGAAAAAAATATATAAAAAGGTGACAAAATCATTTATATTTACCTCATCATAGGGGCCAAGTACCTGACTAAGTTAAACCAAGACCTCGTCAAAGTATACATATATTAATCCATCATCATCAATTTCCCGTTCTAGTCACATTCTAGGCGGAGTCAGTACATGCCTCCTTTATACATTCCTTCTTGAATTCTTATATAATACTTAATACACCCATTTGTATTGAATTAAATTCAAGAAGCATCTTATATAATACTTTATGAGTTTAGTCATTATTACAATACCATATACATAGAATAATGTTACATATTATCTTCCGACTAAATAATTGATTATAACAGCCAGAAGTAATATCCAGATCAATATCATTCAGATATAAATCAATGACTTAAAGTAACAAAATATTAATATTAACTTTTAATTCCCTGCCTATTTATATATCCCGCTAAACCAAATAACAAACTTAGACATACAGAATATTATAATCATGACAAAGAATATAAAAAAATAACTAAACAAACAACCATATTTGCAAGAACTATCAAGTAGTATACATAAATTAGGCTTTAAACTAATTTTACTTAACATAAGCCACACATTAAACTTTCTTAAAACTTATGCGGATTTAGTTATTTCCTGAAGTAAAATAAGTAAATTGTATACTTAAATGCAATGTATAAATTAATAATGAAACTATGCCCTGTACTTTGCAACTATGTGAAATATTTAGTTGCTTGGGTTGTTTTAAACTGTTCGCCACATAAATCATACGTCAAATAAGAATGGCAAGAGGGCCTATTTTGATACCATACTTATCGAAATTAGCCCTCCTATAATAACGAGGGCTCCAATCGTACCCTGCTCTAAGAAGTAATTTCTGTTTACATAAGCAAAGTCAGGTAGTTACGCAGCTTAAAAGATTATTATTTATTACATCACTATTATTCTTGCCAGATTAGTAGGTAATAGTTATGTGAATTACGTTGAAATGTTAATAATGAATATAAGTGACTATTGTAATATTGTTCCAATTACCTGCTCAATATCTCACATAATATAGAAAATATCCATAACATTAACATAAAGCATTAGGTAGCATTGCTGATATCACTTATCACAGCTGCAAAATTTGTAGCTACTTCTCTTTCGATAACATTACAATATTCTTTCGCTTAAACATGCAGTTGGTAAACCCGTTTCATCAACGATCTAATTCTGGATAAGTATAAGTTATATATCTTTATAAAGCAACGAAAATCATTTTTTTAGGATGTTAAAACACAAGTAGATTTTTAGTTTATACGCTGTCAAACTGTTATATAAAAATATCCGTTTTTTTAATATACTATGATTAATATTAGCAATTTTGAATCCCCCACTGACTTGTTAAATATATCAAGGGTATTCTACCAATGATTTTTATAAATTAAAAAATCAAGGAATTATATGAAATTAGTTCAATGTTACGTTAATTACGTTAATTAATCACTTTCAATTATAATACTATGAGTAAGTAAACTAAATGATATCGATAACATTCCACGTTAACTAATTTCTAAACTTAAGATAATGTCAATTTATGTTTTAATATCTAAAATATTTAAATACCAAAATACATACGTTTTAATAAAATGTTTGAAGTTAACACATTGCGTTGTGTTCGACATGAGCCACAAATTAAACTTTTTAAACATGTACGAATCAAATTATTTTTGAAATGTTATATATTAAAAACAACAAAATATGAAGTACTCGTAGATACTTAATTTTCTTGCTTGATCTAAGATTATTTCTGTAACACAAACTACAAAGAAATCCGGCTTCTCTAGCTCTGCTTTATATCTTTCACTTATACTTAAACTTGAAATAGTTTTATTTTTTAATACTTTCACTACACTTGTGAAACACTTTATTAATATAGAAAAAAATAATCATTTTAAAATTCCATTATATATGACGCCGAAAAATGCATGACGTTCCACTGCAATAGGAAGTCTTTTACGTATGTTTTAGATCTAGTTGAAAGAAGTTCGTACAATTATTTACAAGCATGTAACCGTATTAACTTAATAACATTACCCATTTTCGACTTATTGAGGATTTAAATAAACATATAATAAAAATAAAAAAATAGTCTGTCTTTAATTCTGCCAACTGAGATATACAATGAATAATTTATATAAAATTCTCTTTTAAGCCAAGTGTGTGATACAAATTAAATCTTGATCATCAATAGGATAATATTTTCATTTTACATTTTCTATAGTTAAGTGTGAAACAAAAACTGATTATGACCTTAGCTAATAATATTTAAGTAATAAACTAACTCCGCGTCAAATTTCATTTCAACTAACAACAGGTCTTACAGTTCTGTTTGTTTGAATTAAGGGATAAATTTGCTTTTCTTTCTTCTCTTGGAATGGAGAAATCTGCCAGAGATTAATAGGTATATATTTTACTGTGGTAATAAGTTATTACAAAACTAAATTTTATTAATGTTAGTATAAAGAGACAGCAAGCTTTTATATCTAAAATGTTGTGGCAAAAAGTAGCTAAGATAAAAATACAAATATTTGCCAGTTTAACTTGTAATAAGACATTTAAACTTGTACTATAATTAGTGTCTTAACATTTATTTGTCATTCCTGATTATAAATGTTTACCGGAATAACGGTAACGTTATATAAATGTTTTGACTTTCTGGGTATCAATAGGATTAAGAATATCTAGAAATATATAAGTTAGTGCCAAAAATAGTAGCTATGGATACGAAATTTATCTTTCTTCAAACAATTGTTGCAACTTTTACAATTTACCTCTTAAATTTATCAGATATCTCAAATTTCTGGTAACTTCCGTTGAACGAATTGAGATTAAAAAAAAAAAAAAACTATGCTATAGATTTTGGAAAGCATCCACGCGAATGTCGCTTACTATTAAGATGCTAGTACTTATACTATTTCAATACTTTTCTAACAAAATCCAGTCAAATAAAAAAAATACATATATACCTACATACAATTCACTCATTTTGTAGTCCGTAGTCCGTCCGTCTACAGTTACAGCAATCGCTACCCCTTAGGTTTTCGTCCACACTTTATTAATAATAATAATTGTAATATAAATATATTTTCTAATGCAATGATATAAATTTATAATTTCGCAAGACGCTGCAGGGAGTAAAATTTAGCAAAGATGAGCTCTTTTAAGATGCATCTCACAATTTAGTATTTTAGTTTCCCTAATTAACATTTTTTTTTTCTTGTGATACCCTAAAGTATATAATAAACTAGCAGGTTACCCTTGCTTCGCGACAGGAATAAACAAAAAAAAAAACTGACTTTCGTGATTATTGAACCGATGACCCTACCCTTCACACATATACGCTCTATCCTCCAAACCATCATGACTTGCTATCAGTGCGAGAAAGCCTTGAGTTTACTAATAACTACAGAGTTTCTATCGGGTTATAGGTACACTCTTGTTTCTCACATCGCAGCGTGTTGAGAATAAACATAGTGACTGACCAAATAATAATGGAAGAAAAGAGGGAGCGGGGGTAAACTTTGCAGTTTTTTAGCTGTAACTTTGGAGCGGTTTGGACCTTTGCAAAATCCTTTCTTATTGCATCTATTCAATATGTCAGGAGTCTTGTGTCCAAATTTCAGCTTTCTAGGTATTACGGTTTGGGCTGTAGAGCGATGAATGAGTCAGTGAGTCAGTCAGTGAGTGTCTTTGTATTTTATATATTATACCCGTGCTTCGCGACGGACGGCGAAAGTGATCAAACATTTTTTTTTTAATTTTCACACCACCTGAGCGGTATCAAACAGGCGCGTTATATTTTTGCAGTTTTTTAGATGTAACTTTGGAACGGTTTGGACCTTTACAAAATCCTTTCTTATTGCAGCTATTCAATATGTCAGAAGTCTTGAGTCCAAATTTCAGCTTTCTAGGTATTACGGTTTGGGCTGTAGAGCGATGAATGAGTCAGTGAGTGAGTGTCTTTGTGCTTTATATATTAAGATATAAATATGTAAATTAGCCTTCTAAATATTCATATATATTACTATTAAACTGCATTCTCTTTAAGAAAAGTAATTATATGATAAACACTGGACCTATTAAAAAAGTAATACAGTATGAAGTATTTTGTTTTGAAGTGTTCTTTGTCGAATTAAACATTATTAAAATTATTATTTTGTTTGACTATCATACGTACCGAATAACAAAATATTTACTTCTTGTTATTCTAACCGGGATTTCAGAAACTGATTTTCTTAATCACTAAATCAAGTATTTCCTGATTTACAGAGTTTACCTTAAAAATATTCTAAAAGCTTAAACTTCTTTTATAAATCTTGAAGCGAGGACTTATAAAACTTAAAAGTATTTATTTTATTAATTACTTAGAAACTAAATATTTATGAGAAAAAATTTATTATTTTTAAAATATGTATTTTTAAAATATATATAAGTTCTATATGTTTACATATTTTTAATGAATTAACAACAATAATGTATTCTAATAAATAATTTTAATTACTTTTCAATTAATAAGATTTAAAAAGAAGTAAAAGGCGAGGAAATGATCCTTGAAAAAATATTTAAAAAAATTTAAATATTAGTGCAGCCTTGTAAAACTCATATCATTGTATTATTAATTTTTTGCATATGTTGTATGTTATTTACCGATTTCAACTTTCTTTTATCACTTTCAACCCCAATAGATTAGTTAGGTAAATGTTATACTGTTGATAAAATGGGATTTATCCTTACAATCAATACTGTATTTACTTTGAATGTGCTATAATTTTTATAATAGAGACGTCGTGCTTTTAAAGTTTATCTCAATAAAGTTTGCATTTTCGCTACATTTGTATATTTTGTTAACGTTGTTTTTTTGGAAGAAGAGACTGCGGTTACAATTCGTAAGCAAAACCTCTTTTCCCTTATTCCAGGTCCTAATATTTTATTTATTTGAATAGAATGCGGAAATATATTTCCATGTTCAAAGACCTTGTCCGCGGGCGTAGTTGAATACAAATACCCTGCCCGATGTTATAGTTATGGAACTTATAAAGAGAAAATTAAAAGATATAAGTTTTTCTTACCTGGGCCGTTTCATATCTTCATAAGAATAATAGGTGACTCCATATTTACCGTAAAATATTTTTGGTTACATATGATTTGAATGTCATGATTACATATGATTCAACTTTTTCTAATAAATAATTTAAACATCCAATAATAAATATAGTTACTACACCCTCTTCAAAAAATCGTTTCAAACTGATACGAGTAAAACTTAAAGGGCGCACAAACTTTTGTCACATTTTTTATTTACTTCAATACGAAGAAAATACTGGAAACTGATATACAAGAACTTACTTTAATAAAAGTGTAAGGGGATATATTTGTTATACTAAATTATTAAATGTTAACCTTGATATTCAACAGACACAAGAAATTTTAATTATTTTAACATTTAATTATAAATATTAATCTTTGAGCACTACTTTTAAGTCCTCAAGGATGGTCACACTATTGCTATTTCCATATTTTTAATTAATTTTGTATATATTAATTTAGCCTGAAATAAAAAATATAAAGTTTTTCAATTTACTCGTCTGTTCTGATTAGCGGTTACATTATATACATATATATATATATATACTTAGTCTGGCCTCCTGGCCAGGCCAGATTACTGTTACGATTAAATTAAACAAATTATTACTTTTGAATTTGCAATCTGTAATTTTTGTACGATTATTTATTGCATTTTCTTATTTTCGCGACAACATATTGTGATATGAAACAGGAGTGAGGCGATAAAGAAAATCGAATCGTTGTGATTGAATTACATAGAGCACAAATAAAATTTGTAATATTCTCCATACACTTATAATTGGGAAATGTTTTTGTACCATGATAACTTGGTTATTGCAGCCTATAAGAGACGTACTAATCATTTATTAACTGATCATTTAAAAAAGATTAGGGTGGTAAAATTAAAACAACTACTTAAACGATATGCAAAGGAAGGACACGGAAAAGTTTTGATTACAGAGAGAATTTTTTTACAATAAATAAGTAATATTTTAACACACAAAATGACCTTATGTTGAAAGCTCTAAAGAATGTTCCGGACTAGATGAGAGCTGAAGACTTTCCGTCATATATTCCTGATCTTAATCTACTGTATTAAGATTTAATATGGTTATTTTGGAATCACTAAAACAGTCCACACGATTAGCAGTGAAGATTTTTCCCAAATTAGACTAACACACTGTAATAGTAATAAATGTTACGTACATTAAAAAATAATGTTTTTTCTAACAATATTTATGGAAAGTGTCTATATACATATATATAAGTTTATATGTCTAAATATTTTACAAAACAAAAATCTTCCAAATTATCTAATACATTAATTATATCTGACGAGGCGAGTCATCGTCTGATTTGTCGGTGACTAATTAGGAAAAGAATAACAGATGTAAAATAGTCACTTTGTTGATAGTGTGATGCAATACTCTATACATAATCAAAGCTCTTGACCGTGCTGACAAATAATTTTTGCTCTAACCCTTTCAAAAACAAATCGTATAATTCTAGTTTTAATTTTTCAGTATGTATATAATACTTATTAGCTACAAAACAACTTTGCCAAAAAAAAAAGAACATCCATTATACCTTAAACACAGAGGGAGAGTTCATACTGAAGTGTCTCCAGTTAGCGGATTTTTGTCCTACTCTGATAACAACAACAATAATTAACAATATCTAATAAGTGTAGGTGGACTTTATTGACTTGGCTTCTGTCCTAAATATTTATTCTCTCATTACTAATATGATTTTTTTAAACAAAGGTCAATGGGCAAATTGTATGAGAAAAAACCCACGGCGGACAGAAATGAAATTGTGAGATTATATTGATAAAAGCTACTAGTTTATTATGGTAAGGGTCGCTATGTTGTGGGTTGTGGGAATTTCGAAAAAAAAAACATTTCATGTATTATTTAAATTATTTATTCAACGTGATCAATGTCAATCGTGATTTGATCTAAAAATCCGGCAGGGGCATTGATTTGCTGTTGGTGCCTAGCCAAAGATAAAAAATAAACAATACTGGCAATATGCGCGCAGCTCCCGACGGTACGGCGGCCGTGTATACACGAGCAGTAGTAGTCTACAAAACTTTGTCTTCCTTGTTTCGCTGGGTTTATTAAAATATATGTGCAGTATTGTCGCGCTCTGACATGTCGCGATTGGATTCGTCCTCTTATCAATATATTATTGTTAATTAAGCCTAGGTGTCGGTAGAGCTCGATTAAGTAGACAACATTTGGTCTCATGTGTTCATGGCAATACGACCTGGCCAGTCTTAAATGATAACTGCCTAAAGTGAATAATATTAATTCTTCGTAGGTTAGTTGTGGGAAATCTCTTAAATCTGGATTGTTTCCATTTAATGGCATAAATGCAACTCTTTGTCGATTTATATTATTTTCAATGACATATTGTGCCAGTTGATTTTCTCTATTCATGTTGTCGTTTATAATGTTAATAAACTGCTCTACGTATACACTATCTTCATACGGACGCCTAATAGTGTTTATAATTGCTGGCGTGATTTTGAAGTCCGCCATCATATTTCGCATTGCTACATTAAAATAAGTATGTCGAAATATTTTGTAATCTTTTTTAAAACGGCTATTTAGGGCCTCAATTACCCATCGACACATTGTTATTAATCGTGACTAATTGGCATCTATCGTTGTCAATTGTTCTCCTCTTGCTCTGGAAGGTGGCATATGTGGAACATAACCACATTCTTCAATTAAAGGAATTGCATCGCGAAATCCACGATCCAGTATAAAAACGTCGTTAGCTCTTAAAAACCAATGCCAAGGGGGTGCTTCATTCTGTAACAGATGACGAACGATTGAGGGATCTGACGTTGTCGCTGGATATGGCCCCACAACATCTATTATATAGCCATCGGTGCTAACAATCAAAAAAGTTTTAACTAAGTTTCGGAATTTGTCAAGACTATATGTTTTTCTTTGGAATAAAAAATTGACACTTTTTTGTACATATAAGTACGTGCCGTCCATCACGAAAATTCCATTTTCATTTTGGTTACCACCAAAAATATGATTCGGGATCGAAAGATTTCTGGCAATTACATCATCTCGAGTTACGTGATTCAAGCCCAGATGCTGTGGCATGAAATCTTCAGTTAAGCACTGTCTTGCTATTTGCAGCTTTCTCTCAAATGTTCGTCTGGACATACTGAATTTTGATGCTAATCGCTCATCTGATTCACCGGTTCTTATTTTTACTAAATAAACCCCTAAAACGGTGGCAGGAAATTCAGATCTGACACGAAGAGATGGAGTTTGATGTAAAATAGTATTAAACTGAATTTTAGTTAAAGACGTCCAAAAATGCAGCTCGTCGTCATTAAATTCTTCAATATTTTCAAAATTAAAAAAGTTTTGAGGCTCGTATCCCCATTTGTACAGATTTATTAGGTCTAGCACGTGTGGACTATTAAAGTTTTCGTGTGTTATCTGATCATTCAAAAGCAGGTCCCAATCATTTGTCATTATATGAGGCTGGCAAGCTCGCGCTAGATCAGGTACATATAAATTATGATTATGAAGAAAATAAAATCTGGCATATAATGGTACACCTCGTGTTGCAATGTTCCTGCAGTTTTGAAATATGCAGCGTCGTGCAGTGTTCGATGCTCGTAAATATCCAGGAATAGTTAATAAATCTTGACCTTCGACTGCTGTTCCTTGATCAAGTTGATCTTGTGCATTTTGATTGTGCACAGCGCGATCAAATCTTTGCCAGCATGGATAACATATTGATCTTGTACCATCAAAAGGAATCTGAAATAAGTTAAAATATAACAATGATTAATGCTTATCATCATCAGACTTTTCTTTTTCACAATATAGCTATCCGCTGCCAACTACATAAGGACATAGGGAAGGTAAGGTAAGGGAAGATTTTGTATTATTATTACAAATCACAACTAAAAACGACGAAGGATTGTAATAAAACATTAAACAAAAGAAACAATGCGCACCTGCAAAAAGCGATACTCGACTATGTGCGAGAGAGAGGGAATGAACATACCTGCCGATTTCATCACGCGGGGCATACAATTCGGCAAAATCCTTTTGTACCTATTTAATAGAACAATATCTAACATTACTATATAACTATTCACTAACAATTAAGTGTACATAGGCAAGATTTTCGTCTTGTCATTTGAATCATATAACAAAGTAGAAATACTGACAAAAACCCACATCTATAGTATTAAAGGTTTTTGGATAAAAGCGGGGGCAACACTCTGAAGACTATTTTATACTCTCGCTGGTCGCTAACTTAAATAAAACGATGTCTTTATTTGTTTAAGTAAAATACGTATGTATTTAAGATAGACAAATAAAGCATATTAATACAACACTTACCTTGCGTGGTATTATTTCTTGTAGCAATAACACTGCGTGATTCCGATAATTCGCGAAAAACAATTCGGTAAGTGTGTGTTTTCTCCGACGTAACACGGATCTGTTACATGTAACAATATTATTACGTCTATCCATATCAAAGGCAAATAATCAGGTCCAGTAAATCTGCTTATGTAGTCGACAAAATATAACCGGTAAACGCACAGATCACCACGAAAGACAACGAAGGACGGAAGTAACATACCGGAGGAAACATTGCGTTAGCGCAACGAGTGAAATGTCATTATGTGTGTGACAGAGAGAGAACGAAGATTTACCTGCCGTTATGACCACCTGTGGCGTCTTTCCTCAGATTTTTTTGTAGTTTATTAACAGAACGATAGCATATCCAGTAGACTCTAAAAATACGACATTTTAACAATATGTTTTAGGTTTAATCTTTTTTCTCCCATGGATTCCAAATAAAGTAACATCATATAATATTAAGGGATATACACTTTCATTTTATACCATTTTAATATACACTTTCATTTTATACCATTTTCATTAATGTCCGCGACCGGGTCGGATTGTGCCCAATGACCTTTTCGATCAAAAATACACACATTTTAATTTTATTAATAAACATGTACCTTTGTTTAAAAGGATACTAAAAAGTCCATTTAAGTACTACTTATTAGTAATCTTTTGTTTTGTTTATCTTGGCTTCATTTAAGAATATTATAGATGTGATTTCTTAAATTATGTTGAATATGTATATATTTTTTTGTATTGCACCGAAGTATGTATCTATTCCAATATATTAATATATATTATCAACCGGCTCTATTGGTGTTTTTTTGTCAGAATTAGCCCGAGTTTCGAAACCATTTTTGGTTTTTAATCTTGAGCTCGGAGCGTGCCGTGAACAGTTTACGCCGCGTTTGCAATATAATCGCCGTGGGTAGAGCCGGTTAAATGTATATAATAACTAGGGGCGCTAACAGACCCTCAATTTCGTCTCGCTGCTCTCGCGAAATCTCGGGTGTCGTTTGCATATTGAGCGAAGCGAGTCCAGTGTAATGACTCATCGTTTCAGATTTGACTTCAATGGGATATCAGTTTTTGGACGATTATTCCTAAACGACATGCCATTTTTCAAAAAAAAATTTAACAGTCTCCTAATATGTTTCTTTTTTTATTGCAAAATTTCATAATTTTCCGTCAAATAGTTTTCGAGCCTATTCGAAACAAAGAATGTGAAAAAGTTTCCAGTAGAGCGCTCCGCTCACTTTGCTTAATTACTAAGGATCAGAAAAATATAAAAAAAATCTTTGGTTTTTCGTTTAATATTAATCAACATTAATAAAAATAAACAATATTAAAATTAAATAAAATCACATTAAAATTTCAAATAAACCTTCAGTATTCATAAACATATTATAGACGCACTATGAAGTAATTAATTGAAACATTTAATTAAGCTTTATAATCCTAACCACTTTGTGGATGTCAGTTAATTTATCCGCGCTCAGTATTGTTTACAATAAGTAGATGAAGTTAACGCCTCGTTAATTCTGGAACCATATTGATATTTGTATAATGTGTAATATAGGTAAATAATAAAAGAAACATATCATTCAGCATAGCTTCTGTAAAATGAAAAAGTAACTAAATATAGGCTATAATTATTTTATTATTATTCGAGGATATAGAAGAGTACAGCTTATCTCACAGTAAATAAACTAGATTTTTTTCAAATTGATTTAATCCTTTGTTGTATTATAGTTTGATAAATTTTATTATTAATGTAAAAACAATACAGTAGTTTAATGTTTCATTGTTTCATTAAATATTCAAGACCTTTATACGGAAGCTGAAATCGATTTATTTTCAAACATACGCTGGCAGAGCAAAATTCCTTGTAGGTATAAATTATTCTTTATAATATTTAATTTTAAACTATTTAAAGATACATCTTCAAAAACATTTAAAAAAACAAACCAAAATTTATACTAATATTGATTTTAATTACGCCTGAATATTATTCGTTCTTATAATTAATTCTGTGAATGTTTTATTTAACGTATAAAGTTAAAATCAAAATCTTACATTAATATTCGTTGATTAATTAAATTTTCAAATCTTCCAGAATTCAGTAATGTTAAATTATTGATTAAAAATGTAAGTTCTCAAACAGTACAGTGTAAGTAACGATAATCAAATAACTACTTAAATATATGTTTCATTAAGTTAAACAAATGAAGTCAAATTTATTTATGTCTTAATCATTTTTCTCTAAAATCGGATGTTGTTTGTCAAGAATATACTGTAATCGTTATTTCTCTTACAAATATGAGGAAACGCGCAACATCAATACACAGCACGCCACGATAAAGAATTTCGTTCATATCAGTTAACTCATCCTGTTTAATAAAAATGTATCGAATATAACTGTTTATTATCTAGGGATTTAAAAAGGCTAGTTCCAAATAAACAGAATCCAGATGTTGTGACTACGAGCACGTAATGGACCGTCCCGTCACCTGGACAGCTGAGCTTTCTTTGTATGTAAGAGTGGTGTGGTCGGTGTATTTAAGTGTTATAAACACGAGAAATACGAAATCATCAACTTATAATTATCCAGTCAGAATAATTGAGTAAGTACATGCTCTTAAAATGTTATAATTTAATTAAAATATGTGTGTAATCTGTTTAAATAGTTATGTATATACTGAATTTTGATGCTAATCGCTCATCTGATTCACCGGTTCTTATTTTTACTAAATAAACCCCTAAAACGGTGGCAGGAAATTCAGATCTGACACGAAGAGATGGAGTTTGATGTAAAATAGTATTAAACTGAATTTTAGTTAAAGACGTCCAAAAATGCAGCTCGTCGTCATTAAATTCTTCAATATTTTCAAAATTAAAAAAGTTTTGAGGCTCGTATCCCCATTTGTACAGATTTATTAGGTCTAGCACGTGTGGACTATTAAAGTTTTCGTGTGTTATCTGATCATTCAAAAGCAGGTCCCAATCATTTGTCATTATATGAGGCTGGCAAGCTCGCGCTAGATCAGGTACATATAAATTATGATTATGAAGAAAATAAAATCTGGCATATAATGGTACACCTCGTGTTGCAATGTTCCTGCAGTTTTGAAATATGCAGCGTCGTGCAGTGTTCGATGCTCGTAAATATCCAGGAATAGTTAATAAATCTTGACCTTCGACTGCTGTTCCTTGATCAAGTTGATCTTGTGCATTTTGATTGTGCACAGCGCGATCAAATCTTTGCCAGCATGGATAACATATTGATCTTGTACCATCAAAAGGAATCTGAAATAAGTTAAAATATAACAATGATTAATGCTTATCATCATCAGACTTTTCTTTTTCACAATATAGCTATCCGCTGCCAACTACATAAGGACATAGGGAAGGTAAGGTAAGGGAAGATTTTGTATTATTATTACAAATCACAACTAAAAACGACGAAGGATTGTAATAAAACATTAAACAAAAGAAACAATGCGCACCTGCAAAAAGCGATACTCGACTATGTGCGAGAGAGAGGGAATGAACATACCTGCCGATTTCATCACGCGGGGCATACAATTCGGCAAAATCCTTTTGTACCTATTTAATAGAACAATATCTAACATTACTATATAACTATTCACTAACAATTAAGTGTACATAGGCAAGATTTTCGTCTTGTCATTTGAATCATATAACAAAGTAGAAATACTGACAAAAACCCACATCTATAGTATTAAAGGTTTTTGGATAAAAGCGGGGGCAACACTCTGAAGACTATTTTATACTCTCGCTGGTCGCTAACTTAAATAAAACGATGTCTTTATTTGTTTAAGTAAAATACGTATGTATTTAAGATAGACAAATAAAGCATATTAATACAACACTTACCTTGCGTGGTATTATTTCTTGTAGCAATAACACTGCGTGATTCCGATAATTCGCGAAAAACAATTCGGTAAGTGTGTGTTTTCTCCGACGTAACACGGATCTGTTACATGTAACAATATTATTACGTCTATCCATATCAAAGGCAAATAATCAGGTCCAGTAAATCTGCTTATGTAGTCGACAAAATATAACCGGTAAACGCACAGATCACCACGAAAGACAACGAAGGACGGAAGTAACATACCGGAGGAAACATTGCGTTAGCGCAACGAGTGAAATGTCATTATGTGTGTGACAGAGAGAGAACGAAGATTTACCTGCCGTTATGACCACCTGTGGCGTCTTTCCTCAGATTTTTTTGTAGTTTATTAACAGAACGATAGCATATCCAGTAGACTCTAAAAATACGACATTTTAACAATATGTTTTAGGTTTAATCTTTTTTCTCCCATGGATTCCAAATAAAGTAACATCATATAATATTAAGGGATATACACTTTCATTTTATACCATTTTAATATACACTTTCATTTTATACCATTTTCATTAATGTCCGCGACCGGGTCGGATTGTGCCCAATGACCTTTTCGATCAAAAATACACACATTTTAATTTTATTAATAAACATGTGCCTTTGTTTAAAAGGATACTAAAAAGTCCATTTAAGTACTACTTATTAGTAATCTTTTGTTTTGTTTATCTTGGCTTCATTTAAGAATATTATAGATGTGATTTCTTAAATTATGTTGAATATGTATATATTTTTTTGTATTGCACCGAAGTATGTATCTATTCCAATATATTAATATATATTATCAACCGGCTCTATTGGTGTTTTTTTGTCAGAATTAGCCCGAGTTTCGAAACCATTTTTGGTTTTTAATCTTGAGCTCGGAGCGTGCCGTGAACAGTTTACGCCGCGTTTGCAATATAATCGCCGTGGGTAGAGCCGGTTAAATGTATATAATAACTAGGGGCGCTAACAGACCCTCAATTTCGTCTCGCTGCTCTCGCGAAATCTCGGGTGTCGTTTGCATATTGAGCGAAGCGAGTCCAGTGTAATGACTCATCGTTTCAGATTTGACTTCAATGGGATATCAGTTTTTGGACGATTATTCCTAAACGACATGCCATTTTTCAAAAAAAAATTTAACAGTCTCCTAATATGTTTCTTTTTTTATTGCAAAATTTCATAATTTTCCGTCAAATAGTTTTCGAGCCTATTCGAAACAAAGAATGTGAAAAAGTTTCCAGTAGAGCGCTCCGCTCACTTTGCTTAATTACTAAGGATCAGAAAAATATAAAAAAAATCTTTGGTTTTTCGTTTAATATTAATCAACATTAATAAAAATAAACAATATTAAAATTAAATAAAATCACATTAAAATTTCAAATAAACCTTCAGTATTCATAAACATATTATAGACGCACTATGAAGTAATTAATTGAAACATTTAATTAAGCTTTATAATCCTAACCACTTTGTGGATGTCAGTTAATTTATCCGCGCTCAGTATTGTTTACAATAAGTAGATGAAGTTAACGCCTTGTTAATTCTGGAACCATATTGATATTTGTATAATGTGTAATATAGGTAAATAATAAAAGAAACATATCATTCAGCATAGCTTCTGTAAAATGAAAAAGTAACTAAATATAGGCTATAATTATTTTATTATTATTCGAGGATATAGAAGAGTACAGCTTATCTCACAGTAAATAAACTAGATTTTTTTCAAATTGATTTAATCCTTTGTTGTATTATAGTTTGATAAATTTTATTATTAATGTAAAAACAATACAGTAGTTTAATGTTTCATTGTTTCATTAAATATTCAAGACCTTTATACGGAAGCTGAAATCGATTTATTTTCAAACATACGCTGGCAGAGCAAAATTCCTTGTAGGTATAAATTATTCTTTATAATATTTAATTTTAAACTATTTAAAGATACATCTTCAAAAACATTTAAAAAAACAAACCAAAATTTATACTAATATTGATTTTAATTACGCCTGAATATTATTCGTTCTTATAATTAATTCTGTGAATGTTTTATTTAACGTATAAAGTTAAAATCAAAATCTTACATTAATATTCGTTGATTAATTAAATTTTCAAATCTTCCAGAATTCAGTAATGTTAAATTATTGATTAAAAATGTAAGTTCTCAAACAGTACAGTGTAAGTAACGATAATCAAATAACTACTTAAATATATGTTTCATTAAGTTAAACAAATGAAGTCAAATTTATTTATGTCTTAATCATTTTTCTCTAAAATCGGATGTTGTTTGTCAAGAATATACTGTAATCGTTATTTCTCTTACAAATATGAGGAAACGCGCAACATCAATACACAGCACGCCACGATAAAGAATTTCGTTCATATCAGTTAACTCATCCTGTTTAATAAAAATGTATCGAATATAACTGTTTATTATCTAGGGATTTAAAAAGGCTAGTTCCAAATAAACAGAATCCAGATGTTGTGACTACGAGCACGTAATGGACCGTCCCGTCACCTGGACAGCTGAGCTTTCTTTGTATGTAAGAGTGGTGTGGTCGGTGTATTTAAGTGTTATAAACACGAGAAATACGAAATCATCAACTTATAATTATCCAGTCAGAATAATTGAGTAAGTACATGCTCTTAAAATGTTATAATTTAATTAAAATATGTGTGTAATCTGTTTAAATAGTTATGTATATTTTTTCTTTAACACAGCTATTTTGTTTGTATCTCTGTCGATTTTTTATTGTTCTAATCCAAACAAACTCATAGAATATGAAATCGAGTGATGCAGTATAGTGTTTTCAAATACAATGCTTAACATGTTTTCGAACCTGCTAATGAAATTGCGACACATTAATATGTGGTGACATCATTAATTTAACATCGACTGATAATGTTATGATTACTTTACCTTTATAGTGACTATTATATTATAGTTATACTACGTTACGAAAATAATTCCTACCTTTATTGATTTTTATTGTACAAACACTAGACACCTCACTAGGTACTATTTGACAGTAATTAATATGAAAAAACTCGTTATATCTTTTTTGGAAATATACAAATAAAAATAAAAACATTACCCACCATTGACCCACCATATCTACTCCAACGTCCATTTACGAGTACGTTTCCATAATTCTACTAAAACACTCTTTCATTTTGTCTCAGAAAAATGATATATAATACTTTCTTAAGAGTAATTCATAAGTAGGAAAAAAAGTGAGACTTAGAAGTATCATCAACTGAAATAAGACAATAAGTGTGAATTAAATTTATTAATAAAATAAAAAAATATGTGAAAGACAACAAGAGGAGTGGGCTGTATATTATCCTTTTTAATAAAAAGGCCTTTCGTGGAAGCCAAGGCCATGCATTTCTCACAATCGGTGCGTTTTGTAGTCAACGTGGACAGAGTAACGATTAAAAAATAAAATTTTATACACTAGATAAGAGACCGTATATTAAATCGGTTATTTATTTGAGGTGCTTTTTGAATTACCAACATGTCAACGTTATGGAAGTATTAATTTATTTGGCTCTTGCTGTCAGTTTAAATGTTGTGTATCCGAAAATTACGCCTACAACATGTAATTAATTTGCATAACCGCATGTTTTTATTTTATTGATGTAAGCAATTTAACATAATTTGTCAGCGTGGTTATGGTGGTTCTACGCATCATATTAAATTGAGGCTGTTGTTTAAATTTGGATTAAAAATTCATATAAATAATAGATTTATTTTATTTCATATCTAAAAGAGATGTTTTTAATGTAATTTTTTGATATTTCATGAAAGTAAGAGAAGTCCCCGCGATCAAGTCTACGTGAGATAATAAATACCTTGCTCCTTAGTTTAAAGAAATATTCAAATTCACCATATGTCATTATTTGTTGGTGAATAATTCTATTTCAGCAAGAAAGCACACCTATTTATATAGTAGCCATGATTTCTATGTACCCTATAACAATTAGACATAGTATTTCGATAAGGTGGGGGTAAGATGGTTAATGAGCTTCCCTTTTCCTATAAGTAACTATGTATTTCGATAAAACCCGTGTGAAATTATGAATGTATCATCCTATAACTGATTTTGTTATATCAACATATGTTTAATTGTGTTGTGATGTACGAATTAATTAAATTAATTAATGTCATATTAAACTTATAGTACTCCGTGTAAAATGATAAACGTACGCACTTCTGTTTTCGTTATTCATTAATTTTATCACTATTAATCTTTCTTCCTCTTACCATTTGTATGCTGACGATCTGCAAATACTCATGCAAAGCCAGAATGCATTGATTCAGCTATCGGTGCCATTAACAATGATCTGCAACACATTCTTGATTGGTGTTTAAAATTTGGCATTAAAGTAAATCCTAATGAATGTCAGGCAATTGTTATTGGTAGCAAATATGGGCTCTCTAATTTTCATAGTTGTAATACGCCACCAGTTATGTATAACAATATTATAATACCTTTCACGCCATCAGTAAAAAACCTGGGTCCTTATATTGACAACACGCTTAGTTGGAACGTCAACATAGTTGAATTATGCCGAAAAGTAACGTATTCACTACGATCTCTTTATCGGCATAAACATTTTTTACCCATTCGGACCAAGACTCTGTTAGTGCAGACCCTAATCCTTCCACTCATTGACTACGCTTATGTATGCTGCTCTAATATCTCAGAATCTAATTTAGATAAATTGGATCGTCTTCTTAACAGTTAACTGTGAAACGAATGTCACATTTAATCTCCGAAAATTTGACCGCATCTCTCAGTACTGCTCTAAGCTTAAATGGCTACCTATCCGAGAAAGAAGCCGATCCAGAACTTTATATCAGTTATTCTCTATCCTGAATGATCCAGCTTCTCCTCGATACTTGAAATGTAAATTTCAGCCACTGAGCTCAACTCACGATTTACACATTCGGTCAGATTCTAATCTTAGCTTATTTGTACCTTTGCACCATACTGGTTTTCTGTCTAACTTTTTCACAGTACACGCTATTAAACTCTGGAACGGCCTACCTGATGTGCTTCGACGTTCTCCGAATAAACCTGTATTTAAAAAGCGTATCCGTAGATATCTACTCCAGAAATGACATAACCATAATTCTAACTTTTTATAATTATTATTGCGCATGTTACGAAAGCATAGCCATGGGCAATTGTTATAGTAAGAACCAACTTGGTTTCACACGGTTAAATGCTGACACCACGCTTCGAGTATCCTGAAGACGACACCATACGGCTTGCGTTCTCACCATCGATGGGAATCGAGGATAAAATATATTCATTCTTGGGTCAATCGCTGACCTGGAATCACCTTTATTTAGTATTAATTAATTATAAGTTTTAATTGTAACTCTTTAATATAATTTTATAAAATAATTGTTTTTCTTTGCATCCTTCGCTGCCACGAAACTTAATTGGCGCAGTCGGTAGGATATTCGAGATATATTCGGTACGCGTCGCGTCAAGATTTCCCCTAATATCGGTGCGAGATCCCGCGTGACTAACCGATTTCGAGTATCCGAATCTACATACATCGTGGAGGCCAGCAGAGGTGAATCCGAAAATCGATTCGGCAAAGAAAATCATGTTCATGTAAGTACTCTGAATCTTTCAAGTCCTTACCTATCCTAATTTTTAACGTTATTCTTATCCTTTCAATTTATTTTATTATTCCATTAGATTGTCCAAGTAATTTAATATATAAATACTATTATATATAATTTTTAAAGTGTTAGATTAGTGTTCAAAATTTTTCATCCGAGAGAAAACAGTAGCCGTAGTTTGTGTAAGGGTAGATCTAGCAGGCTCGATACTATAGACGAATTTAGGCAATTAAAAAAAAAATTGTTATACCTAATATTAAAATGTCTCAAGATATAATGGGTGAGATATACAAGTCACTTAGAGTTTTGCCTGATTTTGACGGTAACCCCCATGTGCTAACAAGATTTATAAATTTATGTGATCAATTAGTACTTGCATATTTTAAAACAGAACCGGGTTATGAGTTAACCAATTTGGCCCTTATTAATGGTATATTAAATAAGATCACAGGCTCTGCAGCTCGATTGATAAATTCCAACGGTATTCCTGAAAATTAGTTCGGTATTCGTAGTGCACTTATTAATAATTTTGCTGACCATCGAGACGAGACCACTTTTATTTAACGATTTATCATTACAAACCCAGAGGTCTTGAACCCCACGGGAATTTTACGAACGTGTTCAAAACTTATTCAGCACTATCATGACATACGTAACGTTGCATGAAACCGTGGCTACTACATTTGAAGCTAAACGTAATCTTTATAAGAATTAACTCTACAGTGCTACTTGCGTGGTCTTAAGGACCCCTTAGGCTCTAGGATACGTTGCATGCGTCCCGAAACGATAGAAAAGGCTTTAGAATTCGTACAAGAAGAGCTTAATACATTATATATGCAGCAGCGTGCTGAGGGTTTACCTAATAAAAAGGATAATTTGAATAATCATAATGTGTATAGACAAGACTTTTCTATTACTTTACCTAGTTTCTCGGAATTTAAAGAAAATGATGACGTAACCTTTTTTTATTCTTAATTTTCATAATTATTTTGATGGCATTATTGGTTTTGATTTGTTAAATTCGTGGGACACTAACCTATTATTATGTATGACGCTCGAAATACAAATCTTTATGAAGAAATAATACCAGCTCAGTCATCCAAATTAGTGAAATTGCCAATAAACTCCAAGGACGGAGATGTATTTGTTCCTGATCAGATAATAAGTAATTGTTTAATTTCTGATTGCTTTACAAATGTGAAAAACAGTCGAGGTTTAGTACAAATTTCAAATAATTCAAAGAATGATGTAATCTTTTCAATGGATCGGCCTATTACAGCTGAGGTATTCAATATTGAATCTAAGCAATTAAAACAATTATCCGATCGTACAAAAGAAGTTCTATCGCGTCTCCGTACAGATCATTTGAACCCAGAGGAAATAGCTAATTTAAAAACCTTATTCGGATGTATTTTACCTTGACGGAGAACCCTTAACATTTACGAACAAAATTAAGCATAAAATTAAAACAAATGATGAGATCCCAGTTCATGTTAAAAGCTATAGGTACCCGTATGTCCATAAACAAGAGGTTAGAAGTCAAATCAATAAAATGCTTGAACAAAATATAATTAGACCTTCGGATTCCGCGTGGAGCTCTCCTATTTAGGTGGTCCCTAAGAAGGCAGATGCTTCGGGTAAAACCAAATGGCGATTAAAATTATCCGAATACGATTTCTCAGTCATTTATAAGCCAGATAAATATAATACAAATGCTGATGCCTTATCCCGTTTAGTAATTCATAACGAAGAACTAAGTTCAATAGCAGTAAATGCATCTGAAAATGACTAGCACTATTACAGCTTCAGAAGCTGATAGAGATAATTCTAATACCCTAACAGTTCATACCGACAATGAAAATCCTATTTTGGAAATCCCGATTTCTGACGAACCCCTAAATAAATTCACAAAACAGCTAGTTTTAACAATTGTAAGCAATATTAAAGGAAGACCAATAGTTTCAAAACCTTTTGAAACACACACACGTACCACTGTTCAATTGTCAGAAAATAATCTCGAAGAAGATATCATTAATGTTATCAAAGAATATGTTCATCCCAAAATTAAAACAGGGTTACTCATAAATCCCCCATTAGCAATGTACTCGGTTATTCCCATAATACAAAAAGCTTTTAAAAGTTCAGCTATGAATTTAATACTAGTTAAAAAGGAATTGGAAAACATAAAAGAATACTTAAAACAACAAGAAATAATAAGCAAATACCACGTAGGTAAAACTAATCATAGGGGTGTTAATGAATATCATCTCGCCCTATCTCATAGGTATTATTGGCCAAAAATGCGAGAGCATATAACCAAGTTCATTAACAAATGTATAATTTGTGGTCAAGCGAAATATGATCGCAACCCTATTAGACAACAATTTCGTATTGTCCCTCCACCGTGTAAGCCTTTCGAAGTTGTTCACCTAGATTTATTATCTATACAGAGTGAAAAGTTAATAAAAATAAAATGACCAAAGCTTTTAATTTAATTCATGAGTCTAGTTTAAGTTACAGAAATGAATTAACAAATACTCATAATAAGTCTAGAGAGCCCGAAAAGCAATTCTCTCCCGATCAACAAATATTTATTAGAAACCCTTTTGCTGTTCGTCAAAAGATAGCGCCGCGTTACACACATGATACAGTTATAGCTGATCTCCCGATACATATATATACGTGCAAAAAAGGCGGGCCAATTGCTAAGTCTAGATTGAAGAGAGTTCTTAAATAAAACTTGAAAATCTAGATGATGGTCCCGGCATTTTACCTTTTAAACTAGGTCCTTGTCGCATAGTGTCTCATTATCACTCATTCTTGAAGTATATCGATATCCACGAATTGCAAGACAAAGTAAATACAGTTCATATCCAATTAAGCAATATAATCTCTAATCTTAATAATGAAACTTTTTCTTTGTTTGAGCCCCATACTAACTATTTGAAAGAAAAGTTTCAAGTCGTTATAGAACAATTGCAGTCATTTGAAATTAGCCGCTCTAAAACCTCTTTTGATGGTCTCGTTGATGGTCTCGGGTCCGTAATAAAAAGTATTACCGGTAATCTTGATTATACAGATGCGTTACAGTTTAATAACGCAATAAGATCACTACAAGAAAACGATAATAAATTAGTTACGGAATTTAACAGTCATGTAAGCCTGACCAAAGATTGGATAACTCAGCACTCTAAAATAATAGATAAAATAGTAGATAATCAGAACAAATTAGCGGAACTAGTAAAAAGCATTAGTCTAAGTTTGGAAAAAGGTATCTATGAATCCAATCAATATGCTCATTTAGGACAAACTATTCTCATAGTCGATGATAATGTTGACAAGTTGTCACAAGAGATAACTAAGTTACAGAATGTGCTAGCATTTACAAGGACATCCACGGCTCATCATGATGTCATTAGTTTAAGTTCTATTAGAAATATAATTAGAAAGCTACGTAGTATGTATGGTAGTAATAAAGTACTAGATACAGAGGCCCGAGAGTATTATGACGTAATACAATTAGGTTCTTATTATGTAGGAAATGAAATAGTTATAGTATATAAATTCCCAATTATAAAATCCCAAATATATAATTTATATGAGATATCCATAATCCCTAACAAAAATCATGAAATTCTTGTTCCCCAACACCAATTCCTTGCAATCCATTTGAAAGATTTCAAGTACATAGAGGCTGAATGCCCGAAGTTCACTAAAGGGTATCTATGTGAAGAGATACACAACATACATAGTCCTACATCGCCGGATTGTGTAACAGCCCTCGTTACTACGCAGCAAAAACTCCCCGAATGTAAACCAGTCACCGTATCCCTACTTACTCGAGAAACTCGACGATCGCCACTACACTATCAGCTTTACAACTCTTACTAAAGTATCCTGCGATCAAGATATCTACAAGATGTTGCAAGGAAGTTATCTCGCTATAATTCCATATGATTGTTTCATTCAAACAACAGAATTCATCATCTCGAACTTCAACGATCGACTAAAAGGTCAAGCCTTGAAGATAATAGATGTCCCTATTGAAATTACACTCAGTTCAGCAGTACATCTGATATTCAAATTTAACTCCATTAATTTGACTAATCTTCACGCTACCAATAGAGAGGTTATTCTACAGTCACCAGTAAACTTAAGCAAGAACAACGATATAAGCGTCTACCATACAACAATACCTTTATATGCGTTACTATTCGGTGCATGTGTACTAATTAGCGGCCTTGCATACCGGAAATACCAACTTAAACATACGAAACACACCATCCAAAAAACTCAAAGGGATGAATCAGAACTTCCAGCGCAATTTACAACGAAGGTCTTCAATAGTCGCTGTTCTACGGGGGGAGGTGTTACGAAAGCATAGCCATGGGCAATTGTTATAGTAAGAACCAACTTGGTTTCACACGGTTAAATGCTGACACCACGCTTCGAGTATCCTGAAGACGACACCATACGGCTTGCGTTCTCACCATCGATGGGAATCGAGGATAAAATATATTCATTCTTGGGTCAATCGCTGACCTGGAATCACCTTTATTTAGTATTAATTAATTATAAGTTTTAATTGTAACTCTTTAATATAATTTTATAAAATAATTGTTTTTCTTTGCATCCTTCGCTGCCACGAAACTTAATTCGCAGTGATATTTATACCAATATTTATCTCTTGGCATAATATTATCCTTATTCTTATATATACATCATCGTCTTACTATCGCCCTAGGCATGTATATATGTATATATGTATGTATCTTTTTATATATTTAATACATTTATACGTATTCATATAATATATTTATATGTAGTATTATATATATATATATATATATATATATATATATATATATATATATATATATATATATGTATTAATTGTTATCTACATAAGTTGTGTGTAATTGTTTGTTTTTTATTGTACCCGTCGTTTGTTTTTCTGTATTTTATATTTCGGTTGACTGGTAGAGAATGTTTTAGCATTAAGTCCGCCACTTGTATAATTTTTTGTTGTACAATAAAGTTTTTAAAATAAAAAATGAAATATGTATTTTTCTTGGATTTAGTAGAATATGAAAATATCTTTCTGATTTTATTAACTTAACTGATATTTAGAATATAGACACGAGTTTTATTACCATATTATTACTCATGAATCATTTTGCAATTTTATTTCCGTTTTTTTAAACTTTACAATAATATTAGTAACTCAAAATGATTAAAATTATTTTAATAATAAATATAGTTGTAGTAAATATGAATATAATTAATGTACAAAAACATTTTGTATTACGTTTCAGTAATAAAGTCCAACGTGGTTAATTGTACAATTAATTATAATCTAACTTTTGCGTAAAGCATGAACAAATAAGAAGCCAAACCAAGAAAAAAGAAAACTATTTTAAACCTATTAACTTCACAGTTTTGAACTTGTTACTGTTCCATTGCAACCATTTCTTATATTTAAGGCAAATCAAATCTGTGACTTCTGACTCCACTTGTCATTGTCTTCTCTTACTGACTTCCTAGATATATATATATATATATATATATATATATATATATATATATATATATATATATATATATATATTATAAACTCTATGTTATGGTATATAGTATATTATATATATATATTTGAGCTCGAATATACAATGATTGATGAATGTAATATAATGTTTTTCACTTCATAACATAAAATATTAAAAATAATATACTTTATTGTCCATTATTCTTAAATAACGAGTAACATTACAATGTAGGAAAATATTGATTTTTTAAATTGTTAAACATATGTTATTACGTTATAAATTTACCACTATTGTAATACACATATTACTGCAATAATAATAATAATTTCTGAATATGATATACTTTTATATTGCAGCTTATTTTAGTGTGACTTAACGGAGTCAATTATCAAATATAGATATACTAACCCAGTAGAGACAGTTCTGCAAACTTGGTGCACTTCAATTTGAAGTTTGTCTCTGTTACTTTACCCAGCGAAGTGTATTTATTCTATAATTTAATAATAGTTTTCTGTAGTATGGTTTATTTAGATACAATTAAATTGTAATTTATTACAAACATTACAAGCCAATATAATAAAATGTTTCACGTCTGCTGATTGTTATCCGATGCTATAACCTTAACTTCTGTTACTATATACATCTAAGCAATATTATTGCAAACATACTTCATCTGAATATTACTGATATTTTAATATATTAATTGAAATGCAGGTTGTGTCTAAACTAAAGTAATTTGTATAAAAATTTTTTCGTTGACAAACTACACTAAATTGTACACCACACTACAGTAATGTTTAGAAAAATATATTTCGATTTTATTGTTCAATACATATTTTTTACAAAGAAAACATTTTTTTTTTATAATTGTAAACTTATTCAGATTCCATATATTTTAATGTAGCAAGTAAAGAATAATAATACAGTACCCATGGTATGTGGCTTTTGTTAAATAGTAGGATATAAATTGCTGAAAATTGTATATCGTACCATAGTTAGCTTTGTATAATGTATGTTCATTAAACAGACCGTATTTAAACTCACAACATCGACTAAACGTAACACGCCTGACCCATCAATTAACTTAATCAACAGACATCAATTTGGTACTATATGGGAACATATGCCGTAAATATAGTGAGGTACTATGACCACATGCACAGTGTATAAATTTATCAGGAACCACAATATAATACAAATATTATAGATCTGAAAGCTTTTTTATTTGTGTGAAGAACTTCAGAAAGTTCCAGTCGGATTTTAAAAAAAATTACTTAGTTTGCTACTTGATTCATAGAGTATCATAACTGTCTATTAAAAATAGTATAGTCTATAGAAAACAGCTTCAGCGTAATTAATGAAAAAGTAATAAGGAGAATATATAATTTATGAATATACTTTACCCGTTACCATATTTTTTTCGCAATCACATAATATTCTTATTAATTTGCATTTATTTATGAGATACATGCCTCCCGTATTTTTTAGAAAACATAAAGATAATATTAGTAACATGTTGAACAATTCATCATTTTACGTAATAGTAATCAATTGCCTCTTTTCTCCATTGATTTAAATAAGGACTACTGCACTATTTAAGTAACATAAAAAGTGAATAATACATAGTATTATACGACACGGAATGTACGCAGATGTCGTATATTACAGCTCTACTGCTTAGTAGAACTCAGTAACATTACTGGATTGCCAATCTATTGAATGGAGTCCTTTTATTGCTATTCCTCCTTTTTTAAAAAGTAACATTTTTTTATATTGAAGGAAATATACTATTGTTAATATATTATATATCTCTGAGAAAAAAATATAGCCAACGAATTATAAAGTTACGCTTAGTTACGTTAGAAACATAGCTAAAGCAAACTGTCTTTGAACAGTAGTATAAAGTAAATATGGTAATATGGGTCCGCATCCTATCCAAATAAATAAAATATTATACTGCTTAATACAAGAATAAAGTTTTGCTAAGGAATTCATAGTTCATACAAAAATAATTACGATATACATTTATGGCAAAGATGCAAACTTTGTTGCCATATATTTTCCACTACCATTTGCTGTACACAAGCGATTACCGGTATTGATTCAAAGTGGAAAAGATATAATTAAATAAATAAATTATCATTTAATAAAGCTAAAATATCTTTTGATTGTGAGATTTATTCCTATCTATTAATATATTTAACTGTGTGAATTAAAAGAACACCAAATTTATTTCGATAAAACATTGGAATTGTACGAAGGTTGAAACAATAAAATTTTGAATACTGTCCGTTACCCGGAACTCCATCCGATAGCGTAAGTACTTGCTTAGTAGTAAGGAATAATGTTTATTAATTAGTCTTCTTAAAAAGACTTTATTTTAACATATGCATCGTATATAACGATCGTATATGTCGATTGGTAACCATCCTAAATACTCGTATTAGCACAAGCACATTGAAATTGGATGATTGGTTTCGAAGATTACCTTATCTATACCAACATATAAACATTATTTCCTTTAATAACGTGAATATGAATAATAAAATTCTATATTTTAAGTTAAAAATACAGTGTTTAAATTAAGTTTAGTTCTTCATTAATACTGTGAATAAAAGACTTGTTATTTCTTTAATATTCTTAATATAAATATATACCATGATATTAATAAATTAAGTTTAACTTTACACCCAAGAAACATTTTATTTTATTTTGACTTAAAAATACAAATTTTAAAAAAAAGCAGTAAGTCATTAATGATGCCGAACATATTAGTAAAATAAAACCATATATTTTTTTATTCGCCAATACAATATTAAGGTAAACAATTCTGTTGAGAATTAAATTTTAAAAGTAATAACAGTATTGAATTAAATAAAGATAAGAGTTTCTGATCTGAGAACTACTTTTAGCCTCAAAGCTGAGTATATAGCTGAGATTGAGCTGTACGCTGAGTATATCAGTATATTGAAGATCTTCTTATGAAGATAAAACATTTCGCATAAACTCTGCCTTGCGCTTCCGTAACCAGTGGCTTATAATTAATCTAAAATATCAGTAGATAAGGGTCAGTACGTTGTTATACAAAGAAAATATCCATCTTGAATTCTCATGAGATATTCTGTGGTGATCATATTGTAGACAAGGTTAAATTTCTCTAAATTTACGTAGATAAATAACTGAAAGGATATGCTATTGAAGACTTAATGGAATGGATGGAATGTAATGAAATTATTATATTCACAAAATATATAGACAATAATATTTATTGAAATATAAATAACAATATGGACATATTAGTTATTTCATTTTAATTTATATACAGTCAATTATATCTAGTCCTACAGCTAGCTAAATTATTGAGAATAAGTATGAGTAGATTTATCACATAAATTTTATTTTCAAAACATGAAAATATTTATTAATAACTCTGTATGAATTATTTAAAAACATAAATCGGCAAAATCTTAATCTCGTTGCTAATTTATCGAGAAATTTTATTGATAAAATATTTGCGTTGAGTTTACTTACTATGTCAACATACTCGTAACATAATAATTAAAAGTGGTTAATTTACGTATATATTGAGCTAATATATGACTTCAAAATGAATAGAAGAAACCTTGATATATTTAACAATTCTGTGGACGCTACTTTTAAATTACTAAATCTGATTTCATATTAATTATCTCACTTTCCTAGTATTCATAAAATTAGTACAATAGCTGGTGAGCGTGAAAACAAATAACTAAACTATACATAGTTCAAAATTTTTAAAGGATTACGACCTTAGCTGTAGCGTAATGTCATGTTAGAAAGATACACCAAACGCTTGCAGTTGTGAATGAAAATGTTATCGGCATTGTAATCTAATTACATCACTTTCTTTATATTTGCTTGACTGTTTTGTTGGAACGACCTTAAATTAATCATGTAAATGTGACATATATAGAAAAAATTGGCACTGTTGAGGAATGACAACAAGACAATTTAGACAGATAATAAAAATATATAATTTCCGCTCTTTCACCTGGTTTTCTCAACCAGTTGAAAGAGAGAATAAGAATAAGAAGAGAATTTAAAAAATAATAATAATAACATTTTCAGTGGTAACGCTCTCACAGCTCTGAAAATTATTTAATCTTATTTAGTACTTTTAGTGCATAATTTTTGAGTATGAGTTTATATTATTGCCTATATAGTTGGAAACTTTAAAAACTTATGTAAAGACTCCTAAAACTTTCATCGAAGAATTTATTTTCCTTTTTTTACATTGTATTGTCTATTTTTTGTCTTAGAGGTAAGTTCTACTGAATATTTAATTGTTAAGCTTCATTGTCCAAAGTAAATTGAAAAAATTACAAAGTGAAGACTGATAAACGAGTTTGCGTTATTTTTTCTGGCATTAAAAACATAAGAAATTAATGGTTTCAATTTAACTAACCTGCTATTATCTTCAAATTGTTTTTTTTGCATAATTTACATTTAGTATTCATATAGAGTGCAGATCTTCGCTCCAGACAGATGACGGACCCGTTCGCGCTCGTGGCATACAAAACTTCTTACGATACATGTCCCTATGTATTACGTAATTGATGTCTGTTGATAAAGTTAATTGATGGGTCAGGTGTGTTACGTTTATTCGATGTTGAGTTTAAATACGGTATGCTTAATGAATATAAATTATACAAAAGTAAGAACGGTGCGATGAAGTTTTCACCAATTAACGTAGTATTGTGTTATGACAGTATCTGGAAACTTAAAGTAATGGATATATTCAAATAAAATTGTATTTCCATCAACACCACATATTTATTTGTCTCAATAACATTTGCAGTTTCGAATACATGTTAAATATTGTGTTTGAATCTCTCAATACTGCATTCCACGATTCCCGATTCTGTGAGTTTGTTTGGATTAGAAAATTAAAAAATCGATAGTACTTCACACAACGTTGATGTGTTAAATGAAATATAAAAATGTATAACTATTTCAAAATAAGAATAAATGTTTTAATAAATTATTTATTATTTATGAGCAGGTTTAGGTTTTACTGTAACAAAGACAAAACAATGGTATCTTAATTTTTATTGATTTGAATTTATCCAAATGGGACATGCATTTGGATAAATTCAAATCTGATAAAAAAATGTATTAAGTATTGTGAAAAATTTTAACATTATCAAAATATACTTCCACACAATAACAACACTCACAGACAATAACAGATCTGCTGGCAACGTAATGGAACAGTATTCCAACTCCCAGAGGTTAACCTACTCACGTAAATTCAATTCTTTAATTAAAATGCCGTATTATGCTAAGATTATTTACCTATCGTATTATGCTACCTATTATTACAAATAATATGAACTAATTATGTGAGTTATTCTATACATTATACATGTCTCACAACTGGACATTGGGCAGTCATTCATGTCACCATCCTATTTTTTGTACGAATTACAGTTTTTAATAGTATTTCCCTTTACAAGACCTATTTCAACGTACTTTCAATTAGTCAATTATTACAATAAAAAAGGTCAGTGTAGTCAGTCTTGACTAAGCTACAACCAGCTTGGAATGCTGAGAATAGCTGGCAAGAGATTCGACAGTTACTATTTTGAAAATAAATTTAACAATGTTACATTTATACATGATGGTATCAATCCTACTAACAAGTCAACAACCTAAGTTCCATATATTTCGGTCCACTAAAAACTCTTGAATGTTATAAAAAAAAATTGTTTCATTTTAGATTTAAGACTAAAAAAAGGAAGGTCTGAAATATGTAAGATAATAATAAAGTATTATATTTTGTATTTATCGTATATTTGTCAATGTTATTTATATATTTTTGGGTTATTAATATTATGTTATTAAATTTGTATGGAGAATCGAACCGTAAGAATATCAATTTCTTTACAAACATCTCTCAGGAGATCTCTATTTTTTTAATTATAATTATTTATGTTCAGCTTTTTGAGCCGTTAGAATATCGCGAAATTTATTAATTTTTGATAATTATTTTATACCCATATTTGTGAACATATTCCATATGACGATCGGTTAAATTACTTACAACCTTACCATTTTTTTTCAAAATATTAGTGTACCGGAATTTTAAAAGATTAGTTCCAAAACCATACAGATTCTTATTTGTTGCTCAAGAGAGACAAGCCTGGACGAATAAACATATAAAATAATATTTCTCAAAAATCTGAACACGTACGTTGATTATGTTGCCGTTTTGTGAAGTAAATAGACAAAAGTCGAGCATCAAAAATATATTTGAAATCCAAGCACAGCGCCTTTTATTGAATACTCTACATAACCTAAAAATAATATTGGAGAATTATAGAACTTAGAAGTGAATAAAACTGTGTTAAAAAAATCGCAATTAAAAAAAATTGAAGTTTATTAGTCTAAGCCAAGCTTAAGTTGGACTAAACGAAATATGTCTACAAAGTTTCATTGAAATCATTCATTGGTTTAGGAGATTAGCGAGGACAAACATTGTGACACCGGATTTATATACTCGTTTATTAAGATAATCATTCATTCATATCACAAAAAGTAAATGCAAACAGAGTTAAGTCTCAGAAATCAATGCTATTATACATTTTTTTAATGAAGTGCTTGTATTCATTCTATAATACTATGCTTAGCTGATACACGTAGGCTATAATGATCGTTTGCCGACGTAGTGTGATGAGTATCCCGGTAAAGTCGGTGTTTGTGTGTCTTTTTTTTTAATACTTAAACCCTGTGAATAATGTCCATAGTTAATGTATATGTTGTATATGGAATGAATGTTGAAATAAATATTATTTCGAGAAATTCGGTGAGAGAAAGAGTTATTAGATCAAGTTATCAATAATATAATATAATAATTAATACCTGCGTAATGGTTGTATATATAAAACAGGGGGCAAAATGTTTAATTGTTACCTTTGGATTGAACATAACGATTTTAAGTCCTAACTATATTACGTATTTTTGTGACATTTAATGAAACACAAAAAGTTTATATTATAATATTTATTTATTTTATTTAAATTCTTTATTTTAGTTACAATTTTTATTTTTATTTTACATTAATTGAATTCTGAAAGACTAATTCACTTGATTTATCAAAGAATACATAACAACTTTAGCTGGTTTTACAAATTAAATTTATTATAATTTTATTCGTAAAGTATTCCACAGAATTAATTATAAACGAATAATATTAAGAGTAAAATTAAAATCATTAGCAACAAATTCAAATGTTGCTTGCTCATTTTAAATGTTTTTATTAAGATTTGTTTTTACTATCATACTTATTGTTGGATGGAGTACCATTACCAGTCGGCTCTGACTTTCGCTACCTTGTGTATCTAATTCAAACCGATGGCAATATTAACCGGGACGTTAAGCACAGAATGATCACGGGATGTATGAAGTGGCGAGAAGTAACCGGGACAACTTGTGATGCCCGAATTCCCCTTAAACTAAAGGGAGAATCTATAAAGCCGCCATTAGAACTAGGGCTAGGCGATGAAAATGATGGATGAAAATCGATTGCATTTAACGGAGATGTGAATATTAAGATGGATGTGTTGGTTGAGAAGAAAGGATAGAATAAGTAATGAGTATATTAGGGGGAGCTTGGGAGTAGCGCAAGTGACAGAAAAAAAGAGGTAGCCGTCTATCATGGTATGGGCATGTTATGAGAAGAGATGAAAGGCATGTGACCAAAAGAGTGCTGGGTATGGTAGAAGAGGGATGAACAGTCAGAGGACGCCCGAAGAAAAATTGGATGGATTGCGTGAAATACGATTTGGAGAAGAAGGAAGTGTGTACAGAGATGACAAGTAACAGAACAGTTTGGAATCAAAAAAACATACTGCGCCGACTCCAAAATTGGGTTAAGGGGAAGAAGATGATGAATGTATCTACTGTCGTTAATCCTACATAAGTGAACTAATATTAGAAAAATATTTCTGCAAAAACAGTTATATAAATGTGTTGATATTAATTATGACTCTCCTTTACTGTCACATTATGGCATATGTTGTATTTATAAAAATGTTGGTTAAGCCATTTATTCTTGGTATTAATTTTTCAGTCCCCACTGTATGGGAATTTTAATAGGATTTAATCAATATTCAATGTTTGTTGTTAAAGTCTTATCGAAATATTTTATTTTTACTCACTTTTATTTTTATTATATTTATTATTATTATTATTTATTATTTTCGTATGTTGTAATTAAAAACCTTTGAAGTGTTTCTACTTTGCACTTGATGATGGCAACGTTTCTAACATATAAGTTTAACACATTTTATAAATATTTTCTCGATTCTATTTATATGCTCATGAAAATGGGACAGTGAAACTGTTTATGACATAAAGAATAATTTCGTACCATTTCTCTTGGGAACTATATGAAGCTTTTTAAAGCCATTGTACAAAATGGGTTAAGTCGAAAGAGTGTTTCAGTAAAAAACAGTTTTAGAGTTAATTACACATTTATAAAAAAAAAAAAAATATTTATCTATTAGCACTGGAATTTTACTTTTATTTCGAAATAAATTCGCATAGTAAAGTGAGAAAATCAACATCTGTGATATTGTGACTCGAACTCGGGAACGGTATTATCAATAGAATCAGATGACTGGTTACTATTTCTGATTGCTCTTATTGAGTCATTAATGATATTAGAGTCAGATTGAGTTACTAACCTTGTTTCGTTATGTTCATCGCGGCTACGGTAGAATGTTGTTGATTTTTTTATGGCGCTGCGCGAAGGGTACTAGCCCATCTCAATGACGGACAGAGTGATCTGGTGTTTCCTGCTGATGACGCTGAGGCGACTTCTTGTCGATAGGCTACGTATACAGCGCCGTCGTCCTTCGTTATTCGCTCTGAACCTTCCTGGACTGCGTAAGCGACATCTTTTTCTTGAACTAGACGGACGACATCGGCACCGTAGGCTTATTGCTCCATCATTGATAGCACGATGAAGTTGACCTCGAGAGGGGCGCTATTCTCCCAATCCCTCGTTGGTGGAGCTCGTGGATGGGCTGCGGGGTTAGCTTTCCCTTCTTCTGTCTTATTAAATCAATCTGAATATTTAAGTAAGTGATGACCAGGGTAATTCTATAATTACCCTGGTCATCACTAACTTAAATAAGTGACCTTGTATCTCATCCACAGTATTACTCACTTTAATAGTGTTACAGTATAATCGTCATTCTATTCCAATAATAAGTTATTAAAAATAAATAAAGAAATAAAATAAAATATAATAAAATAAATATAAATAAATATATATATATATATGTAAGTTTCAATTTTGCATAAATATTAGTTTCATTATCCCACATCTGAGATGTAAAATAATATTTAAGAATAATATTAATAACTCTAGTTTTAATCGTTATGAATTTTAGGTATTTTTACAATTCTATTCTTATATCACAATTGCATATATATCAATTACTAGGTCACTTCACTATAATTACTAGGACTGAATTGGGTAGACCTTGAAGAATTCGGTCTACCCATTCATTTGTACCCGACTTTCGAATTTTGAAAAAATTTCTTCACAGGAGGTCTTCTTATGACCCCCTGAGTCCGAAATGACCATTGGTCAAAATGTTTATATATATATATATATATATATATATATATATATATATATATATATATATATGCGTGCGTGCGTCCAGATTCGACTTTTGTCAGCACGATAGCGGCTGCAGTTTCGCTCGGATCACTTTCAAACTTTGCACAAAAATCAACAATCCAAAAATAAAGGTCAAGTTCAACCGAAAACCTAACTTCAAATACTTAGGGGTGGGGGTAAAAAAAACGAAAATTTTTGGAAAAAATTCATAACTTTTTTCTGGTAAACATTCTTAGATCACAATTATTTTTTAATAGAAAGGTTATTTTTTACTCTAAATTTTGGTATCTAAAGTTTTTCCGTAAAAGGTACTGTTTCGGAGAAAAAAAATAAAAACCTCTTTTAGCTTGAAAATTTAAGGTAGGTAAAACCACGGCAACTTTTTTCTGGTAAACATTCCCTCTTCGCAAATATTTTTAATAAAAAGGTTATTTTTTACTCTAAATTTAAGTATCAAAAGTATTTCCAAAAAAGATACCTTTTCCGAGAAAAAAACTAAAAACCGGTTTTTGCTTGAAAATTTTTGATGTAAACAACGGCATCATGTGTTATTCTTAGGTAGTGAGTTATATCTTAAACGAGTTACACACCCAGGTCTACCCACGCGTGTCCCCCTGCGGGCACGGATTTTTTTGATTATATTCGAATTATACTAATTACACTACTACTACCTAACAGTAACCGTTAATAACCATAAGAACTTCTGTAACATTTTATAAACATAATCCTTTTTTTTCAGTTATACATACAATATCGAGAATATTGTCTTATTACTGTCTAATAACTTACATTAAATCTTCTCAGCCAAGTTTTTCTTTAGAAAATCATTAATAAAGCTTTTAACTATGGAGAAAAAGTATATGTTGTGCATATATTTTTGGCAATTAATGTTAATGCACAACATATAGATAATTTTGCTAATATAGATAATTTTGCTTTTAACCTGATGCTTTTATTAAATGTTAAAAAAAATATCTATTATCAGTAAGACGATATATATAAGGTTTTTATTTCTGTGTATGCGCCTGGAATCTAAAATAGTGTACTTGAAGGAGTATCGGGGGTTCGATCACCAACATTCGCATTTAAGAATTCTGTCCATTCTACCGTATTTTACAATTTTTATACAGAATTTTAATATATATGTTTTCTATACAATATTATTACATAATGTCTGAATGATTTTATTACAGATACTTTATAGCTAAACTTATTTCTTTCGACTGATATTGCTGCTCACCATGTCCTCTTGAAGTAGCTATTGTCATATCAGTCCGAATCGATGAAATGCAAATTGAACTATAATAAATTAGTAATGTAGACTGCTAATGAACATTGCTTATTTAATAACTATGATACTATAACTTAAAATATTCACAGTAAGGTAATGGTAAACATGGTGTTTTCACTTTTCCTTGAGCACATTATAGGTCGAACTTTTGTAGGTGGTTGAGAACTTAAAAGTAGAATTTCCACAGATAAATTATTAGTGTCGATTGAGCGCAATATTAAGAAAATAAAAAGCGCAAGTTTATTAATTAATTCCATGGTAAAAGAGGACAACACTATATATCAGACAGATACTACATAGACATGTATTTATCAGTTTTTAAAACAGATAACTTCTATCTATTATTTATTTTTCGTTTCATTTCGGTCTTTAATTTTCGTTTTTAAATAATTGAAATAAATTCTCATATTTTGTACAATCTGACCAGTACAAAATATATTATTATATTAAAGCTTGAAAGTTCACGCATTTCAGTATTCTAACAAATATAATCTATAAATAACATTAGATTATATATAGCTAGGAGTTCTACCGGATGTAAAATATGGATGCAAACAATCTTATTGAATGTTCCCCAGGTTTCTTAGAACACACAAACAATAAATCAGAAATAAACAAACAGATTTTGTATTATAAGATGGATATTTATTACATTTACTGCCATTCTATTGTTCGATGACATACTTTATAGTATATTGCACAAGAAAATGCAAGCTACATATTTTTTTGTTGACCTCATGTTAACGTGATAAGAAGATTCTTCTTCAGCCTAAAAATATTATTGCCGGAAATATATACATATATATATATATATATAGATATATATATATATATATTTCTATTTTATTTTAAGAGGTATTTCGTGGTTCGAGGTTAAAATTAATTGATTAAAATTACACCATAATGACAGCTGCGTTAGAAGTGACTTTAGCTAAACCTATAAGACGAGTGAATCATGACAAGTATGCAATTAAAAAAATACCTGTTCTTCTTGAGAGCTGCAGAAATCACAGTCTCATTCTTACAATCAAAACCAACAATCTAACCTAAAATAATAGGATATGACATGTAAACGTATTAGTAACATCGATATCAACAGTGGGTTAACACAATAGAGAAACCGAATCATTATATGACATTCCTACACCAATAAAAAAATCCTTGCGAAAGTAGCCACCTATTCCAGGCTAAGTCCAACATTCTCTCTTCATTTTATTTTGTTCTCAATGTTTGTTTGACTTCTGTAAACTGTTGAAAAATTTTCACTTGCTCTTTTCTGAGAGATATGATATTGTAAAACAATTTTTGTTTTTAGGCCACTGCTAATAATTTTTTTATAATTTCTTTACCTTTTCATATACTAGTTTGGACCTTCTGACATATATATATATATATATATATATATATATATATATATATATATACTGTACTTTATTTGTTGCTACTTTTACATTATTTATTATTACTCGTATAACTTAGAGTAATTGTCAATTCATGATAAAAGTGTTACTCTGTTACGAGTATACTATATATCACAACTGCAATAGTGTATACGAATGAATCTAAAACATTGTACTCAAAGTAAGCGATACGCTGTCAAACGAACTAACGCTGTTCTAGATTCCATGAATCTAGTGAAAAAGAAATAAAGAAGTACTTTGTAGTATCTCTCGCTGTCTAAAAATATATGTTGTCTATATTCTTACTGTGCTTTATATACAATACCTATCAAATTAGATTTATAAAATTAGGAGTTATTCTTATATGAGTTACAACTTTTGATTAGTATATATCAGAAAGATAATCATCAAATTTCATTGATCAATCACATAAATATTTATATCTTGATTTTTGAAAACTGACATTATTTTATTAACTCATATTAACATATAATTATCTCTCGAAAAGTTTTAAGAAGTATATAAAATAGAAACACAGAAAAGAATGTTTTTATTAAAATATAATTATGGACCACCAGATTTATGTATGACTATTGTGAATGTGGTAATAATGTAAGGTACTTATTATGTAAGGTCGAGTTGTTACGGCATTCATCATAATTTCATCGAGTCTAAATCATCGTAGTAAACTTGTCTGTTTCTACAAAAAAATATCAATAATATTCACATGAACTTGAATAAGAATCTTAATTTATAAAATAAATATAAACAACGTCAACCAAAATCAACTAAATCGAATTTGCTTAACATGTATATACGTGTCAAACGGGCTCTGTGGCTTCTTAATGTGTGGTCTTCTATTTACTATATAAAACACTTTCCGTTATGTGGTACTTCATAAACGTGGAGTACAGAAGGTGACGATTGTAAAACAACGCATTTAGCCTTCACGAAAATCCGTTTGATTACAAATATCGAATACGATCCGTATTCGATATTTGTAATCTCTTTAAGATCTTTCCTAGAAAATCATTTTTAAATATAGAATAGTATAAATTAATTTTTAAAATACATACAATAGTTTTGAAGATTACTTCTAACCAACAATCTTACAAACTTTTATCTACGACCAACTACTAATTGTTTTGTGAATTCTGCAGTAAAAGTTTTGAAAGTTGCAGTACTTTTTAAAACAATATAAGAATATATAGTTATATTGTACAATAATAAAAATGAGATATACGAAACTATGTAAAATATATCATTAAAAAATAAATGTAACTAACTAAATCAACTTTTAAGATTTAAATAATATTTAATAAATAACATTATTTGAAACGCAACATTTTTATATTTTTATTTTATCTTACTTAACGTAGAACTGTTTGTCAGAATCATTAAATTTAAAGTGCTATAAATTTTCAATACAATTGTCACTCGATCAATACCAGATATTTATTTCTCACATTTTCACTAACACTTTCGAATATAGTGTTAAGCACTGTGTTTGAAGAACGCGATATCGAATAAAACGATTTGAGATTCCATGCATTTGTTTGTATAAGAGTAATAAAATAATCTATGGTACTATGTACAAGACAGCTTTATTAAAAAATATATTATAAAAAATGGTAAATTATTAATCCTTTCAAAATTATAACTATATTTTAATTCTATTATTACATCTATGGGGCAGTAGAGAATCATTTATTCTGACTTAAGTGGCAAAATACTAAGTTGTCATTATAAGTTTATAAATATATCAATCTGTGTTAAATATTAATTAATATTATTTTAATTAACTGCCATTTGTGTTTCAAAGTGGAGTTTGCTCGGATTCAATATGCATCATCAAAGGAAGTCTGCCGCAGCCTGAATAGTTTCAAAACAATCAATACACAGTAATTATACGTAGAAGTGTATCATCATTGATGTTACGTTTTGACTTAACTAAATTATAAGTTGACGAACTGCTTATAATATTTTACTACAATAGTATAATCAACATTACTAAGCATAGTTATTTAATAATAACAGTTTAATAACTGTCATATAATCAGTAATCGCATGTTTATAAGAAAAGACATTAAATTTTAACTAATAGCTAAATGAAATAAAATTAAATAACTTAACTAAGTTTTTACAAAATCCTTATAATTATAAAATTAATTGAAAAAAATATTTCAATTTAGAAATAGTTTTAATTTGTGGTAAAATATATTAATTTAAAATTTTGGCTAATATTTTAGGCGTACGTATATAAGTTTACTAGATTTATTTATTCACTTATGTCGAATTAAATAGAGCTGTCAATTATACTAAGTTGTCTAATTACATTTTTAATATACCTACAGCATATTTTGAAGAGGCATGTGCTGTTACGGAAAACTCGTTTCTATTTGGTAAGAGGATTAAAAAAGCTTATTATATACTTTTAATAGGTTATTTTAATATTTTATTTATTATTAATGTTATGAAGAAATATGTAATATGATACAGAAATTATTTGAAAATGTTATATTACTAATTAGTAGAACACAAAACTAGTATATTTAAGGAAAGAAGAAAATAAAGGAGTAAGATATCATTGCAATACATGTCGCAGAATTGACAGTTTGATACATACTAAGCGAAGTAGTTTAAATGTTTGCCATTTAAAATGTAAAAGTTTTAATTACTAACAAACATATACACACCGAGATTCAGTATCAATAACTTAAATTTCACAGGAAATAACTAAATCCACATAAGTTTGAACAAAGTTTAATTTGTGGCTCAAGTTGAAGGAAGCCGGAGCTGTTACCGTCGAAAATTTTATGTTAATGCCTTATACTACTTACTATATATATATATGCATATATATAAATAGTAAAATATAATTTATATTTTTTGATAAGGGTGTATTTTTAGAATTAGGCAAATACTGGCCGGAAATCATCGATGTTTTATTCGTTTAAGTCATTAATTTATATAAGACATTGGATCTACACATTTCGTCAACTTGTAGACATCAGTCAATCAGTCGGACCCTAATGTATTATGTTTCTATATTTTAGAAGTAATCAAATAATCATCATTATATGATTATTTTTAGAAATTATACACTATATAAAATAGGTAGGTAGGTAGGATTGCAGGATTATAATATTCACGAAATGCATATAATAGATTAGTAAAGCAGCTGATTTCCGCCCGCTTCGCTGGTCACACTAGTAATTTGGTGTTACTTCTTGTATTGACAAAATGTTTAATTTATAATAAGTGTAATTAACTTAACACAAAGAATTATAATGCCAAATACACAGATTTCCACACCACCTATGAGGTACTGTGTATTGGGATGCGCTACCGTTATGTAATGTGGCGGGATCCCCAGTAGGCCACCACGAAAATATTGCCAGTATATGACTAGCTTACTAGGACCAATTTTGTTTTTTTTTTAGATAATATTCATTTATTGTCCTAACCTAACCTTATCTAAACTCTGGTTGCAATTGTAACCATTGTCAAGGTAACCGTTATCATGGCAACTGTGGCTATGGTAAACATTGGTATGGTAACCGTGGCTATGGTAAACGGGGGCGTTAATTGTATAGCTCCTACATATTTAAAACTTGGCGAAATGCAAAAAGTTGAAATCCGTTGGGATAGGAATTCCGTAAAATCCCTTCTTAGTGGACGTCTAAATCACAAAAGAAAATTTACCTGCATACCCCTTTCACCTCGACCTCGGAGGGAATGTACTCGTATGAAGAGGTTAATGCCTGTGACATTAACCTCTTCATACATGCCCTCCGGGGCATATTTTATGAACTAAAAAGTGTATGCTAAGCTATAAGAATATAAATAATTATGTTTAAGAAATAAATATGTGTATTTATATATTAGACATGATTTCTATGTTTCTTAAAACTTTTAGGTGAGTAGAGGACTTTATTCTAAAAGTTGTAACTAGGCAATTTGAAAAAACCTGTATTGAAATAATAATAGTGAGACCCTATTAGTGATTTTATGTTGTTTTTAAATCAACATGTGTAATGATATTTAAATAAATGCATTAATGTCATACAATAAACTTCTATCTCTCTGTATGAAATGTTCTAGATTCATATTCTAGATCAGGGTTAGTTCATTTGACAACGTATCGCTTAATTTGAACACAATATTACAGACTCATTAGTTCGAACTATTCGAATTGTGAAATATCGAAACCTGGTATACTCGTAAGTGAGAAATACTCGTAATTTTATCAAAAATTGTCGTTTAATCTGTGTTACACAAGTAACCTTTTGTAATTTATAAACTGAATGTTTCAATTTACACTTATGTTATCAGAATTATATTGGGTGTTTTTTTAGAGGTATACAACTTGGAGTTGGCAATACTGTTTAATATGCGGGCTATTTTGATAATTGTCACTTGTTTTGTGTTTAGTTTGTGCAGATTTTTTACGAAAAGCATGGTTCAGTTCGAGAAATTCATCGCGCTCTTCGTCCATTTTACGGTCAGCATAATCGTCCATCTGAGCAATTAATTCGAGCAACCATGGATCGTTTGCGCATCACTTTTACTCTACGGGACAACACGCATCCTCAGAGACGTTGTACAGTTCGTACCGAAGAAGCTATTGCTGCTGTAGAGCGTAGTATCGAGGAAGACCCAAATGAGTCCATTAGGCGTCGTGCTCAACAATTGGAGCTGTGCCCATCCACTTTATGGAAGATTTTGCGGAACGATTTGGGTTTGCGAGCTTACAAAATTCAACTCACGCAAGAATTGAAGCCGCACGACCATGGGACACGCCGTACATTTGGTGAATGGGCTCAAAACTAACTTACTGTTGATCCTGAATTTCACAAAAAAAATTTATTCAGCGATGAAGCTCATTTTTGGATGCTTGCTCATTTTGTGTACGTCAATAACAAAACTGCCGGATTTGGAGTAAAGAGAATCCTCATGCCATTATCGAAACACCGTTGCTTCCTGAAAAAGTCACTGTTTGGTGTGCTTTATTTGCCGGTGGAATCATTGGTCCGTATTTCTTCAAAAACGATGCCAGCCAGAACGTTATAGTTAATGGTGACCGCTACAGGGCCATGATCACTGAGTTTTTTGTCCCACAATTGCATCCACCAAATATGGAGGAGCTGTGGTTTCAACAAGACGGTGCAACATGCCGCACAGCGCGAGTCACAATTGATTTATTGAAAGAAACGTTCGGTGAACGAATAATTTCGCGTAATGGACCCGTGAATTGGCCTTCAAGATTATGCGATTTAACACCGCTGGACTATTTTTTGTGGGGCTATGTGAAGTTTCTGGTTTACGCAGATAAGCCACACACGATTGACGCCTTGGAAGAAAATATTCGCTACGTTATCACTGATATACGGCCCCCGTTGCTGCAAAAAGTGATTGAAAATTGGACTTCCCGATTGGACTTTCTCCGAGCCAGCCAAGGTGGACATATGCCGGAAATCATATTCAAATAAAAATGGCATAGCATTAATTTTCGAATAACACCAAATTAATGGCAATGAACGCCATTTAACTGTATTTTATTTGAACCTAAAATTATATACCTCTAAAAAAACACCCATTATTAAAATATGTTTTTGGCTATGATAAAATAATATCCGTATAATTTATTAATAATTAAAATATAACAGCGGTTTTTATAATTATTACTTGTGAATCATTTTGAAATTATGTTCTCGTTGCTTCACACTTTTACAATAATTAAATATCAATCAAAATTATTATAATACTTAATGTAATTGTAGTATATATAAATATAATTGATATAAAAACATGTTGTTATATATTTAAATAATAAAGTTCGGTATGGTGAATTGGATATTTAATTATAACCTATATAAATGTAATAAAATACTATAATCTAATTAACGTCGTTATAACAAAAATTATCTGTTTAGATAAATTATGTGTTAGACAACAAATTTTCACTAGCTATGAAAATCTACGTATAAAAGTTCTAATAATTAAAGCAAGTATAGGTTAACAAAGTCTTGTCAGATATGGTATATAGCCTGTTTAGTTATTAAAACAATATCAAAGGTGTCAATGAAATGACTTGAAAACAAATATATGTTTATTTTAAATATATTAAAAATTTTGTTTAATTTAACCCTTTTACATCGTAATCATTGTCACGCTTAGTTCCTCTCTAATATCATTTAACTTAATGAGTTGAAAATGTAAATTGTTGTTTGGCAATTAACAAATTAATTTACTTAAGAAATAGACGCATTATGTATATATATATATTATATTTATGATTTTTAGTGCTACGTAAAACCTCCTTTATACCTACGTGCATTAAGTACCATATTCCTATATTTTTTATAGATTTTGACCACAATTTTAGAAAGTAATTGATATATTTTATTTTCTATCAGTAAGTAGAGGCAAGTCGGTAAACAATACAAATATTTTTTTTCATCCTTAACCGCTTTTTTCAGTAGGATTATAGTAACATTGTATATTTTTTAAGTCTGTTTTCCTTTGTTTTACTTTGATAGAATAAAGGCAGTCCGTAACAGAAAAAAGGCAGTTATAAACGTAAACTCCTCTAATACAAAGTTTTTATTTATCCATATAAACCTACCCTAATTTTAACTATACACTACCAACAAACATGCGGCTGTGGCAACATAAAATTGATTCCCAAACGGTTAAGAGCTTACACTCAGCTCAATAATATAACACATTCAGGCATATGTTGAAGAAGAGATAGCTATAAGAACAATACTGTATGTGTATATAGAATTCCTTTTGATTATTTTTTTTTTATGAAGAAATATGCAAACCTACCTAACTTATTTCGGTTTACATATAAAAAGATTAATTTAATCAAATAAACTTTTCTTAGTAGTTAAGTAATTTATTTCATTAACTACATTTAAATTAATAATAAAACCAAACTGGTAGCCTAGTTTAGCGTGATATCCCATTTAAACATTCGGATACTTACAACACACATTTCATAGAGTTGTAACCGTACACACTAATTAAATTTCTAATTTATTGAACACTCGGCTCGCGGTTGCTAGTAGTCCTCAGAACGCAAACTTATATATTTATTTAATTTAACTTGCAACTGCAGTTGAAACTACGTACTTTCAATTTTAAGCCGCACAGGAATTGGTTTCAGGAAATATATTTTAAATTACTTTTGTTGTTATATCTATATATTATTTACTTATACATATCTACAGATAGTTGAATGAATTTATGTCTGTGTATTCCGAACGTTATTCGAAACTTGACGTTTAATTTATTGTAGCGTCTAAACAATGTATACTTTTCTGTTCGCAATGAAAATAATTCGCATTGTAGGTATTAGAAATTAGTATTGGAAACACGGTTTTATTTTACTACAGATTGATCAATTGTTTTAGTCTATAAAAAGTTTTTTTCAGAAGATACTTTAAATTATATAATTTTTTTACGTGCCATTCTCAGGGAATAAATAATACCTTTCTTGAATAAATCCTGCAAGTCTCAAGTAGAGGATTTTATAAAAAAGGAACACAACAAATAACTGTCCGATGTGAGAATCGAACCCAGGACTATTAGCTATGCAGTTAGTGCCAACTATTAGTTTTCTCACAAAAAACAAAGAAGCTAAATAACGGAGAAAGATTTCATCAGTCCTACCTTGAAATTGGACTTCCAATAATAATAACCTGTCATTTCATTTCTCAACATTTACTTTTAAACCATATAATTTAGAAAAATATGATATATTTTTATTCAGGGAATATTTTATTTTGGCACACCAATGTTTTACAGAATTTACGAAGTAGTTTTAATATTTTTAAGCAGTTGTAATTGCGCAATATATACTCCAATGGAAATTTAAATTTTTTGAACACGCTGTTCTCGGTCGCCAATAATTTTCAGGGCGCGAACTCATTTTACCTAATTTATCTTGCAACTGCGGTTGCAATTGTAAGCCGCAACCGAATTGATTTCAGAAAGTGTGTCTTAAATTGCATTTTTTATTATTCCTCTCGTTTTCAATTTCTATCAAAGTATTCCTATAGCTCTAAACCTTTTATAGTGCGTAGTTTAGTACATAAGGACTCTTGGATTTGGAACTAAAGCCCAAATTATTAATGTCATCAATTACTTATAACCTTTTAAGGTTGAATGAGCCTATAAATCTAGATAAGTAATCAATAAATAAGTTTAGATGAACTTTAAAATATATTATCTAAAAATCTTTAATTTGTCAAAAATATGATGAGTTTGCAATGTTTGTATAAATTACTCTTATTTTAATAAATACAAGAGAATCGATCTAAATGCCGGTAAAAAGTTTAAATTCTGGAGAGAAACTTGAAGGTTAATCATATTAATAGTTCTTACAGTGGATTGAATATATCCATTGTAAATTGATTATAAACACCTATATTGGGAGAAATAATTTTCTTAAAATTATTGTAAGCAAGCTTGTATTTACCACTACGTTAATACCCTTCTCTTTATTGTGACCACTATATTGTTTTTTGGTATAATTTTATTATTCCAAAGGCCAGGTTTTAATAAGTAAAATCTTTAAATGTAGATATTTAATGGATTGGAATCCACACTTTGCAGATTATTTTAAATAAAATTTTGATTCATACATTCACAATATTATTATTTGAGTGCGATTTAAAATAATTTTAAAGTTAGACTTGAAGAACATTCTCAGGAAAGACTGGAAAAAGTTCAAGTTTTTATGTCTTCTAACAATTTATAAAGGAATTGCAATTATAAGTTGTATTTATTAAATTTTGATACAGTAAAAATGCTATTTAATTTTTTCAAAAAATTATGGAATACTAATTCCGTCGTGTGTCAAGTAATTTGGGGCGTCAAAGTTTTAATTTCTTCAAACAAAATATTAATACAACATAAAAATCTTATAACGATTTTTATGAGATTCCCTTTTAATTAGGATCTAAGACGTGCACCAGCTCTCTAAACGACTACAGAATAGCTATGTCACACCGTATTCAAGTATTTAAAAAATATAAAAGAGCCCGCGCTGAACAAAAGTATATAATGTACAGGAATATTACTTATTATTAGAAAATGATGTCAAGCATCGTTTCCGCATCATTTGTTTTCAGTTAAGTACGAAAAGAAATCTTTTCAGAATATTATTATGACATAAAACAAGAGGTGTCACTCGTTTGATTCAAAGATAAATTTCGTAGTAGATGCACAAACTATGTCTCAAATCCGTACCTACCTGAATCTAAACAAGGAGCATCCAGTAATTGCTCTCACTGCTTTTAGTTACCCTCCTTAAATTGCCTTCCTGTTGAATTTTGGATATGAAATTTACATACTCTAGTCTTGTATGAACCGTTATATTAAGGTTAACGTGACATTGCAATAAAATGTTCAGAATATAGATTATTAAATTTAATTATATTAGCTAAGATTTTTTATATTGTAAAAATAGTTTGAGGAAAACAAATACTTTTAGTGTAAATTGAATTAAAAAATGAGTACAGAAACTATATTCAGTTTTGTTTTAAAAAAAGCTAATTAAACTACGCTGAGAAAATGTAAATATCGAGATCTTTTGGGTTTGATAACTTTTGATAATATTTATTATTTACTACCCTTCATCTGTGGCTCCCGTTTAAAAATTCGTAAAATTTCCATAATTATGTATAAAAATATTTAAAATTTCATATCTATGTTTCTTATTTATGCTTAATTATTAAATAGACAAATATAGTGCCTTTTGTATTTGAAAGGACATAATAACAATTTTTTTATTTGGCTGAAATATAGTTTTTTTAGTATATTTAATAATACTGAGAAAAAATATAGACAAAGAATTATAAAGACACGCTTAGTTACGTTAGTAACATAACTATAGCATAGGAAACGGACTTTGAGCATTAGTATAGATTAAACATTTTAATATGGTTCCAGAACCTATCCAAATAAATAAATAAATAAATTAGTTTAATTAATAAAACCTGAATATAAATACAGTATTTACTATAAAATAAAATATTGAAGTAAATGATGAAATCGCACACTCAATTTATTTTAATTAGATAGAAATTGGAATTATAAAAACATACAACAACAAAATTTTTAATACTAGCTGATACCTGGGACTCAATTCGATAGCGTTAGTATGTATCTTAGTTAGTATGTATCGTATGTATCTTAATGAGTGATTTTTCAGGAAATCAATTCTGTTGCGAATTACATTTGGACAGTAAGAACTGCGTAGTTAAACTTATTAAAGATACATATGGTCTGAGAACTATTTTTACCCGTAAGGCGCTTTCAATAAATTAAAACAGTTCTCAAGGTAGGTGCTACGGAGTCAAAACTGTTTGATAAATGTATTTAGGTGCCTGAATAGATTATAATCGATGATGTTTTTTGTAATTTACGTTTTTAATTCCGTTTTTGTCATAAATAATATTTTCGATTTAATTCGTAATATTCTTCTAAGTAGCGAACAATGTTTAAATCAAATATTAGGTTGTTTAACAAACTAGAAGCACTGTTTTCTAAGGATACTATTGAAGAATATTAGTGAAAATAGTAAAGATATAAATTTAAAAAAGTTAAAGTTCAGATTGACCTAGAAGTGGGATCAAGTTTGTTTCAATAATGCATAGCATAGCATTGCTAGGGTCACTGACATCAGTTAATTTTGAATGATGTATATTAACATATAAAGATTTAGATTATTAACAGCGTTTTATTTGTCTTTCAAATTTTGTCATAAAAATAAAATCACTGCATACTTTAAAATGCTTATAATAGAAATAAGATTATAGAAAAAAATATTTTACTCCGTATTTAACAATTTACACCATAATTATTAGTTATTACGATGTTTTAACTATTTGACAAATACATTTGAATGTATTTGTGAAAATGCATTTATTTTTAGTCTTATTTGTGATGTTTTGTCATTTTCAAATTTTATATTAATTCCTCTTATTGTCGGTAAATTAATTTCAAAAATTTCTTAGACTTAAAGTTTAAGAATTTTTTAAAGGAAAAATGTCTTCCTTTTGATTGGAAAAAATGACACATTTTTTTTTAGTTTAGATTATGGATTAATTCATTAATACATTAAGCTGCAATTAGTTTATGAGAGGACAGATTTTTACAGACAAATTTTTATTTGAAGGCAGATAACGATTTTTATTTTTATTACAAATAGGCATACATTGCACTCGTTTATACTCGTTTACTCGATTATTTAAGACTACAAATGAAACTGGCTAAATAATTAAAAAAGAAATTTAATCAAGCTTTATTACATATTCTATTAATTATCCAATAGATTTCAATATACACAAAGTAACAACATCAAATTAAAATATTATGAACAATATATGAAATACTTAGCTTATCAGTTCAATACGCATGTTCTAAAAAATCAAATAGGCTCGTAGCCGTATTTATACTAATTTAACAGCTACAAGTGCCAGCGGCCATTTATGGCATTTATTTATAATCAGAGCTTAAATCATATGAACTAGTTAAATACTAAAATAACAAGTACTCTGAACAAGAATAATTTCCTTAATGTATTTGTAGCAGACACAATTCACACATTTGTGTTTAACATATTAATATATTATTATTATAATATATATTAATATCATAAAGATAATACTAAACATGTTTAACAATAACAATTGTTCGAAGTTAATGTAAATTATTAAATGTAATTAATTCAATAATACTAAACTTAAACACACTATTTTGTAGTTTTATTTACAATTAAGTAGTTATATAAACAATTATATTATTATATTACCCACTTACCAAAATATTGATATCATGAAAGTTATATGTAGGTAATACTACATATAATATACGGTTATACTGACAGTTCTTCGTCCCCCAATTAGCGTTTATATTTATTTACTAAATTTAAAACACATCATATTATATAAAACCTACAAAATAAGTGATTTGTATTAGATTCCATTATATTTGTTTTGTTATGTGTTTTATCGTTTATTGTAGTTTTTATTGTATAATTACTTAATATTAATTCACACCACTTTCACGTCGATATAATTTCCAGATAGTACTAGTCCGAATTGGCTCTCCGAAATATAGAATTATTAATTTGTGATTTATTAGAAGGTACATAAAGGTGTCCAGGATACTTCTACGATTTTAATAAATAATAGGATAATTTAATCATATTGAAAGGCCATGAGCATACACCTTTGATAAACTAATAAAAGTAAGTTAAATTAACTGTATTTCGATTGTATCAGAATTAAAAATTTAGTAGTGTAACAGTTATTACGTTGACGGAAACAAGATAATATTAATGAAATAACTGTTTTCATATTTAGGTATTCATAATATTTGGACATTGAAATAATATTTAGACGTATAACAGTACCCAATCCAATATTGTAACAGTGGAGCGATCAATATATAATTATGTACATACAAATAATTGTATCCACATATCATAATTGCATCAAAAGAGTTTTGAGATGCATGTTAGTTGAAGTTTGAAGCAACAATATTGACTGTGTAACAAATTAATTGTCAATTGTCATTAATCAGATTTGTTGAACATTGTTACAATAAAAAACTATAAGTAATAACTTAGTTATCAAGAAAGTTTGCTAGTTTATAGAGAGGCATTTTTTGTTCCCTGAGAATGGCACATACAGGAACAAAATTCATATAATTTAAAGTATCTTCTGAAAAAATCGTTTTATAGACAAAGACAATTGATCAATTTGTACTAAAATAAAAAATAAGTGTTTCCAATACAATTTTCTTAACAAGGTGAAATATTTTTATTGCGAACAGAAAAGTATACATACATAAAAGTATATAAGTTTCGAAGCTACAATAAATTAAACTTCAAGTTTCGAATTAGACACAGACATATATTCATTCAACTATCTATAGATATATATAAATAAAAAATATACATAATATTAAATCAAATTAAAAAAAAATTGAAAGTTAATATTGATAGAAAATGAAAACTATAGATATAAAAACAAAGGCAATTTAAAACATATTTCCTGAAACCAATTCCTGTGCGGCTTAAAATTAAAAGTATGTAGTTTCAACTGCAGTTGCAAGTTAAATTAGATAAATATATAAGTTTGCGTTCCGAGAACTACTAGCAACCGCGAGCCGCGTGTTCAATAAATTAGAAATTTAATTAAAGTGTGTACGATTACAACTCTATGAAATGTGTGTTGTAAGTATCCGAATGTATTAATGGGATATCACGCTAAACTAGGCTAAAAGTTTGGTTTTATTATTAATTTAAATGTAGTTAATGAAATAAACTGAATTATTGATTAAATTAATGTTTTTTAAATTAACGTTTTAATATGAAAAACAAAATTAAGTTCGGTAGATTTGCATATTTCCTCATCACAATATTAAAAATCAAAAACAATACTATCTCTTCTTTGACATATAGGCGTTGAGGGCAACCGTTGTTTTTTTAGTAGGTAGCCTTAAAAATGGCAGCGTCCTCTATACTGCCGGGTAGTCCCACATAACCCTCCGGTCATCACCTTCTTGGCCGGTGGGTAATCGTGACGGATTATACAACGATAAAAAAAAGGTTTATATTTGGATAAATAAAAACTTTGTATTAAGGGATTTGACGTTTATAACTTACTTTTTTCTATTACCGACTGCCATTATTCTAGGAAAGTAAAACAAAGGAAAACACATGGACTTAAAAAATATATACAATAGTACTACTATGCTATAAACCTACTCAAAAAAGCTGTTAAGGATGACAAATTTAATTTATGTTGTTTACTTGCAGCTACTTATTGCTAGTAAATAAAATATATCAATTACTTTCAAAACTTGGACTCAAAATCTATAAAAAATATAGGAATATGGTACTAATATGGTACTTAATAGACTTTACCATAGATGTAAAGAAGGTTTTACGTAGCACTAACAATCATAAATATAATATATATAAATAAGATAAGATAAGCCTCTATTTTACGATTTTGTTGATTATTATTTTTGAACATTACCTAACTTCCTTTTTGTTGTTTAAACTTGTTTTAAAAACAGACCACAGTTATCAAATATTGTATAAGTTAATTAAATTGTTAATTTCCAAACAACAATTTACATTTTCCACTCATTAAGTTCAAGGAATGACATTAGATAGCAACCAAACGTGACAAAGCCTAAATTATTACGATGTTAAAGGGTTATAATAAACGTATATTATATCTATTGTATTGTATGTTTATTTATTATTTCTGTTACCACAAAATATAATACATCTAAAATATATGGGACGGCCTTATTGCATAATGGCGATTTCTTCCAAGTAACCATAGAAAGGAAATAACTGGTTACATACGAGTATTAAAAGTTATTTTGATTTTTCCTTTTTGTTTTTGTAAGTGAAAAGTAAAAATCTGAATATTATAGGTAATAAAATCTTTTTTCATAGAATTGCAACTTGTATTTGGTATCCCTAAACATTATATAGGCTTAATGTGTGTGTATGAAATGTCTATAATTTCATAAGGACTTGTTAATATTCTGATCAAATAAATGAATACAACATGTTTACAACATGTTATATTCCTATATACTTGTGATTACTAATTAAATATTTCTTATATTCTTATGTGTTATAAAATTGTTAAATTCGCATTTATTATATTCTCACGAACCGTGGAAACGCTGATTAGACGCAGGTGCATTGTATCATGTTAAAATCCCAGAATGTAATATCTGAAACCTTTGTTTGTTTCATTTATTTCTCTGTATTCTCTGTATTTAATTATACGAGTAATTTCATTTTATTAAATTCATTCTTGTCTCCAACTTTGAGTAGGGATCACGTAGTTTATAATTTAATTATAATTATTAAATATTAAGTCAATAAATTTGTATTCTTTTGGATCCTCCGGTTGTGACCGACGTAATTAACAATATCAACTATAATTTATGATAAAGGTTAATAGTGCAATTTTTGTATTGATTTAATATATAAAAACATTAAATAAAATTAAAAATACACTGAACTTAATTTGTTTGTGAAGTCAATATTTTATATAATATATTTATATAATTTTTCCGGTTTGTTTTGGGGCCTCCAATCTTAAAAACATTGTACTCTTATTGGCTGAGAAATAAGATCGATGACAATATAGTTAAAAATACTTACTCTAGAATAATATAAACGTAACATCTAAATTGAGAGTAACGGCAGTTTGGATCATATGATTCAAACAGACATTTCACTATAGATACTTGAAGTACTTATGTCAAGTTTGTAACTATATGAATCCACACAAAGGGGATCCGATGAGTGCTCTAACTGCTTTCACTTACAACAACCTGCTTTAACTAACCTTAATTTTGAAATTCCAATAAAGTTAACACAATTAGCTTTGATGCAATTTGTAAATTCGCTTTCAAATGCAATTGCAATTTTACGATGCATAGAATGCAAACACTAACTTCTCTTGTATTTAATATTACGTTTTACAGTACATTATTTGTTACAAGGTAAGTTAGTAATGAACTTATTACAAAACAAAAGTACAGTTCTATTTTCAACGTTATTATAAGTATGAGTATATACATACCTTACTTATTTTATTTATAGTAAATATCGTAATAAAAAATTATACCACTAAATCCGCTAAACTGAATGGATTTTGTTACCAAGAAGGAAAACGAATTCGTTTTAAGCAAAGTTGTACGGTATTTTTTTTATGTTTGCAGACATTCAAGTCAAAATGGATCAAGATATACGGAAGAAGTTGTTAATTCCATTGTGTATATATTATAATTTTTTCGGGTATTTGTACATTAAGCAACACATACTTTGTAGTTTTCCATTTTTTTTTATAAAATTCTCCATTGTATATATATGCTTTATAAAATCTTACTAAATGTTCTAGAATAAATATTGCATATCTAGCATAAAAAAATAAAAACAAATAATTCTCACATAACATCACAAATATTTGCACACTAATTTACATAAAATCATGAATAAGTTTGTCAATATTTGAGCCCCGTATGGATAATTTACAAAAGAAAATTGCTTTCTCAAGTTTTGAAAACTTCTGACACTTATAAGGATCTTTCCGGACTTGCAGCTAAATACTTCTCATTCAAGAATTTTTTTCGGAAAAAATATATGCGGCTTCCTTCTGACAATAATTACAGCAGCAGTTGTAATTATTGTCAGAAGGATTTGATAAGCACGATCGAAAAATAAAATTCTAAAATTCTAAAATAATAAATAATAAAGTCGATCGCATGAAACTGTCAAGTGTAGTAATAGAGAATAGTAATATCTGTCACAGACTCGGCACTAAAAAAGACAAACTACGTCTCATATTAATAAGTTTCTTTAATGAATATATTTCCTACTGATCTCTATTCAACAAGTCAGGAACAAAAACAACCTTCCAGAAGTCTCCTGTTTTTAACGTAATTTTTACGAATAAATGCTACTAGTCCGACAAGAACATCCTTGATAAGACGTCTTCTTCATCAAGTGTGTGTGTGTGTATGTTAATTTTTTTATGATTTTTATTTACATAATATAAAATGTAACAATTATTACATGATTTGGCAAACTGCTGCTCGTAAGCAAGTGTTATAAGAATTTATAACACACATTAAGCATAATCATTTTCTATAAGTACCTATTATAATATTTTGTTTTTGTTGAGCATAATATAACTACTTCGATAAATCATTTAGCTGTGATAGAGCAGTAGAGTCTAGCTGTAGTCCTTGAATGCAGCTCGTATTGGGCTGGCTTGACCGGGGAAGGACCTCTCACGGAAGATCGACGTATTTCATTTGGTTATGTTCTGTCAATGCGAAAGAGAATCAGGAAAACCCAAACCACCGCCAAACACCAAAGCGATGCCTCCAAAAAATATATCCCAGGAGGGTACCGGATTTCACAAAAACCGGAAAACCCCTTTCCGATTAAAATCGGGAGAATAATTCTCGGATTCTCGGATTTTCTCATATCTTTTTGACATACAGTGTTCTATATGATAACAGATTGTAAATGCAATGTATTTAAGTTATCTTACGCAACATGAGCCATTCTCATCTAAAACACTTCTTAAGGGTTCGAAAACGTGAAAACACGTATTCTTTATTGCTTCAAAATAATAATTTAGTAATTAATGCTAGGAAAACAAAATGCATGAAATTTACACAACCTAATGTAAAAAGTCAAAATTGTAGTTAGCTCCTTAATAATGAAGCGTTAGAACTAACTAACTCAAAAAATTACTTAGGTGTAATTTTAGATATAAAGCTCCAGTGGAACCTCAGCACTCGCAAGTAAACTCAGCTCGGCCGTCTTCGCAATTAGAAAAGTTAGACTGTTAACGGACGTCGATATGGCTCGACTCGTTTATTTTAGTTATTTTTTTAGTAATTTGTCTTACGGTATTTTATTATGGTGAAGTGCTGCCGAAATTAATGCCATATTTATTTTACAAAAATTAGCTATGCGGACTATCGATAACTTAAAAGCTAGAGATTCCTATTACTTTGTTAATTGTTTACTAGTTATTTTTATGTCACAAATAGTATTTGTGAATGAATAAAACATTGCGCTCAAAGTGTATGATACGCTATCAATCGAACTAACGCTGTACTACATTCCATGTATTCATTTAAACGAAAACAAAAATAATCGACAGTTCTCTATATTATTTCTCATTGAAATAACGTATATTTATCGTAATACTTACTGTAGCTTATACATAATATTTATCACTTTTGTTTTTTAAAATTTAAATATAATACAGTGCTTTAACTTTCAGCTATATTAGATTATAATATATGTGTATATGTGTTTATTTAGAAATTAACTTACTTATATTTAGTAATGAACACATTCATCATAAGCTTTTTCGGAATACCTTAGAATGTACTGAAAACATGTATATATATATATTTATATATATACCTAAAAGCAAACGAGAACTAGAATCACCAACTATGTACAAATATTATTAAATAATGAATACATAAATATCCCAACATACATTAAAAGTATACTTTTTTTTAGTGTTAAGTAAAATACATATATTTTTAAAAAAGGTAATGTAAACCTAAAAATACTTAAAAATATATATTTTCCTGTTCCTCCGCGAGCTTCAATGGAGTCAGTCAGAAACGATGCGCCGAGCTTCCAACTTGCATTTTTACGTGATTTAAGGTAATCATTAAATGTAGCCGCACATTTATCGGCTTCTATTGTTCATCCGGTCACTCCCTCTACGCTCTAATTCTAGTAATTGTGATTTTTGTGTATTTGTGCATAATAAACAATATCCGTAGAAATATCTATGTTTCGCTGGACTATTCCTATCTAATTTAAAAATCCAAAGTAGGGTATAACAACAACACCACAACTACAATAGTAATTGTACCGTAACAAGATTTTTAATACTTTTTTTTATATTAACAGTTTTGCTAAAATGAAAAGTAAGTTCATAAACTGATATCTCATATATGTACATATCATATAATAAGTGACAACTAATATAATTTATAGTTAAATATGTGTTCATAATGGTGTTCAGAGGATAGCCGTGGTACTATATAGGTTATAGGAAGTTTATGCTCACTTATTATTATTAAATTATTTTGTTATAAAACTTTTTAATTTATGGACGATAAGGTTAGAAAGATTAGACTAGAGAAATAAAAATTTTATGGTATTTTTTGTTTTATATTTTAAGAGCTTGTACTTTCAATAGATAAGTTTTAGTTTTATTTTAATAGTGCCTTAGACCGTAATACCATACGTATTTTTATTATTTATATATGTATCTTTTAATTCAAAAGTATGTTGGCTCACTTCTAATTTATAATTTTAGGAATTATTAAATAGCTTTTATCCGCGGCTTTGCTAGCGATAAGGTTTACATTATGTATGTAAAATCCAACCTTATACGTGACTTTATCGGCGTAATTATTTTCTTTCTCCAAGCTGGCTCTCTGTGTTCCTGATATTCGATTTGTCTTATTTTTATCTGTTACAAGTTATGTGAACATAATTATGCTTCAAAGTATATTATAATATGAAGGTGTTTTCTAAAAAAAGATAACTAAGTAGCAAGATATTAATGTGGCTAACTAATATTTAAATGGATTTTTAATTTTGAAATTATTAATAACGGTTTTTAATACGATCGTGAAATTTTATTTTAATTCATGTCATTGTAGCATTTCATAAAAATTTTAAGGCCCGGTAATTTAATGATTATGTATTACAAAAAAGTATTAAAACAAAATAAAAACAACTTAAATTACACTTAACATATTTTCATACTACATTGGTATATTATACGATAATAAATATATTTATTCAGTATATAGTATTATTATATAGTAGTAATATAATTTATCTTTTAATCAGTGTAATTTACAAGTCAAACCGCTGCTATCCATTGAACCCACTCTCAATTAAGAGGATGTCACGATTATTTTGCTGTAGAGTAAGTAATTTAATATATGGACCGTTTATTTAAAAAGTGGTGTAAGTCCATTTTCTCTTGTTTCGAGAAAATTAAAAGTTAGCATATCTATTGATTAAAAAATTTAGGCAAATTATATGAAGTCTGCCAATGTTAGTACTGTTTTATCGATATTTACTTTGATTATATCAATTTATTTTAAGCGAATTAGACTATAATAATATATATTTATAGGCTGTAAAAGGACTTACACCACTTTCAAAATTAGGCATCTGTAAAAATCCTTTAATTTGAATTTTGAAAACTCAAATATAATTTAAAATATACTTCACTTTAATCCAATTTTGTTTACAAATACGCATGACAAGACATCAAATTTAATTTTAGACGCTAATTACATTTTCAAAATTACAAAACACGGATAGATTTTTCTTATGCTCTGCATATGGCAGTGTTTCGAAATACGCATTAGTGCCCGAATTCTTTCTAGGTCTTTTCTATTGACAGATTCTCGTTGAACACTGCTATAAAGAAATATATTTTGTTTATTAAAATCACCTATATTCCAGAACTTATCAAAAACTTCTATACGTTGTGTTTCATTACAATTACAATTAGTGGATTCAAATTATTTTGCTGGAATGGGTTTTCCTTTTTTTGTATAGTATTTTGTCCACTATTTCACTTATTTTTTTTATGTGTTGCAAATATTTTAATCTAGAGAATCTTAATTCTCAATAACAATATCTTCATGAATGATGAATGCAAGACAGACCTGAAAGGCTGTTGTGGGAGGCCCAAGGAGGTTTTAGACCTGGAGGAGGGTCTATAGATCAGATCTATATGGCTTTCGCCATGGTCGATCGACTGGTGATCTTCTGTTATATCTTACGCACCGTTGAGCAGCTGTTATTGAAAGTAAGGGAGAGGGTCTGGCAGTTAGTCTGGATATGGCGAAAGCCTTCGATCGTGTATGGCACAAGGGGCTTCTTTCGAAGCTACCTTCCTATGGGCTTCCCGAGAGTTTATGCAAGTGGATCACCAGCTTCCTCACTGGGCGGAGCATACAGGTCGTTCTCGACGGTTTTTGCTCGGACCCCAAGCAAGTGAACGCTGGTGTACCCCAAGGCTGCGTGCTATCCCCAACTCTGTTCCTCCTGCACATCAATGATATGTTGGATATCTCCAACATATATTGTTATGCGGATGACAGTACCGGGGATGTGGTATATTCCGGCCGTGCAGGTCTCTCTCGGGAAAACGTCGACGAGTGCCGAAAGAAACTTGTGTCTTCTATAGAGACTTCCTTAGGGATAGTTTCTGAGTGGGGTGAACTGAACCACGTTCAGTTCAATCCCCAGAAGACACAGGTTTGCGCGTTTACCACTAAGAAAACCCCATTTGTCGTATCACAGCTCTTCGAGAGCACTCCCCTTATTGCCTCGCCAAGTATCCGAATACTGGGTCTCGACATTTCGAGTGACTGTCGGTTTCGTGGTCATCTGGAGAGCAAGGCCAAGTTGGCCTCGATGAAATTGGGCGTGATCAATAGAGCGAGGCAGTACTTCAATCCTGGCCAAAGACTTGCGCTCTACAAACCGCAAGTCCGGCCACACATGGAGTACTGTTCTCATCTCTGGTCTGGATCACCCCAATATCAGCTTCTACCATTTGTCCGCGTACAACGGAGAGCCGTTCGGATTGTCGGGGACCCGGTGCTCTGTGAACGGCTGGACTCTTTGGCATTGCGTAGAGACGTTGCATCTCTGTGCGTCTTCTACCGCATTTACCACGGGGAGTGTTCCGAAGAGCTATTCGATCTGATACCTACCGCCGAATTCCATCACCGCACAGCGCGCCATCGCCTCCAATACCATCCCTACCACCTGGATGCGTGGCGATCCACCACTGTGCGTTCTCAAGTACATTTTTTCCTCGTACCACTCGAATGTGGAACCAACTCCCTTCGGCGGTATTTCCAGATCGGTACGACATGGGTACCTTCAAAAAAAGGCGTTTACTCCCACCTTCAAGGCCGGCAACGCTCCTGTAAATCCTAGGATGTTGCAAGAGTTCATGGGCGGCGGTGATCACAAATCATCTGTGACCCGCCAGCTCGTTTGCCCTCCTATTCCAAAAAAAAAAAAAAAAAAAAAAAAAAGATCTTTTACCTCCGCATGATCACGGAAAAGTTTTTTGGCCCTAAACCAAAAGGTTTTCTGTGCTTTTGTGGATTTAGAAAAGGCGTTTGATAGGGTTGTGAGAAAGAAATTATAGGAGATACTGCCCCGATACAATGTGAACGGACCCTTGCTACAGGCTGTAAAGTCTTTTTACCGAGATCACTCAGCCTGTGTGCGAGTAGGAGCTGGCATGTCGCCCTGGTTTGACATCCAAACGGGTGTTAAGCAAGGTGGCGCTATGTCAGCTTGGTTGTTCAATTTGTATTTGGATAGTTGTCTCCAAGACGTGAAAGACAGTGACATAGGAGTGAAAGTAGGTGTAGTAGACTCTACATCTATTATTATTATCTTTTTACGATTCGATGATTTGTTGTTCATAGCAGAATTATTTTCGTTCTCTAAACCTAAGATTATTCATCTGTTTATATTCATGGGCTTTATGTTTATGTGAATTTTATAATGAAATAAAATAAATATTTTCAATTGTTATTATATATCACTGTTTGATGTTAATATCAAGTTATCCATTTTAAGAAACAAATGGAATAAATTAACAATTCTAAAACCTAAGTTAGCAACTCATGACACGTCATATGGCCCGTAAAATATAAAATAAATGAATAATAACAAACTACTAATCGGCAACCATCTGCTAAGCTAAAAAATGGACTTACACCACTTTCAAAATAAACGGTCCATATTATGAAACTCATTTCACTGTAGATATAATCTGCTAAAAATATTGTAGATTTTTATTTTTATTCGTAAAGGCTGCTGTTGTGTTTTTAAAGGCAGATCAATTAATTATAGATGAATTACGTTAGCTACAGACATAGAGACAGAAGAAAACAAAACTATTTCAAACTAATTTTAATAAAAAAAATACAATTATAAACTTATTAACTACTACAAGAATGTATAACCTACTCGATGTAAGTATAAACAAGTATTAATTGAAATGTTATTTAAAACTTGTATCATAATCAAAATGCTACAATAAGCATTTGGTTCCCATGGGGTGAAGATATGCAGTTTTCCTTAAGTATGTGTGCGTTACTCGTGTGTACTTTTTGCTATCATCAAAACATAAGATGTGTTTGAAAACTATATTATTATTTTTAATTTAATTATTAGTTTTGTTTTACAGATGTTGTTACCTTAATAGTATACAAATTTTATGTACTCTTTGAGAGTTAATATATAAATCTCAAAAAACTATATAGTACTATAAATCAATGACCTAAGGTAACAAACTATTCATAATAACTGTTAATTACCTGTCTATTTATTTATCACCCTCAACAACCAAACTACAAACTTATACAAAAATAATTATTACATTACATAATGAATTATAATCATTTCATAAAGAATATAAAAGATTAAAAAAACATACTTGCAAGAAGTATAAACTAGTATGTATAAATAAGACTTTAAACCAATTTTACGACAGTAACAACTCTGGTTTCCATTTAACATTAGCCACAAATTAAACTTTCTTAAAACTTATGCGAATTTATTTATTTCCTCAATTAATTTAAGTAAATTATATTTTGTACTTGTATGCAATATGTACGTGTATATTAAATAATTAAAAACTTTGCAACTATCTGAAATATTTATTTACTTACTTGCTTAAAACTAAAATTATGTAGAAATGTTATCTTCTCTTTTCTTTCGCTTCTCTATCACCACAAGTAAAAAGTTATATTATAAAAAAAACTTAGTAAAGCTTTATGCAAGGCGAAAGACTTAAAAAAATATATATATAATTATAAAAGAACCAAATACCCAGGCTACCTTGAATAGACCAATTTAAAATTAATATTTTACAATGTCTTAAATACTAATGAGTCGGAAGCCTTTGACAATAATAGCTTTTAATTTGAATATTAATTTATTTCTACATTTATTATGTATTTTAATAATAACCAATTTATATTTATATATATATCATGATCATGTAATAATTTACAATCGACTCAAATAACTGCTTTATTAAATTTAACAACAAGCTTAAGCTCACACTCTTCAATAAACTAATAAAATAATTATGTAGACTTTATAAATGTGTTCTGCATATAATAATTGACTATATTTCTGATAACATTCCTATATGTCGAAGAGTGAAGGCCCGCTAGTAGGGTCCATCATGGCATCGCATTCGAAAAAAATATACTGGTCGTGCGGATAAAAACATTTGTTTACTAACGAGTACTATGTAAAAGTTAAATTACTTTACGAAATCATTAGTCATTACAAAATTGTACACGCTTATAATTATAGCAAAATTGAGGAAACGCGTAGATTTCACTACCACAAGCCACGATCAAAATAATTAGAATTAAAATATCAGAATTTTCATAAAATCGTTAGCCCGCAATAGTCTTCTTTGCTATGCTACCGACTCACTCCAAGTGTACAACTTGAAGTTTAAATTTAAAACTAGGTTTTTAAACTAGTCAGTATATGCTGCTCCAACATTAATAATATATAATTCTGTTTTATTAATGTTCTTGATTTCATAATTTATATTCTTCCTAAATAGGGAACAACTTTAATACTCTACACACCAGAAATCGTGTTTTATAAGACTGAATAAAAAAGTCAAAATAAATATTTTAAAGAGTTAAAGCAATCGAAGATTTGGAGTCAATTCTATTCGAAGTGGTCTCGCCAAATGAAATTATGCCAAGACTGATAACACAAGTTTGTTAAAAATACCTTTGTAGTTTTAACAATCTTGTGTTTGTCTATGTAAGTAGTGGAGTTTCATAACAAAAATAAAAGTAAACTCGGAGACGCTTGTTATAAGTTTGTATAAACTTTACTTTTTCAAAAATAATACAACAAGACCCGCTGAGTTTTTGTCATCAGCTATGTTGTGTCAAATAATTAAAAAATTTTAATTGCGTTTCAATTAATTAGATTTGTAGCGAAATAAGGGGCGAGGAGATAATCTTCATAACTACTTATCCGATTAAAAAAAAATTAAACCAATATTTATAACTTTATAAAACACATATTTATGTTTTTTTTTAATTTTTAGCACAAGATGTATGTTTATTTACAGATTTTTCAACGGTATAATTTCAGAGTACTAATAAATTAATTCGGTAAATGTTATATTTTGTTAACAACGTTTATCTTTACAATCGAAAATGTATTTACTTTAAAACTTATATAAATATGCTATAATAAATAATATATTACAAATAAATATCCTAAAATAGACTTCTTACTTTAAAAGTCCATTGCAACAAAGATTACATCTTTCTTATAATTATATATTTTGTCATCGTTGTTATTTTTTTGAGTCGGTTACAATTAGTAAGCAAAACTTTTTTCTTTCATTCTAGGTCATAATATTTTATTTATTTGAATAGGATGTGGAAACACATTACCATACTCAAAGACATTGTCCGTGGGCGGAGTTGAATACAAATACCCTGCCCGATGTTACTAGCGTAACTTAATAAAAAATATATATAAAAAATAGGGGTTATGGTACATTACATTTCTTCATTATGTATCGTAATAAAAATAATAGGTATATATAAGTTTTTTTTGTTTCATTTAATTTGAAAGTCGTTAAATAAAAAACAATGAAAAAAACGAGCTTATAAAGTTTAAGATTGCATAAGTTGTATCCATAGAAAAAATATAACAGGCATATTTGTATATAGAATCTGAAAAGCAAATATAATACCGACGGTATTTAAAAGCTTCCAATACTAAACATAATTATTATGTGCTTGTTGAAGAATCCTTTCAAGTTTTTAACTACTCGGACAACTTAAAAATGTGCACAAACTTTTACCACATTTTTTATTGACTTTAATACGAAGAAAATGTTGGAACTGATAAACAAGGAAAGCTTTAATACAAAATCAAAATTCAACCTAACAATCATACGAGTAATAGTAACGTAAGGGAATATTATTTCTTATACTGAATTATTAAATATTGAACTTGAAATTCAACATACACAATAAGCTTGAATAAAATATGAAAATGAAAATATGAAATATTAATTATTTTAACAGTTAATTACGAATATTAATCTTTGAATATCCCTCCTAGATCCTCATAGGTGGTAATGCATATTTCCATATTTTTAACTGATTTGTAATATATTATTTTAGCTAAAATAAAAAAATATACATATATTATATATGTTTTCAATACTGTATAGTGAGTACATTGTAATATATCAATATATAAAAGTTTATTTTTATAAATATTTTTGGAAATGAATCTTTTCCAAAACCTTTAAAACTATAATTTAATATATGACGACATGAATACACATTGTTTAGAATTAAACGTATGTACAATAAATTAATACTTTATGTTACTTTACAAATTAATTAGTTCTTCCCTAAACCGCTAAGTAGTTTTATGTATTACTTTTATATAATATGATAAATTGTTCAATACGTTACTAATACTTTATATTTTCTTTAAATATAACAATCGTTGTGTTTAAATTAGTAAAAATAATAGTCTTTTCGATCGATAAGAACCTAATTGTAGTGACATTTTATGAAATAAAATTAGCAGAGTTTATATACCACACAGCCTTTTGTATTGTATGGTGTTGTTTCAGCACTCAAGATATACGAAACTGTCATAGAACAGTTTCGAATTTACTTTTAGAATGTTTTTAGCAGCTTACTATTGTATACTACTACACAAAATATGTAGGCTACTATTATATTATGAAACCGGAGAATCTCTTAATTACCGCTTACTTATTAAGAAAACAACAAATACAGCTTTGATTTATATGTTAATTTTTTTTTTATAAATTGATTTTTAATAAAAAATGTTTTACCTATGACATTGTAACATACTCGTTTGTTAAAATCTCTCATTGAAAGTAATTATAATTATTTAAATTAAAGTAAGCTTGAAAGCTATGATTCTGGAAATGAAAGTGTTGAACTATGCTGGCAGAACCTTAGGAATGGTATGGTGAAAGTAGCGACAGAAGTATGTGGTAAAAGGAAAAGAGGTTTTAGTAAAAAGCGCGATGAATGGTGGGATGATGAAGTGAAAGACGCTGTAGAGTTAAAGAAGAAAGCATGGCTGGATTATAAAGCCTCTGGTAAGGATAAAAGTATGAGAGAGATAAGAAAAAGAGCGTACAAGCTGCAAAAGCACAAAACAAAAGCACTTATAAAGATGAAGCGTGAAAATTCTGAGAGAGAAAGGGATGAAAGGTTGACGAACAACTTCCGGGAAAACACGAAGCTTTTCTGGCGAGAAGTTAGTGGTTCCCGGGGTTGTTCGGTAACCTGTAGAATGAAAGGGGTGCTTTCGAAAAGCGGTGAAATTTTAACTGAGCAAGCACACGTTTTGCAGCGGTGGGCGGAATTCTATAAGGAGATGTATGAACGTGAGGACGCCTCGGTCTCGACTACCAGCGTAATGCTGAGTCAAGATGTAGCCGATGGTGAAATCAGTTTAGAAGAAGTAGAGAACGTGATTCGAAGTCTGAAATGTGGTAAGACTGCGGGAGCAGATGAAGTTACTGCCGAGATGATCAAATATGGTGGGCCACGCGTCTGGGACTTTTTCTGGTTTTTATGCAATTTAGGCTGGAAATCTGGGGAGGTCCTTGACGATTGGCGAAGTGCAGTCATCGTACCTTTGTATAAAGGCAAAGGTTCACAGATAGACTGTGCAAGCTATAGGGCCATCAGTTTGATTAGCTTGGGCGGTAAAGTTTATGCTAAAATTTTAGCGAGAAGAATGCAAGAGAGATCTGAAAGGCTGTTGTGGGAGGCACAAGGAGGTTTTAGACCTGGAAGAGGGTGTATAGATCAGATCTTTTCCCTCCGCATGATCACGGAAAAGCTTTTGGCCCTAAACCAAAAGGTTTTCTGTGCTTTTGTGGATTTGGAAAAGGCGTTTGACAGGGTTGTGAGAAAGAAGTTATGGGAGATACTGCTCCGATACAATGTGAACGGACCCTTGCTACAGGCTGTAAGGTCTCTTTACCGAGATCACTCAGCCTGTGTGCGAGTAGGAGCTGGCATGTTGCCCTGGTTTGACATCCAATCGGGTGTTAAGCAAGGTTGCGCTATGTCAGCTTGGTTGTTCAATTTGTATTTGGATAGTTGTCTCCAAGGAGTGAAAGATAGTGACATGGGAGTGAAAGTAGGTGACCTTAAGGTCAATTGCTTACTATATGCAGATGATGCAGTGCTCATTGCATCATCAGAATGCAATTTGCAGGCATTGGTCACCACTCTGAAAGATGGGTGTGAAATTAATGGTCTTAACCTGAATGTAGATAAGACGAAGGTTCTGATATTTGAAAGAAATGAAGAAAGAACAGAATGTAATATCAACGTGAATGATAAGATAATAGAACAAGTGAATGAAGTGGTATATTTGGGAAGTATGTTTAGCAGAGACGGAAGATACGAAATGGATGTGGAAAGGCGTATTGCTGCTGGTAACAGAGTCAATGGTGCTTTGACTGCATTGTTGAGACGGCAAAACGTCAGTATAGCTGCACGTTTGGCTGTACACAATGCAGTTTTGCTACCGACACTGTTATACGGCAGCCAAACGTGGGTAACACAGAAGAAGAATGTAAGAAAGATGAATGCTGTGGAGATGCGATCTCTTCGCAGAATATGCGGAGTCAGTCTAGCTGATCGAATCCGCAATGAAGAGATCCACAGAATGGCAGGTACTAGCGAAGATATCACGGTGAGAATGAAGAAGAACGTGCTCAGGTGGTTTGGGCACGTTGAACGAATGAGTGATGAAAGAATGGTAAAAAAGATTTATATGGGAAAAGTGAGCGGTAAGAGAGACAGGGGGAGGCCTCGAGTGACCTTCGAAAATACAGTAGCTACGATACTGGAGGAAGGTCACGTAAAAAGCATGAGGACCCCCCGGAGGGCATGTATGAAGAAGTTGATGTCTGTGGCCGAGGCGAAAGAGGTATGCAGAGACCGTAGCGTTTGGCGCTCCGTCGTCTCTGGCTACCCCGCAAGGGATACGGCGTGAAGGTGAAAAAAAAAAAAAAAAAAAAAAAAGTATATATTGTGTTTTATACTGTTATTTTTCACATCTATTATTAAAATTTAGTAGAAATGTAATTGATACACTTATCACAATATTATGAAATAAAGTTTTTTAAATTCCAGTGAATTACAATTAATCTCATATTTTGCTTTTAATATGACAATAGTTATGTATATTTTGAGTATTAAACAGATCATTACACTAAATATGGGCTACTAAGAGGTGTGTAGAGACTAACAGTAGTAATTTTTCGGGAAAGGCCCACCCTCTTACAGAAGATCGACGTATATTAAAAAAATTCATTCGGCTCTGTTCCTTTGGTTCGTAAGAGAATCCGAAACTCCAACGTCAGAGTCTACGAGTATATCGATTGTTTAGAATCACGTGTCACTGATTACGCGGGGAGATCTGTGTTTAACTTTGCTCAGGCGAATGGTCTGTCCCAGCCAGTTAACACGCCCCTAGGGCCCTCTGACCACTGTCTTTTACGGAGTGTAGTGCGCATTCAATGCACGGCCCACACAAGACCTACGATCCGAAGCCTTTGGCTCTACAAGTCAGCGAATTGGGATGGAATGCGGTCCATTTGGATGACTAAGGGAAAACAGCTATCATACTATAATGTCAGGTCAATGGCAGAAAAATTTTTTGGAAAAAAAACTTTCCAGCAGTTTTTAGTTTCCTTGGACATTTCATAAATCCGGTGGATCGGATCGTATTTCTTCAATGGCGCTACGAACATGTGCCCCTGAATTTGAAATGTGGAGGAATTGGTGAAATCGGGAGTGATCAATAGAGCGAGTCAGTATTTCAGGCCTGGCCAAAGACTTGCGCTCTGTAAGACTGTAGTCCTCCTCTAGTCATGATTGCCCCAATATCAGCTTCTATTTTTGAACGCGTACAACGGGAAGCCGTTCGGATTATCGGGGATCCGGTGCTCTGCGAACGGCTGGACTCTTTGGCATTAAGTAGAGACGCGGCTGCTCTATGCGTTTTCTACCGCATTTATAACGGGAAGTGTTCCGAAAAGCTATCGGATCTGATGGCAACAGTCGAATTGTACCACTGCACAGCACGTTATCGCCTCCATTACCATACGTACCACCCCGATGCGTGGCGATCTTCTATTGTGCGGTTTTCAAGGATTTTTTTTCCATGTTCACTCGAACGTGGAACGAACTTCCAACGACGGCACTTTAAGATCGATACGACATGGGTACATCAAAAAAGGTGAATGCGTGATGTTGCAAGAGTTCATGGAAGGCGGCGATCACATATCATCGGTGACCAGCTTGTTTGCCTTCCCCTAACATAAAAAATTCAAATAATCGTTTTTAAATTAAATTTTTAAATCTTTTATAACTCAGTAAATATTAAGTTATGATTGAAACTGCTCAAACGGTACAGTGTAATTACATACATTGATACTAATATATATTTCATTAAGTTAACCACACGAAGTCAAATTTATTTATTCATTCATCATTCATGTATTAATCACTTTTCTCTAAAATAAGTTGTTCCATTAACATGCCATGATAACGAGTTTCGTCAATATCATTTCATTTATTTCAGTTCATTCATTCTGTTTAATACATTTTTTTTTCTTAATTTTCGAATGAATTTTCAGAACAAATACAACTGTAAAGTTAAGCGAAATATAAAAGACAAAATGCAAATGTCATCCACCAAGTTATATTCGAACTAGTGTTATATTAGACTTTCTAGCTTAGTGATATTAGTGAGTCAACCACAAAATTTTACGAGCTCTCAGAAAATTTAATCTCTTGGACTATAAAAGGACATTCTAACCACGTTCACCGAATAAAAGATATATCAAGAATATTAGTTCAGAGCTACAGATATTATCTAGAAAATAAAGAGTATTGTTAGCAAAACCTTTTAAATATTTAAAAGGCATTGCTGTTAATAAAAGGTTTTTGTTTCGTATATTAAAACTATTCATATTTAACTACTTGTAAATTTGTAATTAGTTATAAAACATGCGAAATGCAGCGTCAAAGAGTTGGGTTGTCTTTCTTTATTATCCCGTTTTATAAAACGGCATTTCGTGGAGGCCATGCATTTTCACAATCGGTGTCTTCTGTAGTCCACGCAGACAGAGTAATGGTAACATATAGGGTATTATAGAGTAGATACTAGACCTCATGTTGAATTCAGGCTTTTTTCTTTAGGCGCATATTGAATAACTAACATGTCAACGTTATAGAACTATTATTTCGGCTCAAATTGTCGGTTTAAATGTTATGTATCCGAGAATTACATATCCACGTATTATTTTATTAATGTAAGCAATTTAAACATAATTTATCAGCGTGGTCATGGTGGTTCTACACATCAAATAAAATAAATCCTGTTGTTTATATTTTTATTAAAAATATAATTATTAAAAAGGTAAAACAATTATTTATGTATTAGCAATGATTTCTATGTACCTTATAATAATTAGTAATATAAAACTTCGATAAGGAGTGGGTAAGAGGATAAAGGAGCTTCCTTTTTTCTAAAAGTAACTACATGTAGAAGATCCATGGTGAAAATGTAATTAAACTGAGCTCAAAACCTCAAATATATGACGAAAAAAAAAGTAAAAGAGCGATATCCTGTGCATATTAATTTAATCTTTTAATCTTATCTTCCTTCATGTCCCCAGCGTACTGTTATATCTATGTTATGTATGTCATATAGCTGACAGAAGTGCTGCATGTGCACTATCAGATTCAAAAAGGATGATCATTCTAGTTCAATTAGTAAGTCAGTTTTAAACCTCTGTACGAGTTGGTCATAATTCAAAATCGCTTCCCACGGACCCACGGACTTCTCCTGTAACAGTACCATAATACCACACTGCAATCACAAACTAGCTTTTCAAGCGTGGCTATTGTTGCATATCCCCTCATGGATGGCGATCATGAGGGAGGCCTCTGTCTTGCAGTGGGCGTCTATAGGCTGACAAGAAGAAGAAGAAACAGAACTAATATTTAAAATATTAAAATGAATTTTATTACTGATTTATCATTTTATTAATTTTTTTTCGTTGTTTCAAACTGTCCAATATTAAATATCCAATTAAATAGTACACAAAATAAATATATTCGAAGTAATTATAAATATAATGTATATAAAAACATTTTGTATTACTTTTCAGTAATAAAGTCCTACGAGGTGAATTGTAGAATAAATAGTAATCTAATTTTTTGCGTAACAAAAGAAAACTATTTTAGGTATGGTCATGATACATATCCACAATAGTTACACACATGTTTGTAACACAATAAATTACTATTTTATTCAATGCATAGTTTTGGACTTGTAACTACATATCGGTTAACTTTGAATTTTTTGCTTTATTTAACTTGTTTGTACATACCTACTTGTAGCGTCAGTTCCATTAATTAACTAAAACCTCAGTAATTGTTTAGGAACCCTTAAGATTAGGCTTAATTAAAAGTTTATAGTAATTATGCTGAGGTTCGTATTTACTTCTTCTTATATTTAAGATGTCTGTAACTTCTTAGTCCATTGTCATATCTTCTCTTACCGACATTCCTAGGTTTGAATATTGTTTTCTTAAATATAAGATTCTAATGTTATTGTATATTGTATATTAATTAGAGCCATTAAAAAAATATTTTACACTTTATATTATTAGCTTATAAACTATTTAAAATAAAATACTTTATTGTCCATTATTCTTAAAATTATGAGTTACATTAAAATAAAAGAAAATATTTATGTTTGAAATTGTTAAACATAAGCAACTATAAAATACCTAATTTCATTACAAAATTTACCACTATAATAGTATATGTCGGCGATACGCCAGGGTCTCCGTGTTCAAACTCCCTCATAATGAAAATACACACACAAGATTTTCAAACGAATGCTAGTATTAAAGTGAAGTGTTTTTCAGTTTTTCATAATCAAACATAGTTACAGGTATTGTAACGGTTATTGCTCTCACAATTTATTTTTTAAGAAATAATTGAAATCACTGTTTATTAAATCTTAAAATATAGTTCAGTATTTGAAATTAATATTATAATGATTTTTACATAACTCCAAATTATTAATTTTACACAAATTACATCATTTACATGATCGTCAGATGGCGCCACCACTTGGTTGCAAAAATAAAAAAAAATAGTTTCAATTTAAAGTTATGATAATATCTAGTCGATATTTTACATTGAACGTTTATATAACAATATAAATTACATATCAAATGTTTATAAATACGAGTAAGTCAGATACAAATCACTCAAATAGTCAATGCAGTGTCTACAATTAGATAAATAAAAGTTTTGTGATAAATAATTATCTAGACATTAGTTATATTTACGATATTTTTATAACAATAAAGTTATTACAAACTTATTTGCATTTATACATATGGTGTTGATAAAACATTTTTATTCTGAAAATGATGTAAGTAAATCATATATTAGAGAACAGTTTTTTACTACATACAAATACAAAACTACTAAACAAGGTAAATATATTTAAAGATCTCGTATATTTAAAGCGAATGTAGCTTAACAAAGTCAATTATTAGATATAGATATACTAACCCAGTTACTTACAGAGACAATTCTACAAACTTGGTGCACTTCATTGTGAAGTTTGGCTCCGATACTTTACCCAACTACTTATCTTTATTATAAACTTTAATAACAGTTTTCTGTAGTGTTGTACGTGTCAATACTTTTTTAATGTTTTTAAACATTGGAATTCAAAATTATAATAAAATGTTTTATCCGTCTCTGTTGCTTCTTTGTTACTAATTGTACTCTAAAATACAGTAACGTGTAGAAAGATAAGTTTTGGATTTAATTATTTTATACATAATTTTTCACAAAGAAAACAAGATTTTGTAATTTATACTTTAAATTTATTCGGATTTAAACGATACACATTCAATTTACCCACGCATATAAAATAGTAAGTATAGAATAATAATACAGTACCCGTTGCATTACCTACCTTAGCATTATAGTAGGATATAAGTTGCTGAAAATTGTTTATGGTATTTTGTATAATGTACATTCATTAAATAGACCGTATTTAAACTCACAACATCGACTAAATGTAACACGCCTGACCCATCAATTAACTTAATCAACAGACATCAATTGGGTACTGTACGGAAACATATGCCGTAAGTATAGTGAGGTACTATGTACTCTGTTTGTTCACAGAACATCTGAAACTACCAGTTGGATTTTATAAAACGTATATCGTCTGCTATTCAAATTATAGAGATCAGTTTAAAAAAAGATATAAAGTAGTAAAATTTTTATTATAAAATAAAAGCCACCCATCTGACTATGAAGTGTGTAATATTGTAATAGTTTTAAGTCCAAACTTGTTTCAACTTTTTCTTGGTCTGTAAATTTAAAACTGGCCTCTCCATGTTTTTTTACTTATTAAATTTTAGAGAAAGGTCTCATAGCATTTTAATTTACTTATTTACATTTTCCAAATGTTTTTCTAAAGTATAGTATAGTATAGCAAGTACACATACAGTAAGTACAGTACACAGCAAAACTTTATAGTTCTAAATGTTATTAACGTTGTTGCAAATGAATTTTTTTTTAATAATATGTTATACAGTTGTTTATAAAAGACGCAAAAATATATACAAAAGAATCGATTACAAAACATTGTATTTTTGACGAACTTGGAATTTTTTGCCCGTAAATATTACGTACATGTATACCTATTTATTAATAACTTACATGGATTTACAATCTCCTTCAATACTAAAAAAACTTATAAGTAATTGGTAGCGTTAATAATTTTAAGTTTAGTTTAAATCCAAAGGCCCATAAGAACTAAATTACATAATATAAAGCTACAGGAATAAGTTAAAAGTGACAAAACGAGAGGAAAATTACTACAAATGTAATTTAATACATACTTTCTGAAACTAATTTATTTGGGGCTTAAAGTTGGTAAGCGTGTAGTTTTAACTGCAACTTCAAGTTAAATTAGATGAAAATATAAATTTGTGTCTCGCGAACTACTTGATAACAATCGTAAAAATTTACAAAATTAGAAACTAGATTTTAAATAAAATATAAATAAATTAGCATATTTTAAAAAGCCTGAATATAAATATTTTATTGATTTTAAGATTTATTTCTATGTAATAATATATTACTTCAATAAAAAGTTGGAACTATACAAAAGTACCACTTCAAACTTATGAATACTGCTGTTACCCGGGAATCTATCCGATAGCGTTACTAAGGAACAATGTTTGTAATTGTTTTTTTTTTAAACAGTTTATTATAACGTTTAAAATCTATGTTGACGGAAAACCATCCAACCGTAATTCCATACTAACTATCAAAAATAAAATTGTTTACATTAATTAAAAAATGCTGTTTTTACATTATGTATATGTTCTTGTTATTAAAGAAAATAAATAGCAATCATATCAATAAATTTAATTTTTTATTTACACCCAAGAAGCATTTTATAATAATGGCAATTTTAAATACGGTTTAAAAATACATATAATAAATGTTCTCATAAAAAGCGACAAATCATTAAACATTCGAACATACTTTGTATAATGAAAACAATGCTTTTAATTAATAACTACTATATATTATTATACTACATATTATTATTATTATACTACTATACACTGAAAACCAATTTTGTTGCGAATTACATTTGAAAACTGATAATAGAGTAGTTGGCAGTTAAATTAAATAAAGATAAGCAAGGCGCAAGTTCACTAAATTAAAAAGTAATTAAAGTAGGTCCTACGGAGTTTATACTGTTTGATAAATATATTTAATGGATTATTATCGATGATATTTTTGACAATTCAACTCATTAACTAACTTATTTTTTTAAGTAATGCATAGGACTTCATTCCTGAAACCACGCCTAAATAATTAACAATATTAAGAATATTTTTAGGCGCTAGTTATATGAGAAATAAGATAATTGAATAAAATGTTATTACACCATATCTACTTCTATCAGTTTATTTCATAACCTTCAATTATAATGATGTTTTTCAATAGTCAACATAGACATGAAAATATTTTGGAAGTGCGCTTATAAAAAGATTAGTTTAATTAATTGTTTTAACAATTGACTTTAAAATCTTCCTGTTATCGTTGGTATATTAATTTAACAAATTCTTTAGATTTAAATAAATTTTAAATTCAGATGAAAAATGTCGTAGTTTTGTAGGGGCGCCACGGAAATAACCGCATTTTGATTACTTTATATGTAAAGCTATAATTAATTTATTAGGGGACAGGAGCTTAAATAGGCTAACTTTTGAGAACCAGTAAGTCCTCAAATAGTTCCCGTAAAAAAGACTTACAAATTAATTAATCAATTATTGTAGAATGCCTGTCAAGTTTTCGATGAAATGATATACATTATATTAGATTTTAATAAACAATATTTTGTGGGTGTTTTTCTAGAAATAACTTCTGCATTTGTCTAGGTTCGACGTACATAGCCAAGTAGGATGATGTTAACCCATTTTAAATTAAACTGTTTTTATTTGCAAAACTTAACCAAATCAAGACCCAGTGTTATCCTTCGGTTTTACCGCATATAAACATTGATTAAGATTATACTCAATATGTTTGTCAACGAGTTTTACAGTACGCTAAGTATATCAGATATTAAAGATCTTCTTACGAATCATATCGTCACCAGTGGCTTACAAATATTAAATATCAGTAGATATGGGTCAGGACGTTGTTTCTGGAAAGAAAAGATCAATCCTGTGTTCTCTAGTATTATTCTGTGGTGATCATATAGACTAGGTTAAATTTCTCTGAATTTACTTAAATAAATGACTGAAAGGATATGCTTTTCATGAATTAAAAGGATGGAAAGGAATGTAATGTAATTATTATAGTCACAAAATATTTAGATAATAATATTTAATAGCAATTCAAAAATAACATAAATTTGGACATATTAGGTATTCAATGATTTAATTTATATACGATTAATTAATTTCTTGTCCTACAGTTAGTTAATTTATGGAGAACTAGCTGATTACCGCCCGCTTTGCTGGGCAAATAATAACAAAGAATCGCAAACTATATGTGGGTTAATTGAAAATAATCACAAATTGTATGTGGGTAAATTGAAAACAAAACAAAAACTTCTCAACGAAGTAAATACCGAGTGACGAAAGCGAATCCACTGACAAAACTCCTGATATGAATTTTGCGACGAAAAAAAAAAACGAACATTTTTATTCACAAACGTAAACAAACACAAAAAATGTGAATGTGCTCGAAACGTTGCACAAATTGCATTTTTGTTTTTATTTTATTAGATTGATCAAGGCAATTTGGTAACGTTCCGAACACATTCACATTTTTTGTTCGTATTTTTTTTTGTTTGTTTGTTTGTTTGGCAACGTTCCGAACACATTCACATTTTTTGTGTTTGTTTACGTTTGTGAATAAAAATGTTCGTGGTTTTTTTCGTCGCAAAATTCATATCAGGAGTTTTGTCAGTGGATTCGCTTTCGTCACTCGGTATTTACTTCGTTGAGAAGTTTTTGTTTTGATATCAATAGTTTTGTAAAAGGATTGGAAACAAAATGCTGTGCGATTATTTTTCATGCAAATATATACTCATTTATTTGACCAACACATGGAACTATCTATAATGACATGAGGGACTCTCGTAGGGCCTTTAAAACAAACTTAAATGGTGCCAAGACAATTCAGAACAGATTAAAATGAACATACTGGCTACGTCATATAGAAACAAACATTTTGGAAAATTCTGGCAACAAACAGACAAACTGAATACAAGATCGAATATTCCGGCTGAAGTAGGGGGAGTGAGCGGTTGCCGTAACATAGCAAATATGTTTAAAACACAATTTACAGTGAATCCCTGTGAGATCAATTTCGCCGAGGCTGGCAGGGGGGATATCATAAATAATGGGGAAAGCTTTGTACGTTTCACGTCTAGCGAAGTAGTAGATACAATAATGGGTATGAAGCGTGGAAAGTCGCCTGGACATGATGGCCTGAGTGTTGAGCATCTGCGACACGCTGGTGTGCACCTTCCTAGAGTCCTAGTTTTGTTGTACAATATTTGTATAAGCCACGGCTTTCTGCCGGACTCGATGACAAGGACAATAGTCGTGCCTATAATCAAGAATAGGGCGGGGGATGCGGCGGACAGAACCAACTACAGACCGATATCTCTTGCTACCATCATAGCCAAAGTGCTTGACGGCTTGCTTGATACTCAACTTAGCAGAACAATTAACATACACGATGCGCAGTTCGGTTTTAGATCAGAGCTGTTAACTGAGAGCGCAGTATTGTGTCTCAAGCAAGCTGTAAGGTACTACACGGATAGAAAGACCCATGTGTTTGCGTGTTTTTTGGATCTGTCGAAGGCATTTGACCTCGTATCCTATAAAATTTTATGGCAGAAGCTTGAAAAGGATAGCAGTTTAAGACCGGAGTTGATATCACTATTAAAGTACTGGTATCGTGCCCAAAGTAATGTGGTAAGATGGGGTGATGCACCTAGTGAACCATATAAATTAGGGTGTGGAGTAAGACAGGGGGGCCTGACGTCACCCAGATTGTTCAATCTTTACATAAACGGGCTCATAGAGAGGCTTAGCGGGGCAGGCGTCGGTTGTTCGATAGATGGCGTAATGATGAACAATTTTAGTTACGCAGACGATATGGTTCTGTTGAGCCCGTCGGTCAGTGGTCTTCGAAGACTGATAAAAATCTGTGAGGAATATGCAAAGGAGAATGGACTGAGGTATAACGCTAAAATGAGCGAAATTTTAATTTTTCGAGGAATAAACAAACAGTTAAATTTCATTCCTAAAATACATCTGTGTGGAGCTTCTCTGAAACTAGTATCTGAATTTAAATACCTTGGTCATATTGTGAATGAACGCCTGGGTGATGATAGTGATATCGAGCGGGAGCGCAGGGCTCTGTCGGTTAGAGGCCATATGTTGGCCCGTAGGTTTGCACGGTGTTCGACACAGGTAAAATTAATATTATTTAAAGCCTATTGCCAGTCCTTTTACACGTGCAGCCTATAGGAGAACTATATGCGGCGGACATATAGCGCACTGCGTGTTCAGTACAACAATGTGCTTAGGGCTTTGTTGAGGAAGCCTCGATACTGCAGTGCATCGACAATGTTTCCGGAGGCTCGTGTAGACGACTTCTATGCGATAATACGAAAGCGGACCGCGTCCGCAATGACAAGATTACTGAACAGCTCCAACAGTCTTCTCAGCATATTGGCGTTAAAGCTAGACGCTCCCCTCTGGAGGTCCTGGGATAGTGTACACGTAGCATCGAAGCGTAGCGTATACTGACTGTAGGAGTATAGCGTTGAGTTATTTGTAGAATTAAAAAAATAATAATAATTAGAACGATGATTTCCATGAATTTTATTTTATTTAATTTCTTTAATAGTATTTTATTATTTTAATTATATTTGATTTGAATTTAATTTATATTTATTTGAATTGAATTTATATTTAATTTTAATAATTTTATGAATTTTGTGCATTTTATTAATTTTATTTTTCGGTATAATTTGAGATTGTTATGTTTAATACTAACTACGAGTACTATTATAACATTAGTTACTTAAGTTAAAATGTTACTAACACTTATGGATGAATTATCTAAAATAAATTGATTTATTATTATTATTATTATTATTTGGAATAGTTGCCTCTGACAAAATGAGAGTGTTTTGGCTCAGAGGATGAGCGTTGTAATGACAAAGACGAGACCTCGAGTTCGATTCCCACAGGTGCCCGATTTTTTTTTCATTTGATTTTTTCAGTTTCCATTTATTTTTTTAATTCATTGCTTCAAAACAGAATTTCTTCAGTATTCGGATTTTTTTCTGTAAATTTTGTTTTATTGTTACAGACGGCAATGCGTTAGTGAGTTTATTCATTGTTTATTGTTGTTATCATGTGTTTTTTACTGTGCAACTAGCATTGAATTTTAACCGTGTTGTGAGTACGATTCTGGCTTTAAAAGTCATTTTTTGGCCATTTTTGGTCATTTTTCATGATTTTTTGAACTTCTCAGGGCCATATCTCAAAATTACGAGTTTTCCCAGATATGTGCTGTATACCAAATTTTAGCCCTAATTTGGGGCTACGAATGAGGAAATTTTGGAAAAAATCGTTGGCGCTGTTTTCGAGAAAATGGCCGATATGTCCCCGGCCAGTCGGCCATTTTTTGGTTTTTGACCAAAAATGTCACGCCAAAAAATGTTTTTTCCATCAAAAGGGATATTATTCAAAAGACGAGCTTGAGACCTTTCCAATGATGCCCAATTTGTCAATGTACGTCAACTGGTTTGGCCACAGTCCCTGTACGAAAAATGGCCATTTTTGGCCTTTTGAGGGCTGACCACGGCCAACATGGCGGCCAAATCGAAATGTCGTAGAACAAAAAAGTCTTAGTTTTTGATGTACTTCAATCCCTGAAAGTTTGAACAAAATCAGTTGAAACTACGAATATACCCACACACAGACAAAGTAATCATCGATGGAGGCGCCAGTCAAAATTTTCAAAATGTCATATTTCATCAACCGGTGGTCGGATTTTGGCGTTTTTAGGCTTGTTGAAAAGGTCTCGACGAGGACCTTCAGGAAAATCTTTTTCAAGGTGAAAATAAGTGATTTTATACTGGTGCGGAGCCAAAAACTAAATTTTAGTCTCATTTTTCAAACGGCCGTAGAGGTGAGGCGGTAGGTATATTGCTAAGTGTAAATGCATTTTCTGGGTCTATGGGCCAAGGGCTTTCTAAAAATACCACATTTATACCAGAAGGTCTCCTGCATAAAAAAATCGATATTGCGCGTATATATACAGAGTTAGACTTTCAGCACTATGGGTGCTTTCGTCACTCTGAGCTAGCTAACGCCCGCTTTGATTACAAATAATCACATACTGTATGTAGGTAAATAGAAAATAATCACAAATAATCACAAACTGTATGTGAGTTACGGAACCTTAATCCTATGAATAAACATAGTGAGAGGCCAAATAATTTTAATTTCTACTGCAATCGAATGGGAGAAGGGAGGGAGCGGGGGGTAAACTTTGCAGTTTTTTAGCTGTAACTTTAGAACAGTTTTGACCTTTGCAAAATCCTTTCTTATTGCATCTATTCAATATGTCAGGAGTCTTGTGTCCAAATTTCAGCTTTCTAGGTATAACGGTTTGGGCTGTAGAGCGATGAATGAGTGAGTGTCTTTGTGCTTTAGATATTAAGATAACTATGATTAGATTTATCACAAGCTTCTTTTTACAAAACGTGATTAATAAATCATTGGAGGTTACTTTTAACAGGGTATATTACTTTCCTTGTGAAAGTGAAAACAAATAACGAAACTATACATGGTTAAGCATCCTTAAAGGGTTACTAATTTTGCTGTAATATAATGCAGTGTTAGAAAGATATACATTTTATTTCTTCCAGATTCGCTGCTGCAATAAAAGTGTTATAACGACTGTTCGTTAACCCCCAACGATTGTTGTTGAGAAAAGCTTGCAGTTGTAAATGAAAATGTCGGCAGTGCTATATCATGCGTGTGTTTTACCCATATCACTTTCTTCATATGTGCTTGATTTCTTTGTTAGAAATAGACATTCAGAGTTTATGAGTATTGAAAATCAAGTAGGAAGGAAGACTGAAAATTATTAACCATTAGTAAAATATTCATGCTGAAACATCGCTCAAAAACAGTGAATTGAAAGACAGGATTCATAGAACCAATTTATCTTCAACTTAACTTTAAACCTCAACTTAGCTAGCTCTGAACGTAAAAAATATCAACATTATTTTGCCAATAGTTTAGTATGTATGTAGTCGGAAACTTATATTATTAAAGAACAACGCTGATATCGATAAACTAAGTTAACTAAACTAACTAACAAAATTTTAATAGCATTCGAATGATATCATCGATATTCTAATGTTTATGGAATTCAAAATGGATAAACAAACAAATCATTACTTTGTTTATGATGATGGTGATGAAGAGGAGCAATAATATAGGTGTTGTTAAAAATCTATATAATTAAAGCAAGAACTTTAATGCAGCGGTTGATTTTAATTAAATATATCAACTAGATATTTTCACTGGCTTCCCTTCTAACGAGCAAACCAATATCAATAACATTTCAACACAACACCGACTATTATTAATTCAGAACATTAATTAGAGTAACATTAGAAAAGCAATCGTTATTTTTGATAGTTTTCCAAATGCTCAAGTCATTATAACTAAATCATTTATATAATATATTATATTATTAACGAACATGACAGGTGTAAAAAAAATATTTAAACTCTTATTATTATAAATACATAGCGCCTTTGTCCTCAGCACTTTTAACTCATCGTGTTGCTATTTTATAGTAATGGTAATTTTAAATATGGTTTAAAAATGCACATTATAATGTTCTCATAAAAAAGTGGCAAATCATTAAACATTTCGAACATATTTTGTATAATGGAAACATATTCTTTTAATTAATTATTACTATATACTATATACAGGAAACCAATGGTGTTGAAAATTACATTTGAAAAGTAATAACAGTGTTGTTGGTAGCTAAATTAAAAAGGATAAGAGTTTGTGATCTGAGAACTTCTTTTAAATCAATAAATTAAAAAGTAATTAAAGTACGTGTTATGGAGTTAATACTGTTTGAAAAGTATATTTAATCGCCTGTATAGATTGAAATAGATGATATTTTTGTCAATTTAGGTCATTAATTAAGTTCCACTCATAAATAATGCATATTATTTCATTCCCAAAACCATGCATAAGTAAGAAACAACTTTAAAAATATTTTTAGGCGCTTGTTATATGAGAAATAAGATTATTGAATTGATATTACTCGATATCTACTCATGTCAGTTTATTTCAAAATTGTCAGTTATTGTGATGTTTGCTGATGATATTGTGGAAATGCCCCTTGCCCTCACATTAGTTTAATTAATTTTTGTATTCGAAATTGACTTTAATATCTTCCTTTTGTCGTTGTTATATTAATTTAATAAATTTCTTAGAGTTACGTAAATATTATGTTCAGATGAGAAATGTCGTAGATTTGTAGGGGCGCTACGGAAAGAACCGCATTTTATTACTTTATATATAAAGTTACAATTAATTTATGAGGGAACAGGAGCTTAAAAAGTTTAACTTTTGAGAACCAACAAGCCCTCAAGAAGTTCCCGGAATAAAAGACGAATTCACAAATCTATTATTTAATTAGCTTTTAATAAGCAATAATTTCTGGGTGTTTTTCTTGAAATAACTTCAGCTGAGTATGATGGTGTTTACTCAAATAAAACTGTTTTTATTGCAAAACTTAACAAGAGCAAGACTCAGTTCTTATCCCTCGGTTTTACCGCATATAAATTTATGGGCATATAGACTTTAATCTAGATTATACTCAATATATTTGTCAACAACTTTTACAGTATGGTGAGTACATATTTAAACTTTTATTATTATAAATACATAGCGCCTTTGTCCCCAGCACTTTTAACTCATCCTGTTTCTACACTTTCTCACGAATGTTATCGCTTATCTCTCAATTCTTAACACAATTTAACACAAAATTTATTTTTTTGTAACAGGGTGCGTCCAGATTTACAGATTGTTATCTATATATTTACTTATCTGTTTCTGAACTATTTATGATTAATTCTTACCTTATTATTACTTATCTTTTTTAACGTATTTTTTTATAAACAATTACACAGGTTGATAGTCTAGTGGTCAGTTACCTTGACTACTTAACTGGGTCCTGCGTTCGATTATCACAATGATAATGTGATCAATGAATTGATCAATGAATTTATGTGATCCATAGTTCCTAGTGTGGGTATAACTTTTGTTCATTATTTTTATGTTCGTTGCTCAAGACAGACAGTGTTTGGACAAGACAGGGAGGTATTTCTTTGGCCCCTGGGAATGGGAGAGATAGAGAGACAAATTATATTTGAATATAAATATCTTTTGAAAAAAATTATTTTACTATTTATCAGTCTATACTAAAATAAATCCGTAATTGTATCGAATACTAATTTCTTATTCCCGTAATGTGAATGGAGTTATTTTCATTGCAATTTATAAAACAGAAAATAACACATAATTTAGAAAGAACAATAAATAAAACTTCAAGTTTCGAATTACGTTACGAGTACATTGTACGGACAAAAATTCTATTAAATATTATTTAAATCAAACAGATAGTTTAGTCGCAATGATTTATAAAGGAGATGAAGAAAAATAGGCCAAAATTAGGCACCTCTGGATACGTATGAAATATTATTATATTATTCAACGAGTGATCGTAGTTAATAATTTAATTAATAACATTAAAATACCTTATTATATGTTTAGACATACATACCATGGAGGTCATCACATAAGAGGCATACTCAATGTCACCGTGATATCTTTTTTACAAAAATATAATGTAACCCAAATATGTGATATCAAGTACTTGTAACTACATGGATTATAGATATCTATGTATTAATGTTGTAGATACTCGTATGTATGTAATAGTTTTATAGATATGTATATATATAACATCAATCTTTACATATTTTGAAAGAATGAAAATATTTTTTCTCATGATGATTCTTCAGTTATTTAGTTTAGTTCATCTGAAGTTTAGAAAATAATCATCGTGTTAGTTTCTAAATTTATAAAAATGATTTTAAAGATATAGGTTTATACCTATATATGTATAGGGACTATAGGCATATAGAAATGTAATTTAGCTATAGATATGTAATTAAAAATATAGGAACTATAGGTGTATATATATATATATATTTAGATGATAAACACAAAAAAATAAATAGAATCATAACCAGTGTCGGTTGTTTTAAGCAAATAAAATATTTTTACAAAATGATTAAGTTATATACTTTAATAATAAATTAAAATTAAAGTAAATTAAAATTGATACAAACTGAAAAGGAGCGATTATTGAATCTATCATTTTTTATTTCTATCAAAATAATTTAACGCAATTTACAAAATATTTTCTGAAATCAATTTCATTGCGGTTAAAAATTGAAAGTTTGTAATTTCCAAGTTGAAAGTTAAATTAAATAAAGATATGAGATTGGGTTCCGAGAACTACTAGCGACCGCGAGCCGCGTGTTCAATAAATTAGATATTTAATTAAAGTTTGTACTACGAGGTTACAATTTAAGGAAGGTATTTATATTTATAATTAATGTAATGAATTTTTTTTTCCTTTCGTATTAAGTACTTCAAAAAGTGGCCAATTACAGGGCATAGTTTTTAATTATTTAACACACCCTGCATACAGCTACAAAATACAATTTAACAACATATATAACAATAACTAAATCCGTATAAGTTTTTAAGAAAGCTTAATTTGTAGCTCATGTCGAGGGAAACCAGAGTTGTTGTCATCGTACATTTAATATAAAGCCTTATTTTTATATACTACTTGATACTTATTACAAAAATGTTTTTAGTCATTTAATGTAGCTTATGTGTAACGATTTAAAATAGACCAGTTGTTTCTGATAGCAAGTATGTCATATTTTTTTTTTGGCTGCATATATCGTCACCCTTATCATCAATTATTCAGTTTGGACATAATATTCAACGTTATTACATATCTATGGAGTCTAATGATAATTATAATGTTCTTAGAGTATATATTATATTCTTTTGTATTTAAAAGTTTTGTTATCCATTATTAGTATTATATACATTTTAATGTCTCTACTCACATTAGTTAAAACCGGATTTCATAGTCTAGTTTTGAACCTATTCGGGGTCTTTACTTATGAGTTCAGAGCATGCTGGAACCGCAGCTTGTACTGTATATATTATATAAAATGCTTGTAGGACTTAATACAACAATAAATTAGTGTAATACTTAATACAACATTTACGGCTTTATTCATTCCCCCTTTAATGTATATATAATTATTAGTAATTACTCATAACAATAGGTTGTTATAGATAAGTCCTTAATGCTGTTCATTTTCGATTTAAAACTTTGTTTATTACTCATCTTCTAAACCAACTATGTTTATACCACGCTTGGATATGCTTTTATTTCATTGTTCTTTTGTGTGGGAACTTATATTGATTTTACATTAAGCTCTTATAGGTTGTAAGTTATTTTTCCCTTTTCACTAAAATGAGTGAACTGAAAAGTGCTTTAGTAAAGGATTTGGAAACACATTTATAATAAGTTATTTTTCTTCTTATGTAATTATTCTTGGTACTATAAGTACCAAGAATAAATATCGTTAAAAATATACGTGTTTTTATTTAACACTCATTTTTGTAAAATTTAAATTGCAAGCAAAAATACCTGTTATAACTAAGTGATTCCACTTTTAGGACCGTGTAAGAAATGTTTTCAATGAGAAGTTGACATACATAGATTGCATTTTTAATTTTTAGTATTATAAGATACTATCTGTTTAAAGTATGTTATATCATGAATTCTTTTTACTATACCTATTTTGATTACCGTTTGTTTTATAAAATATTATTATTATTTTATACAAGAAACATATTTTTGGTTTATTTTAATGGAATACCGTTTTCTAAACAATATATCAAATTATTTTTTCTTTTTCACTTAGGAATATTTTTATTTACAAGACATTGAGTGTATTAAATAATTTATTGTAATATTCTTTCAATTCGTTAACAAATTCTTTATGAAATGAACAATATGAATTCTAAAAGAGATGTGAAAGTGTTTATAATTTATTTAATTTAGTAATTATTTACCCAAAACCACAAAATCTTATAAATACAAATATCAGGACCTCATAAAATATTTCTTTTTCAGTAACGTTCGTCTACAAACACAAACCTTTTCATCTGAATATAAAATTTATCAATTTCGAACAGTTATTTTATTAAATTTTAACATAATTACGTACATAAATATACATTTTAGAGTAAAATCGAAGCTTATAGTTTAATTTGTTATGTATAAATAATGCTCGGATGGTATCAAATATATTTTCAACAAAAGATAAATAACAACTTTTAATTATAATAGGCAAAAGGGACCAATATAATTTTTATAAGAATATAACATACATTTTATAGTTTGTTAATTGTAAACTACACATATTATTTATTTATTTATTTAGCTTCACGCCATATCCCTTGCGGGGTAGCCAGAGACGACGGAGCGCCAAGCGCTACGGTCCCTGCATACCTCTTTCGCTTCGGCCACAGACATTAACCTCTTCATACATGCCCTCCTGGGGATCCTCATGCTTTTTACGTGACCTTCCTCCAGTATCATAGATACTATGTTTTCGAAGGTCACTCGAGGTCTCCTCCTGTCTCTCTTACCGCTCACTTTTCCTCTATAAATCTTTTTTACCATTCTTTCATCACTCATTCGTTCGACGTGCCCAAACCACCTGAGCACGTTCTTCTTCATTCTCACCGAGACATCTTCGCTAATACCTGCCATTCTGTGGATCTCTTCATTGCGGATTCGATCAGCTAGACTGACTCCGCATATTCTGCGAAGAGATCGCATCTCCACAGCAGTCATCTTTCTTACATTCTTCTTCTGTGTTACCCACGTTTGGCTGCCGTATAACAGCGTCGGTAGCAAAATTGCATTGTATACAGCCAAACGTGCAGCTATGCTGACGTTTTGTCGTCTCAACAATGCAGTCAAAGCACCGTTGACTCTGTTACCGGCAGCAATACGCCTTTCCACATCCATTTCGTATCTTCCGTCTCTGCTAAACATACTTCTCAAACATACCACTTCATTCACTTGTTCTATTATCTTATCATTCACGTTGATCTTACATTCTGTTCTTTCTTCATTTCTTTCAAATATCAGAACGTTCGTCTTATCTACATTCTGGTTAAGACCATTAATTTCACACCCATCTTTCAGAGTGGTGACCAATGCCTGCAAATTGCATTCTGATGATGCAATGAGCACTGCATCATCTGCATATAGCAAGCAATTGACCTTAAGATCACCTACTTTCACTCCCATGTCACTGTCTTTCACGCCTTGGAGACAACTATCCAAATACAAATTGAACAACCAAGCTGACATAGCGCAACCTTGCTTAACACCCGATTGGATGTCAAACTAGGGCGACATGTCAGCTCCTACTCGCACACAGGCTGAGTGATCTCGGTACAGAGACTTTACCGCCTGTAGCAAGGGTCCGTTCACATTGTATCGGGGCAGTATCTCCCATAACTTCTTTCTCACAACCCTGTCAAACGCAAACGTCTTTTCTAAATCCACAAAAGCACAGAAAACCTTTTGGTTTAGGGCCAAAAACTTTTCCATGATCATGCGGAGGGAAAAGATCTGATCTATACACCCTCTTCCAGGTCTAAAACCTCCTTGGGCCTCCCACAACAGCTTTTACGATCTGTCTTGCATTCTTCTCGCTAATATTTTTGCATTAACTTTACCGTCCAAGCTAATCAAACTGATAGCCCTATAGCTTAGTTAGCTACACATAGTTTTACAAAATAATTGTGATAATAAAAACAAGATCAAAAAAAGATCAAAAGTGGTATTTTCTTATTATCTTTAGGTGTCTAACATTTACAGTGACAAAAAAAAGTACACGTCCCGGGCGTAATAACAATTTACTCGTGTTTGCGATAAATATTATGCATGGAAAACTTATCAAAACGCCTATATAAAAGTCATTGAAGCCATATACAATACACAGTATTAAAAATCTGGACAAGGACACTGATTTTCAAGAAATTGAGATTTATTCTACGTTTCATGAAAACATTTTATTTGTATGATACTTGTAAAAATGGTTAACTTGTTTATTGACAGATTGGGGAATTGAAAAAAAATATTTTCTGGTTTTGGTAATTAATATATAAATATACTGTAGTTTTAATTCCATTTGTTAAATCGTTTCGGTTTAATCAATGTATGAAAATATTTAACACAATATTTATTTTTATTAGTTTTGATGTAATAATTTATGATTATTAAAAATAAATAATAAAGTAATATAACACTTCCATGGCTTCAATTAACATATCATAATTAATGTTTGAAAATTATTAAACGTAAACATCTGACCTCGTAACTACATTATACATTATTAGATTATATATTAGACTTACATAGTATTTTTCACTTTAAGGATTTGTACTTACTCTTATATTTACTAAATTAATTAACTGAAACTTCACAAAGAGTTAAAAAGAAGATAAAGCCTTTATAATAAGGTTAATCAAAAGTCTTAAGTAATTATGAAGTACTTATCTCTTCTTCTGTTTAGAATAGCAAGTCTGATCTCCGACTTCTCTTGTCTCATATTCTCTTGATGGTATTTTAAGATTTTAAATTTTTTTATGTATGTTCCTTTTATTATAATATAGTATTTTTTGACTAGAATCTCGAAAAATAAAAAAATATGATCCGTAACTTTTATGTGATTGATTAATATAACAATATTATCAATAAAAACAATATATTTTATTGATATCATTGTCAAAATAATGAACACCAACCAACCAACCAACACTCATCAATTACATAATATATAGGCCCATGTGTCGCAACTATTGTAAGCTACTATGACTACATATATTGGTAGAGTTTTTAGTTAATTGTTAATTTTAAACGTATAAAAATTCCAATTACACTACGCTTTAAACTTAGTCTGTGTTTTAACACAAACTTCCTTATATTTCTATATTTTAATTCATAATTTAGGATAGCAAGGTGAAGGAAAAACACGTAAGGAAGATTCAGTTTTCGTAACATCTGATTGTATTTGTACTGTATCTATAACTCTAGAATTTTTTAGAGTGCAAAAACTGACGCTAAATTAAGTCACAACGACCATCATATAAAAAGCCTAATATTATCGCTTCCATCCTTATCAAAACTATTGTTTATGTTAATTGCAGCTCAATTGACAGAATGACGGGAATGGTAACGTAGAAGTCTTAGGTTCAAGTCCTAATCCAGTCGATGTTGATGAATTCCTCGATATGTTTTTTGTTTTCCTTCTGTCCTCTTCTTTAATATAAAAGGAGTTTGTAAGATTAGAAGAAATATACTAACAAATAAATTTATACACGTCAAATTTTACTTTCATAAGGAAATACTAATATACTTCAAAACACTTATAATTCACACTTACAAATCTAGGTAAAAATAAGTTTATTCAATATAAGTTATTTACTTATATGAAGACTGTAATCGATGGATGCAAAAACAACTAGAGGGAAACTGACTTTTAGAGGCCAACAGGACAGGCAATAAGTAAGTATAAAAATATTGAAATATCAATTATCGATGAATAGAATATATTTGCTTTCGTAGTTGTTGGTTATTATGAAACAGTCATACTCTTGACTGGCATTTGAAAATTGGTCTTTGCAGTATAAAATATTTGATTTAGAAAACGCCTCGTTCATAAAATTTAATTAGAGTCGATTAAACAATTCATCAACTTATAATTGGCCTAGAAGTCTGAAATACACAAAATTGTCCCGAAAACACATATGACAAATGATAGTTTATTAATGCTGGTATAAAAAAAAATTGGAATTTGAAACAAATATATTTTTACTTCTAAAAACTTACTTTTTCAAAGAAGTTATAACTCGCCAGCATTCCATACATAAAAACTTTTTTATCATAATTGCTGGAGTGGAATGTGACAATTATTATAATTAAACAATTATTTGACGTATTTTACAACCAAAAAATATACGAAAATACATATTAATATGTGGTTATGCAAATGAACTACATGTGTTTAATTTGAAAATTACAGATCGACTACATAAACGGACTATAAGCGTTCACATGCAATTGAGGAGAAATACACATACACAGAAATACACAACGAAATTGTCAAACGGACGATATAGAGAATACGATATAATTAATAATCTGCGGTATTTATATATTATATTTATAATCAATTCAGAAAAAAATGAGTAACTTAATAACTTAGTAGTAGTAGTATAGTACTTCAAAAGTAAGTAACTGATCAAAATCAAAATTACATATGAGCGATATGCCTAACACAAAATTAGATCTGGATTCATGCTTAATGGTTTATTTTTAAATATCATACTTTTTTAAATATAAATTTAAAAAGTCTGTCCATAAAATAAAAATATCTTTTATGACGACTAAGAAATTAAAAATATTATTTTTCATTCGTTACCTGCGATTAAATTTCGAACATTATATAATAATTACATTATAACTATATTTTTACTATAGATAAAATGTACCTTTCGAAATACCACTTTTAAAATATTATAAAACAAACAGGATATTTAAAAAAAATACTAGGTATAAAATGAAAGTTTCAACTTTATATCAATCAAAAACATTGTTTATTTTGAAACATAATACATACATATACCTATATACATATATATATATTTATACAAGGAAACGAATTTACAACCTAAAATACTTTAAAAATATATATTTTTGCTTACGAACAATATTGCAACGTTTAAAAATAATTTACCATAAGCAGCACAATTGATTGTCAACTTATTTTTTTTTTATACTATTTTTATTTATTTAAATTATTGAGCCCTATCAATTAGCTTTTATCCACGACTACGCTGACGCTAAGTTTGACATTGCTTTGTAAATTCCTCGTTACTCGCAGGTTTTTCGGAGTATTTATTTATTTCCTCTAACCTGGCTTGTCTTCATAACCTGTTGCATAATGTTATTATTTATAGTAATAAGAGGACCTAGAACAACAATTTTATTTATCATAGATTCTGTTCCTAAGATTAGGTATTTTGATTTTTCTGGATTAAGGGATAAGCTATGTAATATTTGACCATGTCGCGATACACTCTTTAATTAACTTGGTAATAGCATCGCGCATATCTTCGGACTTGATAGAAATATATATTTGTAAATCATCCACATAAATATTGAAAAGGAAATGTTAACATTTTATTATAAAAGACCAACCATACAATATAAATAAGATCGGACCTAAGTTTGAACCTTGAAAGAATCCATTTACTACCGAACAACATTGTGAAGTAGTTTTAGTACCATCGTCATAAACTACTTCAAGTATTTTTATCCTAGTATTTAACTACCTGTCAAACCATTCCAATCTTTTAGTACTAAAATCGCAATACTGAAGTTTTACCAAAAGCCATATTATATTTATATTATCAAATGCTTGTGCAAAATCCAGTAGTACAAGTATATTTTCTATCTATTTTCTCTCCCTGTGTCTTGTGTCCCTAATGGGTCATCTATTACATTTCTCGAAGCTGTAACAGCGTTTCTCCGTTTTCTAAAGACTGACCGCATACATGGCAAATGTTATTAAATTCTATGTATTCAGTAACTTGGCTGCAAAATAATATTTTTCAATACCTTGGAGAGACATGGCAAAATACTGATAGGACGAAGATAAATTCCAAGGAATCATTGGCTTTCGAAATTTGAGCCGTTTGACGTTGCCTTTGAAATGTATTGGTACTGATAAAATGATCGAATGATTGAAATGATTGAATAAAAGCAATAATTGTGTAAATGATAGTATTAGGTATGTGCGGAAGAGATAGTTCAAGCATTTGTTGTAAAATGCCTAATGCAATTGGTTTTAATGACTTCAAGGTTTTTTTTTATCAAAGATTTATCAATTGAGGTAAATTGTAACGTAGATTTGCCATATCATGACGCATTATAATAGTTTAAACTTTCATATAATGAATCTCATGTACCGGATATATTCGAAAAATATTTATGAATTTGTGCAGAAAGGAATAAATCTTCGTTCTTATTTTTTTATGTAGTAAATTTAATTTTGAATGATTCCAGAGTTCGTGTCAATTATTAAAATTATTATTAATAAAATGATATTATTATTAATAAAAACTGAGAAATATCATTTCTGACAAGTCATAAAAAATTAAAGATGCTCTTAAAGTGTAATAAATATAAAATACAATTATTAGTTGTAATTATTATTACTATATTAGTATTAAAAGCTTAGTGCGTTTGAAGAAATTAAGTAAACAATTTAAATAAATATATATTTTAATCCTTTCGCTTCGTATATAATTTAAAATTTGACACTTTTATTACCTATCTAATGTCATTTCCCGGAAGATAAATTTGCTTAAATATTATTTAATAGCTGTGATACTGTTACTAAAATTGGAAGTTTAAACCTCAGAGAGGAAATAAGGTAATGTTAAAAAATAATAATTAATTTAATAAAAGTACGGAGGCATTTAAATTTACATTTTTATTATGTCAATGGTAAGTCTAAGACGGCGTTTGCCCTATTAGGTAAATACGAGTACGTAAGTTACATACAATTGACCTCTCTTGTTTAGTTATTGATGTTTGTATTTAAATGTAATTAAGTAAAGGCTTTCATAAACAATATAAATAAAATATATCTTGCTTCTTTAGATTTTTCAATTGAGAGTAATTGATTACATATATTTATATTTTTGTATGTTTAAGTTATTTTTTCACATTTTATTCGTTATAATAAAAATAGTAGCTAAGAAGAGAAGAGTGAATTAAAAGTGCAAGTCCTCTGATACAACTCAATTTCTACACTCATTAATCATCAAATACCAAGTTGTTATATATCCAAAAGTAAACCTACTTTAATTTTAAGTATATCTACAGACATACAAACAGACAAACACAATCAATTCTTTCATGTTAAAAAATTTAACATTTGCACATATACTGAAGTAGAGATATAAATGTTTGTATATTTTATTTACCGATATCATTTCTGTTTTCGTTTATATAATTACTTAACAATATTTATTACTTAATGAGGTGAATAATTTGCGGTCCGTTATTCAATATATAAAAAAAATATCTGCATAAACTCTATGACAACGTGACAACGTGTATTTATTGAAAGTCTCTGGCTTTTAAGCCACAAATTACTAACGAAATTTTAAAGCTATAGCATGTGGTTTATGACGAAAAATTTATTACATTGTTATTAAAAAACCTGATCGATTTGTTTTTGCCTTTTTAAAGGTATAACTTAATTCGGAGAAATTTGTTTTTTTTTTACCTTAATCTTAGAAGGCACCACTAGAGTAAATAAGCATTAAATTGTTTTTTACATAAAGATTTTAGGGATGTAATTTTTTTTTCATAATAAGTACCTATTGTTAAAATAGTTAATCTTGGAATAATTCACGTTACGTTTGTAATATTAAAATTAATTAAGGTGTAAGTAAAAGCAATAAAAATAGCAATTAAATATAGATAACAATCTGTAAATCTGATCTGATAAAATATCGTAGGACCCCTGTTACTATAAAGAAACTTTTATTTAAACTTAAAGTTTCTTCCACTCGTACAAACCAAGAGATAAGTACTCACAATCGTGAGTATATAATATAGCAAATTGCCCAAAGGAAAATAATAATTCGTAAAGAAAATAATTATTTAAAAAAATTTAATTTCTCGTTAATATTAAGCTTCTGTGTGTCTTAATATTCTGTTAATACTTACTAGTCTCTTAATTCTAATTTCTGTGTATATTGACAGAAAATCGAAGACTTTCGTTTTACGTCGCTAAAGTTAAATGGCCTAATTTTTGCTACTAGAGTTTGATTTTAAATAAGTTGAATCTAAGTTTACTTTAAAAGGCAATCTATTCTTGGACTTTTATCAACAGACCAAATTAACTCCAAACAATTTTCTATGCAATGATTCTGCTATTGGGAGGTTAATATTTATTGAATAAAATTAATTCCTTAAAACTCTGATTCTGAAATTTATACTTATTAACATATGCATATACAACTATATGTACTCGTATGTTTGTGTACATAATTATATATTGACTGTATTGAATGTTGTAACGGTTCAGCGTTACAACATTTAGCTACTGTTAACAGTATAACTAATATTCCAACATCCTAATATCATAAAAAACAGTTAAACTAATATTATCCTATTTTCGATAACATATTGAATTTACACTTTGAATTTTACTGCCAATTGAAACACTGCTTTGGAATTGGAAATACTGCTTAATTATCGTAGTTTAATCATTATATAAAAAAATATAAGATGAATCATTAATCTATTATTTATAAAAACGGACATCTTGGATGTCTTCTGTATTTCTTGTAATAAGTCAAATTAGAAACTATATATTAGATACATACTTATTAAAAAATTGTCGATAACAGCATTACCTAAGGATACTGAAATTAATAACAATGAAATTAAATTTAAATTACTGCTAAGACTTGTTAATAGAAGTAACTACTAAATTAACTACTATATCAAAAACTTTTCAATTTAATAACAAAAACATTCGGTTACTGTAAAAACACCGAATAATTTAATGAAGACAAATACGCTGATATCCAAATTATATTTCAATAATAATACTTTAAAGGAAAAAGATATTAATTACTAAACTAATAATATACAAAAAACTTTAAACTAGTATGTCCGTGAATACTTTACTAAAGAGGTTTATATAATAACTATATCACTGGAGAGCTAAAGATGAGTAACTATTCTATTGTTGATCCAATTAACGCTATAATATATCATATAATATAAATAAAATATGAAATTAACACCAACTAGAGAACTAGAGACCAACAAGATTATAGCATTGCTGATATCACTTATCACAACTGCAAAATCAGTAGCTTTTTCTCTTTCGGTAATCTTACAATAATCTATCGCGGAAATGAACAGTTGGTAAGGACTTTACACCAACGATCTATTTGGAATACCTATATAAAGCTATATCTTTTTAAAGCAGCAAAATTCGTATTCTTTTTAGGATGTTAAAATAAACGTAGATTTTTTTTACGTATTGATAGTGTTATAATATAAACTAAGATACAGATAAACTAAGTTATAATGATACAACAATGGTTAGCTACTGTGTTAATATACTATAATTCCTCCTTGTCAGATATTAGCAAGTTAAAAGTATCCCTCACTAACTTGTTAAATATACCCTGAGTATTCTAGCAAAGATTTTTTTTTATTAATTTTATAGTTATATGATATGAGTTCAATTACGTTAATTAACCCTTTTAATTATAATGTTCTGTTTACAATCCTGAGTAAGTAAACCAAATGGTAATATATTATCGATATAATTTGACGTTAATTAATTAACTGCGGAACTGAAGATAATGTTGATTTATGTTTTAATACCTTAAATTCAATAAAATAATTTAAAGCAATATAAATATTGAAGTGCTATATATAATTTAGGCATTTTAATAAAATTTTAGATATTAACATTTTGATATTAACATTTCTAGCTCATATCAAACGAAACCGGATCGGTTTCGTTTGATATGAGCTAGAAATTAAACCTTTAAACTGTTTTTTAAATTAATTAATGTTAATTTTAATTTAATGTTAATATATTTGTTAAAAACATTGTCCCTAATTGAAGCAAACATTGTCCCTTCATTTATATTTAAAATTGAAATACTTATATATTATAATAATTTCACTAACCATGTGCAACACTTCTATTGATATCGAAAAAATTTATCCCTTTTGAAATTCCATTATAGGAAAACGAATGACATTCCACTGCAATAAATTGGAGGGGATATCTTCGTAAATGTCATCATTCATTTCTAAGGACAAAAATTCCTAAACTACTTTTTCAAATCCAGATCTGCCAATAAGACAAACCGTGAAAAAGATGATCTAATTGCCGTGATACTCTAACAATAATAATGAATTAATACAATAATATTTAGGGGTCTATGCGTTTTTCAGATATATCAACGAAAATTATATGAGATTTTTTTTATTAATATTGTAGAACTAATTGAAAAAAGTTTGTCAATTTATATCAGCATGTAACGGCACTATTTTGATTGATAACATTTCCCGTTTTTAGCTTTTTGAAGATTTAAATAAATATAGAATACAAAATTAAACTTACATATATATTTCTTTTAAGAAAAGTGTGTGATATCATACTTTTGTACCTTGGTCATCAATATGATACATTTTTCATTTTACATTTATTTGAACTTTTAAGTTTCCAGCAACTTCGAGAGATGAATTAAGCTACTTTTTGCTTTGTTTATAAAAAGTAAGTTCTGTGCCTTTACATTTCGTTATGGAGGTATTAGAAAAAACAGTAAAACCGGGAAAGTTTTATATTCATTTATTGCAAACAAATATATTTGAGACAGGCTTGCGTTTCCATTCACCAGGGAATTAATGAATCGAAGCTCATGTTTGGGAGTGAACCACGATTATGGCAAAAGAAGCCTTAAGGTAAGATTACCGTAGTAAAAATAAAAGCTGTGTGCATTATGTTTGAATTGTTATTAATATATAGAGTAAGAAATAATATTATAAGACAGAACTGCGGACTAAAAATAGATAAGACTGGAAACAAAAAGGGAAAAAGAAAGGAATATAAGGTTGGTTGGTATTTTTAAATAATATTATTTGAAAAAAAAAAAGAATTACAAAAAAAATATATCACGGAAAGATAAATGAAAATTGTAGGATAACCTGCCCTTTCAAGATATTCGGACCAGTTAAGCGACCTACTAAAGAAGGGTGTAATAAAAATTAGCAATTACGGACTTGCATTTGTTTGATAATTGTGGGAAAAACCATTTTTTTAAGTCTTTAATTCACAATAATATTTGAGTAATAAGCTCACTTCGCATCAAATTTCATCAACATTTTTCTAACAGATTTATTTGTTTAAATTAAGACCTAAATTTTCTTTTCTTTTATTGTGCAAATCGAGAAATGAGTCGTATATATATTACCTGTGATAAGAAACAGCAAGCTTGTATGTCTAAAATATTGTGTCAAAAGAAAGCTAAGATAGACACTACAATTAGTGTCTAAAAGGTAATTCGTAATTCCTGATTTTAAACATACTGCAATCATTATTGCATCCACGTTGTATAAATAATTAGAGTTTTTAGATATCAATAAAGATAAACATATCTAGAATTAATCATGACACATTTATCTTCGGTCCATTGTTGCAATTTTTACAATTGACCTATTAAATTTATCAGATGTCTTAAATTTCTGGTAATATTCGTCGAAAGAATTGAGATTCATATTTTTTTTTTACGGCGGGTCACAGATGACTTGTGATCACCGTCGTCTATGAACTCTTGCAACATCCGAGGATTTATAAAGAGTGTTGCCGGCCTTGTAGGTAGGAGTAGACGCATTTTTTGAAGGGACCCATGTCGTACCGATCTGGAAATACCGCCGAAGGGAGTTCGTTCCACAAGCGAGTGGAACGTGGAAAAAGGTCCTTGAGAACCGCACAGTGGAGGATCACCACGCATCCAGGTAGTAGGGTTGGTAAAAAAGTCGATGGCGCGCTGTGCGGTGATGAAATACGGCGGCAGGCATCAGATCGAATAGTTCTTTGGAACACTCCCCGTTGTAAATGCGGTAGAAGACGCACAAAGAAGTCACGTAAGGTAAGAGAAACCAATATTTTTTTTTATTTAGGGCAGGGTATTTGTATTCAACTCCTCCCGCGGACAATATCTTTGAATATTGTAATATATTTCCACATCCCATTCAAATGAATAAAATATTATGACCTTGGATAAGGTAACAAAGGTTTTGCTTAGAAAATGGTACCGCAATCGATTCCAAGAAAAACAACAATGACAAAATATAGAAATATAGCAAAGATTTAAAACTTTGTTGCCATAGACTTCAAAGGTATGAAGTCAATTTTATAAAAATTATAGAATATTCAAAGTAAATACAATATGGCATGTAAGGATAAACCCCACGTTATAAAGAATATAACATTTACCGAATTAATTTATTAGGATTGAAAATATTACAGTGAAAAATGGGTTAGAATGAATAATACATAAATATGAATTTTACAAGTTTTCACTAATATTTGAAAACCTTTATAAATATTGGTGAAAGAGTTTTTGAAATCGGAAAGTAGTTTTTAGGATTACCTCCTCACATCTTACTTCTCTTCAAATCTTATCAATTGAAACCAAATTAAAATTCTTTATTACAATACATTTTGTTGTTGTCTAAGCTATCAAACCCCTGCTAAAAAAGTCATTTGACACTAAACAGCTGGTGACAGAAACTCAACGGGCTTTGTTTTGTAATTTTTTGTAACTTTATTAAAAACTTATAACAAGCGTCTACCATACGCTTTTATTTTTGTTATGTAACTTAAGCATCTATCTAGACAAACATCAGACTGTGGGAAATATGTTTAAATTATAATATTTAATTAAATTATCTTAGTCATCTTTTCAGTCTTGGCAAAATTTAATATGATAAAATTATTTGGAATAAAATTGATTCCTCTTCTTTGGCTACTCTTTAAGATCTTCATCTTGACAATATTAATATTGTTTTTCAGCGCAGAAACATTTTAACACGGGCGTGGCGGACGATTTTTTTAAAAAATGTACATTGAGGGGTTAATCAGTTTTATAGGTACAAAATACAACCTTTGGTGTCTAGAGTATTAAATAACCCTGAATAAATTATTTTTTAACGTAAAATCCAATACAATAATAAATAATTAAATATATTATCGAAGCCGCATATTCTGGCTAGTTTAAAAAGCTAATTTTATATGGAGACGTCAAGCAGTATACTTGGGGGAAGTCGGTCGCACGGCAAACAAGATTATAGATGGGTAACGAATTTGTGAAAATTCAGATAATTTAGATTCCGATTATTCCAGTCGTGCCTTGTGGAACTGAAAGCTCTGTGTTTCCTCAGTGTTGCTGCAATAATAATCAATGTACAATTCAGTAATTAATAATGATTTTGTAAATTGTATACATACGAGTACTTAGTCTTCTCATAAATATTGTTGCAAAAAACATTTTTTTTTGTTATTGTTCGTTATATTTTTTACTTTTACAGTATGTTAGTCTAATGTATGAATAAACCATTAATTTTTTTTCTATATATATTTTACAAATTGAACCTTTTCCAAAATCTCTAAAACTTTAGTTTAATATGCCACGACTTGTATAAAAGAAACATTAAAAATATGTGATAAGCGTAGGTGGACTTTTTACTTGGCTCCTGGTCTAAACATTTATTTCCTCATTACAAATAATATTATTTTTTTAATCAAGTTTATCTCAAAGACTGGATATTTAAACAGTATATAATAACACGGTCCATAACAATGCACACGGTAATAAATAATACTCAATTCCTATGACAATCTATCAAAATCATTTTACATTTGTTCAACAATACATACATTTTAATTTTTTTAAAACGTGTTTAATTTTTATATGGATACTAATATAATTATTATAAGTAGTATAATATAAATATTAGTAGTAATATTAATCTTTCTTTCTGTTTGCTTTATTTACGATTCGGATTATTTGTTGTATTTGAGGTCAGTATTATAGGTGTAGTTCCCTAAATCTCTGTCGAATATGTACATATTTTTTTTTGTATTGCAACGAAATATAAACCTATTCCAATATATTAATAGATAGTATCAACCAGTTCTACTGATGTTGATTTTATCAGAATTGACCAAGTTTCGAAACCAATTGGGATCTTTAACCATGAGCTCGGAGAGTGCCGTTAACAGTTTGCGCCGCGTTTCCTATAAAGTTAATGTGAGTAGAGCCCGGTAAATATATATAAATATATATATATGATTGTGATGAAACAGAAAATCTTAAACACAAAAAAAATATTCATATAAATTTAGTTTAATATGGATCAACAATTGATTAATAAAAAATAAACAATATTACAGTAAAATAAATCCACATTTAAACTTCTACTGAAAACAGACGCAGAGGAGTTGAGTCAGAAACTATAGTCATTGCAACATCTTCATTATTCATATTCGTATTTAGTTAAAACATTTAATTAAGCTTTATAATCCTAACCACTTTATGGATGTCAGTTTTCTACTCTGAAAGATGGGTGTGAAAATAATGGTCTAAACCTGAATGCAGATAAGACGAAGGTTCTGATATTTGAAAGAAATGAAGAAAGAACAGAATGTAAGATCAACGTGAATAGTAATATAATAGAACAAGTGAATGAAATAGTATATTTGGGAAGTATGTTTAGCAGAGACGGAAGATACGAAATGGATGTGGAAAGGCGTATTGCTGCCGGTAACAGAGTCAACGGTGCTCTGGCTGCATTGTTAAGACGGCGAAACGTCAGCATAGCCGCACGTTTGGCTGTATACAATGCAGTTTTGCTACCGACGCTGTTATACGGCAGCCAAACGTAGGTAACACAAAAAAAGAATGTAAGAAAGATGAATGCTGTGGAGATGCGATCTCTTCACAGAATATGGGAAGTCAGTCTAGCTGATCGAATCCGCAATGAAGAAGCACAGAATAACAGGTTCTAGCGAAGATGTCACGGTGAGAATGAAGAAGAACGTGCTCAGGTGGTTTGGGCACGTTGAACGAACGAGTGATGAAAGAATGGTAAAAAAGATTTATATGGGAAAAGTGAACGGTAAGAGAGACAGGGGGAGGCCTCGAGTGACCTTCGAAAACACAGTAGCTACGATACTGGAGGAAGGTCACGTAAAAAGCATGAGGACCCTCCGGAGGGCATGTATGAAGAGGTTGATGTCTGTGGCCGAGGCGGAAGAGGTATGCAGGGACCGTAGCGTTTGGCGCTCCGTCGTCTCTGGCTACCCCGAAAGGGATATGGCTTGAAGCTAAAGTAAAGTAAAGTAAGTATATAATTTATATTTCTTATGCTTTTTTCTTATAACGACCATGAATATCAAGACAAATACTTTAAGAACATAAGTTTTATTTTAAATTTACTTTTCCCATAATAGACATGTCTGAGATTCAGATATGAATCATTAAAGGCCTAAATAATTAAGTAATAAATACAATGATAATTTAAATATAAATCTTTTAGAATGTATTGGTTGGAATGGTCTCAATTTTACTAATTTTAATGTATATTTGTATATTTAAATAAATAAGAAAGTAATGTGATTTACAAACAAAATAAGACAAAATGAGTAGCGACTTTCTCTCTGAATAAACATCTATTTTTTCTGTATGCTCTGGGGCTACAACGGACTAAGGAAAATACATAACATTTTAAAATAATATGATAATGAAAAAAACATCGACGAAAGATTAGGTTTAATAGTCAAAGATTAGATTAGAATCCTTTATGATGAAATTATTATGATATAATTATAAGGATTATTCATAAATTTTTAACGTTTCTTATATACGAAGAAGAAGTCTTCTCGTTAGTCTATAAACGCCGACTGTAAGGCATAGGTCTCCCATAAAGATCGCTAGAATGGCCGGATTTGCGCTGCCCGGAGCCAGTGACTTTCCGCGATCTTGGTTATGTCTTTGATCTACCTAATGGAGACGTATCTACGCGCATCTACAGCCTGTTGTTGCCACACGAGAACCTTTCGGCTCCTTCGGCCATTAGTTGCTCGAGCGATGTGCCACTGTCACTTCAGATGAGCAATCCTTAGAGTTATGTCGTTAATATTGGTTCTTCAGCGGATTCCCTCATTTCTTATTCGATCTTGCAGCGAAATTTCGAGCATAGCCCTTGGTGCCCTTAATTATTTTAAAAGAAGACGCATCGTAAACTAAAACGTCGTAGACCCATTAGTCATCACTGGCAACACACATTATACAAAGACATGAAAAAAAAAACAGAGCTTCCCGAACGTTACCGTTCCAGTTGGATTCAGCGAGTGATCCCTTTCTCGAAGTTGGACTTACCTAGATGGACGCTTCGTACCAAGTATAAAGTAGTGCTCAAAATTATTTTGACATGTACAATGAACTGCATATTAAAAAAAATAAAAACAGTATTGTTTTGAATTAAGAAATTATATTTAAAGTCATGCTATGTTTCACAAATTAAGACACCTAAAAGCTATGAAATGGTAAACTGAAAAATTTAAACGAAGCCCAAGGACAGCTCAAAAGCATTTTGACAATTAACTTTTTTTAAATAATTTCAAATGATGCTAATTATTTTAGAATTTTGTTTTAGTAATTCGTTGCATATCCTTATTGCCATCAATACCGCTCGCGTATCGAATAATATAACTGACCTTCTCGAAGTTCAAAGCAGTTCTCGACCACTCTCATCATCATCTCGGATTTGGACGATACAATCCTGCAATCAATGGGTTTCCGGTTCAACATCCGGCTCTTTTTAATAGATAAATCTTTTGTGCACACCTTAAAATCTTTATTCCAGTCTATTGTCTCTTTTATACAAATAGTATTGAATTGACGCAAGTTACGTTTAATTAAGTCAGAGACTTTGAGATCCGTCTATTGCGCCGCCTATATTTGAACGATATCTGCCTGTTAGTAATTCAATGACTCCGATGGAGGGACAACAACACAAACCCTAGCTTGTAGATTGACGACATACTGAGAATAAAAATCACATATATTGGATAGGTTCTTCTTATACAGACTAGCCTTTTTATCATAGTTGCCAAAACCTAGCTTCGACCTGTTAGAGTTTGAAAAAAAAAAAATTTTATTTGTCTGTAATAAATTATTAAGAACGTGCAGAACTCACAACTCTACTTTTTCGTACTATATTTGAAGGTTGGACTGATTTTGATTACACTTTCACAATAAGTCTTCAAAGTACATGAGGTAACGGTTTTTATAAATTTTTTAATAATCTATCGCTCCTGCATCCTATCTGACATTAAAACATTCGCATTGGAAGCGATAAAATATATTTTAGGTCATCTTATTTAATTTGAATTATCACTTTTTAATAAATATGAAGACAAGTCTCTTGTTCCCCTGCAGACTGCTTCATATGACAACCATACCAAAATTACTATTCGACTGCACAGTGAAGTAAACCAAAGTAACCAAACCTGTTTACTGATATGCAAGAGGGCCTCCGCGGCCTCTCATCAGGTCATGACTTAAAAACTCATATTTAAAATACCACCACCTAGCGGCTTTATGATAGATTTCTAGAAGTTCGTCTGAAAACAACAGCAACAATGGGTTGGCGCCGACGGTCACCAGAGGGAAGTAATTTTCTGTAACCTTCCACTATAATAAATTTCTATCTTAAATATACTAAGTATTAAGACTAATAAACTAAAATAAATATGTGATAATAGGTGAGTAGTATAAATAGTAGGGGATATAATAAAATATTATATTAAATATAATACTTGGAAATTGTATACATTAGAATGACGGAGACATGAATAAAAACAATAGGATAATATCTATGTTAAGATAGGTTAAAATAGTAAGTATGCAATAGAATATTAAAAAGAAAACAGAATATATAACATATATTATATTATATATTATTACTAGTCTATTATATAAACGAAAATTCGAGTCTGTTAGAACAGTGTCCATAGCGGCCAGCGGATGTAAGTTAGTTGACCACCTATGTCGTAGTAATGATATCTGTTTAATATAATTATAATATTTTAGATACCTTGAAGATACAGTAAAGATAAATACTATTTTAATTATATTGTTGTATTAAATTATTTATATATATTGTATATATATAATTAAATATTACTAAGAGCATTATGTATTTCTTAGACTGACATTTGGAAATAAAATAATTGAACTGTGATAAACGTTGGGTTTAAAACAGTTAATATTTAATAAAATATTAGGTAGAAAAATAAAAATAAATTATGGCTGATATTAAATATACATGAGCTAGGTTTAAAAGTAGATAATATTTTTCAATACAAATTTTACTGACACTAGTAAATGTTGTTGAGGAATTTTGAATAATAATTTAATTTGAAAAATATTTGTAAATCTTAACAAACGCTATTTATCACTATCTTAGCAATATCTAGATTTTGATGTCTGAAATATATTGGCTTAAAAATGTTTGTAAAACTCAATTTTCACTGTTTTAGTCTGAACTTTTCACTGCCTGATCGTTAACTCACAAACAAAAATATTTGAGGTTACAGCTTCAAAAACGACGACGAATCCAAAAAACTGAATAGGAGTACGCCAATTTAATACTTTAAAACTTGGTGGTATATAAAAATTTTGAAGAATCCAAAATTTAAAAACTAAACACTTTATATTAGTTCAACTAACTCACTATCTAAATTTACTGAGAATTTAATACAAACTTTTCCATAACTATTTTTAAAATCGATTTTTGAAAAGTATAGGCGCAGGAATTTTTCAATAATTGATGATTTTTTGTTGAAAGTAAATAATAGTTTTATGAGTATTTAGTATTTAGCATAAATAGGTTTTTTCCGGAAAAATAAATCACATTTATATTTAATATTACATATTATTACTATTCTCTCTTCTATTTCATATTATGTACAATACTTACTATTTTAATCTATCTTAGATTTTATTTATTCATTTTCCCGTCGTTCTAATATATAAAGTTTCCCAGTAATATTTAATGTTTAAATATATTTTATACCTTACAAACATTCATATATTAATAAAATATATTATTAATATATATTTATATTGCATAGTAAATTGAATAAATTCCCAGTTAACTGTCATTATTCCTACTACCTAGATGGCTAAATTATCAACACCTACTGATCGCTAGGGGGCGGCTTACTCAAATCTATAACTTTATTTAACATTACATTTTATTTTATCCCTTATTCCTTTTACTCACCGATTATTACATATTAAAGTATTTAATATTGTAAATTATATTTTACTCTTTTTAGCATATCTCTTATATAAATATTTAGTATACTAAGATTAGAAATTTTTTAAATCGTGATAGTTTGCAGAAAGAAAGTAACTGCCCTCTGGTGTCTAACGGTGCATCCCACTGTGGCAGCTGCTTACGGCCGTTCTTATGGACATCTATCACTAAGCCGCTAGGTGGCCGTATTTCAAAAAAGAATTTTTAACTTCTTTTATTTTATTCTATTTTTCTTACTATAAATATTTTAAAACATGTAATATTATTCATCACAATACTCCAACCTACCTATATAATTTGGCTATTCCAACTCACTTTATATTATAGTTTCAATAGTAAAAATTTGTTATAGTTTACCTAGCTTCACCAATATCATCACTACAAATATTTTAGACCCCCTAAAATTATTTCACCAAATAGTCCCATAGTGAATGAGTATTTTTTTTTAAATTTCTTGAGTAAATCAGTTCATCAGCAAGCGCAGGAACCGGCTGTCCCACAATGCTCCACTCCCTACTGCTCCCGCTCTCGCAGCTCATGTTGTGCCTACGATGGCGTCAGCCTCAGCGGCTCTTAAGGTTAGCAGATGCCCCAACCTACGCTTTCTCTAAGATAAATGCAGACTTCACCGCGTCTTCTACCGGTGCGATCATACGTATCAAGGTAAAACCGGGGAGAGAATAGAGTGCCGATGACACAGAAGGTTTTAGTCAAGATTATAATGTACATCTTCTAAGATTGTTAATTTTCTTTTAAAAGTACATTTAAATGCCTACTTCAATAAAGATATTTTGAACTTGAATTTGAATTTGATTCTGTCACTAAAATACCATCAACTGATACGTTATTAAATGATGCGGGAAGGTAAGAATAATGAGCCCGAATACTTTGAGCGTTAATATGAACTAAATTTATAGATTGGTTGCTACTAAGGAAAATAGATTGAAGATTAGAGTCAAGGGAAGATGAATCATTGCCTGTGGAAAAAATTGCTGTCAGCGCTATGGAAACTCTCTGAAGATGAACATGAAAAGTAATCATCGTTGATATTTAAAATAGATAAGTCGGTCATATTATATTAATATAACATTATATATATATATATATATATATATATATATATATATATATATATATATATATATATATATATATATAAGTTTTTAATAAAACAAGTGATAAAAATATTCTTCATTTAGACTCATAAACTCCTACACCACCTGGCCGAAAAGGAGTAACACATTATTAAAAAAAAAAACATTACACAAACCATCATGAAATAAATGGCAGAACAACTTAAAGCATAAAAAAAGAAATACTAATGTCTTTATGACAAAAGAAATTAAAAAAAAAGAAAATACACTTTTTACATTACATTTTAAAATACATAATCACAGTTATGAATTGAATATTAAAAATAACACGTATTAATGCTTAATTGCTTATTACTGAACTCAACTACCTCTGATATTTGGTTGTCACTTGAAAGTTAGCACTAGTGAAATAATAATGAATACATAGTTATCATTGTCAATTGTAATGTGGCTATTATAAAAACAATAATAGGGTGATTGTTCGTTGGAAACAAACTAAAAAAAAACATGACAAATATAAGATCCTTCATCCAGATGTAATTATATAATTAAGATAAAGTAGTTAAAGTCTCCCCTACGTGGGCCACAATATAAAATAATCGAAAAGGGGCTTCATTTGTCCTGAACTTAATCAAAATTTATTCGTTTACCATAAAAAATATGTAATATATACCTACTTGGCAAGTGACTGCTTCTCCCTTCTTTTTAATGATTTTTTTTATTATAATGTTAAAGAATAGGCTGGATCTTATTTTATTTAATTTAAAGGCCAACGTACAATTTAAACATTTTGATAATTATAGTTCCAATATAATTATTACAATGTCTAAACGTCCTGAACGCCTTGGCCGACCGATGGGACTGATGGGAGCTTCGTGCTCTTGCTGCTAATCATCATCTTCAGTACAGGAATCTCACCAATTTTTTTTAATTTCATCTCAAATTATTTAAATGTTACTAATCCTATTTTTTTATTTTATGGTTACTATTACATCATTTGTATATGGATTGATCATCTGAAATAAATGCTTATTACTATTATTATTATTATTATTATCACATCTGAAAAAATGTCATATTCTTTAAAATTTTTATATAAAATTTTAAGGCAATTTATTTAAGGCAATGGATAAAAATATAAAATGTAATATTACTCGTTTCCTTTCTCAGACAAAATCCTGCTTCAAAACTGTAATAAAACTGTCTCATATCAAATACAATAAAAGCTAGTACAAAGCCGCGACTCGTGTTTTTGTGACGTCTTTGTTATTGTGCTTCTACGAATCAAGACAGATCGCGACTCTTTCGTCGGCGGACTATTATAAATTACGTGTCATATCGAAGGAGAATGTTGTTATATAATGCAACTCTCTTTCGAATTATTATTCTGTATTTTTTATATTAGTATTACATCATAGTTGAGTTCCTTATTTCATGAAGAGGTACACAACACACACACAAAACTGTCGTAGCGTTAAGAAGAATATTAACAGTGTTTTTGAAGTACTGAACACAGATTCGGTAGTGGGACCACTATTGATTACATTACACCACTAATTATTGCATTACAATTATGAATCAAGAAGAAATATAAGGTACCATTTGTATAATAATAATAGGTTCTCAATAATAATAAATTGCAAATCTTCATTAGACAAATTATGAGTTCATTCGTGTCCCTCAAAAATCTTGATTTATGCTTAGTACACAACTAGGATTTTTAATTATTATATTTTTTTATTTCATAATGTTTACCCACATAGGTTTACATGTTATAAATAAATAATTAATAATTGAGTATGTAATCAAAACAAAAAAACAAATATCAAATTTGTAAAATCGCTACGATTTTTTACCTCTAATTTGAAAGTTATTTATTTCATAACTTACTGAATAAAGTAAGTAATCCCATCTCCTTTCAAACCACCTCGTTAGTTAAGACTCATTAAATCTTCTGATGCACTAATGGCTGCAGCAAAAGTTTGTCAACGCTAAGTTTTATTTAATTTATGTACATATATTTTAAAGTAAATTAAGATTATACAAAGATAAAAACAAAAATATAAATGTCCCAGATCACAACAATTTCGCTATAATGAAACACTTGATTAATATTTTAATAATGGTAGGAAAAACCGTGACGGTACGTGTGAACGGTATCCCTTAGAAGGATTGTGTTATATTTTAAATTTTATAATGACGTATATCACTCTTTAACGGAATATCCAACAGCTCAGACTTTTCGAACGAACCAACTTATCTTACCTTAGCCATAATTATATTTACAAGAGACTTTCGCCATAACATCCTGTATCAGAAAACTCTATCAGTAACTCTAAATTTATATATATTGAATTATCGTATCAAAAAATGCATGACAAAATTGCAACTCAAAGAACTGTTGGTAGATGTGATATAGTGGGAAAATAATAGCAGAAGAGTAAAATAATAAAAAATACGATTATTTGTATTGCACCACCTTCCATATTATTTTATTTCTGTAGCATAATATTTCATGATAGTTTTAAGTAATCCAACTGTTTAAAGCTGCTTTATTATTTAATATTAATTTAATACGTATGAAAGCTATAAGAAAAGATTACCGTTTCTTTTCTCTCGGTATCTTAAAAGTAACGTATGTATATTCCTATAAATCTTAGCCTAGATGTTTTATAGGTATCATTTTCATCTTATCACATAATCATAATAGCACTAAATAATTATTTAGGATGTCTTTAGTCTTGGCTTGACATTAATGTTTCTTATATTTTCTTATAATTGCACAATACTAAGGCTATAACTATAATTCGACATACATCGACTCACATTAAGTCTTGTAAAGGTGTGAAAATATAAAATTTCTTAACGTAAAAAACGGTACGCCCGTTCATATCACAAAAAAAAAACATATTTCGACACTTTCAACGGAAAAAATTGATAAGGTATTTCCCGTTTACTTATAAATTCAACATCATACAATATGTTTCCTACAAATTTAACATTATACAATATGTTTGTACAAGCTTAAGAAAAATTCTGAAAGCTAGACATTTATAATTAATTCATTGGAAATATAGTCATATAGAGGGGTCTATATTTAAAATTGAAATTACTAATTTCAGTGAGGTATCACATGAAAAAGTTGGATGTTAATATTTGAAGACACTTTATTTATTATTTACGAATCAAATATTCTTATTTATATATTTGTAGAACCGGCCATTAGACTAGTAAACATATAAGATCTGTATCGAGAAAAAAATCATTAAGACAGGTAGGATTTGAACGTGTGACCTCGATGAGTGGTTCGTTAGCTTAGTTGGTAGAACGACGGTGTCCCAAGACGGTGGCGACGTTCCATTTCGAATATACACATAAAATGTTCATTCTATTGGGTTGGTTTGGATTTTTTTTATTATTTCTTTAACAATTATTTACCAGCTCCAACCATCGATACCATAAAGTAATGTCAGGAAAGACTTAATAAAAAAAAATATATTGTTGAATATTTTAATTGAGTGAGTCTTCAATCGAGTTCGGGTAGATTTTTTATGTTATGCTTTTTGTTGATTGTTATTCTCCTATTTTTATTTAATCTACTAAACGAACAATTGCACTTTATTTTTATTTTGTGATGAAAATGTAATTCTGACATCGTATTGTTATTTTACGAATATTCTGATTTTAAAAACAAAATGTATTTTATTTTAACATTTTTTTAATTACAAAATAAAATGGCTATAGAATTCAATTCTGAATGCTTTACTTCTTATTTAATTGTGAAAGTTAAATACTGTGTTGTATTTTCAGTCCGTTAGCAATAGGTAAAATCACAAAATTTACACAGCTCAAAATAAGAAACTTGTTATATTCTTATATACTATGTGACTATTTAATAAAAAAATCTTATATTATTATTTATTATAAGATAATTAAATTAGCATTTATTACATTCTTAGGAACCGTGAAAATTCTAATTTAACGCATCTGCATTGTATGATATTAAAAATCCCAGAATGTAATATCTGAAACATTTGTTTGTTACTGTTTACTGTTATTTAATATTGTTTACAAATTTGTATCTTTTTTTGGATGCTCCGGATGGACTTTGGCTATCTCGAATCTATTCCGTGTTGCAGTTTTCGAAAATTTAAAAACCAAAAGGTACAAATTGTTATAAGTACTTTAGATTCTTTCTGAATTTGTTTCGATTTACTTCTTAGTCCATCCTTATAAATATCCCTGATTTTTAATATACTTCAATCTAGGACCCCTATTTTAAATAATAATACAAGTAATAATAGTTAAAATCTTAATACAGTCTTAAATAATATTGGCAATAGAGAATATTTTGAAAGTTATTCGTTTAATCTAATTTGATGAGAATTATAAAATTCAGCTCCGGTTTGTAAGAGTATGTGATCAACTTGTTAATGATTTTATTTGTAACGAACCATGACAGTAGTCGTAAATCCTAAAATTAATAAATGGTATTTTAAATAAAACATCTGGGTCCACCGCCCGTATAATAAATTGAAAAGGTATTCTAGAAAATTGGAATGGTGTCCATAAGGCCTTAATAAATAATTTCGCGGACCAGAGATATGAGACCTTATTATAGCTGCATATTTAGTTGTTTTAATTCAAGGTTCAGCAACGCCTGAAGAATATAATAAAAAACGTCAAAATTGTTTTAGTACGATAATGACCTATGTCAGTTTGCATGAAACAGTTCCAAGGAAAATAAAATATAAACGCAAATAGTATAATTATGTATTTGTTGGCACCTGCTTTACATTAGGAGTTGGAAATCTGAGAAGATTAGTCTTTTTAGGGCAATTGAAATTGCGCTGCAGTGCTCAGTCTCCAGTCCCAACTTAACATATACTCGTATTTGTTAGCCACATTGAGCCAAGCATTTTTAAATAAAAAACTCCAGGTTCTGTATTCTTTAATTTTCTATTTCTATTATATATTATATCAAATTGCTACTTTAGTAATATATAATTTAAAAACTTCGTTAACGATTATACGTAACTTCATTAACGATATAGCGGAAAATATACTCGTATGTTAATAAATAATAATAGATAATAGTGACAAATAATCTCCACAAATAAATCCACTCTACTTTAAACTGAAAAATTGGAAAGAGATTGGAAAAGGAACGGTTTCTTATAAAATAATACATTAATTTATTAGCAACTACAGAGCACTCGACGTTGAAGAGCAACAAATAATGTTATAAATATATATAATTATAAATTAGTAAGTTCGTTCTGTAGAAAGAAAGCTTTTAGCGTCGGGTTACTCATCTTGGTAATGACGTTGGTTGCTGATGATGTTCTAATGATTTAATGATTTAATATAGGATTATAAATTATGTACTATCCTTCATTTAAGTCAATGAACATAATTTTTTATGAGTTTACCGACAACTTTTGTACCGACCGAGGCTGATGACTTTAATGGAAATAATAGAATGAAGGATATTTTAACAAAAGTTTTTCATGAATACAAGTCGGTTATTGTATGCGGAGAGTTCAATGTGAAAGTAAGTTGAAAGTCTTTTCGGAACCTACTCGCATGTATGTTTCCGCTATAGTATAATTAATGTGTTCTATCACTGTAATATTAATGAAGAAATAATAACAACGAATTTAAGGTCAGACCACTGTATGCAAAATGTAAAATCCTTTCAAAAATAATGTTTAAAGATTTCACTAGATTCGACTAATAAAATTTCGGATTTTTACATAAAAATAATAATGTTTTTAGGTGAAAAATGATAATAAAACTTAAGTTTTGTGATTGGGCAAACTGTCACACCATCAAATTAACAAATCCTAGTAAAAAAAAACGGAGCCTAGCAGCGGTAATTAAGCTAATTTTATAATAATTAAATAAATATACAGCTGCGCCAACGACCGTTTATGGCATTTCGTCATGATCATAACTTTATAAAATTCAATAATAATACCAAAGTAGCGATACATATTTGAGTATACAAACATAATAATTTATTATAATATTCTGCCAATATGTCAAATTAATAACTTTTACCACTTTCGTATAATAATGTTTAGTATTAAGAATGGTTCTAAGTAATTGTACATACTTAATCTCTAATTAATACAAAAAAACACTTTAACACATTTACATTTCATAGTTTCACTAGAGTTAAATAGTTATTTAAAAAATTATAGTGTTATAATATTTTACAAATATTATATATCATGAAAATTCAATATGTACTCGTAGGTTGTTACCTACGTATAGGTAATAAGATGCACGCTACACGTCATTATATTATTTTATTTTATATTTCTTAAGAAAATGATTTTCCGTTTCTCTGAGAATTTTGTGTTCATAGGATCGAAGAATTTGCTATGTCAGTATTTTCGTATCTATAATAGTTTAACTTTGTTATAGCGCCTCACATCAAGCACTCCAAACCTTTCATTTTACAAAGTTTTGATAGTTTTTCCTTTGTGTAGACACTAAACCTAGATGTAAACCAAATTTCAGATGCCTAGGTTAAAGGGAAATAACACTTTGGTTTTTATGATCAGTGAGTCAGTGACGAAATAATGGAACTTTGACTTGCAATAATTCCTAAACTATTAATTCAAATTAAACTTGTTTTGGAAATATATTTACCTGTATATCTTTTGGGTCACGGGCAAAATTCGATCGTTCTGTATTTTTGACAAAGAATTTAAAAAGGTTTGAAAATGACCGGAATCGTTTCGGACAAAAGGATAGTACTGCCGTGCCTTTTTAATGGACTTTAAGGGAATACTTCCGCGTCTCCAGAATTTACGTCTGACAATTTACTCACCATCACATACTTTTGTGTTTCTGTGGAAGCGATAAATAATTAGTCTATAAATAAAGAAAATACATATGTAAATGATAAATGTAAATGTTTCCTCTATATAAGAAACGAAAACAAATAAAATAAAGAAAAAAGGTGGTGTGGTTAATTCTTCATTCTTCGATATGTATTACACAATAATATGGCCCGGAAAGTATTGGTTACGTTGCCACAATTGTTGCATATAAATAATTTATGAAAGATGACCTCTTTAAACGACCGATTTCATTGTTTAGTTAAATCAATTTATTGTTGCGGTTGAGTCGAAGCTTTATCTGATGTTTTTATTACCGTAGAATAAATTTTTGTTTTCAATCCGCAGTTTTTTGCATCAAATAATTACGGAAACATTCGTCATTTGTAAGGCATGTCTGTGGTAATACCTACAGAAAATATTTACATACCACCACTTACTATCTGATGGACCACTTTTTTTGTTTGGAGCCATTTATATTTGAAAAATATTAAATTGGCATCACTGACCTCTTTTAATATTTTATTGAATATATGTACCGTCCAATAGGAGATCGTACCTTGTAGTAAAAAAAAAAGATTTTAAATGAGGTTATTAGAAGTTGTAATCAATCAGAGATATTACAGATTTTTTTATACATGAATTACAAAGTGTGAGAGTGAGACTTTTTATTACACAAAAACTATATTTAAAAATATATTCTAAATCGTTTGATGTATGACAAATCTGGAGTACGTCAATTACAGAACACGAACAATTTGTCAAAATATATTCTTATTTTCCTCTGTCTTTTTAAATGAGAACTTGGGGAACCCGGGACACTGCCCCGTCTAGCCCTTCAATAGCTGTCCCACTGATTCTGTCAAAATAATATATTGTTTACTTCAAAAGTAAACAACATTGTCCAGTTATTTTTCGTATTTTAAACCCCAATATAAATATGAAAGATTCCAAGTGAGTTGGAATCGGGGTCAATAGACCATTGTAAAAATTATTAACCATAGAATTGTATACAAAAATACCTTGTTGCGATGCGTTATGCAATTTTTTTTATTTAAATCAAAATTATAAAGATGTAATATTATTGAAAAAAAAACAAATTTGTCAATACTGTTTTTATTCTAGAAATACAATGATATATCAATGATACAACTTGTCACAATAAATCAGTCACATACCGAATAGAGGATAAATTGTTCATGAGCGTAAGATATCTACGCACTTTTAGTTTGTTAACAATATGTCAGTAGTTCTGAAGTTTTTCCCGAAGCAGTTACTTAATAAAAATAGTTTTAGGGTTCATTAAGTTTCTTCATTTAAATTTCAGTTTTTAAATCTGTATTTTTTTATATTTTATATTTACATAACAGCTTAATACTGTACACAATGGGTACTCTTTAAGTAATACGTACCCATTCTATGACAAAAATATCGAAACTCTCTAAATATATTTGTTTTTTTTAATTATTTAATTAGATAAATGTAAATTTTTGTGAAAAAATAAAATATTATTAATTATTTTCGTTCATGTATTGTCCTTGTCTATAACTTTATACTAATAATATGTTTTTGTATTATTACCTTTCTTATTTATGGTTTACCATAAATAATAATACCAAGAGGTTTACCACTTACTGCTTTTTGTAATTTTTAAGATAGATGTCTTTACTCTGTTTTGTTTTTTTTTAAGCAGAACCAAAACAGAGCACTTGTTCTGCGATTTAGGCAGTTTCTACCGTACCTATTTTGTTGGATGGAGTACCGTTATGTCTGTTCTGATTTTTGCTACCTTGGTTCTCTTATACAAAGCGATTGACATATAACACCTAGATCTGTCGTTTTTATGGATGTGAGTTCTGGGAGGTGAAGGTGATGGATGAAAAGCATTTGTATGTAACAGAGATGCGAATGTTAGGCTGGATATGTGGGGTAACAAGAAAGGATAGGATAAGAAATGACTATATTAGGAGAAGCTTGCGAGTAGCACCAGTAAAAGAAAAAAAATAGAGGTAGCCGTCTGTCATGGTATGGGCATGTTATGAGGACAGATGAAAGGCATGTAATCAAAAGAGTGCCTACTATAGCAGTGCATGGATGGACAGGTAGACCACGGCCGAAGAAAAGATGGATGGATTGCGTAAAAGACGATATGGAGATGAAGGAAATGTGTACAGAGATAACAAGTAACAAGAGAAGAAAAACATACTGCGCCGCCCCAAAATTATAGTAAAGGCAAGGAGTTTAAAATTAATGGTAATTACTCCGCAAACCGTTAAGAACTATGTATTCACCAAAAAAGTATTGCGATCGATACGTGTGCATTCGCAATTGCAATTGCAATTAAAAACTATGCTACTAAATTAAGGGCATGGGCATAAACGTACAGTTACAAACTTACAGTTTTATTATAGCGTAATAGCGTAATTGACCTACAGGAGTCCAAACAGGAGTCACAAACGATAAAGTTTACTTAAAAAGAGTTAAATCAATTTATATTCTAACCAATTGACGTTGAAGAAACTAGTATTCCAATAATTATATAAAGCAATTTTCAGTTCTCGAGCCATGTTTTGTCTTATTTAAAATCTACAAATCTATTGGACTACAAATTAACATTTCTTTATAACAAGAAAGAAAAGAGAAATAATTTAAGTATTTCAGTCATCAGAGCAGTTGACTATCAAAATATTAATTATAATATAAAATATCAGTAACAAACTACAAGCACGTTAAAATTTAACACTTATATACTTAATAACAAAAATGTCTGTCGAATAATTGTTTTTCAAGGTAACGCTCTTTAGATTCCCCGGATATTATTTAAAATATTATACATTTTATAGATAAATATACATATCATTAAAAAAATATGTATATGTATATTTTTTGGTCCTAGTATTATAGCGGGTCTTATTTAATAGTAAATTCAGAAACAAAGAAGCTATCGAGCAACAGACCAGTTGTATATTGACTTATTTCTTTATTATAATTGTGGTGAATTGATAATAAATAAATATTTATTATCAATTCACCACAATTATAATAATAATAATAATATATAATTATAATAATATACTTGTAAGAAAAGATATGGTCATTAAAACCACAAAATACGCATATTTCTATACTCTCAAGGGAACCAAAATTGTTAGGATACTAGGATGTTGATAGAGCTATGAAATTTGGTTAGCAACATCGCCTTGTAGTACAAGTTCAAGAAACCATCAGAACACTATACATTTGTTATTAAATCTTAAAAGTATAGCCTTAATAGGTGGTCCAAATTTAAAATTGAAGCTACTAGTTGAAGTAAAGTATAATATAAAAGGGATCGATTTGAATATTTTAAAACATATTTGTTTTTTACAAAGCACAAAATTCTTCTTTATAATGAAAGTTACAAACTGGTATGAAAATACGGCTACAAACATATATTTTGGAATAAATAAAGCAAGAAATAAAATTTTGTTGTCATTCTCTTGATTTGTTCAAAAAATGTTTTGTTTGAAATGCCATGTCAAATATATATTTTTTAATTCTTGCAATAAAATTGCAAATTTTGATTGTTGTTGTCCGACAAAATGGATAAAGTATATTTTATTGTGTTTGTACAGAATTGTACTTGTATCCGAGAATATTTTTGTTAAAATACTTAAAAGCAAACAAATAAATTGATAAGCACTATATTATTAAATCGACGAGTTATTGCCTCGACCCTGCGGCAGTCGTAAATCGGTTTAACGGCAAAATAAAACCGACCGATTCAAGAGTTATGCAAAGTATAATTTTAATAACGGACACAACCTGTATTTTTCATGCTATATCATTATATATGTACTATTTGATATAGCGTCTACCGTAATCTATTGCAATAAATGTTTTAATTTATTTTGGAGGCTTTGAGAATCTTTATTGTATTAAAGAAGACTTTTATATTCCATGCTTTTAGAAGGCACTAATTTTGCGAACTAAATTTTTGCGAATACGAATATGATGACAATACTACATTTAAATTAAGCACAACTCATACATTCTTGGTAATAATAACTTCAAGTCATTAAAATCGAATCCAATAGGGTGTGGTGTATGTAAACAACGCTGTATCTGCTCAATTTCTTATTGCTACAACATACTCGTATGACGTATCATCGTGATCAGCAGTAGTATATATATTCGCCGAAAATAATTATCAATAAATGTTCTATTTTATATCAAACATAATTTATATATACAATATCTTATATCTTGCTATTTATTCTATTTCGTATCGATATACGATAACATTCCGATGTATGTTATATCTCATGTGATATAATATTCACATTTAACACTATTTATACACACTCTGTCAGTTTACATAAAAACATTATATTAAATTTAAGTTATTTATTACAGTATTGAGCAGAATCACTGTTCTCCTCATTCATAATTGAAAAGGTACTCCTAAAAATTATGGTCAAGAATTATTATCAATATTAAAAATAGCTGAGTATTATACAAAGTGTGGCGTCACATCTTTGTGCTAAGTTATTCTTATGTCCGAAATATTATAATTGATAACTCCTGTTGCATTTTTTAAAGAATTTTTCTTTGTTTATCTAATTTGTTATCAATACTTTTTTATCTCTGTTTAATTACAATTTGTTTTCTCTCTTTTGTTATTTTTATTTTTAGTTGCTTATATTTGTTTTAATTCGTTTGGTGGGGTGGCCATTAAAAAAAAAAACATTTGAATTTGAAAATTTTATAATATACTGTCTATTGTCTGTACTGTGTATTATCTTTTGTCTCAAATTTTTGCGAATAACCAATAATATATGCAACTTTTTCACACCTGTATGACACCGTTCTTTTAGAAGTCATTACTTTCGGTAGCAGTGGGGGCGGTTTGCCCCCTTACCTCTAATATGGCGAAGGGGGTAATAGCTCACCCATGCGTTACGCTCGTGAACGGCAAGGATTTCTTTTTTTATTATTAACTAATGATTGGGCCAGCTTATCAAATTGATTGTGACATGTCATGTCAAGTCACGTCACGTCACGTCACGTCACGTCACGTCACGTCACGTCACGTCACGTCACGTCACGTCACGTCACGTCACGTCATGTTATGTTATGTTGTTATGTTAATGTTACGTTACGTTACGTTATATTATGATACGTTATGTCATGTTATGTTATGATATAAGTTAAGTTGATCTAAAACTCGTTAGTCGGAGGTAAATAATACTTTTTTATTATTATCAAATCAAAACAAAAATAAATTATTTGAACAACACATAAGCAGCAGAAAAATAGACAGAAAAATACACTGTTAAGAAAATATAAAGAAACAAACAAATAAAAAATTGATAACTTATAAGCTATCAATAATAATATTTTAACAAAAACAAAATTTTCATTGATATTGCTCAAAATGGGTGATCACTCAGCTTTTGTTGAGAACATAAAAATGATTTTTACGCTGTTAATTATGCTTGCTACTTTCAGATTAGCGTCGCGGCGTTATAGTAGGGAAAATCCAAAAGTATGAAAGAAAGGCTCACAGGAAATTTTTATTATTGTTTTTCAATGTAGTTACCTCGTAACTCAATAAATTTATTCCACTTGGATGGGAGTCCTTTGATACCGTCACAAGAAAAAAAAGAAACTTGCTCTGTGAAAAATGCCGAAACAGCGTACTTGACATCTTCATCGTCGGAAAAATGACGTCCGTAGGTATATTTTCAGAAGTCGGAAACAGTTTGAAGTCGCTGAAGGCCAGGTCTGGGTTGTAGGGGAAACGGTACTCTTATATCTATTATAATGATATATCTATATATCCTGGAAACCAAACTCAAGCACAGTAGCTGATGCAAAGGCAGACTTGTGCACATTAGCGTTGTCATGCAAGAGGTGCATCCCGCGACTGTAGTTCCCATGTCACTTCTCCAGTATTGCTGTCTTCAAGTTTTTCACAACCTCAGCGTAATGCTTCCCTGCGATTGTCTCCTTGTGGGGAAGGTAATCAATTAATAGCACACCATCATAATCCCAGAAAATTGTCGCCATAATCTGCCTGGCGGATGGTTGAGTACGAAATTTCTTCGGCGTCGGGGAACCCTTGTGTTTCAGCTGCTGCGCAACTGAACTAACACCAAGTATCCCGACATGCACCAACCTATTTTACCCCGCACTACGCGTCTATCATATCTGGGTAGATTACTTTTGGTTCTCCCCTCGTAAAAACACTAAAGCAAACAGACGCATGTGTTTATGGAGCTCTAAACAAAATAGTAAATAACTAATAACTATGATTATTATTTTGAAAAATAAAATGTAATGAAATTTTAAAAAAATTATAACATAAAAAAAATAAAAACACTTTGAAGCATTTTTATGGTTTTGTCGGTAAGTAGATTTAGATATATATTTATCAGTGTGTAATCATAGTAAATGATTTTAAAAGGTAATCACCTTTATATCAACTGAAAAATCTATTGTGGCAATAATATGTATTATATTTCTCTCCTTTCCCTCCCCTTTATCTATACTGCAGATATTTTACAGCGCATGATCCAAATGCGTTCGTGCCGGTGTTTTATTTATATAAAGTATAAGTTGTAAATTATATTTTGATTTATAAAAAAACAAATATAATACAATAGATTAATGTTCAACTAAGTTCAGAAACCAGCAAAAGTAATAACTAGAGTAACAGTCCATGTCCGTCAAATAATATAAATGATTCCAAATCAGAATTGCGTCACTCCGTAGTCGTCAATGTATTAACCTTCTAACACTGTTAGAGCTTAGCTTGTCATTGCAAATTCAGATATCATGATTAAACTTATTGTACTTATCATGTTCACTTATATTATTAAATATTCGTATTTCATATAAACTTATTGACGAAACAGATAAAGCTAAAAATTTACAAAATATCTACTTTGTGTATCGCACAGCATCGGCTTAAATCTAGACTAAAATTATAATAAGTTAATTAAATGGTTTTTACCGATTTAGCTGCTCTATAAAACTTTATAATCCGAGGAAATCTCAATGTGCATTTAATTCTTTAAACAATCCTCTAAGTCTCAAATTATCGTTATGACATTAAGAGCGAACATTTATTGCATTCAAATTTTTGCCTTTAAGGATTCTCTGAAGTGTAAACGCTTCCGGAATTCAAATAACCACTAATGCCATTTAGCCACTAACGTAAATTATAATAATTAATTCATAATATTAGACATTTTGCACACTGTGGACGAAATTTTATCACAATTTTTTTCCGCCCACAACACAAGAGTGTAACATAATATAAAGAAAATACAAAGTGTATATATATATATATATATATTTAGGAATTCACAGGTAATAAAAGGTGTTTAGAAATTTAATTCTCTTTTAACCATTTGTTTTTATATTTTAAGCTAAAACACGTGATATTGTCCACAAGAGGCTGCTTTTATATAAAAAGAAGAAAATCTTGTGCTAAATGCCAACATGTAAGAATACTTATAGAAACATGGCTTAATTTCGTAATAGGAACAAGGACTAACCACTACAAAATAACCCGGTGTCAAAGGACGTCTCTTGCACGAAAGCAGCTTATTTAAAAAAATCCGTGCCCGCAGGGAGACACGCGTGGGTAGACCTCGTGTGTAACTCGTTTGAAATATAACTCACTACCTAAGAATAACACATGATGCCGTTGTTTACATCAAAAGTTTTCAAGCAAAAAGCGGTTTTTATTTTTTTTCTCGGAATAGGTATCTTTTTTGGAAATAGTTTTGATACTTAAATTTAGAGTAAAAAATAACCTTTTTATTAAAAATATTTGCGAGGAGGGAATGTTTACCAGAAAAAAGTTGCCGTGGTTTTACCTACCTTAAATTTTCAAGCTAAAAGTGGTTTTTAATTATATTCTCGGAAACGGTACACTTTACGGAAAAACTTTTAGTACCTAAATTTAGAGTAAAAAATAACCTTTCTATTTAAAATACTTGTGATGTAAGAATGTTTACCAGAAAAAAGTTATGAATTTTTTTTCAAAAATTTTCGGTTTTTTTACCCCCACCCGTAAGTTATTGAAGTTAGGTTTTCGGTTTATGTACATTAGTTATAGGTATTCATCAAAGACATCATATAATATGAACGCGATTGATCTACTTTGTATAGGGAAAAAGTTATGGTCGAAAAACTGAAATCGGAAAAAATGAGGCCCTAGCGCCCCCTGTGGTCGGATTTCTCTGGTTAACGAACCTTGACCTTCATTTTTGGATGGTTGATTTTTGTGCAAAGTTTGAAAGCGATCTGAGCGAAACTGCGGCCGCTATCGTGCTGACAAAAGTCGAATCTGGACGCACGCACGCATATATATATATATATATATATATATATATATATAAACTTTTTGACCAGTGGTCATTTCGGACTCAGGCGGTCATAAGAAGACCTCCTGTGAAGAAATTTTTCCAAAATTTGAAAGTCGGGTACAAATGAATGGGCAGACCGAATTCTTCGAGGTCTACCCAAAAGAAGTCTAGAGTTAAGGCGCGCTTTTATTCGGGGTAGTATTGTAATCGTTTCTTTAAATGTCAACGTACTGGTCTTAATCACATATTTTAAGTGGTGTTTAGTAAATTTTACATCGCTTCCCATAGACCTCAGAAGTTTGGAGCATTTGGAGGTATAAAATGCCATTTAATGTTATTATTTGCTAATTATTCAGCGACTTCTTAAAGTATACTTATTTTTTTTTTGTTAAATAGCAACTTCAGTTCTTGACAAAAATTGGATGGGCATAATCAACTCCACTTCTCAAGTAAGGTTTACAAGCTCTTACTCAAGCTAATGTTGTTGAATCATGGGCTGGTTCATTGAACAAACATAATGGATGCTTGCTAAGTATCTACACATCCACTATGTATAAAAACTAGCTGTAAGATTCCGAAATTTGAAAAATGAAATAAAATAAATTATATGATACACCATATTTTTTGTAGAGGCACCTAGCTATTTTCACCCAACACTCAATTTGCCGTCATGATTTATAATTGAATTTAATGAGATATTGTAGGTTTCTTTTTTGCGTTGAGCTATTTCTTACCTAAAGTATGTACCTTGACATATCTGGATACGAGTAAGTAAAACACTGTTTATTTCATTTTTTGTCAACCAATTTTAAAGTGTAGACTTATTTTAAAAAATAAATTTTAAAATATTTTACAGAAGGCGACAACGGCTACTAATTGTACAAAAGATAAGAATTTTGATAAGAAATAATTTTCATTAACATTGATAACATCTTGTTTTAACTTGTGTCTTGTTGTAAAATTATTTTGTTTAAGAATGTGTAGAGTTACTGCGTTTTCTCATATTCTAGTTGTTGCACACTGTTAATTTCCTTAGCACGTAAACTCTTACCTTAATAACAAAGGTAGGATCAGAACGGGAATGTATCTAACCTAATCCTAACATCTGGACTGCAGATACCCTAATGAATGACGCCTGAGATCCTTGATCTGTGAAAATTACCACTAAAGCAGTTCCTTTTCTAGACACATTGTTCACCAAAGCAAGTAGCCAATAATACTTTACTATGATCATTTGAATGTTAAGAAATAACATTACTTGTTTCGCTTTGTAAGGATTTTGATGCTAACGCATTAATTGACTTTCGGCTATTGATATTCTCATTAGATTTAAAATTCTATGTTATATATAAGAATAATGTTTTCTCTTGCATAACCGACATCTGGTAGATTCGGGAAGACCGAATGATTTCTGCTTAGACAATTAATGCATAGACTACACTGTTGGACAAAATTACGACGTAAATTATAGCAAACTGTTTACAATTTAATTATTTATATTCTTCAGAACAGAATATACGTGGTCTTATATTAGTAACATGAACTATTTTTACATTAATATCGTGTTTTAGAATAATTATTTTGTCTATTAACTTTAGGTTCTACAACCTCCAAGGCTCTTTATATATGATTTCAAAAATCATTAAATTGTTTATGCAATTTTTGCAAAATATCACTTATATTTAATTGCCACTTTTCTCTAAAATTCAAGTCAAATTTTAGGTTTATCATGTAAACAATAATAACATCTCAAGTATTAATATCTTTCTCTAAATCGTTAAAAGCATGTAAACATTCGTTCAGTGTCTAACAATTCTTTCATAGAAAATGAAGATTCGACTTGAAAACATTTTTGACTGAGCCACCTGTTTAAAATATTATTTGCGATAAAATAACTCAAATGGAAATATCAAAAGTATCAATTTACCAACTCAAAAAAAAAACAAAACTTTTATGGATAAATATAAAAACTGTTACATGCTTCAACCATTCTAATTCTGGAAAATTTAACTGCTTAACCTCAAATGCTTTTCATGTTCAACAATTAAATATATTAATTGAAAATATTTTCCTAACATTAAAAAAATTATTGTTGAAAATATTATTTTTAGAAAATCTTATCGTCTTATGTTTCTTGTATATCCGTAATCGCCATAACATCAAAAAAAATATCATCTTGAATGTAATGTCGAACAACTCGTTTGGGTGAGACAACATTCTAACAATGAAAAAAAAATGCTACTGATGTACGAACCTTTATTATTACCTATTCTTTGCCACTTAGTAAATCTTTGTTTCAGTTAAGGAATGTTTCCTAATTCCTTTCTTGAAATCTATCATTATAACGGTGTATAAGTCTGAAAGTAGAGACAATATTAGTAATTACAGGCATTCGTAGTATCTCAAAGATCCTAGAAAAGATAAAAAATACAAGACTGCTTAGTTACTTGAAGAAGTTTAATGTTATATCTATCCCTCAAAATGGGTTTAGGCACGTAAAGTCCACATATAGTATAGGCGAAGTCTTATATTTAAGCTCATTGATAGTGAAAAAAGTAGATAACGAACGGAAATACATCACAATATATCTGAATCTCAGTTAGTAAGAGTTAAAGGTTAGACAAGTGATAAATCAGCTTCATTCACATCTGTTATCCCCCAGGGAAGTTTCTTAGGTCCGATTTTATTTTTAATATACTGCAATCAACTTTGTAATCTACAATAGACTAATAGACATATATTTTCGTACGTCAATGACACTTCTATTTTTTACTAGAGTCTCATGGGAAAACATCCATTTCCACGTAGAAATTGTACTGGCTTGTATATCTGAATTGCTGAATATCAATTTTCTCTCTGTTAATAAAATTAAAATAACTTTTATTTGTTTTACTGAACTGAACAAACACAACTAGAAAATTTGTTAAGATAATTGCGTCCAAATTCAGAGGATAAATAGCTGACCCGTAATGACTAAAATAATAGGTTGGCAACTTTTGCGCTTTCCAAGGCCACTCTGGGCAACTTTAGCCAGCCTTCCCTACCGCCGTTGCGCATGGGGAATGACTCTCTGGCCCACACGGCAAAAGAGAAAGCCGATCTCTTGGGCACTCTTTTCGCCTCCAACTCGACTTGGGACGACCAAGGGAAGACACCGCCTACCATCCCGCGGTGTCAGAGTTCAATGCCGGAAATAGTTTTTCGCCAAAAAACTATCAGGCTGTCTCTATTTTCCTTGGACGTTCATAAGTCGAGTGGGCCGGATGGCATTTCTCCATTAGTGCTACGAACGTGTGCCCCTAAGTTGACTCCGGTGCTAACGCGTCTATTTCGGTACTCCTACCTTAGAGGCGTAGTCCCGGTCTCATGGAAGCGTGCCCTTGTCCATCCGATCCCTAAAAAAGGTGATAGCTCGGACCCAGCTAACTACAGACCTATCGCCATTACCTTCCTTCTCTCCAAAATAATGGAGATTATCATAAACCGACAGCTCCTAACGTACCTAGAGGATCACCAGTTGATCAATGACCGGCAGTATGGCTTTCGCCATGGTCGATCAGCTGGTGATCTTCTGTTATACCTTACGCACCGTTGGGCAGCGGTTATTGAAAGCAAGGGAGAAGGTCTTTCAGTTAGTCTGGATATGGCAAAAGCCTTTGATCGTGTATGGCACAAGGGGCTTCTTTCGAAGCTACCTTCCTATGGGCTTCCCGAGGGTTTATGCAAGTGGATCACCAGTTTTCTCACTGGGCGGAGCATACAGGTCGTTCTCGACGGTTTTTGCTCGGACCCCAAGCCCGTGAATGCTGGTGTACCCCAAGGCTGCGTGCTATCCCCAACTCTGTTCCTCCTGCATATTAATGATATGTTGGATATTTCCAACATACATTGTTATGCGGATGACAGCACTGGGGATGCAGTATATTCCGGTCGTGCAGGTCTCTCTCGGGAAAACGTCGACGGGTGCCGAAAGAAACTTGTGTCTTCAATAGAGACCTCCCTGGGGATGGTCTCTGAGTGGGGTGAACTGAACCACGTTCAGTTCAATCCCCTAAAGACACAGGTTTGCGCGTTTACCACTAAGAAAACCCCATTTGTCGTATCACCGCTCTTCGAGAGCACTCCTCTTATTGCCTCGCCAAGTATCAGAATACTGGGTCTCGACATTTCGAGCGATTGTCAGTTTCGTGGTCACCTGGAGAGCAAGGCCAAGTTGGCCTCGATGAAATTGGGAGTGATCAATAGAGCGAGGCAGTATTTCAAACCTGGCCAAAGACTTGCGCTCTATAAGGCGCAGGTCCGGCCTCACATGGAGTACTGTTCTCATCTCTGGTCCGGATCACCCCAATATCAGCTTCTACCATTTGACCGCGTACAACGGAGAGCCGTTCGGATTGTCGGGAACCCAGTGCTCTGTGAACGGCTGGACTCTTTGGCATTGCGTAGAGACGTGGCTTCTTTGTGCGTCTTCTACCGCATTTACAACGGGGAGTGTTCCGAAGAACTATTCGATCTGATGCCTACCGCCGAATTTCACCACCGCACAGCTCGCCATCGCCTCCTTTACCATCCATACCACCTGGATGAGTGGCGATCTTCAACTGTGCGGTTTTCAAGGACTTTCTTCCCACGTACCACTCAAATGTGGAACGAACTTCCTTCGGCGGTATTTCCAGATCGATACGACATGGGTACCTTCAAAAAAGGCATATATTCCTTTCTCCAAGGCCGGCAACGCTCTTGTGTATCCTCGGATGTTGCAAGAGTTCATGGGCGGCGGTGATCACATACCAACGGTGACCCGCAAGCTCGTTTGCCCTCCTCTAAAATAAAAAAAATAAAAAAAAAAAAAAAAAAACTCAGTAATTGCGGATTTCACTCATAGACGGCTTCAGATGTAGTACAAATGTAAAACATATTTTATTATTTGATAGTTGGCAATTCAGCTGTCAATCAGTAAGAAAAGGTTTTTTGATCGGTTGCGTAATTTTCGTTTGGTATTCGTTGAAAAATGGAAAATCAAAAGGAACATTTTCGTCATATTTTGCTTTTTTATTTCCGCAAAGGGAAAATCGCATCGCAAGATCATAGAAAGTTATGTGCTGTTTATGGTGATAAAGCCTTAAAAGAACGGCAGTGTCAATATTGGTTTGCCAAATTTCGTTCTGGTGTTTTTTCACCCAAAGATGAAAATCGCTCTGGTCATCCTGTTGAAGTTGATGCCCTAATCAAAGCAATAATCGATTCGGATCGTCACAGTTGTTTTATTGTGACTATCTGAATCCGTCAGATTGCAGAGAAGCTACATGTATCACATACATGCATTGAAAATCACTTAAAACAACTTAGCTATGTTCAAAAACTCCATACATCGGTTTCTCATGAACTGAAAGAAACGCATTTAACGCAACGCATTAACAGCTGCGATTTGCTAAAGAATTGTAATGAAAATGATCTATTTTTAAAGCGACTGATAACTGGCGTGAATGAAAAATGGGATGTTTATAACACTTTCAAGCCGAAAAAGTCGTGGAGCAGGCCAGGGGAATCAACTCAAACAACATTAAAAGCTGATATTAATCAAAAGGTTTTGTTATCAGTTTGGTTGGATTACAAAGAAATTGTCTATTTTGAACAGTTACTACCGAACCGATGGATTAATTCTGATGTCTATTGAACAACTAACGAAATTAAACAATGTAGTTGAAGAGAGTAGCTCTGTATTGTATTCCATTATAACAATGCAAGTATTGTATTCCATTATAACAATGCAAGGCCACACACATCTTTGGCCATTCGACAAAAATTATTGGATCTTGGTTGGGATGTTTTACCACATCCACCATATATTCCTAACCTTGCATCATTTGATTACTTTTTGTTTTGATCTTTACAAAACTCCTTGAATGGTGAAAATTTCAATAATGATGATGATGTGAAATCGTACCTGATTCAGTTTTTGGATAAAAAAAACAGAAATTTTATGAACGTGAGATTATGATGCTGCCTGAAAGATAGCAAAAGGTCATTGATCAAAATGGGCAATACATTACAGAATAAAGCTATTTAGTTTCATGAAAAAATTGTCTTTTATTTTCTAAAAAAATCCGCAATTGCTAAGTTGCCAACCAATAGCTTTAAAGATTGTTGCAAGTTACATACGAGTATCTACGAGTATCATATAAATATATATTTTTGCGAAAAACATTAGCAGAATGGCTTTATTCGCCTGAAATATGGGAAAGTGGTGGGAAGTTGCTCTTACGTTTTATGAGTTGATTTTACCCCAAACATACATATATGCACACACACAAACACAAATACACACTCACACATATACAATGTACTTTATAGGTTGTTGTAATGGTTAATTAATATGATAATATGCTATAATTATATTTTGTACGGGCGGAGTCTTTTGGTAGAGGGATAATTTTACTATCCTTAAAAGAAGACATCTACTTTATTTATGTATGTATTTGAAGTAAAAATACCTTAATATTATTAATAATATTATCCACTGCGACATGATAATTATCATTTTTATTATTTTTAAATATCCTTAAGTATTATAGTGTTTATTTAATAAATTAACACAATGACATTAAATGTGTATCTTACATAGAAAATCTTTGATGAGGCCTTGTGAATGATGATGCACGAGAGTATTCATTATTCATTAAACTTTAAAGGGAGCAAATTTCAAAACTGTTTGTTTCACAAACATAGACTGAGCGCTATTCCCGTCAAAGAGTGTTTATAAATGCGTCGATGCCTGTACACTAAAATTCACATAGAAAAGCTTTCAAATTATCTGACATTAAATAGTTTGTTTTTTTTTCAAGACCTTATAAGTTAAAAACCCTTATAGAATCACTTTGTCGTCTGTCTGTCCATCCGCCCGTCTATCTGTTCATCTGATCTTAATTTCAAGTATAATTTAACCTAGATACCTACATATTGTGTTGAAATAAAAACCATATAATAAACTGTATATCCCCTCGACGCTGTGAAAAAATAATACTTTAAAATTAACTTTAAAAAGCGACAGCAGTTTATGCTACAAAAATAGATACGCTCAAGAAAATTAAAATTAATAGGGTACTTTTCGTTTACCTACAACTATGAAATTTGGTAGAACCATCACAATCAATTCGATTACTAATTCATTGCTAAAATAGAATTAATTCCAAGAACATTTATATACCATTACACTTTATATATATTTTTTTTGTAATGAATATTTTGAATTTATTTAATTACAAATTTAAGGCTTTACTGCTTTCGTTCCGCGGTCTCCATGCTAGACCCCCATTGGCATGACAACAACAATTTCGATGTCGTTTTTGATCCGCAAGGGCTCGTTTGACAGCCATTTCCGATCCGATTCACTCCATTTTTTATATTTTATAGAAAATAAAGCGAAAGTTTTCACAGCGGTTTGGATTGCACTCTAATCTTACACTTATCCATCAGCACCTTGAGATAGGGCAGCTGCACTTGCGCTTTTTCACACAGACGCAGATTCAAAGTCTTATGAGAGCTGCGCACTTGCACTTCCCCGGGTATTAAATATTTTGATGATGTACACTTTGATGGCAAAGTTATGGATTAATGCTAAATGTGTTCATGTTGAAAAGCGAAAAAATGCTCAAGACTCCAAATCTCGAAGTGTAAGTTCTAAAAAAAAACCTTTAACCAAGCCGCCAAGTCCTATAAAAAGGCATTACGAAAGTCTCGTGAAAATGGCGAAAAACTCTCTGTCAGACAAACTGGCAAACGAGTTTACTGGTTCTTTGCCAAAGCGGTGTTATATCAAATTCAAATTGAATTGATTTAACTTTCATTTTGTACACCTTTATTAGACACAGATCATAAACCATTACTATTATGTTTAGTTTACAAGAATAAATGTGAAAAAAATAAAAATATAAATTGACATTATATCTACGATATAATTCGTGCACTATTCAAAAGTTTATGAATGAACCCAGTATTGTGGCTGTATCATTGGTTGACAAAATTTTCTGAGCACTAACATCTCATTTCAAATAAATAAATATTCCAAACGAAGGTGTCGTTTCGTTAAGCCGTAACTTCTTTTAACTTGAAATGAAATTTGTTGTTCTTCCTTTAAAAAATGACTCGGCTACTAGTATTGATAAATTAACAACTGAGGTAATAAAACAAGCCAGAAACCATCTAATTGTTCTTATTTCTGTAATTTGTCTTTCAACCTGTACTTGCCCAGATATTTTGAAAGAAGCTGGTGAAAAAAGTGGTGATAGAGACATTATAGGAAATGACAGGCCAACATTAGTTTTATCTCTTATCTCTAAAATTCTTGAAAAAGTATTAAGCCATAACCAAACACCTTGATAGTAAACAATAAGTTATAGGAGTATTTCTGGATCTATCAAAGGCATTTGATATTACACAGGTTAGCCTGGTGCTATTTTAAAGATTGCATCAATCAGTGTTTGTGCAAAGGCTTTAGATATTTTGCAAAGTTACCTGTCTCATCGTTCTCAATGCGTGAAGATAAAAGACTATGTTAGTTGCCTCTTTCATTCGGTGTACCACAGGGCAGCATTTTAAAGTATTTAACTTTAAATAAGAAATTAATAATAAAAACCTTACATTTCTCAAAGTTTACCTTTATAAGCTTGACGTGAGGTAATACGAGTAATAAGTGACTTATTATTTGATCATTTACTGTCGTGCATTATTTTAGTTGTTTGATAAAGTACTGCGACTCCTATAGTCACTAAATCTTATTTCCGCTAGTTTATAAATCGGACTCTATAAAACTTTATTAAGCTACGAGAATCATCAAGAAGTAAATTTAAGTAAATATAAATATGACGGTATGACGGCTTTGGGTTAATTGTATACGTTTTCTGCAACTACCTTACCTTTAAACTACCTTACCTTCGTAATAAACTTATTGAGTAGTTACCCAAAGAAACATTCAATTTGTCATTAAATAAATATAAATTATATATAAAATGAATTTAATAAAAGAAACTGTTACAATCTAAAATATTTTATTGATTAACGTGTAACCTACGCATTTTTTAAATATTATTTATTACTCTTGTTTGATCACACGACTCCCTTAGAAGTCATAACTTGCAGTAGCATTGGGAACCGAGTTGCCACACTGCTTCAAATATTTATTATATTACCATTTTATCCAAAATTGTAATGACGATTATTGTCTAAACGTTTCGTGTCATATAATTCTTTTTCTGATAATTCAGAATTAATCAGCCAGATCCGTTCTCAAACGATAATCTTTCATAGTAGTGGCATTTTTTTTTCTAACATAGTATGTATGTAACCTCAAAAATCGTTATGTTTATATTTTTTAAATTATTAAACATTCCAGCACATATATAGTAAAATATTATGTACAGTAAACTGCAATTCAACTCTTTTTACGAAAAGGAAAGCTTTTAGACTGAAAACGTAAACTTAAAGTGCAATGAGGTTGTTTCTTTACGGTTTCGATAAAAATTTATTATAATTCGAGCTTCCATAATTCTGCAACAAATAGCATAAAGTCATGTTCTTAGCTTTAAGTGCCTAAGAAAATTTAATTGTAAAGTTTTATGAATCGTGTCTGTTTGTCGGTACAAACCAATACAATCAATAACTACAAAAATAAGTATTTAAAAGAAAAACGTTTAGTTATCAGGCAGCAGTTATTAAAATTTATATAAACGTAAGACTATCAGGAAATTTAAGTAAAAAATTGGCACCTATATAAGATGACTTTCTGCAATCTAAACATGTCTTTCTTTATATAACAAATTCTTTATTTATGGTTTATATTTTTTATTTTATTAAATACTATATTTTTTCCTGTTTATTTTCTATTACTTATGTATTTATTATGTTTGAACCTATGTATAACTTTTACAATTTATATAGCGCTCTATATAAATTGAAAAGTAATATTATTTTCTAAGGATCACTATCTACTATCACAGAACAAATGATAAATAATAAAGTAAATGATTGTAATAATGATAGGTCATAATGCGTTATTCATTTGCGATAAAATGTATCCCTATTCCTATAGATAGCTATACTTTATTACAACGCTTTTGTCTGCTGATATGTGCGTCATGCTATTTTTGCACAATTTAATCTTTTGCTTTCTATTCTCAAAAAAGACAAAAGAAATCCCAAAAAATTTCGCAAAGTTTTTAGTTGCTACATACCGGTACTATTGCGTATTTCTTGTCGGAAATATGATTAATGGAACAAAAAATAAGGCTTTCAGTTAAGTATTTTTAAATATGACGAGGATCTTCTGTATTATAGTGATTCTGTAGTCAAGAATACGAGTTCGAATTAGTTGACTGAAACTAGGCAGTAAGGCTTTTAAAAATATTTTTTTTACCTAGGATAGTAACGTTGGCCACGTTATCGTACATAAACCTAAAGAAACAAGATGAGTATTTATTAGGAGAAGAAAATCTACATTATTTATTCTTATTGACGTAAGTCAAGCTGATTAAGATGTACTTTGAGAAATGTAAAGTTTATTAATATTAATTTCTTATTTAAAGTTGAATACTTTATTTTATTGACTTATATTGAGTACTTGTAAAGGAAATTAAAGCACTTAAAGTTTATAAAATATTCTAGTAAACAAGTTACAACTAAAAGTAAAGTGGATCACGGATTTTGAAATTAAAATTGTACAGACTTTAAGCGTTCCGGTCAACTTGGTTTTCGCCTTATATTTTCTGAAGGATTTTAAAGACATAAGAAATAAAACATTACTTGTGTTAAAATGATTTTTGTATATGTTGCGGTTATGATCTTAATTGATAGTGGTTTTAGTATGATGAGACGAAGTTTGAAAATCTTGCAGGTAATAATATTTATTGATTAAAAAAAATAAGTACCTCATGTATAAAGTCATTAATATTGCAATTATTGAATAATTATACATAAAATAGCATAATAGACGGAACTGTTAAACAAAAGTTTTAAATGACTTTCTATGAAATGGCCAAAGTTAAGTTTACAGTCACAGTCTTTTGTGATTACTTTCTCTGTTAATGACTTAAGTTTGGAAAATAGAGTAGATTAGTTCCATGATTTCCAAATAGGTAGGAAATTGTACACAATTACTGTATATACAGTATGGATATCTATTTAATTTCTCAGTAGGACAAACTACCAATTAAAAAATGTTAGTTCTTTTTCTGTAAACAATTTTGCCGTAATTTTTATTTTGCTCAAGCATGAGTACATATTGACTTAATCTTTATGTATATTTCATTATGGAGAAAATAAATTAGAATAATGTAAGTTGTAAAATCTCCTATTACTTGATATACTATTATTATTTTTTAGGACCAACTAATGACCTCTAAATAAAGAAGTGTACTTTACATTAATGATTTATTACATTATAAAATATAGTGTAATAATTAATTTAGCAAAATGAACTCGTTTGAGCCCGCGCATGTCACGTCGAGAGTTTAGAAGTGAAGTAGCCAAAGTGGGCAGATATTGTTAATAGGCACGCAATCATTTTACTTTGTTCGTTTTGAGATCGACGACCCACGTGGTCGAGCTCTCAGAAAGACCTTGATGAGGAGCAATACCATTGGAGTGAAGAGAATACGGATGCGTGATTGTGAATTCAATGCTCTGCTGTGCGACTTCTAAAACTATGTAAATGATTGAAATTAAAATTATTATAAATTAATAAATTATTATGTACATCTAATTTATTTAAAAAAATAAGTGGATTTCATAAAATAATTTAATGTCCAGGTATTCCACCTGCACAAACTATATATACGTAGCTAAGACATAAAGCAAATTCTGGATACTTTGTATCATTATTATCATTATTTATTTATTCATTTTTTAAGTGCGAGATTATGGTAATCTCGTAGTTTTATATATATATATATAGTAAAGACGTTATATTAAACTTAGTATTGTATTTGTAATATCAATTTGGTTATTAAGATCTACAAACAAATATTAATTTTTTAAACGGTATTATACATCGACATATTTTTAATTTGGTAACAATAAGTTCTTTGGTACTTCATAATGGTGAATTACAATGCTTTTCATTTCATATAACTAATAATTATTTTAATACAAAAACATATAACTATGCAGTCGCCAATAAATCTATAATATTTAGCTATAAAATAATACAGAAGCGTTACGAGTATGAGTACGATCGCGTCGTTCTTATCATCATGGAACGCTTTCCGGTTTAGTGACTCATAGCCAATTAAGATTAAACAAGTAAGGTTTTTATTTAGTTTCTTTGAGATAATTCATGAGGTATTTGTGTTATTATGTATTATATGCTAGCAGATAAAATTGCAACATATTATGGCTTAATATTACTTCAACGATGAAATTTTTTAAATGTTAAACGAGCAGAATATTGCTAAACACAATGCTTGTTTACTAACCTGATAAAATATTTAAAGGTTACTAATATTACGAGTCGTTTAAGTTTGACAAATATCGCTTTTTACATACTCGTATATATAACTACTGTTGCTAATTTACACCTACTCATCATATTTTCAAAAGAAGCCTAATATTTGTGGTCTCTGCACAATGCTTAGATGCATTTGTGACAATGCGTCACGGCATATCTAAGTGCAGAGTGTGAGTGTGGCAAAAGTTTTCGAATAACCATAATTTTATCAACACGTTAATTAGTTAGATAGTGTGAGTTACATTCGACTCAAACCACTCTTTCCGCTTTTACTCACCGTGAGCAACGTAAACTATTTTTATCATGTTGGTATTATGTTAGCGACTATAAAATTGGGGTATTTTATAGTCGTAAAAATAATACAAATTTAAGATAACATTTGTTTTGTATTGGTAATAAATAAAATTGTTACCTCTTCAAATTATGGATGTAATCAATGTTATTCGACATTTGTTATTGTTTCTATATTTTGTTTATTTTGTTTGTTATATTATATTTTAAATTCTAAGCACGATGGAACCGCTGATTGACGACGGTATATTTGTACAAATAAAAGATTGTATGACAATGAGATACCTTTGTTTGTGTAATTTTTATAAATATAATTTCACATTATCAAGATCACTCATGTTTTCAACTTTGAGGAAGTGGCATAAAGTTTTTAGTTAGTTAGTATTTATTATAAGTGCACAATTTATATTTCTTTGGATGTCTTGATTGTGACCTTAATTAGGTGTATCGAATAAGACATTGTGTATGTAGATATTAACAAACCATCTCCTAATGAGATAGGCAGAATATTCCCTTTATAAAATTGGAAGGAATAGGCTGAGTTATGGAATATTGAATAGCTACAGGTTTAACATATGATGAGAGTGGGTTATCACAGGTTATTCTATATATATTCCTTTACTAATAAAATAAATTACGATGACGTGATTATTATTATATCTTTAACTTTATAAATATTAATGTTTTTCTTAAAGGATATTCATATTGAGGCCAATCCAAATACAACCCCATCACCACAAAGAAGATATATATCTTCTCCACCACCACTCACATTTGTAGAGGAAATTCTTAGTAAGATTCAAGCTACTAAGTTTTTTTATTAATATTTATTTAATCGTTATTTATATTTTAGGTTAGGAGAAATTTTAAGAACCAAAACGAAAAAATTACAAGGACTTAAGAATAGAGCAGAATAAAATATGCAGGGAGTGGAAAGCAATAGCATTGAATTTTTTTTTTTTTATTTAACTGCCTACCAAAATGACTCTACCCTGCCTGATGTTAAGCAGTCAGTGAGGTCCAAAAATAGATGCCACCAATCTCATTCATACAAAACAGAATGACGAATGGTGGCCTCCACTATGGCGGCCTTATGAGATGCTTTTTCACGCCCCGCTTAAAAGACCCAGGATCGTAGTGGGAAGGAAACACGTACAGTGGTAGTGAATTCCACATTTTGATGGACCGACATAAATATGATCTGCTGAACCTTTTGGTTCGTGATGATACCGAATCCACCATGAAGAGATGGCACTTCTGTTCTGCACCTGTTGTTCTGGATCGGAAAGGAGAGGGATGGGATGAGTTGGAAAAGTTCGTCGGAGCACTCGCCGTGGTGTAAGCGATAAAAGACTGCCATAGTGGCAACGCCGCCTCTGCATTCTTTGAGAGACAGAGAAAAAAGAACTTATAACAATAGTTTTATACCTGCTCGTCGTCTTTGGTCCCTTACTTTACGTAGCTGATCAATACCTTGAATCTTAATTTTACTGGACAAGCCGAGAAGTATTATAGCATTTTTTTTTGTCGTTGTAATAAGTGATAAATGGAGAACTTTTTAAATGCATACTACCTCCAGAATCGCTAGTGGTTTTTTTTTAAATCATTGTGAAAGTTGAACTTAGATGTCAAGCTTAAACTTATTTTTTCACTTTATGAGTTCTAGATCAGTTAAGTAATTGAGATTGTATCTAATTTTGCTTTTCGTGGCTGCATGCATTTGAGACTAAAATTACATGAAAACATTCGGTCTAAAATGGATTTTAGAAATGTTATGTAAGTGATTAGGTACAATATCGGTGAAAAACGAAAAATTTACAAAAAAAAAAAAATAGGAGGTCAGGGATTTTTTTTGGCCAACTTGTATTCTCTAAATAGGTACCTGAACACGCGCACTTGGTTTTTCGGACCCTCTACAAAACACCCTGTATATTTTAAACGTTGAACCTGTCGTGCAGCTGGAGTGCCAGGGAATCGTTTGTATTCATCAATAATATTTTTATTTTTCAAAGCCTGCTTAACTTTTTCAATATAATAATTATAAACACTATACATTTTTTGAGAAATGTTCTTGAAAATTCCAAGTGGCCCTTGATAACATTCAGTTTAGAAAAATAAAAGGGTTGTAAGCACCTGCAAATAAAAAGAGAAAAACTTTATTGTTCTAAAATTTCCTAATTCATCATTGGTATGTTAAAAATTAAAACTATTTGATATGTACCTTTTGTTCCAAAGAAATGCGTTGAGATGACCTAAGGCCTGTCAATCGCTTGAGCTCTTTACATAGAAATGTCTATCTTTAAATTGCGTCTTGCTAAAGTCGAACAAGAGATTGAAAGAAGAGCGAGCACTAGCTTCAACACTGAGATTAAAATTGCAATTATCTTGAGCCGTAGTAGCCCTAAGCATCCTCCAAGCAAAAAAACCGTCGAGACATATGTTTTTATTTTTTATACAACACTTTAACCAAACTTATCTCTTTTTAAATAATTCTAACTCCACACCCACTGTATAATTTTAAGTGAAAAGTATTAGAAACTTTGAAATAAAGGTTAGTAACTTTCACGTCTCGTCACTTTCACGTCAATCTCACTCACTTTCACGTCAATCTCACTCACCCAATGTTTCAAACGACGAATCCGAATCCTTTAAATCTTTGAGTACGAATACAGTCGATGCTCGATAGTCTTATGCGACCGCGTAAAATAACTCGCATTCAAGATTTAAATTTTACAAACGTTGTGCCAGGTGTCGTTGTTCTTTTTTCATACAAATCGAAGTTTATCTTACGGCAATCAGGTTGGTAAAAAACTCACACTAGAATCGATGTTGTTGTTTTTTATAGTATTATTTATTTAATGTAATATTTAACATTATATATTAATCATCGTAGTATTAAACAGATGTAAGTCCTATCTTACAGCCCCCGACGGTCTTTATACCGGTTACGCTAGTGGTGTTTTTAAATATTTTATCGCAGTTGAATATTTTATCATTCATATCCACCTGACCAATATATTTTGTTTTTTTTTTGTAAGAAGAGGGTAAACGAACGTCCAAGTCACCGAAGACCGCTTGTTCACCGCCGCCTACGGGAAATTGCAAGAGCATTGTCGTTATCACATTAGAAGATCGCCATGTATCCAGGTGGTACGGATGGTATTGCAAGCAATAGCGTGATGTGCGGTAATGAAATTCGGCGGCAGGCATCGGACAGGTCTTCGGAATATGGCCTGTCGCAAACGCGGTAGAAGACGCATAGAGAAGATACGTCTCTACGTAATGCCAAAGTGTCCGTAGAGCACGGCGTCCCCAATGGCTCTCAAAAGGTAGAAGCTGAAGGAAGGAAGAAAGCAGAAAAAATCGTAGGTAGTCAAAAGGTAGATGCTAATGTTTGGGATGATTCAGACCAGAGATGAGTCCAGTACTTCATATGGGGCTGGACTTGCCCCTTATATAGAGCGAATCTTTGGTGTAAAATTCTGCCTCCCTCTATAGATCACTCCTAATTTCATCAAAGCCAACTTGGCCTTGCTCTCCAGATGTCCATGAAACCGACAAACGCTCAAAATGCCAAGGCCCAGTATACTGATACTTCGCGAAGTATTAAGAGGATACGACAAGTTGTGTTTTCTTAGTTGAAAAAGCGCAAAACTTATTTCTTTCTGGGGATTAAATAAAACGAGATTCAGTTTACCCGTTTCTGAGACCATCTCGAGGGAGGTCTCTATAGAAAACACGAGTTTCTTTCGGTATTCATCAATGTTTTAGCGAGAGAGCCCTGCAGAGTCCAGCCGGAATATACCGCACTCCTACTGCTGTTATCCACATTACAATGTACGTTAGTATGCAACCTGTCATTGATGTGCAGGACGAACAGTTAGAAAAAGCAAACAGTTAGGGAAAGTGGCTTGGGATTTGAGAAAAATTCGTCGAGGATGACCTATTTGCTCCGCTCAGTGAGAAAGCTGGTGATCCACTTGCATAAACTCTCGAGAAGCAAATAGGATGGAAGCTCCGAAATAAACTTCTTGTGCCAGACGCGATTGAAGGCTATCGCCATAATTATTTATTTTATTTATTTATTGCGTTTTACATAAGGCGAACTAAATGCCTGTTAGCATTCTCTACGAGCTAACCTGAATGGTGAGAAATTACGGTAGGTAATAAAAGCAAAATAGAAAATAAAAGTAATGGTAAGTCAAATATATATATGTTATATCAATACATATTCTATCTTTGTGCTGCATATTGAAGAAATTGGAATGAAATCCTCCTTTAGTTATGGAGGCGAATCTGGGTCACTTAAGATTTTGAATAGAAGAGGATAAGTATTCTTGAGCTCTAGAATATTAATCTATCTAATAATGAGCCATTTAAGTTTAGTGCGAAATTGAGAGGCATGAACGTACTTACGTAAACCGAAGATAAAGCGAAGGCAGTTTTTAAGGAGACACTCTAAATTATTGAGAAGATCGTTCTCTGGGCTTGGATAGCAGACATTCGCGTAATCAATGAGGTGTAAAATAAGAGTGTTGACTAACATTATCTTCATCCGGCCGCCTTTCTTTGTGGGGAGAAGTGTTCAGCGGCTGGCCGAGGAAAGAAGGTGCTTTGGTCGGTTGGGATGGTAACGTAAATTTTAATAGCTAGCTCTTTGGACAAATCACGGGATACTTTTTACTTATCATTGGGTTCAAACTTAAACCATCCCTTTTTCAAATTTGTTTCGTGTGAAAATCAGGGTAGGCTATTTGCAATCTGCCCACCTGCTTAGAAGCTTGGGAAGAGAGCCCCACCACAGCAGACAACGACCTGCGCATCCTAGCGCTCTAGACCTATCTGGATATCAACGTTTGTCGCCTGGAGTCGAGATGAGCACTAAGTGTTTTATATTATACTATTCGTCTCAGTTAATGAGAACACTATTCTGGTAATAAGTATTAAACCCACAATGTAATGAGGATAAAATACTGTTTAATTAATCTTATAAATTCATAAAATGTTTAAAACAGAAACGATTTTATAGAAATAAATTTAAATTTATAATAAAAACGGCCCCATATTGAGCGTTCTAGATATTTTATCTTTAATATCACGATGAACAATGTGCGACAGTTGTCTGAACATCAATCTCTTCACAGACGACGACTGATGGTCTTGTTATATTAAACATAATTTGAATTGAAATTGGTTCCATGCTTAAAATGTTTACCAAAATCCAGTTAATGCATACTTAATCGTATAATTATATCATTTTAATAACCGGTTATAGATCCATTAATTTTCTTGGTGACGACACATACTGTATAGTTTCACTCAATATTTATTAATTATAAAATATATTTATTTTAATACTTTGAATATAAATTTTAATATAAATAATATCCAGAAAGTACCACTCACGTGGGACTTTTAAGTCAATATCTTTAAACGCCATAGTATGCTCACATACATATATACAAGATTCATCATGATCTCCATCTTTATAAAGTCTTTATTTTCCGACAGAAACAACAACACAACAATTATTGGCGTCTTTGATGCTTTAAATAAAACTAAAATTATGGGTCCTAAACTAGCCTAATCTTTCAAATTTACTTTGAATTGTTTGTGATATGAATAAAATATAAATAAATATTTTTTTAAACATTGAATTTATTCATTATTAAGACATAAAACGTTGCGATACCACTACACGGACTATCGCTGCCTGACAACGTATTACAACACGTATTAGAATGTAATTAAGATAGAATACTTTTTTACATATTTCAAATTATATTTTACATACAATAAAGAATAAATAAATATTTTTTAATCGTTTTTTATAAAAATGGATATATAAATAACGGTGTTATTTAATTGAAAAGTTTTACTATTATAATTGTGTTTAGACACTGAACTAAAAATAAATTAAGTTAATCGAGTTCTATATTTTATTGTAGAAATAAATTCTTGCCAAATTAATGTATATTTATACCAAGTAATAAGTTTATTTTTTTTATTCTTACTAACACAGAATTTGTATTTAGATTACTTTTATTATTATACAATTTATACCTATTTCACAATGAACATGACAAAATTTTTAGTTAGTTCAAATCCGAATTTAAAATTTCATTTAATTGACTTGTAGACAATTTAGTTTAGGTTTAAACTTTTCAAGCGCTTGAAAATCTATTTTCTAACTGTACAGAAGATAAAATGAAAATGCGACTAACGTTCTAAAAGTTCTATATGAAATGGTTTGTAAAAATGAATTAAAGTTTTAAAGCAATGAGTTAAAATAAATAAAAACCTTATTTATCGTCTTGTTATCTTTTTTATCTTATTCTTCTTACCTTTAAGGAATAACTATATATTTATATATACAATATATTTGTACAATATATTTGTTTCTCGTTCTGTGTTCTCACTTCTTACTAAATTTAGTAATTGACTAGATAAATGATAAGTTCCCCATGATTTATATATGATATAGCAATGTTCTTTTCTGTTCTATTGGTGTTTATTTTCAATTAGTTATACGTTGATACCTTCACGTATTCTTAAAAAATTGGGTTTGATAAACTGCTAGACGGAAAACGCACTAATCCTGTAATACAATTTTCTTATTCAGAAACGGATCCCTATAAGCGATGATTGTTAATTGTGATATTGAATATCTGAAAGTTCTATAATTATAATTTTATTAATTTATACTAGAAACCAAGAATGGGTGGTGGAACTTATAAAGGATAGTCACATTTTTTAAATGTTTTTTAAATGATTTTTTAACACGTTATATTTTGAGCTTATAAAGTTAATAGTAATGTTACTGGTCTAGGACAGATAAAAATTGTTACAACTTAACTCGAAAGCGTTACTTTGGTATGAAGCTTAAGATATAATTTTTTCTAAAAATATATATTATTATTATATTCAGCTTTTGGAAAAAAGTATCGAGTTAATCTAAGAAAAGAAAATAATAGTTATTAATCTTGTTTAAAAAGTTCCAAGAATAGTTCTAAAGAAATCGATTGACGATATTAAATGGCTCAATAAAAATCGCATACACAAATAAATCTAACCCTTCATTTACAATTATTGCTTATATTCTATCATTTTTACCAATACAACAAATTGTTATAGGCAAAGCCTCTAACAACGATTTATATAACGTGATATATCTTTATGATAATTATAAAAAAAATTAGAAATACATCCTGCAATTGTATTGAGACAATAATTGAGTATTTATTAAGGCTACTAAGCAGGCGGACCCATAAATTTACAATGTAAAAAATTTGTGACATTATTATTTATTACTTCCTTTATTCTGCCACTTTGCTTAATTTGAAACGGAAAATTATATACATTATAATAAAGCCACGACGAAAGCGGATGCCTAATCTCTTGCAACCTTCATCATTCTTAGACGGTGAAAACGCGTTTTTAACTTTTCATATTTGCAGATGAAGCATTATTATTAGATACTCTTTTCTGACGCAATTCCTAACAAAATAAACAAATTATTATTAACCAAAAAAAAACCATAACAATTATTTTTTCTGCAGAAAGAAATATGTCTTGTGCGGATATTGAAGATTTCATTTAATCATTTCATTTTAATTGATCGAGTACCAAAACAATTCGCCCACAAGTCTGACGAAAGACCTAATAATGATGTTGACCCGATAAATATAATAATTTCACTTTTTAAATTATATAAAATGTCAATATTAGTAAAAAATACTAAGACCAAAATAATTCTCGAAGCAAGTTACTCTTCAGTAAAAATAATGTAGTCTAACTGTTTATTAGAAATAATAATAAGCCTACTTCTGTTACAAATTTTGTCTAAAATAAAGCTTTTAATTGTTAGCTAACCATGAATACAGACTAAATTATTATATTTTATATTTTCTAGAGTATTTGAAGCCTGCAATATAAAAATATTACAGATATGATGTGTGCGGCCGCTGCGGTAATATCAGACAGTTGTTTCTTTATATTTTAGTCTTAAAAGTACTTATTGTATAAAGTTCAGAAAAAAATTGATCTTTAAGGTATTTCAATACAGATAATCTATATCAATAATTGTATTATAAACCTTACCTAAAGAATAAACCTTAATAAAATAAAAATTTCGATTTAAAAATAACATATATCTGCTAAATTCGTTGAACTTATCAAAGATAGAAATAATAATAGAACCAAACTTACAAAAGGAAAATAAGGACTCTTTACGAGATTCTGTTATTAAAACGGCGTAGGATTATATATATAAAGGACGATTGTCGTTCTTCAATAGATAAATCGTCAGGAATTGTGGTGGAGATCACTTACACAAACATTAAGGAAACTTTTATACGGGGTTTTCGAATGTTTAATAAAACAGAAAAATATTAAATTGAATGACAAACCCTATGTGGGTATACCTAAAAAAGCCGACTACATTTATGTTTCAAAAGGTCTAACACGCTATAAACTACATATAAATAATAAAAAAGACGTTAATTATATTTCAAAATTAAAGATACAGTACAAAAATGGAACGCCATTAAATCTATTGTTGCTATTAATAATCATAAAACTTAAATTTATAAAATATACTAAACACTAAATTGTGCCACCTCTAACAACATTTCAATTTGTCTTAAACAAGGAGTGTTTCCAAACGTATTTAAAACTTTATTATAACCCCAATTCACAAGAGCGGCTCCAGAACTTGTATTACAAATTACATACCAATCTCGGTTCTTTCGTCCTTCTCCAAGATTTTAGAAAAACTTATTAATTTTATAGTTTTTTTTTTCTTAGAACAGAATGAAATAATATCAAGTGCACAAGTACAAAAATACCACAAATATACTATCAAAAAACTGAAAATCTCTTTGTTATAAAAATACCGCACGTTGCATAAATACTCGTACTTATCTTAATTTTAAAAAATATTTATAAATATGCTGATTATTACATAAATTTTTAATCCATTATTTTAAAGTAATTTTGTTATATTTAATATTATTATTATTATTCTTTTTTTGTTACATGGATTGGCTAGAATTCGATAACTTAATGCAATAATTATATCTTAGTTAAGATATTTTTTTGTAATATTTGATTGTAAAATTGATTTTGTACCCTATTGATTTAATAATTTGTGTTTGAAGCTTATTTGAAAATAAATTATTAACAGCATTATTATAAATTATATTTTATATTATTAAAATTTATAATATTATAAATTGTCTAAATTATAAATTATCAATATTAAAATAATATATACAATATATATATATATATATATATATATATATATATATATATATATATATATATATATTATATATATATATATATACAATAATACAAGAAGTCTGTTGTGTTCGTTTGCATATGTAAAGTAGAAAAATGAAAATATATACGAGTATATCAGTAACAGCCATCATTTAAGATTATACTGGCGTAATGACCACCATTTGCAGTTGGTACTGCCGGGACGAGTTTAAGTTATATTCTTTGATACAATTACGTCCCAGCAGTATAATGTATTTACCATAATGAACTAAATTGAATGCAAAATATTATTTGCAAAAACTTTTGAATGCATAAGTCTATATAAAATCATTGTAATAATTATTTTAATGTTGAAATTCAAACACATCTTTCTTTTACTTGTCTGATTTCTCTTATAACATTTATATCATGATAAGTCAAAAGAATTATTACGACAGCTGTAGTTGAAGTATCTCTTTTTGGAAAAGTATTTTATATCTCTTATATTTTTGGATTCATTTGATTTTCCTTATCTCTTAAATAAACTTTTATAAAATAGTGAAGACATAGAAATAAAGTAAAAACAACTTGAGTCTAAAAGGTTTCCCTAAAATACGATTCGAGCCTCCAACAACTGGGTAACATACGTTCTATGCGTTAAGTAATTGCGAAGAAATGTGAATTCAAGGGTTTCACGAAGAGTGTTCACAATGTGAAATACACAGACGTGTACTTTAATGTTATTTAAGAGAATTGCAAACTATATGTTACTGCTTAAGTAAATTTATGACATTATGGAGCGTTTTTTTTACAAAATGATAAGCTATGTACTGATGTACATAGGTTATATGTACTGTAATATAATAGCATATTTTGAGTATTTATTGAGAATAAAAAAATTGGGCAAGAAATGATATTGCGACAAAATAAAAATACATATATTGTATTTAAGATGCAAGACTCATGTAATAACACTGTATTTTAAATTTATGTAACTAAAGTGTTTTTTCTTAAATCAAAAGACCTATTACATATAAATTGTTTATTTAATCATATTACTTTGTTTCCTTCATCTTCTTCAATAATTATTGCTTTGCTATAACAAAACAAAGGCAACGCGTATTTTTTTATTGTTATCAAAATAATGTATCAAAATACTACTACTACTAATTTAAAACTCCGCCAAACTTTAGTAGTTTGTAAGCTTACATAACTCTCGTTAATAGGTATTGTTATAATAATGAATAGTATTGATTTGTTAGTAATAGTATACAAGCAAATACTATACGCTATGTATAGTATTTACTCATATAATATACATGATTAGCTTCTATACAATATTAAATTCCCTTTTATATATTAATCTTTGTAACTTACCTTTCTTTAAAACCTTCTAGTAGGGCATTGAATAGTGTTGGCACTAACCATTTTCTGGTACATTTTCCTTAACTTTTTTTTTCTTATAATGTTTGAATAATTTTAACTTAAGTGACTTTGAGTAATTTTAACTTAACTTTCTGGTTGGATAATAAAATTTTCTCTTTTTTTTTAATTGATCGAAGCGCTCTATGTGAGGCTTGTTGCTTCCCATGTCTGGGGTTGACATGAAAACGGCTTTACCGATCTTTATGAAATTTTGCACATTTATAGAACATTTGCATATATTTATATAGAGGTTATTGCGATTGTTTATAAAACAAGTGAAAAAAAACTCATGTCGTTGAGGAATAATCACCAAAAAAAGACAGTCCCATAGACTTCAATGTAAAAAATATTCGCTATGTGATAATTGATTATTCTATATATTTTGCCTGTCGGTTTCAGCTGTGAACGCTGAATTGAAAATGAGTTACTCGCTTCGCTCAATTCGCTGAACTCTACCGAGATTTTGCGAGCGCAGCGATTCAGAATCGAGATCCGGTTCGGGCCTAGAGTTTACTTTTTTGAAATTCATATAAGAAATAAGTAATCTGTTTTGGCATCAACTGGTAATATTTCAATTTTTTTTTTTTAAATTTGTTTTTCATAGCACTGCTCATTTATACTAACTACTCTTTGTATTTTTACTTAATAAACTGTTTAATATTTTAATTTCTAATTATTTAATGGATCTTATATATGTAAGAAATGTTAGACCATAGCAACTCAGGCCGTAACTTATAATGGCATCTGTTAATGCAAAGTAGACGAATTCCTCGACTTAATATTTTACTTAGCTGATAAAATTTTACAAGTACAAGTCTTAATTTATTCCATACATAACATTCGCTGTACGCGATCTGTCCTTTACAATACCTAAGGATGCACAAGAGCCTTGCCAACCATTGAATAGGAACTGAGCACTCTTCATGACTATCGTATCGATCTGATAACACAGGCGACGGAAATTCATTCTTTTTTTTTATGTTAGAGGAGGACAAATGAGCTTGCGGGTCATAGATTATATGGGATTACCACTGCCTAAGAGCTCTTGTAACATCCGAGGATTGACATATGTGGTCGAGCCTTTGCCTTATAGAGCGCAAGTCGTAGGCTAGGCCTGAAATACTATTTCGCTCTATCGATTACTACCAATTTCACCAAGGCCCACTTGGCCTTGTTCTCCAGATGACTAATGACCATGAACAATGTTTTTACTTTATGAGCAAAACAACTTTAAGCAATAATACAGGACGTAATCTTTTAGTGACAATGGATAAGGATTCTGATCTTGATTAATGTCCGTTAAGTCACTACTTTAGCCATTATAGTTGTTATAGTTTAATTCCTTTGTAAAGTTTACGTAATGGGTGAAATTATTTACTGTATATTTAAAGCATGGTTACTAGTTACTACTATTAGGTATAATTATAACATAAAATTTAGTCCATGTAAAAACAAAAACAAAAAATATTTACAGCTTTTTACCTATAAATGAAGCTTAAGCTCAATAATAATCAAGTTACGATTAGAGGGTATATTTATTTTTGAACATGAAATTTTCTTCGTACCGTAAGTTTTTTGGACAAATTGCTTTCATTGCACAGCATGGAAAATAAATATTTAAAGCATATTTTTATGTTCTCAATACTAATTACAAGTAAATCACAATTAATTATACCTTAGATTTAAAAACTATAACCGTGACGATAGAGGTACTTTATTGTTATTAGAAATTATGAAATATTAAATATTCAAATATTATTTTGGTATATAATATCTTAGCAATTAACATTTGTTCCTATGTAGTCATACCTGCATATTATGTGTATTTATATATATATATATACCTATATTTATATTATATATAATATTATAAATAATATAATATTCTCATTCATGACATGTACTCGTAACTTCTATAACAGTTTTAAGTAATTGGATATTATTAAAGATATAAATATGAAAAAGGATGCCTATTATTACAATTCGTTACAACAATGTATAATATATTTAATAATATTTTATTATTTAATCCTCAAAAATAAAAGTATTTATTTAACAATTATATAGTATACTTCCTCTTCACATTGCAACAAATGTTATAAAGTGATATTATTGCAGTACAATAAATTTCCACTAACATATTGGCATTAATCGTAACTTGTATCAAAATTAAAGAAGATTATGCACGTTCTTTACATATATTGGAATTATTAAATAATTTAATATTCTTAAGAATTTATAAACAGTATTTGCATCTGTCTTCACTCATACTAGCCATGAAGAAAATGCACAATATTTGTTTATTGTAACTGTGATTAATTATTATGTTTCATGTTTAATATCCTTTTGTTTTCAATACAATAAGTATAAACATAAAGCGGAACGTATTGTTATCTATTAAGATATAACCCTCAAGTTGGTCCATTATATTGCGGCGGAAATACAACGTTTCGCGACTGTTATGCTGACGCTCTTTTCTTAAGATTAACATTTTAACAGTAGCATAAAACAGTAGCAATGTTACTAAGACAATATATTTTGGTTGTTGTTTGTTATTTGTATTATGAAATCTTCAATTCACTAGAAAGGCATACTACAAACTGTTAATATTAATATTTTAAACGTTTAAAAATCGATATTAATCTCTTCTCTCTCGTCAACGGAATTATCAGTTGTAAAATGGTTATCTCCATTTTAGAGGTCCTAGCCCATATCATTACGTCATAACATATTTATTTACTTTCCCCTATATTATAACGCCATATTTATGTAATATCAACATTTCATTTAATCAATCAATTCATTTATATAAATTGCCTACCTGTTAAAAACGCCATTTTTATCTCTGTCCCGAAAGAAAGAAATTGATTTAATTAACTGATTAATTTTAGTGCCAAATTTATCCTTACCCTGTTCTGATAAATCCTTAAGTGTCTTGTACAGATACTTTCAATTATGCACTTTCCTATTCAAGTACAACTTGTTCATAAATTCTTTATTGTATTCTTCTGTAATATAGTTTAAATATTACATGCTAAATTGATTTAAAAGCCATCTAAACTTTTTTAGCTTAAGAGCAATTAAACTTTTTTATTAGATTTAAAAACGTCTCTTTTGATTATAATTAAATATTGAACTTTTTATTATTATATTTTGTAGATTGGTAGAGGCAATCCTCAGGGACACCTCCTTAGCGACCTTCAGACAACAAATTGTATAATACTTTCTTATTTTTGTTTATTTTAAATGTGTTTTCTAGGGTCCAATAGAGTATAATAATTATTATTATTGTTGTTATTATATATGATATTAATAGGTCGAATAAAGGTGTCATACCTCATATATTGATATAAGATATGACAGTTTTGTTTTACTATAGCCCATTGGTTATTGCTATATAATAAAATATCAAGTATTAAATGATTTTTATTTTAAAAAGGACTGGCTTTGCTCTCGATAGACATTTTTCAGAAACTCTCATTGATACTTGGCTTAAGTGTAAAAGATGGCTTTAAGCCAACACGGCTTAAATTGAAAAAAAAATCCGTAACGATAAATTATAGTATCGCGTAGTGAGATGAAAATCATATGACAATTTATATTCGAAATTTTCTTTAAACACTTTAGAAACTTTCTTTTTTAATCACATGATAAATCGTCAACACCGACATACTTATATCTAAGACTGCTCTGGCCGTGGTAAGATTAAATTATCATTTTTAATATTATTGTTATTGTTATAATATTTCTCGTGTCTATATTTTTCTATTCGTTTATTAAATTTAATAGTAAAAAATGACCTTGTGGCTTGATAAAATATATGTTGCGATTAATTGATGCAATTGATGACCTCATATGCCGTAATTTTTCGAATATTCAACTTTGATATAGAATTTATTGTATTTGATTTTGGATTTGATTATATATTATTTCAATGTTAGTCAGTTTTAATTATATAACGATTACATAAGAAGTATAACTCGTATAGTTTTAATATATTAATTATTATTGAACAATATAATTATTCTCCATATTGATGGAATAAAAAAATTGCAACTGCGTTAATAATTTCAGTGTAAAAATTGTCCATACAAATATACGGTGTTTCATATTTTTAACAGTCCAAAACTCATTTATTCCACTTATCCTGACAAGATCTACTCTATTTAGTTATGTATTACGAATGTCTATCTAAAGTTATATGACTCTATAAGAAACTTTTTTCTACTAACTTAGTACCTATACAATATTAGTAAATATATATATATATATATATATATATAAATATAATTTAATTTATTATCTTGTTTGTTTACATTATAACAACCTCATCTCTTAGAAATGATCTTCATTTACCAGCATTGATATTATCTTCGTCAAAATGTGAGATAGGCTTTAATTTACAATACAAATTGCCGACATTTGTAACTTGTGGTGTAAAGCTCGTTTTCGTGACGTGGAACGAAAGCAATTTGTTACATAGGAGTAGCAACTCTTAATAATTATGTTTTATTTTAAATCTTCTTCAAAAGAGTTCTTTTTCAGAACTTCCGCAAAGGCACCAAAAGTACTTGTTTAAATATTGTGCATGTTGTATTAAGTAACTAAGTGCTTACAAAGCCAAATAGTTAATTTGACATTCACGTCAAATTTGTATAAACAAAGAGTGGGTGGATCCATCCGAATGGAGTTGTAAGCATCATGGCGGGCGGAACGCCATTATTTGTCAGACCCGCCCGTGATGGTTGCTTGCAAACCCTTTGCTCTCAGTCGTGATTTATTATTGTAATCGTTGAATATGTTTGGTCATTGTTAATTTAAACGAGTAATACAGTTATCTGTTTTTATTGTGATACTTTTATTATTGTGAATACATGCGGGTGCACGTAAGATCTTAAGATGTCGGATCAACCTTCAAATACATCTCGGCATTTCGACATATATATAACGAAGAGTAAAATTAATATACAATATAATAATGAAAATGAGTTTTGAGATGTAAGTATAAGAAATTTCTCTAGTAGGAATCTAAAAAGATAAATAATGCGCGAAAGAAGTGTTATTTTGAAAAATATAATTTATAATAAGTACATTTTATTTTTTTAAGTACATTTTACTAAGGGCTTAGGGTTATTGTATCCAAATTGAGTTTTGTGTTATAGACACAAGCCACAGTTTAAAGCAACTAAATAATAATATTAAAAAAAACATTATTCAAAATTTACAAAATTAAAAACATGAACAGTACGTATCCAAGGCAATTATATATTTACATAAGTATGGCTTTCTCACGCGTGTACTGAATTGTTTTCCATGCACGAATTTAAGAAAATTCTTTCATATTACCAAAGATAGTGTTTTAATTTCTGTAAATATATGTCGGAGCAAGCATTAATATGTTCTTTTAATAATTAAACAGTTACCACGATATATATAACGAAAACCTAAAGGTTGCCTTGCAATTAGGATGGTCCGTCATGGCGTAATATTCGAAATAATATGTTTGTACTGCGTAAAATTTAAATCACTTTAAGAAATCACTATTAATTTTTCACGGATTGTAATAATAACTAAGCTGTGGAACTGATCTGCTCTCATGGACTCCCTTCGGAGAAGTCATAGTCCTAGAGGACTTTAACGCGTTTAACATCGATTGTCCAGTGATAATTGTCACCGACTAAGCGGGTAGATCTGTGTTTAACTTTGCTTTGACAAATGGTCCATCCAACTTGGTTAAAACACACACTCGTATACCTGACGTCGACAGCCATATGTCCTCTTTGTTGAATCCTGCTGACTACGCATCCCGGAACTTGCCAGGTTACAATTGCTGCATCCGTACGGTTCTATAATCATTGCTTGGTAAGTATAGTTGTTGCAGTATAGTGGCCGTTCAACTTCCGGGTCGCAGGCCGTATGCAACTACGAAACCTGTTTGAAACTACGATTTAGCGAATTGGGATTGAATGTTGTTCATTTTTGTATTTAAACCAGTAGTCTTCAAGCATTGTTTAAAAAACATGAACTATTGTAAAACAACAAAAAAAGATTTTAAAAAATTTAGTTGTACTTGGTTACAATAACAATGAAACAATAATAAAAATAAAAATAAGTGAATTAAAGATAAAAATAATTACATAAAAAAATCTACTAAGTTTGTAATCTAGGAAACCTTAAACTAATATGTCTAGGAATAAAAGATGATTCAATAATATTACAGAATAATTTAAAAAGAAATAGTTCATACTCCAAGTACTTGACCTTTCCGTTTGAAACTATTTTCCTAAATTAGCCGATAAAGCAGTGTGACTTACCGGGTATATTTGTATGGATTCCAATGAATTAAAGGTTAAATATAAGGTAAATTCATTTCCTACACTCCAATAGAGGAAGTAAAAATCTCAAACAAAATAACCTGATAAAAAAAATATAATATTATCCGGGTCCATGTGGATATTTCTTATATCCACATTGACCCGTATAATGTTGTATTTTTTTTTTATTCTTGCACTTCTGGGTCACTTATCTAGGAAGAGCAAACACCGCTCGTCGAAATATGCTAGAAGTTTTAGATACCTTGGACTAAAACATTCACTGATCACTTCTTATTTAATATTAAATTATAAACTTTTGCAATATTTTTGTCATTATTAATAATTCAACAGCTCAATCCTCCAATGTTATTTCGTGGCTTTAGAAATATATGTCTTTAATGTTGTTTTGTTTATTGATTGATTACATATCATTTGATTTTTATATGTGTGTTATGTAATTTACCTTGAATACCTTAAAATCTTACATTGAATAATATTTATGTGAAATAAGGGGTTAAACAATTCACTTAATCTATCTCTTTTACACTGAATGTCCTCAGTTCAAATGGTGCATCCACGGTTGCAAAGAAATCTGTTTTCAAATGAATAATAGTAATGTAATCGATAATTATTAGGTCCATATAGCTGAGTCGACAGTCACAAAAGTAAAGATCACTGATTCAGCATCTAGGAATGTTCGTACGCTCATATTCTAAGTTTGGGAATAATACCCTTCTGGGTGAACCACTCACTAGTAATTTAAACATTGTATTAATATTAAGTTAGTAGGTTTAAGGTAGCGTAAGTAATTGGTTGTTAATTAAAATCAATTATATTTCAAATAAATCCTTAAAAAAAATGTTCACCGTATATAAAACTTGCCATTATCTGAAAAATAATTGAAGATTATCTGTGGCGAACATTTCAAGCGTTTCTACCAAATACAAACTAAATTTATAAACTAATAGTTATGTGAACAGTAGACCTCAGTACCTTTGGGGATGAGATAATGTTGGGAAATTATTTATAGTGGATTTCACGAGGTGCAGTGGTTACGATATTTCACCCATGAACCAAGTATGAGCACCACCCCAGTAACCTCCGTACACTGGACCTAAAACAAAACAAAAAAAAGAATACTTAGACGAAATTTTGGCCGCCATTTTGGATTTTGAAATAACAAAAAAACACCTTAGATTTCGGAAAAGAATACTTAGACGAAAATTCAGCCCGCTAGCTGCCGCAAAGTCCGTTTTTGTGGTACGGATCAGAAATCCGCCATTTTGAAATTTTCCACCAAGCAAAAAAAAAGGCTCGACATAAAAATTTAAAAAATTCAAAGAACACCTACCGATTTTCGTGATGATTGTATAAAAAATACGTCTGCTACGCCAAAACAAAAACTTATATCACCGCCATTTTGAATTTTTTCTACCACTAAGAAAACTGGCCGAACAAAAAAAAAAAAATAACTCAAAGAACATGATGACCAATTATTATGGCGATCAAAAAAACGGCGCTACATAAAAATTCGAATAATTCAAAGAATACGCCTGCCAATTTTCGTGACGATAGGATGAAAAATACGCCGGCTACGCCAAAACAAACATACTAAAATACATACGGAAAAATAGCAGAATGGGCTTATCAAGTGGAAATGTAGTCCTTCGTTCAATAAGTCACATCAAGCTCGTGCGACAGAGTTCCGAAAAAATTGCTATTTTCAAACTCTCAAAGAATATTATTTAGTAAGTAAACACTAAGACTATCCCTACCTATTCATTTCCTATTTAACCCTTCGCTACGCTCAGCATTAGTCCTTCGGTCAATAAGTCACATCAAGCTTGTGCGACAGAGTTCCGAAAAAAATTGCCATTTTCAATCCCAGAGAATATTATTTAGTAAGTAGACACTAAAACTATCCCTACCTATTCATTTCCTATTTAACCCTTATTATATATGTCAATTTAATGTTCAAAAGTTTTTAAAATTCAGAAGGTTCATAAAGGTATATAAGTTCTTTATAGACTTTCGTTTTAAGATAATAAGATTAAAAAGAATAAAAATAATAAGTTTAAAGTGAATTAAGATACTATAAAACAAAAAAAAATGTTATATTTATTAATTGAAAGATGTATAAAAAATAAATGTGATTAATCTTAGATACGACAATAATATTCTTTATTGAAATAAAATACATCAAAATTTTAAGAAATGCAAAATAATTTTAAGATCCCTTTAGAAATTAATAATATTGTAGGACAATTTGTGAATTTTCACATAACCTTTGTCATATAACCGGTAACTTTGATAAACCAATTTAAGAAGTTTAGATATAGGAACAGCATATAATTCAAGACTAGCTAATAGCAACTTCAATTAGTTCGATTTTATTTTGTCGCAATCTAAGAGGACAAGTAAATTACCACCTAAATGGGTGACATTTGATATACTGCAGTTATATATGCTTCTATACTGGCATCAGCATAACCAACAATATTTGTCGTGCAACCCATAGCAACGTCTACATGACGCGGGGTTTTAACATAATAAAAAAGATGTAATTCAGTTTTAAATGTTTAAAATTGAGATGTTATAGATTCGAGAGGGATTAAATCCCATCCTGTTTTAAAGTTCCATATTTCCTTAAATGTAGAATAAATAAGTCTGAATGTAAATTAGACCCTGTCTGTAAGATGTAATTTAAATAAAGAAAGGTCATTATAGCATTTGGCACTTGAGCCCAATACAATACATTAGTGGTGGTTTTATCCTGCCTAATAACAAAATGTTGTGGTACTCAATAATCCTCACCTGTAGGCGAAACCGGTGATAAATAATTATTCGAAGTTTATTTTCTGAAGTAAGCAAACGGTGATTCATAAGAAGTAATTATTAGCTTAGGGTCCTTAGAAAACGGCAAAACGGCAGATATCATTTGATACATTAATTAAGAATAGCTAGCTAGTTGATTCGGAAACTTTTCTGTAACTTCTTGCACGCTGCAAACTTTTCTGTAACTTTTTGCAGCTGTTCACGTCCCTGATCAGCGGGAATTTCTTCTACTTTATAAAAAGGCTCTCAACTGTTTTCAAGAGTAATGCAAAAAGTTACAGAATGTAACTCGGTAGTTAAAGGATTAATTTCGTAAGAACTGGTGGGAACGTCCCCCATAATTATGTAATCAACAATGGCTTCAGTAGTGGATGGCGCGGGCGGTAATAATCTATTTTCACCTATGTTAACCTAATAGCAAAAAATAGGAACAACTGTACCTCAATAAGTAGCTCAAACTCTCCAAGTACATACCACAGAGAGTCGGCGAGCAGTATATTAACTAAATGTTGCGCTTCATTTACGTTAATTACGTATAGTGCGTAGGTAATTGATCCGTGATTTACACTACAATAATGATGGTAATAATAAAAATTAGAATTATTATTAATTTTAGAAGTTATTTTAATATGAACATAACATAAAACTAGGCGAAAAATCGAACTGACATGTTTAATAAAAGTATTTACCAAAGGCCTCTATTTATTTCGTATTTAAAAAAAAAGACTTTTAAATCTTTAATGTTTAATTGTTCTAAAGCGAAAGCTTAGCGAAAGCAATTATATTTGTAGTTTATAATATTGCGGATCCGGTCAAAGTACCCATAAGATGTTGAACTCGATGAGAATTTGTAAGGTCGACACTTGCTTAAATATAAGATCTTAGTATTTCGTAAAAAGCAGGCCAATTCCTGATCATTTCATTGAAGGAACCTTCCTCTGAATTCGGTAGGTATTTGAATAAGGAGTAATATTACACAACTTGAATTGATACACGTGATCTTAAGAGTACCACATGCCCGTGTCACTTGCCGCGCTTGCAGCTACAAGTGATCTAACTTTTTCCATACGAGCGTAAACTGAATCAAATGAAATTAACGGTTAATCTTGTATTTTGGTTTAATGTTGAGGCTGTAGGCGTTCATATTATTTAAATTAAAACGACATTCATGTCGTATTGAACAGAGGTCAATGGTTGTTGTAGTTACTTTTATAGATTCCTGATATAAATGCGTTAAATGCTTGTAAATCTAAATTTTGAGTTTGTAGTAACAAAATTTAAAATTCGTAATTTTTTATTGGAAAAGATGGCGATTGGAAATGCTATTGAGAAAGAAATAAATATTTTAAAAGTATAAGCGATAACAAATAAGTATTATAATTACGTACCAAAAACGCTTTAGGTATTAGAATAAAAGTAAAAAACGAAATGCGGGAAAATATATGCTTACTGATATATAAAACTATCGTAGTCGTATATATGTACTGATTTACAGGAAATCTGCTCGGAGGCGGACTAACAACTTATGGGAAAGGTTATCACCGGCTTATAGCAGTTGTGGTTAATTCTATTCCTAGTTTTATATCATGATTAGGTGGAGCTTTCTTAATGTCCTCTATGCGGTGGCTGCCGCACTCACTGGTCACATGCTGGATAATATAGGCACTGCACTTTTAATAAAGTTTAATCTTATTTTTCTCTGCGATTGACACGGTTTTAAAAGATTGTTTTACAAGCCTGAGCGGTATAAGAAAGGATAAAAAGATTGCGAACGTGGCTTAGTAAAACTACTCAATAATTAAATAATAAATAGCGTAAACATGCGTCGTAATTCAGACATTAAAAGAATCTGATTAATATACTGCTTCTTTTGGATGTAATTTATTGAAGTTATTCAAGTTTCGGAATCAAATATTTTAAAGATAGTCTAAACCTATTTGATTAAATCTCTTATAAAAAACGATGCATTAATAATTCTTACATTACTTTTTGAAGCAGAAGTTTACCATAATTCTATACATGCTTTTGGTTTTAATTAATTATCTTTTGTTTTATTTATCGCTTATTCGCTTTCAGAAGTTCTGTTGTGACTTTAATCATCTACAGATTTTGTATTTATTTTATTTTATTTTTAAAATTTTGTTACATAATCCGTTTCAGACGTAATTATATCTCAATACGCATATTGTGATATTCTCGTATATACATATCACAATGAATTTGATGAAACTATTGAAATATAAAAAACTGAATTAATTATATGTTTTAAACTTGATTAATTGCTACCTTTTAATGTTAATGTTATGTTATGTTATTTTTAATAACAGTGGAGTTTTTAAAGTTGTTCACATTGTTTGTTTCCCAAATAAAGAAGAAGTAAAAAAAAATGGTTAGTATTATTTTTAATAAATTTTTGTAATTATGATCAATAAATAACACGTAGATCACACACGATGGTTTTAAATCACTCTAAAATTAAAATAAACTTGTGTAAAATTGGGAATATAAAACTAGCAAAGATCTAAAAAAGTATTTAATGAATAATTCCCGCACCAGGCAATATAATTTTCCAAGAAATAAAATATTTATGCTACTGAAATCAGTAGCATAAATGTTTTTTCAAATGAAATAAACGATAGTTATAAACAGATATAAGCTTTGGATTCGTTAGTTTACATTTTTTTTAATTCAGAAGAGTTGAAACTTTTACGAAATTTTCTACAGTCTTTGGTAATATTCTAAAAAAAACATTATAACTTACATCAATATTTTTTATATTTGATAATTTGATAATCTTTGTAAAAAAATTAGAAGTTAAATTAGTAGAAAAAGAATTAATGTCTGCAATTGTTATCAACTCAACTTATATATTTCATTTTGGTAATCTTTCCTTTCTTATTAATATTTTATTTTTATACAATGCTTTACCAATAAAATTAATAAAGTTTATTTATATTTAGATAATAAATTTTATGGTTTTGATTACTTTATTAAAATTCATAACATTTCTCCGCTCCTTCACTAGTTTCCAGTACAGTAACATTGTTAAGTATGACTCAGCTTAGCTCGGGATTGCATATTCATGTGCCTCGAATGTCCCTTATTGAATAATAATATATTACCATTACTAAGCTCAATATTAGGTTTAACAAACTTTGTACAAAATTAATAATTTCGTTTGAAGAAAGAAAATATGATAATGATATTTTAACTAATCTTTCTTTTAGTCATAGCATAAACCAAATTATAAGATCTATATAAAACCTCGATCAAACTGGTAAAAAGACAATAAATATGAAAAATAAGTGTATTATTTGAGTAAAATAAACTGTTGTTACTTAATAGAATACGTTTAAAACCATCAAGTATCAAGTAAAGTGTGTAACAAAGTAATCTTCGAAGCTATCAATTTTTCGATGGCAATATTTCAAACCTCCAAAAAACCAAGGACGGTGTTTTGTTTTATTTTACAAATAAATAACATTTTTTTTATTTTTTTATGTAAGAGGAGGGCAAACGAGCTGGCGGGTCACAGATGGACGTGATCACCGCCGCCCATGAACTCTTGCAACATCCGAGGATTTACAAGATTGTTGCCGGCCATTATATATTGATTGACGGCAATTGGATATTGTGACCTGCGCCTTATAGAGCGCAAGTCTTTGGCCAGGTTTGAAGTACTGCCTCGCTCTATTGATCACTCCCAATTTCTTCGAGGCCAACTTGACCTTGCTCTCCAGATGACCACGAAACTGACAACCGCTCGAAATGTCGAGACCCAGTGTTCTGATACTTGGCGAGGCAATGAGGGGAGTGCTCTCGAAGAGCGGTGATACGACAAATGGGGTTTTCTTAGTGGTAAACGCGCAAACTTGCGTCTTCTCGGGATTGAATTGAACGTTGTTCAGTTCACCCCACTCAGAGACCATCCCCAAGGAAGTCTCTATAGAAGACACAAGTTTCTTTCGGCACTCGTTGACGGTTCCGAGAGAGACCTTCACGGCCGGAATATAGCGCATCACCAGTGCTGTCATGCGCATAACAACGTATGTTGGAGATATCCAACATATCATTGATGTGCAGGAGGAACAGAGTTGGGGATAGCACGCAGCCTTGGGGTACACCAGCGTTCATGGGCTTGGGGTCCGAGCAATCCTTGCTTTCAATAACAGCTGCCCAACGGTGCGTAAGATATAACAGAAGATCACCAGCCGATCGACCATGGCGAAAGCCATATTGCCGGTCATTGACCAACTGGTGATCCTCGAGGTAGGTTAGGAGCTGTTTATTGATAATGCTCTCCATTACTTTGGAGAGCAGAGAAGTAACGACATAAAACTACACACTATTAATTTTATAATGAGTAACGTTCATCCACACGCTCAGGTAACGTTACTGACTCACTTTACTTCACTTATGCAAGAAGCTACTGCAGGAGCTAGTACATAGTGAGGAGAAAATTAGTAATATTGTAAAGTGAAATATTAATCTTAAAGATCCGTTCCCTGAACTGTATATCAATTACTTGCAGCGAGACCAGTTAAGAAATTTAGTGTCTACATTTAACCAGTGTAGCAATGATCATGAGAAAACACTGGATTGCATTTCAGAGCTTGAGTTTTATATGGTGAAAGCCAGGAAGGCAGTTTCAGTCCTGGAAACCTTCAAATTAGCTCTAGAAATTCAGCATACCCATATTATATAAGAGCTGGCCGAATGCAAGTCAAAACCTACCCAATCAGATTTCATTAATGATAATTTAGTAATAATTGACTTAACCAAAGATGAGTCAAGTATTGCGCACCCCATATACTTATTAAGTCACAACAAATTAAGGAAGTACATAAAAGCTTCCAAATTAATGTAATATAATAAACTCATAAATTACAAGTTTTCAGCAAAGAAAATGAATTATTTGAGAAATGAGGGCTTAATATTAATTAACAGAGTAAATTTTTATAATAAGAAAGTGATTGAGAGTAGGCCTATTGCGGGAGACAACCAAAACCTACACGCTGAAATCTCTCGAGTAACGTGTTCCCTAGAATCAGTTAGTAACAAATAGGAACCCTTTCAAGCCACAAGCAATTTAGTGGACTTGCTTAATTACAACGAGACTCGAGTCTTTAATAAATTATTGCTGTAATAGTAGTTTTTGTAAAGGAAAAATTCAATCTGGTTACAAAAAAGAGCTATGAGGTTTTGGGTGATTCGGCTATACATACTACACAGTAATAAAAATATAGATATATGGCTAAAAAGTAATTGCTTTGTTTCCTCTGACCAATTAGGCCAAGGTTTTGGGTCTCCTTTAGGCAAGGAATTAAATAATGTATGTACTATAAGCTCGCTTACTAACAGTTACTAGCACTAGTTACTAGTACTATTTATAGTCAAATTATAAACTTTAATTTGACTATAAATAGTACTATTGTGCAATCTAATCTATCTAATGCAATTACCGAATATAATAATTGAGGAATGAAAAATGCGTGTAAATGCTTACTTTTTTTATACGTGAAAACACTTTGCTTTACACGTAGGTAATGTCACTGCATACAGCAATTATTTAATTATAGTTACCTATATATATATTGGTAATAATTTATATCTTGCTACATTCACGAATACCTTAGATTTAAAGTTTTAAAATGGTTAATTATTTCAAAGATGTTATTGTATTTTATTAAGTACAATAATATTGTTTGGATCGGTATAGTCGGTATATCGTACTCTACACACGTATCTCCGTCGCACTTAATCATAATATAGATATTATGGTCGTAAATTATATTTGTTATCTAGTCGCGTCCTATCTTCCTTTGTTGTTTGTTTATATTTCAGTTAAAATTAATATTGAGTATATTCTTTTATCCATTATTATATCAATATTATCATAATTTACAAAATTATTTAATATTTTCAAAGGGTTAGGATTTTTATTCAAAAGTTTATACACATAGTCATAAAAACCGAGGAGTGTTTGTAAGTGAAGTTCAGCATTTAAACCCGCCTGTTGGTTTTGAAAACGTTTAAAAATTACAAACTTTTGATAATTTCAGATGTTTCAAAGGGAAACTGAAAATATTTGGCAAAATAAAACTTGCAATTTGTTTATTTTCAAATTTATATGTCTATATGATATATTTCTTCTAAAATACTACAAAAGTATAAATTTTTAAATATGTGTCCTAAAATAAATAAGCATAAGGATAATATATTTTCTTTACCAGTCTTCTTAAATAAGTTCAAATAACTTTAGACTGATTATAAAAAAAGTTTTATATTCACTTACAATATATTTTTTGAATTTTATTTCAATTTCCATTATACCCAATATTATACAGTACCAACATACAATAATAATATTATGAAACTCTTAGGTTTCAGACGACAGAATTCGTTTCAATTTAGTTCTTTACATCACCTTTTAAAACTGAAAAATATTTTTTTTTATAAAATTATTTGTAAACGAAGATGTGTTGTAATTCTACCCACACATCAGAAAAAAATACATAGGTTACTTGTTTATCACTAAAATACAATTTATTCCAAGGCCATACCGTCGTTAATATAATCATTTACACTATAATCACTTTTTTATGAAATTCGTTTTAAGGAATATTTTGAATTTAATTAGTGACAAAATTTAGGGCTCTACTGGGGAGGGGGGGTACTCTATTGGAAAAATATTTACAATGACTCTTAAATAAATTATCTATCTTATGGAATATAGTGATAAGCATAGTAAGTATTTTTTTTATATTCCAGTATTAATTTTAAGTACATCACAAGTTTAAATTAATTTTTAAATATTAAAATATATGGTATACATAAACGAAACTTTCATAAATATATTGACTGTACAATATATTTATATTCCAGTCAGAATTTTCAATTCTTTGAATTTAGTCTTTAATTTTCCTCATTATTTAATTGTATATTAGTTTTGACCTCTTTCCGCATTGGGTAAGTTAAATTTAATACATTTTTTTCTTTTACTAAGCGGTTATTGGCGTTAAACCATTTTTCTCTATTTTTATGTAACTTTGCTGTTGCCCATTTACTAAATACTAATGCATCAGTAACAAAAACAGATTTTGCGCTAAATACTGATTTAAACAATTTTATAAAAGTATAAAAAATATTATAAAAAATATTGGGGTTTGAATCTTTTAATAGGGGTAAATAGCAAACTAAGTAATTTTTTATTTTCCTTCTTCGGTAAGCAGTTACTGAAAAATTATTCTCCTTTTTAAATTTGGTCTCTTGTTACTTTTGAACTTAATAAATTGGTCACAGTGGTCTGAATCTAGAGTTTTTGATTAAAATTTTAGAAGTTGGAGTAATATTATCAGTAATATATCACGAATACAGGTGGCGCTAGTGGAGGGGATTCTAGTAGGCTCCATAAACATATGTGATAGATTGTGTGAAGAAAATAAATTTAAGAACTTTACACTTATTTTATTATTTTTCAAGATAATTGAAATTCCCACAAATAATTGGCAGTTAATTTAAACTTGATATTTTACGTAAAACCTTATTTATAATTCGCTCAAATTGCTTAAAGTTAGAAGACGGTCCTATAAACGCTTACCATAATGAATTGTTCTAATTCTATTGAGGCTAGTTCAGTTATGTGTTCAACAGAGAGGCTTACTTTGTAAAGTTAGTTACTATACTTTACTTCTTGTTATAGGGTAATGTAACCACACTATTTTATTTACATTTAATTTACGAAAAATTTCAAAACAACCTTTGTATTTTTCCTACAAAAAATATTACATTTGTTGAATGATTAAATTTTATACGTCATGTATCAATTTCAGTAGTAATATTTATCAGGATACAGTCAGGTACGTAACTGCTAAATACCCTTAGTCCATTAAAATAAGAATTCAATACTGAGCCCATACCCTTTCCAAAACTATCACTATACATATATGTGTCATATACAATACTTGGTTTAGGAACTATTGTTATTTGAAACATTGTCAAGCCTGTCACACAATTTTTCTGCTGCAGTAGGGGATATTTTTTATTGGACTGAGACTCTTATTTACACAAACAATTATTTATTACGCTCCTCCTCTATATAATTATATTTAACATACAACATAGATAGGTGTGATTATAATTTATCATTAATTTATAATTTTTTTTAATTTAGAAAACTTTTGTTTTCTACACATTTTTCCTTAAGATGTATTTCAATTAATTGATAATTTTTAAATTTAGAACTCTTGTTTCCTACACATTTTTTCTATAGTTTGTATTTCATTTAATTTATAAATTTCAAATTTAGAACTCTTTTGTTTCCTACACATTTTTGTAAAGTTTGAATTTTTTTAATTTATGATTTTCAAATTTAGAACAATTCATGTTTCCTACACATTTTTTCTATAGTTTGTACCTCATTTAATTTATACAATTCAAATTTAGAACACTTTTTGTTTATACAACAAATTTATTTAATTTAATATAAACAGTTTCCTAATTTGCTACATTTAAATGATTTTCATTTGTAATTTAATCCATACTTACCCTTTAAACCCTCTAATGGTTCCGTCTCATTAACACCCGTTCGTTGTTCAGTTGGGCACACAAATCCTTGCTCAACTTTAATTCTACAAGAATGCCAGTTGGAGTCTGTTTTCGTCCAGGCGTGAAAGTCCTCTATGAGTCATTATATTACAATTAAATAAAGAACCGGTGTGACAAACCAAACAAAGAGACTTATTTAATATCTACAATAACTGCGATTAAAACGAGTCAACAGACAATTGCAGTCACAAGTACCTCTTTAAATTATATTCGATTAATTTAGACATTTACAGTTAACAACAATAGCACTGATAAAAAATTAATTATTATAAATATCAACTTTAAAATTCTATGTTAGTATATTACCTATCAACGGATGCATTTTTCTTGGTGATATTTAACTATTAGTCGTTACATATGAAAGTAGCATTTTGGTATAAGAGGAAATATAAGTCAAATATTTTTAATAGAATATATTTATTTAATCAAAGTATGAACCATTGTTATCTATGGACTTAAGCCATCTCATAGGTAGTTAATTCATCCCTTTTCTAAAAAAACCATTCGGACGGAGGAAATCAATAAAATCTTTGAAGCTGGCGTTGAATTTTGTCCTCTGGAATTAACAAACGATAAACAAACAATTTTATTGGAATTAGGCTTAAGATAGACAAATTAATCAATTTATGTAAAGAAATTTTCGAGACAAAAAAAAATTAATATGCGTATGAAAATACTATTTCAACCAATATTATCATATGTTATTTTCTTATTAATTATTTTTTTTATTATTGATCATAAAACTAACATGTTTAAATTCATGCATACTTTTTTCTTCTTAATTTATAACAATATATCTTCTATATGATTTTATATACTAAACAACGTTATGTTCCCTTTCCTTTCCGTTCCTTTCTGGATTTCATCTTTCTTCTCCAGTACTTGTGTAAGGCTCGTCTTCTAAACTGAGCTACAATATAGGGGGTAAATAAGTTCAATATAATGAGTGATCATAATTGAAGTTTAATTTATAATCTGTTTTAATCAAGTTTAAATAAACTTTATCTACTAGTTATATTTTAAAAACTTATCCCTTAGCTTTTCTTTTCTTATCCGTATATTCCTTTCCTGTTTCTTTTATCAGTTTGAGTTTAATTAGATATTGTGGAAATCTATAAACAATTATTGAGAGCGTCCGAGGTGGTTTTATTGAAGAAAAAAACATATCTATTCTTATATTTATAATTAAAATTTACAAGTGTATGCTAAGCCAATAAGCAATATAGAGTTCTGTGGTTAACCACGATGGGTCACCCATACTTCTATTTACTTTTAAATATAAGATGTGGCATGGTAGACTCAAATGTGAATAATTACAGAAATAGTCTTCATTAAAATCTCCAACAATTACGCAGAGGCTATAATGCGAAAACAAATTACTTAGAAAACCTACACCCACACTATTAGGGCATTTGCATGATCTATATAACGTTACTACTACTACTATTACTACGACTACGACTACTACTACTACAACTATATTCAAATTGTTTATTTCCGTAGATATTGCTTCAAAATGTTCATCTCCGGCAGTGTTATTATAAGATCGCGAAGATTATAATATTAAATATGAAGTTTTGCCCATACACGTAATCTAAGACCGAGATTTGTAAAATAATTCCAATCATCAATAATGACCATTTGTCCTGATTATTTCTTTAAAGTAACCTTTAATAAAGCTGAAAGTGTCGATTGCTAAATAAACAGCAGAAGCTAACATATTTATTGGCACGCTCTTACTCGTATAAAGAGTCCTTCTTATTCGTATTTAATATTAAAACAAAAACTTCTCATCGAAGTAAATTCCGAGTGACGAAAGCGAATCCACAGACAGAAAACTTCTGATATGAATTTTGCGACGAAAAAAACCACGAACATTTTTATTCACAAACGTAAACAAACACAAAAAATGTGAATGTGCTCGAAACATTGCACAAATTGCATTTTTGTTTTTATTTTATTAGATTGATCAAGGCAATTTGGCAGTTAATCGACTGTGTCAACTTATTTGTGATAGTTGTTCTTTTAAATTAATTACTACTAACGCGAATTTTTACGCTCCTCCAAAACAATAATTTAGCTGGTAGGAAGAAATTCCCCAACAATTTCAGTATAATAAAAATTTGCACTTTACAGCTTAATTTTTACTAATAAACAAATCCCTGGATCAAAAAAATTGACCAAATCCAGCATATTTTTAAAGGCCTATTTAATGATATCCCACTTCATGGGGTACTCACGAAAAAAAATACCATCCCACTTGATATCTGTAGAGGAGCTACCCTAAAAAAATATTTTTAAAACTTTGTTTTAACAGACTGTCGGCGTAGCTAATATGTATGTTCATACAGAATTCCATCTTTCTCGGACTGAGAAGGAAGGGAGGACATTACGAAATGATAAGGTTTCCAAGTGAAGTAAGGAACTCGGAAAAGTTTAAGACCAATTTTAAATTGCAGAAATCGTAGTTTTCAACTAAGATGAAAAATAATTCACTTAATTGTTAAGTAAAGTTGTAGTCCACTTATAGTATGGTATTAACGTTTTCTGCAAAACAAAAATATTTTTTGTATAAGATAAAATAAAAATGTAAAATATGATTTCTACCTCATATTTCACATTCTGCGGAAGCTTTAAAGCACAAGTAATGCAAAAATGTAATGCTAGTGGGAAAATTGTTTTCATATCTCGGCAATTTTAAAGAATTTTATTATATATTCTATTATATTTCGTTCTTTGTTTGTGGTGTTTTCAAAGTATTAGCTTAAAAAAATTATTTTCCACTTTTAAAAATATAAGTTTATCATTTAACTTAAGAATTAAAGTTTATAGTTATGTTACGTATTACATTTTATATATGGTCTGGATATGTCTAGTATTGTCCAATTAAAAAACGTTATTGATCCCCGGTAGTACTGCGATAAATGCAATAACGATGGAAGGACAAAATATACATTTTAGCTAAATAAGTAAGAACATCTTAAATTATGAAAATGTCATTATATTAATTTTGGTTGGATTGTAATTAACTAACAGCCATGTGATACTTTTTCTTCTCTAACAAATTAAGGTAATAATATTATCAATCCGTCGAATTTAAAAATTAAACATATCTTTTACGTGCTTGTTTCAATAATTATATGGCGATAAATCAACTTGTTTATTATGGTATAGTTAAAGTGTGTCTCTTGGCAAGTATTTTGTGTTTAAAATATCATTAGATTTATCTTCTCTCTTGAGCAAAATTTTAAACCATTATTTTCGCTATAAACCGTGCGTGCGTGTATACTCTTGGACTGAATGTAAAAATAAAGTAAAAACAAATTGAGTCTAAAAGGTTTCGCTAAAATACGAGGCGAGCCCCCACAACCGGGTAACATATGTTCTCAGCGTTCAGTAAGTGCGAAGAAACGTGAATTCGAGAGTTTCATGAAAAGTGTCTGTGTGCTGACATTAAAGAACATTAAAAACTATAAACATAGTTTAATATATTAGTTTAAATAAAATGTTATTAAGGGTTTTTAACCATATAATGAGATCCAAAAGTTATATCTATAAAAAAATAAGAAAACATTTATTAATGCGTAATACACATCATTTCACTCGATACAAAATCGTTTTGAGAAAATTTTAAAATATATTTAAAGCTTTACTGGGGAGTTTATTATTAAAACGTATACAAATTATCCTGAAAGAAATACCTATTTTAGGGAACCTAGTGGCATAGCAAGTTAATATTTATTTCTATTATTATTAAAAGATAAAATATATGCTTTCGATATTCTATTCTATTGTCGATATTTTTATATATTAATGATGTCGATATTTTGTCACTGAGTTTTTATAAAACTATTAAAAATAACTATTTCTCTATTTATATAAGTTTTAAAGTGTTATCTAAAATAGTCAACAATATTACTATGATTTTACTTCCCAATTTCGTACCATGACATATTTAAAAATAATTTCACTTTAATTTATATTCTATCTTGTACATATTCATTTGAAGCTATAGAAATAAATAAATAAATATTTATTTTTTAATTTTATATTTATAATTGGATGCGAGCCTCTTACTCTCTTCACACTCTTTGGGTTTATATTTTGTAAAAAAAACTCATATAATATATATATTTTTTATTTTACACAATATATACCTGAATATTCATAACATAAAAATAAACTTAAATATTTATATTTATTTTTAAACAATTTTATTTTACTAAATTTAAAATATAAATAATTTTGTCCGTAGCAACACATCTACGTGTTGAAATAAATTATATTATTCATCCAAGACTTAGTTTTAGACCTTTATTGCTATTACTCTCTTAAAATATATCTCAGAGAGTAAATGAGACACAATAAAGTAAATGATTGCCATAATGACGGGTACTCTATAACCTTTTGTGACAAAATAGGTATCACCAGATAGCAACCGTGTATTATATTGTCTTATTTGTCTACCTACTGATATATTATCTGCTACATGTCTTACGTAATACACGATACCGAGACTCACTTTAAAAGTTTCAAATGTCCTGCTAAAACACATATTTTTTAGCCAAAATATATTTATTACTTGTGAATTATTCTAAATTGGACTTTATTTACAACTAGCTTCTGCCCGCGGCTTTATTTGCGCTTAATTCGACATTGGTTGCTATTTTTAAACCTTTTCTGCAACTTTAAAAGCTTATTTATCTTTGTTTTTTAAATCGCTTCGTCCAAGGCGCACTATAGAAATAACTAATTTAAAATGAATGTTTTTAAAACACTATAGAAATGCGCGATCACATTTTCTTAGTTTACGATAATTTTTATCATAATCGGTCAAACGGTTCTTGAATTATAAAAAATCTTAGAGACAACTAAACAGAAAAATTGAAAAAATATGTAAAAACATGTGAAAGTCGAGTCAGTGTATTATAAGTCGATTATTTATCACTAAATTCTACAAAAAAAAATATGTAAGGACTGAATCAAAAGATATACCGTACTAAAAATATTTAGTGGTTAAGATTACCAAAATATATTATAAAAATACACAAAAAAAGGTTTGTATATTAATAGAAGTTAAAAAAAATACAATTTTATTTCATTTTGCCTTAAACTGAGATGACAAAAAAATTCGATCTATGAATAAATTTCAGTCCGCTTTTGCCTCAATCCCCTTTATTATTATAAATATTACCTTTGTGATTAAATTTTATGAACTTTATGATTCAACCGATTATTATTAATTTTACACTTACAATGTGAATTATTCGCACAAGTGTTAGACGAACAGTAAAATGCTAAAACGGCGGGTTTTAGCGATATATTTTTATAAGTTCAACAATATTTATTTCCTGCATTCCTTGAAAATCCCGAAGTATCCCGAGAGATTATTCTCTACAGAATACGGTTTCAAAACTAAACACATTACAAAAACATATTACAAATATCAAATCCACTTGAAGATCTAAAATCTTTAAAAACATAACATTAGGTATAGATGTGCTAGAGTTTTTGATCTGACAAAAGTCCAGAAGAGTTTACAATTTTTTTGTATATAATTTTCAGCTTTACTATATAAGACATAACTTATTTGTTCTACTCGTTCCTGGCAACAGGCGCAGGTAACTGATTGACTTCAGTTGCTGCTAATTTCCAAATTCACAATACAAAATTCATTGTAGAAACTCGATCATTACTATTTTTATTAAATTTTTATCCCGGAGCTAACTGAACTAACTAGTGTTAGTCTTGCTAAGAACAATATAATTATTTGTAAGTCCTATTGTTAAATTTCATTTAAAAAAGCAACTGTTGAGTTTCTGGGCGGCTCTTCTCAGTCGAGCCGAATTCCGTGCTGGTGGTGGCTTACTCACGGACTAACTACTCTGACCTTTTTAATATAATAGTTGACGACTTAAAAGTGCGTGTAAATGCCAATAAACATATTTTGAATTTCAATTTAAGAAATGTTTTTATATTATAGAAATAAAACGTGACATTAATGAAAATATCAGTCCCAAAAATTAATGCTAAAATAAAAAAGACTCACAAGTCAATCAATAAAAAACGGAAATTTAAAAAGAAATGTTTATTGATATTGGTAAATATATGTGTAAGTATTGAGGATCAGCCATTTGATCTGACACCATAGATGTTGAACAAAAGGCTAATAATAAATATTGAATAGGATAATAATTAATTAATTAATGGTTATAAAATAAAATATAAGTAGGTAGTCTTCTTTCATAAACTAGATATTCATGGGGAACTGATTGAATCGTACCAGAGAGTGGAGATTTCAAGTGGCTGCCCAGCTCACTAATGCCATCATTTTAAATACAGGTGATTAGAAATATCCGTAATGTCTATTAAATGCATCGACTGACTATTAGAAGCGGTAAATTACAATTCTAATATTTTATTGATGCGCAAGAAATATATTATAATATATTAGTCTTCAAAATATAATATTTTTGCCTTTTAGTTGCATTAATCTTTCTCAAAAAGTCAATTGTAGAAAAACAGAATTGTTTTAATACTAATATTTGAAAAACTTTACTTTATATTTGCTAATAAATTTAGAAATGCTTTTTGTATCATGTTTAGCGTTATTGAAAAACAGTTTGGGGCCAGTGTTATATATCAATAACTTTTCGACTTTTTGTTCTCAGAGTTGCTTACAGGATTGCGTGTGTAGTGCGTGCAACATCTAACGTGTATCCTTATACTCGTAAATAACATTATATTCTACTTATTTTATGTTATAACTATAAACAACTTCCGGCGCGTGACATAAAGTAACCAAATGGTCATTTATTCGTCGAATCGCTATATACATACGTACTACTGTGTATACTTTGTATATACTGTGTATACAATATCTATATATTTGAAAAAGGGTTCAAAGGTTTTATTTATAACTTCAGAGCAGTGGCGCCCAAGATGAAACATCACGACCCATATCAATTATTTATGTACACGTTTTGTATTTATAATACTTATGATAACTTGAATCTAGAATAATTAATACTCCAAAACTTAGTCTTTAATTTTGATTTCTTTATATTAAAATTTCTTGAAATTAAATCAATAGTAAACCTTAAATTAGTCTAGATTAAAGTAAATTTTACTGAAAATAATATATACATTTTACAATATCATGTTTTGTGACCACGTAGATGGTTACTAAATATAGTAAAATTAATTGTTATAAACATAGGTTTCAAATCTAAAATATAATAAACTTCTGCAACTACAGTGGTTTGATTCAATATGACCAATCAGCGCCTGAAACAAGATAATGATCATTATAATATTTAAATCATAATTCTATAAAATTACCTTATTTTGTAGAATTGTGTGTTATTTATTTGAAAAAATATACATATCTGTTAAAATATACTTTATTTTAGCATAGATGCAGTATAGTATAGTTGTTGTGAACATTGTGTTTCTCTTAACACGATTGTTTGCTAAATATTCGACTCTACAGTGTAGACACCATAAATATAAATTTATTTCAATTTTAACTATAATAAAAGTTAATCACAAAAAATTATATACAAGCTTCATAAAAAATCCCGATTTTTATTTCAAATAAAAATTTTCATTGAAAATATTATTCAAGGCGGTCGTTAAGAAGGCTCTCGTCAAGTATTGAAACCTTTTATGCGGCAAGATGGTAAAAATAACTCCGTTGCGCATTTCAAATATTTAGTAACATATTTTACATGCATTGGATTCTTGAAAATCTTTGTTTCATTAAGTCGTTATTAATGTGTAGTTGTGGTGAGGGTATCTTAGGTTTTGAGGTAGGTAATCCTGCGAAACACAGTTATTTCCACGAATATTGTTAGATAGATATCTCATAGAAGTTATCTCAACAAATGTACCAATGATGATAAAACCTTAACCACTTAGAAAAGAAAACGGAAAATAATTAAACCAATTTCGAAAAAAAAACAAATATAAAAAATGTTAAAAGAATTAGTGAAAATAATTGAAATCTTTTATAGGTAGGTTTAGTCAAAAGGAACTATTAAGTGTGATATTAAGATTGTGAAATTCGTTAAATAAACTAAAAAATAAATTCATTATTTCCAATATGTATGTTAAGAATTTTTCATTCTTAATGTTTAAAAAATATAAATAGCATGTTTAAAGACAAATTTAAAATTGAATAAATATTAAAATCCATCATTGTTTAATTCGACCATTCCGATACCATGCAAAATTAAATACTATCTATAAGATAATAATAATTCATCAAATAATAAGATAAATGTAAGACTAATGAGGGGTCCCGAGTATAACAATTACATACATCACGACTAAGATCTTACTCTAGTTCAGGGCGATGTAGCCCCCACCAATTGGTAGAGTATCAAAGAAATATGAGATATCTTATAACACGAGTGCAAATATTGGCACTTCATGAATATTAATATTTCAAGCCGTCTCGGTTCGTTACGTTTGGAATGCTACTCTGATATTCTTACACGTTATACTTTTATTGTAGATGTAGATTTATTCAGAAATGTTCATGATACGTCCTACTTTTATTTAATAAAAGTTTACAATGTTCTTTTGTTAAGATAAGTGTACCATTTCCATAATAAAAATGATAACGATAATATGTAATTTTATGAAAGAAAAATAGATACAAGTTATTTATTTATTGTCATATTGATATACCTCCTATTCACATTAACACTTATAAGATAAAAATGTACATAGGTTTACCTTCTCTTCTCTCTCTTCGAAGAGATCTCTTCCATCTACGCCTGAATGTAAGAGATTAGTAGGTAATTAAACCAAGTAGAGTAAATTACGTTAATATTAAGAAAATTACTTTTTTCAACATTATTAAACTCTATTCTATTCTTTCTGTAGTAGATAAAATTTTTGTTATTTTGAGAGGAATAAAGATAATAAGTTATATATAATGTCGAAAATATACATATTATATTGTTTCTATGTAATTGCAAGTGAACAAACTTATAATTCGAACTCTTAATTTTAAAATTTTTTATGATGGTCCGATAGATGTACTTAAAGATTTCTCACAAAGAAAAAATATCAGACCATTCGTAACGAAAAGGTGGGTGGATGCTGTTACAGTCAATTACTCTAGTGATACTCGATTTTGATGACTCTCACATAGCGTGAGGAACAATTTTATAGATGAGTTTAAACAATAATTTTATTTGTATCATCTCAGCTGTAGATTTCTGTTCATTAGCTGTAGTATATAATATTTGTAATAAAATTTAGATTTAATTGTTTATTATAAAATGTTCGTGAGAAAGCCACATGTAAGTATATCCCACTTAATCATGTTACTTTAAATTATCTTGTTAATTGACTCGCTTCTTACCATACTCACAGACTCACTAACAAGAAATGAGGTAGAAGATAAATTTTATAGCGACTATAATTCTTGTCTGCTCTGGGCGGTGTCGAGAGTTAATTATTTTGTTACGGTGTGAGTAAATTTACTTTGACAAGTAATATAAATATTTTAACTTTTTTAACTTTACCAATTAACATGATAATTCTAATCTTAAGATTTTGGATATAACTTTTCTATAATGTGAAAAAACAAAATCAGTTTTTATAATTTTTTGTCTTATGACGTATTTTTTTATTAAAAATATATATCAAATCTGAAATAAGTTGGTCAATATGTATCAATTAATATGAAAATCAATGACAACGAGGAAACAGCGATAGTAGAGCAAGAGAATGAAACGGCAAATGGCGATAATTGTCTTAAATTAACCGTTATTGTGCAGTCTCACTAATTTGTACATATTGGCTATCTGATGCCAGATTGCTTGATTATGTGTCACGTTTAATAAAGACAGAACAAATTGTGAAATATATAATAAAATATTCTTTCTATAGCTTTCTTTGTTTTTTCTGTAGTTATTTAGTTATTAGAATAATATATTAAGCAAACTCACATTATTGTGAGATAAAATTAACAAATATAAATAAAAAAAGTTAATTTGTTATATGTTGGGTAGTACCTATTTTTATTTCTTATAAATAAGATTATATTATCTTACTCATAAATAAATTGAATCGAATGAATTACACAAAAACACAGATTTGATAAAATTTTACTGTAATAAAGCTTATGCATTAGAATAACATATAGGTACCAATTTTTAAATATATCACCTAATTTTGATAACCTTAGTAAACTTACAAAATGGAGTTAAAGATACTATTTTTATGTTTTATCAATCATGACACTAGTTATCCAATTTTGCTATGGAAATACATTTTAAAATATGTAAGTTTAAAAAACGCTTTCAAGATCTACCAGAACACTTGAAAATTTCAACTTTAATTAGAGAAGAATTAATAGATTATCGGCGTTAAACTATTACAATAGTTTAACGCCAATAATGTTGTACACAACTAAAGAGAGAGCATTGTTTACATCGTCAAGTAAAATAACAACAAATAACTTAATACCCTTATGTCAGGTTTACGGAACATCTGTCACACAAAAGTGTAAGAAACAATAACATTATAATTTAAATTAGACGCAGATGATCTTATCTGTGAGAAATACTGAGAATACACTTAAGCAAGCAAAAATTAATTATGTTATTAGCTTAGCAAGGAATGAAATTTGCAAGGTATACGAAGTGGATTAAGCTATATATGCTGAAAGTAAAAGATTTTCTACATATACAAAACAAACCAAAATATAAATAAATAATAAATAAATTTATGCAAAAAATTGCATAATAAATAAATAATAAATAAATTTATGCAAAAAATTGCATAAAATAAAAATATAATTATTTATTATTATTGAATTATATTTTATTATTTATTATTATTATTTGATTGTATTCTACTATTATTGTTATTATTACAATTATTTTTAATTAAGTTAATTTTCGTTACTTAGTAACGTCTATTGTGTGCACCTACTACACCCTCTCCCCAACACCAAAGGGTCGACTAGTAGAGAATGTCAATAGGCATTAAGTCCGACCTTGTATTCCTTAGTTTTAGGTTAATACAATAAAGTTTAAATAAATAAATAAATATTTTTTGACGATAAGTAAAACGATAATATATTATAATCTGAAATCAGAATCACTTTAAAAATTGCTTTAAAAAATGTTATTTAAGTCACCTAAACACAAAATTACTTTAACAAAGACTAAATCAATATGTGTTAACGCGCGTTGCTTAAATATAATTGTTATATCAATTAACTATTGATTATAGTTATATATTACTAAAGCTAACTGAATTTATTTTATATTTCATATCGGAAAATGTGTTCCATGAAAAAGAACTCATTTTTTTCTGAAAACACAGTAATTGCCACTAAGAAAACAAACACTGGTTGTATTCACATATATAATCTTCATTTACTATAGAGTTCCCTGAATTGTAAATATTAATAATATTATCAGCCGAAACTGTAAACCAAAGTCAAAGTTGTTCCATAAATGCATAAATCACTCTGTTAATGGACAACTACTTATGACTCCATTTAGATATTTTAGTTTTGTGTTAATATTTTGTAGTAAAATTTATATATAAAGTCTTCGTAAAATATATCTAAGAGGGAATGCAATAAAAAAATTATAACTTTTTTTTACTTTTATTAAATATTTAATAGGATTATAGGTCTGTTATCATTTTGAACCTCTCTTTTAGTTATTGAAAGTGTAACCTAATTTACCTAATATTTTAATAAATACTTCTCGTGTAATTGTACAATTATAATTTTTTAAGAAATTAATAAAAAGTTTGCTCTGTAATTCTGTACTATAGTGTACATTCTAATAAATTGTCTGTTCTATAAAATAATCCAGGAATATCATGTATTTTTAAATTTCACAAAACCTAGATAGGTGAGAGTTAAATTAAGGAGAAATTTAATATATCAAAATAGTGCAATTATAACACTTTTTGACAATATTATTTTACATACAATTGTTAGGTATGTAGGAACGTTGGGTATCTGATGCTCAACCGGGTACCATTTCCTTTTATTTATTCCACCATTGTGACACATCTTAACGAGTAGAATCAAAATAAAGATTTTAACATCTGATCTAATCACTGTTTTAATAATTTCACTAATTATTCACGTAAATGAATACAGATTCAGAAAATTTCGTCGGCTGTTTTATTAATATGTAGTAAGTTAAAGGTAGCAAAACAATGAAAAGATTTGGACAAGAACAATGCTTTGTATATGATAATGTAAATAGAAATATATTATGAAAATAGAAAAGAGTGAATTATAGATAAATATTTGAAACTTATCAATTACTGATTTACTACTTTCCTTGATTAAAAGTATTTAATTTTTGTAAAAAATAGACATATCGGATAATTTAAACAATTTCAACATTATACATGTTATTAAAACCTAAACTAAAATATACATTTAGATTTTTGATAAAACTTTACTTTTAGTTTGAGAACGTACAAAACAAAATAAAATCAATTTGTATGTAAAAGGTTTCGGTAAAATACGCTGTAAGCCTCCAACAAGCTAATCATATTATGCTGTAAACATAGAGTATTTAACAAAGGTGTGTTTTAACTGGGTGTGTTTTAAAAGGTGACTAAGTTAATAATACCCTCATTTGAGTTACGGAATTTTTTATTTCCACATATTAAAAATAGTTGCTTGCTATATGCAGATGATGCAGTGCTCATTGCATCATCAGAATGTGATTTACAGGCATTGGTCACCACTCTGAAAGATGGGTGTGAAAATAATGGTCTAAACCTGAATGCAGATAAGACGAAGGTTCTGATATTTGAAAGAAATAAAAAAAAAACAGAATGTAAAATCAACGTGAATGGTAAGATAATAGAACAAGTGAATGAAGTGGTATATTTGGGAAGTATGTTTAGCAGAGACGGAAGATACGAAATGGATGTGGAAAGACGTATTGCTGCCGGTAACAGAGTTAACGGTGCTTTGGCTGCATTGTTAAGACGTTTGGCTGTACACAATGCAGTTTTGCTACCGACGCTGTTATACGGCAGCCAAACGTGGGTATCGCAGAAGAAGAATGTAAGAAAGATGAATGCTGTGGAGATGCGATCTCTTCGCCGAATTTGCGGAGTCAGTTTAGCTGACCGAATCCGCAATGATGAGAACCACAGAATGGCAGGTACTAGCGAAAATGTCGCAGTGAGAATGAAGAAGAACGTGCTGAGGTGGTTTAGGCACGTCGAACGAATGAGTGATGAAAGAATGGTAAAAAAGATTTATAAAGGAAAAGTGAGCGGTAAGAGAGACAGGGGGAGGCCTCGAGTGACCTTCGAAAACACAGTATCTATAATACTGGAGGAAGGTCACGTAAAAAGCACGAGGACCCCCCGGAGGGCATGTATGAAGAGGTTGATGTCTGTGGTCGAGGCGAAAGAGGTATGCAGGGACCGTAGCGTTTGGCGCTCCGTCGTCTCTAGCTACCCCGCAAGGGACATGGCGTGAAGGTAAGTAAGTAAGTATTAAAAATAGTCCATTAAGAATAAACAAAATGTTATATATAAATGAATAAGTCCGACAATATTTTATTTGTACTTAAAGCAAAACAATTAATCAAGTAATTAGTATTATTGTACATTATAAACTACTAAAGTAATAATTAATAAAGAGAATCTTTGAATATTAATTACAGTTTTATATAAATCAATATACGCTTATAGTTGTTAGAACTATAATCATATTTTAACATTTTAATTATAGATAACTTAATTATCTTATGTCTTAAATACAATACTTTATGCATTACTAATCTAAGTTGTACTTCTTATAGCTACTTTCACGGGAGCTATTCACTATTAAGACGTATCCAGGAACTAATTATATCTTGTGCAATTACAATTTTATAGGGTTTGCCTATTTTATTAAATACTGGAACATCTGATGTCCGATAACGATCATATCATATATAATAGGTATAAGGTAATCCTAATACTTCAATCACCGTGTACTTTGTACACCTTTTCTAATTAGTTTCATTAGCATATCTTATGAATTTAAAAAATATTTGATACGATATGAAAATGCACAATATAAAGGTAAGAAATATATGAGTAAAATCCCTTCGGAATATCCTGTTACTACTCGCATATAGTACGCTTCTGCAAGAATCAAAGAAGAAAGATGTTAGGAGAATATATTATATTCATATTTAAAGTAGTTTACTATTTGTAAACACTCATAATAAATTATAGCCACAATGCGTCTTTCAATCTTCTAAGAAATTAGATACTTAAACAATCAAAATTTATTTATCTCGAGAAATGTTTAATCGTTTCAGCAAAGTTATTAATTATTAATAAGATTATTAACCTTAAAAAAATTGCTTAGTTCAGGATAATCTAAAATGTATATTTTTAGAGCTAGCGGGCATTCTAATACAGCCTTTTGATTTGTACGCTTTTTTCTGGTATATTTCTAACAATAATTGAAGAGTCAGCAATTAAATAAATAGATAGATAAAATTAATACTATTAATTGGTTTATTTACAACCTAAGAAAAAGGGAAATACAAATATAAATTTTATGTAAATATTAAGTAACCAAATTATATTTAATAATTCAAATTCAACGGATTACACAAGTATAGAAACGATTAGTGTCGTTTAGTTCCATTAAATGATTTCTGTAATAAAATATGTAAAGGGCAAGTTCTATTCATCTGTATACTTGAGGAGCAAGATAAAGAAAATACAAACGATATAGTAAAGACACTCGCGGTGGCTATTCAACAAAACCCAGATAATATTATATCAGCATATAGGAAGAAAAAGAAACGGACTACATCAACTAATAAAAATGAATATTCGGCCATTATTGTAACTCTGCGTGAAGGCATTCGTGACCTATGGTTACAAGCATCTAAATATTCAAAACTAGATTCCACTAGCCTCGGCATGATAAGCAATAATCGAATATACCTTCGGGAGTCTCTGACCGCAGCTACAGCCTACCTGCTATGGAGAACTAAAGAGGAATTGAAAAGTCACTATAAATTTATCGGGTGCAAAACGGTTCAGTGCTGTTACGTAAAAATGAAAGTGCGAAAATAATTGTTCTAACTTCTCTTCAGGACTTATTAAAAATAAAAAATACTGTAAGTATTTCACAATAAATAAATAAAAATGAACGGTATAGTTAAACTATCTATCTATCTTATTTTAAATATTAATGGAAGATACAGATCAAAGCTTAATTGAAATCAATTGCAACACATGGAATGATTTTGTTTTCAACATAAATAACTCTAGTAATTCATTATTTTTCTTTCATGTCAATATACGTTCCATAAGAAACAATTTTGCTCAATTAGAATATATTGTATATAACTGCATACAAATAATACATGTTATAATCATTTCCGAAGCAAATATTAAGAGTGATACTGCATCAATGTACAACCTAGAAAACTATGACTTAATTACTAATTTACGAACTAAAAGAAAGGGCGGGGGTTTATCATTATATATTCACAAATCGATTACTTTTATACAGAAATCTATATGTGTGAAAGAATTCGAATGTATCACTGGTGAGATAGTAATCAACAAAGGCTTTCAAATTGGCCTCAGTGCGGTGTACAGGCCTCCAGATAGTAATAAAGATAGATTTATACGTGAACTTTGCAACATCGTTAACACATACCCTACCAATAATAATTATATTGTCATGGGAGATACAAATTTAGACTTAAAAAAAAGTAGTGTAACTACGAAGCACTATTTAAATTCCTTAAGTAATCTGGGCCTTCAGTGTGGATCACATCAATATACGCGGATAGAAAAATATGGTGATAAAATAAGCCGATCTTGCATAGACCACGTATTCGTTAGAAATGTGCATAAAAATAATTACGACATTATAAGCTCGGTAGTTAATATCTCACCGGCGGATCACTGTATAATCGGATGCGCGTTCACTGGAGCGCTTAGTACTACTGATGACTCATGCTGTTCTAAAATGTGTACAATAATTAAAATGAATTATAAAAAATTAAAATCAATGTTGACAAAAATTGATTGGTCAGAATGTCTTGATTATAACAATCCTAATGATATCCTTAATTTTATCCATAGCAAATTTGATAACGCTTATAATTTGTGCAAATATACAGTAAAATGTTCTGTTAATAATAAGAGAAAGTTGTGTAAATGGGCGAACCAACGGCTAACTAAAATGTGTAAAAAAAGAGACGAGCTGTATATTATATGGCTCAAAGATCGACATAATGTCGAGAAAAGACTTTTTTATAATACATATCGTAACAAAACTAATAGGTACTCGCAATATATTAAAAACAAATATACTTTGAACCAAATTACTAATAACTTTAGCAACACACGAAAAACCTGGGAAATAATTAATAGTCTAACTGGACGGATAGTAAAGAGTATAGATGATACATTAATTAAACATTTTAAACTAGCTCCACCCATTTTAACAACGAACTTTGCCGAATCCTTTGATAAAATTACCCAAAGTAACATTACCTATTGTCACATTCCGATGCTCGATGCCACAAAGTACGAAATTACACCCGAAAGGTCGATTAGGTTCAAACCAGCTACTAATGAAAGACTTAAACGAATTATTAAGGATATGAATGATAAAAAGAGTCCGGGATATGATAATATTTCTATGAAAGAAATTAAATTTTTATCAAATAACTTAACTCCTATTATCACTCACTTGGTAAACAGTTGTATAAAAACGGGTATCTACCCCGATTCCCTAAAGATAGGGGTCATAAGACCAATATTTAAAAAAGGTTCCCGAACCGATTATACCAACTATCGACCCATAAATCTACTCTCATCTTTAAATAAAATATTAGAAAAATTTATTAACAATCAAATTAATCACTTTCTGATCTCGCATAACATAATAAATAAAAAACAATTTGAATTCCAGAAAAATAAAAGCACAACACAATTATTACGTAAATTTACGGACGAAATTAATGACTCACTCAATAATAAACTTCACGTATTGGCTTTATTCATTGATTTTCAGCAGGGCCTTTGATATGCTAAATTATAACATACTATACGAAAAATTATCGAGAAATGGCATTCAAGGTCCACTTTTAAAGTTAGTAAAGGATTACCACAACAATAGATACACAACAGTTAAAATAGCAGATTCGTACAGCGACATGATTCCAACTTCTAAAGGCACAGCCCAAGGATCAATAGACGGTCCTACAGAGTACCTATTATATGTTAACGATATGTGTAACTTAATTACTACTGGTTCAATTTATCAATTTGCTGATGATACATGTCTTTTGGTGGCTCATAAAGATCCTAAAGTTGCTCAAAATATTATGCAAAATAACTTTACTTTATTATGTAAATGGGCACATGACATGGGCCTAGTAATAAACCATCAGAAAACTAAAGCAATACATATTCACTCATCGCAAAATAAAGCTTCTACTTCACCAACTGTCATTGTTCATACTCATCAGTGTTTGCACAATATTATCTGTAACGGCTCTTGCCCGCAAATAGAACTGGTTAGTCAACATATGTATATTGGTCTTATAATTGATAACCGTTTTAACTGGAAACCCCATATAGAACATGTATGCTCAAAATTACGGTCTACTCTCAGCCAATTATTTGTACTAAAACATAAGCTGCCTTTTAGCACTAAAAGGCTAATATATATGGCTCTAGCAGATTCAGTTATCAATTATGGGTTAAGTAGTTATGGACGAACCTACAAAACTTATCTCAAAGAAATTTATAAAATTCAGCTAAGAATATTAAAATTGTTGGTTCCCAGGCAGATCCTGAGCAGATTGAAATATAACGATAAAGAACTATTTAAATATTGTAATATCATGAACATTTATGACAAATTCTGCTACAAAATATTAAGCGAAGTTAACGATTTGTTTTTTCTTACAAAAAAAATAAGACCTAATAATCTTAGAGCTATTGAATATACGGATAATTTTTGTGTACCTAAGACTAATAATACATATGGTACAAGAATGGTAAAAACTCTTATACCAAAAATTTTAAATAACGTACCAGATTATTTACAAAAAAGTTATAAATGTAAAAACAACGAATATTTCAATGCGCTCAAAAAATACTACTTAAATCAACCGCACTTTAATGAATGAACATTGTTGTATGATAAAAATATATTATAGATTGAAATAACTTAACTTAAATGCAAATTAAAATTTAATACATAAGATAAACTACTATTGATGTACTGTACTTAAAAATAATACTTTTCTTGCGAACAATCACTTGCCCAGATAACTTCTGAGAGGTTTTGTGGCAATTTACTTTGTATGATGTATGTATGTAATCATTATATATTTTAAATAAATGAAAAAAAAAAAAAAAAAGGAAAATATAAAAGTCAATAACCTCCGTTTTATGTATTGTTATTAATTCTTCTGAGTAGAACAGCCTAACAATCAAAAATGCCTGGTAATAACCTAAGTAAATATATAATCCGTCCGTATTTTATTTTACATCATTGGGTCGGAACTTGATCGCGTAATAATAATATCTCAGTGCTAAAACTAAGCAAGTTTTTCGTTTTTTCATTACTTTTTTAGTGTTGCTGAACAATATCATTAACTGATGAAATATAAAAAATCTACTAAAATTATATATGAAATGAAAATATTCTCTTACTCGAAATCCAGACCCTCATAAGTAAAAAAGTATTTGAGTATTTATTATATCAAATATGAGTTTGAATCCATCTTCCAACGAAGAAAAAGGACCTGCAATTTAATTTCGCCTTTTAACGATAATAAAAATAATAACGGATTACCTTTATTCCAGGTTTTTAATATCTAAAATAAGTATTTAATTCCCGTTTTAATCCTTAAAGTTGGATAAAAATGGAATAATTTTTATTAAGGTACTAATATCGCAATATATGTTACTCTTATTGAAAATATATTTTACAATAAAAATTGGTCTATTATTATCATACGAAACTATAAATAACGCAAATTGTTTAAACTCTTGTATATTATATAGAAGTATGTATAAGATTACTCAGTTTTTCTTTTTTAAAAAAGAATTTTCATTAAATTTACTTACCTTATAATTCATAATCTAATAAGAAAATAACTTCAGTCTAAAAGGTTTTTGCCAGAAATATGAGGCATTCATTCTCCATCTACCGAGTAACATATTATGTTCTAAGCGGTGAATGCGAAGAAACTTAAGTGTTTTATGTTATTGTATGGATCGTGTATATGTTTGTAATTATGAATTCTGGCTTTATCTACCTGCCTGAAATTTTTTTATAAACACGTTAACTAATGTGGAATATTATAGCAAAACGACCACCACGACGACGATCCTCTTAACTTAACACTTAACGTTTAACCTTCCGAGATCACTAGCACTGGATCGTTCAGTCTATTATCTTATCTTTTTTATCTAGTAATAATAAATTTGGCAATATTAAATATTATGTACTCATTCTTATATCTTTTCGTTAATGAATTAATGAATGAATGAATGCGTAAGTTGTATACAATAACAAAAGTTCTAACGATCATAATAACTATTAGTTAACTAACGAAGTTTTTACTATAATATTCACCAACTCTATTTGCTTTATAGCCACAAAATTGTCATAGAAAAGCTTAAGCTTTTTCTTATTAACATTTCTTTAAATCACTTTTCAACGTAACATTATAAACGATATGAATTACTTTTCCACTTTGATTATATTCAAAATGTAGGCATTAAAAGCAGGAAACAAAATTTAATATCCTACGACAATTTGCTTTATTTCAAATATTTGAGTGCTGCAACTGATTTTATATATAATGATGCTAAAGAAATGTTACTACTAAATAATCTTAAAATAAATTCTTGTTTTAAACACCTTTAATTTACCTAATTAAAATTAACCTAATTGCAGATCTCATTTCGTTAGTGATAACAATAGACTTTTAGACTAAATAAAACTACAATCCAACTGTTATATAAGATACAAGCGGCCCGTCCCGGCTTCGCACGGCTGTCAATTGCTTTTTACATATACACATTACATTATACACCCTTCTTTTCACATTGGATGGTTTTTATAATTTTTTTATCCTTATCTATAGCTACTATTCTAAATCTATATATCTAAAAATGATTCTTTGTATATTTTTATTTGTTTGACATTATTATATGTTTTTCGTTGTTTTTTTTTAATTTTTATATACATACCCTTCTTTTTTGCGTCGGGAGTTACTACAAAAAGAGAAAAGTAAAGTTTGAATATTATAATGTTGATGATCTCTTTTTGGTTTAAATTTTAATTAAGTAAGTATTTTTTTATATTGTTGACAGATTTATTGTTATTTGTAATGTTTCTAACGATATAATACATAACTACTATAAATCATATTCCATTAACTTTATTGGGTTAGAGCTTCTCTGTTAACAATATTTGACGTTTTTTTATTGTATATTTTGTAGCAGCAAAATAAATTGATTGTCAGCAGCTCCAACTTGTGATAGTTCAACATATTTGGCCATGAGCAAAACATTCTTTTCGTAGGTCGATCCCTACTAATTCGAAGGTTTGACCTTGGGACTTGGTGATACTCAACGTGAAAGATATTATGAACGGAAATTGGAGCCGTTTAAATGGGATTTGCAAATCAGTTGGGATCATCGGTATCCTCGTAATATAAGCTAGATGACCATCTGGTCCATCAGCGATGACCATCAGCGACCATTTTTCAAAAATAGTCGATACTATTAATTTTTCTTTTAATTCTTTAATAAGCAGCCTTGTCCCATTGCACATACTTAGAGTGCTTAAATTTCTCAAAAGCTTGATTGGGATTCCAATTTTTAACGTCAATTGGTGTGGTTCAGTAGGATTGGTGGTTCAGTAGGATTTAGTGAATTTAAGAATTCCTGTGGATAACGGACTGCGCCTTTGATATTAGTAACGATGTCGATCGATTTGTATTTTATTTGACTGTGAACTTTTTGTAAAATATGATGGTTTATTTCGTTGACAGTATCATTCTTGGGTGACACTATTGCCTTAGAACACAACCAATGAAAGTTCTTTTCTTGCAAATTCTCTATGTCAGGGTAAACTGCATCTATTAAAGCCTCTAAATTATGAACTGTCTGGCTTAGTGAGCCATCCAGAATGATGTCACAATTTCCGCTTAAATTTGGAGTGGGAAAAATTTTAGCAGTTGTTGTGGAAAATTACTACCTGTGATTCCATGAAGATGAGCTCTCATATTTGTTCGTATTTTAAATTTTCAACCGAAATCCATAAGGGGGATAATTTTAAGCATGCTTTGATGATATTTGCTGTTAATGACGGGAAACGTCTGTCGGAAATCTCCAGCAAATACAAAAAGTAATCCCGCCCATGAGAACAGAGGAGTTCCTAAGGTCTTCTAAAGTTCTGCTCACGGCCTCTATATGTGCCCTATGGCTTATGGTGCATTCATCTTACATAATTAATGAGGCCTCTTGAAGTAATTTACCAAGAGGCCCATTTTTACAGATAGAACATGTAGATGGTTGCTCAAAATTTACATATAATGGAAGTTTAAAAGTAGAATGAGCAATTTTTCTATCCTTTAGGAGAGTTGCAGCAATTCCTGATGAAGCAACTGCTATTGCTATCTTCTCTGATTGTCTGACTTTCGCCAGTATTAAATTTGTAAGAAACCTTTTTCCAGCGCCACTCGGGGCATCCAAAATGAAATTTTTTCGTTTGTTATTGTTTATGCTATCGACTATAATCTCAAAAGCATGTTTTTGACTTGGGACTGACAAAATTTGTCAAGGTTTCATTGACAAAAGACGTTAAAACGTTTGTATTATAGTGATATGCTATTGCATCTATTGCATTGTTGTCTCTACGAAATAGAAAAGGTAATCCAAACTGATTTAGGCTTTTATAATTTAATTGCAATAGTTTTTTTTTATTGGTATCAAACCTTCGTTATATGTCCTCACTATATGGTAAGGTGAAGTGTTGATTTTGTTTTCTGTTTCTGTGTATGATATCTGAACACAGATCGTCTTTGAAACTGTCCCATAATTTTAATGGTTCTGATGGCTGACAAAATAAAAATATGACAACAAACAGCTCTTTCAGTTGTAATGGGCATTGTGACAGCGATGCTTCTCCCGCACCACAGTGATGCTTAGATCGCATGGTGCTGCCTAGCTTGCCAAGCGGGGTGAGGGCGGGGCGCGCGGGTGGGCGCGGGCGCGGTGGACAGAGGTAGGCGGTGGTTGGAGCGCGAACGTTGAGAGAGACATCACAGGGAAGACGGACAGTATCTAGTTGATGAATTAACAAAGATAGAAAAAGTAAAAAATGTTGCTTATTTACATGGATAATGCAACAGGTGGTTTTGACAATTAATACAATCATGATTAAATATGATTATTGCTCTGGTACGAATAATATGGCGTAGTTTGTACTCGTACCATTGCACATTTTTAAACTAAAAAATAGTTATTGTGGCATAACTGTAATAGTTACACATATGGTTCTGTAAACATTTTTATAGATATTGATGTCCTCTATAAAACTAAAGTACATCACTTTCCTCTATTGTCAATAATTTCCACAGCATACGCGATTTAAGGATTTTTTTGCTACTTTTTTCACACGTTGGGTTTCATCGTCGTAATTTTCTCATATTAAATATAGCCTATGTTCATCAGGGATAGCGCAGGATTCTAATGGTAAAATAATTTTTTAAATCGGTCTAGTAGTGTCGGAGCCCATTCAAACAAACAATCAAATCTTTTCTCTTTATAATATTAGTATAGATAATGTGTTTACGATATATTTATATAAATTTTCAATTCCACTGTATAACATCAAAAATAAATAATAATATACTTTTTTCGGATTTATCTATAATCTCTGCATCAATGGGTGAAATAGTAATGGCAGAGAATTATAATTTTCAATATATTCAATTCAATATTCAAAATTGTATCAAATTATTCTAAAACATTCTGATATTCATATTCAATATTAATATGTAAGGCTTACAACGTAACTAAGACCGTTGGAATCTTCATCGCGTACTGTAGATACTTCCCGTGTATGTTAACTACTAACTTGCTTAACATCAGTTGAACTGATCGCATTACGTTTGTCTCCTGATATAAAAAAAGACATCTTATAACTTTATGCCGCCATAATTTCATAAGTATACATGATAACTGAGTAGTGTGTTATAAGTAATTTGCTGCTGAATGCATTACTTTAAGCGAAAAAAATATATATAATTATTCTGAAATTTACGGTATTATTTATTATTTTTATTATTAAGAGTATAAAAATAGTCAATGATCTCTTAGTTACTAAGGGAAGTATTTCCATGATGTTTAATAAAAATGTTGTCCAATAAAACTAAACAAACAGACCAGATGAAGAAAGTAATTGAAGCTTCAAATAGTGATAAAGACAACAAATTGAACATTATGGAGTAGCGCATAATGCAACCAAATTGTGTCGTATAGATTTACTGCCGCTAAATCGTAGGAGTTTGAATGTTAATATATATTACTAACATTATTTAATAAGAATGTCATTTGGTTTAGTCCTTATTTAATGTTGAGATACAGGCATTTATTAGAGACAATAATCATCCCATTTTTACTAGTGTAGTAATAAGGTATTAAATAAAGGTTTTAAATATTCAAAATAAGTAATTATACAATGTGATGTTAGACACATGAGATTAAGTGAACAATTCGAAAAACAAATGTTATTTAATTGTTTATGGTTTAATAATAATTTCACAATTCATCGCAATGTTGGACCAATGCAGCTAATCTATATGTATAACAATATAATTAAAATCAGAATTCGGTAAGTATCATTTTTATCTTGTATATAATATTGTATCATTTTTATCTTGTATATATCTGGTTTGTAATAGTGAATAGTTTTATCTGTAAGCATGGTACGGCTTAGGTATACGAGTAGCTTGAACGATTCGTTACCTAGAACCCATTACTTATTACAAATACACAACTCGTGTATTCGTAATGAGTTTATGGTTCAAAGCAAATTTTTGATGAACGATATTTGTCATCTGGTTTGTGTAGTCAGTTTGTGTAGGGATGCATGATCCAATTATTTTTTGGTTGGTTATTGATTGTAACATTTGCAGCATTTGTCATTTGTAAGAAAGATCTCATTTTTAAATATATATTTCCTATACTTTTTTGTATTTATAATTTAATCCCATCTAGCTATTATAAAGCCTTTAGTTTCTGGGATTAACTTAAGACATTTATTTGATGCTATTGCATGTTTATGTGTTTGCTCCAAGTCATAAAGATGTCTGCCGTGTAAAATTTTTTTCCAGTTTTCTATTTTTTGTTTTTCTCAATCATTAATATTAAGCAATAGCCAATTTTCAAACCGGTTCTAAAAATATAAAGGACTATATAAAATGATATGTTTAAGTTACTTGATGCTTTTAATTACCAGATATTTACGGATACTATTACATATTTTCGTTTTTATTGAAGTTTTATAAAGAATAAAGTAAATATTTGCCTAATAACATAAAAACATATCGAAGACGGACGGTAAACGAAACGCAGCACGAATGTCGTTAGGCTATTAGGCTAATTTCATGCGACGTCAAAGTCTAGCTTATCTAACAAGTCGTACAGTTCGGTCTCCTTGTTGTTTGTTTCGTTTCTAGCGCAGTGATGTACTCAGTGTTAAGTTTGTGTTGTAAACGTGTTCATAGTGTGAATACACGAATGTGTAGCCTAGAAGATGTTTAACAATGGTGCAGTCTATTTCGTCGGTCCGACATATATGTTATTATGAATTTCTTATCTTACAAAGTTATTATTTATTATTATCCTCGAATTTATCCTGCACCAATCACTTGACGCTGTAATATCTTTTTTGCTTTCTTTCTTTCTTGTACCCTAAAGAATGACACACATGATAGTTTTTAAATAGGCATAACTAACTGTAAAAAATCTTCTCCAACATAACAAATAAATTCTACAATATAATAACAATCCAAGCGACGGTCTCGACACTTTCATCGTAATCAAATATTTTATATGATTCACATGTCAACAACACATATTGGTATATTTTTTTACATATACACAGTTATATACATATATAAATAAAATATTTTTTCTTTTTTAATGAGCTTTTCTGTTGTGCATGTAAAAGTTTTATTTAATTATCCGTTTTACTTGCTTGATAACAAAATATATACCGATTAAATTAACCATTAATTTAAGACAGAAATATCAATAAAAACAACGGTCTCAATTCTGTAGTATCCTACACTAGGATAGGATTTCCATTAGAACTGTCAAAAAACATGGCTTAATTTACAAAACGTATTAAAAGTTATAGATTCTTTTTAAAAAACCTACATTATGCTCACCTCCCTAATTTGTAGGAATATGAACCAGCTCATTTATATGTTAGGAGTGAAAGAATATATAAAATGTGATAGAGAAGGAAGTTTATATATTTATAATAATAGTAAAACTCGATAATAACTATACTACAAAAGATTTTACATATTTAAATTTATTTTCCTTAAACATTTTAATAAAGTTGTATTTTTAAGACTCTCATTATCCAGATAAGAAAATCCATGGCAGTATTTTAACGATTACTACTTTACCTTCATCTTTACCTTCAAATACAATTGTAACACAGTTAAGCAAAGATATTGGTTTTCTGAACAATCAGTAATTAATCATTGCATGTTGGGTGCTTCATTATCTCAAATTTTACACCGGTGACGCTGTCATGGCCAGTAGGGCTAACAGCAGAGACAAAAAAAAAAAAAAAAAAATTATCTCAAATTATCAATAAAGCCATTACCACTTCTCATTGTCCTAACACAATCCTTGTTTTTATTATGAGAAAAGGGTAAATGTTTATAGAAATAACATTATTAGATTATTTAATAGATTATCTGAGTAAATCTGAGTAAATCTGAGTAAAATATAAAGCAACTTTTTTCTTTATATTTTATATGAAGCGTTTCCTCATGAATATATGACATGGTTTTCGATAAATTAATTGTTATATACATTGGCGTATAATAATAAATTTAATGATAATCACGATAAAAGTTCCTTGTTATTGATATAAATTGTTTAACAGAAAATAAAATTATTGTATTGTAACATGTGATAAGTATCTCCTGTCTTGTTATTTTAAAGTGGCAGCAAATGCGCTATCTTATTATTAACAATTTAATTCAGCCAAATATTTGGCTAATAAGACTTACGGCTTTTATTGGACAGATAAATAAAAATCCGTGCCCGCAGGGGGACACGCGTGGGTAGACCTTATGTGTAACTCGTTTAAAATATAACTCACTACCTAAGAATAACACATGATGCCGATGTTTACATCAAAGATTTTCAAGACAAAGCGGTTTTTATTTTTTTTGTCGGAAAAGGTACCTTTTTTGGAAATACTTCTGGTACTTAAATTTAGAGTAAAAAATAACCTTTCTATTATAAATATTTGCGAGGAGGGAATGTTTACCAGAAAAAAGTTGCCGTGGTTTTACCTACCTTAAATTTTCAAGCTAAAAGTGGTTTTTATTTTTTTTCTCGGAAGAGCGTACCTTTTACGGAAAAACTTTTGGAACCTAAATTTAGAATAAAAAATAACCTTTCTATTAAAAATACTTATGATGTAAGAATGTTTTCCAGAAAAAAGTTATGATTTTTTTTCCAAAAATTTTTGGTTTTTTTACCCTCACTCCTAAGTTATTGAAGTTAGGTTTTCGGTTTATCTACATTAGTTATAGGTATTCATCAAAGACATCATATAATATAAACGCGATTGATCTACTTCGTATAGGGCAAAAGTTATGGTCGAAAAACTGAAATCAGAAAAAGTGAGGTCCTAGCGCTCCCTGTGGCCGGATTTCTCTGGTTAACGAACTTGACCTTCATTTTTGGATGTTTGATTTTTGTGCAAAGTTTGAAAGCGATCCGAACGAAACTGCGGCCGCTATCGTGCTGACAAAAGTCGATTCTGGACGCACGCACGCATATACATATATATATATATATATATATAAACTTTTTGACCAATGGTCATTTCGGACTCAGGGGGTCATAAGAAGACCTCCTGTGAAGAAATTTTTCCAAAATTCGAAAGTCGGGTACAAATGAATGGCAGACCGAATTCTTCGAGGTCTACTCAAAAATGACAATTAATAACAATAATTTGACATAAATAAATAACGAACCCGTTGCGTTCGAATAATTAATGAATGAAACAAAGGAGATATTTTCTAGCATTTAATTAATTATTCCACAGAAACACATTCCATTGATTAGCCATCCTAATCATAAAAAATCCGTGCCCGCAGGGGGACACGCGTGGGTAGACCTCGTGTGTAACTCGTTTAAAATATAACTCACTACCTAAGAATAATACATGATGCCGTTGTTTACATCAAAAATTTTCAAGCAAAAAGCGGTTTTAATTTTTTTCTCGGAAAAGGTATCTTTTTTGGAAATACTTTTGGTAATTAAATTTAGAGTAAAAAATTACCTTTTTATTAAAAATATTTGCGAGGAGGGAATGTATACCAGAAAAAAGTTGTCGTGGTTTTACCTAACTAAAATTTACAAGCTAAAAGTGGTTTTAATTTTTTTTCTCGGAAACGGTACCTTTTACGGAAAAACTTTTGGTACCTAAATTTAGAGTAAAAAATAACCTTTCTATTAAAAATACTTGTGATGCAAGAATATTTACCAGAAAAAAGTTATGATTTTTTTTCCAAAAATTTTCGGTTTTTTTACCGCCACCCCTAAGTTATTGAAGTTAGGTTTTCGGTTTATCTACATTAGTTATAGGTATTTATCAAAGACATCATATAATATGAACGCAATTGATCTCCTTTGTATAGGGACAAAGTTATGGTCGAAAAACTGAAATCAGAAAAAGTGAGGCCCTAGCGCCCCCTGTGACCGGATTTCTTTGGTTAACGAACTTGACCTTCATTTTTGGATGGTTGATTTTTGTGCAAAGTTTGAAAGCGATCCAAACGAAACTGCGGCCGCTATCGTGCTGACAAAAGTCGAATCTGGACGCACGCACGCATATATATATATATATATATATATATATATATATATATATATATATATATATATATATAAACTTTTTGACCAATGGTCATTTCGGACTCAGGCGGTCATAAGAAGACCTCCTGTGAAGAAATTTTTTCAAAATTCGAAAGTAGGGGACAAATGAATGGGCAGACCGAATTCTTCGAGGTCTACCCAAAATACTGTAAGTAATTTAATACATCTGGTATATCAAAATATTTAAGGAATGATAGTAATAGATTTGAAATTGAGCTTCTTATAACAAATCAAAATTATGTAATGTGTGTTACTTAGAACTGGCTTAAAAATCATGTCTTCTTCCACTTTCATCTTTTTAAAGTCAAGTAGACGCATTTAGCGCCTTTCCGCGACCTCGATTATATAGTCGGGCCATTTAGTGATGGAAATACCCACGCAGCGTCTATCGACTCAGAAGAACTTGTAGATATGGCTCAGAAATGAGATGGGTCTTTAATTCTTAAGCAAGGTATTATCTTCTTTTTTTAAGAACATCACAACCACACTCCTGTTTTATATCTGTGGCGTCTTGCTTTTGTAAAGCACGGTATTAAATAGCTTCTAAAGATATGTCATGACTAGTCTTCCACCTTCTTTCAGAAGATCATGCGTAATTCCATCTTTATCTAGCATCTTGTTGTTCTTGATCTGTTTAAGGGCTGACTAATCTCGAACCTGGTGATGGCCAGCAGATCTTCGGTATATCGTCGAGTCAACTTTGCTCGTGGGTCTTTAACCAGATCGGTAACAGGTTTGCCTATATAAAATTAATAAAAAAAATATTCGTTGAAGGTTATACACATGTACGCCCTATATTAGCTATACCTGACTTCAAAACTCACTACACATTTGTTATAGGGGACCTCAACATAAGGCTGGGCATGCATTGCGGTGACGAGATGCAATTCGGTGTTGGACAAAGGAATCACGTATTGGATTCTTGAAGAATATTGCATTCGCTCAATATCGGACATTGTTGCGCCTTACCTAGCGATTATTTTACTATTAGATCATGTTAATAAAAGTAACTTGCTTTGTAATAAACAGTTTGCTTTCAAAAAAGGTCGATCTACAATGGATGCTGGTGTTTTTCTTATAAGACATACGAGTATGTTATTATTAAAATACAAGAGTATTCTGTGATTTATCTAAAGCATTCGATTGTGTTCAGCATGAAACAATAATCAGGAAATATAACTACTATGACATTAAGTGCTCATCTCAAACTTTTAATTTCTTAGTTAATAACACTAAGAAATTAAATGTTATTCAACAATACAAGTAGTAGTTTCCGTAGTAAAATGCGCAAAAATAAAATTGCCCCTCATCACATCACAAACTATGAAAACATATTACATAGAATACATGATAATATTAAGAACTTATTAAAAACTATCTTCATAATGATGTATTCGAGTAACTTAAAGTAAAACGGTCATTGGTAAGGGCATATTCTGGTATAGAAAGTTCAACAGAAACAAAATGCTTTCAACTGTATGTATTTACTGATAAAGTTATTTTAGTGTATTTAGTTTATAATTTTTTGTTAGGATTTTGGACTTCCATTTCCCAATTAACGTCGCATGCCGAGGGTATACTAACAAACGTTGCTTTGGTACAAAGTCAGGCATAACACATAAATTTCGACTCTGAGAATCAAAGCGAAAGAGCCGCGGGCTATAATTAACTGGTGCACTTTGCAAATACCTCCAGTCATGTAATATATGATGATATGATTAATTGTATTATTATTACTACTAACTAGCCATTGGTTAATAATAATTACATAAATAAAAAGGTGTAGTCACCTTGGATCATAATAAAAATAATAACTTAAATATTCAAATAGTTAAGATGTTTGTCCGATTTCTGTGTCAGAAACCTGTATGCGGAATATAATGACGGAAATTAGTTTCACTTCTATTTCCTGTGTTTTCGATGTGCTTTTCCATCCCACAGCTGCTCTGTAAACTCAATTATGATTTAGTTTATACTACTATCGTTTGAATTTAACTTTATATTTAACTTTTTTTTTATAATATTTGAAATCACGGCCAGCTAAATAATATTAATTTATCTCATAAAAGCTATAATTAATATATATTTAGGATAAAAGTGTGAATCTATAATATTATTAAAAGAATATTAAACAATTAAATTGTTGAAACATTGGAGCCATAGTACATATTTTTAATAAGCAGTTTATTTATTACTCCATAAGAGCACAAATTGATTATTCAGTGATTTATGACTTACCCCAAAATATTAAACTTCTGGTCAAAGTGAATAAAGTAAGCATATTTGTCAGGGCTGAGTTAGTGATAACTTACAAATATTATGATTTAAGGTCAAATAAACTATTATCATACTCTAGTGCTCGAGTTATATCAAATTTATTACCTCGCTTGAATTCTTTATATTTATTTTATTTTAAAAATATCATTGAAAATAAAATTACGCATATTTTAATAAAAACCATTAATAAAATAAATATATACTTTAAATACTTTTTTTATAATATGTTTATAAATATAGGTTTTATTGTTTGTGAGAGGCAAAAATTGGAGAGTACGTATGTACTATATAAGAAAAAAGTATTTAACATTTAGAAAATATTTATATGGAACATAATTACCTATACTTAATAACTAAACTTTAAGAAAAAAAGACACCGTTGAGATAAATATTCTGATTATTGTTTACAATAAATATTTAGATAAGCAGCACTACCTTTCTTTTGGAATAAAACTAGTATATATTTTTAGTTTTGTAAATTTTTTGTATGTGTGTATATACATATACATATACATATACAAAAAGAAAAAAATTAATACGATTTTACAAAATATTATTGTTAATATTATTATTATTAATTTTATATAAGTATACATCCATATAAGTATATAAATAAATTAATTAATAACATAAACGTAATAATCATAATAAGTAAAACAGATTAAGATGAATCCGCCGAATTACGATCGTCTTTTAAAACTTCCTCCCTGTAATATATAAACCAAATCGAACACTGTGCAGGCCTTTCCCTTAAACCAATCATAGAAGCGTTCTTTGTTTTCGTGATGGCCATTTTGTCCTATATAACCTCAGAAGAGATCGACGTGTTTTAATTTTATTAACATATACTATTTGGATTTTGCGTGGTTTTAGTAATTACCTCTGTTTATTGTTTAATACATTAATATATTACTGTTAAAATACTTTCAGAACGCCCAGTGACGGGGTTAGTAACTGAAATTAATGCTTTTCTATCTATATTTGGTGTTTGTTTTCTTCAGAACATATCTAATTGCTTATCAAGGTCAATTTTATTATAAAATGTTCTTAGATAACCGCACAGTAGAAGATCGTCACGCATCGCATATGGATGCATGTCGATCTTCTTCTTTGCGGTTTTCAATATAATTTTTTCCTTGTCTCACTACAATATAGAAGGAACTCCCTTCTGCGGCAGTGCTCCTGTGAATCCTTGGATGTTGCAAGAATTCATGGTCGGCAGTGATCACGTATCAGTGACCCTCACATAATAAGTAGAGAATTCGCAGCAATTAACTATCTAAGTACTACAACTAATATATTTTGGTAAATACTTCATAATATCTATTACTTGCAGCTTGATAGTTTACAGGATGAAGTAATTTTGAAAATTGTCGGCAAAAAGATTTCCAAATACTAAATCGAAGATTACCAATTACGACAATCACTATAACTACAATTACTAACGAATGACATAAGTAGTGCTTTTAAATAAAAGCATTTAAGTAGTATTTTATAAAAAATGTGTAGGATAATAATTTTCATGTAATCGTTATAGTATTTTTGAGTGCCATTTTGGGTAGACCTCGAAGAATTCGGTCTGCCCATTCATTTGTCCCCGACTTTCGAATTTTGGAAAAATTTCTTCACAGGAGGTCTTCTTATGACCGCCTGAGTCCGAAATGACCATTGGTCAAAAAGTTTATATATATATATATATATATATATATGCGTGCGTGCGTCCAGATTCGACTTTTGTCAGCACGATAGCGGCCGCAGTTTCACTCGGATCGCTTTCAAACTTTGCACAAAAATCAATCATCCAAAAATAAAGGTCAAGTTCGTTAACCAGAGAAATCCGGTCACAGGGGGCGCTAGGGCCTCACTTTTTCTGATTTCAGTTTTTCGACCATAACTTTGTCCCTATACAAAGGAGATCAATCGCGTTCATATTATATGATGTCTTTGATAAATACCTATAACTAATGTAGATAAACCGAAAACCTAACTTCAATAACTTAGGGGTGGGGGTAAAAAAACCGAAAATTTTTGGAAAAAAAATCATAACTTTTTTCTGGTAAACATTCTTGCATCACAAGTATTTTTAATAGAAAGGTTATTTTTTACTCTAAATTTAGGTACCAAAAGTTTTTCCGTAAAAGGTACCGTTTCCGAGAAAAAAAATTAAAAACACTTTTAGCTTGTAAATTTTAGGTAGGTAAACCACTGCAACTTTTTTCTGGTAAACATACCCTCCTCGCAAATATTTTTAATAGAAAGGTTATTTTTTACTCTAAATTTAAGTACCAAAAGTATTTCCAAAAAAGATACCTTTTCCGAGAAAAAAAAAATAAAACCGCTTTTTGCTTGAAAATTTTTGATGTAAACAACGGCATCATGTATTATTCTTAGGTAGTGAGTTATATTTTAAATGCGTTACACACGAGGTCTACCCACGCGTGTCCCCCTGCGGGCACGGATTTTTTTAATTTTTCTTACCTTATTGTAGCGACTGTATTTTTGCTTTTTATTTGTGACAATACATAAGATAAGTGATAAAAAACAGGTAATTGGTTGGAAAGACTAACCATTTTCGTTTTTTTTTAGTTTTAGGTTTTAAATATAAAGTGGATTGTAAAATATTTATTGTTAATAAATTGTATTAAGCTCCATGCCTGTACCTGCAATAAAAATTTTATCAATTCTCTTATGTGTATAATTTGGTTGATGAATACTTAGAAATCAGGAAAGTTAGTAATAGTAGCTAAGTTATGTTATAAATATAAACGTACTTCATCCTGCATTTTTATTATTTTTTGAAAATAGCATTCATTTTCATTAGTCCCTAACACTGTCCGACAGTACGCAAATCGCTAAATTTAGAATGTCAAAACTTTTTACAAACTGTACTATAAAATAAAATTGTTAATACTGTCTCTATTATGATTTCATTCTGTTTGTATTAAGTAATATGTTAATTTTGGTTAAATTGGGTCATGGGCAAAAAGGGGAAAATAAAACAAACCAACCGAAAAGAATTTTAATAGAAAAAAAAAATCACGAAATATAATCAAGGAACATATTAAACACAGTCAGTATTCGTATTTCCAGGTTGCCGATGCTCCTGGGAGCGATTATCCTAATGTTGTTCTCAGAACTTTTATCGTATTCGAATATCTTATCATATTTCTGTATTATAAGACACATTTATTTTCACGATACAGTAGATGCACCATTTTCATAATTTAAATACTTTTTATTCCTATTAATTAAGCTGACAAAATTTTGTATCTGTCAATAACTATTAGACTGTATTTAAAATATTAATTTTTCGGTAAAAAATAATTTAATAGAATAAATATTGTATTGTAAAACAAAAAAAATACAATCAGTGATTTTTATGTAATATTGCAAGAATTGGCATTATTGGAACGGTACAAGTATGTGCTCACCCTGGCGAATTGAAATTTGTTACATAACTTTATTGTTTTTGTACATGTTATTGTTGATATTTTTTTTTTTGTAAAAGTTAAAGATATATATTTTTTTAAGATAAATACAGTATCATTCTAGGGATCTTTGGTGTGTTTTAACATTATAACGTCGATACAATCAACATAATTTCGTTTAAAAGAATCAACATAACTAAATTATAGAATAAATAAGCAATATTGTGAGTGAAAAAGATAATAATAATAATAATGAAGTTCCTAATATTTTATAGATTCGTTATTAAGACTAAGACATTAGCCAACCCTAAAATTTATAAACTGATACTGTTATTAGTTTTATATTTCCAAAGCAATGCAATAATTATGTGCCTTCGTAAATACTCTTGCGCTAAGTATACGTTGACGCTATTTTTTGTTGGTAGTAAAACTAGAAAGATGTCCAAAATAATTCCAATGTTATAAATTAACAGGTTTTGGCTGCAAATGTTGCAATTTCTACTTATCATAATATAAACGGTTGCCAACAAATCCTTTGCTCTAGCAACTTACAATAATGAGCCATGTATATAAAACTTACAATTTATATAACTAAGCTTTTTTTAAACTACATTTATTTAACTAAACTGCTCTTTTCAGTTATGTGTCGGGATCAGACTTTCATTCGTTTCTTTACTGTTTTATTAAAGCTATAATCAACAAAAAGAAGAATTCTAACAAAGGTTAGATGTATTATTAGAATTCAAAGATATGAAGCGTATTACAGACCATCATTTCAGTAAAGTAAGAAAAGCTTGCAAATATTAAGGCAACTCTTAAAATGGGTTAGCAAAATGTAACTCTCTTTAAGTAGGTATACTCAGTGTATGGTACAAGAAAAGTATTATTTTTATTTTGTATGAAATATAATATATACATCATAAAATAAAGTATATTGTTTATTTATTCGGTTAATACTATAATATACTATAAAAATGTTTTATGATAGCTATAAAAGCATTCAGTTTATAACAAATGGCTTTTCAGTAGGGGCATTCGTTATTTTAATTGGATTATTTGCTTAAAACTTTAAGAGTGATGTTTGTGATCAGGACTGTATAACTAATTAATATCGAGTCCTATTTACTCAGTGCTGCTACAAAAAACAAACCTGAACTTATAATATTCAAAAAATATTCGTTTACTAACACAATACTTTAATTATGAAAGGACTTAAATATTTATTTAATCAAATTAATTTTTAATAAGCTTCATTACTATAAAGTTTTTGTTTTATTATAAAAGTATTTCTGTTATAATTATTTAGTGTTGAGAAATTAAAATGTTATATAATAATAACAAAAATAATTAGTTTAGAAAAATATTTATTAAGTTTTTTTTTGTATTTAGTTTTTATAATTGAAATAAATAAAACATCCAGTGATCACTTAGTCTCGTAAAAACCTAACTTTGCAGAAATAACTCTTTAATAACCTTAACAAAAACTATTTAAACAATTTGGTGCCCGCGAGAAAGGATTTCTATTGTAGTGGTTGCTTTGATACACTAACCATTTAGTTATATCAATATCATATAACTTTCTAAACACCTCAAAGAAAAAATGAATATGTTGTTTACTCAAATAACTTTGGTAAAATGAAACTAGACGAGTAACATTTAGATTTTCCTCTTTGACACAAAAATAAATCTTAAGTAATACCTGGTAACAAATGGAATGAAACCCAGGTAAATCTTGACAGAATGAGGCACCTTGAGGGTTAGGCCATACAAAGCTTAAATTATAACCAATTTCATTATTTTATACGTCATATAACATTTTCAAAATTATTTAGCACTTGAAATAAAGTTCAAATTTTTCTTAAAAGTAATTAAATCAATCAATAACATTTTGTCTTTATTTACAACAGAAATCAGTTGAATGATATTTTAATTAAATATAAAAAAATCTTATTAATTCGTAAACTAGACAATACCAAAGCTTCTAAATATCTATCAAAATAAAGAAAGACAAAATCGGTTGACGACAACTTGACGACGACATCTTAAAAAAAAATCAGGCAATATTATAATATATGTTAATGTTACCTCATAAATTAAATTAAATTATTGCGACCTGGCTATAAACGGCTATGTATATGTATATATCACACACACTGAATCTCAGAAATAAGAAAATGAACTAAATTGTGTCTTGAAAAAGTATGATAGATCTAATGTTTAACCCCAATAACTAACTAACCCCAATAAATTAAACCTTTGTACACTTTTTTTTTCTTTGAATATTTTTGGTTTTCTGTAAGATAATGGTACATAAAAATATAAATAAATAAACATAAATAAATTTTTACTTTTAATGGAAACTCTTCAAACTCTTTATTTAGTTATTGGAAATAATACTGATTTAAGATTTATCATATTGAATAAGTACTCTATCCTCAACAATTTAAATGAGATTTCCACTTTATGAACCAAGCGTAAGTTATTGTTCCCAGCCATCTGCCATGATAACGATAATATGCTTAAAATCAACTTAAAATCAATCAATCTCACCCTATCGTAATGGTCGCTTGTAAATAATGACCCTTTGTAAACTTGTCTATCGCATAAAAGAGACTTGGCGTTTACTGTAGCACCCTAAATTACTGTAATCTAAACAATGCTCTCTTTAAATTTTCTCTATTTCTAAAATCTCTATAAATTTAATAATTAAAAATATGTTAACACGTCCATTATTTTTTTTTTCTTTTATGGTCTAAACAGCGATGTCGATTTTTTTACCAAATAAGAAAACTTTATTTCACAATAATATATAATTAACATAAATACGGTGATAAATTAACATAAATAAGCTAGGCAAATACGGTGATAGGAGGGTAAATGAGGCTGGAAAGCTTGTTTTGGAATTTTGTAAGGAGAAAAATTTGTTTGTGGCAAGCACGATGTTTGATCACAAACAAATTCACATGTACACATGGGAGCGAGCGGAAGAAAGAAGTATGATTGATTTATTCCTAGTGGACCAGCGTGTTCGAAGTCAAGTTATGGACACGCGAGTGTTCAGAGGTGCTGATCTGGGAACGGACCACTATCTAGTCGTTGGTAGAATAAGAGGTCTGTTCGCAGGTTGGCGCAGCCGCACGACGTGTCCAAGCTTGGCGTCGAATTATCGCATAAGAAGCTGGAAGCTTCAAGATCCACCGATCAGAGAGGAATATCAAGAGAGGGTTTCCAAGAAGCTTGAAAGCTGTGATTCTGGAAATTAAAGTATTGAAGTATGCTGGCAGAACCTTAGGAATGGTATGGTGAAAGTAGTGACAGAAGTATGTGGTAAAAGGAAAAGAGGTTTTAGTAAAAAGCGCGATGAATGGTGGGATGATGAAGTGAAAGACGCTGTAGAGTTAAAGAAGAAAGCATGGCTGGATTATAAAGCCTCTGGTAAGGATAAAAGTATGAGAGAGATAAGAAAAAGAGCGTACAAGCTGCAAAAGCATAAAACGAAAGCACTTATAAAGATGAAGCGTAAAAATTCTGAGAGAGAAAGAAACGTAAGGTTGACGAACAACTTCCGGGAAAACACGAGCTTCGTGTTTTCTGGCGAGAAGTTAGTGGTTCCCGGGGTTGTTCGGTAACCTGTAGAATGAAAGGGGTGCTTTCGAAGAGCGGTGAAATTTTAACTGAGCAAGCACACGTTTTGCAGCGGTGGGCGGAATTCTATAAGGAGATGTATGAACGTGAGGACGCCTCGGTCTTGACTACCAGCGTAATGCTGAGTCAAGATGTAGCCGATGGTGAAATCAGTTTGGAAGAAGTAGAGAGCGTGATTCGAAGTCTGAAATGTGGTAAATCTGCGGAAGCAGATGAAGTTACTGCCGAGATGATCAAATATGGTGGGCCACGCATCTATTTTTTCTGGTTTTTGTGCAATTTATGCTGGAAATCTGGGGAGGTCCCAGACGATTGGCGAAGTGCAGTCATCGTACCTTTGTATAAAGGCAAAGGTTCACAGATAGACTGTGCAAGCTATAGGTCCATCAGTTTGATTAGCTTGGGCGGTAAAGTTTATGCTAAAATATTAGCGAGAAGAATGCAAGAGAGATCTGAAAGGCTGTTGTGGGAGGCCCAAGGAGGTTTTAGACCTGGAAGAGGGTGTATAGATCAGATCATTTCCCTCCGCATGATCACGGAAAAGTTTTTGGCCCTAAACCAAAAGGTTTTCTGTGCTTTTGTGGGTAGTTGTCTCCAAGGAGTGAAAGATAGTGATTGCATGGCATTGGTCACCACTCTGAAAGATGGGTGTGAAATTAATGGTCTTAACCTGAATGTAGATAAGACGAAGGTTCTGATATTTGAAAGAAATGAAGAAAAAACAGAATGTAAGATCAACGTGAATGATAAGATAATAGAACAAGTGAATGAAGTGGTATATTTGGGAAGTATGTTTAGCAGAGATGGAAGATACGAAATGGATGTGGAAAGGCGTATTGCTGCCGGTAACAGAGTCAATGGTGCTTTGACTGCATTGTTGAGACAGCAAAACGTCAGTATAGCTGCACGTTTGGCTGTACACAATGCAGTTTTGCTACCGACGCTGTTATACGGCAGCCAAACGTGGGTAACACAGAAGAAGAATGTAAGAAAGATGAACGCTGTGGAGATGCGATCTCTTCGCAGAATATGCGGAGTCAGTCTAGCTGATCGAATCCGCAATGAATAGATCCACAGAATGGCAGGTACTAGCGAAGATGTCACGGTGAGAATGAAGAAGAACGTGCTCAGGTGGTTTGGGCACGTCGAACGAATGAGTGATGAAAGAATGGTAAAAAAGATTTATATAGGAAAAGTGAGCGGTAAGAGAGACAGGGGGAGGCCTCGAGTGACCTTCGAAAACACAGTATCTATAATACTGGAGGAAGGTCACGTAAAAAGCACGAGGACCCCCCGGAGGGCATGTATGAAGAGGTTGATGTCTGTGGCCGAGGCGAAAGAGGTATGCAGGGACCGTAGCGTTTGGCGCTCCGTCGTCTCTGGCTACCCCGTAAGGGATATGGCGTGAAGCTAAATAAATAAATAAATATAACATAAAAAGTATAAAAATAATTAAGATAACGATAGGGTTATCGTTATCCGTGATGATAGGGTTCTAACGACGTTATTTATGAATAAAAATTATATTTTTCGGCCATTTTTCTCATAAGTTCTGATGTTATTTTCATTCGAAACACTGAAATCAGCTACAGGCCACAGACCAAACATGTTACAACACTCAACTACATAAAAGAAATAACTTTAATTAATATATTGGATATTTTTCACCTCATTTACTATTATTACATATTACAATCAAATATTCAAAATGTTCAAAATGATATGTTCCTATATAATAGGTGTCATATATTTTGTGCCGCCTGCAAAGCAATTTAAAATATTATCACTAGCACTGACATCACTTTACTGTGTTTATTTAAATCACACCAATTGAATTCCCACCAAAATTTATATATTCCATACTATTAATTATATATTAGAGCTAGCTTAATATTTATAATATTCAAAAAATTACGTATAAATCAGTTTGTTTTTGTCGTGAGTTGCCATTATTATTATTCACGTAGGAATGGAGGGAATTTTACCCATCTCTATGGCAATTATTAATCATCTACATAAAGGATAGATTTTTTTTAATTACAAATGCCTATTATAAATATATATTATAAATGTTTTTTTATTATTATCACTACCCTTAAGTTACAAAAAACATTAATTGACACATCTTAGTTGTCTTTAAAATAGTAACGGTAATAATAAGAAAAAAAATATTTATTAAAATAAAACATACGACATTTTATTGTAACAAATAAACTTTGTACGAAAAGAAAATAGAACGAGAATATATATATAAGAAAATTATTTTACCAAAGAAAGTAATGTGATACGCATTTCGTTTTTCAGATAGGTTGTTTTAATACTATTATTTTTCTTTATAATGTAATCCGTTTTCAATTATATTTTAGATATAATGTTGTTAGTAATCGCACAACCGTTTATTACGGTTAAATCGTAGTATTATTTATAATTAATGTAAAAAAAATATATATAAGGAAGAATTAACAACTGTTTGCGAACTTCACGAGAAATCTAGTTACAATCTTCTACGTTACTTTTTATTTAGATGATAATAAAATATATTTAAGTGGCAACAAAAAGATCAAGACCTTAGATCAAGGAGGCTTAAGGTTTGCATAGAAGTTCACAATATAAAGTAAACCAAGGATTTAGTTAAATGTATAAGTATATAAACAACCAAATCAAATAATTTGCTATTTTAATATTGTATTCATAGTAATCTCGCTATACAATTTGAATCTTATATTAGTCATCTATGAAAGTGGCTTGTACGATGGCTATATTTTTGGGCGATAGAACTTTCTTACAAAAAAGATGACTTAGTAAGGAGATCATCCACTGGCCCGAATCGCAATTATACCGGAACGACGCATAATATCCCTCTTTTTGTTCTGGTCATATCAACGTAAATGACAAAGTCAGTTTCATTTATGTATTTACGTCAATAAAGGATTTTTCGCACCTATTATATGCTCTGAAATATGTTATATATTCTGTAATTGAACGTTTCCAAAGACGAACTTCACGGAGTATAATTGGCAAGAAGCTCCTTGCATACTCTTTTAATTTGTCTTTAAATAAATTAAAGTAGTCACTACATAAGAAACGTAATATTTTTCTTATTTTTTCAGACGCTGTTTGTTACTGTTGTTAGATTTACTGACTGACACACATCGCTTGCTTAGAAGAACTTGGGATAGCGGTGGGGGTCGGGTTGCCCTCTTCCCTCATATATGGGCAAGGGGGAGATGGTTAATCCTTGCGTTATGCTCGTGAATGGGCGTTGCTTGCGGTGACTGGTTGTCTTGCTAGCCACTGAATCCTTTTTTTAATATTAACTAATCTTTAAGCCGACTTAACGCATTGATTGCGATGGTTCTATTTTTTTGTATATAGCTCACTAAATATATTGCCGTTTGTAAAACAGTGATCAAAATAAAACCAGTGAAGATGCAAATACCAAGGGTATTTCCCGAACGAACTTTGACGAAATTATAATTGAATGAAAATATAATTAAACATTAATAAAAAAACAATTGATTTTAAAGTAAAATGATTATTATTTATTGAAGAAAAAAAAATGTTAAATACATGTTTATTTATAATTACTAAAAAATTACAAAATAGTTTGATTAATAATAATATAAAATAGTAATATAATAAAATGTGAAAATAAACTCAATCAGTAAATTGTAAACAGCGCCATCTCTCGACGGTAATGAAAATTTTTCTTGTCCACAAACATCCATACATCTTGGAGAAAAGTGAAAACAACACAGAACGAACAATGTTCGTTCGAGATAAAATGAAACAGTGAGTTTGTTGTGTGATTTTTCTCAGACCAGGACGCGTTTGAAAACTTCGTAATCTTATTTTAAGTTGGAGAGTATCTTTACAGAAGGGCTTATTTCGGTGAGAATGATATCAATACAGACCTTAATTTACTTCTATTTGATGCACATAAATAATTATTGGTATTAATCCAAAGTGGAAAAGATATAAATATAAATAAATTATTATATTATATAATCTTTAATAGTATTGACTCTTGAGTCGCAGTTATAACTGATAAGTAAAAACAAAATAAAAAAATATTTTCTGGAACCAAAAGAGCTCTAGAATAAATAACCAAGCTATAACTATTTATATGAAGCTGTCACATTTACAAGGCGTTACAGGATTCTAACTTTAAACATAGTAATTATATAATGACCTACTTTTTAACGAATAAGGCTATTACACACTATCTTGGGAGTAAGGAGTTACTATGAGCTATATATTCGAAATTTATGGAAGGTATTAATATAATAAATTCAATATATAGGAGAGCAAATGAGCATATGGGTCTCCTGATGGAAAGGTAATACCGCCGCACACATCTATTGCCCCACTAGAGGTATGACATGAGCGTTTCTGGCCTTTCAGGAATATATTGATACTTTTTTTATGTATTCCTGTCGTATCGAACTGAAAATAATTTTTAATTGTGGTGGAAGAAAGTTGTTGGAAAATCATATTGTGAATAACCGCGACGGATCATATTAATTATATGTATGTAGCCTTGCATTGCTAACGTATTGCCTTGGGAAACAGCAACGTGCACAATCGGAGCAAATTCCATCAAGTACTTTTATGCTCCACCAAGTAAGAAAGCTGGTGATCCAATTTCAGAAACACACGGGAAGTCCATAGGAAGGTAGCTTTGAAAGAAGTGCTTTGTGTTTTACACGATGAAAGACAATTGCAATATATAATAATTATTAAATCATATATTATTTTAGTCACTTGTCTGATAACATTTATAATTTACGAGTATATAAATAACACTATTATTTTAACGTCTTTTGAAGACAGTTTATTTTTGTATACGTTTTTATATTAATATTATATCCCAAATAAAGACATTACTTTACTTTACTAGATTCTATTGTTGAAAAGAAATCTTGTGTTCAACATTTGTAACTTGGAATAGTCACAAATCAGTAATAGTTACTTATTGTTTCCGTGAATTTAAACATGGTCGACGGAACCTAAACTATGACCCGGCCGATGACAACTGCAGTAATAAAATGTCTATGTAAAAGTTATTAGGGTGGAATAGTAATAGAGAGAAAATCAAAACATTATACATCGGTAGATTCAGTCTGGCTATTCAAACGAAGGTTTTTACAACGTTTGGAAACGTGTTACGTTGCGGCAAAAGTTCTATTCCTAGTTTGAAATCATGAGTGAGGGCAGATGGGACGAAATTCATGTAGATGGGTTAAAATTAGGGTGAACTTAATTGGCCCTTTCTTAATTTCCTATCTTTTTGTGGTGTCTGCCTAAGATCACGTTCGTTCATATTTTTTCGTCTCCTTTTCGGGGGTAACTACACAATTTGTATTTTTCTACGCAGTTGACATCTATATTTGCAAGATGTTGTAGCTAAAAAAAAAGATAGAACGGATGTGAACGTTGCTCATTAGTGAAACTATTTTTTAAATAAGAATTATTACCAATTCGTGTATGTTTTTACGTTCTTTGAATTTTATCTGTTTATTAAATAGAAATAAAAAACTACCATATATGGAATTAAAACAATGAATTAACTACTGGTTTGAGGCATCTGTCAGAGCTGCAGCAGCTGGCAAATGGCAGGAGTATCAAGTATGGGCAAATACGTTAGTCACTAAGGATCTGAATTCTACAGTTCTGAAGAGGAAATCTAACCGTGCCTTCAGATTCTTCAAACGGCAAATTGCTACAACAAAATTCAAGCGTAACCAATATTTCCAACATACATACTTTGCCGAAGAGTATCGAAAGAAACTTGTGTCTGCTAAAAAGATCTCCCTGGGAATGTTCTCAGATTGGGGTGTAGTGAACCTCATTCAGTTTAATTCAAAAGAAAAGAATCAAGTTAACACTTACCACTAAAAAAATCTTAATTTGTCGTCTCCGATCATCGAGAGCACTCCTCTTAATTTCATAAATCTTTTGCCTGTAACATAAGTTAAAGAACAAAGAATAGCAGATCAAAGGCGGGCGATTATTAGAACTGGTCTATTTAGTAGCGAAGAAATAAATAGATCAAAACAACTAAGAATAATGTAGGAAAAGAACAACACCACCAATATTTATATTACTCCCATCTGTAACTAACGTAAATTGTGACCATGTTGATTCCGATATTTCCACCCAAACTGAGACTATTACTTTATTAATTGAAATAGAATCGCTAAATGCGTCTGATATAATAATAATATATATATAATAATATATATATAATTAATAGTTGCAAAAACGAATATGTAACATAATAAATAATAACATAAATTAAAAGACAGGTACGTCATCGAATTTTATCCTAATCCTTGAGAGCTGAAATTCTTTGTAGAGCTTATACAATTAGAGGAAACGATTCTTGGAGAACATAAAAGAAAGGTATATATGGATTAAAAGTTTGCATAAAACTCGGTATTTTTTATAATACTAAAAAGTAATAGTTAGAATCAAATTAATACACCTGGGGTCAGGATATAAGGTTTTAGTTTGTTTGTTCGTACTGTAAGTAAAACGTGGGTTAGTTACATTTGAATACATAAAATATAACCAATAAAATATACTAGCGGTTACTGATAGGTACATAAATATATGGGATAAATTGAAAATATGATATGATGGAAACATGAATAGTTGGTAACTAATACATATGTAGTGTATTAATTAAGTATAATGTAACATAAATAGTTAATGAGTTGCGTTGTACGTAAAATTGTCACCATTTTCGAAATTAATCACAGTGATTGTATAATAAATTATGTAGTTATCTAGTCAGTAATGTTACCATAATTAGCCCCACGTCTGTTTTTTAAACTTGACTCTTATTATAAACATTTGGTAAATATGTCACTTTCTTCATAATTTCGTCAGTAATAAACCAAAAATTAAATAGAATTTGCAGCAAATAAATATTATAACCTGAAAAGTGAGAGGCGTCATGATTGATAACCGATCGTAATAAGATATATGTGAAATCAAAAGGAAATCTCATTAACAAGATAAATAATACATAATCCAACGAATATAACTTATCAGATGAAACGATTATCAGGTTACTTTTTGTAATGGGATCTCAGTTGGTTCCATGTCACTTTACTACAATGTCGGTTTTGTTTACTTATCCATTAATATCTGAACTTTGTTTCTTATTAAATATAATTATATGTAATATTAATTCATCTGTTACTTTTAAGAAGTTGTCAGACTGGATATGGCTTTTTATAATAAGTATATAAGATAGGTTTAAGTTTGAAAAGGCTTTGAGGTTACGTCCCGAAACGACTTTTTTTAATTCAAAATTATAGAAACGTTGTTTAAAAAATGAAAATAATAAAATAACCATAAAAAAAAGTTAAAAAAAAACTGGTTTTTAAACTTTTAAATATTTGGAACTAATTGAATATTGTGAAACTATTATCAAAATTCCCTAATTTATGTTTAGTGAATCCATGATGAATGATATTTTAAGTTTATTTTTAAGATTTAAGATTTAGGTCCAATATTTTATTGCTAATTGTATTATATTATACATATCTATGAATACATCCATAATATAATATTACGTCATTTAAAATCTGACCAAATATATTAATCAAACCACAAATACCGCAATATGTCACTTGGAAGTCTTAATCCACGCTGTTTGCATGACGTTGGACGAGTTCCAGTTCTAAGGGTAACTGATTAACAATTTGATTGATTGTCCTTATAAATCCGGATATTCGACAATCGGTAGCAAATTATATAGGAGATTTAATAGTTTAAAATTATATTTTATATCACAGACTATTAGTTGGTTTTAAAAAAAATTTAAAAATATAAACGAACTGATGAATGCTTAAACTTTGTTATTTAATACATAGAGATAAAAAAATAATTTTTATTCATGTATAACTGTCTATAGAAATTTTAAATGCAATAATTTGATTAGCTGGCTTAACTTAATACTTTACCACGTATATCATTTAAATGACCAATGCGCGCAAAATAACATAAAAATACATTTATAGTTCAAAAGTTATTGAAATGAAATAAATTTAACAATCCAAAAAATATTATTTATGTTGCAGTAGTTGCCTGTAACTTAAAACAAATTAAAAGTAATTATTCGAATATTTCTATAATTATTATCTCGATTGTGAGTTGCAGAAATTGTACGCTTTACAATTTATTGTAATAAACTTTACGCGTACTATTTACAGTAGTTTTTGTTATTCTGAACATTACTTCAATATACGATCATAAAATTAAAAAGATAACTAAAACTCTTTAAAAATTTGTAATAATAATAATAATAAGCCCCTTAAAATCTTACCTTACCCAAAAGTCGAACACCAGACCTCATGAGAAACGGGCACCGAGAACTATAAATACTGTCACGCCTGATAAGATAAAAGTAACCCATTAATATCGGGAGTTTATCGAAACGTAAAGGTCACCAGGACGCATTTGGAGCTGATCATGGGTGTTACAGCATATGATCCGTCTGTTGTGAGGAGTTGATAAGGCGGACTCCCACCGGGACAACCTAAAATGTTACAGTCAAAACAAACTCATCTATCCTACGTTTCAACATTTACATGTAATATAATTAGGGAAAAATCTGCACATACACCATAGTCAAACACAGATGAAAACTGTAGTTTCAGAAACTCTTAAACCGGTTTTTTATCCACGTCCGAAAAGGCTGGCAAGTCCAGAGTGCTCATAAAATGGTCACCAGAAGTTAATATATTTACTATGCTCACTTACTATCACTTAACATAATAGACTTAATTTAAGGAAAAAAATCATAAATCATTTGCCTGTAACATAAGTTAAAGAACAAAGAATAGCAGATCAAAGGCGGGCGATTATTAGAACTGGTCTATTTAGTAGCGAAGAAATAAATAGGTCAAAACAACTAAGAATAATGTAGGAAAAGAACAACACCACCAATATTTATATTACTCACATCTGTAACTAACGTAAATTGTGACCATGTTGATTCCGATATTTCCACCCAAACTGAGACTATTACTTTATTAATTGAAATAGAATCGCTAAATGCGTCTGATATAATAATAATAATAAATAATAATAAAAACGTACACAACACACCGCCAAATCCAAAACTTATTTGATAAATTTGTAACGGCTCTGCTACTATAATGGACCCCACTATGAGACCAAAATATTTATTCAAAGTGTACAAAATTGAACTTATTCTTTTAATAACAATATATCAAATAAATATTCATCTGACGACACAAAATTAATAGATTTACATACAACAGTTTATTCTACAGCAATTGTAATATACAAAGAAGTAGGACATCAAATCCAAGATACTGATCCCATAAGAAAAATTAAGAAAGATAAGAAGGCTAGGTTGGTAAATACGACTAGAAAAAGATATTCAAAAACTACGAATCGATGCAGGAAAACTTTCACAATATATATAAAAACAATAGATCTAGAAGGGAAGTTAATGATTAGATAAAACAAATAAAATAACTTATCTGATTAACGTTGCCGTTCCGTACACATACAGCATAACCAAAACACTCACAGAAAAAATCTACAAATAGGAAGAGGTGAGAAGAATATGGAAACAAGAAAAAATCTACATAGTCCAAATAGTCTAAATCGTTAAACATATATTATATAATATAATATTACCGTCCTATAAAGATTGTGCTCATAAATATACATCATTTATTTGATTTCTTTAATGGTATTGGTAATGTAATAATGTAATGGTACTTGACAATGCGATATTATATTGCGATAAATATTGTCACCAGCTAAAACTATATAATATTTATTTATTTATTTATCTTCACGCCATATCCCTTGCGGGGTAGCCAGAGACGATGGAGCGCCAAACGCTACGGTCTCTGCATACCTCTTTCGCCTCGGCCACAGACATCAACCTCTTCATACATGCCCTCCGGGGGGTCCTCATGCTTTTTACGTGACCTTCCTTCAGTATCGTAGCTACTGTGTTTTCGAAGGTCACTCGTGGCCTCCCCCTGTCTCTCTTACCGCTCACTTTTCCTATATAAATGTTTTTTACCATTCTTTCATCACTCATTCGTTCAACGTGCTCAAACCACCTGAGCACGTTCTTCTTCATTCTCACCGTGACATCTTCGCTAGTACCTGCCATTCTGTGGATCTCTTCATTGCGGATTCGATCAGCTAGACTGACTCCACATATTCTGCGAAGAGATCGCATCTCCACAGCATTCATCTTTCTTACATTCTTCTTCTGTGTTACCCACGTTTGGCTGCCGTATAACAGCGTCGGTAGCAAAACTGCCTTGTGTACAGCCAAACGTGCAGTTATACTGACGTTTTGCCGTCTCAACAATGCAGTCAAAGCACCATTGACTCTGTTACCGGCAGCAATACGCCTTTTCACGTCCATTTCGTATCTTCCGTCTCTGCTAAACATACTTCCCAAATATACCACTTCATTCACTTGTTCTATTATCTTATCATTCACGTTGATCTTACATTCTGTTATTTCTTCATTTCTTTCAAATATCAGAACCTTCGTCTTATCTACATTCAGGTAAAACTATATAAAAATAATAATAATAATTGTATATTCAATTTAGATAATTTATAGCACCCAAATAAAAAAAAAAGATTTCGTCAAAGGAATTAATTGATTCTTCTTCTATATAAATTCGTTTATTCGCTTCTCCATTTAATATAGTTTTATGAAATATTTTAGATTTAAATTATAAGCCATAAAAAAATTATTAGCTCCGCGAGCCAGCGTTCTTTCCATGACATACAAAATTCCACGTCGTGCCCGTCCCCTCCGGTCTCCCTGCTCATAAGCAGGCAATGTTACCTACAACTTTTATAAACAACGCGAGTGAAGTCGTGGTTGAAAACTAGTAATTTATAAGACTGTGAAACGGTAATTATAAATTTAAATTCTTTTAATAAATTGTAAAATCGAAATTTCTGCGTAAAAGTTTAATAAATATGTGTGTGAACATATATATTTTAATTATTTCAGATGGACCCTCCTGCATTATTATATAACTGATTTTTTTTATTTATTTTAAACAAAGTGCACTCAAGAGGAATGTTCACATAGAAATATTTTTTACTTTCCGGGAGAGGTAATAAATGGCGTCCAAAGCTTCAGGTTTTATTTAATAAAACTGTATGTGCTTCGGACTTTTAATGAAAATATTTTCTCTGTTTTGAAATAGGAATCTTATATAAAAATAAACATTGATTGTAAAAAACATTAAATGTACTTTTTAATATTGTTCATACTAAAAATTTGCATTTTTGGTATGAAAAATATTATTCACTTTCATCGATTATTGCTTTAAGTAAAAAAGCATATATACATATACAAAAGTTACGTTACAATTAATAATATAAATATGAGAATATCATCATCAAATATATATGTATGCCCTATGGCACTAAATGTCACCACTACAATACTCTTACACTAGGAATCTGTAGCTTTATTATTTCTTAATATAGGACTTTTTTTAACTTATCCCTGAATAATTAATCGAAGAATAAAATTTGTATTATAATCTTACTTAAGTTAAGCGGTTGTCAAGTTACATCCGAGTTTCAAATTATTGCAGAACAAGCGCGGGAAAATTTAATTAGCGGTTTGGAGACTTGGAGGGGTTTTCTCTGACAATTAATATAAAATATATACTTAATTTGTGCATATAATACAAAAATATAATAAAAATTATATAAATATTGTTTAATTGACATCGGCAGTTAATAAATTGAATAATTATTTAATAATTAATTAATTAATTAAAACTTAATAATTTAAATTACAGTTACAAAATTTACAGAGTGTAGTTTTAGTATTGGTGATGAATACATTGTTAGTCAATTTGATGCACTGTACATTAATAATTTATTTTTACAAAAGTATTTTTATTAAAAATGTCGGAAAGATATAAAATAAACGTCCATTTGTAAAATATTAAACATCAACCACAAAATGTTTTAAACATAACAATATTGCTTTTGCAACAATTTCAATTTTGGTGAACAATTAATATAATGAGACGAGAAGTAACATTCACATTATGTACGTTAAATCGAGGATTTCGATTTTAGCATAAATATATTAAGTTCTATTAAAATGTATAGACTTGATCGTTTGTTTCATGTTTCATTATGCAATCTACCATAAGTCTAGTGTTTATTTAGTAGTAAAAGTGCAAATTTACATTCCGTCAAGTTGAATATTCCATTTTGATATTTATGCTTTGACAATATTTATCTAAATAAAAAACTAATATTTCAGAATATTTTGAGTAGAAATAAAGTAAAAGATTATATGCTAAATATGTCTTAATAAATGCAGGCAATGTCATTATTTTATCAGAATATGTCTTATATAGAAATGCAGTAAAATAAATCTTCAGTTCTTAAGAATCTACTTTGTACAAGATTTTATAAGCTTCTAGACTCAATGCGAGAACTTTCTTAGAAAAGGAGTATTTTTATGTCTTTAATATACATTTACTTCAAGTGGTTTTCGAAGTATAATAATAAATCATCAAAATGTAGTATCGTATTTAAATCTACTGCTGATATATGATACCATGTCACCACTCTATTTTTACTAATGACTGTTTTCATAATTAAATATCTTTTTGGCTAAAATGAGAATTTCCTCAAAAAATTTCTAATTCAACGATCATACCTCGATGGCAGTATCTCTTCTATGTCCTTTTGTTTTAGACTTGTTTCAGCAAAATAAGTCCTAAGAATTGGATTGATTAACGAGCTTACGCAAAGCATTGGAAATATCTTTTAATTTTATCTTAACGATCGGAATAATATTTATATATGTTATGTTATATATTATTTGATATAGATAAATGTACTGATTAGTTTAGCAAAATTTATAGAAATTTCACTTCAAAAAAGCCCTTTTGGGCTGTAGCCCAACACTAATACTCGACGTTTGATTGGAATAAAACGTCGAGTATTAGTGTAAAAAGCTCACGTTTTAATAGTGATGCATTGTCCAGTTATAAGATGTAAGCAAATAAATAATTATGCTTTGAAAGTGCAATTAACGTGCAACATTATTTCATGTATGTATATGCTTCGGTAACTGTATCTACACAATGTTGATGGCGTATATTCAAAAACATAGTTATTTAACAACATAGATATTCAAGATGTATTTTGATGATATATTTTAGGTTATATTTTTCTATGGAGCTACCTACCTACCTAATACATTCAGTCGAAGTGAATGAGGTCGATTATAAGTTATACGACAAAATATAGGAAAATAGTCTCTTTAAATAATGACACAATTTATATTAACTGTGCGCTGCATCTCGTTACTATGATGAAAGGAGACACTGAAAAGTTTGTAGTAGTATTATTATTTAAAAATATGATAAAATATTAATTATTTTGAAGTCTTTGTAATGTAAGTAAAGAATTACTAAATTTTTCCTTTTCAAATACTAAAATCATACAAATTGTTTAAAGCATTTTTGTTGCACCATTTTACCGCCAAAAGAGTTTTTATGTTTACAAACCGTGTACTGTTCCTCCGTTACTATGAAAATAAGAGCTACTATAAATCGAGTTATCTTAATTGCTGAATTACACATAGACATTGTTCTACACGAGGAGGTAAATTTATCGCCAATATATATTTATATACCATTACCATTATACTTTAGTATGAATATATGACGACACAAAAAACTCGTGAAAATTCTGAAAGTCATTAGCTTAAAAGTAATTATAGTGTTGTGACGGAAAGTCGTGGTATATACTTTGAACATTTGACAGAAAGTTTATAAAAAGTCATACAACGCAGTGTTATCGACACTTTAATCTAAAATTAAGGATTTTTTTCATTATTTTTAGTCATTGGTCCTATTTACTCTAATCTTATATAAATAATAAAAGAAGTCACCGATAAACTTCAAAATTTTTGGTATCACATTTCACCTCAAAGCCATTTTTTGAAAATTATAACAATGTTAAACCACGCGATACATAGACTATTTTAAACTATATAAAGAGTGTCTTATACTTCATAAGAATAGAACGTTAAATACCTTTTTTGTTTTGTGAATTTAAACCGCCATCACGAGATGACTGATGTCAACCCAACGTTGATTCCGTAAATCTTAGTAACTTTCCTCAGATGGTCTTTATAATGTGTATCTTTATTGGGAAAAACGGATAGTAGAGTAAAGATACGAGCAATATACTATACAATATAAATTGTTCAGATCAAAATTATTGAATTTTGATCTGAACATTATTGAATTTTGATCTGAACAATTTACTATCATTTTAGGGGTTTATCTGACATTATCGTTTCAATTACAATAATATTATAATTTTATTGCAAACGCTTGAAATGCTATTATTAAATATTATGATCTTTAGTAATTGTTATTCGATTGAACAGTAATACAATTACAAATGATTGCTTCGGCCACGCTTTTTTTTGTAATGTTATAATACACTGAATCAAGAGACTTTGTCGGGTAACAAATATCATGGTTTTTAATTAAGAACATTTTTTAGAGTTTAACTTACGATATGAAATATTAACCCTTGAATAAAATAAATATCAAAATATATGTATATTTTTTAAAATAAATAAGTTAAAAAAAAGTTAAAGTTATGAATAATTGAAATGTTAATTTAAAAACTTTATTTTTTAAAACAAGATAAAGAACACAAGACAATGGTTTATTCTAGTTTTTTTTTAGAATTTTCAGTTGTTGTGATTTTTTTTTTAATATAATATATTTATTTAATCCAAGCATGAACCATTTTTATCCATGCACTTTTGCCATCTTATAGGTAGTGCATTGATCCCTTACTAAAAAAAACATTCAGACGGGAATCAATAACTTCATTGAAGGCGGTTTAGATTGCCCCATTGGAGTAAAATTTTTCCTTACAAGAAGTTATACAAATTAAAAAAAAATGGTAATCTGTTGGAACATGGTTCGCGGAGTAAGATGAATGTCTTAGACATTCCAATTGAAACTTTTTAAATTTGGTAGCCATCTGTTGTGCAGAGTGTGATTTAGCGTTGTCGTGAAGCAGCAGTCACGTAGAGCGACTGACCAACCTAGCAGCTAGCTTATCCATTATGGTTTGTAATTGCTGACAATAGATGTCTGCCGTCATCGTCTGGCCAGATTTGAGAAAACTGTAATGAATAACACCGGCACTAGAGCACCAAATGCTTACAAGTTACTTTTTGGTAAAATTTTCACTTTGGACAGGATTTGGCTGGCTTGCCGGGGTCCAGCCATTGCGATGAGCACTTCCGATTATCGTAGAGAATCCATTTTTCATCACAGCTAATGACTCGATTTGAAAACTCTTCATTATTGTGCCGGTGAAGCAATGTAACACAACAGTCGATGCGCGTTTGCCGGTTTGCTTCACTCAATTCGTGAGGTTTCAAGCTTTTTAATCTCTCCAATTTGCTTTAAGTGAATTAAAATAGTTTTATCACTAACATCGCTGCCTGAAGATAGCTCGTAGTTTGCGATGTATCTGCTTCCCCAATAGCCTTCAATTCTTCATTATCAACTTGGGTCTCCGACCGTCCAAGGGATTTTTTTGCAGGTCAAAATTTCCAGAACTAAAATGTTGGAGCCAAAACCGCAATATGTATTCTTTTGCGATACGACCACCATAGACATCATTAATTCTTTGAGCCGTTTCCGCAGGTGCCACGATGGTACTCATTCATACTCATAAATAACGCGATATTTCAAGTTTTCCATTTCCCGTCATTCATTTGTGTTTTCTTCTGTTTTCTTGTGGAATAACAAATAAATGCTGGTTAACGAAATACAAATATATGTGTTAATAGCTGTATAAATTTGAATTTGGGATTTCTAACTTTTCAGACATTAGTGATATGTAAGGTAATGTAATAATTAATATGTAGTGTAATGTAATAATTAATATGTAAGGACCTAATATATATATTTTAAAGTTTTCGTGCTCCCTCTTTTATACTCTCTTTCTATGTATAATATCGGCTGAATGGTAAATAATGCTTAAGAATTAAGTCTGTCATTTGTACGATTCTTTGTGTAATAAAAAAAATGTTAATAAATATAAAAGGTGGGTTATTATTTGAGTTGAACGTTGAAACCAACAAAACTGTTCACAACAGCAGTAAAATACTATAAACATTTATTACTACAACAAAAAATTATATTATGATGATAGTTTGGTTTATTTATATAAATTGTTATCGATTCATTCCATATTTTATATTGGAAATATTGGAATTCCGCGATATGGAAGGCGGTGATAACTTGATTTTTGACAAACAGGGTCGACAAGGTTGACCGACGAAGGTCTTCCCTTACTAGTCCAAAGTCCCAGTTTTAGGCAAAAGTGTGCTTAAAGGAATGGCTTTCTTTTTTGCCATATGGACCAGAGAGTCATTCCTCGTATGCAATATATATAAATATTTTTGATATTTCAATTTCATGTCAATGTTTAAATAGATATTATGTCTGCAAACACTGTTAAGTGTTGTCATATTTACGAATATTCAGTACTTAAACTAAAATAATTGCACAAACACGCAAAACTAATATAATGCAAAGGCATGAAATGTATTTAAAATTACAGATATATCCGATAATAATGGAAAATAATATAAATTCTGTAAATAATGTTAGATTAATTAAGGTACCCGGAACATCAGTGACATTTTAATAGTATTTCCAATATATAAATTTAAAAAAGCTCAAATATATATATATAAATATATAAGCAATTTACCACTCACTAACTCATCACAAAATCTTCGAAACTATCCGTCCGATTAAATTACAATTTTACATAGTTACTTCTTTTGTGACGTAGACGTCCACTAAGAACGGATTTTACAGAATTCCTATCCCAGCGGATTTCAACTTTTTGCATTTGCATACAAACCTATAGGAGCTATACACTTAATGCGGAGGTAAGAGTTACTAAAGAAACGGTTACATATATCATCATCGTGAAATAAGCGTGAAATAAGCGAATAATAATAATAATAATAGCGGGAATAAGCTGTTTTTTTTATAAAATGAAAGTAAACTCAAAATGTTTTATTTTTAGTAACCAATCGACGAATAGTGCTTACAAACAAAATTTTAATTACAAATTCTCACTATAAAGTTTCAAGTTGAAGCTCATATTAAATTTACAAACAAAAACAATTTTTAAGGTCTAATATAGTGTAGAATAGAATTTTTCAAAACATCTGTTCTGAACGCTTACTTCTTCTCTCCGACTTTTAATATTAAAGGTTAGGGTAACCATAATACTGTTTGACTATTCAGGATATTTATTATATATAAACATCAATCACATTTTTGCTTCGTTCATAAATTAGGAATATATTGTAGAAGTTTTTTTAATAATAATTTTATAAATTATATCTGCGTGTTTTAAGTTGAGTATTTTAGTTTATATGAATAATAATTTGTATGTCAATGTAGATTGATTTATCTCATAAGTGGAACGACGGTCGTCCTACTGAAGACTAATTGCGTATTTTGTTTCCATCATTGGTCTCGATGGCAGTCAAGCGTAGTAGTAGCCGACTTTCTTGTAATGCTATATGCGGTTGTACGATACATCGGACAGAAAAGCCTTTGATATAAAATTAGTTCCCGGCTACACTTTACTACTTGAATTATATCTATACTTCGTAATACATAAATTATTGTAACTATTTCCATTAAAAATTAATATAACATTATCTTACATGTCATTATATTTGAATGTGTATATTTATATTTTGAAAATACTTTATATATATATTTCGCTTTTTTATAAAGTATATGGTGTGGAAGTCATCAAGTATTGACTATATACTTTTACATCACACGTATTACTCTCTCTTAAACAGTGCTTAAACAGATCATCAAAATATTGCTATTTTATCAGTATTTAGATTTTATTATATTATAATTATTATGTTAACAAAATTCCTGATTGGTTTTAACCACATCAATTACTAAGGAGTAGCAAGTGTTTTAGCGAAATGAGATTCGAGTACCGAAAGACAGGCAGCAGCAAGATTATATTATCTTGTTAATGCTATTCCTTGATCATTCCAGAGTGTATTAAGTCTAGTAAGAATAAAATTTTTGAAATAATGAACACGTTATTCTTTATCTTAGTGATGTTGCTTTCCTCATAGCTCATGAAAAAACTAAAGCTCTCTGCTTTACAATAGAATAAAAAATAATAGGCTGTTTATATTTTGTTGAATTAGTATATGCATCTTGAGACATAAAATATTAACTTGTTCGAAAAACACAAAAAGTCAAAGTTATTTCTATTAACAATTTTAAATTAATAAGGTAATTAAAAAGTAAAAAAAAAAACAACCTTAAAAGTGTATGTTCAAAATATGATATCTCATAAACAATTCAACAATTCTTAGACTCGGAATATAATAAAAATGTTGTATCTTTATTGTTTCATTAATTGCTTTATTTCTTTTTATTAAGTTTAAAAATTGCTTCATTTGTCAATTCTATGATATTGATTTTCGCTTTTATTCACGTCCTGTATAAGTTCATCAATCAAGACTATACTGTCTAAGTTCATCAATCAAGACTATGAAACTGTTTGCGGAAAATCATTAAATGTTTTGTAAATGTACTTTGTATTGCAATAAATACAGATTAATTATCGGCAGAAATAAGCTTCACTATGACAGTTTCTGGATTATAGTTTTTTGCAAGTGATTCTGAAGAGATTTCCAATAAAAAATCATTAACATTTATACAAAGGGGCAAATTATAATAAATAGGAATTTGTAGTCTAACTATTAGTCAATTAAAATGTTTAAATTCATAGAATATTGGAAAAAAACTTGTTTTGCAGCAACTTACATAGAAATTACCGCTATGGTAGTACGTTAAACGAAAAAATAAATTTAAAGGAAAAATCAAAAGCAAAATTATTATAAAAAGTTAATCATTTTTATTTAGCTAACATACATTTTACAGCTATTAAGGACGAAACTTTCGTATTTCTCAATCTGAAAAAACTGTAAAAATCGGTGGTGATACCTAATAATGATGAAATAAATGCCGAAAACATTTAAGATATCAACTATAATTTCCAATACGAACGAATATTTAGTAACAAGGCTAAAATTAATAAATATTTAACAAAAAATTCTTATCACATACTAATTGTAGGATGAACAGTATTACATTTGTTTAACAATTTTACTTCACTATCCTCAGAAGTACTTTGCGACTTTTACTAGTTCAGTAAAGGTCAATCAATTTTCAGCTTAAAGCGTCTCTTCTAAATATGTATCTTATATAAATAATTGATTTCCTTAAAAAAAGACTGTTTTAAATTCATAAAAAATACTACGAAATGTAATTGTCTGGATTCCAAAATTTCGTAGATCTTATGAATATACAAAGTATATAATTTACTACAAGTTTATTAACACACATCAATGCCTTATATTTTTGCAATAATGTGTTAATTTTCATATCCAATAATGTTTCTCGAACAGAAATATTACACTGTATATTATAAATATATTTATTACTGTTCCTACGTCCCCGCAGTGTATATTTTCACGATATGATTTCGAACCATGACATGACATTCATGGATAAAATATTTTAAGAAGATTTTGATTCAGCAGGTCATATTCTGTGACTTTGTGCTATAATATTATATTGACTTTGATTTGATTAATTATAAAAATGTATTTCTTGTTTTGTTCAAAATCGATTAATAGATAGAATTATATGTATTTTATTAAACACTAGCTTCTTTCAATCCCTTCCCTCGCGCTACGCTCTTGAGATAAAAAAATATCATGTACTTGGAATCTGGCAATTACTATCATATTTTATTAATGTATTCTTAGAGACCAGAGGTGGAAAAAGAACAAAATAATAATAATAATCACTTATACACTACTACATCAATATTTTATTAAATAATAAAATTACGAAACAAAACTAATTTTAAACAATTATAGATACAAAATGTAAATAGAGCTTTTAATTAACTATTACAATTAAAGTATTTGACTGATCACACGGGCAGAGCTCCCGCTCGCAAGAGAATCCGACACGAATAGGTGCTTGAAATGAGCGCGCGGTCATTTATAAGGACATTGTCCCACCACCAGTTCTTCAGGTCTATTATTTAGCTAACCATATTATATATTTTTTTCTTTTATATATATCATAGTGGGGGTGGTCGTGATACTATTTTGTATATAATATATTTTATTGTACATATATATGTATTTTTTAATTAATTTTAAATTGATATAAGCTATGAGTATAATATACGAGTATATAAATAGTTCAATAAAAAGTTTAATTCCTGAAGATGTCTTTGAAATCTTAGTGCTTAAAATTGTTAAATGTTTTGTAAACGACGTTTGTTTTGCAGTAAACTAATAATTAATCTGCCAAATAAAGATTGATAAAAAAAGAATGATTTTAGAGATTTGGTTTGGACATTGATTAATCATACATTATAGTATTGATTAATCAACAATATAATGTATATAATAATATAATTTATATTTGTTCATATTGAAGGTCATTTCTGACACCATTTTTTTTTTATTTACAATTTACGTATGTCAATTTTACAAAAATCAGGCTCTGAGTGCTGATCAACTTTATTTTTCGAAGTAAATACGGGAAGGGAACTAGACAAACATAATAATTATGAAAAAATTTAAATATATTAATTTATGGTTTATGAAATATATAAACAGTTCTGCTAAATTATTTTTATTAAAGGCTGTCAGAGTAACATAAATCACTGGCTACAGGGCGACGACGCTGTCACTCCTACTAGTTATTATGAACATTTTTCCTTAAGAGAAACTTTTACTAAATTGTATTAGATGTCAGTTATGAAGAAAATTAAATTGGGCATCTTATCTCGTGAATGTTTAATATATATCATGAACCCTATAAGGTTTACTTTAAGTTTTTACCTTAATACTAGTAGATAAGTTAATAGGGATATTATATTAAGCGATAACTGTCCACTCGATTGTAAGTGGTATTACTTTTCACGTACATGCAAACGCTTGAAAATTTGAAAATGATGCGCAAGAATACGACTTACATAAGTAAGATATGGCGTGAGTCCATTCAGCTCTCTTATATCAAACCTCGGTCGATCTAGTATACGAACTGCAATCAAATAACTAGTCAGGGTACACAATCATTATTTATCTTAATGTTTTAACAATTTTATAATACTTTAGTATTAAATTAAGTCATTTCTCAAAAAGTCGTCTATAACTGTAAAGTAAGTGCAATATGGACTAAGAATTTAGTAATTACCTAAGAAAGTTAAATGAGAAATAAAAAAAATATTTTTTCTTTATACATCTTCACCTAAAAATAAAGTATAATAACTTTAGTTCTTAAAACAATTAAATAAAACGATGAATGATTATGAAAAACTTTGTGTCAATCACAAATAAGCTTAAACCGAAAAAAATATGACTACGACGGTAACTTACTTTTTTTGTTCTTCTAAGACAATTAAAATCCAAACTTCTGATATCACAACATTTGTGTAATTTGAGCAAGCAAATGCTTAGGAATGAATAAACTTGTAATATTTGAGGAAACGACAACACGATACAACGAAAGTTCGGCCAACAATATTAGGGATAACGGCTCCCAAGAGTATTGCCATGCGGAAGATAAGAATGCTGATTGTAAGAAAATGGATTATTAATCCAAATATGTGTTTGATGAGTTAAATAAATATTGCTTCATAAGTATCACAAATCAGACATTGGGTCAAGGTGAGGAAATAATAATAAACTACTTTATAATACACGTGAATTATATGTACAATACATATAAATATTGTACTATATTATTAAATATTATTACTCGTAAGTATTGTGTAATTTATATTGTAGTTTTTTCTATTGTTTATTATTTTCAATTACTCTACTTATTAAAATATTAAAAATTAATAGTTATTAATAATAAAAAAAGTATCTCTAACTTATTATATTTAATTTATGAAGAGATATAATTAAAAAAACCTGAAGATATGTCGTTGTTTTTATTAATTTATTTTTAGTTTTAAATAATTTAATAATAGATAAACATTCGCAATAATTTCAAAAAAAAATCTTTATATATGATACCTGGTACTGGGATGCATCTTATAATCAGCATCTACTTATAAGACAATCATATATTGTGATTTGAATTGTATTAAAATTGCAACACTTTAAATAAAGACATAGTTTTGGTCTATTTTTTCATAATATTACAAAAATGTTAAATTCTCATCACGAAGTATCTTATAAATGGACATAATATATTTTCTACTGACGCTCATATTACGAAATATAAATAAGCTGTTCCATTATACTCGGCCAATCTCAGTTTTATGCAGCGTGAAATAGTGGTCGAGATATCACGCCACGTTCAGTCTCATATTTAAACGTATGGCCGAGAAAATGAAACGAAGCGAACAATAAAGATATAAGTCTTCTTACTTAAACATATTACTTTTAAAATTTATGAAACATCTTTAATAATTTACGACCATTAAATTAATAAAAATATTTTTATTACAATATGATATTAAAAATACACATATATATATATATATATATATATATATATATATATATATATATATATATATATATATATATATATATATATTAAATCTTCTTTGGTTAGAGCAACATAAATATTAATTTAGTTTCAATGCATGTTTTGGCTTTTGAGAAACTTTTTCATAACAGTAAATGAAAATGGACAAGCTGTAAATTCGTTAGTTTCATTAATGTGGATACAGCGTTGTATTTTTATATTATGTTATTTTTTAATAAAGATTTGTAGCAGAGTACATGCTTCAATATTTTACATTCAACGCGGTTAAGAATTTTCTTAACTTTAAGTGTCACTTACTTTATTTGTATCTTGAAATGAGGACCATTTAATAAATACAATTAAACGCGTTCGTTGAATGGAGTATAATCTCTTGTCAGATAAGAGGAAGATGAACGGTCCTAAATAATTGCTCTCGTAGTCTTAATATCAGAAATATTTTTTTTTAATTGATTTACTGAATGTGACTATTGACTTTTAGTATAAAGGTAATTTTGTTCATTATTTTGTGATTTTCTACTGTTTTTTAAGTTTTTAATTTTAAAAAAATATATTTTTTGACATAGACTTTATTTTATATATACTAAAATATACTGTTTAAATAATGGTTAGGAACGCGCATAGGTTTATAATAATATAATCTATAAACAATGTTAATATACTTTCTACTCACTGGATGTTACTCTCAAAGATGGTAATATTTTTGTTAATATATCATTAACACTAGTTTTATTGTTTCTGAAACTAAATATATATTCAGCGTCTGAAAAATGTACTAAAATAATAAATGCGAGTATACTGTACTCTTTCCACATGTTCTGTAAATGTTGCAGTATCAAATATACCCGCCTCATAAATTTCCTTATCACTTACATCATATATTTTACTAAATACGTGTATTGTTTTCTATAAAATACCTGGTTTATCTTTTATAAACGGATATAGTCACCCATATATAAGAGACAAGACATTTTGACAGAAAGTTTCCAAAACAAACTGAAGTTAACTGCCAGAAAGTTATTAAAGCTGTACCATTTTTTTTATCCATGATGATGTAGATATGTTATTGAGACTGACCGTAAATAGATGAGGATAACCGTAGGGTTTAGTGAGTAGGTTCTGTATACGCCTGTATGCCGGGTTGTCTCTTAAATTCGTTTGGGCCAACGCCTACTTGATTAAGGGTAAATGATTCTATTAAGGATTGCTCAACGTTCAAAACACCTAAATATTATATTTATAAATAATAATGTAAGTATTTACAGTGTTTACAATCAAAATTTTAATTAATTTAACTTCTTTACTAATTGAAAGTTATAGAAATAAAATGTTTTGATTCATATAAACATAAGAAACAAAAACTAAGGATATTATAGAGTACATTAAGTTAAATCGATAAAGTGGAATTTTAAAATAAACCTTAGAGCGATCGTATATAGACGTAAGACGTAAGTTTTAGGATGCAAATCATGACTGTGGTGATATATTGAAATCGTAATAACTACGTTAATATATGTATGATACATATTATATTCTATAGACAAAATCCTGGATAGCTGTAATTAAATCTTACACGCTAAGGTTTACAAGGAAAAACAAAATCCAAAAATCCAAAGCTTCACATACAAAATAGTTTTCCATAACATCTGTTTTTACTGTAATGTCCGCCATTACTGAAGATAAGACTTACCATGAGTTATTTTAAAAAGAAGTAAAATATATTTATATAAAGTACTTATAACGGTTCATATATTTTATTTTTCAGTATCTAAAGTCAGATTTGCACATTGCACCATCCTGTAATAAGATTATTTATTTATTTATTTTTTTATTTATTCTTTATTGCACACACTTCAAGAGGATATTACAAATATAATTTTAAAAATATCAGAAGTTGGCAAAGGCGGTCTTATCGCTAAAGCGATCTCTCCCAGACAACCCTTGGTGAAAGGTGAAATGAGAAGGGGTTGGTGTGGCAAGCACTATAAAATAAACTACAAGGCCTACACTCTAATAATACACATATAGGTAGATATATAAAATATATATGGTAATATATATATTCTTATAATATACTACAATAAATTTCTACATAGATAAATAATAAGTTTTTAAACGCTTTTTAAAAATGCTTAGGGACTTTGAGTGCCGTATTTCGGCAGGGAGAGCGTTCCATAATCTGACGCACTTTGCCGTGGACGAATTACTACCACATTTCGTGCGGCGGAATGTCACCTGTAGCTTATTATCGTGACGAGAACGAAGGAAAAATGGACTATCGTTGCCAAGGAAGGTAAATCTTTCTTTTAGATATTTTGGACATTGGGAAAAGTATAGGATTCGATAGAGTAAGGATAGGATATGGATGTCTCTTCGGCGACGGACTGACAACCATTTTAACTGTACGCGATACTGTGAAACGTGGTCGAATTTTTTTAGGTTAAAAATAAACCTGATGCACATATTTTGCAATCTTTCAAGCTTATCTAGAAGTTCTTGCTTGAGTTCTGGATAGCAAGAATCACCATAGTCTAGTATTGGTAGCAGTATGGAATTAGCTAGCATTATTTTAGTTGTAATAGGTAGAAGATTCTTCCATCGCCTTAAGTAGCCCAGTGTTGCAAAGATTCTCCGTCCCACCTCGGTAACCTGTGGTTCCCAGGCAAAGACTTTATCTATAGTTAGACCAAGGTTTTTGACTGTGTTCCTGAAAGGTATATCGATATCGTTATAACGAACTGAGGATAAATTTTCTATATTAGCTAGTACTTTGGGATTACCAATGATGATAGCTTGTGATTTTAAAGGATTAATTGAAAGTCCATAGGATTTGCACCATTCAGCAATATTATGCAAGTCTGAATTTATTTTACTGATGGCGTTAGAAATTTTATCAACGGAATCTGATGTATAGATTTGTAAATCATCAGCATACAGGTGAAAGGAAGAGGAGATTACTGCAGAAATAGAATTAATGAAAATGGAAAAGAGAAGGGGAGAAAGGACGCTTCCTTGAGGAACACCTGCAGTAAGAGGACAGAACGCAGAACAATTACCTTCAACACATACTTTTTGTTGTCGCCCGTAAAGATACGACCCGAACCAGTCCACTACTTCTTTTGATACCTTCAGAGAGCTTAGAACCGCAAGAAGTAGATCGAAATCTACGTTATTGAAGGCGTTGCTGAAATCAAGCAGAACAAGAACAGTGACTGAATTGTAAGACAAGTTTTGTCGGATGTCGTCACACACCTTAATCAGTGCCGTTGTTGTACTGTGTCCGGTTCTAAAGCCTGATTGGAAAGAGGATAGAATATTATTTTTTGTAACGAAAATACTAAGTTGTTTATTAACAATGCGTTCTAAAACTTTAGAGAGGAAAGACAGGATGGAGATAGGCCGGAAAAGTAGTGGGGTTAGGGATTTTAGGAATAGGGACAACCAGAGCTTTTCGCCATTCATTAGGAAAATTGGAAGAAGATAGAGAAATAAGAAGCATTAAAAATCAATGTTAACTAAAAATATAAATTAATGCTGTATTGTTTATGAGGCAAATTATTTTTTTACTGTGAATATTCCATAAAATGCTATATTTTTATAAAAAAGATAAAATTTCTATATTAGTTACGTACATTAACACACATACGTATAAAATTAACCTACTTTTAATTTATATCTTACATATAATACATTCAGAATTATGGATTTCTTACTAAAGAATAAGTGCGTATTTTGTTCCTTCCGCTACCGGTCTCGTTACTGGTCAAGTCACGTAGACGCTGTCGTCTTTATAATGCTGTGTGCATCAAATGTGGCTTTTCTGAATCTTTTGTTTTATTACTTACGAGTATTTTCATTTTTATTGTGAAATAAATTTTTTGTCTTTCATAACCGTATAAATTATAGACCGAGCATGTAACATGAAAAATGCTATATTTATTTATTTATTTATTTACCTTCACGCCATATCCCTTGCGGGGTAGCCAGAGACGACGGATTGCCAAACGCTACGGTCACTGCATACCTCTTTCGCCTCGGCCACAGACATTAACCTCTTCATACATGCCCTCCGGGGGGTCCTCGTGCTTTTTACGTGACCTTCCTCCAGTATCGTAGCTACTGTGAATGCTATATTATTTTTTTTATTTTAATGATCGAAGTGATATGATTGTTTGTGTTACAGATATTAAGATATTACTTAATTATGTACGTTTTTTATATATACATTATGTTAATTAGCTTTATATAGCTTATTCACTATTTGAGTTAGAAGAATCTTTTTTTAATAGTGTAATATTAAGAATATTATATATATACTTAAGAAATATATTAAATATTTATCAAGTGATAGATTACGAGTGTAATCTTGACATTAAAAGAATACAGAGTGACAGAGTGACAGCTCGTTCGCAGGATTATTTATCTTGTTAATGTAAATCGTTTATCATTTCGCAGCGATATGATTTCTCGCCAAGTCAACAAAGCGAAAAAATATAATGAATTATACTTTAGGCTCAATGTAATACAGTATTAAAATAATATTTAAGATATAGGTATAAAATAATATTTTACGTTTCCTCATTTAAAGTTGAAAATTGCATTATTATGCACAAATTGTTAATGTTATTATTAATTGTAGTTACTTATTAGTTTCATTGTGTAAAATACTTTAAAAACTTGTTTGTTTATGAATTTAAATTTACACTTATTAATTATTTTATTCCTCTATGATAACTTATACCATATTTTTGGGCAAAAATATATTTCTTTATGCAAGAGTCCTTGTTCAAAATATACATGTTCTACTGGTGGAGCTAATAGCAGTGCGCTAACACGTATTTATTATAACCTCTTTTTTTACGTTTTATTTAGTTACCATAACAAAATAGGCCAAGATTGTTAACAATCCCTTCGTGTTTGCAAATTCCTACAGAAATAATTTGTTTTGTCGATTATTCTAAACATTTGTGTTATATTATTATGTATAGAATTAGCTTGTGAATGTAATAACATTCATTACTAATCTACCTCATCGGAGAATTAATATTTAAATTTTAATTTCTGTATTCCTGAAATTTTAATTTATTAGAAATTAACAACGATAGATAAAAGAAGAGACAAATCAATTTCTACTTCAAAAGTACTTAACACTGGCGTATATAGTTATTAGTCCCGTTCTTTCTCGACTTGTTAAATAAAAATTTAAGATGGGTGAATTTGTTTCCCTCCTAGAAGTTTATTTCAATAAAAAGCAGATGAGAAATATTGTTAAATGTTCATCAAATTGAAATTTAGTTGAACACCGTCGCTATATTAGTTTATCTTTATGAAACGTTCTAGCGATCAGTGTTTTGATCAGAACTAAGGTATTCCATTGATGTCTCATAAACTTAAAAAAAAAATCTGTATTCAATCGAACCCAAAAAAGTTTCCAAATTTGCTACACTGATTAGAGTGGAGCAAATTCAGCCCCGTGGAGCACATTATTAATGAAACCGTCGAGGCGTCCTGTACCGACGACGGTAATTCGAGGAACAGGCAACTTTGAGTAACGCAAAAAATAGATTTGAGGCTCAAATATAAGAAATCATCTAATTTAAAATTGGGAAGTGGTGAGTGCGGTGTAGTCTAATAATCCAGATCAAAGAGAACTTTTAGGGCGAGATTTCGATTGATTGAGTAATTCCATATTAACATAGTTATTTTATTTTTTTACAATACACAGGTTTTCAAAACTTGAAGATGAATGCAAGCATTTGAATTAAAATTTAAAAATTATAGCGTTTGGTGTCCGTTGTTGGTCCGTTGGGGCACTATGATTGTATGCGCAAGCATGTCCATGGTGTCCCGTTATTACGGCTAAGGCAAATATCTTGTTTACATAATGGGTAAGAGTCGCTTTCAACCACTGCAATGCGGCGTGTACACATAATGACTTACAAACTTTGAAAAAAAAAGAGTAATAATTTATATAGTGCAATATTCATCCCTAATTGTAATTGTTATGTTATATATCTGTTCAATACATATTTTAAAGGTATACCTATATCAAGGGACGTCTTTGATTTATTCCTCAATTTATTAGATATAAACTATGGGGTTGGTAATTTATATTTTATGGGCTTTTGTAGAGCTAAACGATATGGGACTTCGATTTCTATCAGATGTATATTTCATGTGAACTTTAATAAGCTTCTAATTTTTGGTAAGCATTTATTGTTTTTGTAATAGAACAGTAATTGCTACATTACAAGGATGAATAAGCTACTTTTAGTAAAGAATAACAACGTTGAAGTGTTTAATGGTCACCGTTACATTACAGTATACATTATATATACCATATTAGATTAAATACATTAATCGCTTTATTAAGAGTCTGATTTGGGGGATTTTGTTGTCCTCTTAAAAAGAAATCATTTAACCCTATCACACATTAATTAATGTTTACACAATAACATTTTTTAATTGTTTTAAATATAGATTTTTTAAAAATTTGCAAATAAATATTATTATAGTTCGGTATTCTATACAACAATATAATTTGCCAAAATTCAGAAATGAGTCTGCCATTTCAAGATATATTATCAATTCTTATTTATATTATTCCGCTGGTTTTAATCGATAGTATATATAGTTAGTCATATGAGACTTTATTGATAAAAAAATATATTCACAATATATTTCAACAAAAGGAGATGTCGTCGTTCTGAATAAATAAAAAAAAGTTATATAGAATTTGCTGAAAGATCAATGGAGCCAATAAATCGATGGGCGGTAAAACTTTTGTTATGATTTATAATACAAGTAAAATATTACAAGCCACATGCATAACAAAGTTCAATGATACTCTTAGTATATTTAATAATACAATAAGACCTGTGTCAGAATCTTCACAATTTTGTTTGTTGAAACAAGGAAAGTATCAAAAGTAAAGTAATTATGGAGTTAAAATATTAGATGCATCGAAGTGATAATCTTAAATAGCTTTTGTGTTTACCTTCTTTATAATATGTGTATATTTATTTAATTGTTTACCTGAGATAGCTTAACGCTTCACAGAGATTTCTTTCTACTACCATTAACTATGAGAACAATCGAATAAGAAATTTAGATAATATATAATAGATGAATAAATAAAAAATAAAAGTTAATTTAACATTTCATTACTTGTCGCTGTAGATAAATAAATTTTATAAATATACTAATATACTTATATTAACATACTTAAAAAATATTACTAACACTACTCTATCACTTCATATATGATAAATATTCATAATTTTATATTTTATTCATAAATAAAATATAAAATTATGGCATAGAAATTAAGTGAATGTGTTGCTTTAATTTGCACTGTAAGTTCATCGTGGGTTAGTTACAAATTTTAGGAAGGCGTTGATTCTATAAGTTTGCTGCTTTTATTGTAGACCTGAGGAAAATTATGTTTGACAAAGGGTAACGTAAAGTTAAACTGTTATTAGAGGTATATACCAACATTTTTATCCATAAACATAATATTGCAAGTATTACTTAGATTATTATAAAATGTTAGTCTGTCAATTTCATACTTGCTCAGGTAGGTGGGCTATTTCACTTAAAACAGGAAATGTGTTGCTCGACCAAAGCGATTATTATTATGTTAATAATTATCTAGTAACACCTGTGCGAAGTAGTGGATTCAATAAATTTTACCAAATGAGCAATGAGTAAAGGACCCTCCTTTACAAAATTGATCCTTGTAAAGCATTATTGCGTCCATTAAGTGGGCGTGTACTCACTAGAGTATAACGTCACATTACGTATTATTACATTATACATTATTAAATTAAGACACATCTTACTTTAATAATTCATCCATTCTCTAATTTGCTTTCGACTATGAAAGCACATACCAATTTATCATATACATAGTACCCCATTTTCCATACCGCATTACTAATCTCTGATTAAGGCAAGACCATTATATATGGCTATAACCTAAACAAAAAGGGATATGAAGAAAAAAATCTTTTGAGACAGAGAATCTGATCAACCCCTTGTAAAAGTGCTGTTCCAGTGCATGTCGTTTTCGAAAACCAGATTGCGACGTAGGTAAACTATTATTAAATTTAAAACATCTTGTCACTTGAATATTTTGATTGTCTACGTTTCCACTAGATAGGCCGTTTGTTCAGAACGTTTGTTCCGCGTACTTTCTTCCTATCGTCACGAAAATCGTATTCTTTGAATTGTTTAAATTTTATGTCGAGCCGTTTTTTTTTATTGTACGAAAAAATCCAAAATGGCGGCGTTTTTTAGTTTTGTTTTTGGCGTAGCAGGAGCAATTTTCATCCGATTGCCACAAAAATTGGTGATCATGTTCTTTGAGTAATTTTTTTTTGTTCGGCCATTTTTCTTACTGGGAGGAAAAATCCAAAATGGCGGTGATTTAAGTTTTTGTTTTGGCGTAGCAGACGTTTCTTTTATGCAATCGTCATGAAAATTGGTAGGTGTGTTCTATGAATTATTTAAATTTTTATGTCGATCTGTTTTATTACTTGGGCGAAAAATTTAAAATGGCGGATTTCTGATCCGTACTACAAAAACGGACTTTGCGGCAGCTAGCGGGCTGCAATTTCGTCTAAGTATTTTTTGTCGAAATCTAAAGTGTTTTTTTGTTATTTCAAAATCCAAAATGGCAGCCATAGCGAATTATAAAAAATTTTAAAATTGAATAACTTCGTTGTTATTTGGTGGAGCTAAATTTCGTTCGGTAGTTATGTACCTACATACATACATAGGTATACTTATTCCTTTTTGGAAAAGGCACTTAAAACATTGTCTCATACCCTAACTTACTGAGGTCTACTGTTCACAGAACGACTAATAATATTTTTAACAAATCCGGATAAAATTCTTAATATATACATTAGGTGAAAGATCACTACGAGTATATGGGTAATGGCTGGTAAAGAATAAGGCAAGGTCAATTTTCCATCTTTTCGTCGGATGAATTTTCCAAAAATATTAATTAACATTTATATTCTCTTTTGTTATATTATTTCAAATATGCTTATTTATCCATAATACAATTAGGCAGTAGAATTGATTTTATAAAATCCTGGTTAATAATGTCTGGATCGACTCCTGGTTGATAATATTTTTTTAACAATCGTAAACATAGTAAGCATGTTTTATACTGCTTATGACAGGGATACTGTTAATTACCAAAATTGAGAATTGTTGTCACGGAAAAGGTTGAACATCTCATCAAAATAAAGTTACTTACGAAAAATCAGATTGATAGTAATATATAATAAAAATGGATGAATGGAAGGAACTAGACCCTTTGCTTATATTTTGTTCATTAAAGAAATTATTTTGAGTCTTATGTTGATTTTTTTTGTATATTTTCCAATGGTATTAGCGGTTTCATTCAGTTTTTGAATTAGGAACAGATTAGTTTCGTATAATAGTTTATTTTCTGATTTAATTATATTAGTATTACTTTTCGTCTTTTTGTCTTGTTTATTTTATATGATTAAAATCGGGCAAAGAAGCAATGTTATGTATTTCAACCGTCACTTGTATATTGCTTCTTATTTAATATTTTTTTAAAGAAGGTTTTGTTAGTAGGTTCATTTAAGTTTAGTGAACTGTAATTTAATTATTAGTTACTTGATGTATTTTACACGGTTGACACTGTTATTATTATTATTCGAAATTTAAAATACAACATTTTTATTTGGATGATTTTATATATAATTTTAAATAGAGCTTAGTTTATGACCTATGTCAATAAATGCACGCAATGCATTTTCAAACAAAAACAATATTTTTAAGATAAATATAGGTAAAAAAAACATAACATATCGTATTTGTCGTTATTTTGCTGATTTTAAATGCTCCAAAAACACCAACTATCAGAGATTATTAGATTACAGTTTCAGTGACTACGATATAACATTACCTACATAACCCTATTATACTTAGCGAGACCCATTGGTCTTATGTGGGTTATATTCGTTGTACACAAAATTGATAAATAGACTTCATGCGGTAATTTTCTCGTAATCATACCTTACGGTAATTGTAGGCTATTACCTATGGCAGTGGCAATCCGTAAACCACCATTTCATTGCTTATTTTCAATGACACGATCGAACAATATTCAACAGTTTGTTATAATTTTCAGGCTATAAAACTATAAAACTACATATATTTATATACTGCAATCACGACGTAGGGATCATTCCTTATTTTATTATATTTTTGTCAATTCATGAGTCTTTTTTTTACCTATGTGTATTAAATACTAATAACCAAATTTAATAAAAATTTAAATTGAGAAAATACGGCCAGAATTTATCAACAAAAAAGGTGTAGCTCTTCATCACGACAACGCCCTATTACATACATCTTATTACATCCAACATGTAGTCCTGAACTTGCATTCTTTGATTTCTACCTGTTTTGGTCCCTTCCAAATTATTTAGGTAGTGTAAGGTAAATAGAAAGATGGGATTGTCACAATTACTAATTGCGGTTTTTATTGAGAAACTCGAAAGATTGAAATAAGATTACAACGGGAACATGTCACTACTTTCGATATGGGAGCAAAAGAGTAAATGCAAATGTATTATACACATTACAATTAAATGAGTAATAAAATTGTAAAATCATACCTTGCATTTCTATATGCGAAACGAAGAAACTTTTCCTGGCCTATTTATTATAAATACTTCCCAATATAGAATTATTATAATATTTTTAGAATTTGGAATTCCATTATTGCTAGTGTTCCTAACATATAAATTTAGTATCTATTTAATATATAAGAACTAAGCCGATTTGATAAAGGCTTTTTATGAATTGAATGCACTACATACCTATTTGATGTTAGCTTTATTCCAATAACATTACTTTTTAACATGTAGCGAAGTCTTTCATAGCAATTTGATTTGTTAATATATAATTTTATACTAGATTAGGTTATTAATGATTTATAACTGCAAATATGTAATATACAATAGTTAAAATATGCTGGCAAAATTTTCGTAAATTAATATAATATAATGCTTATTAAAAAAGACCCTCCATTCCATTAATTCCATTCCAATCAAGTATCTTCTTTAAACAACTTTCAATAAAATGTAATCTATATAATATAAGTCGCCTTAGCATATTTATGAGTCTTCGCATTTATGGCGGAGAATGTCCCGAAGAGTATCGACAACTCTTAACTTAAACAACTATAGAATTCACTAAATCCAGTTCCTCATTATTAAACTGTACATTGGTTTTTACTTATTAAGATAAATTTAATACATGAAGTTTTTTTTCGTTTAGTGATTAAAATGCGAGTATATAAGCATATGTGTGGTAGAGAACAAAGTTCTTAATGCAATACTGGAAAAATAAAGTTTTAATGCAATGTAAATTAATCAAAATAAATACATTACGACACATTTGTACTCGTCAGATCTACATACTATGGTTTTTTGCCCACAAAAATTGTATAAAGATTAATGGAAAAAAGTGTTATTAAAAAAAACTACGATTTTTTTTATCAATCAATTAAAAATATCAGCTGTATGTAATAATAAACAGAAATTAACACTGTGAAGTCACATACGTTTGAGTTTGTTTGTTGTATCAGTGTATGTTCGATACAGAGTTCAATTTTTTTTTTAATTATAGATACTATTTAATCAATTATCATAAGTGAACTTGTTTAATTAGGAAAACGAGAAATATTCCAAAAGCAATATTACATTTATAATTATTAGGTTTATAAAATAATTAAATAGGAGACAGAAAACTTTAATATTTGAAATATAATTTTCCTCTTCACGTTCTTAGTTAACAATGTTTTGCTGAAAATACTTAGTCGTAAATTATTTCTTAATTTTCTATTTGTAGTTACAAGCCTTTGTTTTTAATATTGTTATTTAATTTATAACTCCATTCCCATTCTCTATTTCCTTAAGTACATACTCGTACATAAATTAAATAGTTACATCTTCACATATAATATACCTACTCATTTTATAAAAACATGTGTACTAATCAATTATAAAACACAAAACGGTTTAATTTTTTTTATAGTAGAGGATGTAACATAAATTAGCCGTTTTTTATTAAATAATAACCAGTACGAACTCCTTCAAAACGTCATGATATTTTATGTTTCCAGTTGAGGTTTACGCTTTTTTTGTTAATAAAAAAAATATCAGGTCAGTTTAATAGATATACGGCTAATATGATAACTAGATATTGGGTCATGGTAGCAGACATCTCAAGACGCCGTACTTGTGGTAAACAGCTTTGTAAACTAGGATCCGCCAATCGTGCGTGGCGGGAATTGAGCGCAGAAAAATCCATTAGAAAAGAATAAAAGAAAATAAATATTTAATCACAATAACAAACAATTAATTGAAAAAGTTTGTGGCCATGAAAGTTTAATTTAATTAAATTTAATTTAAACAGTTAAGCTTAAATATATGGGGATTCAGTTTTGTGACTATAACTTTTGATCAAATCAAGATTTTATTAATCAGTTTTTCTTAAGAAGCCCGTCAACAAGAGCTACAGCAATGCCAATTTTGATGAAGATCGATTAAGTAGTTTTTATGTGATGTGGCGACATAAAATTGATTCCCAAACGGTATATATAATAAATGACATGCTCGGTTAATAGTCTCCATTATTTGTTACAAGATAATTGCCCACAAATAAACTTGTTTCATATAACAATTCTACAATGTGTTCTTGGTCCATCAAACACATCGGTTTCTCAGACGAGGGTTACCTTATTTACTGCTCCACTTAATGCTTTTAGTTGAATAAACATAGGTATAGCATGATAGCGACAGATCTATTTGCATCAGTTCAATTACAAGACAAATGTTACTGTATATGTTTAGATTTTTATACTTACTGGTTGTATTTTTATTTACAATTTCTAAAATTATAGTCCATATGCTTTGTAATAATAATATTTAGTTTTGAATTTTACTTATGACAACAAATGTGAAATTAGAGCCGAGTTCTATATTATGATATATACCTTCGTTGTTGAGTTCACCAAATGCAATTCGTATACGATTACTTTTTTGTCGTTGAATTCAATAGGCAACGCATGATACGACTGGCAATACAAGATCATTAGGAATACAATCTTAGTTTTTATTACAAAAAAATTAACTCAATATGGCCATTTTTCTAAATAAGTTCACCATATTAGATCCGCTATCTTGAGTTGTATAAATTAAACTCTGGATTTGTGATTAGCGACATCGAAAATCCATATTTATCAAATTTGATGCAAATCGTGTGATTTTTTAAGTCCCCATTTGTAACGTGTACTGGCAAACGATATTGGATTTTACTGGATTTAAACAAATATAATAAATTAAGTACACAAAAATTTAAAGGATAACGTTTTGGCAGCCATATCTGGAAATTTATAACTAGGCATTCCAATAAAATAAAGTACGTAAATTTAATAAGTGTTAATTTACAATATTTACAATAATAAAACATGCAAATCTATATGATATTGCCTCTCGAATATTTAATACATATTAAACAAACGACAGTAATTTTGTTAATTATAACTCACTTATAAAATGTCTGTTTTCCTTTGTTTCAATGGAATTTAAACTTTTATTAAGGTTTCCAATTTAATGTTTTAAAAGTAATTATCGCACAGAATTACCTAATTGTGTACGAAAAGAAAAATATATATACCTATACATATTGAACCTTGAACATTATTTTATATATATATATATATGTTTTGATCAACTCTTTTTCAATAATTAATATAATTTAAGTAATGGAGACAAAATTATTATATAATGCCTAATTATTTATGAAATATTAATAACAATAAAGGCCAAAAAGTTCTGAACTATTTCAAATATATGTCTAATTTAAGATATTCCTGTGGGATAAAATTATTTAGGCAATAATTATTAAAGCTTCTATTATTCGTACCTTTCGCTAACACACAATAACGGACGTCGGAAGAGATGACAGACAATTTTACGCTAATGTTTTACAAACACGCTTAAATTACTTTAATGTTATAAACATTGCTGACGTTGCTAAAATATTGTATTAACATTTTGCAATATTAAGCAAATCTTTTCGTTTTTTATATTTTAAAATATAATTTTGATCTTACAATCTGCGACAACTAATATTCGAAAAAAATATTATGTTGCGTGTGGCGACGCATTCTTTTTACCTCCCTTATAATTCCATATAAATGTAAAAGTACGAGCCAAAAATGTGTTCGTTATTACAGCAACCACGGCACCTCGAATCGACGAAGGTTGTAATTATGGTTACATTTTTTTTTGTATTGGGATCTTATGCATTATAATTATATTTAATGAATGCCGATTTCATTATATATTATTTGAAAATCGAGACAAAAAAGGAATATAAGAATATAGAGTCTAAAATTCTAAACCATTTTGTATTTAAATTTTCCGATAAAAAACTCATAAAATCAGCATATTACAGTTTGTATTTCGGACCAATCCCAATTTAAACATCAATAAAATAGTTAAAGAGTTAGAATAATGTAATTAATGAAGAAATATTACTGCCCAGTAAAAATATACAAAAGTGAATATTTTCTATTCAGTGAAAAGGGGCCTCATTAAAGAAAGTATATAACTTACTGAGTAACATATTTAATAAGTATAAAATATACCCATTAAAAAAGCATATAAAATGTACACAATTCTTTAGTCAATTACTAATAATATCGTACTTTTAAATACCCTCAAAAAGATAAGAACAAATAATAACATAACATGTCAGATTTCCAGTACGGATTTTATATCAAAGTATTATATATCTTATTCTAAAAGTTACACCAGCGCAATTCTTCACGACTTTAAATATTTTAAAAAGTTTAATAATAACCTAATAATTATTCTGAACCATTCTATATTTTTAAAGGTATTTATAACAACCATGATTCACACATATGTATTTAACATATTGAGTTATACAAATATAATAATTAATTGTCATTAATATGGTTCCTACTAAGAAACGAATCAACAACAATGTTTATAATAACAATTGTTTTAAGAAACAATTCTAAATTCTTAAATCTAATTATAACAATAATAATTAACTTTGACACGTTTATTGTCGGCGGGATTAATTGGTTGTGTAAACAATGGCATTATGTTACACACATACCAAAATATTATATCATCAAAATTAACTATGTAGGTAATTTTACAATTACTCAAGAAGTAAAGTTTTATAGAGTACATCTACAATACGTTACTACTATGTTATTATAATTGCTATTTTACATTATATATGACAAATATTTGAGAAAACTGAGTGTGAATAACAGGTGAGCATCTCCTCTATTGTTAATTCTCTCTCATCTCAAATCAGTGTTTTTCTAAAAAAATAAACATGAAAAGCTTTAGCAAAAAGTACTTAATAAAAAAGAAAATTATTAAAATTATAAAATATTTTCACCAAACAAGATGTTTAAACGATAACAATACAATGTCAGAATATTAAGCATTAATATTTTTATTCTAAAAACATTAAACGTTAACAAACCGAACAAAATGTACACGAACTCGCCTGAAGACTTGATTTAAATTAAATTCTACCAGAGCATGTATATGACAAAATTATAAACAGTACCCCTAATAACCAAGAAAAATGTTGTAATTATCTTTAAATATTCAAAAGCTACTATAAAAACAAAATTTTTATAGAAAAATATGTTGGTGAACTTTGCTGCAATCAAAGGATTTTATCATTTGAACTACCGAGATTCTTTAAAAAGGTAAAAGATTATTAATTTTGTGTTGTGAATTTTTAAAAAACTACGTTGAAAATATAAATACTCGTAATACAACTTATATAATAACAGTATGAGTACATTTGAAGTACATAATTAAATTTAAAAGTATGCTTTAACAATCGTTAACTTAAATCGCAGACGAGTCTTTAATAAGCAATTGATTATTACAATAAGATTATTTTAAATATAATAAAGCTGAGATTGGGATTTCAAAATTTATTTAAATAGCTTAATGTAGATATATCCTTTGGAAATCATGCGGTTGAAATATTCAAAGCCATAGTATTACAGCAATAAACTTATAACAATCCATTTAGTGAATATTCTCCTTTCAATTTGACCCGTCATTAAATAAACTAGGGTTGATAGCAATTTACCCTGATTATAATTCATTTTATGTTATGTTAGAATTTTCGACATAGAGACTATGAATTGGTTTTATTTGGGTCAGATTTTAATTATTTAAATCCATTCGCAACTATCAAACAATACCACTTTATATGAAAAGGTATTGGGTTTTATTTAATCTCAACAACTGCCTCTCTAACGGTCTATCGTTTATTGAATTAAGAAATTTATATTTTCCAATGTTGTAAAATTAGTAGCATCACGGTTTATTTAACATTACCGCAGTATGAAGGGATTGGACACATGGCGCGTGACTGGGGTGCCAATGAGATTTCGAGGACTAAAAATGTCCTGTAACGCAAAATTATTTCCATTTCCTCACAAATATTTACCTTTAGTACTTTAAAAAAAAAAAAAAACCTCATTGTGCATAAGGGAGAATTTTTGATGACATAAAATTAAATAATTTTCCTAGCAGTAATTTGTTATAAATTTACAGCTCTACATCATATACCGCAACAACCGAGCAACTAAAAATTTGTTATGATCAAAAAGAATATAACGAGAGCGAACGTTACGTTTAAACGTACAAATCTGCTAGATTTAGAACGATGAAACCATTAAGGAATTGGTACTCAATTTAGTGTCCGAAATTACAAATTCTTTGAGAAAAAAAATTGGGAACTGGTTACAAGTCTTCAGTTTACTAGTAAAGTAGCTTGAAGAAATTAAAATTACAATTACAAGAAAAAAATGCAGATTACATTGATAAATTATAATCTATTAGGTGCAATAACAGTCCATTTTTTACTCTTAAACTTTACACGACTTATCTTTTGAAATGAGAAAATCCGTGTAATAAATTTTATTTTCTGTGTACTAAATGTTAATCTTTATCGATTCAGATTATTTTACACATTTTGTTGGGGTGCCTCAACAGTATCCTGGTACTTTCCTAAATGTGTAGTCAGCAGAAAATCCAACAAAAAGGGCCTGTGGCTGTCCACTTCCAGTAGACAATTGTACATGTTAACCAACTGGAATAGACCATTTGCTAGAGAAAAGTTAAGAGAAATTTTAAAGATTCTACTGCAACGGAATCATATCACTACTTTCATGATGGCAGCAACAAAAGAGTAAAGATAAAATAATAGTATAATTAAAAGTGAACAAATTTTGTAAAATCATACCTTGCATTTCTATATATACTATGTAGAAACTTTTCCTGGCCTAGTTATTATATATTATATTTTATTGACAAAGATCATTTTGTGTTTGACATAAGACATTCTTTAGACGTGGATTATTGTACTTACATTTTCTACAGAGAATTTCGGTGCAATGAACAACTCAACAACAACTATGATTGTACGTCAGAACTAATTACAATGTTATTGTTTTTAACTTACACACCTACATATAAGTAGACGAAACAGAATAAATACTATAAATAATTACATGATTCTCAATTAAAAGTGGACATTCAGAGTACAAAATTAAACTATGGAAATAAAATAGTTATGTTATTTTTTTTTGTTGAATAAGTGGAAAGTTCTATCAATTACCAAGTTAAGACACGTTTTGAATGTTGTTATTTGTCTAATGCTATTCCATTCACTGTTATAATGTTAACATATTGCTAATTTATAAAAGTTTCACGTGTTCCTCAGGGTTGGATATTAATCAATTCCCTCATAAGTAATAAAAAACGTTATATATAAACACATCTTAAATCCTAACTCTCTTGAGTGTGTGTTGTGAATGTGTGAATTTTCAGACTATTTAGATTAGACTATTCTAGATATATTTGTGTCTTAAATGTACATTTTATATATTTTTATATGTAAAGTGTCCTAGTGCTTTTTAGGATACTTAGTTTTAAATATTAAGTGTTTGTTTAAGTGGTTTAAGTGGTTTACCGCAATTTAAATAAGACCATCATCATCATTTTTATGACTATTTGTTTGGAAATCTCCATTTCATTAAGAAACATTACGATTAAAGTTATCATTTCGATTATTTGATTTCCTTTTCTCTAGTAAATATTGAACTTGAATACTCAAAGGCTCCACGGCCTTGACCTTGAAACAATTCTTTAAGTCATCCACAGATATTGTTCTGAATTTGGTTTTAATTTGTATTCGTTATTTGTTGATAAAAATCCTGTGACATGTGACACACACGTGCACAAACACACACATAAACAAACATCAACATGTATATACACACTGATGCTAACTGATATGGACTTTATTGCACATATACATTATTTTATTTGGAGCAATGTTTTATACATTCAAGGCGTTGAGCCACAGCTAACTTCTGCAGTTGACACATGTAATTTATATGAAATAAGTAGACGAAAAATGCAAATTATAGTGATTTTTGATACATTTTATTATATAATAAAATATCAAAGAACAGTTTACAAGATTTGCTGATAGATTTATTTATGAACTATTACAACGAAAAATACCGAATATTTAAATTATTACACACTTAATAATCCGTACATGTATAGGTACTGCCCTTCGGCATTTATAAAATTGTAAGTGGAAACATGATGATAATGTATTTGTAAATTTAAATTTAACTCAATTTACTCACACACGCTCAAAAACAAATTGAAAGTTTTTAAAATTCAAATAAGCATAAATTGCACTCATAAAATGTTAGACCAGTAGCGTGCAACTAAAGGATAGGCCCATGAAACAGAACTGGCATGAATCCTCCTGGATACCAGTTTTAATTATTATTACTTTAATTTTTATATTTTAAAATCGATTATAGATTCACAATTATTATTGATATGCGAGAACAAAATTCAATTAAAACGTGGCAAACGTAGTACCAAAATAACAGTAAAATAACTAATCACGCCCTTTTTACTTTTATAACTACATTTAAAATAATAGTATTAAGAATGCTGAAAGGCACACATTGAAAGTGGTTATCTACAGTGAAGTATGCAATTGTTACCAACTGTTATAAGTAGTTCGATTTATAAAAAGGCCTCTATACAAGAACGCGTTTAATATATATAAGTTTAAAATTCTTTGATCAACTGATAAATTTGGATAATTTGGAGGAGGAGGAGGAGGATGATCACTATTCCCGAACTTCCGAGTAACGGGCATGTCCCAACACCGTTCCGGCACCCTAAGATTCGGGTTATTGTATCCTGCTGGTGACTTACGAAGACGGCCAATGATATACGGGGCCAGAAGAGGCACGCAAGTCCGGAACCGCCTGAAAGTCTCTACTGCTGGAGAAACCGGCGGGAGATACCGGCATCGCAGGAAATGCCATCTCGACATACTTATTTTAGCAGCGAAAATTTCAGTTTTTACAAGCTACTTTAGAAAAAAGCACAGACGATCCTAAATAGTATTCTGCAATCTCCAGTATATCCCCCAGGTTGAATATTGTAACCCGTGATCTTACAGCGACAATGCTGAAAGTATCTATACAATGCCATAACAGTGTGGATGTAAGTTTTGTAAGTAATTTGTGTTCACATAGTTTTATCAATTATAACAAAGGCTATTTCTATATCGGCAATACTTCATGTCGCTGGTTTTCAATCTGTATTCACTCGCCTATATATGCAATGGTCCTCAGATAGATAATATTTTTTGCAACTTTCCATGTCATGTTTAATTATATTCCCTATATGGCGTGTGGTTCGACCCGCACTTGTTTGTTATATAAAAACAGGATATATGAGTATATGAATTTTGTAATGAAATTATATGAATTTCGGAGAGCACTGTGTCGCCTTGATGTGAATAAAGCCAGTGGTCCTGATGGTATATCAGCCATTCTACTGAAGACATGCGCAGCTGAGTTGTCTCCTGTATTGACACGTCTGTATCGCCTCTCTTTCAAGTGTGGAATAGTGCCGAAATCTTGGAAGCTTGCTAACGTGCAACCAGTGCCCAAAAAAAGCAGCCACGCCGATCCTGCCAATTATAGACCGATTTCAATCACCTCCTTACTCTGCAAGATTATGGAGCGTGTATTGAACTCGCGCTTTTTGCGTACCTTGAAGGTAACGATCACCTCAGTGACCGACAGCACGGGTTTCGCCGAAATAGGTCCACTGGGGACCTTCTAGTGTATGCTACGCATATTTTAGGCGAGGCCTTCGAGAAGAACGGAGAAGCGGTCGCCGTCTCTCTTGACGTCTCGAAGGCATTTGACAGGGTCTGGCATGCGAGCCTTATAAGCAAGCTTTCAGCATAGGCATATCTCCTGGTCTGATCGGCTGGGTAACGGACTTTCTGAACCAAAGATCTCTCTGAGTAGTTGTTGACGGGTGTTTCTCGGAACCCTTGACAATAAACGCCGGAGTGCCTCAGGGGTCCGTTCTGCAATTCTCTTTCTGCTACACACTAACGATCTGCTGAAGCCCGGTATCTATGGGTATGCAGACGACAGCACAGTTGTAGAAAGATATATGCCGAGTAGTTGGGCTAGTAGAGATCAAGTACAGTCTGAAAGAGAAGCAACGTTTGAATGACAAACGTCAGGCAGTCTCCGCATGAGGCAATGCCAATCTTGTCAAATTCAACGCCAACAAAACGCAGACGTGTCTGTTCATCGCCAAAAGGAGCCCTTTCACCTTGGCTCCTACTTTCCAGAGTGTATCTTTGGAATACAGTGACCGGCTTCAGTTGTTAGGCTTAGAGATTTCCTCGAACCTCAACTTTGGTCGGGGTATTGAGTCCAGAGCAAGAGTAGCTGCGGGAAAGCTTGCCGTTCTTGCGAAGGTCCGTCAGTACTTTACACCGGGACAGCTTCTTGTATTATACAAAGCACAGATCCGGTCGTGTGTGGAGTACTGTGGGCATATATTCGTTGGTGCCGCAAAGTCTCATCTTGCGGTTCTGGACTCAATTGAGAGGCGAGCAAAGAGGCTTATAGGTGACCCTGAATTGGTTGAAACCAACCTCCACAGCCTTGAACACAGGCGTAGAATTGCTAGCCTCTCAGTATTCTATAGGATACACTTTGGTGAGGGTGCGCAGGAATTACACGATTTAATTCCTCCGTCCCCCTTCCATCACAGGACGTTCCGACGCACGGCGGATATCCATCCTTACGTTGTGGACATTCCTCCTGTCCGAACGAAGCGCTTTGCTTCATCTTTTTTAATGCGTACAGCGAAGGACTGGAATAGCTTGCCTGCGTCGGTATTTCCGTCCACATACAATGTGGGTGTCTTCAAGAGAAGAGTGAATAGGTTACTAGATTAATACGCCTTGCCACCTATGACTACATTTCCACTTTCCATCAGGTGAAATTTAGTCAAGTACTAAACCTAGAGATATAAAAAAAAAAAAAAACTATATACATACATCTATTACCTTTTTTATGTGAAAACTCTTTTGAGTTTTTTATTAACTGGCGAAGTCTTTGTATTGCATTTCTATCTCTGCCTATCCAATTTGAATAGTTTTCTCGAATGAACCAAGGTTCATCATAAATCAAGATTTTGGGATTCATGTGTGTTTTATTTAAAACCGTCGATAAAAAAAAATTACGTTTATTAAAAATGTCATTAAGAAATTGTTTTGTTAAATTGTCCTAAACTTTACCAATGGTGGCCAAACAAAAAATTCATTCGAATGGAGTTCTGATACGGCTTGTATTATATTACTATCTGTTTCCCAGCCGCTTCGCTGGGCACACTGTTAATTTGGATGTGAACTTCTTGTATTGACAAAATGTTTATTTTCTATTTTATATTTAGTGTAATTTAAATTAAACTCTTAAATAGAGAAATATAACGCCAGTCAGTGAAAACACAGATTTTCACATCACCTACGAAGTACTGTGTATTGGGATGCTTTCCCGTTATGTAATATGGCGGGATTCCGAGTAGGTGTACACCACGAAAAAATTGTCAGTTTTTAACTACGGACAAATTTTGATTTTTTTTACATAATATTATTTTTCAAATATATAAAATTCTATTTTTTTAAACAATTATATTTTTACGGTCTTGAGTTTTTGTTTATGACAATTTTTAATTTTCAAATTTCAACTTTTTGCACTCCCCAACCTCATCTAAGCACTGGTTGCCATGATAACCGTTGCAATGGTAACCGTTGTATATCCATAGTATCCATTTTCAAGGTAACCGTTGTCATGGTAACTGTGGCTATGGTAAACATTGGTATGATAACCGTTGCTATAATAACTCTTACTTCCATCTATGTACGCACTCGTCATGAAACCTCTGTAACTAGAAGGCCAATTGACTTGAAATTTGTTGAAATCCTTTGGAGTAGTAATTCCGTAAAATTCGTTCTTAGTGGACGTCTACGTCACAAAAGAAGTAACTATGTATAATTTTAAGTTAACCAGACAGTTTCGGAGATTTCGTGATGAGTCAGTGAATGGTAAATCGCTTATATATATTTATATATATATATATATATATATATATATATATATATATATATATATATATATATATATATATATAGTATATAGATAATCAAAATTAATTTTGGAAATGGAAATATAAAAAGAAACATCTTATCATATTCTTCCCACTCGAAAACTCCTGGAGGCTCTCTGATATGTATGTTCTCGTCGTCATTATCTGGTTCATATGGATCATTTCCTATTAAATCATTGTATTATTTTATTTTTTAAAAGATTACTTCTATAACAAAATAATTTTAAGCAAAAATATAAACACAGGTTTCTCAAAATATTCCAACGTTCATCATAAGTTAAACTTTAGTTTTAAACTGACCATTATAATATTAGGCACTGCACAGAAACTTCAGTAATCTTTTACCTCCTCTTTTTTTGAAGGTTTTGAATTTATAATTCTAAGGAAACAGGGTTTCTTAAGTAGTTTCTTCGGATAATCCACAACGAAATGAGTGTCTCAATATGAAAGTCTACATTAAAAAAAAAATCGTTCATTGAACAAATAATCACAGAGGATACCCATGTATTCCGGCTGTGGAACAACGTCTTAACGGGGTATTATTGATAAAAGGGTAAAAATACAATTACTTTCTGACTCAAACAGAAAAAAAAGTATGATTACTCGATAAACATTTTATTATTTTTATAGCACTTTCATTCTACTGTTTTTAAATTGGACATGACGTTTTGATTGAATTCTGATGAAAAACTGATGAAAGTCTTTTTTTAATGTTATAGTTTAACTAAACTTATGGCTATAAATAACATTTAAAAGTGTGGCAACATATATAATAAGTTTCCTAGTTTCATCTTTAATTTAATTTCGTTTCACTTTCATTAAGGCAAATATTAAATTATTATAACATGACATTTTCTATAATGCTGCTGCCAATATTTTATAAAAGTGGATTAGATAATGTAATATAACACCAATTGATTGTAGTCTTATGACTACCTTACTTGAAAGGGAGGATGAATAAGGAGGTGTATAATGTGCCGTGGGATTTGAATATTAAACAAGAACATTATAAGACTTATTCGGAGTAAAAACTGCCATACATTGACTTACAACCAGACAAAATTTCATTAAACTCTTATTTTACAATATTACCATGACTTGTAAATAATTAAAACAAATAAGATAAAAATATTTTTCTATAATAAATAGATTAGTTTTAGTTAATGTTTCTTTTTTTCTTAACTTGCCTTGTTACAATTTTATTTTATGTGTACAAAATAACACTCCATTGCTTCTTGGGTGAACAAAAGAAATCTATTTTTAAGAATATCTAAAAAAGTTTTGTAGAATGAAAAAGCGCAGTTAGAAATTTCAGTTTATATATCAATGATGAGGTCTCGAGAGAACATTGAACATGAGAACATTGCCTCGATGTTGCCCGAGTCAGCAACCACTTAACGATAGTATGAACACATTTCCATAATATAAATATGGAAATTTGGAAATTAGAAATATTTATTGCTTGGATCCAATACTGCACATTCCTTGGGTATCCTTATTGCTAAAATAATTATCTTATACTTTACAGAGATAATATTTTTAAATTTTTCGTACCCTTTAAGTAGAAGTAAATACAACACTATTTATTCGAAGTATTCATAATTCTGTTTTATTACTTGGTATGGTTAGTTCACAAACACAGTTACAAAAAAATTAACTCTCGACTCGAAGCCAGACAAGAATGATCGTCGCTCACAGCTTATCGCGCACCTCATTTCTTATTACTGAATACAATTTTATTTCAGTGCACAAAATAATATAATGTTATAATTTATTATAATTTATTTAGCATTAAAATGAAAATATTTTTAGTTAATTTTATAAATTGATTATATGTATATTTAAAATGTTTGTCTATTCGTTGGCGATAGATAAATAACAATGAATACCCGATTGACCCATCTCGTTTTTACGTTGACAAGCTTAATGCAAGGCATTTAAAACCTATTGAAAAGTTGGCAATTTTGATGGCAAATGTGACGTTGGTGTCACCATTGCACTATTAGAGCGGTCGACATCAATATTATTGGTACCTACTTAACTCTTTCGATATGCAAAATATTGTTATAATATTCATTGTACCCTACATCTCACTAGACGTTACATTATTTTAGTAACTTTTGCACAGGTTCACTAATAGCATTATAAATTATTAAACATAGCAAAATCATGTTTGCCGGTTATTGCTAAGTTCATTATTTAACTTTATTTTTAACTAAAGACTAAGAAAATATATTTGTGTAATAATTAATAAATGTATAATATATTTTACAAGTCACAATTGTTTCATTAAATATATTTAAAAAATATAGATAGAAGTTTACTAAGAATACTTATAAAAGACTTGAAGCAGCGGTTTTTGAATTTTTTGTTTGATAGTATCGATTCGTATTAACGCGTAAAAAGGTTTATAATTAACCTTGACGATTTAACGATATTTTTACTTACAACAACAACAATAAGAACAATTCCAATAAAATCTGCTTGTTTTTAATAATAATTGAGTGCCGTTAGGTGACTATTATTTGCATTGGGAAGGGCTGAGAAAAGAATGAAGAGTGGTTAGCCGAAGCCTCGGGAAACTAATCGTTGAAAGATAAATGATAATAAATGATGTAACAATATGGACAAAAAAAAATTCTCAATAATGTTAAAACTTTGACGACTGCGTCTGGTAAAGTATCAATCTACTTCTTATTTAATAATATAGGAATATTATATTTTTCACACACTTGGGATATGCGAATAGATTACATTATTTCGTGATTACTTCGTATTGAAGACGTTAAAAATGATAAATTTAAATTTGAAAAAAAAATGAATAAGATGATTACTTCTATCTCTTCGATATCGATAAAAAATCTATAACATTACATGTGCCCGGTTAAGCACAAAATATGTGATTGATGCGTCCCTTACTTCAAAACATTTTAAGGATGATTTTAGAAAAACCGAGAAATTTTTATGTCGTACTAAAAGCATTAACACACAATTCTTTATGGACAAATTTCACATCTACCCTTATCCACGCTCCATTTAATATTAGCTCTACTAATACATTTGTAAATTATGACTTTCTTTTTATAACTAAAAACTATAATGCGAAAAAAAAAAAAAAGAAATTTTAATATATGTACCCGCCTGGCACGCGCAAATTTTGGGCGCTTTCAAAGGCCACTCTGGGCAACTTTAGCCAGCCGTCCCTACTGCCGTTGCACATGGGGAATGACTCTCTGGCTCACACGGCAAAAGAGAAAGCCGATCTCTTGGGCACTCTTTTCGCCTCCAACTCGACTTTGGACGACCAGGGGAAGACACCGCCTATCATCCCGCGGTGTCAGAGCTCAATGCCGGAAATAGTTTTTCGGCAGAAAACTATTAGGCAGTCTCTATTTTCCTTGGACGTTCATAAGTCGAGTGGGCCGGATGGTATTTCTCCGTTGGTGCTACGAACGTGTGCCCCTGAACTGACTCCAGTGCTAACGCGTCTATTTCGGTACTCCTACCTTAAAGGCGTAGTCCCGGTCTCATGGAAGCGTGCCCTTGTCCATCCGATCCCTAAAAAAGGTGATAGCTCGGACCCAGCTAACTACAGACCTATCGCCATTACCTCTCTTCTCTCCAAAGTAATGGAGAGTATCATCAATAAGCAGCTCCTAACCTTCCTCGAGGATCACCAGTTGGTCAATGACCGGCAATATGGCTTTCGCCATGGTCGATCGGCTGGTGATCTTCTTTTATATCATACGCACCGTTGGGCAGCTGTTATTGAAAGCAAGGGAGAGGGTCTGGCAGTTAGTCTGGATATGGCGAAAGCCTTCGATCGTGTATGGCACAAGGGGCTTCTTTCGAAGCTACCTTCCTATGGGCTTCCCGAGAGTTTATGCAAGTGGATCACCAGTTTTCTCATTGGGCGGAACATACAGGTCGTTCTCGACGGTTTTTGCTCGGACCCCAAGCCCGTGAACGCTGGTGTACAGGTGTACAATTTCCTGCAAAGATACCATCGCCATTAAAATCGTAACAAAATTGTTTTAAAATTACAATGAAAGGCATGGATGGACAAATGTCTATGGTCATAAAGAAAAAAAAAAAAAAAAAAACGCTGGTGTACCCCAAGGCTGCGTGCTATCCCCAAGTCTGTTCCTCCTGCACATCAATGATATGTTGGATATTTCCACCATGCATTGTTATGCGGATGACAGCACCGGGGATGCGGTATATTCCGGTCGTGCAGGTCTCTCTCGGGAAACGTCGACGAGTGCCGAAAGAAACTTGTGTCTTCAATAGAGACCTCCCTGGGGATGGTCTCTAAGTGGGGTGAACTGAACCACGTTCAGTTCAATCCCCTAAAGACACAGGTTTGCGCGTTTACCAGGTCCGGCCACACATGGAGTACTGTTCTCATCTCTGGTCCGGATCACCCCAATATCAGCTTCTACCATTTGACCGCGTACAACGGAGAGCCATTCGGATTGTCGGGGACCCGGTGCTCTGTGAACGGCTGGACTCTGTGGCATTGTGTAGAGACGTGGCTTCTTTGTGCGTCTTCTACCGCATTTACAACGGGGAGTGTTCCGAAAAACTATTCGATCTGATGCCTGCCGCGCAATTTCATCACAGCACAGCGCGCCATCGCCTCCAATACCATCCTTACCACCTGGATGCATGGCGATCCTCCACTGTGCGGTTCTCAAGGACCTTTTTTCCACGTTCCACTCGCTTGTGGAACGAACTCCCTTCGGCGGTATTTCCCGATCGGTACGACATGGGTACCTTCAAAAAAGGCGTTTATTCCTACCTACAAGGCCGGCAACACTCTTGTAAATCCTCGGATGTCGCAAGAGTTCATGGGCGGCGGTGATCACGTCCATCCGTGACCCGCCAGCTCGTTTGCCCTCCTCTTAAATAAAAAAAAATATATATTATTGTTTATATGATTTAAAATACATAATGTATTGCATATGCATATTACAGCTGAGAAACATTACCATAATCACCTCCATTAACAAGGAACGCGTCACGGAGCTGAACAGCCATTTGCAATGTTCACACACCGCACGCCGCAGTCTAGACATTAATATACACCAGCCCCTTTATGTCTATAGAGATAGTCGGTCTTATTACAAAAACTTGTTAAACCTAGTTTCATACAAGTTTAGTATTACGAATTAAACCTAACTTTATTACAAAAGTCAAAATGAACAATAGCGAGATTTGGGTTGTAATAAGAATGTTGTGTTCTAAGGTTAGGCAGCAGTTACATACAAAAAATCAGTCTGATGATTTATTGTTCAATATATTTTATTCTATTCGCTTACATTTTAGTATTCATGATCCGTACGTTTAAAATTTCGCTGAAACATTTTTGTATAACTCTAAAATATTTATATTTACGACGCCAATGTGACGCGATATTTTTCATACAAATATATTTGATTGTCTACGCATTAGGATTTTTATATAAATAAATTCGACAATAAATTTTGTTGTTCTTTTGAAATTCTGTAGTTTAATGAATCAAAAAACATACATAACTTTGCACCTTTTTTGTTCCTGTAAACAATATTTATCCAATGTGGATAAGGATTGTGAATTATCTAATCATCATCATCATCAACCGTCTCTGTTATATTTTAATCAAAGTGAAAAATCTAGCTGTAGTCATCTGACTGCAGCTCGTATTGGGCTAGTTCGACCGGGGAAAGACCCGTCTCTCATAGAATAGTAATAATATTAATATTCATATAAGATCGATATGTAGTAACCAAATTAATTTAGTTATGTTCTGTCAGTGAATGAGATAATCTGAAAACAGAAACCGGAAAACATAATCGGGGGAATGATTCTCGAATTATTAACCCAGACAGCAGGCTTGTCAAACCTGACCTAATGCATTAGTCACTAAGGATTTGAAGTCTCGAAGAGGAAATATAACCGTGCTTCCATATTCTTTAAACGGCAAATTGCTAGAATAAAGTTTGGGCTAATGTTACCAAAATGGGGATCAGCTGGCAAGGTACTTGCCTGGTATGTACAAGTTCTGTGTGCTGTCAAAAATTATTCTGAGAAATTTTCCTATCGCTGTTGCACACGGGGATTGATTCTGTATCCCACACGTCAAGACAAAACGTTCACATTGGACTACCAAGAGAGAACACCACCTAGCAAAAAACAATCCAAAAGTCTCTATTTTCCTTGGACATTCATAAGTCGAGTGAGCCGGATGGCATTTTCCGAATTACTTCGAACATGTGTCCCATAGTCTCCAATGCTAACGCACCTATTTTAAAAGGGCAGTCCTTGTCTCATGAAAGTGTACTCTTGTCCATGCGATCCCTTAAAAAGGTGATAGCTCGAACCCAGCTACTACTACAGACCTATCGTCATAACTTCCCTTCTCTTAACAGTAAATGAGATCATCATCAATCAACATGCAAGAGAGATCTGAAAGGCTGTTGTGGGAGGCCCAAGGAGGTTTTAGACCTGGAAGAGGGTGTATAGATCAGATCTTTTCCCTCCGCATGATCGCGGAAAAGTTTTTGGCCCTAAACCAAAAGGTTTTCTGTGCTTTTGTGGATTTGGAAAAGGCGTTTGACAGGGTTGTCAGGAAGAAATTATGGGAGATACTGCCCCGATACAATGTGAGCGGACCCTTGCTACAGGCTGTAAAGTCTCTTTACAGAGATCACTCAGCCTGTGTGCGAGTAGGAGCTGACATGTCGCCCAGGTTTGACATCTAATCGGGTGTTAAGCAAAGCTGCGTTATGTCAGCTTGGTTGTTCAATTTGTATTTGGATAGTTGTCTCCAAGGCGTGAAAGACAGTGACATGGGAGTGAAAGTCGGTGAGCTTAAGGTCAATTGCTCGCTTTATGCAGATGATGCCGTGCTCATTGTATCATCAGAATGTGTTTTGCAGGCATTGGTCACCACTCTGAAAGATAGGTGTGAAAATAATGGTCTAAACCTGAATGCAGATAAGATGCAAAGATTCTGATATTTGAAAGAAATGAAGAAAGAACAGAATGTAAGATTAACGTGAATGGTAAGATAATAGAAAAAGTGAATGAAGTGGTATATTTGGGAAATATGTTTAGCAGAGACGGAAGATACGAAATGGATGTGGAAAGATGTATTGCTGCCGGTAACAGAGTTAATCGTGCTTTGGCTGCATTGTTGAGACAGCGAAATGTCAGCATAGCTGCACGTTTGGCTTTACACAATGCAGTTTTGCCACCGACGCTGTTATACGGCAGCCAAGCGTGGGTAACGCAGAAGAAGAATGTAAGAAAGATGAATGCTGTGGAGATGCGATCTCTTCGCCGAATTTGCGGAGTCAGTTTAACTGACCGAATCCGCAATGAAGAGATCCACAGAATGACAGGTACTAGCGAAGATGTCGCAGTGAGAATGAAGAAGAACGTGCGCAAGTAGTTTGGGCACGTCGAACGAATGAGTGATGATAGAATGTTAAAAAAGATTTATAAAGGAAAAGTGAGCGGTAAGAGAGACAGGGGGAGGCCTCGAGTGACCTTCGAAAACACAGTAGCTACGATACTGGAGGAAGGTCACGTAAAAAGCATGAGGACCCCCTGGAGGGTTAATGTCTGTGGTCGAGGCGAAAGAGGTATGTAGGGACCGTAGCGTTTGGCGCTCTGTCATCTCTGGCTACCCCGCAAGGGATATGGCGTGAAGATAAGTTAAGTTAACTTAAGTTATCAATCAAAACTCCTCCAGGATCCAAAGTTAATCAATGACCGTTGATATGGCTTTCGCCATGATCGATCGACTATTATATTTTACATACTGGTGGGCAGCGGTTATTGAAAGTATACTAGAGGGTCTGGTAGTTAGCCTGGGTATGGCAATAGTGTTGCTTTAGCGACGGTTTTTGCTGAGACCCCAAGCCTGTGAATGCTGGTTTATCCCAAAAATGTGTGCTACCCCTAACTTTGTTCGTCTTTCACATCAATGATTTATTGGATATTTCAAATTCAAATTCAAATTCAAAATATCTTTATTCAAGTAGGCATTTACACGCATTTTTGAATCGTCAATTATTACAATATGCGTAATGCGTCAATTATACGCCTTTTGTAACCTACCTACCGTTGCCAGCCTTTGAGGTGGGAACCTCTAAGTTCGGCGACGCTCTTGCGGATTTTACAAGAGTTCTTGAGCGGCGATGTTCACTTGTCATCCGCACGCTTGTTTGCCCTCCTACGTAAGCACATAAAAAAAAAATTGTTGACTGAGAATATTTTTTTCAAAGTATTTATTTAATATAGGTAATACTAAAATAGGTCTATATATATAGATCTAATGTGCTGCCAAATTTATATAAAGGTGTTTTTTACTGCTCTCCTGTTACATAAACAAAAATAATAATGGTAACAAACAAATGCAAGACATATATTTTTATTGTGCTTCACAAAAAACTAAATGTCTTTTGTTTAGTTGCTATTACAGCGGTTAAATAATACCTAACAATTCATTATAAAAACCCTACATACTTCTAATATTTCATTATCATAAGCAATAAGTCCAATGGATATGCTCACTGACACTGGCATATACCATACAACAATACGCAGAAGTAAGACAAAATAAATATATAATTTAATTTTCAACAAAGTAGATTGAATGCTTTTAATTTAATGAAAATTTTCCAAATAAATTCTCAGACACTTTATAAAGATTAGGTTTCTTAATTTTATGTATATTTAGGTATTAAGGGTCTTCAATCTTCCTAAAAGCTTCTTTGTAAATGGCCCTACTTATAAATCATATTGTATAATGTCTTTTTATATTAAAACATAAACACTAGAATAACAAAATTGGTATAATAACATGATCGTTAAGGACATCATTATTTAGTTCATGTAGATCGTAGATCGTCAATATATATAGATAAGCTTAAAGTAGTATTACCTCTTCACAGAACATCTGCATCAAATTACCAGTATGTTTCATGGGGTAAGAGAAAAAGATGGAAGTTCAACAATTCTACCATTCCTTCCTTGTAATACTACTCCTCTTCAGCCCTCTTCATATGTCTGGAATAAAACATAATATATGAAATAATATCGGTGAAAAATAATTTAATTTAAATAAACATTATTCGTGTCCTTACCGAAATACAAATATTGACAAAAAACAAGTCAATTAGTGAGCATTAGACCAACTCTAATACACAGCATTCGAAATAAAAAGCTGTGCGAATTTAAATCGCATTGCCGAGTTTTATTTAATGTTCTTGCTTCTTCCTTCAATAATCCATCTTAATTTTTTGTTCAAGTAGATACCTAAATACATATTTTAAAACAAAGTTCTCAAAGCTGTTTGTCGGTACGTAATTTATTATCTCAAAAACTTTTGAAATTATTTTTGTTCAGTTTTTACTAAATGTTGTGAAAGTGCAATTCTTGGGGAAGGTTTTGGTAAATAGTACATTACAGTATTATGTAAATTGACTGAAATATAATGGTTACTTTTAAAGAAGCCGCGCGGTCGTAAAAAATCTCGCCTGCTGGGAGTTTAGCTTCCGTGTTAATTATTATTTGAATACGAAAGTTAATAATAAATATGTCGAACAATGTTATAGTTGCCATGTACCATCAATTAACTTTGGTGCTATATGTAGTGTAAAATTTATGTTATTGACGAAGTTAGCTTACTACGAACTTGTGCAAGTCAACATACCGAGGAAGAAATTGACGGTGCAAGGTGTATTCTATCCGATGTTTCATTTGCGCGACATATTGCACGTAAACGAAAAGTTAAAAACAAACGGCACCTGCAGGATATCATTAAAATCCTAAAGGTTTCTGACTGAACCTAAAGGAAACTGGAAGTTTAACAGTGTTTGTCGCCCGTAATCTGAACAGACTACCGACGGTTACATTCGATCACGTAGACGTGACAAGCCTTTTGAACGATATCGTTCTTCTAAAGAAGGAGAATAGAGTCATAAAAAGCGAGTATGCTAAACAATCGGACGAAGATTCTATACGCAAAGAAATAAATCTTCTCAATAGAAAGATCCCAGTTGATAAGGGGAACGCTGGGCGGTCGGAAGGGGACAGTGTAATATTGATACAACCTATCCCATCGACGCAACGACAAACTGACATCGAAGTTCCTCTTAATCGAGCGAGCTGTACAGTGAGACAGACGCATGTATACCTATTAAGCAAGTGGTGCAATCAGCCGTTACTTAACCAACATTTAAACAACAGCAAAAAAAAAAAACACGATTTGGCCCCATGTAGAACAATGGACGATTTTATCTCAGTTTCCTTTAAAAAGAAAGAAATTAGAAATACGCAGGGGTTTGCACTGTTAAATGATTAAGACTCTATTATTCACGCTGCGCCAAAAACCTTGTGTATGTACGTATCTCGATTAGACGTTTCCACTACTACCGATAAACTTAAAGAATATTATTCTTTAATTCTTTTATTAATTATTATCAATACTCGAAAGGTGAACAAGCCGTATCTATAGAACGAGTTGAACCCTTTAAGGGCACTAATTTTATTGCATAAAAATTTTTTTTTAATTCAGACTTTTGGCCAATAGGTATTGTATTTTGGCCAATTAGGGTTAAAAAACAATAAAAAAATTTTAAGTTAATTAAATATTATACAAAAAAGATTACAAATAGTAATAGAAATGTCACGAACATTATAATAATATATTATAAGAATACCATTGTTTCATTAACCTGTCAATCTGCAAAAATAAATATTGATAAAATTAGGTTATTATGTGATTTACATATTCTTTCTAATAAACATACATATTTTTAGCGTTGGTACATCTGCAGTTGATATATCTGCAGGTATTTTAAAGGGGAGACCTCATGGGAGAGTAGGTGAAATGAGGAGAACCTCTTTATTGAACAATATTGTGTTTAGTTATGTTGACTCACGGGTATGTGCGACGGCGATTTATAAATAATGATGCAAAATGACTCCTATTTGAAACTTATTCGTTGTTCGTTTCATCATTCATCATTCATCTCTCTCATCATCATTCATCAAGTCACCCCGCGAGATTTCGCGGGGTGACTTGATGCATTGGTTAGGCATCGGGTTACCAGATTCAGACAAACACTATTTTAACCTGACAACTTGATCAATGCACTAAGAAGTGTGTTATAATAAAATATATAAATATATGAATTGCTAAGGTTTTATTCTTGTCTTCTACGTTAACTCGAAGAAAATCACCATTATATTGTATTTGCAGTTTTATTGATTTATTTTATTTTTTATATAATTTTATTTTTAACTAGTAACGGGGGTAATGTTGCCTAAAATATTAATTGAAAATAAGTTTCAATGATTCCATAATACCGTCTTAAATTTTCTGTTGGACTAGATTTGCGAAAAAATTCTATTTTTACAAAATTTACTACATGTTTTAAAATTTCTTCGCTATTTTATACATTTTCTAAAATATATTAGTATACATTTTAAAGAAGCACCATTTTGCACCACTATTTTACGTCACCGTACATACTTAACTAATAGGAAAGTGATTGGAAAGTTACTTAATATTGTTATATTTATATTGTCTCAATAATAAGGCACCAATATTTAATTAATAACGATATTCATTTAGATGAGAGAGATCTTTACTAACATAATGCGGTAAGGATTTCGAAAGTTGACAAAATAAATTGTTTTATGCATTATTTTGTCAACTTTCTTTTATACAAGCGATTTACTCCTCAGTGACTCATCACGAAATCTCCGAAACTATCTGTCTGATTAAGTTAAAATTTTACATACTTACTTTTTGTGACGTAGACGTCCACTAAAAACGGACTTTACGGAATACTTTTTGCATTTCGCGAAGCTTTAAACCTGTACTCTACACTTAGCACGGGGTTACCACAGCAACGGTTACGATGACAACGGATAATATGACAAAGGTTACCATAGCAACCTAAATTCACATCCAAATTAATAAGCAGGAGGGAATAAGCTAATATGATAATATGAATAATATTCTTTGACATAAGTTTTATTAAATAATGATGTTATGCCCGATTCAAAGTATTCAAAGTTTACTTATTTATAAGTAAATAATTCAAAGATTCAATATAATACAAAAAATATTTTAGTTCTTGTTGTTACATCGTTTAAAAATCATTATCTTCCTGCCCTTATCCCATTTTGGGGTCGGCACAGTATGTTTTTTCCTTCCATACTCTCCTGTTACTCGTTATCTCTATACACACTCCCTTCTTCTCCATATCGTCTTTTACGCAATCCATCCATCTTTTCTTCGGCCTTCCTCTACCTGTCCATCCCTCCACTACCATACCTAGCACTCTTTTGGTCACGTGCCTTTCATCCCTCCTCATAACATGCTCATACCATGACAGACGGCTACCTCTAATTTTTTCTGTCACTGGCGCTACTCCTAAGCTTCCCCTAATATACTCATTTCTTATACTATCCCTTCTTGTCACCCCACATATCCATCTTAACATTCGCATCTCCGTTACATGCAAAGCTTTTCATCCATCACCTTCATCGCCCAGCACTCAGATCCATACATAACGACAGGTCTAATGATGTTTTTATAAATTCTCCCCTTTAGTTTAAGGGGAATTCGGGCATCACATGTCGTCCCAGTGACTTGTCGCCATTTCATCCATCCTGTGTTGATTCTGTGCTTTACGTCCCGGTCAATATTGCCATCGCTTTGAATCAGAGAACCAAGATAGCGAAACTCTGAGCAAACTGGTAACGGTAATCCGTCGAACAAAATAGGAACAAAACTGGAGACACCGCTGAGATCGCAGAACATATGCTCTGTTTTAGTTCTGCTCACTTCCAGGCCGACACTCTCCAGCTTTTGTTGCCATTTTACCAGTCTACTCTGCATCTCAATTCTATCCTCGCCGTTAAGAACAATATCATCAGGAAAAAGCATGCACCAGGGTGCCTCTTCCTGTATGTCCAATGTCAGAGCATCCATTGTTAACAAGTAGAGGTAGGGACTCAGAGCCGACCCTTGATGCAAGCCCACTGCCACATTGAACTTGTCGGTGTTTCCAGCGGCCGACCGGACTTGTGTACTAGATCGACTGTACATTGCACGAACTAACTCCACATACTTTCCAGGTATACCCTTCTCTTTCAAACCCCACCATATCACATTACGGGGAACCCGGTCGTATGCCTTCTCGAGATCAACGAACACTATGTGCAGGTTCTTGTGGGCTCGTCTGTATTTCTTATACAACTGACGAAGAGCGAATACAGCATCCGTCGTACCCCGACCAGGCATAAACGACCAGGCATAAAACCGAACTGGTTCTCCGAAACATCAGTCTCGTCTCGCATCCTTTTCTTTATACCTTTCTCCCACACTTTTATAGTATGTGACATGAGCTTTATACCCCGATAACTGTTGCAGTCTTGTATATCACCTTTATTTTTATAGATGGACACTAGGTCACTATTGCACCATTCATCGGGGATCATTTCTTCATGCAACAACTTATTGAAAAATAAGGCCAGCCACTTATACCCATATTCATTTAAAACCTTCCATACCTCCACTGGTATCCCATCCGGCCCAACAGATTTTCCATTCTTCATACCTTGCACAGCCACTTTCACTTCATTATCGGTCACTTCTTTCACTAATCCTTTATTTACCGGCTGGTTTTTCAAAACTCCACTCCAATCATTTTCTTCATTCATCAATGTTTCAAAATATACCTTCCATCTCTTTTTTATATCCTCATCTCTCATCAAAACCTTTCCAGTATCATCTTTTACGCATTTTACATGTATGACATCTCTAGCATTCTTCTCTCTACGCTTTGTTATCCGATAGAGTTCCTTTTGACCTGCAGGAAACTCTAGCGACCTAGATAACTCCTCTTGCACCTCAGCTCTAGCAATGGCTACAGCTACTTTCGCCTCTTCTTACATCTTTTATTTAACATTTTCATCTCCTCTTTCATACTTCCATTATCATCCGGTACTTCCTGCCATTGCTTAAACGTATCTTTCTTCCATTTCAGAACCTTTTGCACATATTCATTCCACCACCACGTTTCTCTATTTATCACACCTTTTCATTTCGTTTAGCCTAATACATCATTTGCCACAGTTTTTATCCATCCCGCCATTTCGTTCCAACTATAGTTCAAGGTACCTGCAGTACCTTGCAGTTTTTGACGCAATTGATTTTATTTCTTCTTATTAAGAAATAATCAATCTGCATCTTATGGCGGCCACTTTTGTATGTAATTAAATGTTCTTCCCTCTTTTTGAACCAAGTATTGGATATAGCCAAATCGAAGGCTAGCGCGGCCTCCAGCAAGGCCTCACCCTCGTCATTACGGTGACTGAAACCCCAACCACCATGTACTCTCTCATAACCATCATTCAGACATCCCACATGCCCATTAAAATCACCCCCTACATATATCTGCTCATTGTCCGGAACATCCATCATCACAGAATCAAAATTTCTCCAAAACTTCTCTTTCATCCTATCATCACATCCGGTTCGAGGAGCATACACACTTAATACATTAATGATTAAACCTTCTAAAATCATTTTCACAGCAATGATTCTATCACTCACCCTGTTCACCCCCGTCACACACTCTTTTAATTTTTCATCAAGCATAATTCCAACACCATTATTTTTTCCATCATTTCCGCAATAATAAAACTTGTATCCCTCACCAATCTCTCTCGCTTTTGATCCCTTCCATTTTGTTTCCTGTAAACATGCTACGTTTATTCGTCTTCTCTTCAACACATCCGCAATTTCTCTTCCTCTTCCAGTCATCGTACCAACATTCCAACTTCCGAACCTCAGTTTTACATCCCTTTGTTCCCGGGCTAGCTTCTTGCGTGGCACCGGTATTACCATACTGCTTTAAAGAAAATTACCATACTGCTTTAAAAATATGACCCGAAATTGACCAAGATATGGTGAATTAATAAAGTATGTTTTTCATATAAAAATATTTAATACAATATATTTTGCCTTGCAATATTTTGTGAATACTATTTTTACCTTATAAAAGAAAAATGGAACGCTTAAAGGGTTACTTTGATCTCCCATATCCGGCCGCCCATCCGTCCGTCGGTCTGTCTGTCGGTCGAGGCCCTTAATAGACTTGAAATTAAAACCATACATTAGGCTCCTTGAAGGTAAGAAAATATATTTTTTTTAACTTCAAGAAGCTTACTCAAGAGAATCGAAATTGATATGATATTACCCGTTAAATTAAGGTAGTCTTATAATTTTGATTGCATTTGTTATAATAAAAAAAAACAATATTACTTTTGTATTGAAGCGATTTCCATTATCCCTGATATGAAATATCTAGAGTATTTTTACACAAATGAAACAGGAAACTAGAACGATGAAAGTCACGAAAATTCAATGCATATATCATTAATGTTGAGTTTAATAACACTCATTTGCGTTCCACTAACGAAAATGTTTTCGTGTTTTGACATGAAACTTTCTACGTTAGTGACACGCGTACGTAATTATTTAATGAGATAAAATACTATAAAGTTGATCTAACAAATAATGCCATTAATATTAATAGTATATTATTATTTAAATGTTTAAATATACTTTGGGAAGACGAGTGCACAAAGACTTAAAAAGATAACAGTAACAATATGTTTATAATTTAGAAGAACAATGTTCTTCTAAATTATAAATATATTTTACTAGTATCGTTTTCATAATGATAATTGGAAATTAACCTTAATAATGTTTCATATATGCTATAAAAATGTTAAATATGTTGAGAACATTTTGTAAAGCGACAAATATCTTAAGAACGGGCAGGATTTAAACCATTTCTGAAATATTATACCTATGACTGCAATGAATTCCAATATAGGAACATAATATTGATTTTGAATTTTTTTGAAGGGGATCAGATTGACTGTTTTTAGGTAGGTCAAGAAAACAGTTTCGTTTGATTATTGTCAATTCTTTTCTTATGAATGAAGGGTTTTTCTATTATTATTTAACTTTAATGACTTAAGTTTTGGATTAAAAGTTATTTTGTTAAGATCGTTAACTTTTAAACTTTTTGGATCCAATTGGATAAATATAGCGATTTTATTTAAAAACTCTAATAATATTATTTAATTTTATTGCAAACGGTCTCCGGGGGCAATGCATTCGTTGGAATATGGAGACTGCTGATTACTGACAAACATGATTGATTATTCTCAAATTATTTTATATTTAATACAGTCCGTAAAGTGACAGCAATATTAAATTAATAATTTAATATAGAATGAGGTTTTATATCATTAATAAAAAATGAAGTAGATAATATATTTCCTAATTTATATAGAATAAATAACCAGTGTTGTTTGCTACTGACACAAAAATCTACCATGATAACGAATAATGGCCTTAATTTTGTAACCCGACCTTTATAAGTCACAAGACGGTGACCCTTAAATTAACAAAGTTGCTCATATTATTATTGTCAACACTAGAAGTAATATAATGCGTCACGAACCCAAAACTTGTGGCAATAATTCAGACAGCTTTACTTCGTTGATAAGCGTAACACTTCTTAGGTTGTTGTTCAAAAATAACACTGTTTTAATATCTGAAGTTTTCTTATTATTAAGAAACGTTGGTGGTTATTGACATTATTTGAATAAGAACTGTGAACCTTTTCACGTTTATTTTACATAATATTAATCTAAGGTTTGTTAGCGATTTTTTATATGGCAAATCCGGTATCATCCAGTTTATAAAGAAAACTGTAAGCAACAACTGTTTAAAAATTTTAGTGTAGTATTTGTTTGTATAAATTAATGGTGTGTAGTAGTATATATTTAAAATGGAATTCCGAAATGGTGCAGGGAGATCGCGAACGATAACCACAGTTACAATAGTACCTTGTACGTTATTTATAGTTATACTAAAATCTTACTATGGTTATAGTTAACTAAATGTAGAATTGTACCTTGCTCAATATAATATACATTAATATAATGAAATAATAAGCTCGAGGAAGCATACATATTTTTTGATACAATGACTAATATGTGGTCATGGCATTTAATGCGTTATAATATAATATACATAGTAAGCATGACAATAATGTTTGTTTAGTTGATTTCTTCGCACATTACGCAGAAACTTCGGAGCGAATTTGGACAAAGAGTGCTCTAGTTAACTTATACTTTACCCCCGTTCACTCAATAAATTACAGTATTACCTCAAATTACTTAATAATTTTGACATAAGAACACAAAAATTGTTTATAAATACACAATAAAAATTAAAATGTTTAAGATGCATAATTTAATTGTAAATAAGATTGTGATTTTAATTTGGAGGGGTGGGGATTGTATAAATGTAATGGTTGTAGTTGCACAAGAAGCTGCACCAGTTATATGAAAATTATAACATATATTCATGTAATGATACAAATATATCATAAGCATAGGCAAAGGTTATATACTTACTCAAGGAAAATCCGACAAGAACTTCATAAAACAAAATTAGGAAATTTGCATACAAAGTTCAGAACAACAATGACATTTTGGGCTACGGTTAGTAGCAAAATTATTCATAAGCCAAAATTTTCCCTGTACTTAACTAAATTGTTGAAAAAGTAACTATAGTAATGATATTTGTAGGTTGAAAAAAAATTGAAATAGTCGCATTTCATAATAGTAATCAATTGTAATTTTGTAAAAAAATGTATAAAGGATTATATGGTAATCGCAGATCATATGTATATCTGTAAGACTTTTTGGCGTCACTAACAGTAAAATATAATTTGTAACTTGTAAATAACATATACGCATATAAGTGATACTGATAAAAAAGTATTGTCAAATTGTACTAAAATTACTATGATAAATTGTTTAAACGATAATGAAAAAGCGGTATAATAGATATTTTGTTCCATCCCAAAACTATAAATCACATTTTGGTCCGGACTGAATTGTTTATAGACGAATGCCATGCGTCTATTTTGTTTCGGTAACACTTGAATTACAAGTTTTAGGATGGTATTTAATAATTTCGTGGCCAGGGTGTTCAACAGGGCAAAATACAAAGAAAAAAGATATATTTTATTGATCGTTTATGTGGAATAGCATATGCAGAAAAAGACGGAAATATGATATAGTATGCATGGTAAGACTAACTAAATATCCTAAAATTACTTTACCTACAATATTAGCAGTATAAAATACTCCACACAATAGAACTTCCTATAAACATTTCATTCATGATCGGAGCACATTCTTAGATAATTGAAGGCAGCGGCAGACAAAGGCACATTGGTTCGGTCATTGCGCATTATTTTCTCTTCATTACACACGCCTCTATTGCAGTTATGTCCTGGCTATAATAAATAGTTATAAGGCACAAAAGAAAAACGATCAAACCAGAAATTATCATACTGTCTGTTAAAGAGCCTGCTCTTACAATAAACCGACTTCGAGTTTCTTACGATATTTCTGGAGCAAGCATTGTACATCTATATTATACATGTTTTTAATTACAAATAACAATGTTTTTATTTTTCTGAGGATATTTTTATAAAGTTTGTGAATGAGGAATTAACACTAGTTTTTTAGTTCGTCTATAACCAGTGATGAAAGAACACACATAGTACACATAACTTTTATTAAGCTTACCTTACTTCATAATATAATAAAACATTTTCATTTGCACAACCGTTATTCAATATTTTATGAAACACAAAATAAAAAAGTTGTAATGAATTTCAGATTCCATACATTTCTTATCGTAAATTAATTAAAGCAATCCTCAAAAGCACTTGACTTAATTGCTCTCAAACCTAATACCTTAGTAAAGTCTGAGCTCAGCACACCCCTTTGTCATGTGAATAGTAGATTCCATATAAAATAAGGAGGAATATTGAGTTCATATAATTAAAGAGAGAGATAGATAAGATCTACTGAGAGCAATGCATCTCAATTACTTTAGTATATTTATCTGTATTACAAATCAATCAAAATGAATATCAAATAACTAATAGTACAAAAACTGAAATTTACTCATATTGTAATATCTAAAATTAATTTAATATTTTCAATAAACTTTTGTGAGTGAATAACAAAGTCAGACTCAAAAATTTTTTATACAAGTTTAAAAAGTGGCCAAATTTTGTAATTAAATCAGTTAAATCGGAAAACCAGCATCGGCTACATTAAAGTGCCATATCTAACGCTCGGAGGAAGAAGATATATGTTTAAGATATACATATAATTTAGCATTTAGCATATCATCAGTGTTCCATGTCACTTTGCCCTCATTAAGCATATTCTTATGAACATTACATTATATCTCACCGTCGTTACTGTTCTTACGCCGTTTCATTTACTCACTAAACGGGTAATAAACACCCTCAATTGACCCTGTGGTATTTTTTAATGGTAACTATATAAAGTTCTGCTAAAACAAATAGTATAAGTTCTTATATTCTCTTATACTTAACTCCATTCTAGTTATAATTAAATTGGTTTAGATTACTCAATTAACTTTAATATCAACCGTGGCCATAACTTAAAATAGTAAATCAAGAAGTAATCAATATTTTTGCTCTAATAATTTTTTGCTCAGTATGAAGAATTGGAAATTTAATTTTTATGTAACAAAATGAATGTGGTTATACGAATGAAATATTTCATATAAGTATTGATGTCGTTTAATTCGCAAATTTACTATAACAGGTAAATTTCAGTTAAAAAGTTTTACTCCTTATGTTGTTATAGGATTGATTATTAAGACCAGTTATTAAGTTTCTACCTGTGTTTCTAACTCCTAATAACCATTTTTGGTTTTGGTTTAAAAAAAAGTTTTTTGGAACTTTAGCGATGATACATTAACAGTTTTCCTTCCGAGTCAGTGAATTCAATTCAATGGCAAAAAATACATAACAATAAACCTAGAATTAAATCAAATTATAAAAACTGAAATCAATTTTCAACTCTAATTGTATACATAAAATCTGTATTAAATATCAGTCTTTATTCCTCGTTATATATTAAAACAAAAAAAGGATGAATTGCTCACAACAAAAAGAGATTGAATTAAGATAAATAGTAATAAACTGAAAGAGATTGGCAAACAGTTACATAGATATTACGATAATTTAATTACGTTACTGTTATTTGTTCATGTTTTTGCAATAGATTCATCAAATATTTAATATTAATAATAACACTGCACTTATTATTGTAGTAATTTCTTCTTTGTCAATATAAGAAATGTGGTACTCATAAAATTCTTTTTAATCACATAAACTCTGATCACTTCTTTGTTGTGTAAGAACAGAGATTTTATTATAACTCTAGGAAATAAAATATTTCACGAAATGCAGTATACTTCTTTTTTTAACTTTTTTATTAACTTAGTTCAAATTATTATTTTCTTATTACATTTTTGAAAATAAATATAAAATTGATAGATGTAAGATGTCCATAAAATATAGGTAATATTGTGGACTTTACTTAGTTCAATAGTCCAATTGCACGCCCCATCGGCGTCTCGAGTATGTTTTCGTTTACCTGCACTCACCCACCTGCTCTTACCTACAAAGCACCTGCTCTTAGATATATAAGATGGCATTTCAACAATGTTTCAGTTAATAAGATAAAGGTGATTTGGGTAATAAATTCGTTAAATGACATTTGAACTAAAATGGTTTATGAGTCAAATTATCTTAAATTAAAGATTCCTGCCGAATTTGAATTCTAAACTGAAATTTAATGTAATTATAAAGTATAATTAACAAAAAGACGTTAACTCTTTTATATTTACTAGATAATATATTGTATTCACCAAAAACAAAAATTATACAAATAAAACACTTTCAAATCAAATTTTAGTTAATATTTTTGTTCATACTATTCATAATCAATCACATAATAGCCACACTTGATCAACGGCCAATAATTTTCTTTCTATATTTTAAAAGAACAGTCAATAATCTTCTTGCTTTATTATTATATCTTCTTTCATAAATGTTTAATTTAATGATATTCTGAAAAGAGTTACATATAGATTGCTAGTAAAATTTTGTTGCAGGTTTATTTGGCATAAGCATATGGCAACGCCAATTACAAAATTTTAAGCACGTCACAAAGTTAATCTAAAACCTTGAACCGCTAAAAGATAACAAGATACTATAACGCTCAATGCTTACTGAAACTCCCTGATACAATAATTAAGCCCGTATGATAATTTGACTAAACATAATTTAGGTTTCTTAAAAACTTTACGTGTCTTCACTATTGTGAAGAATATAAATAAGACTTATTTTTAAATGTAATGACTCTCTGGCTAATTTATCTCCCCTTAGTAATTATCACAAACAATGTAGTTAAAAAAATAAATTATAACAATAATTCAATGATAAAATTATTTCAAGTGTACTGCATAGAATCTAATACATATTTATCACGCAGTAACATTTTAGCGTTTCTCTTCGCACCATTTTAGCGTTTGTCAGAATAGAGATAAACTTTATGAAATGTTCTCAGCATAAAGCGATGACACTTCCAAAGTTGGGAAATGGACTTAAATTAGTTGTTCATGCACTCGGATTGTCATCTAGCTTGGTTTGGTGCAAATCACTTAAAAAGTAATTATAATAAAAAACAGAATAACTCTGTTTGATTAATATATATATATATATATATATATATATATATATATATATATATATATATATATATATATATATATACCTTACCTTACCCTTTTTTACACCTAACATATGAAATATGGATATTATAATTTATACACATACATTAAGAACTTTATAAAAATGAAAAATAATAATGTTAACTTTTAGCACATACTACATACCGATGTAATTGCAATAACAGTATAGAATTGCTGTTGAAGAATATTATTCGACTGTGATACAGTTTCAACTAGTACGAAGTTTAGTGTTAACTTGTTTCGATATTATAACCGAAAGTCATTTCATTCATTCAGCCGATTTTTATTAAAATAAGTATATGAAAAGGAAAATGATATGCCATATAAAATTAAATTAAACCGGTAATTTAGTGGCGCATTGCGGGTGATGTGAAAAGAATATGTAAGTGGTAGGTAAGGATGAAAATTACACATCAGTGTCTACTTGAATAATAATCCTAATACTGGAGATAGAAATTATGTTGTAAAGACAATATTTAAACTTTTTTTTATTGTAGACATCCTTCGTATGGAGCACTTTTCATCTTATATATTATGAGTGTTGTGTCTACTAATGTGTCATCTACATGAAATAATTGATGAGGATATAACATTTTCCTTTTTTAATTCTGCTAAAAAATATAAATATGCCTAAGAAAAATTTTGTGTTAAATGATCAGATAATTGTAGATTAGCAAATTGCCAATAATGTAACAAAAATTTATGATATTGTCAATTATAATTGAAGAACAATTACTATATATAATTTTTAAAATAGTCCAGTCTTACATATCCAGTAATATAAACTATCGACAACAATAAGGTCATTCTAGGAAGGAACTACAAAATTAAATTAACTAACTTCAAGAACAATTTTAAAAGATCTGTTTAATAAAAATAAATAGAGTTACGTTTTAAATTTTATTTATATTTTGAGTATTACAGACAGAATTAACAGACTGTTTACTAAAACATTTCATGCGTTTTTTTTTACTTTTGGACTATATCGCTTTTAACAAAAAATTTGGAACCAACTATTTGATCCTTTATTATCTTTGATAGTTTTTATTAAACATTAACTTACGGACGGCTTATATTAAAAATTAATAATATAAAATGATTTTCTTCTATAAAAATAAGACAAAGGCATATTCTGTCGTTGTCGGTACATTGTTTTTAGTTTCAATACATTGATTATTTTATCATGAACTTTATTATATATGCAATATGAATATGTACTTAAAGTTTTTGTTATATCTGTATAATATCGATACCTTGAAATGCATATAAATTTCATTTGCTGGTGTCTTAACTTACTCTTAGAATAGAATATTATATGATTAATAATAAATATTGTTATATAAATTTTATTCATAGTTAATAACATCTCCATATTTGAAGACGTCAGAAAAAATTATATTCAAATTTTGTATAACATTTGAGCTTCTATTTTTTCATAAAATTTCAGCAATGAGGAAAAATTCGCCCTTTGAATAATTCATCCAACTAACTGTAGCTCGAATATCATTATCAAGTTTATGTAACTTGGTAATTTTGTTTTTATAAAGTCTTGGCGAAAATGTCTATGTGACAGTAAGGCTATGCTTGATTTGCTATTGTTTTTTCTAATTAAAAATGTTTTTTATTCTACCAAACATAGCCTCTTTTTGTAATATAGGAAAAATACATAATCATCCTAAACATATTTAAAATATTTAACGTTGGTAGGCGTGCAAAAAAACGCAAAAAGGTAATTAAATAAATGTAGATAAATAACCACAATAATATAATATAATAATAAATACAATACATGCAAATATAGCATAGTATAGATAATATATTTTACGTGTAAAATATATAAAATATATACAAACGTACATATTATACTCTATCTATATCGCTTTACTATCTGATATCTTGTTATAAAACAGGAGTGATTGAATATAAATTCTTTAAAATAGATCTTGACAAAACTAACGTCACTTCTTAATTTACAGCTTCAAATCCTTCTAATGTTATTTACAAGTTATACAATCATTTAGCTAGTTATTTAACACTTAAAACTTAAAAATATTTAAAAAATATCTATCAGTCATGCAACACAAGTAATAGATACCGAAACAATGGTAAAAAATAGAACCTAAAAAAGAAAAAAAAACTATAACTAAGAATATAATGAAATTAAAGAGGAAACCATGGCAATAAGAATAACAGAAACTATGGTAATAAATCTTTGTCGGTGGGAATTATTTTACATCAGGTAACCTATATAATCTTCTGCGGTCACATTAGAAATACAGTATATATATACATATATTTGTATATATATAATAAATAAGTATATATATATATATATATATATATATATATATATATATATCCTTATTTATTATGACCTTAACTAAGAATGTAAAACAATTGGCTTGTTAATCTATCCTTCTTTTTAATCTCTTCTATTTGTCGTGATATAAATACTGTTTGAAGTAGCATAGCATAATATTACTATTTTAATGTTATTATAATACATTATCGACAAACTCCAGCGTAAACATAACATATGGACGCTCCGCTCTGTGACAGATTCAATTTATTTGACCCTTCAAGGAAGCTAGCTAGTACTTACCATAATAATATTAGTATATCTATTGTAATGAATTAGACAACATCAACATTTGATATTATGTTGATGTTGCCAATATCAGTCATTTTATACGTCAACGTATAAAAGGACTGATATTAGCACATTTCCTGACCCTTAAATTGATGCTAACAAAATTAATTTAACTGGTATTATTTATTTCACAACAAAATATTTTATAAAAAGAGTTTTAAAAGTGATGAAGATAAAATAGCAGACTAACATAGATAAGTAAGGATGGAACAAAACTTTATCAGAGGATAAAAAGTTTCAAAGTTATAGAGTTCTGAATATAGATTTGACTGATATTTCTTTCGTAAGTAAGTAGAGTATGACAAAGTTTAAAATACAAAGATCGAATTTAACATAACATATTTCCTCTTGTAGGATATTATTATTAAGATAATAAAGGACACTAGTCTTACAACGCAGTTCTTCTGCCATAAAGTCATATATGTTTAATTTTGAGATGTTTGAATGAAAATTTAATGGAAAATGATGAAAATTAGATTACCTTTGTAGTGTAATCGATAAAACATGACACGGAGATTCAAGTGTTATGTTACAATGGTTTGATCAATCGATCAGAAACTTAAACTAAATGAAACTGAAATATTTTAATAACTGCTTTTGTATACCTATGTATGTATACATAGTCATATACTTATATACACATATGTTAGAAGCGTTCGTTCAGAAATTTTGGTCGAAATAGGAAAAAAAAAACAGTTTGAAATATTGTTGTTAGATTTGCTCTTAATAGTTACATTGCTTTTTTGAAAACAAATTTTAAAAGTCACTATTCTATAGCCTAACCTTGCTATATAAATAGGCTATCAAATGCAAATATATTTAAAAATTCATTTGTTCCTAAAATTATCAAATAAACCTCTAGATGCTTTGTTATTACATACAAACTAATAAAATGAAGATTAACGGTGTATTCAAAACGACTTAAAGATGTGTGCTTAAGATAAATCTCTTCAGTATTACGTTTCTTACCGTTAAAGTCGTGCACAATCACCTATTTTGTGTATGGAGCCAATTTTCCTTTATAGCCGGTATATAACAGGTGCGACGATTTACAGTAACATTAGGAGTGTAATTTAGGCTTGTAGCATTTATAGTTCCTCCAAGTCGTTTACTTATGTTTACTATTCATTTATTTCTCTATAATATTCATAATATATTTTTTGATAAGTATAGATATGATATACTCATCATACGAGAAGATATATATTTAATTATGAATAGAACCCAAGACAATTTTTTTTAGAATTTTTGTCCTTATGTTGATCTGTGCGTTTGTGCGTACTAATCTATGGAACGGCTAATATAATTTGAATATTGTTTTCGAGAATCTTTTATTTTACCTTACCTTAACTTAGGATCTAATGTTTGTTTTCTTTAAAATCGGTCAATAAATAACAAGTTTACTTTTGTTTCAAGTTTGATAAAAGTATTGTTAAGAAACTGTTAAATTGTCTCGAACGTTAACAATTCTTTAGCCTGCCCAAAAGCGAAAGCGCCCTGGGCATAGGCAGCTACTCAAAATTAGTTAAATTTTATTCATGCAAATGATTTTCTCGAATAATTCCAAAAATAGGCGTTATTAGCTTAATTGTAAATTAAATTGATCTTATTAAATGTTTTATCTTTTTTTCTTCTTCTCTTTCTGCAAAACTTTTTAAAAATTTGTGTCACATTTAGTTTTAATATTATTTTACTATTCTTTAGATAAATAATAAATATTAGCATTGCTAGCGGTATGTATGATAGTCTAACGAGCTAAACCTAAAAGATGTTTACCTTCTTGATTATCTTGATTATAAACACCTTGTTGAATATTTTCTGAAACACGAATTCATCTCATAATATAATCATATATCAATATCAATCATCTCAGAATATACCATCTTTCCTTTTGCATATAACTCAGTAAGTACTTGAATCTGAACGGCTTTATGTTTTAATAGTCATAATTTTGATAAAACTTACAAGACAAAATAGATTTCTATAACACTTTATCTGAAAAAAAATATATTAAAATATCACTGAAAAATTTGTTATAAAAACTTATTTATTAGTGATGTGTATGGCGGTCGTGTCGAAAAATAAAACACAGTACATTTTTGATTCCAACGTTTTAGTTTTGGAAATGTTGACTTGCAAAACAAGTCCCGTGGACCACCGGATACCCAAGTTGATAATAAAAAATTTAAGGCTATTGTGGAAGCAGATCCATTGCAAATTACGTCACAGTTAGCTGCAGACTGTGGTATTAGTGATAAAACTGACATAAAATATTCTTCTAACGTAGACGTTTTAATCTTTAATTCATGTCGTGAGTTATTTTTAATTAAATGAATAGCCTGAAAGTATAAAGCATTTACCATAGTGAGAAAAGTCGTAAATACTTTTAAAATATTTTTATCCGCAATACCGTATTTTAATATTTAAAAAAATTATTATGAAAAGGGATTCCCGCATAATTTATATTTATAAAAATACTTGCTAATATCTAAAGGGTATTCTAACTATTGAATTGATTGAACCTACTTATTTATTACCATAGATGAAATGAAGAGAGAAATGAGAGAAATGAGTTTTACATCTTAAGTTTTTTATTCCAAAAAGAATTCTTGTAGAACTGGAAAAAAAAAATGTATTATACAAATTCATTAATAATATAAAAACCAATCTCAATATGTATTAATATTTTAAGACAATTAAGTACATATATTTTCTTTAAAGAAGTTATTAAATGGTAATCAACAAAAAAACTAAAACACAGCAAAGCCAAATTATATCAATTCAATTGTCTCTGAAAATATTAATTCATTCGTTATATCCTAAAACCAATACCCATAGAAAACCGAAATCTGTAACACATCATCTTAACTCCATCAAGAAAGTCAATTCAAGTTTTAGTCCTTTGATTAAAGTATACATCAAATCGGGTTACTTGTTAATTAAATCTGTGCATTTGGGCGGAGAACCGTGGCGTGAAGTGTTGGCGAGTTTTAGCCAATGCGAGTACAGCCGTAACGTGTAGTTACTGGTATGGGAAATATAAAAAAATCATAAAGTCATATATCTCTTGGATAACTTTGATTTTCTTAACAAAAATCCTTATATAATTTTTGGGTCAAACTAATTAATGAAAATGCGTAATGTTTACGGCAGTTTGCAAAGAAAATCAACTCAATTTACAGAATGAATTAGAAAATATTGTACTGGAAAATTTTATTGGCAGATAGCAGATAATTATCATAATGTAAAATATTGACCCTTATTAATCCTTTCAAAAATCTTACAACTCTCTCTGCCTTGCCAGCTAAATGGTTGATTTCGGAAGAATAAAAAATTCGCAATGGTACTACAAGTAACGAATTTAAAAGCAAAAGTATCACAACAAATAGGCTTAACAAGTTTGCGAGTAATAGATGGTTCATTTAAAATATACATTTGTGATTTGCAAACGCTGGCAAAATTTTAGAAGATCTTAACACTAAACCTACCAAGTACCGATCAAATTGACCGTTCTTAAAATTTTGTAAAACTTACACATTTTTAAAAGTTATAATGTCGTTATCAAACTACATGACAATTCTTAGAATATGCATATAATATTTTCTACACTTTTCACTTTTAGTTATTTCCATTATTACCTGCGTTATATAATAAAATAACTTTTAATTACCGGTCCGGTAATTTAACGCGGTGCGGTAGGAACAGGTATACAAGAATTGTCGGTAGGTTTAGAGAGACGAAGCTTCTTAGCATTCCATGGATTCACCGTGCGGGTGCCGGGCCCATCGCGTTACAAGAAGAGGAGCGCAAACAATGCCTGGGACTTGCGACACAGATGTAGGTTTAAGGGGCCCCTTTACTATGCACATACACGCTCACCTTCACTGTTTACGCTCCTCTCCCTACCTAATCAAATATCGTAAGAACCTACTAAAGCCGCCTTTGAAATACGTTCCAGAAATGAACTGATGATCGTTCTAGAAAGGCCGAGATCCTTAAATAAGTTGTAGAGAGATTTTGCTGTTATACCTCTCGCTCCTACTTCTACAGCGTACAAATTAACTATAAATTTATTCCTGATCAGTTCGTTACATAGTTCGTAATACTTGTTAAGCTTAAATGTATGATCTTTGGGTATGTTTGTTTCCCAGGGTACAGTAAGCTCCACAAGTATAACGCGCCTTAGTTGTTTTGAGTACAGGAATAAGTCCGGCCTAGATGACGAAACACAAACATCCCCGGGGATTTTGTATTGCCTTTCATACGTGTCCATCATGAGAGTCCAATCAGGAGACGCGTCCAAGATGGAATAAGGTTTTAGTTTACGTTTTTTGGACGAACCTGCCTTTACAAACTCTACTGATATTTTGGTGGTTGTTATACCCTTCTGCGCTCTTGCTATAGAGAGACTAACTGCTTCTCGTACGATTTCTAATACTTTATCGTGGCGACGCGAGTATTTACCTCTATTTAGAAGTACCCTACACCCTACTAGCAAGTGTTTCGCGGTTCCTACTGCCTCCCCACAGATGTTGCAAGATTTTTCGGTGGCTTTGCCCCATCTCACTAAGTTACTTTGATCTGGGAGAGTCATTTGGAATGCATTAAGATAAAATTTTAATAATGCTGGGGACCAATCATGAAGCAGGGTGCGCCATCGTGAAGCTAATGGAATACAAAAATCTCCTATGGTCACCCATTCGTTTTGCAATTCTAGGCTCATCGCGTGCAACCGGTAATTATCTTATTAAAAAAATCTACAAAAGTCCGTAAGTATGTCTAATTAACTATTTATTTATACTAGTAAATCTTGAGAACCTACGAACTTCACATTGCCATTACTGCACTTGGCCAGTTATCTCATAATTTATATTTATATTATAATTAAATTCGTTAAATATAGTTTTATTTTAAGAAATCGTATAAATTATATTCATACAAACTAAGACTCTGAAACTTAATTAACCGTTTAATTAGTGCGGTTATTATGCTAGAGTTAGTTGTAATAATGTGAATCGATGATTTCTATTCTTGGTGCGAGAATGCCTATTATAAAAAATATATTAAAGACGGGGAAAAATGGTCATTCAATAACTTTTTAAAATATTTTTATATTTATCATGTATACATTATATTCATAACAGATATCATAGGATCTCTATCACTACAGAATAGTAACTTATGAATTTGAAATATAACGTTAAAAAAGCGACAGGTCTAATTTAGTAGCACCTCGGTTGTTGTAACAGTAGCGCAGTAAAGAAAGGTCGGACACCTTGCACATGTCCGGGTGTCCAACGAGAAATTAGAGGAGGTCAGACGAGAAATGTAGTTTGGTATAATATAGTTGGGTATCATTTCTTTTGGTGATATACACATTTATAGGAAAGGTCAAAAAAAATTTTTGCTCATATTTAAAAAAGGTATATTTTATAACGTATCCACAAAAAATATCCTAAAGGCTGATTTATTCTCTACCAGCCAAATGAAGCGTTCAAAAAAATTATGTTATAATAATATAATAATACTAGCTTATTCCCTCGGCTTCGCGTGTACTAAGTACAACTTTGTTTATATTATGTAAGAGGAGTGCACAAAACTCAACTTACTGAACGTGACAAAGAGTTCGTTAAATTTAAGACTCAAATTAAAGGTTCTTGAAAATACTTGCTATCACTTGAACAAGCTTCCATAATAATTAGAATTCAGCTTATTGTTATAAAAACGTAGACTTAATAAGTTTCTAAATAGTTTCCATATTCTTTGATCTCCATGATTTTTAATCAGTTCTTTTTATAAAAAGTAACAATGGTATTCTTATCAAGATTTACTGTTAAAAAAATTTGCTAAACACGTTTTGCATAAAAAGCCCCAAACACATAGATACAGATTTTTTATTAAACCTCATATTTTGTTCGCAATTTATTACCTCTCTCGGGAAGCAAAAACATTTCAATGTGCCCTCCTGAGTGCACTTTGTTTGAAAAAAGTAAAACATATTAAAATATGGCTTTATATTTTGTTACATTATTAAAGATTAACCCCACCTTAGTAGTAGTAATGTAAAGAATATAGAAGACAAAATTAACATATATATTTGATATTCAAAATACCCATACTTACGAGTATTTATTTAACGAAATTAAAATGCAATCATGAAAAAATAATAATGTTGGAATATGAATATGAGATCAGATAGGCGATATTCTAAATGAATGAAAGAATTCAAGTTATGAATCTCATATAAAAAGTATGTATGTTCAATTAAATTTATTAAAATTCGTAACGAAAATGTGTTTTTTGTTAAATTCGTCACGAATAAAATATGCACGAAATTTGTATGTTCATTCGAGAATATTTGTAGTATCATGGGATGAAATCATACAATACATTACGAAAATTTGTTTGTAATAATTTCATAGATAGATATTATGCTTATTCTAGGCATAATAGTTATTAAATCCGTTAATAAAATGTTTGCCAAAAAAAATTGTTTTTTGTTGGATTCAATTGTTGTTTGCCAAAAAAAATCTATTGAGAATTGTTCAAAATAAGTAAAAAAAATCAGTTATACAATAGTGCAGGAGGCTCTTTTTAAAATAATAAAAAATTATTAAACTCATTAAACACACACATTTATTAAACTTTTACGCAGACATTTCAATTTATTAAAATATTTTAAATTTATAATTACCATTTCACAGTCTTATAAATTACTAGCTTGCACTCACGGCTTACCCAAGTTGTATATAACATTGCCAGTTTAAATAGCATGAGCAGGCGGGCCGGAGGGGACGGGCACGACGTGGAATTCCGTATGTCATGGAAAGAACGCTGGCTCGCGGAGCTAATACTTTTTTGATGGCTTATAATTTGAAATCTAAAATATTTTATAAATTTATATTAAACGGAGAAGCGAATAAACGACTTTATTTAGATACAGGTTAATACTGAATAGAAGAAAAAGCCTCAATAATCACAATATCATCACAATAACTTAAATAGATATGCTACCGCGGTCTTATATCTCTATCTTCTATGTAGTATTTTTGTTGGTCTACAATTCATTAATGTATCACTTCTGGTTTACGCAGCGGATGCGAGTAAAGCACCTAGCATACTAGATTATTTACGACCGCAGGATTTCTGTTACAGTAATTGTTATATTTCAGTCAATTTACATAATGTAATGTACTATGTACCTAAACCTTCCTGAAGAATTAATCGATTAATTCCTTTGAGGAAATCGTTTTTTTTATTTGGTTGCTATAAATTGTCTAAATTTAATATACAATTTTTATTATTATTTTTATATATTTTTAGCTAGTGACAATAATTATCGAATTGCTAAGTAAACATCATTAAAGAAATCAAAGAAATCAAATAAATGTATATGTATATATATGAGCACAATATTTATAGGAAGGTAATATTATATTATACCAGAAAATTAAGTTCTGGCAACCATTTTATGAGCACTCTGGACTTGCCAACCTTTTTTTTAAAAACCAGATTAATTTCCCGCAAAACAGCAGAGGTGACAGTTTCTGAAACTACAGTGTTTTCATCTGTGTGTGAGTATAGTGTTGGTGCATATTTTTCCCTAATTATATTAGATGTAAATGTTGATAGGTAGGATAGCCACGCCACGCCACGCCATCTTAATGACAAGGCAAACCTTCGTTATAAAAACGTTTGTTCGGTCGCAACGTGTGCACCCGCGTCCAGTGAGAAAAATAGGTGGTCACCTGGTCGATACAAGTGCGCCCTCCTCCAGCGAGAACAATAAACGGCCATCCGGTCGTTAGTTATAATTGCTTACTAATAAAAATGTGGATAATTATAAAATAAATACTTAACTAAAAATTATTTAAATATGCTAAGAAATAAACTAAAATGTGGTTCTATCGTAAAAAATAATTATTTTAATACTAACTTAATCAAATTTTGAGTATATTTAATTTGTAACACCCTTAAATTACCTTATATTTATGTTCCTAAATTACGCTAACTTCGTGATAGATACGATATGGTTTAGACAGTTATACGGAGCTCAAGATTATTTATTAGCCCCAAAAAAGCCAATGAATATTTTAGCGCCTCTAATCAGGCACCCTTTGAAGTTGTCAGTACTCATGCCTCTGTCGACATTATGAAATTGTAGTTATCCCCTTATTTCAAACTTTTCATAATCCTAAAACTTATATTTTTTTTCATGACATAAATGGACTAATACAACAACGTTATTCCATCTTCACTGACGTTGTGAACCGCGAATTAAAATACCAACGAGTTTATGTAATGGTAATGCTATTTTAAACTTCAAACAATTTTGTAATGGTGTAAGAATTGCTACCGCATTAGTAGACTGTACAGACGCATATTCAAACATTCAAAATACTTTTGGAAAAGAACTAATTACCAGCCTCTTCATAGTAAAAAATATAAACTAATAAAATGCCTAATTATTAAATTAGATGACAATACAGAATTCGAAATAGACCAAATTTTGACGGAAAAATTAACTAAACTTAGTTTAGGGCATATGAACCCTGAAGAAAAGAAAGCTATTGGACAACTCTGATTACAAATACAAAGACATTTTTCATAGTGAAAAACTATCTAAACTAATAATCCATGAAAGAATAAGTTTAGAATCGGAAAAAGCGTAATTTTTTAAGAAGTTTAGATATAAGAACAGCACATAGTTCAAGACGGGCTACTAAAACAAATTTAATTGGTACAATTTCATTATTGTCCCACTCTGAGCGGACATGTAAATTATCACTTAAATGAGTAACATGTGATATGATGCAGTTATACGCTTTCATATTGGCGTCAGCAAAACCAACAATATTTGTCGTGCAACCCAGAGTAACGGCTACATGATGCGGGGTTTTAGCATAAGAAAATAGATGTAATTAGAGAAATCAATAGCGACGCGACTGGTAGCACATATGTTAACAGTTCCTGAGAGTTTAGTAACTCTTAATAAAACTAGTATAATGTTCGTAACAGACTGACATTTATTAGGTTATCATTTTTTCATACAGCTGAAGCTAGTTGGTAATATACAATATTTTGGTACTATAGATAAAATAAATAACAAAATTAACAACTCTCAGAAACTTTTAGGGGTCCTAAAGGACTAGTGCCTATTTGGTTAAATCAAATAGTCCGATGCGTTTCTAAATCAGCTCCTTGGCTACTTATAGAGAAGCAACAGAAGCAGCCAAATGATCCATGTAAATCTCAAATGATGTTACAAGAGCTGCGCGTGGGAATTTATCTTTTTCAATTGCGGACTAAAAATGAATTAGACTTCAATCCAAAAGCAACGCGATTAAATTGAAATTCTTGTATCGGATCATTAGTATTATCTGTACAACATTTTTTTAAATACTCTTTATTGAATTACCATCCTTTTTGTAGGTACATTTGTTTTATGACAATAGGGAATAAACGGAATCTTAAAAGTAAAATAAATAAGTCTGAATGTAAATTAGGCACTGTATGTAAGATGACATTTAAAGAAAGGCCATTATAGCTTTTGGCACTTGAGCCACAAACCTTAGTAGTGGTTTTATCCTGCCTAATAAAAGAATATTGTGGTACTCAATAATCCTCAACTGTAGGCGACACCGGTGATAAATAATTATTCGAAGTTTATTTCCTGAAATAAGCAAATGGCGATTCATAAGAATTAATTGTTAGCTTACGGTCCTACGAAAATGGCAAAGCAAGTCTATACCTATCGCTGATATCAATTGACACATTAGCTAAAAACAGCTCACGTCAGCAGTTCACGTCCTTTATCAGCGAGACTTATAAACCTTTGCGCGGGAATTTCTTTGAGTTTATAAAAATGTTCTCAAGTATTTTTAAAAGTAGTGCAAAAAGTTACAGAATGTAACTCGGTAGTTAAAGGATTATGTAACCAACAAGTACATACCACAGAGATTCGGCGAACGGTATATTAACTAAAGGTTGCGCAACATTTACGTCAATTACGTATAGTGGGTAGGTAATTGATCCGTGATTTACTCTACAATAATGACTGTAATATTATAACAATTATTATTAATTTTAAAATTAATATTAATATTAACATAACCATAACAAAACCAGGCGAGAGATCGAACCGACACCTTTAATAAATGAATTTACCAAAGGTATAATGGCTAAGCCGAGTGGTTTATAATAAGTTAACTGTAGTTGTCTCTATTTAACTCGTAAGTAAAAAGAAAACATTTAAAACTTTAATGTTTAATAGTTCTAAAACGCAAGCTTGCTCTTAAAATTTTCAGAACTAGAATTTTTCTTAGCGGGTTTAATATTAAGTATATTGTAAAAATAGTGCATACATAATGCCTAAATCGAATTATAATTTTCTCCGGAAGCTATTATATTTTTAAGCAGTTTATTTTTATGCGGACCTTGTCAATTTTCCCATAAGATATTAAACTCTTTGAGAATCTGTAAGGTCGACATTTGCGTGAATATAAGATTTTAATGATTTTTAAAAAACAGGCCAATTCCCGATCTTTTCATTGAAGGAACCGTCCTTTGAATTCGGTAGGTAGTTGAATAGGGGGTAATTTTACACAACTTTTGAATTGATACACGTTATCTTGAGAGTGCGACATGCCCGTGTTATTTACTAAACTTGCAGCTACGAGTGAACGAACTCTTTCCATACGAGAGTAAACAGATTCAAATGAAATTAACGCTTAATTTTGTATTTGGGTTTAATGTTGAGGCTGTAGGCGTTCATATTATTTAAATTAAAACGATATTCATGTCGTATTGAACAGAGGTCAAAGGTTGTTGTAGTTATTTTTACAGATTCCTGATATAAATGCGTTAAATGCTTGTAAATCTAAATTTTGAGTTTGTAGTAACAAATGGTAAAATTCGTAATTTTTTATTGGAAAAGATGGCGATTGTAAATGCTATTGAGAAAGAAATAAATATTTTAAAAGTATAAGCGATAACAAATAAGTGATTTCTTAGTTCAAGTGGTGGAAGATAGGCACGAACTAATGAGAAAAATATGGCGGTTTATAATAACATACCAAAAAGGCTTTAGATTTAAATATAAAAAATGAAATACGGGAAAATATATGCTTAATGATATATAAAACTATGAGTCGTATATATGTACTAATTTACAAGGAATCCGGTCAGAGGCGGACCAACAACTTATGGTAAAGGTTACGAGTATCACCGGCTTATAGCAGTTGCGGTAAATTCTATTCCTAGTTTTATATTATGAGTTGGTGGAGCTTTCTTAATGTCCTTTATGCGGTGTTTGCCGGAGATTACCAATTCACTGATCACATGCTGGATAATATAGGCACTGCACTTTTAATAAAGTTTAATCTTATTTTTCCCTGCGATTGACACGGTTTTAAAAGATTTTTTTACAGGCCTGAGCGGTATAAGAAAGGATAAAAGGATGCGAACGTTGCTCAATAAAACTTCTTAATAATTAAATAAGAAATAGCGTAAACATGCGTCCTAATTCAGACATTTAAAGAATCTGATTAATATACTGCTTCTTTTAGATGCAATTTGTTGAAGTTTTTATAAGTTTCCGAATCTAATATTTAAAAGATAGTCTAAACCTATTTGTATAGATTTCTTATAAAAAAGGTGGATTAATAATTGTTCAAAAACTTCGATTACATTTTGAAGCAGAAGTCTATAATTGTAGACACGCTTTTGGTTTTAATTTATTGTCTTTTGTTTTTATTTATCACTTGTTAGGTTTCAGAAGTTCTTTTGTAATTTTCATCATCTACAGATCTTGTATTTTTTTTATTTTATTTTTATAACTTTGTTACATATTCCCTTTCAGACTTAATTATATCTCAATACACATATAAATCTTATGAAATTATTTAATATAAAATAACTAAATAATTTTTATGTTTTAAACTTGATTAATTGTTACTTTTTAAGGTTAATGTGCTGTTAGTTTTAATACGAGTGGAAATTTTAAAGTAGTTCATATTGTTTGTTTCCCAAATAAAGAAAAAACAAAAAAAAACTTGGATAGCAATATTTTTATTATTTATTGATTATTTTATTATGATGAAAAAAAAGTAGATCACACACAATAATTTTAAATCACTCAAAATTAAATTAAATCTAAATTTGTGTAAAATTGGGAATATAAAACTGGTAACGATCTAAAAAAGTATTTATTGGATAATTCCTACACCAGGCGATACATTTTCCAACCAACAAAATTATTTATGCTACTGATTTGAAACCAACGACAGCTATAGATAGATTGTTATAAAAATTAGAAGTAAAATTAGTAGAAGAAGAAATAGTGCCTGCAATGGTCTTCAACTCAAATTATATATTTCATTTTTCTCATCTTCCTTTTCTTATTTTATTTATATTCAATGCCTTACCAATAAAATTAATAAAATTCATTTATATTTAAAATAATATATTTTATGGTTTTAATTACTTTATTAATATTTATAACAATTCTCCGTTCCTTCACTAGTTTCCAGTACAGTAACGTTGTTAAATATGAGTCAGCTTAGCTCAGGATTGCATATTCATGTCCCTCAAATGTCCCTTATTGAATAATAATAAATTACCCCTACTAAGCTCAATATTAAGTTTAATAAGTTTTGTACAAAATTAATAAGGTCGCTTGAAGGAAGAAAATAAAATAATAATAATTAAAACACCTATGATATTTTTTTACTATTGTTTCTTTTTTATAGCATAAACCAAATTTTACAGTCGATATAAAATATCGATTAAACAACAAAACATTATTGAAAGAATAATATATGTATATTTTAATGTATTTTTCTTCTATGTTTAAAAGATTCTATATTTTTGCTTCAATAATAATAAATATAGCCCAAGGATATATTTGTGATTTTCGACTATGTATATAAAATATTTTTTCGGAATAAATATTATACAAGATGACATACATATTATATTTTTTATTACATTTGTATAAAAACACAAAAATAGGGTGATAAAAAGACAATAAATTTGAAAAATAAACTGTTGTTCCTTGATAGAATACGTTTAAAAGCGTATCAAGTAAAGCGTGTAACAAAGTAATCGTCGAAGCTATCAGTTCGTCGACGGCAATATTTCAAATCTTCAAAAAACCCAGGACGGTCCATCCACACGCTCAGTCAACGTTACTGACTCACTTTACTTCTAAAGTTAGAAGCAAGTTGAAGACAAAACAAATAAATACATACTATACTAATAGTAACTTTCTTCCCAATTTTTTTTTATTTGTATATATTTTTTAAAACCTTTCTTTTCTCTTTCACACATACATCAATTTTTATCAGTTAACAGTGAAAAATGTAATTATTACTCGCAAAACATCTATGAAGGAACCTTCTAAAAACTTGTGCACGAAGCTACTGCAAGAGCTAGTGCACAGTGAGAAGAAAATTAGAAATATTGTGAAGTGATCTTAAAGAATCGTCCCCTGAACTGCATACCAATTATTTGCAGCAAGATTAGTTAAGAAATTTAGTGACATTTAACCAGTGTAGCAATAAATCATGAGAAAACACTAGATTGTTTTAGTTTGATTTGCACTAGTTGGCTAGGAAGTCAATTTCAGTCCTGGAAACCTGCAAATTAACTCTAGAAAGTCAGTATACCCATATTATATTACACACCGAAATCTCTTGAGTAACGTGTTCTCTGGAATCAATTAGTAACAAATAGGAATCCTCACAAAATTGAATTAAAAAACATATTCAAGCCACAAGCAATTTATTTGATTACAACTTAGAGAGGTTCGAGTCCTGAACAAATAATTCTTGTAATCGTAGTCTGTGTAAAGGAAAAATTAAATCTAGTTACGAAAATAAGCTCTTAGGTGTTGGGCGATTCAGCTATACATATTACACAGTAATGGGTATAGCTGAATCACCCATAATAGATAGTATAACAAATAATTAAAAAATTATAAAGTCCTCCGTTATACTAAAAAAATAATTATTTTGTTTTCTCTGACCAAAGGTCAAGGTTTTGGGTCCCTTTTACATTCTTGGCAAAGAATTAAATAATGTATGCAATGTAAGTTTGCTTACTAACGGTTACTAGCATAATTTGAAGAAAATTATAAACTTTTATTTGACTATAAATAGTACTATTGAACTATTACATAGAGATTGTTTGTCCGCTAATAAAATTGAAATTATTAAAAATTTTGAAAAAGTTTAGAATTAATGTATATAACTGTAAATTTGCAATGTGGACAGTCCCATATTTATACAATTATTCGGAAAAACAAATTAAATTAACGTTGACGTTGTTTAATCTGACATACCTTCTTAGCTACGCATTCTTTTATTTTGACATAAACAAATTTATTTATAACGAGCTATGCCCACAACTACGTCCGCGTGGAATAATGACTTTGGATAGTTGTTGGATTATAAACACCGTCGTTTTGGGTAGCTAAAAGAAATCAACAGTAATGTTCCTTCTCATCGGGGATGAAAGTACACAGGCTGCTAGGATTAATAAGACATGCCAAAACCATATATAACTGACCGTGATAAAAACTGCTAATACTAAAATTCAAACCCATAACTTGTAGCGTCTAACCTTGGGCTTTATTAATTGTAATTGCGAAACATAGGCTCTTTGACAACTGGACCCGTTTAAAACTAAACGGAAAACTGTTTAGAATGAGAGGAATCCGAGGAAAAAAACACTATCACCTAATTCGAACCCTGTTAAAATCTTTGCTTCGGTCAGATTACCTTGTAAATTGGTCACTTTTAATTTGGTACCGTTACAAACTCTAGCATTGTTGTGTCACTCTCGATCAGCTGTTAATCGAGATTCACGGTCGAAACGGCTTCCAGGTCTCTGGATTGCAAAGTTCCGGCTTTTTGAGAGCTCAGAGGAGTTTCCCTATCAGTAAGGTCTCAGAATCACGCGATCGTGTGTGAACCTCGCGATCTGTAGATAAACGTGCCTCATGCTGTTCTCTGTTCTCCCTAATTCAAGTGGTCATCATTAGATAACGATTTGAACTCAATTGAGATTTTCGCTGCGTGTAAGTTTCTGCATCACGAAACCAGACCTGGTGTTCCTGAGACAGTGAGTCTTGCCTCAATAATTCCTGTGATCGAACTAATTTCATCCTTTTAACATTTCTGCTGCACTGGGAGAGGTTGGATCTATTTCAAGGCATTCTTACAATAAATACTAACTACTAATTTATACAACTTTATTTAGTAAAGACTTACTACCATAAGCCATTAAAATTAAAATATTTACAGATTATTACACAGTTTAAGTAATAATAGTATTAAGACGTCTAAACCTAAACTATTTAACAAAATAAATGTGTAATAGATATATAGTTTCATACATAAAAATTAAGAAAAGTAATGCCTAACCTACGTGCGTTCGCTGCGAATAACTGAATTCTAACGGCAGCGGCACCGTTTTCTTTTTTTTTTTGTATGTCTCTGCTGTTAGCCCTACTGGCCATGATAGCATCACCGGTGGCAGCGGCACCACTTTCGGTACGCTTTATTTACCCACGCAGCTGTGCACAAACTACAAACTTCCATCCTAAGCAGACCAGCAATTTGAGCCAGTGGTAGCTTACTCACCGACTGAATTCACTGATCTTTTTCATGTAATAACTTAATTAGTTATTTCTAACTTACAAGCTAGATATACCCTGAGATATGTTTTTACAGAAATTGGTTTTCTTATAGTCGCTTTTCAATACATATTTAATAAAATTTTATTTATACGACAAAATGTGTATACTTATATAAAAAACAGTGACAGGTACACGACTTCTTTTTACTACGTAATTTAACTTCTTCGTCATCTAATGCAATCAACGAATATAATAATTGAGGACTTAAAAATGCGTTATAATGCTGACTTGAATAAATATAATTTGAATTTGAATGTACTATACATTTACATGGATTTTGCATCGTTTTATTTTTTATACGTAAAACACTTTGTTTCACACGTAGATAATATCACTGTATACTGCTATTTTTTAATTATAGTTATATATAATTGGTAACAATTTATATCTAGCTACATTCATGAATTCTTTAACCGCAGCTCTATAGTTTTAAAATGGTTAATTATTTAAAAGATGTTATTGTATTTTATTAAGAACAATGATACATTGTTTGGGTCGGTCGGTCGGTCGGTATAGTCGGTATATCGTACTCTACACACGTATCTCCGTCGCAGTTAATCATAATATAGATATTATGGTCGTAAATTATATTTGTTATCTAGTCGCATCCTATCTTCCTTTGTTGTTTGTTTATATTTCAGTTAAAATATATTAAATATATTTTTTTATTCATTATTAGGTATATCAATATTATCATAATTAACAATATTATGTAATATTTTAAAAGGATTTTTATTCAAAATTATAGGCACATAGTCATGGTAATCGAAGAAGGTTTATGAGTGCAGTTCATCATATTAACATTTAAACCCTCCTGTTGGATTTGAAAACGTTTAAAACATTACAAACCTTTGGTATTATTTTATGTTTCAAAGGCAAATTAAAAATATTTAGCAAAATAAAACTTGCACTTTGTTTTTTTTTAAATTAATATGTCCATATGATATATTTGTTTCAAAATATTATGACTTTCCATATGTGTGGATATAAGGATAATATTTTCTTCAACAGTAATAATCCCAAATTACTTTAAATTTATTACTTAAAGATTGATTTATTTTAATATATTTTTTGAACTTTATTTCAATTTCCATTATACCCAATATTATGAAGTACCAACATAATAATAATATTATGATACTCTTAGGTTTCAGATAACAGTATTTGTTTCAATTAAGTTCATCACTTTTCAAATCTGAAAAATATTTATTTATAAAATTGTAGGTAAACGAAAATGTTTTGTAATTTTACCCTTACGTCAGAAAAATTACGTAGGTTACTTGTTAATCACTAAATTAAATTTATTTCCAAGGCCATCCGTCTTCTTTAAGATAATCTTATACACTATAATCACTTTTGTACGATATTCCTCTTAAGGAATATTTTGAATTTAATTAGCGACAAATTTAAGTCCCTACTGAGATGTTGGGGTGGGGGGGTTACTCTATTGTAAAAACATATATAATTAACCTTAAAAGAATTACCTATTTTATGGAGTCTAGTGATGAGCTTAGCAAGTTTTATTTTATTTCCAGTATTAATTTTATGTACATCACTTTTTTAATTTATTTTAAAATATGAAGGTGTACATAAACGAAATTTTCATAAATATATTAACTGTACGCAGTCATACTCGTAATTGTTATCTTTTTGTTTTAATGTTCAACTTTCCTCATTATTTAATTGTACATTACTTTTTTTTATATTGGGTAAAGTAAATTGGCGTTAAACTATTTTCCAACATCAGAGAAAGCATTGTTTATATCGTACATTACTGATTGTTCTTTATTAATTGTAAAAGAGAAGTATCATCAGCAAACAACACTATACTATGTTTGTCCCTCACAAGGTAAGGTAAGCCATTTATGTAAATGAGGAACAAGAAAGGTCCTACTACAGAACCTTGTAGCACGCCCATTTTGACAAGGGAACCAGGGGAACGCTTTACATTTACATCTACTTTTTGAATTCTCTCAATAAGATAAGATCTAATCAAATCAAGGGCTTTATTTTAATAAGATAATAATATAATTTTCTAATTAAAGTTTCATTTTGATTACAATCAAATATCTTCGGTAAATCACAGAAATGCCAAACGCGTCTTGTGATTCCTCTCAGGCTTCGAAAATATTCAGCAATAACTCATCGCCTACATCTGTCGTTGAGTGACCAGAAGTTAAATCAAATTGTTTATTATGCAAAAGATTATTTTTGTTAAAATGTGTTGACTTGAGTGAGAATATTTTTTTCAAAGATCTTACTAAATATAGGTAATATTGAATAGGTCTATGGTTAGTTGGATCTTATGTTCTGCCTGATTTGAATAATGGCGTTATTTTACTACGTTTTATTAGATAAGGAAATCTACAGTTATTGAAAATTAATGTTAATTGTGGCGCGACAATGCCTATTAGTGGTCAAAGTATGTTAACCGATATTTCCCATAAATCACTTGTCTTCTGAACACTAATTAATTTAAAAACATTAATTTTTTGGGCAGAACAGAACTAACGTATTTATTCTTTATATTTAACTTGACATCGCTTCTCCGAAATTGACTCTTCTAGATTCCTCATTAATTATTTTCCAAGCCGTTTTTATTTTATTATGGTTATCTTGAATTTTCCTACTTTTATACAAAAATTTAGCCACTCTACATTATTTTTTAAAAGATTTCGAAAATAATTTTATTTTTATGTAATTCTGCTGTTGCCCATTCACTACATACTAATGCATCAGTAACAAAAACAGGTTTTGTGGTAAATACTAATTAAAATAATTTAATAAAAGTATTAAAAAATCATTAATAAAAATATTGGGGTTTGAATTTTTTAAATAAGGGTGAATAGTAAACTAAATAATTTTTAATTTTACTTATTCGGTCAGCAGTTACTGAAAAGTTATTTTCCTTTTTAAATTTGATCTTTTCTTACTTTTAAACTTATGAAATTGGCCACAGTGGTCTGAATCTAGTGTACTTAAAATGTTTAAAACTCTCCACGAATATTTGGCTGTTTATTTATACTTGATATTTAAAGTTAAACCTCATTTAAAATTTGCTCAAATTGTTTAAAGTTAGAAGACGGTCCTATAAACGCTTACCATAATGAATTGTTCTAATTCTATTGAGGCTAGATCAATTATGCGTTCAACAGTGAGGCTTACTTTGTAAAGTTAGTTACTATACTTTACTTCTTGTTATAGGGTAATGTACCATAAGTCACACTATTTTATATACATCTAATTTACATCAAATTATAAAACAATGTTTGAGTTTTTTTATAAAAAATATTAAATTTGTTGAATTGTTAAATTTTATACTTCATTTATCAAATTCAGTAATAATATCTATCAAGTTACAGTCAGTAAATAACTGTTAAATACCCTTACTCCATTAAAATAAGAATCCAATACTGAGCCCATTTCCTTTCCAAAAGTATCACTATACGTACATATATGTGTTGTATACAATATTTGGTTTTGGAACTATTAATATATTATTTGAAACATGAATATCAAGCCTGTCACACTGTCTTTTGTAGGTGGTAGAGCCTAGCTGTAGTTATGTGACTGCAGCTCGTATTGGGCTGGCTCGACCGGGGAAGGACCACCCTCTTACAGAAGACCGACGCGAAGTAACCAAATTCATTCGATTATGTTCCGTCGATGAGTGAGAGAATCCGGAAGCCCAAACCCCTCCTCCTCTGCCAAACATGAAAGCGATGCCCAAAAGAAAAATACCCCAGGAGAGTACCGGCTTTGGTGAAGCCGGGGACCACCTTCCCGAGCAAAGTCGGGGAAATGATTCACGGATTTTGCTCGGGCTGCCCGTCGTATCTGGAGCGGGCAAAGTATCGCCTTTTGTGTTTTTTTGAGGGCAAACGACGAGTCAACGCAGCTGCACCCCGACCCACTCTAAATGTGGACTTTTGCAACATCCGGGGACTTCATTCCAACTTGAACGCCGTCCACTATCATCTAGAGACGGCGCAGCCGGCCTTGTTGTGTTGTGGCCTTGGCCTTGACGGAGACGCAGATATCCCAACCTAGCGACACAGCGTACCTGTCATACCCCGGGTATAAACTAGAACACTTTAGTTGGAGTTTTACTGGAGACTTTTTACATTCTTTGTCACGAATTGGCTCGAATTGGCGAGTTGAGGGTTTGTTGCGCTCCTAGTTATTACAAATATCGACTTAAAAATTCTAAGTTAGTATATTACCTATTATTTAGCTTCACGCCATATCCCTTGCGGGGTAGCCAGAGACGACGCAGCGCCAAACGGTCCCTGCATACCTCTTTCGCCTCGGCCACAGACATCAACCTCTTCATACATGCCCTTCGGGAGGTCCTTATGCTTTTTACGTGACCTTCCTCCAGTATCAGATACTGTGTTTTCGAAGGTCACTCGTGGCCTCCCCCTGTCTCTCTTACCGCTCACTTTTCCCATATAAATCTTTTTTACCATTCGTTCATCACTCATTCGTTCGACGTGCCCAAACCACCTGAGCACGTTTTTCTTCATTCTCACCGTGACGTCTTCGCTAGTACCTGCCATTCTGTGGATCTCTTCATTGCGGATTTGGTCAGCTAGACTGACTCCGCATATTACCTATTGACGGATACATTTTTCTTGACGATGTTTAACTATTAGTCTTTACTATATATACTTTACATATGAAAGTGGCATTTGGTATGGAAGGAAAAATAAGTCGAATATTTTTTATAGAATATATTTATTTAATCAAAGTATGAACCATTGTTATCTATGTACTTATGTCATCTCATAGGTAGTTAATTCATCCCTTTTCTAAAAAACCATTCGGACGGGGGGAATCAATAAAATCTTTGAAGCCGGCGTTGAATTTTATCTTCTGAAACTTACACACGATAAACAAACGATTTTATTGGAATTAGGCTTAAGATAGACAAATTAATCAATTTATGTAAAGAAATTTTCCAAACAATAAAAAATAATAATATGCGTATCAAAATACTATTTCAACCAATATCATCATATATTATTTTCTAATTATTTTTTTTTATTATTGGCCATTAAACTGACATGTTTAAATTCCTGCAAACTTTTTTTCTTCTTAATTTATTACAATATATCTTCTATATGATTTTATACACTAGACAATGTTAAAGTCCCTTTCCTTTGACTTCTCTTCTAGACTTCATCTTTCTTCTCCAGTACTTGTGCAAGGCTCGTCTTCTAAACTGATTTTGTCATCCTCTTTATTTTTAAAAACATCAACTGATCTATTAACTACTTTAAATGAACTGCATTACTCCTTAAAACTTGCCCATTCTGATTATGACATGGAGCTACAATATATAATTCAAATTTTTAAATACAAAATATCTTTATTCAAGTAGGCATTTACACGCACTTTTGAATCATCAATTATTACAATACAAAATAAAGTCAGTGTAGTCAGTCCGTAAGGAAGCTACCACTGGCTAAGCTATAGGGGGTATATAAGTTCAATGTAATGTGTGATCATAATTGAAGTTAAATTTAATATCTATATTAATAAAGTTTAAATAAACTTTATCCACTAGTTATATTTAAAAAACTTATCCCTTAGCTTTTCTTTTCTTATCCGTATATTCCTTTCCTGTTTCTTTTATCAATCCCTATTTCTTACTCGCATATCTGAATTTCTAATAATCTTATACGGGCGGTAATATTATCTATTATTGTCATTTTGTCCCGAAATTGTCAATTAAAGAATAGTTCCGCTGGAGATTTACAAGTAACGCAATGTCTATTGTTAAATAAATACAAAATAAAGCGGTGTTCTTTGGGGTGCGTCAGTTAAATTACCTAACAATATTATAAATGATATTGTATTACAATTATTGTAAATTTTCAACTGAAACCGGTATTTGATGGAAACAAGTAAAGCATTTAAAAGTGGCGATAGATCTGAATCCGTAAATTATTGGCCAATCTCTGCTTTACCAACCATCAGGGAGATCTTTGAAAAAAAGATTGTAAAGGAAATAAAATCATGCATAGTGCAGACGGTTATTGTAAATAATTCTATATCGGCTAGTTCGATGTAGTAGTATATAGATCGATGTTGTATAAGGTTCTAATCTTGGCCCCTTTTTAATTTTACTCTTATTAATGACTTACCTTTTTTTCATGAAAATTCTGTGACATGGTAATATTTTGCTGATGGTACCTCACTTATTTTAAAAGTTGAGTATGATACTACCTACTATAGTCAACATTACTATGTCCCGTGTTCTTCATTAATTTGAAATTAATAATTAAGTTTGAAATGCTAAGAAAACTAAAAGCACAGACTTCCTAATGTAAACAGTCAATGTAATTGTTCTCCTTAGCAATGAATTGTTGTCGAGAAGCGAGATCGACTCCTGCATCTGGCGATTCGAAGGCGCAGGACATGGCTGAGAAGAAGATTCTGGCTAATCCTGATAGGGATCCTTGGGGACGCTCTTATCTTACTACTTGGAAGTATACTTGGAATAACTGTTCAACCATTATTATTGCACTGGACAATTCCCAAAGTCTTGGAAAGACTACGAAGGTTCTGCCTATTGTTGGAGGAAGGTCGCTTTGCCATTTACCCCTCCACATACAGGCCAATCCTGTTGCTGGATGAGAAAAGACTTTGAAGTTATTTTCTCTGCCCGTATTATCCATGTGTACCTCTTTTCACCGGAGGCTGTTAGGAGTAGGCTTGAAGTCCTGTAGAAGGGCGGCCACGAGCAACGTTGCCAGAGTAACATAAACCTTGGAGTTCCAAAATGCTCCGTGCGGGGATCGATTTTGTGGACCCTGAGCTGGTGACTGGCTATTCTGATGTCCTATTACCCCGTGTGGGAGCGTTCTGCTATGCGGATGACATCACTTTGCGAAGATGGCCCTTTTGACCACCATCGGCGATGATAGCGGACCGCATAGGGCTGTTGGAACTGGAATTTTCTCGTATAGTCAAGAGCTCTTAGCTCTTACCGCTGAGTTCAAATTCCTTTTACGGAGAATACAGAGGGTTCTGATGGTTAAGATCATCCGGAGGTACCAAACAGTGTCATTCACTGCAGCTGCACTACTGGCGAGCGACCCGCCTTGGGAGCTACAGGCTCTGACGGTGGAAGTGGAGAAAGAGACCAGTGGTCCCTTGCTGCCAGTCTAACGACAGTGGATGCGTCCCGTTAAGGCGATGAGAGTAACCGTTGATATTTGGTGAGTAGCCTTAAAATCACAGGGTCCTTTATGGTGCTGGGTAGTCCCACATAATCTGCGGTTATCATTTCCTTGATTGGCGGGTATCCAGAATGAATTTTTACAACGTATAAACATAAATAGACAAAAAATAGTAATTTATATCGGCGCACGAAACAAACAAGACAATAATTCCCACGGGATTGGCGAATTCAGATGTTATATTTTAAACCTTAATTATAAATAAATAAATCATAATCCTACTATAAACACGACAATGAGATGCCCGGCATCCGTAGATTCATACGTGATGTTTTCTTGTAACTCAACAATGCTGTGCTACATTTATTTCTAGTATTATTAGTTCCTAGAACCATCACCTCTCTAAAAACTGGATAGTGAGATACCCAGTTGTCGCAGTCTTGAGACATTTACTCTTAGGAGGAGAAGGAGGAGGAGAGGAGGAATAAAGTATTAATTTAACGACTGTTGCAGTATAATTCGATATTGTGAAAATCTATAAACAATTATTATGAGCCTCCCAGGTGGTTTTATTGAAGAAATAAACATACCTATCCTTATATTTATAATTAAAATTTACAAGTGTGTAAGCTAACCGAAATATAGAGTTCTTTCTGTAGTTACCCACGTTAGGTAACTACTTCCATTTACTTCTAAATATAAGATCACGCCACATCTTATATTTAGAAGTAAATGGAAGTAGTAGTAGTAGTAGTAGACGCAAACTTGAATAATTACAGAGATAGTCTTCATTAAAATCTCCTACAATTACGCAAAGGCTGTAATCTCTGCGTTTAGATTACTATTACTCTGCGAAAACAAATTACAAAACCTACACCCACTCTATTAGGGCATTTGCACGATCTATAAAACGTTACTACTACTACGACTACTACTTCTACAACTATATTCACACTCTTTACTTCCATAGATATTGTTTCAAAACGTTCATCTTTATGGGTTATAAAATTAAATATGAAGTTTTGCCCATACACATAATCTAAGATCAAGATTTGCAAAATAATTCTAATCATCAACAATGACCATTTGTCCTGATTATTTCTTTAAAGTACCCTATAATAAAGTGCAAAAGTGTCGACAAATAAATAAACAGCAGAAGCTAACATATTTATTGGCACGCTATCACACGTAAAAAGGGTCTTCTTATTCGTATTTAAGATCTCAGATATCTTCTAAGATATTAATTTTAATTATAGTCTGTACAAGGAAATTTTAATCTTTAATAGGATATAAAAAATCTATAGTAAATCATTGAAGCTTCAAGATCTACCTATCAGAGAGGAATATCAAGAAAGGGTTTCCAAGAAGCTTGAAAGCTGTGATTCTGGAAATGAAAGTGTTAAAGTATCCTAGTAGAACCTTAGAAATGGTATGGTAAAAGTAGTGACAGAAGTGTGTGTGTGGGAAAACACGAAGCTTTTTTGGCGAGAAGTTAATGATTCTCGGGGTTGTTCGGTAACCTGTAATGAAAGGGATGCTTTCGAAAAGCGGTGAAATTTTATCTGAGCAAGCACACGTTTTGCAGCGGTCAGATGTAGCCTATGGTGAATACAGTTTGGAAGAAGTAGGGAGCGTGATTCAAAGTCTGAAATGTGGTAAGGCTGCGGGAGCAGATAAAGTTACTGCCGAGATGATCAAATATGGGCCACGCGTCTTGGACTTTTTCTGGTTTTTGTGCAATTTATGCTGGAAATTGGGGGAGGCCCCAGACGATTGGTGAGGTGCAGTCATCGTACCTTTGTATAAAGGCAAAGGTTCACAGAAAGACTGTGCAAGCTATAGGGCTATGAGTTTGATTAGCTTGGGCGGTAAGGTTTATGCTAAAATATTAGCGAGAAGAATGCGAGAGAGATCTGAAAGGCTGTTGTGGGAGGCCCAAGGAGGTTTTAGACCTGGAAGAGGGTGTATAGATCAGATCTTTTCCCTCCGCATGATCACGGAAAAGTTTTTGTCCCTAAACCAAAAGGTTTTCTGTGCTTTTGTGGATTTGGAAAAGGCATATGACATGGTTAAGAGAAAGAAGTTATGGGAGATACTGCCCCGATACAATGTGAACGGACCCGTAACTGAGGCAACGGTGCGTTGGCTGCATTGTTTTGACGGCCAAACGTCAGCAAAGCTGCACGTTTGGCTGTACACAATGCGGGTTTGCTACCAACGCTGTTATATGACAGCCAAACGTGGGTAACACAGAAGAAGAATATAAGAAAGATTAATACTGTGGAGATGCCATCTCTTCGCAGAATATGCGGAGTTAGTGTAGCTCACCGAATCCGCGATGAAAAGATCCATAGATTGGCCGGTGCTGGCTAAGATGTCACGGGCAGAATGAAGAAGAACGCGCTCAGGGCACGTCGAACGAATGAGTGATGAAGGAATGGTAAAAAAGATTTATATAGGAAAAGTGAGCGGTAAAAGAGACAGAGGGAGGCCTCGAGTGACCTTCGAAAACACAATTTCTATGATACTGGAGGAAGGTCACGTAAAAAGCATGAGGACCCCTCGGACGGCATGTATGAAGAGGTTGATGTCTGTGACCGAGGCGAAAGAGGTATGCAGGGACCGTAGCGTCGGGTGCTCCGTCGTCTCTGGCTACCCCATAAGGGATATGGCATGAAGCCAAATAAATAAATACTAGTAAATAAAGCCGACCTAGTTATGATGGTTTTGCTTTTAAATTAATTACAACTAACGCAAATTTTTTCGCACCTCCAAGATAATCATGTAGCTGGTAGGAGAAAATTCCCCTCCCATTTCAATGTAATAAAAATTTGCACTTTACAGCTTAACTTTTACTAATTATCAAACCCTTGAATCAAAAAAATTGCTTTAGCAAATCCAGCATATTTTTAAAGACCTATATAATGATATCGCACATACTCGGGTACTCACGAATAAAAATACCATCCCACTGGATATCTGTAGAGGAGCTACCATAAAAAATATTTTTTAAACTTTGTTCTAACAAACTATCGGCGTGGCTAATATATACGTTCATACATATCTTTCATTCTACATTCTATCTTTCTAGGACTGAGACGGAAGGGAGGACATTACGAAATTATAAGGTTTCCAAGTGAACTACGAAACCCTGAAAAGTTTAAGACCAATCTTAAATTTGCAGAAATTGTTGTTTGTGTTAAGTAAAGTTGTAGTCCACTTATAGTATGGAATTAACGTTTTTTGCAAAACAAAAATATTTTTTGTATAAGATAAAATAAAAATGTAAAATATGATTCCTACCTCATTATTTACATTCTGCGGAAGCTTTAAAGCACAAGTAATGCAAAAATGTAATACTAGTGGGAAAATCGTTCCCATTATCTCGGCAATTTTTAAAAGTTTTATTATATATTCTATTATATTTAGTTCTTCGTTTGTGGTGTTTTAAAAATATTAGCTTAAAAAATATCTTCCACTTTTAAAAACATAAGTTAAAAGTTTAAGATTTAACTTAAAGATTAAAGTTTATAGTTATGTTATATATTACATTTTAAATATTTTCTGGATATATCTACTGTTTTCCAATCAAAAAACGTTATTTATCTCCGGTACTACTGCGATAAATGCAGTAAGGATGGAAACAAAACATATATATTAGCTAAATAAGTAAGAACGTCTTAAATTATGACAATATCATTATAATAATTTTGGTCGGATTGTAATTAATTAACAGCCATGTGATACTTTATCTTCTCTAAAAAATTAAGGTAATAATATTATCAATTCGTCGAATTAAAAAATTAAACATCTTTTACACACTTGTTTGAATAATTGTATGGCGATAAATCAACTAGTCTACTATTGTGACAGTAAAGGCGTCTCTTTTGGCAAGTATGTGTTTAAAAAAATCATTAGATTTATCTTTTCTCTTGAGCAAAATTTTCTAGAATATAAAATAAACTAAACCATTCTTTTCGCTATAAACCGTGCGTGCGTGTATGTATACTCTTGGATTGAAAATGTAAAAATAAAGTAAAAACAAATTGGGTCTAAAAGGTCGCTAAAATACGAGGCGAGCCCCCACAACTGGGTAACAAATGTTCTCAGCGTTCAGTAAGTGCGAAGAAACGTGAATTCGAGAGTTTCATGAAAAGTGTTTGTGTGTTGAAATTTAAGAACATTAAAAACTACAAACATGATTTAATATAATATTTTTTGAGCGAAGCGAACGAAGTGAGCGGAGCGTTTTACTGGAGACTTTTTGCATTCTTTGTCACGAATTGGCTCAAAAACTTCTTGACGGAAAATTATGAAACTTTGCAAACAAAAAGACACACATTAGGTGATGGTTTTAAAAAAAAAAAAATTTTTAAATGTCAAAAAAAATATTTTTTTTTTTAATGTCATGTCAAAAAACTGATATTCCATTGAAGTCAATGGGAAACGATGAGTGAATACACCTGGGCTCGCTTCGCTCAATATGCAAACGACACTCGAGATTTCGCGAGCACAGCGAGTCGAAATTGAGGGTTTGTTGGCGCCCCTAGTAATAAAACGTAGGTTATTAAGGGTTTTAAGCATATAATAAGATCCAAAAGTTATAGCTATAAAATTTCGTATGTAAATTTTAAAAGAAAATATTTAATTATGCGTAATACACATAATTTTACCTGATATAAAATCCTTTTGAGGAAGTTTTAAAATATATTTAATGCTTTACTAGGGAGTTTATTGTAAAAACGTATACAAATAACCCTAAAAGAAATACCTATTTTATGGAACTTAGTGGCTTCGCAAGTTCATTTTGGGTAGACCTCGAAGAATTCGGTCTGCCCATTCATGACTGACTGTCATTCATGACTGACTTTAGAATTTTGGAAAAATTTCTTCATAGGAGGTCTTCTTATGACCCTCTAAGTCTGAAATGACCATTAGGCAAAAAGTTTATATATATATATATATATATATATATATATATATATATATATATATATATATATATATATATATATATATATATATATATATGCGTGCGTGCGTCCAGATTCGACTTTTGTCAGCACGATAGGGGCCGCAGTTTCGCTCGGATCGCTTTCAAACTTTGTACAAAAGTCAACCATCCAAAAATGAAGGTTAAGTTCGTTAACCAGAGAAATCCAGCCACAGGGGGCGCTAGGGCCTCATTTTTTCTGATTTCAGTTTTTCGACCATAATTTTTTTCCCTATACAAAGAAGATCAATCGCGTTCATATTATATGATATCTTTAATGAATACCTATAAGTAATGTAGATAAACCGAAAACCTAACTTCAATAACTTAGGACTACCCACGCGTGTCCCCTGCGGGCACGGATTTTTTATTTATATTTTTATAAAAAGATAATTATATGCTGTCAATATTCTATATATTAAAACTATTTAAGATAACTTTTTTTCACTATTTGTATAAGTACGGTTTTATAGCGTTATCTACAATAGTCCGCAGGGGCTTTACCACCACTTCTTAACGCAATATTACTATGATTATACTTCCCAATTTCGTACCATGACATTTTTAAAAATATTTTCACTTTAATTTAATATTCTATCTTGTACATATTCATTTGAAGCTAGAGAAATAAATAAATAAATAAAAGAAAATTATTTTCGCACCTTTATAAGCTTATTTATCATTGTTTTGTAAGTCGCTTCTTCCAAGGAGCATCATAGAAATATAAAATAACTGATTTAAAATGAATACTTTTAAAATACTATAGGAATTACTTTATCTTTTTTACATTTGCGCGATCACTTTTTCTCAGTTTGCGATATTTTTTATCAAAATCATTCAAACGGTTCTTTAAGTATAGAAAGTTAGAGACAGCTAAAGAGACAAAAATTAAAAAATATATAAAAACATGTGAAAATCGAGTCAGTTCATCATAAGTCGACTATTTATCACTAAATTCAACAAAAAAAAAAACATATTTACAGACTGAATCAAAAGATATATCGTACTAAAAATATAAATAGATTTAGTGGCTAAGATTGCCATAATATACTCGTATCATAAAAATATACAAAAAAAAGATTTGTACAGTAATAGAAGTTAAAAAAATACAATTTCATTTTATTTTGCCTAAAACTGAGGTGACAAAAAATTTCGACCTATGAATAAATTTCAGTCCGCTTTTGCCTCCATCCCCTTTATTATTATAAATATTACCTTTGTGATTAAATTTTATGAACTTTATGATTCAACCGATTATTATAAATTATACGTTACTATGTGAATTATTCGCAAAAGTGTTACAAGAACAGTAAAATGCTAAAACGGCGGGTTTTAGAGATATATTTTTATAAGTTCAACAATATTTATTTCCTGCATTCCTTGAAGTATCCCGAAGAGATTATTCTCTACAGAATGCGGTTTTAAAACTAAACAAATTACAAAATACATAAACAGATTAAAAATATCAAATCCATTTGAAGATCTAAAATCTTTAAAAACATCACATTAGGTATAGATGTGCTGGAGTTTTTTGATTTGACAAAAGTCCAGAATGGTTAACAGTTACTTTTTATATGATTTTAAAATTTTACTATTTAAGGGTCATAACTTATTTGTCCAACTCGTTTCTAGTAACAGCGCAAGTAACTTCAGTTGCTGCTAATGCTCAAATTAACGAACAAAAATTCACTGTAGAAACTCGATAATTACTATTTTTATTAAACTTTTATCACGGAACTTATTAAGCTTAATATAATTATCTGTATGCGCTATTTTTGATGTAGTAGTAAATATCCCCCGATCTCCGGTGATATCCCTAAGAGATGATTTTAAAGAAATTGGTATTCTTACAGTCTTTTCTTACATACTTAATAAAATATTATTTACATGCCAGAATTTAATGACTTGCATAAAAAACAGTGAAAACAAAAAATATACGATAAATAAACGAAATAAAAAAAACCTCATAACAACTTGATTTCTTCTTCAAAAAGATAAAAATCATGGGCTTGTGTTTTTGCACGAGATATCTCAGACCTTCTGTTTTATAGTTTTTAATCTTGAATTATAAGCATATTATTAAATAAATATTATTATAATATTGCATTAAAAAATTCTTATTTGATTCAAATGTTTGAAACTCATTTGCAGGGTTGATATTATAATGTGGACATCAAACATTGTTAAATTTTATTTAAAAAAAGCATCTATTGAGTTTCTTGGCGGCTCTTCTCAATAGAGCAGAATTCCGTGCTGTTGGTGGCTTACTCACGGACCGACACTGACTTTTTAAATTTAATAATTGACGACTTAAAAACGTGCGTGTAAATGCCAATAAATATATTTTCAATTTCAATTTCAATTTAAAGAAATGTTTTTATGTTATAGAAATAAAACATGCAATTAATGAAAATATCAGTCATAAAAATTTACGCTAAAATAAAAACGACTAGAAAATCAATCGTAAAAATGGTAATTTAAAAACAAAACAAAAGTTTATTTGATATTGGTAAATATATGTATAGAAATTGAGGATCAGCCATTTGATCTGATATTATAGATGTTGAACAAAAAACTAATAATAAATTTTGAATAAGTTAATAATTAATTAATTGCTGGTTATAAAATAAAATATAAGTAGGTGGTCTTCTTTCATGAACTAGATATTCATTGAATCGTACCAGTGAGTGAAGATTTCAAGTGGCAGCCGAGGTCACTAATGCCATCGTTTTAAATACGGGTAATTAGAAATATCCCCAATGTTTATTAAATGCATCCACTGACTAACAGAAGCGGTAAATTACAATTCTAGTGTTTTGTTTTAATGAAGACGTATTAACCAATATTTTATTTATGCGCAGTAAATTTATTATAATATATACCTTAAAGTCTTATAATTTTTGCCTTTTAGTTGCATCTATCTTTTACAAAAAGTCAAATGTAGAAAAACAGAATTGTTTTAAAACTAATATTTGAAAAACTTTCTATTAAATTATATTTGCTAAAAAATTTAGAAATGGTTTTTGGATCGTGTTTAGCGTTATTGAAAAACAGCTCGTAGCCAGTGTTATTGCGTGTATAGTGTGTGGAACATTTAATGTTTGTTCTTATAAATAACATTATTTTCTGCTTAGTTTTGGTAATTTTATAACTATAAACAACTTCCGGCGCGACACAAAGTGACCAACGTGTCATTTATTCATCAAATCTCATGTACATACATATATACTACTGTGTATATTCTTTTTTTATATACAAAATCTATTTGGAATCTAAAATCTATTTGGAAAAGGGATCAAAGATTATATTTATAACTTCATAACAGTGACGCCCAAAATAAAGCACCACGACCCATATTACTTATTTTAGAAAAACTTTTATTTAAATTTTTTTCATGTGCATGTTTTGTATTTAAAATACTTAGGATAAGTAGAAAATAGGTTTAAATAAATACTTCAAGCAGTATTTAATTAATTTTGATTTATTAAAAATTTCTTCAAATTTAATCAACAGTAAACTTATATTAGTCTAGATTTAAGTAAATTTTATAATATATATATATATATATATATGTATATTGAAACCTTTTATGTCGCAAGATGGTAAAAATAACTCCTTTGCGCATTGCAAATATTTAGTAGCATAATATTTTACATGCATTGGTTTCTTGAAACTCTTTGTTTCATTAAGTTGTTATTAATTAGTAGTTGTGGTTAGGGCACCTTAGGTTTTAAGGTAGGTAGTACTGCGGAATACACTTATTTCCAAAATCACAATTACCAGAATTAAAGTACAGAAAGAGTGAGCGGAAGAACAATAGAAACAGGTAGATGAGGTATATGCTAATTAGTAAACGTAGTAACGCGAATCCATAAGAATACAAGTTTTAAACTCGGCGCATCGATCCTAATTCACTCTTAGCAGGAGCCCGCCGGGGAATTGTAGCGGGTGGGGAGACCAGCGCCCCTGTCGACAGATGTGCGCTCGCGTTCACTAAGAACAATAAAGCTGGCGAGCTGGTCGTTAGTTACAATTGTCTGATAATCAAAATGTTTGCATCTGGATAACAATTAAATTTTTAATATAAACTATTTAAATATACTAAGAAATATATTGAAATGTAGTTGCGTAATAAAAATTAATTATTTTAATAACAATTTGCGCTGTCACTGTCGCTGTCGCTGTTGTTGTTGTGTATATGACTTTGCTCTTTTTTTATTATGAGATATTAATATAAGTGAATTTACATCAAGTAACCTACCGCTGAACCTAGCTGGCATAATTTTTTAGTCGTAAGATTTTAATACATAACTTGATCAAAATTGAAAGGTATAAATAAATTAAATCGAAAAATAAATTTTACGTAACCCACCAATTAAAGTAACTTGAAACAAGCTGAAAAACACAGTACTGCTGTTACCTATGATAATTTTATTTATTTCGTGAATATTATCTACCAAATTTATTTAATTATTCATCTACAAGTTTGTTTATTTAGACCAAGATATCTCAACAAACGTCCCAATGATAATAAAACCTGAACCACTTAGAAAAGAAAACAGAAAATAATTAAACCTCTTTAGAAACAAAAACAAAGATAAAAAAATGTTAAAATTAAATGTAAAATGTTAAATGTTAAATGAAATGGTTGGAAAGCTAGAAGGGTGTAAATATGTATATTAAAAGAAACAGCTGATTTATTGAACATTTATTGCCTGTGACACTTATGTATTGAACGAAACTACGCCATAAATTTAACTTTGACTATAATGATACCTTATCACATAGCTTTGATGATAGAAATATTACATTTAATGTAACATTACTTATTTATGAAATAGGTTTAGTAAAAAAGAACTATTAAGTGTGATATTAAGATTGTGAAATTCGTTAAATAAACTAAAAAATAAACTCATTATTTCCAATATGTATGTTAAGAATTTTTCATTCTTAATGTTTAAAAAATATAAATAGCATGTTTATAGACAAATTTAAAAATGAATAGATATTAAAAACCATCATTGTTTAATTCGACCATTACGATACCATGCAAAATTAAATACTACGAGTATCAATAAGATAATAATAATTCATCAAATAATAAGATAAATGTAAGACTAATGAGGGGTCCCGAGTATAACAATTTCATAAATCACGACTAAGATCTTACTCTAGTTCAGGGCGATGTAGCCCCCACCAAATATCAAAGAAATATGAGGTATCTTATAACACGAGTGCAAATATTGACACTTCATGAATATTAATATTTCAAGCCGTCTCGGTTCGTTACGTTTGGAATGCTATTCAGATATTCTTACACGTTATACTTTTATTGTAGATGTAGATTTATTCAGAAATGTTCATGATACGTCCTACTTTTATTTAATAAAAGTTTATAATATTCTTTTTGCTATGATAAGTGTACCATTTCCATAATAAAGATGATAACGATAATATGTAATTGTATGTAAAAAAATAGACACAGGTTACATATTGATGTACCTCCTATTCACATTAAAACTTATAGGATAAGAAATGTACATAGGTTTTGCCTTCTCTTCTCTCTCTTCCAGCTACACCTGAATGTAAGAGGTTACTTTAATGTTAAGAAAAGTACTTTTTTCAACATTAATGAACTCTATTCTATCCTTTCTGTAGTAGATAAAGGTTTTGTTATTTTAAGAGAAATAAAAATAATAAATTATATATAATGTCTTTTACTCTAGTGTTATGTTTTATTAAAGTAGTTTGCTGTTCCTAACCCCCGTGCAGAACTAGATTTAGATGACTCTCACATTGAGAGAAGTATCTAATATCTTTATAGATAGGTTTAAATAATAATTTTACTTGTATCATCTCAGCTGTAGATTTCTGTTCATTAGTTGTAGCCTCACAATAATGTTTGTAATAAAATTTAGATTTAATTGTTTACCATCAAATGTTCGTGAGAAAACCACATGTAAGTATATCTCACTTAGTCATGTTACTTTAAATTATTTTGTTAATTGACTCGCTTCTTACCATACTCACAGACTCACTAACAAGAAATGAGGTAGAAGATAAATTTTATAGCGACTATAATTCTTATCTTCTCTGGGCGGTGTCGAGAGTTAATTATTTTGTTACGGTGTGAGTATATTTACTTTGACAAGTAATAAAATATAATTATGGATACTGAATATTGATTACTGAATGTAAAAGTAATTTATCAACAACTTTACTAGAATATAACATAATTTATAATATTTAAAAAATCTTTTAAGGCAATTTAAATATAATATGTCGGTCATAGTAGATTTTATTTGTATTTTGATATTCTTTAATTAAGTTATTTTTTCAAATTTATAAATCCAATTAATAAATTTTAAATAAAACAAAAATTTTACAATATCATTTAATATTATTATCATATAATAAAAAAACTTATTTTAAAATTCATTTGCAAAAACACCAGACCATACTTATATCAAAAATGTTTTAAACATACGTGTACAAAAAGTAGCAAGTGGTGATACATTAGTATTTTTAAAAATAAAAAAAGCAATTTTTATTTTTGCAACTCGACTAATTTGAACTTTACCAATTTATATTATAATTCTAATCTTAAGTTTTTAGATATAACTTTTGTATAATCTGAAAAAACTAAATCAGTTTTTATATTTTTTTTGCCTTTAGACGTAATTTTTTACTAAAAATATATCAAATCAAATCTGAAATTAGTTGGTCAATATGTATCAATTAATATGAAAATCAATGACAATGAGGAAACAGCGATAGTGGAACAAGAGAGTGAAACGGCAAATGTCGATAATTGTCTTAAATTAACCGTTATTGAGCAGCCTCACTAATATGTACATATTGGCTATCTGATGCCAGATTGCTTGATTATGTGTCACGTTTAACAAAAACAGAACAAATTGTAAAATATATTACAAAATTTCTTTCCATTGCTTTTAGTTTTTTTCTGTAGTTATTTAGTTATCAGAATAATAAATTAAGCAAACTCACATTATTTTATCGGATAAAATTAACATATATTAATAAAACAAGTTATTACCTTTATTATAATTTGTTCTTTGTCGGGTAACACCTATTTTTTTAAATTTTTAAATAAGATTAAATTATCTTATTCATAAATAAATTGAAACGCTACCGCAAAAATTATTGAACAGATTTGATAAAACTTTACTGTAATAAGGCTTATGTATTAGAATAACATACAGGGTTGAATTTTGAAATATATCACCTAATTTCACTAACCGTGGTAAATTTACAAAATGGAGCTAAAGATTTAACCATTTCGGGACCACGTTTCGAATATGTTAAAAGTATTTTATACGATTGGCGAAGTGCAGTCATCGTACCTTTGTATAACGGCAAAGGTTCACAGATAGACTGTGCAAGCTGTAGGGCCATCAGTTTGATTAGCTTGGGCGGTAAAGTTTATGCTAAAATTTTAGCGAGAAGAATGCAAGGGAGATCTGAAAGGCTGTTGTGGGAGGCACAAGGAGGTTTTAGACCTGAAAGAGGGTGTATAGATCAGATCTTTCCCTCCGCATGATCACGGAAAAGGTTTTGGCCCTAAACCAAAAGGTTTTCTGTGCTTTTGTGGATTTGGAAAAGGCGTTTGACAGGGTTGTGAGAAAGAAGTTATGGGAGATACTGCCCCGATACAATGTGAACGGACCCTTGCTACAGGCTGTAAGGTCTCTTTACCGAGATCACTCAGCCTGTGTGCGAGTAGGAGCTGGCATGACGCCCTGGTTTGACATCCAATCGGGTGTTAAGCAAGGTTGCGCTATGTCAGCTTGGTTGTTCAATTTGTATTTGGATAGTTGTCTCCAAGGAGTGAAAGATAGTGACATGGGAGTGAAAGTAGGTGACCTTAAGGTCAATTGCTTACTATATGCAGATGATGCAGTGCTCATTGCATCATCAGAATGCAATTTGCAGGCATTGGTCATCACTCTGAAAGATGGGTGTGAAATTAATGGTCTAAACGTGAATGCAGATAAGATGCAAAGATTCTGATATTTGAAAGAAATGAAGAAAGAACAGAATGTAAGATCAACGTGAATGATAAGATAATAGAACAAGTGAATGAAGTGGTATATTTGGGAAGTATGTTTAGCAGAGACGGAAGATACGAAATGGATGTGGAAAGGCGTATCGCTGCCGGTAACAGAGTCAATGGTGCTTTGACTGCATTTTTGAGACGGCAAAACGTCAGTATAGCTGCACGTTTGGCTGTACACAATGCAGTTTTGTTACCGACGCTGTTATACGGCAGCCAAACGTGGGTAACACAGAAGAAGAATGTAAGAAAGATGAATGCTGTGGAGACGCGATCTCTTCGCTGAGTCAGTCTAGCTGATCGAATCCGCAATGAAGAGATCCACAGAATGGTAGGTACTAGCGAAGATGTCACGGTGAGAATGAAGAAGAACGTGCTCAGGTGGTTTGGGCACGTTGAACGAATGAGTGATGAAAAAATGGTAAAAAAGATTTATATGGGAAAAGTGAGCGGTAAGAGAGACAGAGGGAGGCCTCGAGTGACCTTCGAAAACACAGTAGCTACGATACTGGAGGAAGGTCACGTAAAAAGCATGAGGACCCCCCGGAGGGCATGTATGAAGAGGTTGATGTCTGTGGCCGAGGCGAAAGAGGTATTCAGAGACCGTAGCGGTTGGCGCTCCATCGTCTCTGGCTACCCCGCAAGGGATATGGCGTGAAGGTAAATAAATAAATAAATAAATAAAATCACAGATTATACAAGCTACTTTTATGTTTTATAAACCGTGATACTAGTTATTCAGTTTTACTATGGAAATACACTTTAAAATATGTAAGGTTAAAAAACGCTCTCTAAATCTACCAGAAAACTTGAAAAATATAAATTTAATTAGAAATTAATTAACAGATTATAAGCTTTAAAACATTGTATAACTATAGAGAGAGCATTGTTTACATCGTCAAGTAAAATAACATAACAAATATCTGAAACCCTTATGTCAGATTTACTGAACATCTGTCACACAAAAGTATAAGAAATAATAACAAACGTTAGAAATTAAAAAAACATTATAATTTAAATTAGATGCATCTGCATCTTATCAGGCTTATCTGTGAGAAATACTGAGAACAAACCTAGGCAAGCAAAAATAAATTATGTCATTAGCTTAGCATGGGATGAACTTTGCAAGGTAAACTAAGTATTTTAAGCTATATATGCTGAAAAGTAAAAGATTTTTGACATATATAAAAAACCGTATAAAATAACAAATAATAAGAATAAAATTCTTAACGATAACTAAAACGATAATTTACCTACCGTAAACTGAAATTATATCCACTCGCACACACTTAGTACTGGGTTTAAAAAAAAAATAACATCTTCTAACCACAAGATTAGTATAAAAAAGACTCAAAATTGATTGAGACTTTGTTACATATATTGACATGTTAATGCGCGTTTAGATATATATTTCTTAAATGAATATTGTTCCATGAAAAAGAGCAAACTTTTTTCTGAGTTCTTGCCACTAAGAAAAAAAGACACTGAATGTATTCACGTATATAATTTTCATTTACTATAGAGTTCACTAAATTGTAAATGTTAATAATATTATCAGTCCAAACTATAAACGAAAGTCAAACTTGTTCCATAAATGCATAAATCACTTTGTTAATGGACAACTACTTATGACTCCATTTAGATATTTTAGTTTTGTGTTAATATTTTGCAGTAAAATTCATATATAAACTCTTCGTAAAATATATCTAGGAAGGAATGCAATAAGTAATTATAACAAATTTTTACTTTAATTTTTTAGTACGATAATAGGTCTGTTATTATTTTGAACCTCTCTTTAGTTATCTAAGCATTAAATGACATTAAATTGTCGATACAATTTGTAAGGTTTTATTTTTGATAGTGCTATATTTATTAATACCGGATTTCATATTAATATCTGTACTGTATTTTTACTGTGATATTTAGCAGAAAGTTGATTTCATATCTCATTGCTGTTAAAATATATATATATATATATATATAAGATGTGTAATTTTATCTATTTTGTATCCGGAGTAACTATTGTTAAGTGTATGTATGTGATTAAACAAAACCACAAGAGGCTAAGAGAATTCCTTTGAAATATGTCTCTGGAAATATATATTTTTGAATATGTAAACTTTTCTTTTTGTATTCGGATATTTAGAAGAATGGATCATCGATATGTTCAAGCCGAATGATACAACGCCTTTCAAATTATAAGGGCAACGGTACACACAAGCAGCGTCGATACGTCATTTTTTCATTGCGCTTTGAGAGTCGGACCTAATAACATCAACTTTCGTCACAATATTTTTAATTTATAATTTATTGTAAAATCGTAAAATACATCGATTATTCAAGAGTTTTGGGTCTCATTTCTTCGTCATTCGACATTGGCGCGATCATTTGGTGACCCCGACGTGATCTTTATCAAACAATCCACCTACCGTGATACCGGTCGAAATACGAAGCCAAGAATACTCGCCCTCCAGGATATCGCCAGCAACCTGCTGCAGCCATCAATCCGAGGGAAGTGTGCCTTTAATCCTTCATAAATTGATACCCTTTATTTCGATTTGTGTGAAAACGGTGGACGAGAATCTATTTTAGTCAACCCTCATTCAAAAAAAAAAAAAAAAAAAATATATATATATATATATATATATATATATATATATATATATATATATATATATATATATATATATATATATATATATATATATATATATATATATACTATCCAAATTGTTGTAATTCATAGTATATTAAGTAATTTTTCCATAATAGTATTCATTTATATGGTGTTTGGCTGCACTCGAATTTAAACATCAGCATATTGGTTGAATAATTAAACGTAGGTAATCTATTCCGTTAATAGTTTTTGTTTTACAATAAACCTACAATATCAATTTAAAGTAATTACAATATTAAAAGCATTAAAGTGTTCAATGTTTACTTTAAAATTTATATAAAAACAATATTTAAAACATAATTGTCGATATTTCCAGGAAACAAACTTCTATAAGTGCGGAATTTGTTGTTACATTGTGGCGAGTACCGCGGTATCTCGCTCCTACATACAAGTGCAAGCGTGCGCTTATCAGTGACCGGCCGGCTGCGAAACCGGTTTCTTACGGGATTCACGTAAAGTACATAGTCAATAATTATATTTTTAGATTAGTTTTGTAAACAAACAGTATTAATTGTGCGTTGTTTTCGCCGTTAAAATGAGTAATTTAAAGGACCTTGTTAAGCAAAGGGCAACCATTAGGGGTAGATTAACTCTTTTTAAGAAATATTTAACACCGTTAATGGAATGTAAGGAATTTAATGCCTTGCAATTAAACGAACTCCGTTTAAGATGTGACAAGTTGCGTGACCTTTCAAACTGCTTTGAGGACATACAATCATAAATAGAATTAATAGAAGATGATACGTCAAAGCAACTTGAAGAATGTGACACCACAGAGAATGTATTTTATGATTTAATCGCAAAGGCTCAGTCTTTGTTGGAGTATTTTGAAAACAAGAACAAGAAAACAAGAACAAAGTAGATAGGCATGCTTCAAATAAGGATCGTAGTAGCCTAATGAAATTGCCTCCATTAAAAATACCACCTTTTAATGATGAGTCAAACCAGTGGCTTTCCTTTAGGGATACTTACATATCACTTATTCATATAAATGATTCTATAGAAGATATAAACAAATTTCATTATTTAAAATCGTACTTGGAAGGATCAGCTAGTTCTGTCATATCTTCTATTACCGTGTCTTCGAATAATTATTCAATCGCATGGAATCTTTTATGCCAACGGTATGACAACAAGCGTATTTTAGTAAATGAACATATTAAGGGATTGTTTTCAATTACACAGTTACATAAAGAAAGTTAGCAAGGCATACGGGAGTTAATTGATACTTTAGCTAAGAACTTGAACGCTTTGAATTCTTTAGGCGAACCTACGGATAAGTGGGACACTTTAATAATTTACATGGCCTTGGGAAAGCTTGACAGTATAACCACGAGTAAATGGGAAGAATTTAGGAGTGATTTGGATTCACCCTTGCTGGAAGAATTTTATTCTTTTCTTCGCCAGCGAGCTACAGTCTTAGAAACAGTTAACGCTGATAGGTCTAACAAATATGAAAAACGACATAGCTTGTCACATACAAAATCATTAATTACTTCATCCTCTGTACAGTACAATTTTAAACAAAAAAAATGTCCATTTTGTAACCAAGATTACAGAATTTTCCAATGTCTTAAATTCAAATCGTTACCCGTCGAAGAACGCCTAACTAAAGCATCCATCATGAAATTATGTAGTAATTGTCTCCGCAGAGGCCATTAATCATATCAATGTAACTTGAATGGCTGTAGAATCTGCCATAAAAAACACAACACACTATTATATAAACAAAGTTCTTTACAACCAACTCAAAACATTCATCTAAACACTAAAAATACAAATACTAATGAAATTAACGTGCCTGAGACTGTAGTCGACTCGACTGCTTTCGGACCCACCACTTAAGTTTCCTTGTCAGCCGTCTCCACCAATTAAGCTCTTCTTTCAACAGCGTTGGTCAAGGTCATGTGCAATAGCAAAACATTTATTTTGAGGGCTTTACTGGTTTCTGGTAGCCAATCATCTTTCATCAGCAAAAGAGCACAAAGGGATATGGGTTCTCTTAAAGAAAAGGATTATTACCATTGTGTTTCCGGTATTGGCAACACTGTGTTAAAAGTTACGGAGCATTGCACTATACATTTGCACTCCATGTATAATTCCTTTAAAACAGAAATTAAATGCTTTATTTTATCTAAAATTACTGCACACCTGCCTCATGTCGCAGTGCGTATACATGATTTAGGCATTCCCAACAATATCCAACTGGCTGACCCTAACTTTTATCAACCTTCAGAAATAGATTTACTTTTGAGCGCTGACGTATTCTGGGACTTAGTTAGGTCTTCTAGAATACAATTGGGACCTAAAAGACCAATACTACATGACACATATTTAGGTTGGATAGTGGCTGGGTCCATGTCAGGTGCGTTTTATAAGAACAATAATTCTAGCATACAGTGTAACTTCTGGCAAGACATTGGCGCTCAACTGTCAAGATTTTGGGAACTTGAAGAGGTACCTTCAATAAGCAAGAATAGCACTAGTGACTATTGCGAAATGTTGTTCAATCAAACAACTCGCAGAGAAAGAAATGGCAGATTTAGTGTTCAGATTCCATTAAAAAAATCGGTTGAATTATTAGGTAATTCATATGACATTGCAGAAAAGCGACTACTTGAACTCGAGAAAAAATTAAGAAATAAGCCTCAATTAAAATAACAATATTTGGAATTCATTCATGAATATGAACGCATGGGACATATGACAGAGATTGATAAGCCAGTGTTTGGTTGCTACCTTCCACATCATGCAGTCATAAGAGAACAAAGTGACACAACAAAATTGCGAGTGGTATTTGATGCCTCATCTAAAACGTCTACTGGGTTATCTTTTAATGACATTCAACACATTGGCCCTGTAGTGCAAGATGACTTATTTTTTTCATTTTACTTAGATACAGACAGCATACATATGTTGCTTCAGCAGATGTGGAAAAAATGTACCGCCAAATATTAGTATACAACAACCAACGTAATCTGCAACTCATTTTGTGGCGTGATGAGCCACCACTACCTATAAAAATATTCCAATTAAACACCATTACTTACGGTACGGCTTCAGCGCCTTATCTAAGTACCCGGTGCCTTTTACAACTATCAAAAGAATGTGGTGATGACAAATTGTCCCAAGTAATCAGAGAAGATTTTTATGTAGATGATTTTCTTTCAGGGGCTGATACTAAAACCGCTCTGGAAGAAATAGTCACATCTGTAACTAACCAACTTAACTCAGCTTGCTTACCATTAAGAAAATGGCGAAGCAATACACCTGCTATTTTTAAAAATATATCTAATACCATCTTGCCTAAGAATTTAGATACATCGTCACAATCAAGCGTTTTAGGATTAAAGTGGGGATCCCACTTCAGAAGACATACTACAATTTCCAATTGACAATAGTATTAACTCAACCATAACCAAAAGAATGATTTTGTCACATTCGGCAAAGTTATTCTATCCGCTAGGTTTGCTCAGTCCATGTACCATTATACCCAAAATAATACTTCAAAAACTTTGGTTATCAAAATTAGATTGGGATGATCCAGTTGATAGTGATTTGGAAAAGGAGTGGCTTAACTAAAATTTGCAATTTTACAAAGGTTTCTTGCCAATGCTCTGCGATTTATTCATAATACAAAAAATAAACACTACAAAACTACAGGCCCTTTGAAAACAAACGAATTAAATGGATCGTTAAGCATATTAATAAAACAACATCAAAGTATATGTTTTTTAGAAGAAATTAAATTACTTAATAATAAACAAAGCTTACATCCAAAGTCTCGTGTTCTATCATTAACTCCATTTATAAACCAAGACGGTATTATTTGTGTGGGAGGCCGAATCCATAATTCGAGTGAACCTTATGAGAAGAAACATCCCATTCTTTTAGATTCAAGTGATCATTTTTGCAAATTGTTATTTACACATTATCACAAAACACTTTTACAGGCAGGTCCGCAGCTATTACTTAGCACATTAAGAGACAAATTTTGGCCTTTAAGAGACAGAATATTAGCTAGAAGTACTGTAAATAATTGTAGACTATGCAGACTCATGAAAGCACAAGGTTCAAATCCAATCATGGGAAATTTACCAACCGTGAGAGTTACTCCAAGCTCCCCATTTCATATTAGTGATGTCGACTTCGCCGGGCCATTTCATATTACCGATCGTAAGGGACGCGGCTGTAAGATTTCAAAGTGCTACTTATGTTTTTTTCTATGTCTTACTACCAAGGCATTGCATCTTGAGTTAGCAAGCGATCTCTCCACTGATGTGTTTATGTTGTGTCTTAAACGTTTTATATCTCGTAGGGGAAAGCCATTGGAATTGTATTGCGACAATGGCACTAATTTTGTCGGCGCAAATAACGAGATTAGAACGTTCTTAAACTCAAACAATGAGAGTATTTCGGGTTTCGCAGCCGATGAAGGCATTCAATTTAAATTTTCACCGGCATATTCTCCACATTTTGGGGGAATCTAGGAAGCAGGCGTAAAATGTGCTAAATACCATATAACTCGAATTTTAGGTGACAAACATTTAACTTTCGAAGAGTTGTCTACCCTCTTCACACAAATTGAAGTCATCCTAACTTCCAGACCTTTAACTCCGCTTTCCTCCGATCCAAATGACCTTATATCCTCTGACTCCCGCACACTTCCTGATCGGCCGACCTCTGACATCCTTACCATCAGATATCTACTGGACGTGAAGCTAAGCAGACTTAACCGTTTTTTTTTTTTTTAAAGACCATAGACATTTGTCCATGCCTTTCATTATGATTTTAAACAATTTTATTACGATTTTAATTGGTAACTTCGCAGAAAATTATACACCTGCACAAGTTTTCGAAAGCAAATAGCTTTCGAAAACTTGATTTGAACTTTAGAAATTGATAATAATAATAAATAAAGTAAATAGTAGTAGTAGTAAGCTAGGTTATTAAGTTCACTAGCTTTTTCATAGCCTCGGAGTCACGGCGAGAAATTGCCATCTTGAGGTTGTACTCTACAAGGTTTCTATCGGAGGTATCGCCGGCCCGCCTAATGAATCTCACAATGGCGTCTTCGTCGATATCCGTGTAGTACGTAGAACTTCTTGTGTGTCTAGATATAGCCACCACTGCGTGTGGGACACTTGTCAGATACGATTTTGGTTTGGATTTCATTTGGATGATTATTACCAACTCGTATGTTAATCCCTGAGCTTCATTGATGGTGAGGATCCGCGAGTTTTCCCCTTTTCCGTACCCTAGGTTTGTAAGGTCCGCTTTTTCAGTCTGTGTGTGGACCAGGTACAGGGTATTAGGAAAGTCAGCTTCGATGGTAGCACCCGTAAACCTGACTGTTCTCAGAGAGCGAGTCAATGAATGGGCTGAGTATATGCCGTTGTATACCTCGTTTAGAGCATAGCTTACGTCCAGGGGACATCGGGAGGTTCTTAAGAGCTCTTGACTGATAGACGTCACGAGGTATGGGCTATTATATTTCATATGGAACAGATTTAGCCGGTCTATGTAAGGAATCTGGTTTGTGTCTCCGATTAGTGTGACTGCTTTGGCCTCTGTTAGTCGGGCCGCCATAACGATCGCTCCGAAATGGTTCATCAAGGCCTCGTCAACGATAAGTCGTTCAGGCTTTTCTTTAACGTCAGTTATTAATATTGAAGCGGTCGTTCGGACTTTGGTCTTCCCGTCCTTTGGACAACTGAGGGCGAGTTTATTCCTGAGCTCTAATGCTGCCTCAGTCGTCGTTGTTGCTATCAAGTCACTTTCAAATACGAAGTTGTTTACTACCCAAGTCAATTTTCCACATCCAGGAACGCCGTTGACCCAGTGGAAAATTGGTGCTTCCCAGTCTTCCCAGGGTCTTGCAGATTCCTCTACGGCTGTAGCCATTTAGAGGATGTTATCTTCCAGCGAGACCTCTGTGCAGCGGGCTACTACAAGTATTGAGTCTTCAGCGGGTGTTAAATACTTGGGCGGTCCAGTTACTCCTTTGGGGGTTTCAGCTATTTTAACGAATCCATTTTTAACGCTGTAAGCCGCCATGTGGGGAATTTTAGGTGTTTTACCCCGTACATATTCGGATGTAGTGTTGTTGAAAATGGCGGCTTTTTCTTCCTTGAGTAATATTTTAAGAAGACCTTCGTTTTCAAGTTCGAAGGTCCTCCTGATCTTTTCACAGATCGCAAGGTTAGTTTTGATTGTTTCCCTTATAGATGCTGTGTACTCAAGAAACGCGTTTCGCATATGTTCGTTGGCACCACTGGCGGATGGTAAATCGGGTGCACTTGTGTTAGCGCCAGTACTTTCGGAGGGTATTTGTAACATTCTCGATACTTGATGCGTGAAGTTTGCCATGATTAATTGTTAAAGAGGGTAGCACCGCTATTACGAAACTTGCCTCTAGACGGTATATAAGTCACTCGCTGGTCAGTTGAGCTCATTCGTATCGTGGAACTGCTAGTATCAAGAAGTGAAGTCGCTAGTGATTAGTGAATAGCGACTATAGTGGTTAATAGATTATACCGCGAGAATAAGTCTTCTAATATCAGAAGTGGTTGTGAAACATTGCCCACCGCCATGCCTCAGCGAAAAAGAAAAACCCATAGACAATCTCGAAGAGCATCAACATGAAGTTCAAATACCGATTCAGTACCTCGACAAGTAGCAGCTCTGATGAGTATCACAAACGAAATAAATACGTCATAAATCACCTCACAGGCTGATTGGTTACTTTCCGTACAACTACAAGATCCAAGCATTTGTAGTATTCGAGATATCTTACAATCAGGAGAGGCCGAGGCAAACTTTTGGGAAATAAAATTTACAGACGAACAGAATATGGTAGACGCTGGCTCGTGTCTAGACAATGTATATGATATGCAAGGAGCAGAACAAAGTACCAGGCCATATAATAGCACAACATGTATTGAAAACATGAAACCATGGATACAACTAGGAAATAATGATTTGTAATCCAGATGTTATCAAAGATTGATTAAAGGACGTCAATATGGTGGTGCAGTAGATATCCGTTGTGAACACTACTGTACCGGTAATGTGGTGATACACGTTTAGAGTGGCCTCAGGCATCTCTATTCTAAACCATGATTTACAAGTGACTTAAGACCTTCCGAAATAATGATTTGTAATCCGGATGTTATCAAAGATTGATTAAAGATTGTCAATATGGTGCTGCAGTAGATATCCGTTGTGAACACTACTGTACCGGTAATGTGGTGATACACGTTTAGAGTGGCCTCAGGCATCTCTATTCTAAACCATGGTTCTGCAGTAGATATCCGTTGTGAACACTACTTTACCGGTAATGTGGTGATAAACGTTTAGAGTGGCATCAGGCATCTCTATTCTAAACCATGGTCCTGCAGTAGATATCCGTTGTGAACACTACTATATTGGTAATGTGGTGAATGTCTAATGTATTTGCTTCGAACATAGGATGTCAATATGGTGCTGCAGAAGTGACTTAAGACCTTTCAAGGTTTAATGATCTTAATTACCGCACAGACATATAGAGACATCTTATGACACATATTATTTTTATACATTCTCTCTGAATCCAATTTTAACATTCGGAAAAGAATAATTGTTATATAATCGTGAATTATTTACTAAGTGTTATTATTAATTATTACAGTTCTCAGCAATAACATCAGACTAAGACGTAATTCGAGGGCGAATACGTTGCAGGAAGGCCGGATGTTATCGCCAGTACTTTCGGAGGGTATTTGTAACATTCTCGATACTTGATGCGTGAAGTTTGCCATGATTAATTGTTAAAGAGGGTAGCACCGCTATTACGAAACTTGCCTCTAGACGGTATATAAGTCACTCGCTGGTCAGTTGAGCTCATTCGTATCGTGGAACTGCTAGTATCAAGAAGTGAAGTCGCTAGTGATTAGTGAATAGCGACTATAGTGGTTAATAGATTACACCGCGAGAATAAGTCTTCTAATACTTGTTTGTCCCATGTCGGCTCTAGTTCTGTTCTTTTTATGATATTTTTGCTTCGGTTTAAGCATTGTAATCATCTTATTAAATCCTTTCTTAGTTTTTGATTTGTCCTGTGTTATTTTGTTGGATTGAATTTCGATGGCAATTTTCTCTTGAAGGCGTGCGGCGCTGCTTTGTAGGATCTGGTTGCTTGGTTCGCCCCAAATTTAATTCGGTTTAAAATGGCGTATGGCCCGGGTTCACAAATTATACTCGGGTTCTGACGCAGTGTCTCGAGTAGTGGACTTCGTCACTTCAAAGGGCATCATTCGTCGGGCTGTTCATAATCTCTGCCTACTGCCTGATCGTGAATCTACATGAAGTCCTGAGAACTTCGAGCGGGGGAAGGATGTTCAAGCCAAATGATACAACGCCTGTCAAATTATAAGGGCAACGGTACACACAAGCAGCAGCAATACGTCATTTTTTCATTGTGCTTTGAGACTCGGACCTAATAACATTAACTTTCGCCACAATATTTTTAATTTATAATTTATTGTAAAATCGTAAAATATATCGATTATTCAAGAGTTTTGAGTCTAATTTCTTCGTCATTCGACATTGGCGCGATCAGATACATTGTATACTAAGTAAGTATTATATTAAATTGTTGTTTATTGTATATATGTAAAACCTGTAAGAACAAATACTTTCCGATACTCTATGTAAGCAAAGTATAAATTTCTGTGTTTTCACTTACTTTGTGTGTGTATGGCCGAATCGATTAATAACTGTTTCTTACATCCTTTCCCTAAATAACTTACCCTCTATTCTACTTTTGTTATATAGTTTTGGTAGTGATTAAAAGTTAACAATTTATATGGGTGTAGGTAGGCATGTGATTGGGCGATAGTTTGCGAAATTTTCAATTACATCATTTTTGAGTTTTAAATAAATTCTTCTTCTGTTAATATATCTGTTATTACGTTTTGAATGAATATGTTATATATTTTGGGTAAATATGATTGTACTCTGTTAATATTTTAATCAAGAAATTCTGTATATATTAGGTTCTGAAGCTTTCCTGTTATTTACTTTTCGAATTGCTACCTGTAAATCTACAATAGTGATGATAAAATCTGCCATTGCCATTCGATATACTTGATTCTCTTCTTCTATTCTTGGATCCAGTCGATGTTATTCGCATTTTCGGTTTTACCTGATCGATCGGTCCAAAACATTTTAACTTCTTCAATTATAACTGACTGTTTCTTATTTAGAGTTTGGTAGAATAGTTTCTCATTATTTTTAAACGTCCAATTGACTGATCTTCGTTGGTTTGATTTTATACATCTGCTTAATCTCTTATCTTTAATAATTGTTTCTTTTTATCTAATTCCTTTTTGACTTTATCGACGTTTTTATTAACAAAATTAAGTTTTAGTAAAAAAAATTGCACAATATAAAGGTCAGAAACATGAGTCAAGTAAATCCTTTAGGAATATTAAAGAAGAAAAATGTCGGGAGATATTATGCATATTCTTGATAGTTTTAATTAAACTAATATTTAAAGAGGTTTACTATTGTAAACATTCATAATAATCCATAGCTACAATGTGGCTTTCAATCTTATAAGAGATTCGATACTTAAACAATCAAAATTTAATTATCCCGAGACATATTTTATGGTTTCAACAAAGTAATTGTTATTCATTATTTAATTAATTATTATTAATTGTTAATCAGATTATTAACCTTCAAACAAACTTGCTTCGCTCAGGATAATCTAATATGTATATTTTATAAAGGGTAATGCAAATATACATTTTATGTTTATATTAAGTAACCAAATAATAGTTAATAACTCAAATTTGACGGATTTCTAAACAAATATAAAAACGATTATTGTCGTTTACTTCCATTAAATGATTTTTGTAATAAAATATGTAAGGGACAGGTTCTATCCATTTGTATACTTCTAGGAAAATATAAATGTCAGTTACCTCCGTTTTATGTATTGTTATTAATTCTTCCGAGTAGAAAAGCCACTGCACTAATAATCAATAAAGCCTGGTAATAACCTAACTAGATATAATCCGACCGTATTTTATTTCCCATCAATGGGTCGGAACTTGATCGCGTAATAATAATATTTGACGGCTAAAACTAACCAAGCTTTTCGTTTTTTCATTTGCTTTTTAATGTTGCTGAACAATATCAATAATTAATGAAATATAAAAAATCTATCAAAATTATATATGAAATAAAAAACTTTTTTTACTCGTACTCCAGACCCTCATAAGTAAAAATATTTGAGTATTTATTATATCACCATCAATATGAGTTTGAATCCATCTTCCAACAAAGAAAAAGGACCTGCAATTTAATTTCGCCTTTTAACGATACTAAAAATAATAACGGATTATATTCATTCCAGGTTTTCAATATCAATAGATCTATTATTATCATACTATTATTTATTTATTTTTATTTTAGCTTCACGCCATATCCCTTGCGGGGTAGCCTGGGACAACGGAGTGCCAAACGCTACGGTCCCTGCATACCTCTTCGCCTCGGCCACAAACATTAACCTCTTCATACATGCCCTCCGGGGGGTTCTCATGCTTTTTTCGTGACCTTCCTCCAGTATCATAGATCCTGTGTTTTCGAAGGTCACTCCAGACCTCCCCCTGTCTCTCTTACCGCTCACTTTTGCTTATATTTTTTACCATTTCTTCTTTCATCACTCATTCGTTCGACGTGCCCAAACCACCTGAGCACGTTCTTCTTCATTCTCACCATGACATCTTCACTAGTACCTGCCATTCTGTGGATCTCTTCATTGCGGATTCGGTCAGCTACACTGACTCTGCATATTCTGCGAAGAGATCGCATCTCCACAGCATTCATCTTTCTTACATTCTTCTTCTGTGTTATCCACCTTTTGGCTGCCGTATAACCACTCGGTAGCAAAACCGCATTGTGTACAGCCGTCCAAACGTCCGCACAAACGTCCAGCTATGTTGACGTTGCGCCGTCTCAACAATGTAGCTAAAGCACCGTTGACTCTGTTACAGGCAGCAATACGCCATTCCACCTCCATTTCGTATCTTCCGTCTCTGCTAAACATACTCTCAAATATACCACTTCATGCACTTGTTCTATTATTATCTTACCATTCACGTTGATTGATTGATGATTATTTTACATTCTGTTCTTTTTTTAATTTCCTTCAAATATCAGAACCTTCGTCTTCTATCTGCATTGAGGTTTAGACCATTATTTTCACACCCTTTTTTCAGAGTGGTGACTAATGCCTGCAAATCGAATCCTGATGATGCAATTAGCACTGCATCATCTGCATATAGCAAGCAATTGACCTTTAGACAACTATCCAAATACATATTGAACAACCAAGCTGACATAGCGCAACCTTGCTTAACACCCAATTGGATGTCAAACAAAAGTGACATGCCAGTTTAAACAAATTGTGTTATTTATTATTATCATACGAAAACAATAAATGACACAATTTGTTTAAACTCTTATATATTATGTAGAAGTATAAGGTTACACAATTTTACTTTTCTAAAAAAGAATTTTCATTAAATTTACATATTTTTAAATTAATAATATAATAAGAAAATAATGAAGTTATCTATAAGGTTTTTGCCGAACCTATGAGGCATTAATTCTCCATCTACCGAATAAGATATTATGTTGAAAGCGGTAAATGCGAAGAAACTTAAGTATTTTATATTATTTTATGGATCATATATGTCTGTAATTGTGAATGCTGCCTTATTATACCCGCAATTTTTTTTTTACAAAAAAGCCAAAACCCATCAACAAATTTGAAATATTATAGCAAAATGACGACCACGACGTCGCGAAATATTTAACCTTTTGAGATCACTCAAATGTTCAATAATAAATTTGGCAATATTAAATCTGTACTTGTTCGTATATCTATTCGTTAATGAACTTATGAACGGATAAATATGTAAGTTGTATACAAAAAGAAAAATGCTCACGATCATATTAACTATTAGTTAACTAATGAGTATTAGTCAAAAATAATTTTTACTATAATATTACCCACTCTATTTGCTTTTCTAGCCACAAATTGTCATAGAAAAGCTTGAGCTTGTTCTTATTAACATTTAAATCAATTTTCAACGTAACATTATAAACACCACGAATTTCCTTTTCCACTTTGATTGCATTCCGAATACATTAAAAAAGAAAACAAAATTTTATATCCTATAACAGTTTGCCTTAATTCAAATATTTGAGAGCTGCAACTGTTTTTATCTATATCATTAGGCTAATGAAATCTTAACATTAAATAATCTTAAAATGAATTCCTGTGTTCAAAATAGGTTATTTTAGGTCTCATTTCCTTAATGATAACAATTGACTTTTAGACTAAATAAAACTACAACACAAAATGTTATATAAGATATGATGTGTGTACGATATATTTATATAAATTTAAAATCCCACAGTATAACATAAAAAAAAATAATAATATACTTATTTTCGAATTTATCCATAATCTCTGAATCAATGGGTGGAATAGTAATGGCAGGAAATTATAATTAGTGAGTTGCTGGTGAATCTATTATTTTAAACGATAAAATATATGGAATTACTCCTAAATTTACAGTATTATTTATTACTTTTATTATTAATAGTGTAAAATTAGTTAACGATCTCCTAATAACTAATGAAAGTATTTCCATGATGTTTAATAAGAATGTTGTCCAATAAAACTAAACCAACAGATCGGAGGAAGAAAGTAATTGAAACTTCGAACAGCGATAAAGACAACAAATTGAACATTATGGAGTAGCGCATAATGCAACCAAATTGGATCGTATAGATTTATTGCCGCCAAATCGTAAGACATTGAATGTTAATATATATTACTAACATTATTTAATAAGAATGTAATTTCATTTATTCCTTATTTAATGATGAGATACACACATTTATTAGAGACAATAATCTTCACTTTTTTACTAATGATTAATGATGCTCTCACTTTTATAAGGTGTTAAAGGATTTAAATATTAAAAATAAGTTATTATAAAATGTGATGTTAGACACGTGAAATAAAGTGAACAATTGGATAAACACGTGTGCTTTTTTTAAGGCTAATAATAATTTCACAGTTAATCGCATTATTGGACCAATGCAGCTAATCTATACATATAACATTATAATTTTTATCTTGTAAAGTTATATCTGGTCTTTAATAGTGAATAGATTTAATGGTAAGTAGGGGGGGGGGGATGCAGGTGTACAATTTCCTGCGAAGATCACTACCATCACAATTAAAATCGTAACAAAATTGTTTTAAAATTACAATGAAAGGCATGGACAAATGTCTAAAAATAAAAAAAAAAAAAAAAAAAAAAATAACTTAAACCATTTATTTGATGCTATTGCATGTTTGTGTTTGCTCCAAGTCATAAAGATAACTGCCGTGTAATACTTTTTTTCCAGTTTTCTATTTTTTGTTTTTGTCAATTATTCATATTAAAGAAAGATTTGTTAGTAGGTTCATTTATTTTAGTAGACTGTAGTTAAAATTATTAGTAATTTGATGATTTTTACACGTTTCACATTATTATTATTAATATTCAAAATTTAAAATATAACATTTTTATTTGGACGATTTTATGTATAATTTTATAAAGAGCTTAGTTTTTAACCTACGTCAATAAATGCACTGTGAAATGCACACAATGCATTTTAAAACAAAAATAATATTCTGAAGATTGGTATAGATAAAAGAACTTAACATATCTTATGTGCCGTTATTTTGCTGATTTAAAATGCTCCAAAAATACCCACTATCAGAGATTATAAGATTACAGTTTTAGTGACTATGATACAACATCACCTACATTATACTTAGCGAGATCCGTTGGTCTTATGTGGGTTATAATCGTTATACACAAAATTGCTAAATCGACTTAATGCGGTAATTTGCTCGAGTCGTACCTTACGGTAATTGTAGGCTATTACCATGTACCTATCCATGGCAGTGACAATCTGTAAACCACAAATTCATTGATTATTTTCAGTGACACGATCGCACAATATTTAGTTTGTTATATTTTTCAGGATATAAATCTGCATATATTTATATACTGCAATCAATACGTAGGGCTCATTCCTTATTTTATTACATATTATATTTTGCCGATTCATCAGTCTTTTATTATACCTATGTGTATTAAATACTAATAACCAATGCCATATATCGTCAATCTTCGCTTGGACGTGGCCCAAGAGTTGATCCATTCCTGCATTACCTCTATGAAACCTGTAGACCCTGACATGATTGTCTATAATGACGAGTCCAGCCAGAGTACTGACAGTTCACGAACTTTAAAATTTTGAAGGCAACTTTAGCAGATATGCTCCCTTACGAACACAGATACCCCGGCGTGTGGTATAAAATGATGTTCAAGTTTATACCCGGGGAATGAAAGGAACGCTGTAACGCTAGGTTGAGATATCTGCGTCTCCGTCAAAAACAACAAGGTGGGCTGTGCCGTCTCAAGATGGTAGTGGACATTTAGGTCCACATCTAGAGTGGAGAGGGGTCAGAAAAAACAAACTGCGATACTTTGCCCGCCCCAAACACGACGGGCAGTCCGAGCAACATCCGAGAATCATTCCCCTGATTTTGCTCGGGGCGGGGTTCCCCAGCTTCATCAAAGCCGGTACCTTCCTGTGGTATTCGTTTTGGAGGCATCACTATCATGTTTGGTAGGGGGGGGGGGCGGAATTGAATTTCCGGATTCTCTCACTCACCGACGTAACATAACCAAATGAATTTTGTTACTACACGTCGATCTTCTATGAGAGGGTGATCCTTCCCCGGTCAAGGCAGTCCACCAGTCAAATAACTACTGCTAGGCTCTACTACCGAATAAAATTTTAGTCAAAGGTGGGTCAAGCTGCAAGGACTAACGCAAATCTTCGGATGACACTGATCAAGCTGATCTTGGTTTGATTAAGAGGGCATCATTCATTACGCGCTTCTGTCGCGGGGCTTTTGAATTTCTATTGTCAACTTGATGAGACTTAAACAAGAAATTGAGAAAAAACAACCAGAAATATTAAACAAAAAAGTTTAGGTCTTCATCACGAGAATGCCCTATTACATACAACTTAATACATCTAAAATATAGTCCTGGTCTTAAATTCTTAAATTTATATCTGTTTTGGTCCCTTCCAAATTATTTAGGTAGTGTAAGATTAACAGAAAGAGAGGATTGTCACAATCACTAATTGCGGATTTTATTGAGAAATTCTCAAGATTCTATTGCAACGGGAATATGTCACTACTTTCGAGATGGCAGTAAAAGAGTAAATATAAAACACTATTATAATTAAATGCTAACAAATTTTGTAAAATCATATCTTGCATTTCTATATACGATACGAAGAAACTTTTCCTGATCTATTTATTATAAATTATTCCCAATATAGAATTATTATAATATTTTTAGAATTTGGAATTCCATTATTGCTAGTTTTATTAACATCAAAATTTTATATCTAGTATATAAATGATAAACCGATTTGATAAAGGCTTTTTATGAATTGAATGCACTACATGCCTATTTGATGTTAGCATTACTCTAATAATGTTAATTTATAACATGTAGCGAATATATAACATCTATCACAACAATTTGAATTATTAATGTATAAAAAATAATACAAGACTAACGTAATAATGATTGTTAACTGCAAAAATGTGGTATATGGTAATTAAAATATTCTAGCAAAAATTTCGAAAATTTTTATACAAGGCTTATTAAAAAAGATCCTTCATTCAATCAAGTATCAGATAATAACAAAGAAACAATAGAAGAGAAAATTTTCCATTTACAAAAAGATAATAAATAATTGTAACTTCTTTAAACAGGCTTCAGTAAAATTTATTATAATCTACGAGTATATAATATAAGTGGGTTTACCATCTTTATGAGTCTTCGCATTTATGGCGGTAGAATGTTCCGAAGAGTATCGACAACTCTGTTTTAAACAATAGAATTCACTAAATCCCGTTCTTCATTATTTAATTGTACACTGGTTATGACTTATTTTACATTGGGTAAGGCAAATTTAATACAAGAAGTTTTAATTCGTTTAGTAATTAGAATGCGAGTATATAAGCAAATGTGAGGTAGAGTAATGCTGCAAAAAAGGTTCTTAATGCAATGCAAATTAATCAAAATAAATACATTATTAACATATCCGTCAGATCTACATACTGAATGCTCTTACAAAAGTTGTATAAAGATTCATGCAAAAAGTGTTATTAAAAAAAATTACGATTTTCTTTATCGATCAATTAAAAATATCAACTGTATGTAATAATTAACAGAAATTGACAATGTAAAGTCCCATACGTTTGGGTTTGTCTGTTATCAGTGTTTGTTCGATACTGAGTTCAATTTTTTTAAATTATAAATAAATATTTAACGAAAAATTTAAAAACCCAAATATACTTTGATCGAATGAAGCTTTATATCTTAAGTAAACTTTTTATTTAGAAAAATGAAAAATATTCCAAAAGCAATGTTACATTTATAATCATAAAGCTTGTAAAATAATTAAATAGGAAAAAGAAAACTTTTATATTTGAAATATAATTTTCCTCTTCACGTTCTTAGTTAACAATGTTTTGCTGACAATACTTAGTCGTAAATTATTTCTTAATTTTCTTTTTCTAGTTACATTTCTTTGTTTTCAATATTGTTTATTTAATTTATACTCCATTCCCATTCACTATTCCCTTAAGTACATACATAAATTAAATATTTACATCTTCACATATAATATACCTACTTATTTTATAACAACATGTGTACTTATCAATTATAAAACACAAAATGACTTATTATTTTTTTCATAGAGGATGTAATATAAATTATCAGTTTTTTATTAAATAATCACCAGTATGAACTCCTTCAAAATGTTATGATATTTTATGTTTTTAGTTGAGGTTGATGCTTTTTTTGTTAATAAAAAAGATCAGGTAAGTTTAAAAGATATACGGATAATACTATATATATGGTAACTAGATATTGAGTCATGGTAGAAGACATCTCAAGACGTCGTAGTTGTGGTAAACAGCTTTGTAAATTAAATATAATAAAATGGAATACTCGGTTTAAGTCTCCATTATTTGTTACAAGATAATTGCCTACAAATAAATTTGTTTCATATAACAATTCTACAATGTGTTCTCAGTACATCAAACACATCGGTTTCTCAGACGAGGGTTACCTTATTTACTGCTCCACTTAATGCTTTTAGTTGAATAAACATATAGCATGATAGCAACAGATCTATTTGCATCAGTTCAATTACAAGACAAGTGTTACTGTATATATTTAGATTTTTATAGTTACTGATTGTATTTTTATTTACAATTTCTAAAATTAGAGTCCAGATGCTTTGTAATAATAATATTTAGTTTTGAATTTTACTTATGCCATTAAAACAAATGTGAAATTAAAGCCGAGTTCTATATAATGATATATGGTATACCTTTGTTACTGAATTCAATGAGAAAAATAGTGAGACTAAATGCAATTCGTCTTTTTGTCGTTGAATTCAACAGCCAACGCATGATACGACTAGTAATACAAGATGATTAGGAATACAATCTTAGTTTTTCATAACACAAAATCAATATAGCGGTTTTTTAAAATTAAGTTCACCATATCTTGAATTGTATAAATTCAACCCTGGATTAGTGACATTGAAATCGACATATACTAAATTTAATGCAAATCGTATGATTTTTTATGTCACCATTTCTAACGTGTGCTGGCAAACAAAATTGAATTTTACTCCGTTTAAAAAGATTTTGATGAAAATATAATAGTACAAAAAAAATTTAAGTCATAAGATTTTTGGCAGTCACATATAAATAAGTATTTCAATAAAATTATGTATATAAATCTTAATTAGTGTAAATTTATAATATTTACAATAATAAAGATGCAAATCTATATGATATTGTAGTGCCTCTCGAATATTTAATACATATTAAACAGACCTCTATAATTTTGTTAATTATAACTCACTTATAAAATGCCTTTTCCTTTGTTTCAACGGAATTTAAAGTTTCATTAAGGTTTCCAATTTAATGTTTTAAGAATAATTATCGCACAGAATTAAATAATTCTGTACAGTGAAAAGAAATATATATACATATTTTTCTTAATAAAACGTAACATAAAAATGATATTAAAGTACATTGAAGTTCTAGATTAAATTAGATCTTTTTGTTTTTTTTTGTTAATTTTTTGACTATTTGTGCGGCATTAACTTGAAAAGTACTACACTGAGTTTGATAAAATTTAACGTCTCAATTAATACGTGCCATACTTTTTATTTCAAAAAGTTACATAATTTATATGAAAGTAAAAATAAAAAAATAAGGATATTTATAAATATTAACTAGTGATACATAGAAATAAGCCCTATTTGAGTCGTGAAAAGGAAGCAGAGGAAGTCGCAACCAGTAAAAAAACATGGAAAATTATTTAACACGATTTTTCAAATATAAACTTTTCATATTATGTACAATTTACAAACATGGTGTTTCCCCAGGCTTCGTAATAATCTTAAAATAATTAAAATATACAAAGTAAATACATATACTAATAATTTAGATAAAAATTGGGATACATTTTTGCTTGAACATTATTATATACACATGTTTTTATCACCTCTTTTTCAATAATTTCTATAATTTAAGTAATAAAAAGAAAATTACGATGCCTAATTATCTATGAAATATTACTAACACGAAAGGCAAAGAGTTCATGTTTATTTAAAATGTATGTCTAATTTAAAATATTCCTGTGAGATAAAATTATTTAGATAATAATTATTTAAGCTTTTCTTACTCGTACCTTTCGCTAAAACACAATAACGGACGTCGAAAGAGATGACAGACTATTTTACGCTAATGTTTTACAAACACGCTTAAATTACTTTGATATTATAAACATTGCTGACGTTGCATACTGCATTAACATTTCACAATATAAAGCAAATCTTTTAATTTATTATGTTATAATTTAATTTTGACCTTACAATCTGCGACTGTTAGTTACATTCGAGAAAAGTATTATGTTGCGTGTGGCGACGCATTCTTTTTACCTTCCGTATAATTTCATTGGATTTTTTTTCTCCAGCGACAGTAATGTAAAAGTATGAGTCAAAAGTATGTTTTTATTACAGCAACCATGGCACGTCGAATCAACGAAGGTAGTAATTACTGTTACATTTTTTTCTATGAGGATCTTATGCACTTTAATTATATTTATAGAGTCTGTATTAATATAGAGTCTAGAATTCTATATTAATTTAAACCTCAATAAAATGGTTTAAGAATTAGAATAATGTAATTAATGAAAATATATTACTGTCTAGTGAATAGAAAATATACAAAAGTGAATATTTTCTATTCAGTAAAAGGGACTTCAAAGTATGTTACTTACTAACATATTTAATAAGTATAAAAAATATACCCATTAAAAAGCATATAAAATGTACACAATTTTTAGTCAATTACTAATAATATCGTACATTGAAATACCCACAAAGAAATAAGAACAAATAACAATATTGATTTCCAGTACGGATGTTATACCAAAGTGGTTTTTATACTATTTAAAAAAATACACAGCGCCAACGGTCAGTTCTGACATTTTGTTATCATAACGACTTTGAACATCTTAAAATTTTATTAATAGCAAAACAATTATTTTGATGATTCCACATTCTTAAACGTAGTTATAACAACTATGATTCACACATTTGTGTTTAACATATTAAGTTATACAAATATAATAATCAATTGTCATTAAGATGATTTCTACTAATATAAAAAATGAACAACAAAAACAATGTTTATAATAACAATTGTATTAAGAAACAATTCAATATTCTTAAATCTAATTATAAGAATAATAATTAACTTTGACACGTTTATTGTCGGCGGGATTATTTGGTTGTGTAAACAATGGCATTATGTTACACATACCAAAATATTATATCATCAAAATTTATTTATGTAGGTAATATTATAATTACATAATATGCTCCAAAAGTAAAGTATTATAGAGTTCAGTTACATTACGTTACTACTATGTTATTATAACTGCTATTTTACATTATATATGACAAATATTTGAGAATGCTGAGTGTGAGTAAAAGGCATCTTCTGTATTGGTAGTTCTCTCTCATTTCAAAACAGTATTTTTCTAAAAAAGTAATATGAAAAGCTTTAGAAAAAAGTACTTAATAAAAAAGAGTATATATTATAGATATTATTCAGAAAACATGATGTTTAAACGATAACAATACAATGTCAGAATATAAAGCTTTCAAGTTTTTTTTCTAAAATCATGAAAGATTAACAAACCAAACGAAATGTACACGAACTCCCCTGTAAACTAGATTCAAATTCAACACTACCGGAGCAAGAATATGATAAAATAATAAATAGTACCCCTAATAACCAAGAAAAATCTTTGAAGATGTTGAAGATAACTATAAAAACATATTTTTTATATAAAATTACATTGGTGAACTTTGCTGCAATGAAAGGATTTTATCATTTGAACTACCGAGATTCTTTTAAAGGGTGAAAGATTATTAATTTTGTATTGTAATTTTTTTTAAGTACGTTGAAAGCAGAAATAATAGAAGGAATATAATAATAGTATCAGTATATTTGCGGACATAATTTAATTTTAAAATATCGTTTAACAATCGTTATCTTAAGTCGCAGACGATTCTTTAATAATCAATTGATTATTACGATAAGATTATTTTAAATATTATAAAGCTGATTGGATTTCAAAATTTATTTCAAGAGCTTAATAGAGATATTTCTTTTGGAACTTATGTGGTTGAAACATTCAAAGCCATAGTATTACAGCAATAAACTTATAATAAGCCATTTAGTGAATATTCTCCTTTCAATTCGACTCATCGTTAAATATACTAGGGTTGCTAGCAATTTTCCCTGATTATAATTCATTTTACGTTATGTTAGAATTTTCGACATTGAGAATATGATTTTTTTTTATTTGGGTCGGATTTTAATTATTTAAATCCATTCGCAACTATACAACAATACCACTTTATATGAAAAGGTATTGGGTTTTATTTAATCTCGACAACTGCCTCTATAACGATCTATCGTTTATCTATTCTATAAATTTATAATTTCCAAAAATTCTCCAATGTTGTAAAAGTCGTAGCATCACGGTTTATTTAACATTACCGCAGTATGAAGGGATTGGACACATCGCGCGTGACCGGGGCGCCAATGAGATCTCGAGGACTGAAAATGTCCTGTGACGCAAAATTATTTCCATTTCCTCACAAATATTTCATGGTACCTTACCGTGCATAGGGGAGGAGTTTTGATGACAAAATTAAATAATTTTCCTAGCAGTATTTAATTATAAATTTACAGCACTACATCATTATATACTGCAACAACCAAGCAATTAAAAATTTGGTATGATAAAAAAAAATATAGCGAGACCGAACTTAAACGTACAAATCTACTAGATTTAGAATGATGGAACAAATAAAGAAATTGGTACTCAATTGAATGATCGTAACTACAAATTCTTTGAAGAGAGAAAATTTGGAAAGTAGTTACATGTCTTCGGTCTCTCTAACTCTTGTTTGAAAAAATGCAGATTACATTGATTAATTATAATATATAAGGTGCTATAACAGTCCGTTTTTTACTCTTAAACTTTACACGACTTCACTTATGAAGCGAGAAAATCGGTGTTATCTTTATCGATTCAGTTTATTTTACAAATACAATTTTTTGTTTTACATAAGACATTCTTTAGACATTGGTTGTTGTACTTTTAATAATCAGAGGACCCTCAGCAGTGACATGGCACTGTCCGAACGAGTGTGCGTCTTAACCAACTATTTGCCAGAGCAAAGTTAACAGTAATTCAAAAGATTCTGCTGCAACGGAATCATGTCACTACTCTCGAGATGGCAGCAACAAAAGAGTAAACGTAAAGCAATATTGTAATTAAACGTGATTAATTTTGTAAAATCAAATCAAATTTATGTACAATACGTAAAAACTTTAGCCAGCCTAATTATTATATATTATTATACAAAGATCATTTTGTGTTTTACATAAGACATTCTTTATGGACATGAATTTTTGTACTCACATTTTCTTTAGAGAATTTCGATGCAATTAACAACTTGTAAGGTTGTAGATGATTGTACGTCAAAACTTTTTTTTTAAGGAGTAGAATGTTCTATCAATTAACAAGTTAAGACAGGTTTTTAATTTTCTTATTTGTCTAATGCTATTCCATTCACATTCACAACATTATAACTGTGAATGTTCACATGAACATATTGCTAGTTTATAAAAGTTTCACGTCTTCCACAGGGTTGGATATTAATCAATTCCCTCACAAGTAACATTAAGACGTAACCAATTACTTTTGGGAGCAAAACGTTAGAATACAAAACGATTTACAAAATAGTATTTATACATTCTAAGGTATTTAGTAGTTTTTTATGACTTTTAATGTTTAATGAGATTAAAATTCTTTTACTTTAAATTAAAAAGTACATATTTATTTTTAAAACGTATATTGTCACTAACAAATGGGTAAAATAATGCAATATTTGGTGCTACAAATGTGTGTTTCTGTTGACGGTTTTGTACCGGGAGCACGAGGCAGATTGCTTGTATATATGTTTACCTTATATGTACCTTAGAAATGTAAAACGAAGACACAATATTTACATTTTAATTCTTAATTTATATTCGGCTTATATCGATTTAGGTGATAAAAATAAGTTAAAGAAAAGTTGAGCGTAGTAATTTCTTTATTATATTTTTGTTATTACTCCTGTCTGTTATAATATTCGCTTTAACCATATTTTCATAATATTTCCTTGTTGGATAAATTTGCAAATTATAGTGATTTTTGATTATTATATATAATGATTTTATTATAAGATAAAATAACAAAGAACAGCTTACAAGGTTTGCTTATAGATTTATTTAAGAATTATTACAACGAAAAATACAGAATATTTAAATTATTACACACTCAATAATCCGCACATGTATAGGTTCTGCCGAAGGGTACATTTGTAAAATTTTAAGTGGAAGCATGACGATGATGTAATGTAAATTTACATTAAACACAATTTACTCACTGCTCTCAGAAACAATTAAATTTAAAGTTTTTCAGAAGTCAAAATAAATTGCACTCATAAAATGTTAGACCAGTAGCGTGAAACTAAAGAAACAGAACAGAAACTGGCAAGAAACTCCCTGGATACCAGTTTTAATTATTATTAGATTATTTTTTTTTATTTTTAAAATCGATTATAGATTCACAATTATTATTATTATGTGAGAACAAATCAAATTTCAATTAAAACGTAATAAACGTGGTACCAAAATAACAGTGAAATAACTAATCACGCCATTTTTACTTTTATGACGCCAGCATTTAAAATAATTGTATTTCTATAATGCCTTACTTTTTAATTAAGAATGCTGATAGGCAACATATTGAAAGTGGTTATCTACTGTGAAGTATGTAATCGTTACCAACTTATTCCCAAGCCAGTAATTCTTGTTGCCAGCATGTTATAAATCCTTAGATTTATAACAAGGCCTCTATGCAAGAACGCGTTTAATATATATAAGTTTAAAATTCTTTGATCAAGTGATAAATTTGGATAATTTATTGTAAATATGAAACCGTGTAAACGTAAGAAGGTTAATTAAGATTTAAGAACATTTAAAATATCACGAATGTCACTTTTTAATATTAAATGTTTTCAATATTTTCTGGATATTGTATTTAAAAAGATATAAGTGATAGCAGCGGAAGTTGTAGCGTCTTTGAAAACAGTTTTCAAATACCAACATTTTATATAGCTAGAAATCTGTTTTGTACAAAAAATAGATTCTACAGCTGCAGCACATCCCCGGAGTAAAATACCGTACATATAATAATATGAAGTATACAAAGTACACCAACCTAGCTGTGGCAATGTCAGCTAGGTTTTTAATATTTCCAACCACACTTACCATTGAACCTAAACGTTCAGCTAGTGAGTTGATATGAGAGACTGCAATTTTGAATCTAAAGTATAATAATTATGGAAACCCGCGACATTTTGTTATTTCTTAAATCTGATAATATATTACAGTAAAAACTTACATAGCACATAATTACATGCTAAAAGTACGTTTCGTTCTTGTTCAACTTTTTGTACTAAAATTAAACCTTCTCTAATATACTATTGTGCATTAAACAGACGGATATCATTGTATACACATTATAATATTAAATAAAAATACAAAAATGTATTAATAAATATATAATATAAGTGAATATATTTCATATACACGGTGTCCAGGAAATAATGGATAACCTCTGAAAGGCTAAGGCGCTTTAAAAAGATCATCATTTTTTTTGTCTGTTTTCATATTTTTACACGTAACGAGGTCAAATCAGTTAAAATCATAATTATTTTAATACTTAGATATTTATTATTAACCGTATCAGTGAATAACTATCAAATAACATAGCTAACTGTAGTATTTTTTAAAAAAATAATGTTACACTATTGTTGTGTGTATGTATGTGTAAAGTTTCTGAAGAAATATTTTTGATTTGGAATAGCTCTGGTGTAAAAAAAATATGAAAGCAACAGTGACCAATCTCCTTAAAATACTCTTAGTTAAATGACGCTTCTAAAAAGATCTAATATGTCGTTATTGTAATGAAAAAATATTGAACTATTGATATCTATAAAAACATTTAAAAGTATGGCAACATATGTAATAAGTTTCCTAGTTTCATTTTATTTCGTTACACTTTCATTAAGGCAAATGTTAAATTATCCTTATAAAAATTTCTCTAGCGGCACGAAAACATGACATTCTCTATAATGCTGCTGCCAATGTTCTATAAAAGAGGATTAGATAATGTAACATAACACCAATTGATAGTCATCTTATGATTACCTTACTTACTTGAAATGGTTTTATAAATAAGGAAGTGTATAATGTGCCGTGGGATGGGAACATTAAACAAGAATATTGAAAGACTTATTCGAAGTAAAAAAAAGCCTTACATTGACTTACAACCAAACAAAATTTCATTAAATTCTTATTTTGCAATATTATCGTGACTTGCAAACAACTAACAAACCGTAAAACAAATAAATATTAAGAAAAAAATATTCTTCTGTGACACCTAGATTGGTTTTAGTTAGTGTTTCTTTTGCTTAACTTGCCTCGAACTGTTTTATTTTGTGTGTATAAAATAGCACCCTATTGCTTTTTGGGTGAAAAAAAGAAATGTATTTTTAAGGACATCTAAAAAAGGTTTGTTAAATGAAAAAGTGCAGTTAGAAATTTCAATTTATATATTAAAGATGAGGCCTCGAGAGAACATTTAACAGGAACATTGAACATGAGAACATTGCCTCAATGTTGCCCGAGTCAGCAACCACTTAACGATAGGATGAACACATTTCCATAATATAAATAAGGAAATATGGAAATTTGGAAATTAGAAATATTGATTACTTGGATGCACATTCCTTTGGTACCCTTATTTCTAAAATAATTATCTTATACTTTACAGAGATAACATTTTTAAATTTTTCGTACCCTTTAAGTAGAAGTAAATACAACATTATTTAATCAAAGTATTCATAATTCTGTTTTATTACTTAGTATGGTTAGTTCACAAACACAGTTACAAAATAATTAACTCTCGACTCGAAGCCAGACAAGAATGATCGTCGCTCACAGCTTATCGCGTACCTCATTTCTTATTACTGAATACAATTTTATTTCAGTGCACAAAATAATATAATGTTATAATTTATTATAATTTATTTAGCATTAAAATGAAAATATTTTTAGTTAATTTTATAAATTGATTATATATTTAAAATGTTTGTCTATTCGTTGGCGATAGATAAATAACAATGAATACCCGATTGACCCATCTCGTTTATACGTTGACAAGCTTAATGCAAGGCATTTAAAACCTATTGAAAAGTTGATAATTTTGTATGAAAATTTTTATAAAGCAAATGTGACGTTGGTATCTGTAGCATTAAATGCCCGACATCAATATTAGTGATACCTACATAAATCTTTGGATTTGCAAAAATATTGTCCTAATATCCATTGTGCCCTCTCGATGACACATTACATTATTTTAGTAACTTTTGCACCGTTCCACTAACAGCATTATAAATTATTAAACATAGCAGAATTATGATTGCCAGTTATTGCTTAATTAATTATTGAACTTTACTTTTAACTAAAGAGTGTAAGAAAATATATTTGCGTAATAATTAATATTCGTACAATATATATTAACAAGTCACAATTGTTTCATTAAATATATAAAAAAATCTAGATAGATGTTTACTACGAGTACGTAATGTATAGGGTTTAACGCAGCGGTTTTGTAATTTTACTACAGAAAATTTTCTCATTTTCGAGATAAAGCCTAAAAACTAATTTGGACTGTATCAGCAACACAATCAAAATTACTGAAGGGATTTTGAAAATCGTGAAAATTTTTCCAAAATCTCTTCATTTTGGAAAAATTTTCACCACTTTTGTATTTTATAAAGTCTGGTGCGAACAACAATTACAATGAAACCTGCCTGTTTTTAATAATAATTAAGTGCCGTTAGATGACTATTATTTGCATTGGGAAGGGTTGAGAAGAGAATGGAGAGTGACCAGCAGACGAAGCCTCTGGACACTTTTAGTTGCAAAATAAATATTAATAAATGATGTAATAGTATGGACAAAATATTTTTCTCAATAATGATAAAACTTTGAAAACTGCGTCTGGTTAAGTATCAATCTACTTCTTATTTAATAATATAGGAATATTCTATTATTTACACACTTGGGATATGAGGATAAAATACATTATTTTGGTATTGAAGACGTAAAGAATGAGAAATCCAAATTTTATAAAATGTGAATAAGATCTATATCTCTTCGATTGCGGTACAAAATAAATAAAATTATAAATAATGTGCCCCTTTTACGCACAGAATATGTTATTCACGTGTCCGTTATTTTTTACAAAACCCGCGAAATCTATATAATTTATACTAAAAGCATTAATACATAATTCTTTATAGACGAAATATCTTTTCTCTCTTTATTCACGCTCTTAATTATAATATTAGCCCTACTAATACATTTCTATATAATCAGATTTTCTAAAAATTATAATACGGAAAAAAAAATTTAGCTTATATGTTTTGAAATACATTATGTATTGCATATGCATATTACAGCTGAGAAACATTACCATAATCACTTCCATTAACAAGGAACGCGTCACGGAGCTGAACAGCCATTTGCAATGTTCACACACCGCACGCCGCAGTCTAGACATTAATATAGTAACACCAGCCCCTTTATGTCTATAGAGATAGTCGTTCTTATTACAAAAACCTAGTTAAACCTAGTTCCATACAAGTTTAGTATTACGAATTAAACCTAACTTAATTACAAAAGTCAAAATGAGCGAGATTTAGGTTGGAATGAGAATATTGGGTTCTAAAGTTAGGCAGTAGTAACAAACAAAGAATCAGTCTGATGATTTATTCTTCAATATCTTTTATTCTATTCGCTTACATTTTAGTATTCACGTTTCGTACATTTAAAATTGCGCTGAAACATTTTTGTATAATTCTAAAATATTTATATTTATGACGCCAATGTGACGCGATATTTTTCATACAAATATATTTCATTGTTTACGCATTACGATTTTTACATAAATAAATTTGACAATAAATTCTGTTGTTGTTTTGAAATTCTGTAGTTTAATGAATCAATAAAAATACATAACTTGGTGACTTTTTATGTTCCTGCAAACAATATTTATCCAATGTGGATACAGGTTGTGAATTATCTAATCATCACCATCATCATCATCATCATCTGCTTAATTATAATCAAAGTGATAAATCTAGCTGTACTCATTTGACTGCAGCTCGTATTGGGCTAGCTCGACCGGGGAAAGACCCCTCTCTCACAGAAGATCGAGATGTAGTGACCAAATTAATTTAGTTATGTTCCGTCGGTGAGTGAGGTAACCCGGAAGCAGAAGGAAAACGTAAACGTATGATTCTCGAATATTTAACCCAGTATCAAACCTGAACTAATGCATTAGTCACTAAGGATTCGAACTCTAGAGTCCTGAAGAGGAAATATAACCGTGCTTCCATATTCTTCAAATGGCAAATTGCTGGAATAAAGTTTTAGCTAATGTTATCAAAATTGGGGATCAGTTGGCATGGTACCGTCCTGATATGCGCAATTTCTGTGCGCTCTCAAAAGTCACTCTGGGAAATTTACCTATCGCTGTTGCACACGGGGATTGCTTTCTATCCCACACGTTAAGACAGAAAGCCGATCTCTTAGGTAATCTTTTTGCCTGAAACTTGACTTTGGACAACCAAGGGAGAACACCACCTAGCAAAATACAATCCGAAAGTTTCTATTTTCCTTGGACATTAATAAGTCGGGTGGGCCGGATGGCATTTTCCGAATTACTTAAAACATGTTTCCCATAGTTTACTCCAATGCTAACGCACCTATTTCGGTACTCCTATCTTAAAAAGGTAGCCTCGGTGTCATAAAAATGTACTGTTGTCCATACGATCCCTAAAAAAGGTGATAACTCAAACCCAGCATACTGCAGACCTATCGCATTCACTTCCCTTCTCTTAAAAGTAAATGAGATCATCATCAATCAACGCTCCTCGAGGATCTAAAGTTAATCAATGACCGTCGATATGGCTTTCGCCATGATCGATCAACTATTACATTTTACATACTGGTGGTCAGCTGTTATTGAAAGTATGGGAGAGGGTCTGGCAGTTAGCCTGGGTATGGCAATAGTGTTGTTTTAGCGACGGTTCTTGCTCAGATCCCAAGCCTGTGATCGCTGGTTTACCCCAAAACTGTTTGTTAGCCCCAACTTTGTTCCTCCTTCACAGCAATGATTTATTGGATATTTATATGGTATTTCCTACATACATTGTTATGTGGATGACAGCACTGGGGATGCGATATATTCCTACCGTACATTGTTTTCTAGGGAAAATGTCGACAAGGGCCGAAAGAAACTTGTCTGTATTGTCTTCTATACAGACCTTTCTTCCATATTCCACCAAGATGTGGAACAAACTTGCTTCTCGCAGTATTTCGGGACCAATATGACATGATTGCCTTTACAAAAGGCGTATAGCGGATCTAACTTACCTACCGTTGCCAGCCTTTGAGGTGGGAACCTCTAAGTTCGGCGACGCTCTTGCGGATTTTCCAAGAGTTCTGGGGCGGCGATGATCACTTGTCATCCGTACGCACGTTTGCCCTCCAACGTACGTGCATAAAGAAAAATAGTTGACTGAGAATATTTTTAAAGATCTTACTTAATATATTAATTAAGATCTTTGAAATAAATACTAAAGTAGGTCTATATTGTGCTTCACAAAAAACTAAATAAGCCTTTTGTTCAGTTTCTATTACAGCGGTTAAATAATATCTAACAATTCATTATTAAAGCTTACATACTTCTAATATTTCATTATTATAAACAATAAGTCCAATGGGTATCCTCACTAACACTGGCATATAGAACAATACGCAGAAGAAAGACAAAATAAATATATAATTTTATTTGTAACAAAGTAGATTGAATGTTTTTAATTTAATGAAAATTTCCCAAATAAATTCTCAGACACTTTATAAAGATTAGGTTTCTTAATTTTATGTATATTTAGGTATTAAGCGTCTTCAATCTTCCTAAAAGCTTCTTTGTAAATGGCCCTACTTATGAATCATATTGTATAATGTCTTTTTATATTAAAACATAAACATTATGAATAACAAAATCGATATAATAACATGATCGTTAAGGATATCATTATTTCGTTCATGTAGTCATTCGTAGATCGTCCTTGTATATACGCTAGCCTAAACTAGTATCACCCTTCACGGAACATCTGCATCAAATTACCATTATATTTTAAGAGAAAAAGATGGAAGTTCAAGAATTCTAAAATTCCTTCCTTGTAATACTACTCCTCTTCTGCCCTCTTCACATGTTTGGAATAAAACATAATACATGAAATAATATCGGTGAAAAATTATTTAATTTAAATAAACATTAATCGTGTCATTAATGAATCACAAATATAAAAAAAAATAACAAGTCAATTAGTGAGCATTGGACAAACTCTATTACAGCATTGGAAATAAAAAGTTGTGCGAATTTAAATCGCAGTGCTGAGTTTAATTTAATGTTTGTAATGTTGCTTCTTCCCTTAATAATCAATCTTAATTTTTTGTTTAAGTGGATACCTAAATACATATTATAAAACAAAGTTCTCAAAAGCTGTTTGTTTGTACGTAATTGATTTCCTCAAAACCTTCTGAAATTATTTTTGTACAGTTTTTACTAAAAGTTGTGAAACTGCAATTCTTGGGGAAGATATAGGTAAATAGTACATTACAGTATTATATAAATTGACTAAAATATAACGGTTACTGTAAAGGAAGTCGCGCGGTCGTAGAAAATCTCGCCTGCTGAGAGGTTTACTCCCGTGTGCCACGTGAACCAGCAGAGATACACTAAAGTAAGTACTGAAGAATTTTAGATCTACAAAAATACTACAAAGAAGATTTTGATGGCATGTCTCTATATACTAATAAATACTTTTATATTTAAAATTTCAACTAAAAAAAAGAAATGCGCGTGCTTCGCATGCATACGGTCGTGTGCAGTGCTGTGCTTTCGTGTTAATTATTATTTGAATACGAAAGTTAATAAGAAATATGTCGAACGATTATAGTTGCCGTGTGCCATCAATTAACTTTGGTGCTATATGTAGTGTAAAATTGACGTAATTGACGAAGTTAGCTTTTAATTTAATTAATTTAATTATCTTAATTTACCGAGGAAGAAATTGACGGTGCAAGGTGTATTCTATCCGATTTTTCACTTGCCCGGCACATTGCACGTAAACGAAAAGTTAAAAACAACGGCACCTGCAGGATATCATTAAAATCCTAAAGGTATCTGACTGAGCCTAAAAGAAACTGGAAGTTTAACAGTGTTTGTCGCCTGTAATCTGAATAGACTACCGACGGTTACTTTGATCACTTAGACGTGACAAGCCTTTTTGAACGATATCGTTCTTCTAAAGGAGATTGTGGTAATAGAAAGCGGGTGTGCTAAACAATCGGACGAAGAGTCTATACGTAAAGAAATAAATCTACTCAATAGTAAGATCCCAGTTGAAAAGGGGAAAGCTGGGCGGTCAGTTTAGTATCGGTATAACGTATCCCATCGACGCATCGACCAACTGACATCGAAGTACCTTTTAGTCGAGTGAGCAGTAAAATGAGGACCGACGCGTGTACGCCTATCAACCAAGCGGTGCAATCAGCTGTTACGTTACCTACACTTAAACAAAAAGAAAAAAAACGCGACTTGGCCCCACATAGAACGGTCTACGATTTTATCTCAGTTTCCTATAAAAAGAAAGAAATTAGAAATAAGGTGGGGTTTAAGCTGTTAAATGATCAAGACTCTATTATTCAAGCTGCGCCAAGAACCTTGTGTATAAACGTATTTCGATTAGACTTCAAAAAACAATAAAATTGTTTTAAGTTAATTAAATATTATACAAAAAAGATTACAAATAGTATTAGATATGTCACAAACATTATAATAATATTTTATAAGAATAACATTTGTTTACCTGTCAGTCTGTAAAAATATGTATTGATCAAATTAGGTTATAATGTGAAATATATGATGTTATGGCTCTGCAGGAGACCTACTTGCTTCCTAATGAGTTGCATATTCTTTCTAATATACAGGGCGGGCAACAAATTTTTGCACTTTTGAAACATGTCTAGAAATAAAAGTACAAATGTTATTTTGTTTATGATTTATTTAACTTAATTATCATTTATTAAAATTTATTTCTTAAAAATGACATCGTCGAGATGTGCTCCGTCTCGTCGTTGGCACTCCTGCAATCGACTACGTAAACTTTGAAAAACTCGTTGACACATTCTGCGAGGAATCGCGGCTATCTCCTCGTGGATGTTTTCTTTTAATTGGGATATGGTCATCGGTTTATTAAAGTATACTCGACTCTTTAGATATCCCCACAAGAAAAAGTCGCAAGGTGTAAGGTCCGGGCTTCTGGGAGGCCATGGGATATCACCTCTGCGAGAAATCAATTTGTTAGGAAACATTTCTTTGACCACCGGTAAAGTCACGTTTGATGTATGGCATGTTGCTCCATCTTGTTGCATCCAAGTCCGGCTATTGTATCCTTCAAATTCATGCAACTGTGGTGTTAAAAATCTCGCAACATTTTCACGTATTCCACTGAGTTCACAGTTACGTTATTTCCTTGATTATTTTCAAAGAAGTATGGACCGATTATGCCCTTTGCGGATATGGCAGCCCACACTGTCGTTTTTGGTGAATGAAGAGGCTTTTGATGTTTATAGTGAGGGATTTCCGTGCTCCAATATCGACAATTATGTTTATTTACATGACCATTAATGTGAAAATGGGCCTCCTCTGTAAACAATACATTCTCAAGGCTAGAGAATCGCTCCAGTATAGTGTCAGCAAATAACTTGCGTTGAATGTAATCGTTTGGTTTCATTTCCTGTACAATTTGAAGCTTATATGGGTGCAGTTTAAGGTTCAAATGCAAGATTCGCCGCAGACTAGTTCTTGGTATAGCAAGAGCCGCCGACCGCTTACGCGTAGATGATTCTGGATCGTCCCTTACAGAAATTTCAACCTCCCGAATGTTCTCTTCGCTTCTTCTTGAACGTGGTTGCCCAGTTTGTTTAATATTCGTTGTCGATCCCGTTTGCTCAAATTTATTAACCCAAGCTTTAATTAAATTAACACTTGGACACTCACTTACACGTTGTAATCCGTATTCAACTCTAAAGAGGCGTCGTACAGTAACGTAGGAATCGTTGTTTTTGTAAAATTGTTTTACGCAAAAAGCACGCTGTTGTCCCGTGAAGCGCTACATCGTGACTAAAATTGCATTAACGACACACAATTCCCCGCCACCCGCGCACCCCTTGCTCTCACGGTTTTGGAGAAATCAAGTGTTGCTATTTGCAAAAATTTTTGGCCCACCCTGTACATGCATATTTTTCAGCGTGTGGTACATCTGCAGTTGATATAACTGCAAGTATTTTGAAGGGGAGACCTCATGGGAGAGTAGGCGTAATGTGGAGAACCTTTTTATTGAACAATGTTGATGTACTTACTTACTTACTTACCTTCACGCCATTTCCCTTGCGGGGTAGCCAGAGACGACGGAGCGCCAAACGCTACGGTGCCTGCATACCTCTTTCGCCTCGACCACAGACATTAACCTCTTCATACATGCCCTCCGGGCGTGTTGATGTGCTTAGTTATAATGACTCACGGGTATATGCGACGGCGATTTGTAAATGATGATGGAAAATTACTCCTTTTTGAAACTTATTCGTTGTTCGTTGAATCCCGCGGGGTGACTTGATGCATTTGTCAGGCATCGGGTTGCTAGATTTAGACAAACACTATTTGAACCTGGCAACTTGATCGCTGCACTAAGGAGTGTGTCATATAAATTGCTAAGATTTTATTCTTGTCTTCTACGTTAACTCGAAGAAAATCACCATTATATTGTATTTGTAGTTTTATTAATTTATTTTAGGCTTATTTTTTTTGTATATTTTTATTTTGAACTAGTAACGGGTCAATGTTGCCCGAAATATTAATTGAAAATAATTTTCAATGATTCCATGATACCGTCTTAAATTTTCTGTTGGACTAGATTTGCGAAAAAAATCTGTTTTTACGAAATTTACTAAGTGTTTTAAAAGTTCTTCGCTATTTGACATTTTGTAAAATATATCCGTATAAATTTTCAAGAACCACCATTTTGCACCACCGTACATAATTAACTAATAGACAAGCGACTGGTAAGTTACTTAATATTGTTATATTTACATTGTCTCAATAATAAGACTATAGACTAAGGCAATAATATTTAATGAATAACGATATAAATTTAGATGAGAGAGATCTTTACTAACATAATGCGGAACGGATTTCGAAAGTTGACAAAATAAATTATGTTTTATTCATTATTTTGTCAACTTTCGTTTAATCTATAACATATATAAGCGATTTACAACTAACTGTCTCATCACGAAATCTCCGAAACTATCTGTCCAATTAACTTAAAATTTTATATAGTTACTTCTTTTGTGACATAGACGTCCACTAAGAACGGATTTTACAGAATTCCAATCGCAACGGATTTCAACTTTTTGCATTTCGTCAAGCTTTAAATCTGTACTATACACCTAGCGCGAGGGTAAGAGTTACTATAGCAACGGTTACTACAGCAACGGTTAGTATAACAACGGATAATATGACAAAGGTTACCATAGCAAACTAAATGTAAATTTTGGATGTAAATCCAAATTAATAAACAGGAGGGAATAAGCTAATATGATAATATTACTAATATTCATTGACATAAGAGTTTTACTAAATGATGATATTATGTATTCATTCAAAGTGTTCAAAGATTCAAGTTATATAATACAAAAAACATTTTATTTCTTGCTGTTACATCGTTTAAAAATATGACCCGAAATTGACCAAGATATGGTGAATTAATGAAGTATGTTTTTCATATAAAAATATTTAATACTCCGCTATGTTATTATTAATATATTTTAACCTTGGAATATTTTGTGTTAATATGAATTCTATTTTTACCTTAGAAAAGAAAAATTGAACGCTTAGAGGGTTACTTTGATCTCCTATGTCCGGCCGCCCATCTGTCCATCGGTCTGTCTGTCAGTCGAGGCCCTTAATAGAGTTGAAATTAAAACCATGCATTAGGCTCTTTGAAGGTAAGAAAATATTTTTTTTTTAACTTCAAGAAGCTTACTCAAGAGAATCGAAATTGTAATGGTATTTCCCGTTAAACTAAGGTAGTCTTATAATTATGATTGCATTTGTTATAATAAAAAAAAAAAGATTATTACTTTTGTATTGAAGCGATTTCCATTATCCCTAATATGAAATATCTAGAGTATTTATACACAAATGAAACAGGAAACTAGAGCGATAAAAGTCACGAAAATTAAATGCATATAATATCATTAATGTCGAGTTTGATAACACTCATTTGCGTTCCACTAGCGAAAATGTTTTCGTGTTTTGACGTGAAACTTTCTACGTCAGTGACACGCGTACATAATTGTTTAATGAGATAAAATACAAAGTTGATCTAACAAATTATAACATTAATATTAATAGTAATTCTAAGTGCTGTTGCATTGTTTGTATTATTTAATTGTTTAAAAACGTGTGTACAAAGACTTAAAAAGATAACAGTAACAAAATATGTGGCTATTGTTGTTTTCATGATGATCATTGGGAATTAACTTCAATAATGTTTCATATTTGCTATAAATATATTAAATATGTTAAGAACATTATGTAAAGCAACAAACATCATAAGGGCATGGGTACGATTTGAATCATTTCTGGAATATCATAAATATGACTGCAATAAATTTCAATATAACACCTTAATATTGACTTTGATTAAGTTTGTTTTTTCAAGGTTATTTTAGTTTTTTTTATTAGATTAACTGTCTTAAGGTAGCAATCAAGAAAACATGTCAACCGTTTGATAATTGTCAGTTCTTTTCATAAGAAAAGGATCCATTTTCATTCATAAGGATTAAGGTTTTTTTTTATTTTTATTTAACTATAATCACTTTAGTTTTGGATTGAAAGTTATTTTGTTAACTTTTAAACTTCAGAAATGTTAATTTTTTTAATTATTTTTTTTTATACTTTCTAGGTTAGTACTTGAGTACATTCCACCTGATGGAAAGTGGAAATGTTGTCATAGGTGGCAAGGTGTATTAACCTAGTAACCTATTCACTCTTCTCTTGAAGACACCCACATTGTATGTGGACGGAAATACCGACGCAGGCAAGCTATTCCAGTCCTTCGCTGTACGCATTAAAAAAGACGAAGCAAAGCGCTTCGTTCGGACAGGAGGAATGTCCACAATGTAAGGATGGATATCCGCCGTGCGTCGGAACGTCCTGTGGTGGAAGGGTGTCGGAGGAATTAAATCGTGTAATTCCTGCGCACACTCACCGAAGTATATCCTATAGAATACTGAGAGGCTAGCAATTCTACGCCTGTGTTCAAGGCTGTGGAGGTTGGTTTCAACCAATTCAGGGTCACCTATAAGCCTCTTTGCTCGCCTCTCAATTGAGTCCAGAACCGCAAGATGAGACTTTGCGGCACCAGCGAATATATGCCCACAGTACTCCGCACACGACCGGATCTGTGCTTTGTATAATACAAGAAGCTGTCCCGGTGTAAAGTACTGACGGACCTTCGCAAGAACGGCAAACTTTCCCGCAGCTACTCTTGCTCTGGACTCAATACACCGACCAAAGTTGAGGTTCGAGGAAATCTCTAAGGCTAACAACTGAAGCCGGTTACTGTATTCCAAAGATACACTCTGGAAAGTAGGAGCCAAGGTGAAAGGGCTCCTTTTGGCGGTGAACAGACACGTCTGCGTTTTGGTGGCGTTGAATTTGACAAGATTGGCATTGCCCCATGTGGAAACTGCCTGAAGTTTGTCATTCAAACGTTGCACCATGGCTTCTCTTTCAGACTGTACTTGATCTCTACTAGCCCGACTACACGGCAGGTATCTTTCTACAACTGTACTGTCGGCTGCATACCCATAGATACCGGGCTTCAGCAGATCGTTAGAGTGCAGCAGAAAGAGAGTTGCAGAAAGAACGGACCCCTGAAGCACTCAGGCGTTTATTGTCAAGGGTTCCGAGGAACACCCGTCGACAACTACTTGGAGAGATCTTTGGTTCAGAAAGTCCGTTACCCAGCCGATCAGACCAGGAGATATGCCGTATGTTGAAAGCTTGCTTATAAGGCTCGCATGCCAGACTCTGTCAAATGCCTTCGAGACGTCAAGAGAGACGGCGACTGCTTCTCCGTTCTTCTCGAAGGCCTCGCCTAAAATGTGCGTAGCGTACACTAGAAGGTCCCCAGTGGACCTATTTTGGCGAAACCCATACTGTTGGTCACTGAGGAGATCGTTACCTTCAAGGCGCGAGTTCAATACACGCTACATAATCTTGCAGAGTATGGAGATGATTGAAATCGGTCTATAATTAGCAGGATCGGCACGGCTGCCTTTTTTGGGCACTGGTTGCACGTTAGCAAACTTCCAAGATTTCGGCACTATTCCAGACTTGAAAGAGAGGGGATACAGACGTGTCAATACAGGAGACAACTCAGCTGCGCATGTCTTGAGCAGAATGGCTGGTATACCATAAGGACCACTGGCTTTATTCACATCAAGGCGACACAATGCTCTCCATACCTCTTTGTTAGTGATGCGGATTTCAGTTATCGAAATACCGCAGTGAGGTAGATGTGCTAGAGAGGCATTGCCAGTGTTTAGATGTCAATTATAAGCGAACAGAGAAGCAAATACATTCGCTTTCTCTGTCGCTGTATGGGCCAGAGATCCATCCGGCTTCAGCAGAGCAGGTAGTGAGGGTTGGCAGAAGTTCGACTCGATCGCTTTGGCAAGAGACCAGAAAGCTCGACTGCCAGTAGGTCTGACAGAGAGCTTTTCGCCATTCTTAGCGATACGATCGCAACGAGCCTTCCGTAATGCCTTTTTATAGGACTTGGCAGCTTGGTTAAAGGCTCTCTTCATTAAATTTACATCCGGAGCTTTGCGGCTTCGAGCATCAGCCCAAATGAGGTATGCCGAATGTTTTCGGTCTTCAGCATGACCACATTCGGCATTAAACCATGGGCGAGCTTTGCCACCGATGGGTACGTCAGCAAAAGGAATGAAGTACTCCATTGCCTGACGTAACAAATCGGTTATAGCATCCGCGCAACTCGATGGATCCAAAGAAGAGAAGCAGACCTGCCGCCAAGGATAAGACGCAAAGAAGTGCCGCATCTCATCCCAATCTGCTGACTTGTATTTCCATACTCGCCTAACACTATGTGTCTCGGAAGCTGGTGGGGAATATGTAAATACAGATTTCACCAAACAGTGATCGGAGTTTCACAAGGGGGAGGTCACCTCTACAAGATACCTGTCCGAATCAGTTGTCGCCAAAGGTCCAGGCAATTGGCTGTATGGCCTACTACATCTGGTACCCTCGTCGCTTGCCTCACCAGCTAAAAGAGGTCGAAGGACAACGCAAAGTTCCGCGCTTCTCTTCCAGCATGGTCAGTCTTCTGGTACGGGAACAGCCAGTCCTGATGACAGGCCTTAAAGTCCCCCAGAAAGACGAGTTGCACTGAAGGGTACTGATGCAGAGCCATATCAGCAGCCTCACCGAGATACTCAAATAATCTAGTTGTCTCCTGATCACCACTGTGCGAACGGTAGACACAGGAATACAGGATTTTTTCGTTTCCTGTGTCTACTAAAATCCATAAGGAAGAAAACGTGGGGTCTTCAAGGTGACGGAGACGCAGGATACAGAGGTCGTTCCGTGCGTACACACAGGCCCCGGCAAGTGAGCGAAAGTTGTGCTCTAACGAGTAACCGGGATGATCCAGGTAAGCAGCGCTCAAAGGACATTGTATCTGCGTCTCCGTCAAAAAGAGCAGGTGCGGTTGCTCTGTCTCCAGGTGGTGTTGGACAGGTAGACAGATTAGAGTGCAAGCCCCTGATGTTAGTAAGGTGCACTTTAAATGAGGAGGAGTGCAACCGCTGTGAAAACTTGATCTTCTTATTGGACCTTTTCATTCAAAAACATAAAAATAAAAGAGTGAATAGGATGAGAAATGGCAGTTGAACGAGGCGGTACGTATCAAACTCGGTGCCAAAATTGGTGTTGTCTTGCCACTGGGAGGCTAGTCAGGAGACTGCGGGGACGCCCGAACACCCCCAGGGATCGCCATCGGGCCTCCTCGTCTGGTCGGCAACCAGCACGATGGAGCCACCCTGGGATTTTACGCAGCTGGCAGGGCAGCCTTTCGTGGGTGGCTGACCCACTAATTGGGCCCCCAACTATCTGTTAGACAACTGTTTAGACCCATTTTCCATATATATACGGCTTCAAAAAAATGGCAGTCATATTGTAAAAATATAGCGATTTTATTTAAAATCTTTAATAAGATAGTTTGATTTTATTGCAACCGGACTGTGGAGGCAATGCATTCGTTGAAATATGGAGACGGCTGATTATTGACAACCTTATTGTATTTCATATTTAATACAGTCCGTAAAGTGACAGCAAAATTAAATTAATATTTCTATATAGAATGAGGTTTTATATCATTAATAAATAATGAAGTAGATATATTATTTCATAATCTGTATAAATAAACAGTGTGGCTTACTACTGACACAAAAATCTACCACGATAACGAACAATGGCCTTAATTTTGTAACTCGAGCTTTATAAGTCACAAGACGGTGACCCTTAAATTAACAAAGTTGCTCATATTATTATTGTCAACACTAGAAGTAATATAATGCGTCACGAACCCAAAACTTGTGGCAATAATTCAGACAGCTTTACTTCGTTGATAAGCGGAACACTTCTTCAGTTGTTGTTCAAAAATAACACTGTTTCAATATCTGAAGTTTTTTTTATTATTAAGGAACGTTGGTGGTTATTGACATTATTTGAATAAGTACTGTCGACCTTTTAACTTTTATTTTACATAATATTAATCTAAGATTTGTTAGCGACTTTTTATATGAAAACTCCGGTATCATTCAGTTTATAAAGAAAACTTTAAGCAACAGCTATTTAAATATTTTAGTGTAGTATCTGTAAAGTTACAATAATCGTTGTGCGTTATTTATAATTATACTAAAACGCTTATATGATTATAGACGACTAAATGTAGAATTGTACGTTGCTTAATATAATATACATAAATGGAATGAAATAGTAAGTTCCAGGAATCATACATATTTTTGAAAACAATAATTGGTAGGTGGTCATGACATGTAACGCGTTATAATAAAATATACTTAGCAAACATTACAATAATGCTTGTTTTGTTGATTTCTTCGCACATTACATAGAAACTCCCGAGCGAATTTGGACTAAGAGTGCTCTAGTTAACTTATAATTTACCCCCGTTCACTCAATAAATTACAGTATTACCCCAAATTATTTAATAATTTTTACATAAGAACACAAAAATTTATTATAAAAACACAGTAAAACTTAAAATGTTTAAGATGTCTAATTTAATTGAAAAAAGTTATTGTAATTTTAATCTGGAGGGATAGGGATTGTATAAATGTAGTGTTTGCAGTTGTGAAAAGCATGTGCACCAGTTATATGAAAATTATAACATATATTTATATAATGATACAAATATATCATAAGCATAGGCAAGGGTTATATACTTACTCAAGGAAAATCCGACAAGAACTTCATAAAACAAAATTAGGAAATTTGCATACAAAGTTCAGAACAACAATGACATTTTGGGCTACGGTTAGTAGCAAAATTATTCATAAGCCAAAATTTTCCCCGTACTTAACTAAATTGTAGAAAAAGTATGAATAGTAATGATATTTGTACGTTGAAAAAAAATATTATAAATCGTGGCATTTTATAATAGTAATCAATTGTAATTGTGTAACAAGTTTATTAAAGAATGTATGGTAATCGGATATCATATATAAAATAAATATCTCATACGTAAAATAAATAAATGCCAAAAAGTCTTAAGACTTTTTGGCGTCACTAACAGTAAAATATAATTTGTAACTTGTAAATAACATATACGCATATAAGTGATACTGAAAAAAAAGTATTGTGAAATTGTACTAACAATACTGTGATAAATTGTTTAATCGATAATAAAAAAGCGGTATAATATATATTTTGTTCCATCACTAAACTATTAATCACTTTTTAGTTCCGAACTGAATTGTTTATACGAATACCATGAGTCTAATTTATGTTTCAGTAACACTTGAAATGCAAGTATTAGGACGATAAGTAATATTAATAATTCCGTGGCCAGGGTTTTTAACAGAGCAAAATAAAAAAAAAAAAAATATTTTTTTATTTATTTTATTCTATGTGGAAATGATATTGTATGCGTGGAAAGACTGCACTAAATATCCTAAAATTACTTTACCTACAATATTAGCAGTATAAGATACTCCACACAATAGAACTTCCTATAAACATTTCATTCATGATCGGAGCACATTCTTAGATAATTGAAGCTAGCGGCAGACAAAGGCACATTGGTGCGGTCATTGCGCATTATTTTCTCTTCATTACACACGCCTCTGCAGTTATGTCCTGGCCATCATAAATAGTTATAGGGCACAAAAGAAAAACGATCAAACCAGAAATTATCATACAGTCAGTTAAAGAGCCTGCTCCTTCGACATATCGACTATGACTTTCTTACGATATTTCTGGAGCAAGCAGTGGCTATTTACAAATATGAATCTATATTAAACAATTACAAAAAGTAATGTTTATATTTTTCTGAGGATATCTTTATAAAGTCATCTGCCAATGAGGAAATAACACTAGTTTTTAATTCGTCTATAACCAGTGATGAAAAAACACACATACGAGTAGAACACATAACTTTTATTTAGAGTACCTTACTTCATAATATAGTAAAACTTTTTCATTTGCACAACCGTTATTCAATATTTTATGAAACAGAAAATAAAAAAGTTGTAATGAAGTTCAGATTCCATACATTTCTTATAGTAAATTAATTAAAGCAATCCTCAAAAGCACTCGACTTAATTGCTCTCAAACCTAATACCTTAGTAAAGTCTGAGCTCAGCACACCCCTTTGTCATGTGAATAGTAGATTCCATATAAAATAAGGTGGAATATTGAGTTCATACAACCAAATAGATAAGATCTACTAAGAGCAATGCCTCTAAATTACTTTAGTATATTTATCCGTATTACAAATCAATCAAAATTAATAACAAATAAATAGTACAAAAAACTGAAATTAACTCTTCATATTACAATATCTAAAATTAATTTAATACTTTCAATAAACTTTTGAGAGTGAATAACAAAGCCAGCCTCTAAAGTTTTTTATTCAAGCTTAAATAGTGGCCAAATTTTGTAATTAAATCGGTTAAATCGGAAAACCAACATCGGCTACAGTAAAGCGCCGTACCTAACGCTCGGAGGAAGAAGATATATGCTTAAGATATATAGTTTAGCATTTAGCATATCATCAGTATTCCATGTCACTTTGCCCTCATCAAACATATACGTATGAACATTATATTATATCTCACCGTCGTTATTGTTCTTACGCCGTTTCATTTACTCACTAAACGGGTAATAAACTCCTTCAATTGTCCCTATGGTATATTTTAATGGTAACTATATAAAGTTCTGCTCAAACAAGTAGTATTACTTCTTAAATTCTCTTATAATTAACTCTATTATAGTTATAATTAAATTGGTTTAGATTACTCAATAAACTTTAATATCAACTGTGGCCAAAACTTAAAATAGTAAATGAATCAAGAAGTAATCAATATTTTTGCTCTATACTTTAATAACTTTTAGCTTATGTGAATAATGGTAAATTTAATTTTGATGTACCAAAATGAATGTGGTTATACGAATAAAGTATTTTATATAATTATTGATGTCGTTGAATTATATTTCAGTTAAAAGTTATACTCTGTATGTACTGTAAGTTTTTAACTGTGGTTTATTTCTTACTGTATATAAACTCCTAATACCCATTGGTAGTTATTGGAACTTTAGCGATGATACATTAATAGTTTTCCTTCCGAGTCAGTGAATTCAATTCAATTAACATACATAATAATAGTCGTAGAATTAAATAAAATTATAAAAACTGAAATCAATTTTCAACTCTAATTGTATACATTAAATTATTATTAATGAAATAAAAAAAGGATGAATTGTTCACAGCACAAAGATATTGAATTATGATAAACAGTAATAAAGTGAGCTTGAGACTTTTAGCAAACAGTTACATATATATTACGATAATTTAATTACCTTAATGTTATTTGTTCATGTTTTTGCAATAGATTCAACTAATATTTAATATTAATAATACTGCACTAACTATTGTAGTAATTTCTTCTTTATCAATATAAGAAATGTGGTACTCGTAAATTTCTTTTTAATCACATATACTCTGATCACTTCTTTGTTTTATAAGAACAGAGATTTTATTATAATTATAGGAAATAAAATATTTTACGAAATGCATACTTCTTTTTTTAACTATGTTATTAACTTAGTTCAAATTATTATTTTCTTATTAAATTGTTGAAAATAAATATAAAATAGATGTAAGAAGTCCATACAAAATAGGTAAAATTGTGAACTTTAGTTAGTTCAATAGTCCAATTGCACGCCCCATCGGCGTCTCGAGTATGTTTTCGCTTACCTGCACTCACCCACCTGCTCTTACCTACAAAGCACCTGCTCTTAGATATATAAGATGGCATTTCAACAATGTTTCAGTTAATAAGATAAAGGTGATTTGGGTAACAAATTCGTTAAATAACATTTGAGCTATAATATTTTATGAGTCAAGTTACAGATTCGTGCTGAATTTGAATTCTAAATTGAAATTTAATGTAATCATAAAATATCATATAATATAAACATATATTATTATTATTTTTGAGTAACATATTATATGAATAAAAACTTTCTTATCAGTTTTATTATATATTTTTGTTAATACTATTGATACTAAACCATATAATAGCCACGCTTGATCAACGGTCAATAATTTTCTTTCTATATTATAAAAGAAAGGTCAATAATCTTCTTTCTTAATAAATAATTAATTATATATATATTTTTTTATCTATTCTAATAGGTGTTAAGTTTAATGATATTCTGAAAACAGTTACATATAGATTGTTAGTAAAATTTTGTGTAGATTTATATAGTATTAAGTATTTGAACTATGTTGAAGTAAACGACGGAGATATTTCCATAATTCAAATAAGGATTCATAACAAGTGGCAACGCAAATGACAATATTTTATAGCATTACAAAGTTAATCTAAAATCTTTAACCACTAAAAGATATTATTATATATAACACTCATTGTTTACTGAAGCTCCCTGATAATTAAGCCCCTGGGACAATTTAACTAAACTTAATTTAGGTTTCTTAAAAACTTTAGGAGAATGTCTTTACTGTTGTAAAGAAGATAAAAAAGACTTATTTTTTGACTCATTTCTCATTGCTAGTTGCTGACGTGAACTTGATTTAAAATATTTTAAATTATATATCGTTATATTCAAAAATATATTTAATTAACTCTCTGACTGATTAATCTACTTGTAATAATTATCACAAACAATGTAATGAAAAAACAAAGAAAAAAAATGATTACAATAATTCAATGGTGAAATTAATTTCTCAACTTTAATGCATAGAATCGACCGACGTGTAGTAACCAAATTCATTTGGTTATGTTCCGTCGGTGAGTGAGAGAATCCGGAAGCCCAACCTCCCCCCCCGCGCCAAACATGAAAGCGATGCCAAAAACAAAAATACCCCAGGAGGGTACCGGCTTTGATGAAGCCGGGGACCCCCTCCCCGAGCAAAATCGGGGAAATGATTCACGGATTTTGCTCGGGCTGCCCGTCGTATCTGGGGCGGGCAAAGTATCGCCTTTTGTGTTGTTTGAGGGCAAACGACGAGTCAATGCAGCGGCACCCCGACCCACTCTAAATGTGGACTTTTGCAACATCCGGGGACTTCATTCCAACTTGAACGCCGTCCACTATCATCTGGAGACGGCGCAGCCGGCCTTGTTGTTACTGACGGAGACGCAGATATCTCAACCTAGCGACACAGCGTACCTGTCATACCCCGGGTATAAACTAGAACACCATTTTATACCACACGCCGGGGTATCTGTGTTCGTAAGGGAGGATATCTGCTACCGTCGCCTTCAGGTTTTTGAAGGTCGGGACCTGTCTATACTCTGGCTACGCGTGGACATGGACGACCATGTCAGAGTCTACGCGTGCCTCTACAGGTCCCATAGTGGTAATGCAGAAACGGATCAACTCTTGGGCCATGTTCAGGCGAAGATTGACGATCTGCTTTCACAGATTCCCTCCGCCGAAGTCGTAGTCCTAGGGGACTTTAATGCGCACCATGCCGATTGGCTAGGGTCACGTGCCACCGACTACGCGGGGAGATCTGTGTTTGACTTTGCTCTGGCAAATGGTCTGTCCCAGCTGGTAAAGACACACACTCGTCTACCGGACGTGGACAGCCACACGCCCTCTTTGTTGGATCTTCTGCTGACTACACATCCAGAAAAGTACCAGATCACTGTCGAGGCTCCCTTAGGTTCCTCTGATCACTGTCTGGTACGGAGTGTAGTGCCCATTCAACGGTCGGCTAACACAACACCTGCGACTCGACGCGTTTGGCACTACAAGTCAGCGGATTGGGATGGAATGCGGTCCTTTTTTCAAATCAAATCAAATCAAAAAACTTTATTTGGATATCACATAAATCAACATGAAACATAAAAATACATTGTAATAGAGGAAACAAAAAAAAAAATAATAATAATAAAATAAAATTAACAAAATATCAACTATAGACTGTGACATCCAAAACGGTTGACCACTCAGCATTTACTGGAGTATATTTCTCCAGCGCTGGTTTTCAGTGGCTGCCGTGCCGTGACGTAGCCAACACTAGTGACAGTTAAACATAAAATGACCAACAATAAACAAAATAAAATACAATTAAATATATAAGACATCTTTAATTTCACAGTGTAACGAACTTAATTGATCATAGTAATAATAATAATACACTGCTTAACTGTAATAGAATAATAATATTAATAACAAAAATAATTATAGTAATAATAATAGGTGAGTAGCGCTTTATAAATGGGTTCGCAAGTATAGGGTAAGCTGAGTAATTCATATTGTTATATTTATACTTTTAGACGATAATTATAATTGTAAAATAAGATATATACCTAACATATATTTATAATTTTATTAGTAATATAATAACAAGATACAATAACTGCTTACTGCTTTTGCATGTTGAGCAGATGTTTTTTATATTTGGTTTTAAATGCCATCTCCGATTTTAATATGCGCAATGGAGGAGGAAGATTGTTCCAGCAGCTGGAGGCAGCATATTTAAAACTACCACGGAATGCAGCAGTTTTGTGCAAAGGAATGCACAGCATGTTAGTAGCAGCTCTTGTTTTGTGGATCGGATTGTAGTCACTTAACCATTTCAACTTATTATACAAATATATTGGTATCTTATATTTAATTACCCCAAAAAGCAGACATGCTAGATGTAATTGTCTTCTATAGTCCATTTTAAGAATATTTGCAGAATTAAGATAGGAAGTAACATGCATCCTACCCATGGGGGCCGATTTGTTTCCCTTCCGATGATCCTAGTGACTGCGCTGCGGCTGTAGCTGATGTGATACTACAGGGCATGGAACTATTTGTACCAAGCTCTGTGGTACCACTTGGTGGCAGATCGCGGCCTTGGTTTGATGCGTCTGTCAGGGCTGCAGCAGCTGGCAAACGGCAGGCTTATCAAGCTTGGGTCAATGCGTTAGTCACTAAGGATCCGAACTCTAGAGTTCTGAAGAGGAAATAAAATCGTGCCTCCAGATTCTTCAAACGGCAAATCGCTAGAGCAAAGTTCAAGCATGTCGTCAAAATTGGGGATCAGCTGGCAAAGTACCCGCCTGGCACGCGCAAATTCTGGGCGCTTTCAAAGGCCACTCTGGGAAACTTTAGCCAGCCGTCCCTACCGCCGTTGCACATGGGGAATGACTCTCTGGCCCACACGGCAAAAGAGAAAGCCGATCTCTTGGGCACTCTTTTCGCCTCCAACTCGACTTTGGACGACCAGGGGAAGACACCGCCTAACATCCCGCGGTGTCAGAGCTCAATGCTGGAAATAGTTTTTCGGCAGAAAACTATTAGGCAGTCTCTATTTTCCTTGGACGTTCATAAGTCGAGTGGGCCGGATGGCATTTCTCCATTGGTGCTACGAACGTGTGCCCCTGAGTTGACTCCAGTGCTAACGCGTTTATTTCGGTACTCCTACCTTAAAGGCGTAGTCCCGGTCACATGGAAGCGTGCCCTTGTCCATCCGATCCCTAAAAAAGGTGATAGCTCGGAACCAGCTAACTACAGACCTATCGCCATTACCCTTCTGCTCTCCAAAGTAATGGAGAGCATTATCAATAAACAGCTCCTAACCTACCTCGAGGATCACCAGTTGGTCAATGACCGGCAATATGGCTTTGGCCATGGTCGATCGGCTGGTGATCTTCTGTTGTATCTTACACACCGTTGGGCAGCTGTTATTGAAAGCAAAGGAGAGGGTCTGGCAGTTAGTCTGGATATGGCGAAAGCCTTCGATCGTGTATGGCACAAGGGGCTTCTTTCGAAGCTACCTTCCTATGGGCTTCCCGAGAGTTTATGCAAGTGGATCACCAGCTTCCTCACTGGGCGGAGCATACAGGTCGTTCTCGACGGTTTTTGCTCGGACCCCAAGCCCGTGAACGCTGGTGTACCCCAAGGCTGCGTGCTATCCCCAACTCTGTTCCTCCTGCACATCAATGATATGTTGGATATCTCCAACATACATTGTTATGCGGATGACAGTACTGGGGATGCGGTATATTCCGGCCGTGCAGGTCTCACTCGGGAAAACGTCGACGAGTGCCGAAAGAAACTTGTGTCTTCAATAGAGACCTCCCTGGGGATGGTCTCTGAGTGGGGTGAACTGAACCACGTTCAGTTCAATCCCCTAAAGACACAGGTTTGCGCGTTTACCACTAAGAAAACCCCATTTGTCGTATCACCGCTCTTCGAGAGCACTCCCCTCATTGCCTCGCCAAGTATCAGAATACTGGGTCTCGACATTTCGAGCGACTGTCAGTTTCGTGGTCATCTGGAGAGCAAGGCCAAGTTGGCCTCGATGAAATTGGGAGTGATCAATAGAGCGAGGCAGTACTTCAAACCTGGCCAAAGACTTGCGCTCTATAAGGCGCAGGTCCGGCCACACATGGAGTACTGTTCTCATCTCTGGTCCGGATCACCCCAATATCAGCTTCTACCATTTGACCGTGTACAACGGAGAGCCGTTCGAATTGTCGGGGACCCGGTGTTCTGCGAACGGCTGGATTCTTTGGCATTGCGTAGAGACGTGGCTTCTTTGTGCGTCTTCTACCGCATTTACAACGGGGAGTGTTCCGAAGAACTATTCGATCTGATGCCTGCCGCCGAATTTCATCACCGCACAGCGCGCCATCGCCTCCAATACCATCCTTACCACCTGGATGCGTGGCGATCCTCCACTGTGCGGTTCTCAAGGACATTTTTTCCACGTACCACTCGAATGCGGAACGAACTCCCTTCGGCGGTATTTCCAGAGCGGTACGACATGGGTACCTTCAAAAAAGGCGTTTATTCCTACCTACAAGGCCGGCAACACTCTTGTAAATCCTCGGATGTTGCAAGAGTTCATGGGCGGCGGTGATCACGTCCATCCGTGACCCGCCAGCTCGTTTGCCCTCCTCTTACATAAAAAAAAAAAAAAAAAAAAAAAAAAAGAGTACATATTTGTCACACAGTAACATTTTAGCGTTTCTCTTCGCACCATTTTAGCATTTATCAGAATAGAGATAAACTTTATGAAATGTTCTCAGCATAAAGCGATGACGCTTCCAAAGTCGGGAAATAGACTTAAATTAGTTGTTCATGCACTCGGATTGTCATATAGCTCGGTTTGGTGAAAATACTTAAAAAAAAACAGAATAACTTTGTTGGAGTAATTTATAACATAACATTTATAGTTAATATATGAAATATAGATATTTTACCATAATTTACACACCTACATTAGAACTTCATACAAATTAAAAATAATAATGTTAACTTTTAGCACATACTACATACCGATGTATTTGCGATAAGAGTATAGAATTGCTGTTGAAAAATATTATTCGACTGTCATACAGTTTCAACTAGTACGGAGTGTAGTGTTAACTTGTTTTTCTATTTTAACCAAAAGTCATAAACCCAAAACGAAATTGTTTATCGGTCTATAATATTTTCTTCTATAATAAAATTAACTCAAAGTTATATATTTTGTCTAGTCTTCAAATTTGTCAAATTAATATACTATAGACTATTTAAAGTATTGGCCTGTATAATTGGCCTGGTATAAGCCTGTATATTCATTTGATGTCCACAACTTGTTCTGTTTTTATCTGTCTGTTTTTATGTTTTTTTTAAAACTTTAAGAAATATTTAGCCAATTTTAATTGAAATTTGTATATGAAAAGGAAAATGTTATGCCAGATAAAATAAAATTAAATCAGTAATTTAGTGCGATGAGGCGCATTGCGGGAGATGTGCAAAAAATATATAGATAAAGTAGTAGGTAAGGATGAAAATTACACACCGGATTCAAACTAAGCGTAAAACTGAAGACGCGAGCAAAAGCTACTTGAATAATAATCCTAATAGTGGAGATAGAAATTATGTTATAAAGACAATAATCAAACCTTTTTTGATTGTAGATATCCTTCGTATGGAGCACTTTTCATCTAATATATTATGAGTGTTGTGTCTACTAATGTGTCATCTACATGAAATAAGTGATGAGGATTTAACATGTTCCTTATATTACAAAAAAAAAATGTAAATATGCGTAAGAATAATGTTGTATGAGTAGATAATCGTTTTTACATCTGCAAATTCGCAATAATGTAATTAGAATTTATGAAATTATATTATTTTCCTAAATATTTATCAACCATTTAGATAAAATTTGAAAATATAATTCACTCCATTTTATTGTCAGTTATAAATTGAGAAGAATTACTATATATAAAATATGAAATAGTCCAGTAATACATATCCAAACTTCAGTAATTTAAGCTATCGACAACAATAAGCCCATTCTAGGAAGGAACTACAAAATTAACTTAACTAACTTCAAGCCCGATTTTAAAGGAACTGGTATATAAATATAAATAGGTATCTTTTATTTTCTTTTTTATATTTTGAGTATTAAACACAGAACTCCATTAAGCTGACTGTTTAATAAAACATTAACATTTTATGCATTTTTTTTTACTTTCAACTATAAAGCTTTTAACAAAAAATTTGGAATAAACTATTTAATCCTTTATTATCTTTGTTAGTTTTTTTAAACATAAACTAACAGAAGGCTTATTTTACAAATCAATAATTTAAAATGATTTTCTACTATGCTTCTGTCTGTCTTCAGTTATTTATTAATAGCAGAATATGCCAAGACACCTGGATCGTTGTCGATATATTGTTTTTAGTCAATACATTAATTTCATTAATATGAATTTTATTATATATGCAATATGAATAAATACTTAAAGTTTTTGTTAAATCTATATACTATCGGTAACATTGCAATGCATGTAAATTGCAGTTCTACTCTTAGTATAGTATATTAAATGATTGGTAATAAATATTGTTATATAAATTTTATTCATAGTTAATAACATCTCCATATTTGAAGACGTCAAAAAAAATTATATTTAAATTTTGTATAACATTTGAGCTTCTATTTTTTCATAAAATTTCGACAATGACGACAATTTGAATAATTCATCCAACTAACTGTAGCTCGAATATCATTATCAAGTTTATGTAACTTGGTAATTTTGTTTTTATGAAGTCTTGGCGAAAATGTCTATGTGACAGTAAGGCTATGCTTGATTCGCTGTTGTTTTTTCTAAATAAATTGTTCATTATTCTTCCATACATAGTCCTTTTTTGTAATATGAGGAAAATACATAAAGAACTATAATTTTTTTTTAGTTATAACTAAGAGTATCACTAATGATATTAAAAAATAAATAATGTATGACAATAAGAATAACAGAAAGTATAGTGACAAATCTGCCGGCGGGAGTTATTTTACATCCGGTAACCCATATAATCCTTCGCATTAGAAATAAAGTGTATATATATATATATATATATATATATAATGTCCTTATTTATTATGACCTGAACGTAGAATATAAAACAATTGGCTTGTTAATCCATCCTTATGTGTAATATCTCCCATTTTTCGTGGTTTAAATGCTGTTTTCAATATATATATATAGCATAATATAACTGTTAGAATATTATTATAATAAATTATCGACGAACTCCAGCGTAAACATTACATATGGATGCTCAGCTCCGTGACAGATTCAATTTATTTGACCCTTCAAGGGAGCTATTAATTACAATAATAATATTAGTATATCTATTGTACTGAATTAGACAACATCAACATAACTTCAACGTCAACGTGTAAAATGACTATGTAAATACTACCACATTTCCTGACCCTTAAATTGATGCTAACAAAATTAATTTAACTGATATTATTTATTTTAGGACATAATATATTATAAAAAGAGTTTTAAAAGTGATGAAGATAAAATAGCGGACTAACTTAGATAAGTAACGATGGAACAAAACTTTATCAGAGGATAAAAAGTTTCAAAGTTATAGAGTTCTGAATATAGATTTGAGTGATATTTCTTTCTTAAATAAGTACAGTATGACAAAGTTTAAAATACAAAGATCGAATTTAACATAACATCTTTCCTCTTGTAGGAGATTATTATCAAGATAATAAAGGACACTACTCTTGCAACGCAGTTCTTCTGCTATGAAGTCGTATATGTTTTATATTGAAATGTTTAAATGAAAATTTAATGAAAATGGTGAAAATTACATTACCAATGAAATCGATAAAACAAATATGACACAGAGAGTCAGAGAGTCAAGTGTTATGTTACAATGGTTTGATCAATCGATCAGAAACTTAAACTAAATGAAACTGAAATATTTTACTAACTGTCTATGTATACGTATGTATGTATACATAGTCATATACTTATATACACATATGTTAGCAGCGTTCGTTCAGAACTTTTGGTCGAAATAGGAAAGAAAACAATTTGAAATATTGTTGTTAGAATTGCATTATTTTATGGCCTAACCTTGCTATATAAATAGGCTATCAAATGCAAATATATTTTAAAATCCAGTTGTTCATAAAATCATCAGATAAACCTCTAGATGTTTTGTTATTACATATACACAAACAAATAAAATGAAGATTAACGGTGTATTCAAAACGATGTGTGCTTAAGATACATCTCTTCAGTAGTAACGTTTCTTACCGGTAAAGTCGTGCACAATCACCTATTTTGTGTATGGAGCCAATTTCCTTTTATAGCCGGTATATAACAGGTGCGACAATTTACAGTAACATTACGAGTGTAATTTAGGCTTGAAACATTTACAGTTTCTCCAAGTCGTTTACTTATGTTTACTATTCATTTATTTCTCTATAATATTTATAATATATTTCTTGATAAGTATAGATAGGATATACTCATCATAGGAGAACATATGAGATATTTAATTATGAATAGAACCCAAGACAATAATTTTTAGAATTTTTGTTCGTATGTTGATCGCGCTAATGTATGGAACAGCTAATATAATTTGAATATTGTTTTCGAGAATCCTTTATTTTACCTTACCTTTACTTAGGATCTAATGTTTCATTTCCTTAAAATCGGTCGATAAATATCACCTTTTCTTTTTTTTCAAGTTTGCTAAAAATATTGCTAAGAAGCTGTTTTTTTAAACTGTAACAATTCTTTAGCCTGCCGAAAAGACAAAGAGTCCTGGGCAAGAGCTAGTTACTCAAAATTTGTTAAATTATATTCATGCAAAAGATTTTCTCGAATAATTCCAAAAGTAAGCGCTATTAGTTTAATTTTAAATTAAATTAATCTTATTAAATGTTGCATCTTTTTTTCTTCTTCTCTTTCTGCAAAACTTTTGAAAAATTTGTGTCACATTTAATATTAATATAAAATTGCTATTCTTTGGATAAATAATAAACATTAGCATTGCTAATTGAAACGGTATGATTGTCTAACGAGTTAAACCTAAAAGATTAAAGTCCTTCCTTAAAGACCTTCCTTATAACTTACAAACACCTTGTTGAATATGTTCTGGAACACTAATTCATCTCATAATATAATCTTTCCTTTTGCATATAACTGAATAATGACTTGAATCTTAACGGCTTTATGTTTTAATAACCATAATTTTGATAAAACTTACAAGATAAAATAAATTTTTATAACAATTTATCTGAAAAAAAATATTTTAAAATATCACAAAAAAAATTGTAATTAAAACTTATTTGTGTAATAAAAAAAAATGTTATTGTGTTATTTTTGTAAAAGGCAGATCAAAATACTGATTTTAAAGTAGAAAATGACATAACAGCAAAATATGAATAAATATCAACTTCAGAAATTACTGAAAACCTTTTAAACAATAGATGGAGAGATTAGATCTTGACAAATTTCTTCTCTTTGGTTAGGAATTCGAAATTCAATATATTTTATACAGCTTTTTATTTTAATCATTTATTTGTTTTTTTTAATTCTTTCTATTTGCATCACTCCATTCCAACGTTTTTGTTCTGGAAATTTTTACTGTGGTATTAGTGATAAAACTGTTTTAATTCACTTAGAGTAAATTGTAAAGATTTATAAGTTTAAAAGGTCGGTACCTCACGAATTGAGTAAAGTAAATCGGCAAATGCCCGTCAACTGCTGCATTACATAACTTACCCGGAATAATAAAGAAGGGTTTTTTAATAGAATCATTACCTGTGATGAAAAATATAGTGTCTACGATATTTTGCAGCTATATGGCTTGTTTTCGTTGCATTAATTGAACATATTTTTAAATAGCTGGAAATCACATCTTCTGGTAATTGGTTTTAATATCAAATATTTTGTTATTGACTTTAATTGTCTTAACTAATTTTCGTACTGATCTGTATTATATTTATTTTTTAACAATACGCCGTCATTAGTATAGTCTGCTACTTCCACAACATAACCCATTTTTTTATACTCGAGGTCATTCCTAAAGATTTGCTTCCCCACAGCATCTCATAGTCATAGGATGACTAAAGTCAAATGTTACATTAATAATTTAATATTTTAGTTCTCACCTATTGCCAAAGTCGAGGTTTGGAAGCACGTTATATGCAGCTTTATATGCACACAGAAGTTAATTAAATTGTAAATGAATTCACTCAAAAGACATAAACAAACTACACTTGAACAAATGTTGCATTTCTCTAATATACTAGAAGTTAAACCATATAAATCCAACTCTCAAACTCAAATTCTTTACTGAATTTGTTCTATAACTACAATACTTAATTTTCAGTATAATGAAGTTTTATACTGAAAAATTAAGGTTATTTTTCTGGATAGGTTGATTTCTTAGTTGCTATCACCGATTAAAGAACTTTCACCTTAAAATTTTTCTTTCCTATTGAGCGAAGTTAGTGATGGGTAACATTATTTTATACTACTATGTTAATACTAGTAATGCCTTATTATCGAATTCCGTAAGTTTAATCATGTGTTCGACATAAATCAAAACTTAACTGGTTGTCTATTTGTAAACGGTGAAATATATATGAATTCTGAGTCTCATTTACTTTATTTTTTTAGTTATTAATTTTAAATTTCTTATTTTAATTCGTCCTCTCCTATCTATTTAAAATCCAATTTCTTTACTTTTCCTTCTTAGCAGATACACATGGCAGACTTCATTGTTTTTCTAATAATTTACGGATACAAACTCGCTTTTATTAGACAGATCTCTTATCCAAGTCATTTAATATAACCGCTGTGGCTCAGACTGTGGAACGAGTTACCGGAATATATACGAAAAGTCCAATGCCAAGTAATGGAACTTAGATAAAGATATCTAAACCAGCGACCAGCGTACCGATCATACCCCGGGTATATCTGAAGAATATCTGCAACCGTCACCTACATAATTTTGAAGGTTGCGACCTGTCAGCACTCTGACTGTGCGTCAATATGGACGGTCTTGTATGAGTGTACACGTGCCTCTACAGGTCCTATAGGGATAATGCAAAAAACGTATCAACTCTTGGGCCACGACTACATATCCTGGAAAGTAACAAGTGATTGTGATACCTTCCTAGGGTAATCTGATCATTGCCTATTACGAAGCTTAATGACCATTCAATATCATTAACTAACAGCTCGTAACCTCTAAGGTCGCCAGTTACTCAATAACTGGCAATATGACTTTTACCACGGTTGATCGGCTAGTGATCTTCTAGCATCACCATATCAAGACTAACTTCAAGAAGATCTAAAAGATAGTTTGGATATGGTGAAATCCTTCGATCGTGTATGACACAAAGGGATTCTTTCGTAGCTTCCTTCCTGGGCAGGAATCTCACTGGGCAGAACAAAAAGGTCGTTTTAGAAGGTTTTACCTCAGGCTCAGATCTCACGCTTGTAAACACTGGTATACCCCAAGCTTGCATGCTAATCCTGTTTTTTTCTGCACATCAATGAAATACCGAATATTTCCAAAATATATTGTTATGCGCATGATAGCACTGGGAACGTCGTATATTCTGGCCTTGCAGAACTCTCTCGGGAAAATTTCATCGTGTGCCAAAGGAAACCTGTGTCTTGTATAGAGATATCCCTGGATGAGTTTAGGGTGGGATGGATGGGATGGATGGGGGATGGGGTTGAGCATAAACTAGATGGGGTTAATGTCATCTAGTTTATGCTCAAATTACAAGATTGAGCATTTACAACAAAAAAAAACTCATTTATCGTATTGTAACCCTTCGAGAACACTTCCCTTAACATCTCTCAGAATACTGGTCCTCGTAATTTCGAGCGACTGTTAGTTTCACTAGGCGACCAAGGCCTAACTAGACTAACCGAGTCTAGCTGAAATAGAAAGTAATTATTAGAAGAAGGCAGTATTTCGATGTGATTACAACTTGCGCTCTATAAGTCGCTCTATATTTGAAGTATTGTTCTCATCTCCGGATCACTCTCTCAGCGTCTATGCAGACCACTTGGTCCGAATCTGAATAACTCTAGGTTGTAAGTACAACGGAGAATCATTCAAATAGACTAAGGATGTTGCAAGAATGTTATCCATGTTATTTTTATTTGATTACAAAAAGTATTGTGTACACGTAATATAAAAGTACTAGCTGATTTCCGCCCGCTTCGCTGGGCACACTATTAATTTGGATGTGAACCTAAGTAGGTTGCTACGTGTAGGGTGTTCAACCTAAGTAGGTTGCCACGGTAACCGTTGTCATAGTATCGTTGCGGGGGCTTTAAGTGTATAGCTACTACAGGTTAAAGCTTGGACAAATGCAAAAAGTTGAAAAGGAGGGATAGGAATTTCGTAAAATCCGTTCTTAATCGACGTCTAAGTCATAAAAGAAGTAACAATGTTATATTTCAAGTTAATCGGACAAATAGTTACGGAGATTTCGTGATGAGTCAGTGAGTGGTAAATCGCTTATATATGTGTAGATTAATAGCCAATTGTGGAAAAAAAATTATTAAAATTCATTATTTTCCGTTTTTTTTTGCGATTTTAAATTTTAGATATAGACAATGTAAATTAAATTGTCTAAGATATAAAGTATACTTTCCTATGATTTTATGAGATTTAACATAAAAAATATATAAATTTACTGTTTTCTAATTTAAATTTATCTGACTTCAAATACCACAAAAAATAATATAGGTAATATCGTACATCGCTTCCTTGAACGCAGGCAGCTGTAACAAAACGGACTTAAAATATTCTTATAACGTAGACGTTTTAATCTTTAATTCATGTCGTGAGTTATTTTTAATTAAATGAATAGCCTGAAAGTATAAAGCATTTACCATAGTAGGAAAAGTCGTAAATACTTTTAAAATATTTTTATCCGCAATACCGTATTAAAATAATTAAAAAATGTATAATGAGAAGGTCTTCCCGCATAATTTATATTTACAAAAAAATACTACTAATATCTAAAGGGCAACCTAACTATTGAATTGATTGAACATATTTATTGATTAACATAGACAAGTAAAATAACTTTTACATCTTTAGTTATTTATTCTAATAAGGTTCTTGTAAAAGAAAAAAAAAATATCCAAATTGATTACTAATAATAAAACCAATCGCATTATATTTTGTAACGACCTTAGTGTAAACTTAATAAACATAGAAATCCGTAATGAGACGTCGAAATTTGATACTATCTTTTTTTCAACCACAAAATCAGAAAAAAAAAATTAAGCAATATTAAATATATATATATATATATATATGTATTAATTTTTTCAGACAATTAAGTATATATATTTTCTTTAAAGAAGTTATTAAATGGAAATCACCAAAAAAAAAACTAAAACAGCAAAGGCAAATTATATCAATTAAATTGTGTCTTTGAAAATATTAATTCATTCATCATATTCTACAACCGATACCCGTAGAAAACCGAAATCTGTAACGCATCATCTTAACTCCACCAAGAAAGCCAATTCAAGTTTTAATCCTTTGATTAAAGTACACATCAAATCGGATTACTTATTTATTAACTCTGAACATGGAGTGGGAACAGTGGCGTGAAGTGGTGACAAGTTTTAGCTAACGCGAGTACAGTCGTAACGAGTAGCTACTGATATGGGAAATATTTAAAATCAGTTGTCATGATTTTGGATTTTTTTTTAACATAAATCCGTATTTAATTCTTCGGTCAAGTAATGGGAATGCGTAAAGTTTACGGCAGTTTTCAATGAAGATCAACTCAATTTACTTAACAAATCAGAAACACTGGATTAGCGAATTTTATTAGAAGATAGCAGATAATCATCATAATGTAAAATATTGAACTTCAATTAATCACACGTAGCACGGGGAGGCGACTATTGTTGATTGTTAGTCTATAAATATGACACAAACAATATAAATGAAAACGTTCGTAAATAAAAGCACTTGTATACGTTATTACGTTTTGTGTGCATACTGAATTATACGCCTGGAAACTGGGAAACGGATTCACAGACATTAAGGAACATCATTCTGAAATTGTGTAGGTTTCCTTAATCTTTTTTAGGATTCCGTAATCCACCAGGAACCCATATAGTTTCGTTATGTCCGTCTGTCTGTCCGCAACCTAGTTCAGAGACAGCTGTAACTGGCAAAATGGTAGAGTAACATTTAATTTTTTTTTTTATAAGCTAATTCCTTTTCAGGTATATTAAGGTTATTTTTTTCGTTCCATAATGTGGGGTATCTTTAGATAGGGTTTTAAAAGATATGGTGGTTTTTCAACAATCAATTTTCCGTTAAAGTATTCGTTTGAGAAATATTTAGCATAAAAGTGCAAATTTTTGTTAGATTCCAGTATCCCCCCTCTCTGCCTTGCCAGCTAAATAGTTGATTTCGGAAGAGTAAAAAATTCACGATAGTAGTATACATAACAAACTTAAAAGGAAAACTATCACAACAAATAGGCTTTACAAGTTTACAAGTAATAGTCGATTAAAATAAAATATATAATTATGTGCTTTGAAACCGCTGGCAAAATTTTAGAAGATAGTTCATAATTGTATATCTTAAAAAGATCTACAAAATGTCCTGAAGTGTGTATGTCTAACTATCTATCTGTCTGTACATCTTTATTTCAATAAATTGTAGAAATTATATTAAAACAAAGTAAGACTCTGAAACTTAATTAACCTGTTAATTACCCCGGTTATTATGTTATTTATACTTAGTTGTAATAATGACTCAATTATTTATATTCTTATATAAAAAACGGGGAAAAAAGTTCATCCAATAACTATTTAAAATATTTATATTTTCATGGTGTATATATTATATTCGTAATATAGATCATGGGATCTCTATCACTATATAGTAGTAATTTATAAATTTGAAATATAATGTTATAAAATCGACAGATCTAATTTAGTAACACTTCGGTTGTTGTAACAGTACCGCAGTAAGGAGTGGTCGGACACCTTGCACGTGACCGGGCATCCAACGAGAGATTGGAGGAGGTCAGACGAGAAATGTAGTTATCATTTCTTTTGGTGATACACATTTATAGGAAGGTTAAAAAAAATTGTTGGTCTATATGACCAACAATTTTTTTTAAATAAGGTAGTTTTAAATATTTTATTGCAGTGATAACAAAGAATATCCTAAAGACTGATTTATTCTCTACCAGCCAACTGGAGCATTAAAAAAAAATATTAATACTTATGCTAGCTTATTCCTTCGGCTTCTCGTGTACTAAGTTCAACTTTGTTGTGTAACAGCTGTTTTTTCCCCAACTCGCAAGTATTGCATCTAATTACCCTTAGCCGGATCATATGATAGTGTAAAATCGGACTTTGTTACAGTCGTTTATTTTAAAATACTTTACAAAGTGTGTAACGTAATAAAGTAAGGTTTCATAACATTAAATAACATAAGTGATAAGGTTATTTTTAATGTGGTTAACTTTTTTATTATGTAAAAGGAGTGCACAAAACTTAACTTACTGAACGTGACAAAGAGTTCACGAAACTTAGACTTACATTAAAGGTTTTTAAAAATACTTGCTATGACTTGAACAGGCTTTGATAATAATTAGAAATCAGTTTATTGTTATAGAAACGTAGACTTAATAAATTTCTAAATTGTTTCCATATTCTTTGATCTCCATGGTTTTTAATTGATTTTTTATAAAAAATAACAATGGTGTTCTTATCAAGATTTTCTGTTAAAAAAAATGTTTTGCATAAAAAGCCCCCAAAAACACATAGATACAGGTTTTTTATTAAATCTTATTTTGTACGCAATTTATTACCTCTCTCGGAAAGCAAAAACATTTCAATGTGCCCTCCTGAGTGCACTTTGTTTGAAAAAAGTAAAAGATATTAAATTATTGCTTTATATTATGTTAGATTGTTAAAGATTAACCCCACCTTAGTAGTAGTAATGTAAAGAATATAGAAGACAAAATTAACATATATATTTCATATTCAAAATACCCATACATATTTATTTAACGAAATTATAATGCAATCATAAAAAATAATAATGTTGGAATGTGAATATGAGATCAGATAGGCGATATTCTAAATGAATGAAAGAATTCAAGTTATGAATCTCGTATAACAAGTAGGTATGTTCAATTAAATTGATTAAAATTCGTAACGAAAATGAGTTTTTGTTAAATTCGTCATGAATAAAATATGCACGAAATTTTTCTGTTCATTCGAGAATATTTGCAGTTTCATGGGATGCAAATCATAAAACACATTACGAAAATTTGTTTGTAATAATTTCATAGATAGATATTATGCATACTCCAGGCATAATAGTTATTATATCCGTTAATAAAATGTTTGGCCAAAATATTTCAGTTTTAGATGATCTTACAAAAAGTTATGTTGAGACCTGAGTTATGTTGAGATCAGGTTTTTCTTTAATTTATTATTCATTTATAATATAATTATAATATTAATAAAAACGTTAATAAAAAATTCTAACTAGAGCTGATTCTAAATCTAAATAAGCAGAATGCATTCCGCGACAAGTTGTGGGATCTGCAATTCAGCTGCTTCACGGCGATGGAACCTGCTAACGCCTGCTGCAATTTATTTTTTAACTATCGATTTCAATTTAACAAAAAAATATTTAATTTTTATTACATATTTGTATTATATGCACAAATTAAGTATATTTTTAATATTAATTGTCAGAGAAAAACCCCTCAAAATTTCCAAACCGCTAATTAAATTTTGCCGCGCTGTTCTGCAATAATTTGAAACTCGAACGTACTGCGGATGTAACTTGACAACCTCTTAACTTAAGTAAGATTATAATACAAATTTATTCAGAGATAATTTCATAAGTCCTATATTAAGAAATAATTAAGCTACAGATTCCTAGTGTGTTACACTAGGAATTATTGTATATATATATTGTAGGTATTGTAGTGGTGACATTTAGTGCAATAGGGCATATATATATATATATATATGGTCGGCTTGAAGTACTGTATTGTTCTTACTGTTGATCAACGGAACAGGAAAAACTTGGCAAGTCTCATGGTATCTCAAAAACTAGGAAATAATTAAGATATCCATAATAAATTTTAAATATTATTGAAAATACCGCAAATCTAAAAACTTATATAATTTGATCATGATATTCTCATATTTATATTACTAATTGTAATGTGACTATTGTATATGTACCGACATCTTTACCGAAATTAAAATTCGATTAAAATGAATCAAAAACTACATTTAATGTTTTTTACAATCAATGACCATTTTTATATAAGGTTCCTATTTCAAAACAGAGAAAACATTTTCATTATAAGTCCGAAGCACATACAATTTTATTAAATAAAACCTGAAGCTTCGGACGCCATTTATTACTTTTCTCGGAAAGTAAAAAATATTTTTCTGTGAACATTTCTCTTGAGTGCACTTTGTTAAAAATAAATAAAAAAATCAGTTATATAATAGTGCAGGAGGGTCCATCTAAAATAATTAAAATATATATTTTCACACACACATTAAATATATTATAAAAAAAAATCATTCACAGCATGTAAATAACTACTTGGCCGGTGTCATTAATATATAAGCCAATCCTTCTCCACAATTAACGTTTTATATAATATTTATAATATTTATAATATGATAAATTATTTTTTCTAAATTCAAACTCATTTTAAAACTGTTGTTGTAAATATTTACTAATAATATTATTATATAAGGGTATATCTAATTTAACATTACTTAATATTATTATATTAATTCGCTGACCTGACAAGTTGTCACTGACAGTGATTAGCTGTCAGTCAATGTGACGTTTATGTTTCCGCACAGATCAAAGTAATGTTCATTAAATTTTAATTCGCTTTTTTAATTTTTCTTTGTTAGTTTTATGTTTGTTGTCGTCAGATAAATATTTATTAAATATTTTGTTATTAAAAATATAACTTAAATTTGGTAGACTTTGAATAAATACTCATAGTGGGGTCCATTATAGTAGTAGCGCTGTCAAATTTATCAAATAAGTTTTGGATTGTGGTGATGTGTAGTGAATGGTTTTATTATTTATTATTATTATTATATCAGACGTATTTAGTGATTCTATTTCAATTTATAAAGTAGAAGTCTCAGTTTGGGTAGAAATATGTTAGTTACAGATGTCAGTAAAATACATGTTGGTGATGTTGATCTTCCCGTTCCTACATTATTCTTAGTTCTTTTGATCTGTTTATTTCTTCGCTTCTAAATAGACCAGTTCAAATAATAGCCCGCCATTAATCTGCTATTCCTTGTTCTTTAACTTTTGTTCCAGGGAAATAATTTATGTTTTTTTTTCCTTAAGTTACCTCTATCTCTTTTTGTGATAAGCGATACGAGTAGTATGTGCGCATAGTAAATGTATTAACTTCTGGTGATAATTTTATGCGCACTGTGAACTTGCCAGCCTTTTTGGACGTGGGTAGAAAACCTGGATTCATTTCTCGTGCAACAGCAGAGGTGACAATTTCTAAGAGACGAGACGAAGCTTCTAAGCATTCCATGGATTCGCCGTGCGGGTGCCGGGCCCATCGCGTTGCAAGGAAAGGAGCGCAAACCATGCCTGGGTCTTGCGACCCAGGTGTAGGTTTAAGGGGCCCCCTGTAATATCTGCATACAGGCTCACCTGCACTGTTCACGCTCCTCTCCCTACCTAACCAAATATCGTAAGAACCTACTAAAGCCGCCTTTGAAATACGTTCCAGAAATGAACTGATGATCGTTCTAGAAAGGCGGAGATCCTTAAATAAATTGTAGAGAAATTTTGCTGTTATACCTCTCGCTCCTACTTTTACAGCGTACAAATTAACTATAAATTTATTCCTGATTAGTTCGTTACATAGTTCGTAATACTTGTTAAGCTTAAATGTATGATCCTTAGGTATATTTGTTTCCCAGGGTATAGTAAGTTCCACAAGTATAACGCGCCTTAGTTGTTTTGACTACAGGAATAAGTCCGGCCTAGATGACAAAACACAAACATCCCTGGGGATTTTGTATTGCCTTTCATACGTGTGCATCATGAGAGTCCAATCAGGAGACGCGTCCAAGATAGTATAAGGTTTTAGTTTAGATTTTTTAGACGAACCTGCCTTTACGAACTCCACTGATGTTTTGGTAGTTGTTATACCCTTCTGCGCTCTTGCTACAGAAAGACTAACCGTTTCTTGTATGATTTCTAATACTTTATCGTGGCGACGCGAGTATTTACCTGTATTTAAAAGTACTCTACACCCTACTAGCAAGTGTTTCGCGGTTCCTACTGCCTCCCCGCGGATGTTGCAAGATTTTTTGGTGGCTTTGCCCCATCTGACTAAATTACTTTGATTTGGGAGAGTCATTTGGAATGCGTTAAGATAAAATTTTAATAATACTGGGGACAAATCATGAAGCAGGGTTCACCATCTCAAAGCTAGTGGAATACAAAAATCTCCTATGATCACCCATTCATTTTGCAATTCTAAGCTCATCGCGTGCAACCGGTAATTATCGTTTTCATCTTGCCGAATAAAGGATTTTATAACTTCTAAGTCTTGTTCTTTCCTACTTGACCCTAGCCCTGCTTCATTTGTTTGAGCACCTATCATAAATTGTTTATGGAAATGAAGTCGTGACTCTAGCTCTGCGGCAATTTTATCTTTTGGGAGAGACGTTATAGTATCATCATTCGATTTTGAGATGATGTCTTTTGGTCACTCTTAGGTGTTTAAAGAGTTCCGATGGTTTCTTTAATTTTAACCCAAAATTGTGTCGGTCTCTAAATAAGGTAGAAGAGTCCGCTGGATGTGCTAACCCAAACCATGACTTCAATGTCCTTATGACGCTTGCATCTAACTTCAACAAAAGGGCCTTATTGATATCGTAAACGAAAACGTAAACAGTGTTTTCATCTGTGTGTAAGTGTGTTGTTGGTGCATATTTTTCCCTAATTATATTAGATGTAAATGTTGATAGGTAGGATGGATGAGTTTGTTTTGACTGTAATATGTTCGGGTAACCCGGTGGGAGTCCGCCTTATCAACTCCTCACCGCCGGCGGGTCGTATGCTGTAGCACCCATCATCAACTCCAAGTGCGCCCCGGCCTCTCCTCCGGGGCGCACATTGATCATTTAAATGATATACGTGGTAAAGTATTAAGTTAAACTAGCTAAATAGCTTATTGCATTCAAAACTTCTATAGACACTTATACATGAATAAATATTATATTTCTATCTCTATGTATTAAAAAACGGAGTTTAAGCATTCATAAGTTTGTTTATATTTTTAAAATATTTCAAAACCAATTAATAGTCATTGATGTAATATAATTAAAAACTGTTAAAACTCCTATATAATTCACTATCGATCGTCAAATATCCGGATTTATAAGGACAATCAATCAAATTGTTAATCAGTTACCCTTAGAACTGGAACTCGTCCAACGTCATACAAACAGCGCGGATTAAGACTTCAAAGTGACATATTGCGGTATTTGTGGTTTAATTAATACCTCTTCAGTCAGAATTTAAAAGCGTACTTTTATATTATAAAGAAGTATTTATAGGTATTTATAATATAATCTAACTACAATACACTTAAATGCAAATATATATTTTAATATTGAACATAACTCATAAATCTTAAAATAAAACTCTAAATATAGTCCATCATGATTCACTAAGAATACTCATATATTAGAAAATTATGTAAACGGTTTCACAAAATCGATTATTTTAAAGTTTATAAAATAGCTTTATGTTTTTTTAAACTCTTTTTTATGGTTTTTTTTTAAACTCTTTTTTATTTAACAGCATTTTTTAAAGTTTTACAACGAAAGTTCGTGTAAAACAAGTAGTTTCCTCCTAGAATTAATAGTACATATAATTATATTTAATAAGAAACAAAGTTCAGATATTAATGGATAACTAAACAAAATTGATATTGTAGTAAAGTGACATGGAACCAACTGAGATTCCATTACAAAAAGTAACCTGATAATCGTTAAATCTGATAAGTTTCATTCGTTGGATTATGTATTATTTATCTTGTTAATGAGATTTCCTTTTGATTTCACATATATCTTACTACGAGCGGTTATCATTCCTGATGCCTCTTACTTTTGAGGTGACAATAATTATTTGCTGCAAATTCTATTTAATTTTTGGTTTATTCTTAACGGAATTGTGAAGAAAGTAACATATTTAACAATCAAGTTTTAAAACCAAACGTGGGGTTAATTATGGTTACGTCAATGAGTAGATGACTACATAATTGACTATACAATCGCTATGATTAATTTTTAAAATGGTGATAATTTCACAAACAACGCAAATCATTAACTATTTATGTTACATTTTACTTAAGTAATACACTACATTTGTGTTATTTACCAGCTATTCATGTTTTCAACATATCATATTATCAATAAAAATATATGGGATATACATAAATATGTACCTATCAGTAATCGCCATTATGTTACATTGGTTGTATTTTATATATTCAAATGCTAGTAACCCACGTTTTCCTTACAGTACGAACAAACGAACTAAAACCTTATATCTTACTCCTACCTACAAGGCTGGCAACAGTCTTGTAAATCCTCGGATGTTGCAAAAGTTCATGGGCGGCGGTGATCACGTCCATCTGTGACCCGCCAGCTCGTTTGCCCTCCTCTTACATAAAAAAAAAATCTTGACCTCAGGTGCTGTCATTTAATTCTACCCATTACTTTTTTAGTATTATAAAAAATACCGGGTTTATGCAAACTTTTAATCTTTATATACCTTTCTTTAATGTTCTCCAAGAAGCCTTTTCTCTAATTTTATAAACTCTATAAAGAATTTCAACTCCCTAAGTATTAGAATAAAATTCGATGAATCATCTGTCTTTTTATCTAATACAAAACTATTATGTTGCATATTTGTTTTTGCAATTATTTAATTAACTTCATGGGGAGAAAGTGGAACCCTTGAGTTTTTGGCTCATCAAAACACACCCAATCATTACAAAGGAAAAAAAACATATATATGTACTTACACATTTATGTTATACTAATGGAACTTTACAGAACAATATAAACAAAACAAACTAAAATGTGGATGAAATTATTTTAATGTTTCTTAACCGAAATAGACCAGCATGAAAAAATTTTTAGTATCATAGCTTAGTACAAAGTACGTGTCGTATAAAGAACGTCGCGTTTATCTATCTATATATAACATTATTTAACGTGTAGATAGTGTTAGACATATAACGTGATATTTAACCGTAACCGTTGACCACATATTTGGAATCAAGCGCACGGGTAGAACCATAATATGTAGAATTAGATGTATAACCTATTGCGCATTGATGATTAAGTTGGAAATAAATAAATGAATGACAGATTTATTTAAAATAAGATTCTTGTTAAAAAAAACTTAACCGAATAAAGTAACGACAATATCTAAATTATTATTGGTACTCCACTATCTTCATACCAATTTTCGTTTAGAATTTAGAATTTTATAGAAATATTTTTAAATATCCAACCCTCAGCTCATTCAAGCTAAGACTGAAACAATATTACCTCCTCTTCATCATAATTTTCCTTTTCGCCGAAGGGTAACTGGTTGAAATTACTTTAAAAGATAACTTAAACCTTTGTACACTTTTTTGTCATTATATATTTTTCTGTTTTTCTGTAAATCAATGGTACATAAATAAAGGAATATAGAAAACGCACAAACAGACCACGTCTCTTCCACCACCATTCAATGATACGAGACTAAACGATAACTGGATTGTTTATTTATTTTAATTATAGAAACTAAATAGAAAAATATTTTTAAGCAAAAGCTTTATGGTAATGAACCTTATTGAAAATAAATTTGAAACAATAAGTATTTCAGGCCTTTCATAATTAAAGTATTGTGTTAGTTAACGAATATTTTTTGTATATTATATGTTCTGGTGTGTTTTTTGTAGCAGCGCTGAGTAAATAGGACTCGATATTAATTAGTCATATAGTCCTGACCACAAGCATCATTCTTAAAATTTCAAGCAAATAATTCAATTAAAACACTTAATACCCCGACTTTCTAATTGTTATAAACTGCTATTTGTTATAAACTGAATGCTTTTATAGCAATCATAAAATACTTTTATAGCGTATTATAAGATTACCAATTAAATACGAATAAACTATATACTTTATTTTATTGTGTATATATTATATTTCATACAGAACAAAAATAATGCTTTTCTTATACCATACACTAAGTATACCTACTAAAAGTAAGTATGCTATGGACAATAAAAAATTAACAATCCTTGTTTTGTTACACTTTAGTAATGCCTTTAACTCAGTTAATTTTGATATTATGCCAGGTATTCTTCGCTCTTTCAATGTCTCAGCTCCAGTAATCAATTGGTTTAACTCCTACCTTCATGGACGTCGGCAGAGAATCCGTGTCCGATGAGGCCTATTCAGACTGGGCAGAAACCTAAGCTGGCGTACCACAAGGCGGCGTTCTATCTCCTCTTCTATTCTCTTTATTTATTAAAGAGATCTCTAAAGTCATTTCTTGTCACTACCATCTCTATGCAGACGATTTGCAGCTGTACCGACATACATCCCTAGCCGACCTTAATGCTACTATTGAATTACTTAACGATGACCTCAGGAAGACTAAGCAGTGGACCGAAGAATACGGCCACCTTGTCAATCCGCTAAAAACACAAGCATTAATTATAGGCTTTCGGCAATTGGGTAATAAAATTGATAATACACTTTCACCCACTATTATCTACGATACTATATATACCCTTACCTTTAACAGAGCAAACAAAAAATCTTGGCATCATATTTGACTGTCATCTCTCTTGGGCACCGCAAATTGATGAAATTAGTAGAAAAGTTCATTATTCTCTTCACTCTCTCAGACGGTTGCAGAATTTCCTTCCTTTACAAACTAAAAAAATGCTAGTACAAACTTTTCTCCTTCCACTTCTCGACTACGCTGACATTTGATATCTAGATGCATCCGAGGAGCTACTTGATAAGCTTGAACGACTTCATAATTTGTGCATTCGTTTTATTTACGGATTGCGCAAATTTGACCATGTATCCGAATATCGATTACAATAAAAGTAGCTCCCTATTCGCCTTATATATGCTATATTATACAGATAATTTGTTGAATAGCTCTTAAAAGATTTATCTATTTTCAATATCAGTTCTTTGTTCTCTTTTATTTGTATTTAATTTAAGTGTACCGCACCTTCTTGAATATCCTGTCTCACACCAAAGGGTAACTGAGAGAGATCTCTAAAAGAGATAAGTAATCCTTTGTGCTACATTGTTTTCTGTTTTTTGTATTTGTGATTTTTATTGGTGCATAAAATAAATAAATGAATAAAATAAATAAAAGAGGGTTAGTTTTTTTGCTTACCCATTTTAAGGGTTTCTTTAATATTTGCAATCTTTCCTTACTTTACCGAAATTATGGGCTGTAATAAACTTCATATCTCTGAATTATAATAATACATCTAACCTTTGTTAGAATTCTTCTTTCTGTTGATTATACCTTTACTCGTAATAAAACAGTAACGAAACAAAGTTCGAACCTGACTTAACATGACATAACTAACAAAAACAAACAAATTTAAAATTAGATTATATAAATTGTAAGTTTTCGGTACATGGCTTATTAATTTAAGTCTTTGAAAAAGGATTCTCTGGCAACCGCTTATATCAAAATAAGTAAAATTTGTAACATTTGCAGTCAAAATCTTTAAATATATAACAATGAATTTATTTTTGACATCTTTCTAGTTTTATACCAACAAAAAATAGCGTCAACGTAATAATTAGCGCAACAGTATTTACGAAGGCATATAATTTTTGCAATGCTTGGGAAATAGAAAACTAATAACAATGCCAGTTTATAAATTTAAGAATTGCGTTAATGTCTTAGTAGTAGTAACGAATCTATAAACACTAAGAACTTCATTATTTTTATTATTATTATTATCTTTTTCATCTACAATTTTGCTTATTTATTCTATTTCTTTAGTTATGTTGCTTCTTTTAAACAAAATATGTTGATTGTATTGACGTTATAATGTTAAAACACACCAAAGATCCTTAGAATGATATTAATATTTTATCTTTAAAAAAATGTTTATCTTTACTTTTACAAGATAAAATATATCAATTATAACATGTACAAAAACAATAAAGTTGTGTAACAAATTTCAATACGCCAGGATGAGCATATACTCGCTCTGTTACAATATTGCCAATTCTTGCAATATTACGTAAAAATCACTGATAGTAAGTATTTTTATGTTTTACAACATGACATTATTTCTATTAAAATTTATTTTTTTACCGAAAAACAGGACCAATATAAATTTTATGTCAGGTTAAATAATATGAACATAAAGTATTTAAATTATGAAAAAGGTGCATCTACTGTATCGTTAAAATAAATGTGTCTTATAATACAGAAATATGAACAGATATTCGAATACGATAAAAGTTCTGAGAAAAACATTAGGATAATCGCTCCCAGGAGCATCGACAATCTATAAATACGAATACTGACTGTGTATAATATGTTCCTTGATTATATTTCGTGAAAAATGTTCTACTAAAATACTTTTACTGCTGGTTTGTTTTATTTTACCCTTTTTGCCCATGACCCAATCTAACCAGAATTAACATAACATTAACATTTGCCTGAAATCCGCATCACTAACAAAGTGGTATGGAGAGCATTGTGTCGTCTTGATGTGAATAAAGCCAGTGGTCCTGATGGTATACCAGCCATTCTGCTCAAGACATGCGCAGCTGAGTTGTCTCCTGCATTGACACGTCTGTATCGTCTGTCTTTCAAGTCTGGAATAGTGCCGAAATCTTGGAAGCTTTAACAAGCTTCGTGCAACCAGTACCCAAAAAAGGCAGTCGTGCCGATCCTGCCAATTATAGACCAATTTAAATCACCTCCATACTCTGCAAGATTATGGAGCGTGTATGGAACTCGCGCCTTTTAGCGTACCTTGAAGGTAACGATCTCCTCAGTGAACGACAGTACGGGTTTCGCCGAAATAGGTCCACTGGGGACCTTCTAGTGTACGCTACGCACATTTTAGGCGAGGCCATCGTGAAGAACGGAGAAGCGGTCGCCGTCTTTCTTGACGTCTCAAAGGCATTTGACAGGGTCTGCCATGCGAGCATTATAAGCAAGCTTTCAACATACAGCATATCTCCTGGTCTGATCGGCTGGGTAACGGACTTTCTGAACCAAAGATCTCTCCGAGTAGTTGTCGCCGGAACTCTTGACAATAAATGCCGGAGTGCCTCAGGGATCCGTTCTTTCTGCAACTCTCTTTCTGCTGCACATTAACGATCTGCTGAAGCCCGGCATCTATGGGTATGCAGACGACAGCACAGTTGTAGAAAGATACCTGCCGAGTAGTCGGGCTAGTAGAGATCAAGTACAGTCTGAAAGAGAAGCCATGGTGCAACGTTTGAATGACAAACTTCAGGCAGTTTCCACATGGGGCAATGCCAATCTTGTCAAATTCAACGCCACCAAAACGCAGACGTGTCTGTTCACCGCCAAAAGGAGCCCTTTCACCTTGGCTCCTACTTTCCAGAGTGTATCTTTGGAATACAGTAACCGACTTCAGTTTTTAGGCTTAGAGATTGCCTCGAACCTCAACTTTGGTTGAGTCCAGAGCAAGAGCAGCTGCAGGAAATCTTGCCGTTCTTGCGAAGGTCTGTCAGTACTTTACACCGGGACAGCTACGTGTATTATACAAAGCACAGATCCGGTCGTGTGTGGAGTATTGTGGGCATATATTCGCCGGTGTCGCTAAGTCTCATCTTGCGGTTCTGGACTCAATTGAGAAGCGAGCAAAGAGGCTTATAGGCGGCCCTAAATTGGTTGAAGCCAACCTCCACAGCCTGTGTTCAAGGCTGTGGAGGTTGGCTTGCCTTGAACACAGGCGTAGAATTGCTAGCCTCACAGTATTCTATAGGATACATTTTGGAGAGTGTGGGCAGGAATTACATGATTTAATTCCTCCGTCCCCCTTCCATTACAGGACGTTCCGACGTACGGCGGATATCCATCCTTACATTCTCCCTGTCCGAACAAAGCGCTTTGCTTCGCCTTTTTTAATTCGTGCAGCGAAGGACTGGAACAGCTTGCCTACGTCGGTATTTCCGTCTCAATACGATGTGGGTGTCTTTAAGAGAAGAGTGAATAGGTTACTGGGTTAATGCGCCTTACCATCTATGACTATATTTCCACTTTCCATCAGGTGGAATGTAGTCAAGCACTAACCCAGATGGTATAAAAAAAAACACTTTTTTTAATACAAAAAGAACTAACTCATAATAGAGACGGTATTAACACTTTTACTTTAGAGTATAATATATATATATATTATATATGGGTGATCCATGAAAATATGGCAACTTTTGGGATGAATTTGTCCTTATCAACAGTGATCGAATTATTGATAATGTCTATAATAGTTATGTTACATTTTATAAAAAGTTTTGACATTCTAAATTTAGCGATCTACGAACTGACGGACAATGTTAGTGACTGATGAAAAAAGAATACTATTTTCAAAGAATAACAAAGTACTGTCGAATTACGTTTATATTTATAACATAACTTAGCTACTGTTACTAAATCGATGAATAAAAAAAGCCCAATTATGCACACAAATTTTTATTGCTTGTACAGCCATGGAGCTTAGTACAATTTATTAACAATAAATATATTATAAATCATATTATATATAAAAGCTTAAATAAAACCGAAATTGTTTAGTCTTTTCAAGTAATTTAAAAAAAAATCTGAAAAATCATAAATCATTTCTTAATTTAAATAAATTTAAAATACTTTAGGTTTAATTTTCTAATAATAAGTAGATTATTAGACAAATAACGTTATATATCAAAGTAAAATTATAATATTAATTGCAAATATAAACAAAAGGTTCTGAGCTCACTTTATTACTTAATAATATCTAAAAAGACAGACTTACTTATTTTATTTTTTATTTTATTTCGTTCCTATATAAATTTATAATATATAAACCCATAATATTTTTCTTAGGTTTTGTTTTTCATGAGATAAATATTTTTTTATACAAAAAAGCAATACATGACTATAAAATTAAATAAATACCATAATAATATTTTTATATTATACATTCTTTCAAAATGTTCAGTGAGCTAAAATAAATTCAATCAATGTGTAATTGGTGGTTTTTCGTGATTTATACTTACAACGAAATCCTTGAAAAGTTGTTACCAATATATTAAATGCTGACAATTTATCATATAAAACCAATCACCTGTTTTTTATCACTTATCTTATTTATTGTCACAAATAAAAAGCAAAAATACTGTCGTGGAAAAATGGTAGCAATAATTAAAAACTGGTCCTCAAAAATGTTATAAATACACGAAAATCAATAGCATACATATTTTTAATAAAACATTATTTAAAAGCACTACTTATGTTCATACGTTAGGAATTGTAGTTACAGTTATTGTCGTGATTGGTAGTCTTCGATTTGGTATTTCGAATTTTTTATAATTTTTACCGACAATTTCAAACGCAAAAAAAAATATTCATCCTGTGAACTAACAAGCCGCAAGAAATAGCTAATATGAAATATTTAACAAAATATATTAGTTGTAGTACTGAGCTAGTTAGTTGCTGCGAACTCTCTACTTATTATGTGATGGTCACTGACACATGATGCCGCCTATAAATTATTGCAACATCCACGGATTCACAGGAGCACTGCCGCAGAAGGGAGTTCCTTCCACATTCTAGTGGGACGTGGAAAAAAGTTTCTTGAAAACCCCAAAGTAGAAGATCGACATGCATCCATAGCCGATGCGTGGCGATCTTCTACTGTGCGGTTGTCTAAGAACATACTATAATAAAATAAACCTTGATAGACAATTAGATATGTTCTGAAGAAAACAAACAAAATATAGGTACAAAAGCATTAACTTTAGTTACTAACTCTGTCAATGATCGTTCGGAAAGTATTTTAACAATAGTATATAAATATATTTAATAATAAACAGAGGTAATTACTAAAACCAAGCAAAATCCAAATAGTATATTTTATAAAAAATAACACACGGCGACCGCTTCTGAGATTATAGTCCGAGTCACTGACAAAATGGCCATCACGAAAGCACTGAACGCTTCTATGATTCGCTTTGGGGGAATGTCTGAACAGTGTCCGATTTTTTTTTCTAAAAGTGATCTTAATTTTCAATGATAATAGTTTTAAAATGCTACAAATAAAAAGATTCCAAGTGAAGTCATAAATTTGATATACCTCGAGCTGTAGAGTATGATTATAGTTTATTTGATCCTAAATCATAATATTTGTAACTTATCACTAACTCAGCCCTGACAAATATGCTTACTTAATTTACTTTGTCTAGACGTCAAATATTTGAGTAAGTCGCAAATCACTGAATAGTCAATTTGTGCTCTTAAGCAGTAATAAATACTATGGTATCAATGTTTCATTTATTCATTAGCAATGAAAGCTAATATTATTTTAATAATATAATAAAAACGCATTTTTAACCCAAATAGAAATTATATATATCTTTTATGAGCGATATTAATATTATAATATTTAGCTTTCCTTGATTTCAAATATTATGAAAAAAAAGTTAAATATAAAGTCACAATTTGAAGTCACTAAATATTAAGTATAAAGTAAAATTCAAACGATAGTAGTATAAACTAAATCATAATTGAGTTTAGAGAACAGCTGTGGGATGGAAAACGGAGGAAATAGAAGTGAAACTAATTTCCGTCATTCTACTTCGCATACAGGTTTCTGACAGAGAAATCGGTCAAACAACTTAACTATTTGAATGTTTAAGTTATTATTTTTATTATGATCCATCCATAAAAAGGTACTTCACCTTTTTATTTATGAAATTATAAATAATCAATGGCTAGTATGTAGTAATAATATAATTAATAATATCAGAATATATTACATCGATGGAGATATTTGCAAAGTGCACCAGGTAATTATAGCCCGCGGCTCTTTCGCTTTAATTCTCAGCGTCAAAATTTATGTGTTATCCCTAACTTTGTACCAAAGCAACGTTTGTTAGTATACCCTCGGCATGCAACGTTAATTGGCAAATAGAAGTCCAAAAACCTAACAAAAAAACATTATAAACTAAATACACTAAAATAACTTTTTCTGTAAATACATACAGTTGAAAGCATTTTGTTCCTTTGAACTTTCAATACAAGAGTATGTCCTTACCAATGACCCTTTTACTTTAATTTACTCGTATCGTAAGGAAGATAGTTTTTACTAAGTGCTTAATATTTTCATGGATTCTATGTGTGTTTTCATAGTTTGTAATGCGATGTAGGACAATTTATTTTTACACATTTTACTATACGAATCATTACTAATATGTCGCACCTGTGTACTTCTGTTTCATCTTTTTTATCTGTTTTCTTACTCAATATTATCTTAGAATATAAGTTGAGATAAGGAAGGATCCCTATCCCCTGAAAGAGAAGAAGAAATGCTTATTGGCTTGCAATCGCACCGCACAAAATACAAAAACATACTTATCTAACAATCTCAAAACATGCCCCAAGAAATACAAGCCAGGTTTCTTTCTCGTGCTTATATGATGTACAACAACATGCTTGATAAAATTATTCTTATTATTATATACCTATTATAGATTTTCAAAAATATACTGACTCAGCAGAAATCTTTAATCTTATCCCGTGAGGAAATCCTAGGACCCAGACTGTAAATTGCACGGATAGCTATGTTTTGTAAAACAAAAATGGTATTTATAAACTTTTTACACTTAGATACAAAACAAATACACTAAAATGCATACATTATAATATGAGACCACTCAGATTCAACCAACTACAGGGTTGAGGTTGTAAATTGCACGGAAAGGCTCGTTTATAAAACAAAAATGGGATTTATAGCACCAGCATTACCCCAGAATAGGATACCATATGGTCATGCTATCAAAATAACTACAATAAACTACTTTGGCAATAGTCTCGTCCGTAAGAGATCTTATTTTTTTAATAGAACTAAATTTATTAACCAATCCACCTGCATGAGGGCCCCATTGTAATGTAACATCTACAGTGGTACCAAAAAAGACTGTGGATTCAACTTTCTATCTTATATAACAGTACATTCGTTCTGCATCTGCTTTACATCTGAGAAGTTTAGTATTTTTATTGTTGAATAACATTAATAATAACAGTAAGAAATTAAAAGCTTAAGATCATTTTGCTTAATGTCACAATGAACGAATCGCCTCACTCGCATCTCGTCACCGCAACGCAGCCCATATTGTTCTGTTGATTACCAATGTGTAGTGAGTTTTGGATGCGGGTAGAGCTAATGTCCCTATATATAATGTCCAACTCATCATCGGAATGTATCGCGGTCGGAGCGTACATGTGTATAACCAACGAATATTTTTTTTTTTATTAATTGAATATACGTAAATCTGTTACCGATCTATCTAAAAACCCACGAGCAAGGTTGACTTGATGATATACCGAAGATTTTCTGGACGTCGGCCAGTTTGAGATTAGTGGGCACTCAAACAGATTAGGAACAAAAAGATGCCAGGTAAAGATGGAATTACGGATGATGTTTTGAAGGCAGGAGGACGACCAGTCATGAAATATTCACAAAAATGAAACAGAAGCGTGGTTGTGCTGTTCTTAAAAAAAGAGATAAATCTTTATTTAAGAATTAAAGACTCATCTCACTTCTAAACCATGTCTACAAGTTCTTCTGAGCCGATAGACGCTGCCTGGGTATTCCCATCACTAAATGGCCCGACAAAATAATCAAGGTCGCCGAAAAACGCAGAATGCGTCTATATGCCTATAAGAAGATGAACAAGGAAGAAGACCTGATTTTTAAGCCAGTTCTCAGTAACACACATTACATGATTTTAGTTTGTTATGAAAAGCTCAAATTCAATTTATCCCTATCATTCCTTGAATTTTGATATACCAGATGTATTAAATTACTTACAGTAATTTTATGCTTGGGATGGCTAACCAATGGAATGTGTTTTTGTGGTATAATTAATTAATTGCCAGAAAATATCTCCTTTGTTTTATTTATTAATTAAAATTATTTTGATTGAGTTCGTTATTTATTTACGTCAAATTATTGTTACTTAACTGTTCAATAAAAGCTGTTATTCTTATTAGCCAAATATTTGAATGAATTAAATTGTTAATAATAAGATAGCGCATTTGCTATCACTTTAAAATAACCAAACAGGAGATACCTATCACATGTCACAAGACAATCATTTTATTTTTTGTTAAACAATTTACATCAATAATAGGGAACTTTTTATCGTGATTATTATTAACTTAATTTTTATATGTCAATGTATATAACAATTAATTTATCGAAAATCATGTGTTATGTTCATGAGGAAATCCTTCATGTAAGGAAATATAAAGAAAAAAGTTACGTTATATTTAACTCAGATAATCTATTAAATAATTTTATAATGTTATTCCTATAAACATTTCCCCTTTTCCCATAATAAGAACAAGAATTTTGTTAGGACAATGAGAAGTGGTAGTGGCTTTATTGATAATTAATTGATAACATGTAATGATGAAGGTGAGATTCAGTAGTAATCTTTAAAATACTGTCATGGATTTTCTCATCTAGATTATGAGAGTGTTAAGAAATATAACTTTATTTATATTTAAAAACAAAATTATTTAAATTTGTAAAATATTTTGCAGTGTAGTCATTATCAAGTTTTACTACCATTAAAAATAAATGAACTCTCTTCTCTATCACATTTTATATATTCTTTCATTCCTATAAATGAGCCGGTTTATATTCCTACAAATTAGGGAAATGAGCATGATGATATTAGGTTTTTTTTAAAAAGATTGCGCCATTTTCTTCTCATTTTCACAAAAAAATGGAAAAACATTTACAAACAAATATGTTGTATATTTAAATATACCTGAGTGCTTAATATCAATATGAGTTTAAAGTTTTTTAAATATTTTCTAAAATATTCAACATTCATATTTGATGTTGTAAAAATTATATCCTTCTTTATTCTATTAGTTTTAATACGTTTGTAAATTAAGCCATGTTTTTTGACAGTTCCAATGGAAACCCTCCTCCACAGAATCCTCCTCAGAATTCCTCTCCTCTACAGAATTTAAACCGTTGTTTTTATTTATATTTCTATTGAAAATTAATGGTTAATTTAATCGGTATATATTTTGTTATTAAGCAAGTAAATCTGATAATTAAATAAAACATTTACATGCACAACAAAAAGTCTCATTAGATAAGAAAAAATATTTTATTTATATATGCATAATTGTGTATACGTAAAAAATATACCAATATGTGTTATTGACATGTGAATCATATAAAATATTTGATTACGATGAAAGTGTCGAGAACGTCGCCTGGATTAAGTGAGCGTTTCAAGACCATCGGCTAATGACTGTGTAGAATGTTATTATATTCTAGAATTTATTTATTACGTTGGAGTCGATTTTTTACAGTTAGTTATGCCTATTCTAAAACTATCATGTGTGCTCATTCTTTGGGGTACAAAAAGGCTTGAAAAGAGATTACAGTGTCGGGTGATTGGTGCAGGATAAATACTAGGATAATAATAAATAATAACTTGGTAAGATAAGAAATTCATAATAATATACGAGTATATGTCCGACGAAATAGTTAGACATATCATTGTTAGACAGACATCTTCTAGGCTACACGAATAAACTATGATTACGTTTACAACCCCAACTTAACATTGAGTACACTACTGCACTTGAAACGAAACGAACGAACAATTTCTTGCAAGGAGACCGAACTGTATGACTTGTTAGATAAGCTAAGCTCTGACGTCGCATGAAATTAGCCAAATCATATCTAACGACATTCGTGCTGCGTTTGTTTTAGTGTCCTCATTAATGGCCGTCTTCGACATATATAATATGTTTTTATGTTATTAGGGAAATATTTAGTTCATTCCTTATAAAACTTCAATTAAAACTAAAATATTTTTTAATATCCGTAATTATCTGGTAATTAAAAGCATCAAGTAACTTAGACATATCATTTTATATAGTACTTTATATTTTTGGAACTGTTTTTAAAATAAAAAAATAAGAAGCAATTATATATGAGTGCGAGTCGAAATACATAACATTGTTTTTTTGCCTGATTCTAATACCAGTGGAAAATATATACAAAAAAAAATATTTTTTTTATTGAACTAAATATAATCAAAGGGACTAGGATCCATTTCTATTATATATTACCATCAATCTGTTTTTCCGTAAGTAACTTTATTTCGATGAGATGCTCAACCTTTTCCGTGACAACAATTCTCAATTTTGGTAATTAACAGTATCCCTGTTAAAAGCAGTATAAAATAAGCTGATTTAACGATTGTTAAAAATTTATTATTAACCAAAAATCGATCCAGACATTATTAACCAGAATTATCTGGAATCTATTCTACTCAATTGACACTAATGAGTGATAAATAAGCATATTTCAAATAATATAACAAAAGAGAATACAGATGTTAATTATCATTTTCAAAAAAATCATCAAACTAAATTTTAAAACTAATTAATTAAATTAAATCTAACTATCAAGGTTTAGACGACATATCTATAAAGATGGAAAATTTACTTAATAAGGCTAAGCAAAGTTCTTTACCAGCCATAACCCATATAGTTAACACATACATTCTAAAATCACATTTCCCACATATAGAAAACAGCAGTAATAAATCCTTCAAAAAACCGTTGTTAATACTATAAAAGATCTTTCACCTAATACATATTACCAATTTTATCCGAATTTGTTAAAAATCTTATCAAAATACCCAACTGACAAGATATTTTGAATTTAATAATAGGTAGTTTACCTACGCCGAAATCTGGTTTTCGAATACGACATGAACTGGTACCGCACTTTTAAAAGGCTGATGAGATTCTCTCAGCCTCAAAAGATTTTTATTTATTTTATTTTTCGCATAGAGTTTCATTGTGTGACTCATCAGTTTTATGCCGCGATAGTTGTTGCACTCGTATCTGCAACCTTTGCCCTTGTAGAGAGGAATTATTGTGCTCAGTCTCCATGCATCCGGTATTTTCGATGTTTCCATGGCTTTAAGGAAGACGTGTGTAAGGAGATAAATACCCTTCTCTCCAAGGCATTTCCAGACTTCTATAGGGATTCCATCTAGCCCCAGCGATTTCTTGTTAGCCATCTTTTTGAACGCCGACTTGACTTCCTGTGGTGTTATTAGTGGTACGAGACCAAGGTTAGTGCTTACTTCAGAAAAAGTAACCGTCCTAGTGGTTGTGCTCAAAAATTGTTCATAGTAAGCATGCCACACTCTCAAAACGTCCTTGTATAAAGTATCGAACTGTCCGTGCCTTTTACAACCCTGGTCTTCACTGGATCCTGTGATGCCTTACTCCGAGCTTTTGATAATTTGTAGATCTCCTTTTGTCCTTCACGACTCTCGAGGGCCGAGTAAAGATCTCCCGTAGCCTTATGACGCCCAACGGCTACAACTTTCTTTGATTTCTCTTCTGAGCTTTATAGTTATCTCTATCCTCATTTGTGCCGGTGGTCTGCTAAACCTTAAATGCTTCTTTCTTTACTTTGACTGCTGCTTGGACATCGATATTCCACCACCACGTTTCCTTAGATATTCGTCTACCGGGTTTCGTGCGACCTAGGATCTTATTTGCCGCCTTCATAATGTCTGAGAATAGTTGTTTCCATGTGCTGTTTACATCATGCTCCATATTTATATTCAAATCTTCAAGCTCTTGTCTAAATTCTTCTGCCTTGTCGCCTTTGAGTAACCACCACCTAGTGATTTCAGGTACCCTTTCTGGTTTCGGTTCTGTTTTTTTACGGAAGGTCATGTCCATGATCATAATACGGTGTTGGTGTTGGGAAATAAAACGCTCTCCTGGGATCACTTTACAGTTCTTTACCCTGTTTGTTCATAAGTAGTCTATCTACTATGAAGCCACTTTTGTACGTGATCAGATGCTGCGGTGCTTTTTTAAAAAAACTGTCTACAACAGCTAAATCATGAACCATAGCGCTGGATAGAATAGTACTTCCAGCATTGTTCAACGAACCGTAACCAAATCCTCCATGCACCCGGCGTATGCGTGACTTCTCGTGCCTATGTGCCCGTTTAGATCCGCACCAACGACACATGTTTCGCCATTTGGTATCTGCTGAAGAACGGCTTCGTATGCTGTCCAGAAGGCCTCTTTTTCAATGTCCCTGCACTCGGTTTGGGGTGCATATGCAGATAAGATGTTCACTGTTTCGCCTTCAATTAGAACCTTTATATACATTAAGCGGTCATTTAGGCTTGACTTTGATGGTGTTATCTAGGTATTTATGACTGACTGCTATTGCTACGCCATTTCGTCCATCTGCTGATCCAGTATACATCATTTTGTATCCCTCGCCAATATTACGCGATTTAGAGCCTCTCCATTTTATCTCTTGTAGACACGCAAAGTCAACTCTCCTCCTTTGAAATAGTTCCGCGAGTTCTATCGTCCTTCCTGTTAGTGAGTCAACATTTAATGTTGCGAAGCGGACTTTCAAGTTTTGTTCTGGCACTAACGTCTTTGGCCAAGTCCGTTCTTGTCTCGGCAGCCCTCGCATATTTGTCGCAGATGTAGGGCGATGTGTCTGCTCGTCGTTTTGCGGTGACGCCCTATCTATTACACACGCTCTCAAAACTTGACTTTCCATAGTGCTTTTCTGTGATAAGTGCCAATTTTGGGTTTATCATTCCCGACTCGACGGCCGTCTGACACACAAAAACCATATAGAAAAACCCTCGGATAGGATGTATTCCGAGGCACAGTTGTTTAAGCCCGTGTCTGGTTAACCCGCCAGATACTCGGTCGCCAGAGCCTCGTCTGTTGTCTAGTAGGGAGCACCACGGCAACCACTTTGGTCGCCGCCGCCATCCGGCGCGAGCAGTTGAGGTTGACATTTGGGTCGGATAAAATCTTGGTTCCGTTCCCCCCTTACTCCCCGGTCATTATACCATATATTTAAAAAAATAGTCAATACACCAAAATAAATAAACTGAAATACTTTTAAAATTCAAAACATTTCTTGAATGTTTTAAAAGGATGATGATGTTTTGAACTTATATCTACTAAAAAAGATTATGTAGATTTTATTCATTAACTTTTCTTAGTCGGTTTTCTTATCTTAAAACAATCAAAGTCAAAGTGATTGATGTGTGATCTAAGCACTAGTTACCAAAGAATTATTTTATTTAACTTTTATTTATGAAGTTTAATATGTATTGTATAAATTATTATAATTTTAGCTATATTTGAACTTAAAATTAATTAATACTGTCTTATTGACAAGTTTTTTTATAATTAAATTGTTAGTAGTAATTTGTAAAAACAAAATATTATAAAAGAAAAGACCAAAGTCTTCTATTTTAAAATAATTAACTAAACTCGATTATTTCGATAGGAATTTGCAAACATGAAGGGATTGTTGCTACGAAGGCATAGCCAGTGCAAATTCATATATTAAAGACCAAGTCAATTCCGACGATGAAAGTACAGAATATTTGAATACTGACGCAGTACCTTCATGTGAAAAGAAGACGACACCGCCCGCGTTGCAGCGATCGGTGGGCTAGAAAGATGGTGGGGCAAGCTAGAAACTACTGGCACTACAGGCATTATTAAGTCAATCGCTGACTTAGAATCACTTTTCCTTTAATATTAATTTATTGTAATTTTTTAATTGTATTTCTAAATTATAACTTTTGAAATTAATTGATTTTCATAGCAATATTTGCTGCCACCAAAACAAAATTTTGTTGTAAACTAATTTTCCCTATTTTGTTACTATTACTTAACAAAAGGTAAAAGCAATACATCTTATAAGTTATAATAAATACATGTTAGTACACTACTATCAGGCTTATCCGTAGAACATTTCTATTTTCAACAAGGGCTATTGCACTAAAAAATATATATTTTTGTCCAAAAAGATGGATATACCATCTTTTAGGGGAATAAAATAATTGATAAGAGTACATTTTTAAATTCATAAACAAATAAGTTTTTAAAGTATTATACACAATTAAAGAAATAAGCAGTAACTACAATTAATAATAAAATTAACAATTAATTAATAGTTAAGAAAACGTAGAAAGAGATTGCAATCAGATATATCCCTCTACAATATTATTTTAATACTGTATTACATTGAGTCTAAATGTATAATTCATTATATTTTTTCGCTTTGTTGACTTGGCGAGAAATCATATCGCTGCGAAATGATAAACGATTTACATTAACAAGATAAATAATCCTGCGAACGAGCTGTCACTCTGTATTCTTCTAATGTCAGGATTACACTCGTAATATATTACTTGATAAAATATTTAATATATTTCTTAAGTAAAGGTAATAACATAATATTCTTAATATTATAGAATTAAAAAAGCATATTCTAATTCAAGTTATGAATAAGCTATTTAAAGTTAATTAACATAATGTATCGGGTGGGCCAAGAATTCGTTAACATTGTATAACAATTGTATAAATAAAATTCGTAGATAATTAAATAATACCTAAATATCTGTAACACAATCATGTCACATCCAATATTAAAAAAAAACAATAATAAGCAATTTTCGTGTAACATGTTTGGTCTATAATTTATTCGGTTATGAAAGACAAAAATTTATTTCACAATAAAAATGAAAACAAGTAATAAAATATACTTTCTGTCAAAAACGTCTTATCACTTGAATATGACTGATTATATCCGTTTTTTAAATATAAACTAGATACTTTATAAAAACTAATACATTTATTTATTTATTAGGCGGGTATATTTGATTCTGTAACAATTACAAAATTCGTGTAAAGAAGAGAGTATAATCGCATTAATTATTTTAATACTTTTTTTAATTATTAACATTAGTTTTTCAGAATAAAACTAGTGTTCATAATCTATTAATAAAAATATTACGATGTTTGAGTGCATCATCATGTGAGTAGAAAGTATTGTAACATTATTTATAGGTTACATTATTATAAACCTATGCACATTCCTAACCATTGTATAAACTGTATTAGGTATTTTAGTATACATAAAATAAAGTCAATATCAAAGCCATATTCTTTTTTAGATTAGAAGCTTTCAAAAACATTGGAAAACCATAAAATAATGAACAAAATTACTTTTATACTAAAAGTCAATAGTCATTACTCACATTCAATAAATCAATTTTAAAAAAAAGTTCCTGATATTAAGACAACGAGAGCAATTATTTAGGCGCCTTCATCTTCCTCTTATCTAAAAAGAGATTATACTCCATTTAACGAACGCGTTTAATTTTACTTATTGAATGGTCCTCATTTTCAAGATACTAATTAAATTAAGTGACACTTAAAGTTCGAAAATTCTTAACCGCGCTGAATGTAAAATAATAATGTACATAATATGAAAAATACAACACATAATATGAAACATAATAGGAAAAATACAACACTGTATCCACATTAATGAAACTAACGAATTGACAGCTAGTCCATTTTCATTTACTGACATGGAAAAGTTTCTTATAAGCAAAATTAAAACTAAATTAATAACTTGTTAATATTTATGCTGTTCTAACCGAAGAAAAAATAAATTTAAAAGAAAATATATATCCAAAATATATGTTTAATATCATATTGTAATAAAATCATTTTTATTAATTTAATGGCAGTAAATTAATTAAATGTAATGTAATAAGTAATATTTTTAAGCAAGAAGACATAACTTTACTCTTCGCTTCGTTTCATTTTCTTGGCCATACGTTTAAATATGAGACTGAACGTGGCGTGATATCTCGACCACTATTTCACGCTGCATAAAACTCAGATTGGCTGAGTATAATGGAACAGCTTATTTATATTTCGTAATATGAGCGTCAGTAGAAAATATGTTATGTCCATTTATAAGATACTTCGTGATGAGAATTTAACATTTTTGTAATATTATGAAAAAATTGACCAAAACTATGTCTTTATTTAAAGTGTTGCAATTTTAATACAATTCAAATCACAATATATGATTGTCTTATAAGTAGATGCTGATTATAAGAAGCATCCCAGTACTAGGTTTCATATATAATGAAAACATTTTGAAATTATTCCTAATGTTTATCTTTTATTAATTTATCTGAAACTATAAAATAAATTAATGATACCAACAACATATCTTTATGTTATTCTAATAAGCTACACTTTTTCTACTAAAAATAAAATCTCATTATATCACTTCATAAATTAAATATAATAAGTTAGAAAGACTTTTTTATTATTAATAATTATTAATTTTTAATATTTTAATAAGCAGAGTAATTGAAAATAATAAACAATAGAAAAAACTTAAATATAAATTACATAATATTTACTAGTACATTTAATAATATATACTAATATAGAATGATATTTATATGTATATATAATTCACGTGTAATATCAAAACAGTTTATCATTATTTCATGTCCTTGACCCACTGTCGGTTTGTTGATTTGTTATACTTACGAACCAATATCTTTTTTTCCCATCAAACACATATTTGGATTAATAATCCATTTTCTTACAGTCAGCATTCTTATCTTCCGCATGACAATACTCTTGGGAGCCGTTGTCCCTAATACTGTTGGCTGAACTTTCATTGTATCATGTTGTCGTTTCCTTAAATATTATGTTAAGTTTATTCATTCCTGTCAGTCCTGTTAAGTTTATTCAATCCTGTACATTTGATTGCTCAAATCACATAAATGTTGTGATATCAGAATCTTGGATTTTAATTGTCTTAGAAGTCAAGATTCGATTATGATCGTATAATTTTAAATCCTAATCCTCAAAAGTGTCAAATATAAAGTAGAAAAAATAAACATTCAATATGTTTCGTATAACTCCTTGAAAAGTAAGATTAGTTATATATTTTTTTGAGTTAAGTTTATTTGTAATTGACACAAGGTTTTTCATAACGATTCATTGTTTTCTTTAAATGTTTTAAGAACTAAAGTTATTATGCATTATTTTTAGATTAAGTTGTGTAAGATATATTTTTTTTTAACACAGTCATAACTTTCCTAGGTAATTACTAAATTCTTTAGGCCATATTGGAAGTGCCGCTATAGACGACTTTTTGAGAAATGACTTAATTTATTATTAAAGTATTATAAAATTGTTAAAACATTAAGATAAATAATGCTGGTGTACCCTGATAGTAATTTGATTGCAGTTCGTATACTAGATCGACCGAGGTTTAATATAAGAGAGCTGAATGGACTCACGCCATATCTTACTTATGTAAGATTTGAAAATGGTGCACTAGTATACAATACTAGTGCACCATTTTCAAATCTTCAAGCATCTGCATATACTTGGACAATGACACCACTTATCATGGAGTGGAAAGTTATGGCATAATATAATATTTCTACTGATTTATATTCTGGGATTGAGGAGAAAACTTAGGGTAAACTTAGTAGAATTCATATTAAACATTGCCAATATGAGGTGCCCTTGACACTATGCCGTCCAATTTAATTTTCTTCATTACTGACAGCTAATACAATTTAGTAAAAGTTTCTCTTAAGGAAAAATGTTCATAATAACTAGTCGGAGTGACAGCGTCGTTTTGTCGTCATCGTCGTCGTTTGTCGTCATTTTTGTTACTCTGACAGCCTTTAATAAATGTAATTCTGCAGAACTGTTTAACAAATGTTTATTTCTAATACATTTCATAAACCGTAAATAAATATATTCAAAATTTGCCATTATTAATAACTTTGTCTGTTTATCTTCACGTATTTACTACGAAAAATAAAGTTGATCACCAATCAGACCCTGATATTTGTAAAATTAATATACGTTTACGTAAGATCATTTGTTCTTTATCATAAGGTACAGCGGAGTGGCCGTACGAGGTCTTTGCCTATTGTTCCTCGAACAATGGGTTAGTCCTTCATAAATAATATCCACGAGTTCTTTATTCACTTCGGATTGGAGAAGACCCTGGAGAAGCTCTACAATTGCTATTGGTTGGAGAGCATGAGTCGGTATGTACGTAAGTTTGTAGACAACTGTGTAACCTGCAAGGTTACTAAGTCACACTCTGGTAAAGTACAGGCGCAGCTTGATCAAATACTAAAAACGCACATCCCTTGGCACACCGTGTACATCGACGCAACTGGTACTCGTAAGTTAAGTGGCAAGAGGGATAAAAAGGAATACGTTTTCGTGTTGATCGATATGTTTACTAAATTTGTCCCCTTGTACCACATTAAAAATATCGTTAGCAAGAGTAGTATCAAGGCTATTAAAAGACAGTGTGGCTTTATTTGGAGCACCTACACATCTCATTACGGATCAAGGAAGGTGCTTTGCAAGTAAAGACTACTACTGTGACGGTAAGAATATCGATGTTCATCTTATTGCTACAGGGTCAGGTCAAGTCATATGTCAATGGTCAAGTGGAGAGAGTTATGAGCGTCTTAAAGTCTATGCTAACTACCATAGAGTTTGACAAGGATAAGTCGTGGCAAGACTCATTCATTAGGTGACGTAAAATTAGCTTTAAATTGCACAATTAATCGCGTTACAAAGGCAAGTCCGTTAAAATAAGTAGAGTAGCAGGTCCCCTAGATTTCATGACGGATAACGGCAATGAACTCGTGTGTAACGATGAGGTTAGAGAAATTGCGTCCAATAGTATAGAGTCATCAGCATGCTATGATAAAAAACGTTTTGATAATAGTAAGGCTAGCGTTAGTAGATTCTCGGTCAGTAAATTCGTTCTCATTGAAAATGAGGAAGGTAATCAGATGAAACTAGATGCTAAATTTAGAGGACCATTACAAATAATTGAAGTATTAGAAGGCGATCGGTATGTGCTAAAGTCATTGACAAATAAGCGTATTTACAAGTGCTCTCATGATTGTATTAGAAGGATGCCTGAGAGTCAAGTACTAATTGATGTGGTAGATGTTTTAGATGGAGAGATTATATCAGAGTAACGTGGCATTGTGATCTTGTTGTGTGTGGAGACTATACCAGAGATTCGTAGCTGTAGCCCGGTAGAAATCGGTGTCTGCTCGTTGAGTGGTCCGTGGGAATTCAGTAGGCGATAGCTCTGGGTGGTATAGTCGGATCTAGCCTTGTAGCAAAGACCGTAGAGTCATGGTACGACTCGGCATTCCTAGAGGGAAGTGCATAACAATGGTTGTTGATCACAAGCAAGATACATTGCCAGGTAGAGAAGTGTGATTTGATTAATGATTTCAATCTCTAAAATTGTCGGTAATCAATGGTACTCGACCTCAGAATTCTATATGACTAGAATGTATACCCTTAGTCGGATTAGTGATTTCTTTGAACTAGATTCATACAGGTATGGCCGAACGGTATTCTCGCTTTATTTCTGTTATTGTTGCAGACTTACACACGAGGACGTGTGTCTACGCAGGATGGTCGTGTCGCTTCTCGAGCGGAAAGGTGCAAAACGACTATTTGACTTCCAGCACGCCTTGATGGAGTCGTGCGTCGTCTGAACAAGCTGGTTTGTGTTCAGATGCTCAGGGCAACACACGAAACCATCTCTTCGCTTCGTATTTCCATAATCTAAATTATAGTGCTTGTGGTGTTACAGAAACAGAATAAAAGTGTTCTCATAATTTTTATATCGAGTTTTGTTTGCATGATACCCGCACAAAGCCCACATAATGTCCGAAAATTACGGCCGGAACGATGTTTCTCCGACATATTAATTTTAGCCTTATTATTATACTATAATGTTTTTCGTATTAGAAATTGATGATTCTCCGCAGTTGTATAATGTTGATTGTTGTTATTGTTATTGTCTTGATTGATGAACTTATACAGAACGTGAAAAAAAACGATAATAATTTCGTAGAATTGACAAGTGGAGCAATTTTTAAAACTTATTAAAAAAATGAAGTAATTAATGAAACAATAAAGATACAACATTGTTATTATATTACGAGTCCAAGAATTTTATTAATGAGATATATCATATATTATTTTGTACATACATTTTTAAGGTTGTTTATTTTTTACTTTTGTTATTACCTTTTTAAATCTTAGTAATTTTAAATTGTTGATAGAAATAATGATGTTTTTTTTTAGTTTTCGGCTGTGTTAATATTTTATGTCTCAATATACTTATACTAATTCAACAAAATATAAACAACCTACAATTTTCTATTCTATTGTAAAGCTGTCTCAGCCTTGAGTTTTTTCATGGGCTATTAGGAAAGCAACATCACTAAGATAAAGGATAACGCGTTCTACCATCCTACCATTAAAATTTTAGGAGGAAAATGGCAATGAACTTAGTTAAAAATTTAAATAAATTTTTTATTAACCCTTACAAAGGTAACAAAATAATGGTTCAATATGAAATACTCTCTGAATTTAATATACTCTTGAAGCCACTAACTCTTCAAAATATAGTATCCATATTCTTAAAACTGCACAGATGTTAAGGAAATAATCTTAACTTTTAACATAGGGTTAATTAAGTAGTTTCGACACCTATTGATACAAATAGGTGAAAAGGTTAAAATCTGTAAGTTTCTTTAATAACTTATTATGTATGGAAAAGCTTTTTATTTACGCATATATATATGTGTATATATATATATATATATATTAATTTTAAGTTGAATATAATTTAAGAAATGGTAAATGTATATTGAATCAATTTAAGAGTCTGTTCCAGAAGCTTTGTTTTATTTTCAGATAAGAAGCTCTTTGTGCTGCTAATATAAGTAATATAAAATTTTCTAATAAATTGAAGTTAGATAAACATACTTTTTCAAAATATATGAAAAATTTTGCAAGTTATTTGTTAAATTTTATCCTTATAGCTAGCATTAACAAGTTAAACAGACTTGCTGCTGCCTGTCTCTCGGTAGTCGTATCTCATTTCACTAACACGCTTGCTTCTCCTTAGTTAAGGATACATTAAAGACCGATGAGGAATTTTGTAAACACAATTATTATAATAAAATATAATCTAAATATTGATAAAATAATGTGATGATCTACTTAAGCACTATATAAGAGAGAATAATACGCGTGATGTATATGTTAGGCCCAAAGACCGAAAACGCTCAGTGGACGGAAAAAACGGCCACATCGTGTTCTGACTGTCTTCAAATGCGCAGAATGCGTTTTGGCTGCTATTAAACGCTCACAACGCGTTCTGGTAATTACGAACGGACAGAACGCGTTTTATCATTCGTCAAGCGCTCAGAACGCGATCTTAATATTTGAGTCGTATTATGTGCCACTCTCTACCTGCTTACAATTGTGAGCGTTTTCGGTCTTCGGGCCTTACATATATAGTTAATACTTGATGACACCATATACGAGTACTTTATGAAAAGCGTAAAATATATACTAAGTATTTTCAAAATATACTCGTAAATATACAATTCAAATATAATTACATGTAAGATAATGTTATGAAAATTCATAATGGAAATAGTAACAATAATTTATATGTTACGAAGCATAGACATAAGTCAAGTAGTAAAGTGTAGCTGAGAACTAATTTTATATCAAAAAATCTTTTCTGTGCCTTGTACTCGCATCGTAAGACCGCATATAGCATTACAAGAAAGTCGGCTGTACGCTTGACTGCCAACGAAACCAATTATGGAAACAAAATACGCAATTAGTCTTTAGTAGGAAGACCGTCGTTCCACTTTTGAGATAAATCAATCTACATTGACATAAAATTTGTATTCATATAAACTAAAATACTCAGCTTAAGACACGCAGATATACTTTATCAAATTATTGTTAAAAAAACTTCTACAATATATTCCTAATTTAAGAACGAAGCAAAGATGTGATTGATGTATATATAATAAATATCCTGAATAGTGAAAGAGTAATATGGTTATCCTAACCTTTAATAATGAAAGTCGGAGAGAACAAGTTAGAGTTTCTAACAGATGTTTTGAAAAATTCTTTTCTATACTATATCAGACGCTTAAAAATTGTTTTTTTTGTAAATTGAATATGCGCTTCAACTTAAATAAAATACAATAAAAGTACTAGCTTATTTCCTACCGCTTCGCTGGGCACACTATTAATTTGGATGTGAACTTACGTTGCTATGGTAGACTTTGTCATATTGTCCGTTGTCATCCTAACCGTTGCTATAAGCAAGGGGACGCACAAGGGATGCGTCCAAGGCTCCATTGGCGGCCCCTTGCTGTGGAACCTCCTGCTGGACCCCTTGCTGAAGAAGCTTGAGGCTGAAAGCTGCCACGTCCAGGCTTTCGCAGACGACATTGTTCTGGTTTTCGTGGGTGATACGGCGGGCGAAATCCAGAGCGCAGCAAATAGGATCCTGGAGATTGTTTGGGCATGGGGAGCCGAAAACAAGCTGAGGTTCGCACCCGGTAAGACCTACGCGATGGTCATAACCAGAAAACTTGTTTACGACCAGCCTCGCCTTAGCATGGGAGGAAAGCCCATCGAAGTAACTAACAGCATAAAGATTCTGGGACTAACTATAGATAATAAACTTACTTTTAACACACACATCGACGTCTGCAAAAAGGCTGTGGCAATATACAAGCAGGTGTCCAGAGCTGCCAGAATAAGCTGGGGGCTTCAGCCGGAAGTCCTCCGAGTTATTTACCTGGCAACGGTGGAGCCTATTCTTCTGTATGCAGCCAGTGCATGGGCGCAAGCGACCAATAAAAAGTGCGTTAAGAAGAAGCTGGAAGCAGTACAGGGAGGTTTTTTGCGCAAAATTTGCAAAGGATAACGGACGGTGTCGCTGCACTCGGCCCTGATATTAACCGGAATAAAGAAAATATTGTAAAACATATTATACCCTAAAGTGTCCTATACTCATTGACCCTGGCTTAATTAGCAATAAATTAAGCCAGGGTCAATGTCAATAAAAAAGGTTATTTGGCTTATCCCAGCTGGAACAGTAAGAATGAGAGATGGATGTAAGAAAGATATAGTATGAAGAATAAAATTGCGAGAGGAATAAATGCGAGAACTGGTATGAAAGAGTCAAAAGTCCATAAAAAAGACTGCGGCACTGCTGCCGGAGGTGCTAGTATAGTAAAAAAAAAAAAAAAAAAAAAAATACCGTTGCTATAGTAACTCTTACCCCTGCGATAAGCGTTAAGCTACTACAGTTTTAAAACTTGGAGAAACAACAACAGGTTGAAATCCGTTGGGATAGGAATTTGAGAATTCGAAACGGCTCGGAGAATTAATAATGTTTATGTTAGTCGTGTCGCGAAAAAATACATAGTGCGGTTTAGGTTCCAACGTTTTAGTTCTGGAAATGTTGACCTGCAAAACAAACTCCTTGGACGGCAGGAGACCCAAGTTTATAATGAAAAATTTACAGTTATTAGGAAAGTAGATCTATTGCAAACTACGTCCGAGCTATCTTCAGGCTACGGTGTTAGTGATAAAACTGTTTAGTCCACTTGAAGCAAATTGGGGAGATTTAAAAGCTTGAAACCTCACGAATTGAGTGAAGCAAACCGTCAAACATTCATCGACTGTTGCGTTACATCGCTTAATCGGCACAATAATAGAGAATTTTTTTATCGAATCATTAACTGTGATGAAAAATGGATTCTCTACGATAATCGAAAGCACTCATCGCAATGGACCCTGGCAAGCCAGCCAAATTATGTTCAAAGCGAAAATTTAAGCAAAAAAGTAACTAGTAAGTAAGTTTTCTCAAATCTAGCCAAACGATGACAGCAGACGTCTATTATCAGCAATTGCAAACCATGATGAAAAAAACTAGCTGCTAAATAACCGAGGCTGGCCAATCGCTCTACGCCAATGCTGATTCACAACAACGCAAACTAAACACTAACTAAACCACACTCTGCACAACAGACGGTTACCAAATTAGAAAAGTTTCTATTGTAATGTCTAAGACATCCATCCAACTCCGCAGACCATGTCACAACAAATTATCATTTTTTTTCCAAATTTAGTTAAGTTTTTGTAAGGGAAAAATTTAACTCCGTTGGAGCAGTCCAAACCGCCTTCAAAGATGTTATTGAATCCCGTTCGAATGTTTTTTTTTAGTAAAGGGTCAATGAACTACCTATGAGATGGCAAAAGCGCATAGATAATAATGATTCATATTTTGATTACATAAATACATTATGTAAAAAAAAATCATAACAACTAAAAATCCTTAAAAAAAATCTAGAATAAACCATTGTCTTGTGTTCTTTATCCAGTTTTTAAAAATATAGTTTTTAAAGTAACATTTCAATTATTCATTTTTTTTAATTACACATATATATATATATATATATATATATATATATATATATATATATATATACACATATATATATATATATATTGATTTTTATTTTATTTAAGAGGTTATTATTGCATACCATAAGCTAAACTCTAAAACACGGGTTCATAATTAAAAACCATGATCTTTATTGCATTATGACGTCACTTCATTCACTGTATTACACCATTACAAAAAAAAACGTGACTGAAGTACCATAATCGTTTGTAATTACATTACTATTCAATCGAATAACAATTACTAAAGATCATAATATTTAATAAAAGCATTTTAAGCGTTTAATTAAATCGAAATATTATAGTAATTGAAACGACAATGTCAGATAAACCCCTAAAATGACAGTAAATTGTTCCGATCAAAATTAGTGTATTGCTCGTATTTTACTGGCCTATCCGTACTTCCCAAGAAAGATACACATTATAAAGACCATCTAAGGGAAATTGCTAAGATTTACGGCTCACAGAGTCGAGGTTGGCTTGACATCAGTCATCCCATGATGGCGGTTGAAATTCACAAAGCAAAAATGGTATTTAACCTTCTATTCTTACGAAGTTATTACATTTTTATAAAGATTAAGGTTTATGTATCGCATAGTTTAAAAAGGTTCTAAAATTAAAAAAAGGACTTAAAAGTAATATGTAATTCCAAAACTTTGAAGTTTGGTGATTTTTTATCTTATTATTAGTTATATAAGATTAGCGTAAACTTTAGAAACAATTATTAAAAATAATGAGAAAATTCCTTAATTTTTAACTAAAGTGTCGATAACACTGCGTTTTATAACTTTTAACAACTTTCTGTCAAATGTTCAAAGTATATACCACAACTTTCCGTCACAACACTTTATATTTACTTTTAAGCTAATGACTTTCATAATTTTCACGAGTTTTTTGTGTCGTCATTGCGCACCTAAACTACATTGATATGAAAGTATAAGGGTAACGGTATATAGATATATATAATCGAGGCAGTAAATTTAACAGCTCGTGTAAAACAATATGTATGTATAATTCAGCAATTAAGATAACTCGATTTATAGAAACTCTTATTTTCATAGTAACGGAGGAACATTATATGGTTTGTAAGCATAAAAATTCCTTTGCGGTAAAATGGTGCATCAAAAATGTTTTAAACATATTCTCTTACGCGACGCGTACACTTGAAATGTTTTTTGCAGTGCTTTTATGTTTTGATACGAGCTGTGGTAAGTCAATTTGTATCATTTTAGTACATTTTTTTCCTTTTCGAATAAAAGGAAAAAAATTATAATTCCTTACTGACATTAAAGACTTTAAAATAAATAATATTATATTATATTTTTAAATAATAATACTACTACAAACTTTTCAGTGTCTCCTTTCATCATAATAACGAGGAGGTGCAGTGCATAGTTAATGTAAATTGTGTCATTGTGATTGTGTTTAAAGAGACTATTTTCCTATATTTTTTCGTATAGCTTATAATCGACCTCATTCACTTAGACTGAATGTATTAGGTAGGTAGGTAGTTCCATAGAAAAATATAACCTAAAATATATCATCAAAATACATGTTGAATATCTATGTTGTTGACTAGACGCCATCGACATTGTGTAGTTACAGTTACCGAAGCATATACAAACATGAAATAATGTTGCACGTTAATTGCACTTTCAGAGCATAATTATTTATTTGCTTACACCTTATAACTGGATAATGCGTCACTATTAAAACTTGAGCTTTTTACACTAATACTCGACGTTTGATTGGAGCCCAAAAGGGATTTTTTGAAGTGGAATTTCTCTGACTGCTAAACTTATCAGTATATTTTTATTTATCAAATAATATAACATATAACATAACATATACTCGTAAATATAAGGATAATATAAAAATTTCTCTTATCGTTAAGATAAAATCAAAAGATATTTCCAATGCTTTGCGTAAGCTCGTTAATCAATCCAATTCTTAGGACTTATTTTGCTGAAACAAGTCTAAAACAAAAGGAGATAGAAGAGGTACTGCCATAATCGATGAATTAGACATTTCTTGAGGAAATTCTCATATTAGATAAAAAAAAAATTTAAGTATGAAGACAGTAGTTAGTTAAATTTTTCTTGAAAAAACATTGTAAGTGGATCGTTTTTTATTTGATCAAAACTAATAATAAACTAAAAACAAAACTAATAATTCTAAAAATACCTCCCAAATCGATAAGGTCATTTGACCAAAATATTGCAATTTCAATTAACATTACAATTTCAAATTTACGATTTAAATTCAAATCATTCTAGATAAACGCTGTAACTACTCCATTGGCATGTAATTTTAATCAAAACAAAAACTTCTCAACGAAGTAAATATCGAGTGACGAAAGCGAATCCACTGACAAAACTGATATGAATTTTGCGACGAAAAAAACCACGAACATTTTTATTCACAAACGTAAACAAACACAAAAAATGTGAATGTGTTCGGAACGTTGCCAAACAAACAAACAAACAAAAAAACAAACAAAAAAAAATACAAACAAAAAATGTGAATGTGCTCGAAACGTTGCACAAATTGCATTTTTGATTTTATTTTATTAGATTGATCAAGGCAAGTTGGCAACGTTCCGAATATTTACTTCGTTGAGAAGTTTTTGTTTTGATATCAATAGTTTTGTAAAAGGATTGGAAACAAAATGCTGTGCGATTATTTTTCATGCAAATATATACTCATTTATTTGGAATAGTTGCCTCTGACAAAATAAGAGTGTTTTGGCTCAGAGGATGAGCGTTGTAATGACAAAGACGAGACCTCGAGTTCGATTCCCACAGGTGCCCGATTTTTTTTTCATTTGATTTTTTCAGTTTCCATTTATTTTTTTAATTCATTGCTTCAAAACAGAATTTCTTCAGTATTCGGATTTTTTTTTGTAAATTTTGTTTTATTGTTACAGACGGCAATGCGTTAGTGAGTTTATTCACTGTGCAACTAGCATTGAATTTTAACCGTGTTGTGAGTACGATTCTGGCTTTAAAAGTCATTTTTTGGCCATTTTTGGTCATTTTTCATGATTTTTTCAACTTCTCACGGCCATATCTCGAAATAACGAGTTTTCCTAGATATATGCTATATACCAAATTTTAGCTCTAATTTGGGGCTACAAATGAGGAAATTTTCGAAAAAATCGTTGGCGCCGTTTTCAAGAAAATGGCCGATCTGTCCCCGGCCAGTTGGCCATTTTTTGCCTTTTGCCCAAAAATGTCACGCCAACAAATGTTTTTGCCATTAAAATGGACATTATTCAAAAGATGAGCTTAAGACCTTTCCAATGATGCCCGATTTGTCAATGTACGTCAACTGGTCCACAGTCCCTGTACGAAAAATGGCCATTTTTGGCCTTTCGAGGGCTGGCCACGCCCAACATGGTGGCCAAATCGAAATGTCGTAGAACAAAAAAGTCTTAGTTTTTGATGTACTTCAATCCCTGAAACAACTGTTTGAACAAAATCAGTTGAAACTACGAATATACCCACACACAGACAAAGTAATCATCGATGGAGGCGCCAGTCAAAATTTTCAAAATGTCATATCTCATCAACCGGTGGTCGGATTTTGGCGTTTTTGGGCTTGTTGAAAAGGTCTCAACGAGGACCTTTAGGAAAATTTTTCAAGGTGGAAATAAGTGATTTTATACTGGTGCGGAGCCAAAAACTAAATTTTAGTCTCATTTTTCAAACGGCCGTAGAGGTGAGGCGGTAGGTATATTGCTAAATGTAAATGCATTTTCTGGGTCTATGGGCCAAGGGCTTTCTAAAAATACCACACTCATACCAGAAGGTCTCCTGTATAAAAAAATCGATATTGCGCGTATATATACAGAGTTGGACTTTCAGCACTATGGGTGCTTTCGTCACTCTGAGCTAGCTAACGCCCGCTTTGATATAGAGCAGTGGGATGGTGTCATATATCACCGGTAGATTTATCATATCATATATCAGTAGTAGATACGATACTACGTTTTGATGATTTATGATTATACTTTGTAAAATACTTGTAGCAAATGTATATTAAACACATAAAAATACTCCTTTTCTAAGAAAGTTGTCGCATTGAGTCTAGCAGCTTATAAAGTCTTGTACAAAGTAAATTAGATTTTTATTAGATTTTTAGAGTAGATTTATTTTACTACATTTCTATATAAGACATATATCCGATAAAATAATGATATTTTCTGCATTTATCAAGATAGATTTAGCATATGATCTCTTATTTTATTTTTGCTCACAACTTTCTGAACTATTAGTTTTTTTTTAGACAAATAATATCAAAGCATAGATATCAAAATGGAATTGTTACTATGACGGAACGTAAATTTGCACTTTTGTACTAACGAAATAAGCACTAGACTTATGGTAGATTGCATAATGAAACATAAAACAAACGATCGTGTTTATACATTTTAATATATTTATTGTAAAATCGAAATCCTCGATTTAATGTACTTAATGTCAATGTTACTGCACGTCTCATTATATTAATTGTTAACCAATATTGAAATTGTTGTAAAAGCAATTTTGTTATGTTTAAGACATTTTGTGGATGATGTTTAATATTTTACAAATGGACGTTTATTTTATATCTTCCGACTATTTTAATAAAAATACTTTTTTATTAAAAAAATATTAATGTACAGTGCATCAAAATGACTAACAATGTATTCATCACCAATACTAATACTACACTTTGTAAATTTAGGAACTGTAATTTTAATTATTAATTTTGTAATTTTTAACTGCCGATATCAATTGAACAATATTTATATTTTTTTTAATATATTTTGGTATTATGTGCACAAATTAAATATGTATTTAATATTAATTGTCAGAGAAAAACCCCTCCAAGTCTCCAAACTGCTAATTATATTTTGCCGCGCTGTTTTGCAATAATTTGAAATTCGGAAGTACTGCGGACGTAACTCCACAACCTCTTAACTTAAGTAAGATTATAATACAATTTTTTTTTCTTTGATTATTTACTCAGGGATGAGTTCATAAAGCTACCGATTTCTAATGTAAGAGTATTGTAGTGGTGACATTTAGTGCCATAGGGCATATATATATAAGGTCGGCTAGAAGTACTGTATTGTTATTACTGTTCATCAACGGAACAAGAAAAACGTGGCAAATCTCATGATATCTCAGAAACTAGGAATTATTCTTAATGTCAATTTATAATTCAAACCCCTTTACTACACTCTTTTTTTTGTTTAATGTCATTAATTTAAATTTAAATTTGTAAATTTTAAATATTATTGAAAATACCACAAATCTAAGAACCTATATAATTTGATCATGATATTCTCATATTTATATTATTAACTGTAATGTGACTTTTGTATATGTATGTCGGAGAAACATCGTTTTGGCCGTAATTTTCTGACATTATGTGGGCTTTGTGCGGGTATCATGCAAACAAAACTCGATGAAAAAATTAAGAGAACACTTTCATTCTATTTCTGTAACACCACAAGCACTGTAATTTAGATTATAGAAATACGAAGCGGAGAGATGATTTCGTGTGTTGCCCTGTCGAGCGTCTGAACACAAATCAGCTTGTTCGGGCGACGCATGACTCCATCAAGGCGCGCCGGCAAGCAAATAGTCGTTTTGCGCATTTCTGTTCGTTGAAACTTGATCGGATGCGACATGTATATATGCTTTTTTACTGAAGCCATATTCGATTAAATTAAACAATATTGTTCATTGCAAAAAGTAACATTTTTGGTATGAATAATATTAAAAATTACATTTAATGGTTTGTACAATCAATGACTATTTTTATATAAGGTTCCTTTTTCAAAACAGCGAAAATTTTTTCATTAAAATTTTGAAGCACATACAATTTTACTAAATAAAACCTGAAGCTTCGGACGCCATCTATTACGTCTCCCGGAAAGTAAAAAATATTTCTATGTGAACATCTTACTCTTGCGTTGATACTCTTGAGTGCACTTTGTTCAAAATAAGTAAAAAAAATCAGTGCAGGAGCCTCTATCTAAAATAATAAAAGTATATTTTTCATACAGACATTTATTAAATTTTTACGCAGAAATTTCCATTCTTCAATTTATTAAGATAATTTAAATTTATAACTACCATTTCACAGTCATACAAGTTTTCACCCACGACTTCGCACGCGTTGTTTATAAAGTTGTAGGTGACATTGCCAGATTATATAGCATGAGCGGGCGGGCCGAAGAGGACGGGCATGACATAGAATTTCGTATGTCATGAAAATAACGCTGGCTCATAACGTTATAATAATATATGACCTACGAGGTGTTTTGGAATATCGCTAATGGATAAGACTATTTTGACTATATAGACTTTTTCTTGTTTTCATATCCTTATATTTATACTTAACATAACGCAATCATAATAAAGCTTATGGATTGATTTTTCTATAATAGTACAGGCCAATATTTATACTAAAGTTTATGTGAGTATTTGATAAGTTTGTATTTGATTGCAAAATATTGATGAATGATATTTGCATTTTGTTTATGTGGGAATAATCCGATTTTGTAAGGTGAGGGGAACCTTCTGTGTTATGTTGCATTATCTCTGAGTGAATATAGCTTTTCCGACATTTGTCGTTTCTGACTGTTGGATCTTTTATAATAAACTTTCTAGAATTTTTGGTTTATAACTTTGATTTATTCAAGAGAATAGCCATAATTAAACCTTTCATTTCAAGAAATAGTGAGACTGCTTTAGCCGTTTGTTAATCTTTGTCTATCAGCGAGTGTTCTAAGTCATGTGTCTACCATGTAGTGTTTTGCTTTGTACTGATCATCATATTCTGTAAATATTCTTTGTTGATTGATTGAGTTGGTATGTCATAGATTTTTTTTAAGTTGTAAGATTGAAAGTTATTGTCACTGCGTACTATTACTCTATGTTACTAATTGCCGATTATGAATTGAAAATATTTTTCAATTTATCTTTCGGTTGCTGATTTAGGATGAGGGTGTGATTGTTTTGTTAGGATACTGCGTTCTAATTCGTGAATATTACCATACCTTCTAGGTGATAGAGCCTAGCTGTAGTCATCTGACTGCAGCTCGTATTGGGCTGGCTCGACCAGGAAAGGACCACCTTCTCACAGAAAATTGACGTGTAGCAACTTGTGTTCCAATAGTGACAGAAAAAATCCAAAAGCCTAAAAAGGTAATGAATTATGTTTAATTTTTTTAACTTTATACTAATAATTATTAATATCTCCTTCTGTAACATTGTCTAATTAAATTTCATTAATTGGTTGTCTTCAGTTTTCTTTTTCGGTAATCCATCCTGCTTATTTATTGTATTTTACGTTGTCTTCCCATATACCAGACCAATATATTTCCAGCTCCTCCTCAGAAGGTATTTCTATTTGTAAGGGATTGTTGTGATCTGAGTCTGTGTTTAAATTTTTGTAAAAAAAATTTTATTTGTTGTGAAAACTTTATTATTCTCTTTTCGTTGTAATGATTTTTTAAATATTTTAGCTTTAAGAGTTAGTTTTTATTTTAGTGTATCGAGAAACACTTCTGATCTTTAACTGCTCTCTTCGTATTTAGTTTGTAAAATTATACTTCTGAAAGTAACGATGACTTTCTTAACTACCCTTATCTATTGTTTTTAAATATATTGTGTTAGTATTCCTGCATCGGCCCGTAGTTTTTAAATATCTTTTTCTAGTCGTATTTGCCAAGCAGGCAGGCAGCTGGGTATTACAATTGCTATAGGGTAAACTAATGTATGTAAATCTATTAATTTTGTGTCGTCAGATCAATATTTATTTAATATATTGTTATTAGAGATATAAAATAAATTTTGTTGACTTTGAATAAATACTTTTGGTCTTATAGTGGGGTCTATTATAATAGCAGAGCTGTTTCAAATTTATCTTGTAAGTTTTGAGTGGTGGTGGTGTGTTGTTTACGGTTTTATTACTATTTATTATTATATCAGAAGTATTTAGCGATTCTATTTCAATTGATAAAGTAATAGTCACAGTTTGGGTGGAAATAACGAAATCAGCATGGTCACAATTTACGTTAGTTACAGATGTGAGTAAAATAAATGTTGGTGGTGTTGTTCTTTTCCTACATTATTCTTAATTGTTTTGATCTATTTATTTCTTCGCTAGTAAATAGACCAGTTCTAATAATAGCCCGCCTTTGATCTGCTATCCTTTGTTCTTTAACTTATATTCCAGGGAAATAATTTATAATTTTTTATTCCATAGGTGTTTTTTTTTTTTTTATGGAATAGGAGGGCAAACGAGCTGGTGGGTCACAGATGATTTGTGATCACCGCCGCCCATGAACTCTTGCAACATCCGAGGATTTACAGGAGCGTTGCCGGCCTTGAAGGTGGGAGTAAACGCCTTTTTTGAAGGTACCCACGTCGTACCGATCTGGAAATACCGCCGAAGGGAGTTCGTTCCACATTCGAGTGGTACGAGGAAAAAATATGCTTGAGAACCGCACAGTGGTGGATCGCCACGCATCCAGGTGGTGGGGATGGAATTGGAGGCGATGGCGCGCTGTGCGGTGATGGAATTCGGCGGTAGGCATCAGATCGAATAGCTCTTCGGAACATTCACCGTGGTAAATGCGGTAGAAGACGCACAGAGATGCAACGTCTCCACGCAATGCCAAAGAGTCCAGCCGTTCACAGAGCACCGGGTCCCCGACAATCCGAACGGCTCTCCGTTGTACGCGGTCAAATGGTAGAAGCTGATATTGGGGTGATCCGGACCAGAGATGAGAACAGTACTCCATGTGTGGCCGGACTTGCGCTTTGTAGAGCGCAAGTCTTTGGTCAGGATTGAAGTACTGCCTCGCTCTATTGATCACGCCCAATTTCATCGAGGCCAGCTTGGCCTTGCTCTCCAGATGACCACGAAACCGACAGTCACTCGAAATGTCGAGACCCAGTATTCTGATACTTGGCGAGGCAATGAGGGGAGTGCTCTCGAAGAGCGGTGATATGACAAATGGGGTTTTCTTAGTGGTAAACGCGCAAACCTGTGTCTTCTGGGGATTGAACTGAACGTGGTTCAGTTCACCCCACTCAGAAACTATCCCTAAGGAAGTCTCTATAGAAGACACAAGTTTCTTTCGGCACTCGTCGACGTTTTCCCGAGAGAGACCTGCACGGCCGGAATATACCGCATCCCCAGTACTGTCATCCGCATAACAATGTATGTTGGAGATATCCAACATATCATTTATGTGCAGGAGGAACCGAGTTGGGGATAGCACGCAGCCTTGGGGTACACCAGCGTTCACGGGCTTGGGGTCCGAGCAAAAACCGTCGAGAACGACCTGTATGCTCCGCCCAGTGAGGAAGCTAGTGATCCACTTTCATAAACTCTCGAGAAGCCCATAGGAAGGTAGCTTCGAAAGAAGCCCCTTGTGCCATACACGATCGAAGGCTTTCGCCATATCCAGACTAACTGCCAGACCCTCTCCCTTGCTTTCAATAACAGCTGCCCAACGGTGTGTAAGATACAACAGAAGATCACCAGCCGATCGACCATGGCGAAAGCCATATTGCCGGTCATTGACCAACTGGTGATCCTCGAGGAAGGTTAGGAGCTGCTTATTGATGATACTCTCCATTACTTTGGAGAGAAGAGAGGTAATGGCGATAGGTCTGTAGTTAGCTGGGTCCGAGCTATCACTTTTTTTAGGGATCGGATGGACAAGGGCACGCTTCCATGAGACCGGGACTACGCCTTTAAGGTAGGAGTACCGAAATAGACGCATTAGCACTGGTGTCAATTCAGGGGCACATGTTCGTAGCATAACTGGAGAGATACCATCTGGCCCACTCGACTTATGAACTTCCAAGGAAAGGAGGGCTTTTCGGATGAGTTTTTGCCGAAAAACTATTTCCGGCATTAAGCTCGGACACCGCGGGATGATAGGCGGTGTCTTCCCCTGGTCGTCCAAAGTCGAGTTTGAGGCAAAAAGAGTGCCCAAGAGATCGGCTTTCTCTTTTGCCGTGTAGGCCAGAGAGTCGTTTCCAGTGTGCAATGGCGGTAGGGATGGCTGACAAAAGTTTCCCAGCGTGGCTTTAGACAGCGCCCAGAACTTGCGCGTGCCAGGCGGGTACTTTGCCAGCTGATCCCCAATTTTGACGACATGCTTGAACTTTGCTCTAGCAATTTTCCGTTTGAAGAATCTGGAGGCACGATTATATTTCCTCTTCAGAACTCTAGAGTTTGGATCCTTAGTGACTAACGCATTAGCCCAAGCTTGATAAGCCTGCCGTTTGCCAGCTGCTGCAGCCCTGACAGACGCATCAAACCAAGGCCGCGATCTGCCGCCAAGTGGTACCACAGAGCTTGGTACAAATAGTTCCATGCCCTGAAGTATCACATCAGCTACAGCCGCAGCGTAGTCACTAGGATCGTTGGAAGAGAAACAAATCGGCCCCCATGGGTAGGATGCAAAAAAGGACCGCATTCCATCCCAATCCGCTGACTTGTAGTGCCAAACGCGTCGAGTCGCAGGTCTTGTGCGAGCTGGGCGTTCAATGGGCACTACACTCCGTACCAAGCAATGATCAGAGGACCCTAAGGGAGCCTCGACAGTGACTTGGTACTTTCCGGGATGTGTAGTCAGCAGAAGATCCAACAAAGAGGGCATATGGCTGTGCACGTCCGGTAGACGAGTATGCGTCTTTACCAGCTGGGACAGACCATTTGCCAGAGCAAAGTCAAACACAGATCACCCCGCGTAGTCACTGGCACGTGACCCTAGCCAATCGGCATGGTGCGCATTGAAGTCCCCGAGGACTACGACTTCGGCGGAGGGAATCTGTGAAAGCAGATCGTCAATCTTCGCCTGAACATGGCCCAAGAGTTGAACCGTTTCTGCATTACCACTATGGGACCTGTAGAGGCACGCGTAGACTTTGACATGGTCGTCCATGTCCACGCGCAGCCAGAGTACAGACAGGTCCCGACCTTCAAAAACCTGAAGGCGACGGTAGCAGATATCCTCCCTTACGAACACAGATACTCCGGCGTGTGGTATAAAATGGTGTTCTAGTTTATACCCGGGGTATGATAAGTACGCTATGTCGCTAGGTTGAGATATCTGCGTCTCCGTCAGAAACAACAAGGCCGGCTCTAGGTGATAGTGGACGGCGTTCAAGTTGGAATGAAGTCCCCGGATGTTGCAAAAGTCCACATTTAGAGTGGATCGGGGTGCCGCTGCGTTGACTCGTCGTTTGCCCTCAAAAAACACAAAAGGCGATACTTTGCCCGCCCCAGATACGACGGGCAGCCCGAGCAAAATCCGAGAATCATTTCCCCGATTTTGCTCAGGGAGGGGGTCCCCGGCTTCATCAAAGCCGGTACCCTCCTGGGGTATTTTTCTTTTCGGCATCGTTTTCATGTTTGGGGGGGGGGGGGTTTGGGCTTCCGGATTCTCTCACTCACCGACGGAACATAACCAAATGAGTTTGATTATTACGCGTCGGTCTTCTGTGAGAGGGTGGTCCTTCCCCGGTCGAGCCAGCCCAATACGAGCTGCAGTCAGATAACTGCAGCTAGGCTCTACCACTTAAAAAATTGGTCTATCTTTTATTGTATTAAGTGATAGTACGTACACATAGTAAATGTATTAACTTCTGGTGACCATTTTGTGAGAACTCTGGACTTGCTATCCTTTTTGGAAGTGGGTACAAAAACTGGATTGATTTCCCGCGCAACAGCAGAGGTGAAAGTTTTTGAAACTACATTGTTTTCATCTGTGTTTGAGTGTGGTGTTGGTGCATATGTAACATTTTGGGGTGACCCAATGGGAGTCCGCCTTATCAACTCCTCACCGCAGACGGATCGTATGCTTTTATAATGGTAAATTTAAGTAAAATTCATTACAACAAAAACTATACAGTAAATCAAAATGTAAATAGTAAGCGTAAAGCTTATTACAATAAATTGTAACGCATACAATTTCTATAACTCGCAATCGAGATTATAGTTAACGAAATATTCAAATATATACTTTTAATTTGTTTTAAGTTACAGGCAAATACTGCAAAATAAATAATATTTTTTTGGGTAGTTAAATTTATTTCATTTCAATAACTTTTAAATTATAAATATTTTTTTTATGTTATTTTGCATGCATTTAAATGATATACGTATTAAAGTATTAAGTTAAGCTAACTAACTAGTTTATTGCATTTGCTCCATGAGCAATTATACATGAATAAAAATTAGATTTTTATCTCTATGTATTAAAAAACGAAGTTTAAGAATTCATTAGATCGTTTATATTTTTATAATATAATATAATATAACAAAATTAATAGTCTGTGATGTAATATAATTTAAAACTATTAAAACTCCTATATAATTTGCTATCGATCGTCGAATATCCGGATTTATAAGACCAATCAATCAAATTATTAATCAGTTACCCTTAGAACTGGAACCCGTCCAACGTCACGCAAACAGCGCGGATTAAGACTTCAAAATGAAATATTGCGGGTATTTGTGATTTAATTAATATCTTTGGTCAGATTTTAAATGACGTAATATTATATTATGGAGAAGTATTCATAATACAATGTAATTCTAATCTAATCTATATTATTTTATATTGAAACAAAATCTTAAATCATAAAATAAAACCTAAAGTATCTTCCATAATAATTCACTAAAATATATTAGGGAATTATGAAAACAGTTTCACAATAGTCAATTAGTTTCGATTATTATAAAGTTTAAAAAATAGGTTTTTTCAACTCTTTTTTTATGGTTATTCTATTTTTTTTTCAATTTTGACAAAGAAAGGTCACTTAAAAAAGTAGTTTCGGGACCCCCATCTTTTAAATTTAAACCTATCTGATAATGTTTATTATAAAAAGCCATATGTAGTGGACCTAATTAGCTGACAACTTTTTAAAAGTAACAGATGAATTAATACTATATATAATTATATTTAATAAGAAATACAGCTCAGATATTAATGGATAACTAAACAAAGCCGACATTGTAGTAAAGTGAAATGAAACCAACTGAGATCCCATTACAAAAAGTAACATTATAATCGTTTCATCTGATAAGTTACATTCGTTGGATTATATATTATTTATCTCGTTATAGATTTCCTTTTGATTTCACATATATCTTATTACGATCGGTTATCATTCATGACGCCTCTCACTTTTGAGGTAACAATATTTATTTGCTATATAATTTTTGGTTTATTATTGACGGAATTATGAAGAAAGTAACATATTTAATATACGTTTTTAATAAGAACCAAGTATTAAAACTAAACGTGGGGTTGATTATGGTCACATCACTGACTAGATGACTATATAATTTATTATACAATTGCTGTGATTAATTTCGAAAATGTGGATAGTTTCACAAACAACGGAAATCATTTACTATTTATGTTACATTATATTTAAGTAATACACTACATATGTATTAGTTACCAGCTATGAATATTTTCATCATATTATATTTTCAATTTATCCCATATATTTATGTAATATATATTTATGTATAGTAGTATTTTATATATTCAAACGTTTTCTTTAAAGCACGAACAAATGAACTAAAACCTTATATCTTGAGCCCAGGTGTTTTCATTTAATTCTACCCATTACTTTTTTAGTATTATAAAAAATACCAGGTTTATGCAAACTTTTAATGCATATATACCTTTCTTTAATGTTCTACAAGAATCCATTCCGCTAATTTTATAAGCTTTATAAATAATTTTAGTTCCTTAAGTATTAAGATAAAATTCGATGAATCACCTGTCTTTTTATCTAATACGAAACTATTATGTTACATATTTATTTTTGCAACTATTGAATTGATTTCACCGGGTTGAAAGTGAGTTTTTGGCTTATCAATCAATATACACACAATCATTACGAAGGAAAAAAGAAAAAAAAATATACACATTTTTATTATTATTGGTATCTAAATTATTATTGGTACTCCACTATCTTCACACCACAACCATACCATTTTCGTTTAGAACTCTATAGAAATATTTTTAAACATCCAACCCTTAGCTCAATCAAGCTAAGACTGAAACAACACCACAACAACAACAACAATATAATAACAATTAATATATGTAAATTAGTACATATTTTTAGTATGCATATATGTTAATATCTATATAATTATCATTCAATGCAATTAACCACTTACTGACTCATCACGATATCTCCGAAACTATCTGACCGATTAACTTAGGATTTTATATAGTTATTTCTTTTGTGACGTAGACGTTCACTAAGAAAGGTTTTTTGGAATGCCTATCCCAACGGATATCAACACATTTCAAGTCAGTCGGTCTTATAGCTATAGCGGTTTCTTGATTAGTAAGAGTTACTATAGCAACGGTTACCATACCAATGTTTATCATAGCCACAGTAATCATGACAACGGTTACCTTGACAATAGATACTATGTCTACGTTTACCGTAGCAACGGTTCCCAGAGCAACCAGAGTTTAGATGAGGTTGGGTTAGTTAATATGGAGAACGCATCCCATTACACAGTACATCATAAGTGATTTGGAAATCTGTGTCTTCAATGACTGGCATTATACTCGTAAATCTCTATTTAAAATTTAAACAAAATACACAAAAATTTTTGTTGCCTTTTTTTTTTATGTTTTTATTGTACCAGTATAGTCATTTTAATTTTTCTTTTCGCCAAAGAGTAACTGGTAGAAATCACATAAAGATATAACTTAAAACTTTTGTTCACATTCTATATTTTTCTGTATTTCTTTAAGTTAACGGTACGTAAATATTTATTTATATTTATTTATTTACCTTCACGCCATATCCCTTGCGAGGTAGTCAAAGATGACGGAGCGCCAAAGGTTACGGTCCCTGCATATCTCTTTCGTCTCGGCTACAGACATCAACCTCTTCATACATACCGTCCGGGGGGTCCTCCTGCTTTTTACGTGACCTTCCTCCAGAATTATATATACTGTGTTTTCGAAGGTCATTAGAAGCCTCCCCCTGTCTCTCTTACCGCTCACTTTTCCTATATAAATCTTTTTTACCATTGTATTATCACTCATTCGTTCGACGTGCCCAAACCACCTGAGCACGTTCTTCATCATTCTCACCGTGACATCTTTGCTAGTACCTGTCATTCTGTGGATCTCTAAATTGCGGATTCGGTTAGTTAAACTGACTCCGCATATTCGACGAAGAGATCGCATCTCCACAGCATTCATCTTTCTAACATTCTTCTTCTGTGTTACTCATGTTTGGCTGCCGTTTAACAGCGTCGGTAGCATACCGTATTGTGTACTACCAAATGTGCAGCTATGCTGACGTTTCGTCGTCTGATCAATGCAGCCAAAGCACCGTTGACTCTGTTACCGGCAGCAATACGCCTTTCCACATCCATTTCGTATCTTCCGTCTCTGCTAAACATACTTCCCAAATATACCACTTCATTCACTTGTTCTATTATCTTACCATTCACGTTGATCTTATGTTCTGTTCTTTCTTCATTTTTTTCAATTATCAGAACCTTCGTCTTATCTGTATTCAGGTTTAGACCATTATTTTCACTCCCATCTTTCAAAGTGGTGACCAATGCCTGCAAATCGCATTCTGATGATGCAATGAGCACTGCATCATCTGCATAAAGCAAGCAATTGACCTTAAGGTCTCCTACTTTCACTCCCATATCACTGTTTTTTACGGCTTGGAGACAACTATCCAAATACAAATTGAACAACCAAGCTGACATAGCGCTACCTTGCTTAACACCTGATTGGATATCAAACCAGGGCGTCATGTCAGTTCCTACTACACAGGCTGAGTGATCTCTGTAAAGAGACTTTACAGCCTGTAGCAAGGGCCGCTCACATTGTATCGGGGCAGTATCTCCCATAACTTCTTTCTCACAATCCTGTCAAACGCCTTTTCCAAATGCAGAAAAGCACAGAAAATTTTTTGGTTTAGGGCCAAAAACTTTTCCGTGATCATGCGGAGGGAAAAGATCTGATCTATACACCCTCTTCCAGGCCTAAAACATCCTTGAGCCTCCCACAATAGCCTTTCAGATCACTCTAGCATTCTTCTCGCTAATGTTTAAGCATAAACTTTACCGCCCTAGCTAATCAAACTGTTAGTCCTATAGCTTGCGCAGTCTATCTGTGTACCTTTGCCTTTATACAAAGGTACGACGGCTGCACTTCGCCAATCCTCTGGGACCTCCCCCAATTTCCAGCATAAATTGCACAAAAACCAGAAAAAATCGGCTACATCCGGACTCAGCATTTCGCTGGTACTCAAGACCGAGGTGTCCTCCCATTCATACGTCTCATTGTAGAATTCCGCCCACCCCTGCAAAACGTGTGCTTTCTCTGTTAAAATTTCACCGCTCTTAAAAGCACCCCTTTCATTCTACAGGTTACCGAACAACCCCGGGAATCACTAACTTCTCACCAGAAAAGCTTCGTGTTTTCCCGGAAATTGTTCGTCAACTTTTCATCCCTTTCTCTCTCAGAATTTTCACGCTTCACCTTTATAAGTGCTTTTGTTCTGTGCTTTTGTAGCTTGTACTCTCTTTTTTTTTTATCTCTCTCATACTTTTATCCTTACCAGAGGCTTTATAATCCAGCCATGCTTTCTTCTTTAACTCCACGGTGTCTTTCGCTTGATCATCCCACCATTCATCGCGCTTTTTACTAAAACCTCTTTTCCTTTTGCCACATACTTCTGCTTCACTTTCAGCATACCATTCCTAAGGTTCTACAGCATACTTCAACACTTTCATTTCCAGGATCACAGCTTTCAAGCTTCTTGGAAACCCTTTCTTGATATTCCTCTCTGACTGGTATATCTTGAAGCTTCCAGCTTCTTATGTAATGAATCGATTCCCAGCTTGGACAATTCGTGCGGCTGCGCCAACCTACAAACAAATCTCTTATTCTAGCAACGACTAGATAATGGTCCGTTCCTAGATCAGCACCCCTAAATACTCGCGTGTCCATAAATTAGCTTCGAATACGCTGATCCACTAGGTATAAATCAATCATACTTCTTTCTTCCGCTCACTCCCATGTGTACATGTGAATTTGTTTGTGATCAAAATTCGTGTTTGCTACAAACAAATTTCTTTCTATCTTAAATTCCAAAATAAGCTTTCCAGCCTCATTTACTCTCTTATCACCGTACTTGCCTAGCAACTTTTCATTATCTTTGACACAACTTAAAACATCTCTGATACTCTCCCAAAACTCCTCGAGCTCTCTCATTGGAGCTGAGGATACTGGCGCATGCACAGCTAACAAGAATACTCTTGTTATCCCCAGCTTAAAGAGAACCCAAAGATGCCTCAAGTTGACGGCCTTGTATTATTGTACGTAAATAAAGAATTAAATAAATAAATAAATGCAATGGAAAAACCACGTTTCTTCGCAATTCCATAGAGTTCAGCCGTTCACAGAGCACCGAGTCCCCAATAATACGAACGGCTGTCCGGTTTACGCAATCAAAAGGTAGAAGCTGGTATTGGGAAGATCTGAACCAAAGATGACAACAGTACTCCAATTGTGACCGGACTTGGGCCTTACAAGACACAAGTCTTTGGTAAGACCTAAAATATTGTCTCGCTCTCTTGATCACTCATTAAGCTCAACTTAGCCTTGTTCGTTCGTGAACGTGATCGTAGACAGAAACAAAAAGAAAGGAAATTAAGAAAGGGCCAAGTAAGTTCACCCTAATTTTCACCCATCCATATTTCGTTTGGTTCCCTTTTCCCTTACTCATGATATCAAACTAGAAATAGAACTTTTGCCGCAACGTAAAACGTTTCCGAACGTTTTCAAAACGTTCGTTTGAATAGCCAAACTGAATCTACCGATTTATAATGTTTTGATTTTCTCTTAATAACCACTTCACCCTAATGACTTGTACATGGACATTTTATTACTGCAGTTGTCAGCAGCTGGGTCTGGAGTCATAGCTTAGGTTCCCTCGACCATGTTTAAATTCGCGGTACCAATAAGTAACTGTTACTAATTTGTGACTATTCCAAGTTACAAATGATCAACACTAGATTTCTTTTCAACAATAGATATAACAATAATATAAAAAAGCATAGAAAAAAGAAACGTATAAAAAATTTACTGTCTTAAAAAGACTTTAGAATAATATTGCTAATGTTATAAAATAACATAGTGTTACACGTATTATTAATTATAAATTATAAATGTTATTAGACAAAATTGACTAAAATAATATATGATATAATAATAATTATATATTGCAATTGTCTTTCATCGTGTAAGACACAAGGCGCTTCTTTCAAAGCTACCTTTCTATGGACTTTACGCGAGTTTCTGAAATTGGATCACCAGCTTTCATACTGGGTGGAGCATAAAAGTACTTGATTAATTTTGCTGTGATTATACACGCTGCTGTTTCTCAAGGCGATATGCTATCAATGCTATATACATATAAATAAGATGTTGAAGTTTTCAACGGGGAATGATTTACATTTATGCCGTGCAGAATTCTCTAGCGAAAACGTTGACGTGCCGAAACAAATTTCTTTCTTCTAACGACACCTTCCCAAGGAAGGTTCTGCGAAAGTCTAGACTATTATTATTATATATATTAGTTGATATCGATGGATTGTCGCATATACGTCACCGACTACAATATAATCCTCACTATTTGGATGCGTCGTGGTTATCCACAGTATGATTTTCCAAAAACTTTCTTCCACTCACTCAACTCACTCAAGAGTCAATACTATGAAGGATTATATACTTATTTATTTATATTTATATCTTTTCCAATTTCAATCAATACCAATAATTACCTATGTGCATCAAATAGAAGTACATTGAGGCCTGTATTGATACCATTCTCACCGAAATAAGCCCTTCTGTAAAGACACTCTCCAACTTAAAATAAGGTTACGAAGATTTCAAACGCGCCCTGGTCTGAGAAAAATCACACAACAAACTCAACTGTTTCATTTTATTTTGATCACTGTTTTACAAACGTCAATATATTTAGTGAGCTATATACAAAAAACTAGAACCATCGCAATTAATGCGATAAGCCGGCCTAATAATAAAAAAAAGATTCCGTTGCTAGCAAGCCAACCAGTCACCGCTAGCAACGCCTATTCACGAGCATAACGCAAGGATTAACCACCTCCCTCTTGCCCATATATGAGGGAAGAGGGAGCCCGGCCCCCACCGCATACCGCGAGTTCTTCTAAGGGAGCGATGTGAGGCAGTCAGTAGATCAAACAAGAGTAACAAACAGCGTCTGAAAAAATAAGAAAAATATTAACTGCTTTTTTATAAATAACTTGAATATACGAGTATATAGTGACTAAATCAATTTATTTAAAGACAAATTAAAAGAGTATTCATGGAGCTTCTTGCAGCCAGTTATACTCCTTGGAACTCCTCTTTGGAAACGTTCAAGTACAGAATATATAAGATATTTCAGAACATATAATAGGTGTTAAATATCTTTTATTGACATAAATACATGAATGAAAATGACTTTGAAATTAACGTTGGTGTGACCAGAATAAAATGAGGGATATTTTGCGTCGTTCCGGTATAATTGCGGTTGGGGCCAGTGGATGATCTCCTTACTAAGTCATCATTTTTATAAGAAACTTCTAACGCCAAAAAATATGGCCATCGTACAAGCCACTTTTTTAAATAACTAATATTAGGTTCAAATTGTATAGCCAGATTACTATTAATACAATATTAAAAAAGCAGAATATCTGATTTGGCTGTTTATATGACTTATACATTTAACTAAATCCATGGGTTACGTTATATTGCGAACTTCGACTAATACTTCGACTCGAGCAATTATTCTAAAGTTTAGGCGGTTACTAACAATATAAAATCTAAAATATAATTGAAAACGGATTACATTAACAAGAAAAATAGGATTAAAACAACTTATTCGAAAAAATAAATGCGTATCACATTCCTTTCTTTAGTAAAAGATTTTTTTTCTTATGTATATTCGTTCTTTTTTTTTCACAAAGTTTTTTAATGTTTGGGTAAATTAAGTACAAGTAATTATTTTAAACTTTATTTGTTAAAATATGACGTCGGCTGCTTTATATAAACAAATATTTTTAATTATTAGCAAAAGTATTGTAAAGACAACTAAGATGTGTCAATTTTTGTTTTTTGTAACTGATGATTTTGTAATGATAATAATAAAAAAGCATTTATAATATAAATTTCGCAAAATCTAGCCTTTATGTAGATGATTAATAATTAATTGGCACAGAGATGGGTAAAATCTTTCCATTCCTACGTGAATAATGCGACCTCACGACAAAAACAAACTGATTTATACGTGATTTCTTGAATATTAGAAATCTTAAGCTAGCTTTAATGCTTAATAAATTGTATAGAATATATAAATTTTGGTTGGAATTCAATTGGTGCGATTTATATAATCATAGTAAAGTGATTTCAGTGCTAGTGATAATATTCTAAATTGCTTTGCAGGCGGCATAAAACGTATGACACTTACCTATTATGTAGAAACATATCATTTTGAATATTTTTTATTATTTGATTGTAATTTATAATAATAGTAAATATCCAATATATTAATTAAAGTTATTTTTTTTATGTAGTTGAGTGTTATTACATTTTTGGTCTGTGACCTGTTTATGTTTTCAGTGTTTCAAATGAAAATAACATCAGAACTTACGAGAAAAATGGCCGAAAAATATTTTTTTTTATTTATAAATTACATCGTTAGAACCCTATCGTTATTAAAAACGATAACCCTATCGTTTTCTTGATTATTTTTATACTTCTTATGGTCAGTCATTATATATTATTGTCAAATAAAGTTGTCTTATTTGGTAAAAAAAATCTACTTCGCTATATAAACCATAAAAGAAAAAAAATGGACGTGTTAATATATTTTTAATTATTAAATTTACAGAGAAATAACAAAAGCATTGTTTACATTACAGTAATTTAAGGTGCTACAGTAAACGCTTAGTCTCTTTTTTTCTAAAGACCCAAGTTTACAAAGGGTCATTATTTACAAGCGACCATTACGATAGGGTGAGGGGTTGATTTTAAGCATATTATCGTGATCATGGCAGATGGCTGGGAACAATAACTTACGCTTGGTTCATCAATTGGGAAACCTCATTTAAATTGTTGAGGATACAGTATTTATTCAATATGATTAATCTTAAAACAGTATTATTTCCAATAACTATATAAAGAGTTTGAAGAGTTTCTATTGGAAGTAAAAATTTATTGATATTTATTTATTTATAAATTTATGTACCATTAACTTACAGAAAAATAGAAAAATATTCAAAGAAAAAAAAGAGATTTAACTTGCCTTTTTACCGGCAAAGGGGAGGAATGAAATGACAATGCGGACTGGTACATTTAAAACAAAACAAATCTTATACTATTAAAAAATATATACTTGTTGTAAAATACATATATATTAACACATGTACTATACAACATAATATATATAAATATATATTTTATACACTATATATTATACACATATAACTACTGACATACAAAAAATACATACTAATTTACATATATTCATTATGATGAAGAGGGAGAGTATTGTTTCAGTCTTAACTTGAATGAGCTAAGGGTTGGATTTAAATGAAAGATATCATCTGGAAGAGAATGCCAAAGACGAGCCGCAATGACAGTAAAAGAATTTGAATAAATATAAGTATTAAAGTGAGGCACTTCCAGAGATGGTGCAACTTCACCCACTTCTAACAGGTTTCTGCTAAGAGTTCGTGAAATTTTTCCTGGCAAATTTATCTCTAGATGAGTAGTGACATAAGTTGGCCTCCACGTTGTCTCAATTGGAAAATATGGTCTAATTTAACATGATCTACCCTCCCAATAAAAAGAAATAAAGTAACATTTACTATAAAAGAACTAATGTGGACAATTAAAACAAAAAGTTTATAATTTAGTAAATTTTCGGATATTGTCTATATTTACAATGTTTACCTGTGATTGATTTACCTGACGTGATTGATTTTGGGGGGAAGGGTTAATCTCCATGACCTTTCTAAAACACTTTTTCGTCATACTTTTTCAAAACACAATTTAGTTCATTTTCTTCTTTCTAAGATTAAGTCTGTATGATACATAGGCGTTTGTAGCCAGGTTGCAATGGGTATATTTACTAATTTTGAAGAACCTGATTAAAGTGAATTTTTAGATTAATGGTTTTTTTTTTAAATTTCAGTATACAAAAAATGATTGAAAGCTATTAAATTTAAAAAAATATATTTAAACGCGCTTTAGGCTAGGCTTTATTTAATATATAAAATGGGTATTGAAAGCTGTGTCATTGAAATACTTCATTATGAAGCGTAATGAGTTTATATTTAATTTAATTTGTGAGGTAATATTAAAATTACATCTATTACAGTAGTGCCTGTTATAGAGTTTAAAATATTATATATATGTTTAAGGTTTTTGTTGTTATTGTCAACCGATTTTCTCTTTCTTTATTTTGATAATTATTTAGAAGCTTTGGTATTCTATAGTTATTAATTAATTGGATTTATTAAATATTATTTTTTATTTAATTATATCATCATTGAATTATTATCTGTTCTAAATAAAGACAAAATTTTAGTAAACGTTGATTGATTTCATTTATAAAAAAAATAAAACTTTAAAAATGTTATATGACGTATAAAATAATGAAATTGGTTATAATTTTAGTTTCGTAGGGTTTAACCCTCAAGGTGCTTTATTTCATCAAGATTTACTTGGATTTCATTCCAAATGTTATCAAGTGTTACTTAAGATTTATTCTTGCGTCAAAGAGAAAGACCACAAAGGAAAATCTAAATGTTACTCGTCTAGTTTCATTTTACCAAAGTTATTTGCAAAAAAACATATTCATTCTTTCTTTGAGGTGTTTAGAAAGTTATATGATATTGATATTACTAAATGGTTACTGTATCAAAGCAACCACTACAATAGAAATCCTTTCTCGCAGGTACCAAATTGTTTAAATAGTTATTGTTAAGGTTTATTTGGTTTAGGTGGTGGTTACATGAAAGAGTTATCTGTGCAAAGTAAGGTTTTATGAGACTAAACGATAACTGGATGGTTTATTTATTTTAATTTTAGAAAAAAATACAAAGAAAAAGTTAACAAGAAAATATTTTTATAAACCAATAATTATGATTTCTATTAAATAATATTTGAATTTCTCACCTCTAATTAATTATAACAAATATACATTTATAATTAAGCAAAAACTTTTTAGTAATAAAGTTTATTGAAAATAAATTTGAAACAATAAATATTTAAGTCCTTTCATAAATAAAGTATTGTGTTAGTAAACGAATAATCTTTGTATATTCTAAGTTCTAGTTTGTTTTTTTGCAGCAGCGCTGAATAAATAGGACTCGATATTAATTAGTCATACCTGATCACAAACATTAGTCTTATAGTTTTAAGCAAATAATTCAATTAAAACAACGAATGCCCCTACTTAAATGCCATTTGTTATAAACTGAATGCTTTTATAGCCATCATATAACATTTTTAGAGTGTATTATAGTATTTAAAAATTAAATAAACAATATACTTTATTTTATGGTGTATATAATTCATATATTTTATATAAAATAAAAATAATGCTTTTCTTGTACCACACACTAAGTATACCTACTAAAAGAGAGTTACTTTTTTGCTAACCCATTTTAAGGGTTGCCTTAATATTTGCAAGCTTTTCTTACTTTACCGAAATGATGGGCTGTAATACGCTTCATATCTTTGAATTATAATAATACATCTAACCTTTGTTAGAATTCTTCTTTTTGTTGATTATACCTTTAATAAAACAGTAACGAAACAAAGTCTGATCCCGACACATAAATGAAAAGAACTGTTTAGTTAAATAAATTTAGTTTTAAAAAAGTTTAGTTATATAAATTGTAAATTTTATGTACATGGCTTATTATTTTTAAGTCGCTGGAGCAAACGATTCGTTTGCAACCGTTTATACCATGATAAGTAGAATATGCAACATTTGCAGCCTAAATCTGTAAATTTATAACATTGGAATTATTTTGGACGACATCTTTCTGTTCTTAATACCAACAAAAAATAGCGTCAACGTAATAATTAGCGTGAAAGTATTTACGAAGGCACATAGTTTTTGCAATGCTTGGGAAATAGAAAACTAGTAACAGTGGTAGTTTATAAATTTTAACGATGCCGTTAGTGTCTTAGTCCTAATAACGATATTCAATGTATTGATATATAGAATATTTATTCATTTTTTTGTTATGTTCCTTTTTTGAACAAAAAACATTGATTACATTGACGTAATAATGTTAAGACACACCAAAGATAATTAAGATGATATTATAATTATCTTAATTTTGTTTTTATTCTTTACTTTTACAAGATAAAATATATCAATTATAACATGTACAAAAACAATAAAGTTGTGTAACAAATTTCAATACGCCAGGATGAGCACATACTCGTACCGTTATAATAATGCCAATTCTTGCAATATTACATAAAAATCACTGATAGATTTTTTTTTATGTTTTACAATACAATATTAATTCTAGTAAAATTTATTTTTTTACCGAAAAAAAAGGATAATTTAAAAAAAGTCTCATAATTATTGACAAATATAAATTTTATTTCAGATTAAATAATATGAACAAAAAGTATTTAAATTGTGAAAAAGGTACATCTATTGTATCGTGAAAAGAAATATGTCTTATAATATAGAAATATGATAAGATATTCGAATACGATAAAAGTTCTGAGAACAACATTAGGATAATCGCTCCCAGGAGCATCGGCAACCTGGAAATACGAATACTCACTGTGTATATGTTTCTTGATTATATTTCGTGAAAAATTTTATATTAAAATACTTTTACCGTTAATTCGTTTTATTTTACCCTTTTTGCCCATGACCTAATCTAACCAGAATTAACACATTACTTAATACAAAAAGAACTAACTCATAATAGAGGTAGTATTAACAATATTAGTTTAGAGTACTCAACTATATATATATCGTGTTTTCCATGAAAATATGGCACCGTTTGGGACGAATTTGTCCTTATCAATAGTGTATTTAATGGTAGAAATATTGATAATATCTATGTAACATTTTATAAAATTTTTGACATTCTAAATTTAGCAATCTACGAACTGAATGACAATGTTAGGGACTGATAAAAATGTATGATGAATTATGTTTATATTTATATCTTAGGTATTTATTCTAAAACGAATAAAAAAAATGAGTACATTTCTTGTTTTCTAAGTTTTCATCGGCCAAATTATACACAAAAAACAAATGATAATTTTTTTATTGCTTGTACAACCATGGAGCTTAGTACAATTTATTAACAATAAATCTATAATCCCTTTTATATATAAAACCTATAACTTATTTAAATAATTACTCTTTATTAGTCTAAATTATTAGCCTTTTCAAGTAATTAAGTACATTTTTCTGAAGATTGATAAATCATTTCTGAAACATATTAAATGTAATAATTTAAAAATGCTTTAAACCAAATTTTCTAATAATAAGTTGATTATTAAGACAATTAAGTTTATATATACATATAAAAATAAAATTATAATATTCACTGCATATATAAACAGGTTCAAAGCTTACTTTATTACTTACTTGTATAATATCTCCAAAGACTAATTTTATTTTATATCGTTCCAATATAAATATATATATGTATATCTCCATGTAAACTCAAAATATTTTTCCTGTTTTTTTTTATTTTTATGAGATAAATATATTTTTAACAAAAAAAACTATAAAATTAAATCTATACCACAATAATATTTTTATATTAAACATTCTTTCAAAATGTTCACTCAGCTGAAATAAATTCAATCAATGTGTAATTGGCGGTTTTTGGTGATTTATACCGACAATGAAATCGGTGAAAAAGCGTTACCAATGTATTAAATACTGACAATTCATCATATAAAACCAATCAATAGTTTTTATCAATTATCTTATTTATTGTCATAAATAAAAAGCAAAATTACAGTCACGAAAAAATGGTTGCAGTAATTAAAAAATGGTCCTGAAAAATACTATATTTATTTATTTACCTTCACGCCATATCCCTTGCGGGGTAGCCAGAGACGACGGAGCGCCAAACGCTACGGTCTCTGCATACCTCTTTCGCCTCGGCCACAGACATCAACCTCTTCATACATGCCCTCCCGGGGGGTCCTCATGCTTTTTACGTGACCTTCCTCCAGTATCGTAGCTACTGTGTTTTCGAAGGTCACTCGAGGCATCCCCCTGTCTCTCTTACCGCTCACTTTTCCCATATAAATCTTTTTAACCATTTTTTCATCACTAATTCGTTCAACGTGCCCTGTGGATCTCTTCGATCGATCGATTCGATCAGCTAGACTGACTCCGCATATTCTGCGAAGAGATCTCATCTCCACAGCATTCATCTTTCTTACATTCTTCTTCTGTGTTACCCACGTTTGGCTGCCGTAAAACAGCGTCGGTAGCAAAACTGCATTGTGTACAGCCAAACGTGCAGCTATACTGACGTTTTGCCGTCTCAACAATGCAGTCAAAGCACCATTGACTCTGTTACCGGCAGCAATACGCCTTTCCACATCCATTTCGTATCTTCCGTCTCTGCTAAACATACTTCCCAAATATACCACTTCATTCACTTGTTCTATTATCTTATCATTCACGTTGATCTTACATTCTGTTCTTTCTTCATTTCTTTCAAATATCAGAACCTTCGTCTTATCTACATTCAGGTTAAGACCATTAATTTCACACCCATCTTTCAGAGTGGTGACCAATGCCTGCAAATTGCATTCTGATGATGCAATGAGCACTGCATCATCTGCATATAGTAAGCAATTGACCTTAACGTCACCTACTTTCACTCCCATGTCACTATCTTTCACTCCTTAGAGACAACTATCCAAATACAAATTGAACAACCAAGCTGACATAGAGCAACCTTGCTTAACACCCGATTTCATGTCAAACCAGGGCGACATGCACGCTCTTACTCGCACACAGGCTGAGTGATCTCGGTAAAGAGACCTTACAGCCTGTAGCAAGGGTCCGTTCACATTGTATCGGGGCAGTATCTCCCATAACTTCTTTCTCACAACCCTGTCAAACGCCTTTTCCAAATCCACAAAAGCACAGAAAACCTTTTGGTTTAGGGCCAAAAACTTTTCCGTGATCATGCGGAGGGAAAAGATCTGATCTATACACCTTCTTCCAGGTCTAAAACCTCCTTGTGCCTCCCACAACAGCCTTTCAGATCTCTCTTGCATTCTTCTCGCTAAAATTTTAGCATAAACTTTACCGCCCATGCTAATCAAACTGATGGCCCTATAGCTTGCACAGTCTATCTGTGAACCTTTGCCTTTATACAAAGGTATGATGACTGCACTTCGCCAATATATACAAATATATATACTATAAATACATGAAAATCAATATCATACAAATTTTTATAAAATATTACGTAAATGCTTTTATTAAAAAGCACTACTTATGTTCATAAGTTAGTAGTTGTAGTTACAGTTATTGTCACGATTTGAAATCTTCGATTTAGTGTTTGGAAATCTTTATAATTTTTTGCTGACAATTTCAAATGCAAAAAAAATATTCAAACCTACTTCATCCTGTGAACTACCAAGCCGCAGGTAATTACTATTATGAAATATTTACCAAATATGTTAGTTGTAGTACTAAAATAAGTTAGTTGCTGCAAACTCTCTACTTATTATAAGAGGGTCACTGATACGTGATCACCAAGGCTCGTGAACTCTTGCAACATCCAAGGATTCATAGGAGCACTGCCGCAAAAGGGAGTTCGTTCCACATTCTTGTGGGACGTGGAAGAAAATTTCTTGAAAAACGCAAAGTTGAAGATCGACATGCATCCATATCCGATGCGTGGGGATCTTCTACTGTGCGGTTATCAAGGAACATATTATGACAAAGTGGACCTTGATAGGCAATTAGATATATTCTGAAAAAAACAAACAAAATAGAGTTAAAAAAGCATTAATTTTAGTTACTAACTCTGTAAATGGACGTTCTGAAAGTATTTTAACAATACTATATAAAAAATAATAATTATAAACAGAGGTAATTACTAAAACCACGCACAATCCAAATAGCATATTTTATAAAAATTAACACACGTCGACCTCTTCTGAGGTTATAGTTAGAGTCACTGACAAAATGAACATCACGAAAGCAATGAACGCTTCTATGATTGGTTTCCGGTGAAGGCCTGCACTGTGTTCGATTAGGTTAATATATTAAGAGGAGGAAGATTTAAAAGATGGATCTTATTATTATTCATCTTAATCTGTTTTACTTATTACGATTATTACATTTATTTTGTTTGTAAAAGCAGGTTCGTCCAAAAAACGAAAACTAAAACCTTATTCCATCTTGGACGCGTCTCATGATGGACACGTATGAAAGGCAATACAAAATCCCCGGGGATGTTTGTGTTTCGTCATCTAGGCCGGACTTATTCCTGTACTCAAAACAACTAAGGCGCGTTATACTTGTGGAGCTTACTGTACCCTGGGAAACAAACATACCCAAAGATCAAACATTTAAGCTTAACAAGTATTACGAACTATGTAACGAACTGATCAGGAATAAATTTATAGTTAATTTGTTCGCTGTAGAAGTAGGAGCGAGAGGTATAACAGCAAAATCTCTCTACAACTTATTTAAGGATCTCGGCCTTTCTAGAACGATCATCAGTTCATTTCTGGAACGTATTTCAAAGGCGGCTTTAGTAGGTTCTTACGATATTTGGTTAGGTAGGGAGAGGAGCGTAAACAGTGAAGGTGAGCGTGTATGCGCATAGTAAAGGGGCCCCTTAAACCTACATCTGGGTCGCAAGTCCCAGGCATTGTTTGCGCTCCTCTTCTTGCAATGCGATGGGCCCGGCACCCGCACGGTGAATCCATGGAATGCTAAGAAGCTTCGTCTCTTACATACCAATAAAATTAGCAAATACCAAAAAAAAACAATAAAACAAAATAGTACATAATAGGATTACTTATCTCTTCTAGAGACCTCTCCCAGATTCCCTTTCCCTTATCCGAAATAGAAATAGAAGAAAACAAATAAATTATATTGAAAATGAATTATATCTTTTAACTTG